>OX421901.1:24894828-26259086 GCA_949128165.1 Lathronympha strigana | reverse complement strand
CCGATGATGCGGTATCTACGCTAGAAATAATAAAGATTAATATGTAGTATAAACCAACCAATAATATGTAGGTAGTGTAATATAGGTTGCAACTGTCTTTTGTATTGGACCAAATTCTTCACGTTGCTTGAGACTTGTCATATAATATGTTAAGATGTTGTTAAAAAACTGCAGCGCCATCTACTTCAACTTTTCCGCGTCTCATTTAAAGTCGATTGAAAATATTACAACTAAGAAAAAATGTGTTTGCTCAGTGTACCTTCGACTTAACGAGTAATTACTGATGTTTTTCCAGTGACTTCACAATTGACATTTGCGAGGTCAAAGATTGAGAGTAAGAACAATTACTTGGTTTTAAATAGGTAAGTAGGTAGTTATTTTTAGGTTGTGTTTTGACAATATGTTCTAAAATGTTCCTGCATATAACCAACAATTCTTGAATGAGCGAGCAAAAATCTCCGAGTCTACTGGAACAATCCGTCGTTTGTATGTTTGTATGTAGTTTTGTTTCTTTGTTCGACGCTAACTCGAGTATCGTTGACCGGATCGTGATTGTTCATAATTATTTGTAGTCGGAGTATTTGTATTCATAAAATCATTTCTACTTTTTGATTAATTTATATGTTTGTTTTAAAGAAACTGATGACATATAATCTTGGTCGCAGTTTCTAACCTAACCTAACCTACAGTTCTGGTGGCAGTTTGTTTCTTTGAGGGTGGCAGTTTGTTTCTTTGAGGGTCGCAGTTTCTAACCTAACCTAACCTACAGTTCTGGCTGCAGAACGATTCTTCGAGGGTCGCGGTTTCTAACTTAACCTAACATACAGTTCTGGTGGCAGTTCGGTTATTTGAGGGTCGCAGTTTCTAACCTTTTTTTTTTGTCGCCCCCCTTGATGCAATTGACAATGCATATATACAATAATATTAGTATTAGAGATATTTATTTTGATTTAATGACATTATGAACTTAAATGATTCGGGGTCCGATAGTAGTGAAAAAATAATAGTTATAAATAATAATCGTTATAGTCTAAGATCCGGCCCTACATCGACCTTCGCCGAGGTGATTAATGAACAAAACATGTTTTAAATTAAATTTAATACACTAAAAAATAAATAAAAAATAGGTTCGCTGAAAAAATCCTGGACAGGCTATATTAAATTATTATTAAAAAATGATTTTTAATTAAAAATTGTACCGGCAAGATTAATAAAAAAATCTCATACCAACAGAAAGTATGAAACCTATAGAATGTGCAAATGATAGGTTGGCGATTTTTTACCTGGACAAACTACTAGGTTGGCAGATATAAACAGGTATATTGACGTTAGGTTCTTACACTTTTAATGATTAATAAATAAATTTTATATCAACATGAGCGCTGTTTTATTGCGAACACGTTGATATAGGGTTGGTAAAAAGGAAAGAAAGGAGTTTTCAAAATTCATCTCTAAAGGGGGTGAAATGGGGGTGCAAAGGTGGTATGGGGAAAGATGATTAGTTGGACTATTCTATTTAAAACTTTACAGGAGTATTTATAAAGATAAATGAGTAAAGACGTGTTTCAGGCTTTTTGAGAAATCTACCCCCAAAAGCGGGAAAAGGAATAATATAGTAATAATTTTTAAGAAAAAAAAACCGACTTCATTTGGTTCCCGGTAAAAGTGAAATTAAGAATTTGTTTGAGTTAGCCAGTTTACTTCACAAATATCCAATACACCGCACGTATACGATCGAAAATTGAGGAGCTTTCTTAATGTCCTAGGGCTTCCATCATTACATTTGAAGTATAATCAAACGGAACTCCCTTGTAGACCTTTAAACAAACAAAATAACAATGTGTTAAATTGGATGACAGACTGTAAATTAACGAGCATATTCATTATGCCATCCCTGATTATCAACATCAGGTCCACTCCAGCAAAATTATGGCCACAGTAAGAAAATGCCTAAGCTAATTATGAACACCCTCTAATCACAATTAACCTGCCGTTCAAATTTGAAGAGTTCTCTGAATTCTTCTAGAACTCCATCATCAGAATATAAATCAAATCAAAAAGATGAATGTCACAACTAGGATAATAAGTAGAGCTAGGTTTATTAACCAGTTCCACTTTGCGATCCCTGGTCTTCATCATCAGATCAAGTTCATCAAAATTTTGGCTCCGCCAAAACACTGTTTTAGTTACTTAAGGAAACCCTCAAATCAGAATGCATGTGCCGTTAAAATTTGAGGAGTTCTCTCAATCCCTCATGAAGCCCATCATCAAAATAGAACTATAATCAAATAGGACTATCTTGAAGGTATTTCTTTACAAAGAAAAGATGAATGTCTCAAATCGGATGATAGAGCTGGGAATTAACAAGCAGTTCCACTTTGCCATCCCTGGTCTTCATCATCAGGTCCACTCCACCAAATTGATGATGTTCGTAAAGAAATGCTCGAGTGTCTTAAGAAACTACCCAAATCATAATGCATGTGCCTTTCAAATTTGAGGAGTTCCCTCAGTTCCTCATGGATCCCATCATCAGAAATTGATTTTGAAAAAAACGGAACAAATCTGGAACCATCTATTTTCAGAAAAAAAAATATTTTTTTAAATCGGACGATAATCCTGGGAATTACCAAGCAGTTCCACTTTGACATCCCTGGTCTTCATCATCAGGTCCACTCCACCAAATTGATGATATTCGTAAAGAAATGCTCGAGTGTCTTAAGAAACTACCCAAATCATCATGCATGTGCCTTTCAAATTTGAGGAGTTCCCTCAGATCCTCATGGATCCCATCATCAGAAATTGATTTTGAAAAAAACGAGACAATTTTGAAACCATCTATATACAGACAAAAAAATATTTTTTTAAATCGGATCATAGTCCTGAGAATTACGAAGCAGTTCCACTTTGCCATCCCTGGTCTTCATCATCAGGTCCACTCCACCAAATTGATGATTTTCGTAAAGAAATGCTCGAGTTTCTTAAGAAATCACCCAAATCAGCATGCATGTGCCTTTCAAATTTGAGGAGTTCCCTCAGTTCCTCATGGATCCCATCATCAGAAATGAATTTTGAAAAAAACGGGACCAACCAGGAACCGTCTACTTTAAGAAAACAAAAAAAAAATTCAAATCGGTTCAGTAATGACGGAGTTATGAGTGAACATTCATTAAAAAAAAAAAAAAAATAAAAAAAAAAATTCAGTCGAATTGAGAACCTCCTCCTTTTGTGAAATATTGAAGTCGGTTGAAAAAGCAACATGGGTATCGTTTTTCTGGTTTATTGGGTCGCTGATTTCGAAAACAATAACAATTTCAACAATCAACGAGGCGGACGTGAGATACCATCTTCCCTGATGGGGTGCGATGGGGTTGAAATCTCAAAATATCAATATGGATGTCGTTTTTATGTTTATTTCTGGTTTTAGAGATTCCAAATTTGGTACGTAGGTTTCTGATAAGGTGAAGGGGTGCACAAAGATAGGATTTTTCAAAGTAGGGGTAAAATGATGGTCCAAAGTTTGTAAAGGGGAAACAAGAATACTTAGTTACGACTATTTTATTTGATATGGGTGTCGTTATCGGGTCGCTGATTTTGAAAACAGCAACGATTTTCAAATCCAACAACGATTTTTAGATCAAACTTAGCGGACGTGAAATAAATAAATAAACCTCCTTTTTTGTATGACGGTTGAAAATTACGTTTAGTACGCGGGCGAAGCCGCGGGTTAAAGCGAGTAAAACAAAATAATTGTTGATTATTTTTGCGACTGCTTTTTTAATAAAATTGTTTATTTAAGAAATTGAAATAAATGTTATCTTTAATATTATAAATAAAGTAAATAGCTACGTATATCATTTACAGATATGAATCTTTAGCGCTCCACTAAATATGTAATTTTAATGGCGACACTTTTTTGACGTATATTGGAATCTAAGTAGGTTTTTCAGTATAATATATCGCTCTCACTCTCTATCACATGCGCACTCACTTTAGATGGAGTATCGCGTCGCGCGCAGCTGCCGTGTTACATCCTTGTCTGTCGCATCGGATACTTAGATTAGGTTAGGCTAAAATTCAAATTTTTAAAAATCGCCAACCACTATTAGGACCAATATTCTTGCAGCCAACCCTATAGGTTAGATAGTTTGTTCCGTTCGGCGTCGAGACCCTCGGCCCAGGGGGTTCGAGCGCCCACACCCTCTTTAAGGATATACTATACAAAGAGGCTTGTGGGCGCTACCGGCGACCGTAGAGCTGGCAGCTTCCTCGCCCAACGCATTAGTATTGCAATACAGCGAGGAAACGCTGCCAGCGTCTACGGTATCATGCCGAGGGGGAACATTTACTTTAAAATGTATTTTATTTTAGATTTTAGGCCGGTTTTAGACATTTAGAACTTCTAAACCTATTTAACTACTTAATTAAATTATTAAAAACAAATACATATCAAGTGATGTGCCACAAATAGATGTATTGGCCAGAATATTGTTAAATATATAGTTTAAAAATATAACAAATTACATAGAACAGTTTTCCGTCTACGGTACCAAATCTCGGAAATCTCCTTAAGTGTCCCACAATAAGTGTCTAGGAAAAATGGGACGTGCCTTGAGCTTTTCAGGTTGCTTCGATTGTTCTAAAAAATTATAGGTATTTAATATCAGAAAGAGTCAAGAAAGACATATTTAAAAATATAGTTGCGTAGGTAATCAATACATTTTCTGAGAATCTAGGCTAGGCTTTCAGCGATCGCGAATATCAGAAAACAAAAATTATATACGATTACAAAGCTCACCCAAATGTACTAGCTAGCTTTATTAGCGATCCGATATTTATTACTTACTCAAAACTATCGTTTAAAAATCTATGATACCAGTTAACTTGAAGAATCCATTTACAACTTAAGGTCCAATTACTTTATATTAATTAATTTATATAAAATGCGTAGTGACAGTTTTAAGTAAAAAAATATTTATAGTTACGTGACTTACGTGTATAGATAACTTGACTATTTTATGTGCAAAATAGCACACAAAAAACACCCCTATTAGCTAAATTTTCATGAAAATATACTTGATGGTTTTTAAGAAATCCGTAATGACATAGTTACGGACAAACGGACATAACAAAACTGTACGGATTCCATTTTTGCCATTTTGGCTACGGAACCCTAAATTAAAGGTATGAATTGTATTGGATTAGCATAGGTACCTAATCAAATAGAATTATGCAACGCATGCATTGATTCGATACCTATCTCAATAATTATATGTTGCATATTTTATAATTTAAACTTTCGTGAGACATATTGATATTAAATTGCAACGGTTAACACCACTCTGTCTGTCCGACGAGGTCTGCCCGACGCAGACGAAACATGTCACGCCTATTGTGATAAAAATACGTGAGTGTTAACCGTTGCAATTTAATATGTTGCATATTTTATTGTACTTTGTTATAAAATACTTAGTGACTACCTATATTATACCTACAAGTGTATTTATTTAGAAGTGTAATTTAAAAATATTTAATGCAGATTTAGCTCACCCGGCTTATAGTGCTTTAAGTTTAGTAGTATGGCTTGAGTACAACAACAGCTGATCAAATGTATTAGCTTAGGCCTTTTGAGCGTTATCTGTTAGTTCTTCCTCAGACCGATTTGAGTATGAAGAAGGTGATGAATATGTGTCTATATACTTACTAAAACATGTGACGATGTCCAACAAGTGTAAAGGAATTCGCGAGTAGATATCGAAGCCGCGGAGCGCGGGCAGGCGCGGCGCCGTACGTGTGGGAACTGAGGCCGGCGCCGCCCGCCCTGCCGAGTCGCCCCACACCCCAACCCTACGATGGTACTACAACTACCGAAGCCTCCGGGCTACTTTTACTAGCCTGCAAACTTTCCTACTTCTATAAATACCATCTGTTCGGCAAGTTTACAATAACCATAACAATAACCATAACTAACAGCTTTATCTACACAGATATAACAAAAAAGGAGCAAATTTCAAATTTCGTTACTTCTTTTGAACTGTGTGTACTAGTCAAACTGTTACAGAATATTTAACTATCTTGGCGCTGTGTCCAACCGGGGTTAGCTAATTAAGTAAATTAACTCGAAGTTACACATTTTTAGTATAGAATTTTACGGCTAATTCCGTATTAGTGGCGCAAGTGGCCCTTAGCAAACTTATAATAATAATTGGTGCGACTTACCATACATATACATAAGAATATATATGTATACTGAGTAAACGAACTGTATAGATACCTGCTATGTTTAAATCGTTAGAACTTGCTATGCCTCACAGCGGTGCGCGATCGCCTCGTTTTAAATCAAGTTGCCCGCAATTCGCTAATGTGATAAGGCTCTTTTATGGCGTGTGGCGGGCTTAAACCAACTTAAACAACCCGCGTTCACTATTATTACATGTATGTATTATTTATTCAGAATGAGAGCGAGGCCGCATTTTTCAGTTGCATCCACGTTCACGACGGGAGACCGGCGGCGTAATTAAATGTATGTCCCTACCTATGCGAAGAGCATTACGTCGAATAAAATAATCATATTTGTATGTATTTCCCATCATGGATCAATGGTGTTCCGGACCTTTGGGAGGCGTACGCGGAGCCGAAGCTAATACCCTTTCGATAATTTTATGAAATGTAAGGGGTACACCGAGTGGATTATTGAGTGTATGGATTATTGAGATTTAATGGAATCTAAAATATATTGGACAATTATAATCACCTATAGGTGAAAGTGATGGACCAAATACTGGGTTCTTCTTCTTCTTCTTCTTCTTCATCGTTCCCTCATGACTGAGGATCGTGACCAACAACTATGTCCCTCCATTTATCGCGATCAAGGGCTATGTGGGCTGCCTTCTGCATGGAACCACATGCCTGTCTAATAGGATCCGACCATCTTGCAGGGGCTCTTCCTCTAGCACGCTTGCCCTCAACTTGCCCCAGTATGATGTCACGCTCGAGACTGTGGTGTCTCTAATAAATAATAAATCTAAGATGACTCAAGGGCAACACCCGGTATGAGGGCTGGGGGTAGAGAGGTGTCACTGGACTTTAAACATATAGCCAACTCGCCAATTAGGTTTCCACATCTAACCTCGATAAATATGGGGATATCGATCTGGACATAAGGTAGGTATGAGGACTTTATTTAGACCACCACATCTTAATACAAAATTAACGTTCCTGAGCTTTTTCCAAAATAAAACCCAAAAACCTGATTCTGAGGGCGACATTGCCCCCGTGGTCCCGGAGTGGTCTTTCTCCGGGACCACCGGGACAATGTCGCCCTTGAAACGTCGGAGGTTTGTTTCAAAGTTTATACACGATTAAGCCCCGTTTTAGTAAATTTATAACTGATATTTTGTTTTTCACGCCCGTGGTATAGATAAGCGCTGTACGTTATGTCAAATTTAAACATCGCGGTATTTTGATTGGGTTTGTATATTCATATGGGTTGGGGATTTATTTTCATAGATTGGCTTTAATTGTGACTTTTGTTGTTTTGTTTGCAATTTCTTCACATGTAAAGAAAGAGCACCCTTTTTTAACTTACCTATTAGCAGTAGGTACATACATACGCCACGATGGATTTGAAAATTAACGTTGTTTTTTGAAATCAGTGACCTATAAACCATAAATATAATATAATAAAATATATATAATATAATATTATTATTTGTTTCTCCTTTACGGATCACGGGCCTGTACATCCCGGTCTTTTGGTAGGCTTGCGTGGGGATACAGATCCAACACGTAGAGGCCTTTTGGAGAATTTTGCTGTGTAGTACACCTGCTAGAACCCATTCACGGGTGCATCAATATATACCCGTGAACCGGTCCCAGCAGGCGTTGGAGCTATTGTAAAGAAAGTGGAAAGAATACCAGGCTATGGCGTTGAGGTTTGGGTGGATCAGAAATGGACTATTGCAAAGAGCTCCGGACACCTGCCATAACAATGTTTAGAACAAGTTATCGAGGCAGGCGGTGACTTGCCGCCGACTAGATGGGCCCCTGAAACTGCCGTCCCAAGGACGGCCAGGAGCAACATCGGTGTGAACGGCTCAGGGGTGTCGAGAGGTGTGCGCCGCTTTCTACCCAGTGGCTGTTGCCAGCCACTGTGCCCACT
Source organism: Lathronympha strigana (assembly GCA_949128165.1). Lineage (NCBI taxonomy): Eukaryota > Metazoa > Arthropoda > Insecta > Lepidoptera > Tortricidae > Lathronympha > Lathronympha strigana. Next base: position 26,250,928 of record OX421901.1, on the reverse strand, counting down.
CGCGTCTTATGCATATTTCACTTCCACCCCTGGAGCATATAGCTCTAACGACTCCTCTCTGGACGGCCAATGAAGGCAAGCCAGAGCTGAGAGTCCTACGGGTCCCCTTGGGGTCCACTCCGGCCGACGAAGACACGCCGGAGACGGGGACCCTGACCGACTCTCTGGAGCACTCGGGTCCGTGGGGTCGTTACTCCCCAACAGCTCGCCACAAGCTGCCCTGCGTTATTATTATTATTGATAAGCAGGCAGGCAGTTGTGACAACTGATATTGCCTGTATCCAGTAATCATCGACACAGTTATCATTGTCTAGTTTAATTCATTCAGTATGCTTGTCTAATTTATTTTTGAATTGGTTGACATTTTGCGCTGAAACGTCTTCTGGGAGTTTATATATAATAAATATATATAATAAAAACTACACCCATATTGATATTTTGACATTTTAACCCCATTGCACCCCAACAGGCATATAATATTTCACGGCCGACAAATTCGATTTGAAAATTGTTGTTGTTTTCGAAACAGCGACCTAATAACCCATAAACTGACACCATCCATATTGATATTTAACATTTCAACCCCGTCGCACCCCAAGATGGGAGAACGTATTTCACGTCCACCAAGTTGGATTTTAAGATCGTAGTTCTTTTTGTAATAACTGTAATTATTAGCAACTCGATAAACCATAAAAACGACACCCATATTGATATTTTGATATTTCAGCCCCATCTGACCCCAACAGGGAAATTTAAAATCAGCGACCCGATAAACCATAAAAACGATACCCATCATACCCATGTTGTTGTTTTGTCTTTGTCACCCCTTTTCCCCCTTTTAGGGGTTCATTTTTCGATAAACCTGAAACATGTCTTTACTCATTTATGTTTCGAAATACTCCTGTGTAGGTCAAATAAAATAGTTTAACTAATCATGTTTCCCCATACAAACTTTGTACCCCCATTTCACCCCCTTTGGAGATTAATTTTGAAAACTCCTTTCTTTTTGCACCCCTACGCTTTATAAGGAACCTAGGTGCTAAATTTGGAATCTCTCGAACCAGAAATAAACATTAAACGATACCCATATAAGTAGATATTTTTCGATTTCTACCCCATCGCACCCCAACAGGGGAGATGGTATTTCACGATCGCCACGTTGGATTTTAAAATCGTTGTTATAGACGTAGGTACCTAATATGAAAGATTTTTTGTTTGTTTTTAGTGTTCCGTAACATAATATTAAAATAGGAACCCTAAAGGATGCCTCACAGTAGTCCGTTCCGTTCCGATCCGATACAGGACGATCTGTCAGTTTCTATAGAAACGTGACACCACGTGATATCTCGGAGCCCTCGGACGTCACGTGACTTTTTGTATAGAAAATGACAGATCGTCGCGTATCGGATCGGAACGGAACGGACTACTGTGAGTCATCCTTTAAGGCTACGCTTTGCATGTCTGTCGGTCACATCGTTAAATATCTCGGGAACTATTATAGACTTAAGCTATTGATGTGAAATTTGCATTAGTTACAAAGAAGGCTAACCGAGACGCATACAAAGTAAAATTATTAACATAATTTTTTTATTTTCAATGAAAAATGCCTGATATGATGGGTGGCAAAAATTTAAAGTTTAGTATAATCATTTGAAAGGGCTTGATTTGAAAATTCTAAAACATATTTTTATTATTCTTTTACAGTGAATAAATTTCGATTTTTACACGTTAATATATGAAGATAAATATTACGAGAAAATTATAACTTTGTCGCTCCCTTCATTTATTGTTTTTTTTTTATTAAACAAAACATATCTTAACTAAATTCCTAAATTAACTACCTTAAAGTTAAAATGTTTGGGTATATTTTCGGCCGAACTGAAAATTTTAAGGCTATTTAACAGCATGCTATTCGCATATATAGCATGCTGTTATTTTAATTGAATTAAAAAAAAATTGGTTTCGAGACTTTGGAGTCCGACTTCGCTAAGTTTCTTAGATTTTGATAGCACAGACTGTGAAAGTGTTAAGTAAACGATATAATTTAATAGAAGTTAAAAATGATACTTTATAGTTGGACAGTTACAAGTGGCCAAATTTGTCCATACATATGGGAAGGAATTCAAATTTCTACTCATACTTTGAAATGCAGTTTATGACATCATGTCATGTTTATAGATGAATACTAAAATGTTGTACGCGCGGTGCGCAAGGCCGACTTTCAATGGGAGCTACCGTATTGTCGCTCACCAGGCGGCGCCACTCATGCGTGGGTCCTGTGTTTAGTATGAAAGAATTGTCAAAGTGACGTTTAAAATGTTCCCGCAGGACCCACGTTCCACTAGCGCCCCTAGCGGAAAATCGACGCGCGGTAATCCCCATTGGCCGGTTTTTTCCTGATTTATGTTCTATGCATATTATACACAAGCATATACACGCTCTAAAACCATAAATAGTAGACCCAAAACAAATGCAATAATTTTGTTTATTGTTTATTTATTTCACAAAATTAGCACTAACAGATAAACCTTACATGCTAACTGTTTTGATATTTTTTAAATAACATAAAAATTATTACATTATAAAAAAAAGTATTAGATTATTTTAGTTGCTATACACATCAATTCATTTAATATCCAATTATAGTTTAAATAATTATGTAGTAAAATAAGAGTATAAAAATAAAAGTTTAGAATAAGAGTTTGAAATAAGAGTTTGGTGGGTAGACTAGGTCATTATCACATATCACAGTACCAACTTAAAGCAATTACGAAGTAATAGAACTTTTTGTACATATTGTTTCCAAGTATCGGCTTGATGCTATCAAAAGTTTGGACATAGGGGTAAAAAAAACATCCAGCGAGCTGTCACTGTTCAGGGTATTATTCATAAGGTTCAGAGCTTGGTGCAGAGGGGAGGAGGACAGAGCGCGCGTCCGCGTTGGAGGGACGGCAAACATGCCTCTTTGACGGGCGCGCAATGGCATGCTGGCCACTTGAGGGACCCTCAGTGTAACCAGTGCCAGTAATTCCGGATTCATTGATAGCCCACGGATCAGTTGCAAGAAATACTTAACCAGATACATATGTCTCCGAAACTCGAGGGATGTGTAATCTACCATTCCGAGAACAAAGAGAGTCGGGTAGAGTATAGGTATGGATACCGGCCATATATTTTCTAATAGTGATGCCCACAAGTAGTGTGGTGCACGAGCCATTGCCGCCTTAGAGAATCACTGGCCATGGGCAGGTGTTAGCACGCCTAGTCACGTGTGCGATGACCGCAAGCCTGGCTGACATGCGATATTCTAGCGCCCATGGCACATGTTCATACATATATGACTCATCTGGCCTGACGCGTGACTAGTTCATCTTGAATTAACTTTACTAACAATCATAAAATATCGGCATGCAAGTCGAGGTCATTACCAGCCACCTAAAACAAATGTAAGCAAACGTACATTTAAACACGCTTTCATCATAAGAATGAAAATAGAAAATGCTAAAAGTAGATTTTATGTGTTGTAACTTTTTATTCTAATTTACTACCTAAGTAGTTATTGCCTCCACATGCTCTTTCTTATGTGCAATTTGTGTTATAAGTACCTACGTTAGAAATTACCTAGCGTAGCCTTAAAGCAATCAAATTCCATACAAAACAAACTGACCTCTGGGTTATGTGGGTTACACCCTGGGTGATGCAGGTGGCCCTTAGCAACGTTGTTTTTAGTAATTTGATTTCCAAATGTACCGAGTGTAAGTATAACTACTTACTGAGACCAGAATCGTTTTAATGAAACACTAGATAAAGCGTGGTTTGTAAAACGTTCAAAGGAACGGAAATTGGATAAACGTCGGACCATTGCAGCAGCGTCGGGATGAGCTCTACATATGTACTTACCTGCGATCTTTGTTCTAAGTTCTAACCAAGGTTTTAAATAGGTATTGTAAGCTATTATGAGAGGATTTTTTTTGCCCTAATCGTCCTAGCCAAAAAGTTCTAGTAAGAAGTGCACCCCAAATGCGGACCCCACATACAAGTAAAAGTAAAAAAAAGTAAAAAGTAAAATATTCTTTATTGCACCACATATGAGACAAAAGACAGAACAAATTCACAAATTATATAAAGGTAGCAACAGGCGGTCTTATCGCTATAAGCGATCTCTTCCAGACAACCTTAGGGTAGCAGGAGATAAGTTGCAAAAAACAAAAACAAAACAAACAAGTAATTATATTTCTGAAGATATCCTTTGCAGAGGTCGATATTTGAAAAACTCCAAGGCTAACCTACGGATCTTCATACCGGGTATGTCCGCCGGGCATCCGCCGAATATACCCGAAGGTATATAGCCGGTTATTTTCTTTATATATTAGAATAGGCGTAGCCAGGTTCTATCGAAATAGTACACAAATATAGTCCTTGTTCATGGCTCCCAATTTATACAATTGAAAGGAAGTTAATCGTTTTTTATTTTACTTTACGAGGGTTTTTAAAAACAACGCTTCCATGTCATTAAAAAAATTCAACCTTCTCCTTTACCTACTTAGTAATAATAATAATATAGTTACATTACAAGTAGGTCTAGTCAGGCGAATACCTGCCTACTACACCAGACCGACAAACTATTGCTGATGTTTTAGATAAACAACATGATGATTGTAATGTTCCCAAATATAGAATCGCCAACAAGTACCTAACTCCTACGAGTTCTGAAATAGAACTGTTATTGTGTCCGTGTCGTACGGTAGGTACAACCGGGACAGGAACATCGCAATTGGGAACGCCTGCGCAGATATTCTTGGCTTCCTACTGACACATGTCATTATCCAATAATGCGGCTTCTCTATCAAATTACTACGCCGCTTAGTCGCTTACAATATTCGTCTAATTACTAACAACAATCTAAAATATCTATGTTGTGAGAAATTAAGGATACAAATAAATCTGTGTAAATATCAACTGACAACTGATAGACCAAGTAACTACAGCCAACACATCATGTATATATTCTTTTAATTTCGTGGGGCACCACTAAGAAAGAAATTCAATCAAAGTGGTTGAAATTCAGTTTAGGTTCTTAACTGTGCTCAGTTGTTTGGCAACGACTGAGTTCAGGTCCTAAACTGAATCGCGCTAAGGCGTCATGGTAAGGGCCCTGGTCTGACCACAGTAAAAAATAACTTAATATAATAGCATAAGGTTTTTATGTTATTTATAAGGGATGTAAGGGATCCAAATTCCATCTTACGGATGCCAAGCCAACTCCCCTGCTCATGGTGCACCCTGATAAACAACGAACGAGGGTCTGGCGAACCACCAACCCGCACTGGACCAGCGTGGTGGGCTTATGGTCCAAATCCCCCTGATAATGAACTACTCCCCTTCACGGCCCCGAGTGCCCGGCAAATCGGGTGCTTAGAATACCCGGGCGGCTAATACCAAAATCTGACGACCCATGCGAGATAAACAGACACCGATACGCTTCATGTTTAACCTACAACGTCCGTACTTCGATGAAGGAAGAGCTTCTTATAGGAGTAGATCACGCCTTTTAAGAAACAAAGTACGATATTGTGAGTTTGTCAGAAGTTCGACGACAAGGCGAAACAACAGGAGAGCGCAAAGACAATGTATTCTACCACTTCGGAACAGCTGGCGGGCTTTACGTTGTAGGTTTTCTCGTTAAAAAGAAGTTGAAAGATACCATTGTCAAATTCATAGGATATACGGAGAGGGAGAAATTCGGGTGGCTGTGTTGATATGAAGTATATCCCAAAATAACACTTTGACTATTATTCAAACATACGCACCAACATTTCCACATAACGATGACGAGATTGAAAAGTATTACGCCTTCGGAACAAAGCTTGCGACAAGAACATAGACTATGGTCCTCGGAATTTCAAGTTTTAAGCGCTAAAGTCGGAGTAAGGACTGAATTGGATAATGCGGACGTACTTGGATCACATGGGCTTGGCGCCAGAAATTACCGCGGCGGTCGCCTTATCCAATTCGCCCTTGGACAAAGCATGAGTCTAACCTTCATTCTCAAAAAACCTCAACGTCACCTGGATTTCACCACAGGGAGACATCATGAATGAGATTGAATATATCCTTTCGCCAGATAAAAGCATTGTTAGAGACGTGTCTATAATTACCAAGATAAAATTTAGTTCCGTCCATAGACCAATGAGAGTAAAAGTAAGCAGCTTTTTCTAAAAAAGATAAAACGCCTAACCATGGACACACTTATATAAAATCACAACGAATTCATCCTAGAATTACAAAATAGTTTTATCACACTCGGTAAAGATAACGCAACAACATACTCAGATGTTTAATGATAGTATAATATGACAAATAGTATCAAAGCAGCCAGCAGGAAAATGAAACCAACCGGAAAAAACAATGACAAACTAACAAAACAAACGCTACAGCTAACAGAAGACCGTGAACACTACAAACAAAATATAATTCAAAATAGTGTGTTATACAAACAATTGAAAAGAAGTATCAGACGCGACATACGGATCTACAATACAAAACTAACCAGTCTTCGAGACGATAATGGGAAGAAATGTAGCAACTGAGACCAAGTCACAGACATGTGGTGAAATATCAATTGGTTTTCTATTATAAAATAGCCTAAAACATAATTGGTCAGCAATTTCAATAGAGATGACGGTTTTAGAATCTCGTCTACATGGAATCCGGTCATTGATAAATGTATGCGTAATCAAATATCACCGACTCAAAAATCGGACATCGTGAGTGTAGTGTGTCGACAGAGTCACATCCCTAATGCGCAAAATGTTCAAGTTGATAATCAAGACCAAGTGCGGGTAGTTCGTAAAACCCGCGCAGCTAGAAGATGTTGATGTCAACCTCAGCCAGTCTTTCTCCGGGACCACGGGGGCAACGTCGCCCTTGAAACGTCGGAGGTTTGTTTTCAAAATCTATACACGATTAAGCCCCGTTTTAGTAAATACATAATGTGTGAAAATCGTGAAAGTTTAAATAAGTGTTCAAAAAGAAACTACTGAAAGGGATATAGCAGATTATATTTATGAAAAACCCAAGTCATGGTTACGTTAGAAAAAATTAAGATGTTTAAGGAAAAGGGGCACAATTCATTCAAGTTTTCAGTGCCCTATCACAAACAATATCTTTTCTTTAGCGAAAAACTGTGGCCTGACGGCATAGCATTTAGGAGGTTTATACCTCTGTCGAGAGTTAAATACTAGACTAGAGTTAAATACTAGACTACAACCTAAAACGATATTTATGGATCATACGATTAACTTTGTCACATATAACTGTAAGTCTATAAAGAGATCTATTGAAGGAGTTAGACAATTATGTAAAACGGCGGACATAATAGCACTTCAAGAAACATGGCTTTTGGAATTTGATCTGAATTTCTTGAATGGAATTGACGCGAACTTTACAAGCGTTGGTACGTCCGCGGTTGACCTCACCGAGGGAGTACTTCGGGGTCGGCCCTACGGCGGTGTTGCCATTCTGTGGCGAAAGGATCTATTCCAGACGGTATCGGTAATAAATTGTCGAAACTCCAGAATAGCGGCAGTAAAAATAAAAAGTGAAGACAGGTACTTTCTCGTTTTTAGTGTATACATGCCAACAAATGGAATTGAAAACTTACCGGATTTTATAGCTTGCATGAGTGCAATTAATGCGATAATAAGTGAAAGTGATGTGGAATCGGTGTTCATGTTGGGAGACTATAACGCACACCCGGGTGAGTTATTTTTCAAAGAATTGTCGCAGTTTTGTATAGACCAGAACTGGGTGTGTGCCGATGTAAATAAACTTAGTGCCGATTTAGATACGTATACGTATATAAGTGACGTGCATGGCAGCGCAAGGTGGCTGGACTATTGCATTGTCACGGGAGCGGCATGGCAAACAGTTCGCGATTCTCACATTAGCTATGACGTGTACTGGTCAGACCACTTTCCGCTTTTCTTGACATGTGACTTAAATTGTATTGCTAGGAAAACGATTTTCAATACTGTAATTTGTAATCGGGTGAATTGGGGTGAGCGGGATGGTTGTCAAATAGAACAGTACACGGAGTTGTGTCATTCTAAACTTAAAGATATAGATTTTCCGTCAGAATTTCAACACTGTTGCCGGTACTTTTGTAATAATTTTGATCACAAAAAGATAATCAATAAATTGTATGATAGTATTGTACACGCATTAAGCCAAGCGGCAAGTGAAACACGTCATAGTCGGGCAAACCACAAGCCTCGTTGCATTGTCGGGTGGAACAAACATGTTTCTGCGGCTCATAAAGAAGCAAAGCTCTGGTTTGAGGAGTGGAATAAATATGGTAGACCAAAAGAGGGTTTAATGTATGAAAGCATGACTAGAAGTAAAAAGATTTTTATAAGCCGACTGTAGTGGTGTCAAGTCAAGATCACCAAGATCAGCTTAAAATGGATATTCTTGCCACAAAGCATGCTGAAGGTGATTTTAAAAGTTTTTGGAAGCAGACGAACAAGTTAAATGCCAAGCCAAGTGTGCCAGTGAGCGTGGATGGTATAACGGAGCCAAAACTTGTGGCAGAGTTGTTTGCGGGGCATTTTAAAGTGCAGTCCCCTTTGGGTCGGTCGTCCTGCGAGGTTAAGCCACATCATGTTCAGGAATTCACACCGCATGTGTCTGCAAACATGGTGACCAATGTAATAAGTAAAATGACCAGAGGTAAATCTCCTGGACATGATGGGCTTAGTATCGAACACTTGCAGCATGCCGGACCTCATATGCCTCGGGTTTTGTCTCTGCTGTATAATGTGTGCATATCTCACACTTATTTGCCTCCGGAGATGTTACGCACTATTGTTGTGCCAATTGTTAAAAATCGTACAGGCGACGTCTCTGATAGGTCCAATTATAGGCCCATATCGCTGGCGACTATCCTGGCTAAGGTGTTTGACAGTGTGCTTAGATCAAAGCTAGATAGTTGTTTAAATTTGCATGATGCGCAGTTCGGTTTCCGTAAGGGACTGTCGACGGAAAGCGCAATCTTGAGTCTGAAGCACATTGTCAAATACTACACGGATAGGAAGACACCAGTGTACGCAAGCTTCTTGGATCTGTCCCGGGCATTTGACCTCGTTTCATATCATATGATATCCTCTGGAATAAAATGGAGAAAGCAGGAGTCCCATACGAAATCATTAACATTTTTAGATTCTGGTACGGAAATCAGGTGAATCAGGTCAAATGGGCCGGTGAGCTGTCTGATCCGTATGGTATTGAATGTGGAGTGCGGCAAGGTGGATTAACATCACCTAGTCTATTTAACCTGTACATGAACACACTCATAGAGGAGCTCAGCAGTGCACATGCCGGTTGTCACGTTGGCGGTGTCTGTGTCAATAACATTAGTTACGCGGACGACATGGTACTGCTAGCTCCATCTGTGGGTGCACTTAGAAGCCTCCTAAACATCTGTGAATCATATGCGAGGGTACATGGCTTATTATATAATGAAAAAAAAAGCGAGTTTATGATTTTTAAGGCCGGAAGCAAGTGTCCTCAAGATGTTCCTCCTGTGACCTTGAACGGAACGGTACTTAAACGAGTAACAAAATTTAAGTACCTAGGACACTATGTTACCGATGATCTTAGAGATGATGTGGATATGGAGAGGGAACGCAGAGCATTGTCCGTCAGGGCGAACATGTTGGCTCGTAGATTTTCCCGATGTTCAGATGCAGTGAAGATAACACTGTTCAAAGCGTACTGTACTTCCATGTACGCGGGAGGTCTATGGGTCAAATACACCCAGAAATCGTAATGCTCTGCGAGTCCAATTCAGCAACGGGTTCAGGGTGCTGATGGGGTTGCCTCGCTTCTGTAGCGCATCCGCAATGTTTGCTGAAGCCCGCACGGATGACTTTCACGCTATCCGTCGGAAAAAAGTGGCATCACTTGTGGGTAGAACGAGAGGCAGCAACAACAGCATCCTTAGCATGATTTCCAGCAGGTTTGATTGTCCGATAATTTTCGGATTAATTAAACTTGCAAAATCAAATTTAGATTTTAAATTTTAAATCATCAGTGTCTAATATTAAGTATGTACTAACATTTAGTTGTAAGTCTAGTTTTAATGTATATTAGGGCATTTTCAGAAAAAAGTGCACCCTTTTAATCAAAAATCAATCCAAAATCCTCAATTTTCCATACAAAATTATTTTGTCAGGTTTGTAACGGCCCATACGAAATGTATGAAAAAATGCGTTACAAAGCTGACCAAAAAAAACGGGACACTATTTTTCTTTTTTTAAATCAATAGTACTCGTGATTCTGGTTATAAAAAACTCAAAACTTCCTATATTTTCAAAAAAAATTAAAATGGTGCCCTATTTTTGAAAATGCCCATTAACAACATGGATCTTGGTTATCTGGCAATAAATTATTTTGATTTTGATTTGATTTTGATTATACATTAGTGCCACTGGACACAAAAATGTAAATTATAAATGTAAATAATACATAACGCATTATAAGTATATGTATTATTTACGCACAACTAAATTTGGCCTTGAAAACTACACAGCCAGATTTTGGTTACCAGAAAATTTATCGCTTACATTGACCCTAACATCATATCATATTTACCTCTACATATAAATTCCTAAGTTATGATATATTCTCGTTGCTTTGTCCTTGAATACCTTTGCAGAAGAATAGGTATATGAAATTGAACAGGGTGAATGCGGATCCGAAATGTATGCCTTCCTTAACCATAGGATGTGGATCCAGATCCGGATAATTGCATTCATTTCGGATCCGGATCGCAAACCCTAGGGACGATCTATGTAGATGGGCCCATTTTCAGCAAAGCGGCATCTATGGATTTTGAAAACAAATGTGTTTTCGTGAACTTCAATCAACTAATCATCGACATCTAGCAATATAATCAATTGTTATAATACGATCATGATTTATGAATAGCCGTGCTGATAAGTTTCTGAGCCGAGGGGACCGTTATATCGTGACGGGTACACAGTTTGAACGACAAAGCGCTTCCTGTGCTCACTGCGACGTTTTGCTCTCAGTCTGACATCACTCCATGTCCAAGCAGTATAATAACATTAATATATAGGTATTATAACATTTATAACTAATATTTAAAACGGGATAATTACCATGTATGTTTGTTTTATTGAGCACCCGATATTTCGACACTGTTGCAAGCGTCATGTTCACGGAGTAAACTGATAAGCTGCGAATTTTTAGTTGTGATATACCCACACGCCATAGCGATCTACCCTCTTACGGGTTCAATACGGGGGTTACGGGTTAATATTAGTTATAATGCAAATGACCAAGTTAGCTTAAAATCGTATAATATATAGGTAGGTACTAAATGGGAGAAAGCGTATCTTATGAATTGTCTCCTTCGTTCTCCATCATGTAAAGAGCCAAGGCCACGTATGTATTCCGCTATTTGGAATCCACAGCAAATGCATATGCACAAATAGTAGCAAAAAATTACGCCATTATAGTGCTGCAGTTGCAGCACTTTTCCATATATTCATGTTTGGAAGCGGCTGCGCGACTGCGCGTTTCTAAAGTATGTCTGTTTCGTTCCTACCACTACCCTGTATCTGAGCAAAAAAAAATTAAAGCAGACGAAAAGAGGCAAAATGCGACTTTATGATGGAGACCAGGGATGTCATATGGAACTTCACATACATAAACCGATAATTCCGAGCTCCGTCGTCCAATTTAATCAATTCTTTTTTTGTTCAAAATGGGTCACCTCCGAGTTGGTCCCAGAGGATTTTGGTGCTGATCTAATGATGGAATCCATGAAGAATTATGGGGATTCCTCAATTTTCAAAGGCAAACTAGTCCTTATTTGGATTCATCCGGTTTCCTCGCATGTTTTCCTTCACCGAAAAGTGTCTGAAAAACTCAAATGATAAAGGTATTTATTGGATTGGTACCTACTTATGGAATTTGCTTCTGAGATCTCCCGTCATCCCTTTCACATTCCAAGCGGTTGGCTCTGAAACTCTCTGCCTATTGACGTAAGGTGCACTCAATCCCCTACCTTATTATAAGAAACCTTCGCTACTTACATATCTCCGTCCGTAACATTTTTGTTGCTTCGTACCATTTTGGTAGACACTCTTAGGTATAGGTATATTTATTTATTATTGTATAGGTATAGTACATGTTTAATAGGTATGTAGGTTTCTTTAACATTTTGTAATACCTACTAACATTTATTATTATTTTTAAGTTTCCGCTAGGTACCTCAAGGTTGTGTGTCAGATATCGCTCGTTCGCGATAAGACCGCCTGTTGTTTACCTCTTCTTGTGTTTGCTGTAAAGCTGTAATTCCTGCTGTCATTTCTCTTGAGGTGTGCAATTTGGGGATTGGGGTCGACTTAATTTGGTCCATTTTAACCCTACAAAGACACAGGTTTGCGCGTTCACCGCAAAAAAACTTCCGTTCGTCGCGTCACCTCGTTTTGAGAGCACTCCCCTATCTGCCACAGCCAGTATTGGAATCCTTGGCGTTGACATCTCGAGTGAAGTCCAGTTCCGCGGCCACCTAGAGGGTAAGGCCAAATTGGCCTCGAAGAAGCTCGGTGTGCTCAATAGATCGAGGCAGTATTTCACGCCGGCCCATCGCCTACAGCTTTATAAGGCGCAGGTTCGCCCGCATATGGAATACTGCTCTCATCTTTGGGCAGGGGCACCTAAGTACCAGCTTCTTCCTCTAGACCGCATCCAACGGAGAGCAGCTCGAATTGTCAACTGCCAACGTATTTCTGATCGGCTTGATCCCTTGGCGCTGCGTAGAGATGTGGCCTCACTCTGTATTTTCTATCGCATGTATTATTATTATTATTTTTTTTTTTTTTTTTATTATGAAACAAACAGTCTTACAAAAATATTTTCACAAATTATTTTCTTATTTCTAGACCTATAGTTTCCAAAATTTTCAAATTTCCTTAATTAAAACTAACACGATTTTGCACGACAAGTAAGTACATATTCTACTTTACTCTATGTTTTAAACACCTTTTTTAATGAAGTTATAGTACAGTTAAATATATCTATATCTTTTAATTTCATATTTTCATTATAAATTTCACATGCACGTTTAATAAACATATTTTTCGAATAATTTGTCCTACTACGAGGGATGGAGAATAGATGTTTATGCTTAAGACGGCATCGGCGTTCTCTGGTACTTGGAACTCTAATGTGAATAATTTTGAGTAGGTTAGGGGCATCGACATAATTATTTATTATTTTATACAATAGAGCGGAGTCAACACAATCTCTACGGCATTCAAGAGATTGCATCTTGTGGCGATTTAAAGATTCTATATAGTCCTTGTATTCAAAACCACATTTGAAATCAAGAGATTTAACGAATTTCTTTTGTAATGTTTCTATTCTATTAATATGAACGTTATAAAACGGTTTCCAAACTGCACACGCGAACTCAAGGCGACTACGTACATAACTATTATAAAGGATTTTGAGTGTCAAAGTATTCTTAAAGGGCTTCCCTATTCGCAATATCATACCTAATTGTTTAAATGATTTAGCTAAGACATGATCAATGTGTGGTATAAAAGAGAGTTTATTGTCAATAATTATTCCAAGATCACGTATCTCATTTACTCTTACTAAAGTTTTACTACACAATCTATAATTAAAGTGAGACAATGTTTGTTGTCTAGAAAAACTTATTGTGTTACATTTATCGGTATTCAAAAACAAACGATTATCCCTACAGAAATTCTCAAAGCTTAGCAGATCAGATTGTAGTAGTTCACGATCATTTTTATTACGAATAACTTTGTAAATTTTAGCGTCATCTGCATAAAGAAGTATACAAGAGTGAGAAATCGATTTTATAATATCGTTTATATATAGAATAAACAATAAAGGTCCCAAATGAGATCCCTGGGGGACGCCGGAACTTATATATTTACTGCGCGAAGTAAACCCCAAGACTACCACTGACTGCGTGCGATTTTCGACATAGGATTTAATCCATCGAAACAGATCACCATGTATACCGAGTTCCCAAAGCTTACACAACAAAGTATAATGGCATACTTTATCAAATGCCTTGGCAAAGTCAGTATACACGGCGTCTACAGAGAATCCCTCTTCCATAGCCTGAAGTATGTCATTGGTAAAGGTTAACAAATTAGTGTCAACTGAACGACCTTTGTAAAACCCATGCTGATTGGGTATAATATGGTGTCTAACGGCACTAGATAACTGATCGGTAACAATTTTTTCAAGATTATGGGGAGTGTTCCGAGGAATTGTTCGGATTAATCCCTGCCGCTTCTTTCCGCCATCGCCCTACGCGACAATTTTTCCACTCTCACCATTTAGATGGTTGGCAGTCCTCAACTGTGCGCTTTTCCCGAAACTTCCTGCCTCGCACAGCTAAACTGTGGAACGAACTGTCGCCAGCGGTGTTTCCGGACCGATACGACCTTCAAACCTTCAAGAAAAGAGCGTACTCCCACCTTAAAGGCCGGCAACGCACCTGCGACACCTCTGGTGTTGCGGGTGTCCATGGACGACGTTAATCGCTTACCATCAGGTGATTCGTTTGCTCGTTTGCCCCCTATAGCATAAAAAAAAAAAAAAAAGAGTATTTGTATTGATATTTCGTAAGTACATAAGTTCCGAAAAACTCATTGGTACGAGCCGGAGTTCGAACCCACGACTTTCGGATTAAAAGTCGCACGCTCTCACGCAGTCAGTTTATGAATTCATTCATTCATAAATTACCCATGGACTTTTGAACGCGTGTGTACATATTAGCACATAATTATAAGAAAATATTTGTATAAAGGATATGTTATATACGGCGAGGCGGGACGCTTTGGCTGTACTCCCGCCTGCGTCGTACCGCACGGTACTCGACGCTTGATAATGGCATCTTAAGTTGTTAGAAATATGTCGCGCATAGTGACTAAAAATACACGAGTGTTATGCATAATTTATTCTAATATTATATTAATAATAGAGTAGTTGGTAGTAGGGTATGTACAGTCAGCCACAAAGATATGAATAGAGCAAAAGTGCCATAAATATGTACCTATACACGACCTTAATGTTCCGGCAATAAAGTCATGTAGGTATACATATTTTTGCCACTTTGGCTGTATTCATATCTTTGTAGTTGGTACTGGACTAGGTAATATTAATTGGGTAGGCTATCACAATAATGCCAATCTCCTGTTACCGCATGTTTTACAGAAATGTGTCTTCAGAATCGGAATTTTTCTTGATATTTCCCATCTTTATCTAAGATAATATGAAGAAATAACGATCATAAGTTGAAGATATTTTATGTAAGTACCTACCTATTGTTAGAAATGAGACAAGTATTCTGATGGTCATGAAGTACAGTAATGAAATACATCGCGGAGCCATTTAGCGACCTTGAGTTTGATGGGCCAGGGGCACATAATCTACCTAGTTGATTATCCAATTTCAGAAATTGACTGTTGTTTATATCTCCCACACGACACATTTCTTCGTAAATATGATCCGAATTGTACCATTATGATTATGATTGTCATCAGAAAATTATTTAGAAATGAATCCTTTTATAAAATCAGTCTCATAGCAATACGTACTTGTTCGTGGCCCCGATACTTGATTAATGTTTGTGTTTGTGATGAGTGGATATGTGTGTGTACTATGTAAATATGTGACTCGTAATTTTTGGTTGACTGTGTGTAATATTGTAAGCTTGTGTACGCGTATAAATATTGCATTAATTTAATTCATTCCTATTTTTCTTAGCGTTGTCCCGGCTTATGCCACGGCTCAAGGGGCCAGCGTGCGTAGCCAAGATGCCAATCGCTCACGCTTTATAACGTATCGCAGCTAGCTCTCTCTATCACTCTTCCATATTAGTGTGACAATGACAGTTGCGTTTCGTTAGCGACTGAGCGTGAGCGATTGGCATCTTGGCTAAGCACCCTGGAGTCCGCTTTAGTAACTGATTCCAACGTTTGACGTAGGCGCTAGTGAAATGAAAACGACTGCCATCAATGCCATCTGATCTTGCAATCCAGAGGATAAACAAGGCCTTGTTGCACTTTCCTCACTATGTTTACCTTCGCCAAATGCGTTTGGTAAACTCGTTGGTATGAGCCGGGGTTTGAACCCGCGACATCAACAGGACCTCAATCCATAAGCGACAGTTTCGCTAAGAATTGTTTTTTCCATAGATATTTTCTCTCTATTCTATTTGCTTCCCGTTCTATTTGTTTTAAAATAAGTACCTGCTATGCATAGCTGGGTATTAACTCGTTAATCCGTTAAGCGTTAATTAACGAAGTTAACATTTTCATTAACGGATTAACTTTCAGTTAACTTTAGAATATGTTAACCGAATCATTAACTTCCGTTAATTTTCCCAAGTCCTTTAATAGTTAATTCAGTTCCAAAAAATATATATTTACCAAAAAGATTTTTGCGGCGTGGCGCGGTATGTGCGGTATATACCGCACATACCGCGCCACGCCGCAAAAAACCCCGATTTAACAGGTACGCTTGGACTGATGATAATAAAAATGCGAGGAAGGTACATAATAACCATAATATAATTAATTTCATCGTGTCATTACTTTACCGCCAGCGCTTAGAGAGACAACTTGACAAGTTTATAAGAAGTATAGAAATACTATGTACGTTCATTTGGATTTTTGTGTAATAGTTTGCGTATGTGCACTTTATCCCGTGATAGTTTTTGTATGTACAATGTGTTGCATATGTAAAGAAAGAGTGTCCTACACAAAATAAGACAATATCATAGAATCGGATTGTAGTTCCATACCGGCCGGAACCAGTAGCATTTGAGTAGCTTTGATATTGTAACCAGATCGGGAGATTTTGCCCATTGATCCTAATCTACCAACGTCCATAACTGTAAAGTAAACAACAGTTTTATAAGGTGTCGAAAAACATGCCATTTTTACCACGTGTTAACGGATTAACCATTAACGTTACCTTCCGTTAAATCTTCCGAATAGTATAGCTTTAACGATTAACGAAGTTAACTTATTTGTAACGGATTAGCGATTAACGAAGTTAACTATTTGATTAACGGTGCCCAGCTATGCTGCTATGTATTATTCGTATTTGTGATTCATGCGTTATGATTAACATTGAGTAATCGTATAAATAGGTATGTTTTGTAGCAGAGTTCAGTACGAAAGCGTGATAAATAGAGCGAGTCCGAACCTACCGAAGCATACTCAATGCTTGGCAGCCTGGCGGGTGGCGGCAAGTACATAATCAGAGGTAGGTGGAGATAAGAAATGCGAATATGCACTTACGTTAAACCTGACAGTGAAACAACCTCTTTGATAAAACCACTAGTTATTATGTTATTATGTGGTACTCATGTGTTTTACGTAACAACAGAACTCACGTCACGCCGTTTCATTGCGCCCGCCCATAGTTTCTTTAACACCTTTGTCCTCCATACAAAACAAACCTTTCCTACTTACCTACCTACGTTAGTCCTTAACTTTACGTTACTCATTTAAGGATTCGGGATTAAGGACTCGCGCCAATGACGTGAGAAACGTCACGTGTCCTCGGAGGGCTCCGAGTACGAGTAATCACGTGATTCTTTCTATAGAAACTGACAGATCGTCCCGGATCAGATCGGCTCGGATTGGTAAAAGTTGTCCTTTACTCCTTTAGTGCACTTCGATCTTTTTGTTAGCAGAAACAAGACTCGCATTTTGCAACCACGTTTTGATAGCCATTCAGACAGTACGGACAGAAAGCGTGTCAACTCTCGTCGAAGAATTGTAGTTTTAATGGAGTACCTACACGGCGCTTGAAACAACTGGAAATATATTATTAACAGGTATTGATTCCTACTTGATCAATAGGTCCTCGATTTGTTCAGAAGTAGGTATCCATGTCATGGTTACTGTTCCATTTTCACAGTCGGTGACATCTAGATAGAGCTTTTCATTCACCGTCACCGGGCGGCGACAACCATTTAAATTGTGAGGGTAGTTATATCTAATAATAAACCTTTTTAGGGTTCCGTAGTCAACTAGGAACCCTTATAGTTTCACTCTGTCTGTCTGTCTGTCCGTCAGTCCGTCCGTCCGTCCCTCCGTCCGCGGATAATCTCAGTGAATGTAAGTACTAGAAAGTTGTAATTTTGTACGAGTATGTATATCGGTCACACCAACAAAGTGGTAAAATAAAAAGTGGTTATAATTTGTTTTTTAGAGTTTTTTTTCGTTTCAACCTTAGAGTGTGGCATAGTCATTGGACAGGTATTTCTAAAATAATGAGGGTTACTAAGAACAGTTTTTGATAAAGTTAATATTTTCGGAAATAATCGCTCCAGAAGTTTAAAAAAATGTGTCCCCCCGCCCCCGCC
This sequence comes from Lathronympha strigana, assembly GCA_949128165.1. Classification (NCBI taxonomy): domain Eukaryota; kingdom Metazoa; phylum Arthropoda; class Insecta; order Lepidoptera; family Tortricidae; genus Lathronympha; species Lathronympha strigana. Next base: position 26,232,471 of record OX421901.1, on the reverse strand, counting down.
CGCCCTCTAACTTTTGAACTATAAGTTAAAAAAATATGAAAAAATAACAAAAGTAGAACTTAATAAGCTTGGAAAAATTGTACAAAATAATTTCTGAATTAAGTTTCTAATTTAACTGTAGGTACTACGAGTATATGCAAACACTATCACTATCTTAAGTACTTAATTTATCATCCTGCACGTATCTTGAATCATTCTCTTCTAATAAGAAAAGAATGATTCAAATCGATTCACGCGATCAAAAGTTACCCCCGAAAACCCAACATACATAACTACGGAACCCTACACTGGTGGCATGGCCCGACATAGGTACGCTAGGCCGGTTTTTTATACTTGCATCTCATTTATGACCAATTCCGAACTACACTTCTACGACTTAAATACTGAAAATTCCTGAGTTGAGTTAAACACCAATATGGTAGGGAGGCTACAACGGGAAACCTCCTCGAGTGCCAGGGCTCTTCCCATTCTCCTTGATCCGGGAAAAAGGGAAGGGTTCCTGGACGGTGCTTCCTGGGGGCAACGGTAAGCGATCTCTTGGAAGATTCCGAGGATTTCTTACTGGTGCTGCAAATATCCTGTCAGGGGGGGTTGGGGGGTTCCGCACAGGGAGTACTCTCATTGAGGGAGAGAACTTCTGAGTGTTGGCGTGAGGGGGCCTCCGGGTCTGCCGACAGGAATGCCGCTGTCCTGTATAAAACTGCGGTCCCGTACCCTGTCTAGGCAGAGGGCCCATGATGACGGACCGGGGGTTGCCACTGCTGGCCTGCGCCGGCGTGGTGGCTGCGAGGATGACCACCTCTATAAAAAATCGCAAAGGCAACCTGAGGGGGTGGAACCCGGGTTTTTCCATCTCGCTCCCGGAGTAGAGGTTGTCATGAGGGACCAGCGTGTGGTGTCGCCCTGCACGCTAGCTTTGGGCGGGCGAGCTTCGGCTCCAGGGGCTTCGGCCTCAAGGAGGGGACAGCTTCGGCTGTCGCAGCGGGCGGTGTTCGCGGTTGTGTGCCTAGGGCAATCCCGTGTCACGGTCACCAACGCTGCAAGATGGGCATACCGTGGATGGTTTAGTGGGTAGTGCGGGTCCGGCCCTGCGAGTCCCACATACCCGTCCTAGTTCCCCGGCTAGGCGGGATGCCTAAATGCCTTCCTCCACGTAAAAAAAAACACCAATGTGGTATATAGTATTAAATATAATCTTTAACGACATCAGTGACTGCTTTATTCATTCTAAACTTCTATGCTTTGCGGACGACATGAAGATATTCAGCAAAGTAAAGTCGAGTCGCGATTCATTACTAGTACAGCCTGATTTGGTGCGACTCGATGAATATTGTAAAGCCAATAAACTAGAGTTAAATCCATCCAAATGTTTCACCATAACATTCTCACGTCAGCGCAACCAAGTTCCTAGCATGTATCAACTTCAAGGACAAGTATTGAATAAGGTTAATTTCATGAGAGACTTGGAAGTAATACATGACTCTAAACTTCTTTTCGATATCCATATAGAGAACATTGTTAGTAGTGCCTTAAAATCGTTGGGTTTTATAATGCGTAACTCTGCCCACCTTACCCAAGCAAAAACGCTCAAAGTACTCTACTGTTCTTTGGTAAGAAGTAAGTTGGAATACGCTTCTCAAATATGGAATCCCTGCTATAATTTTGTACATCGATAGAATTGAACGTGTCCAAAAAAAGTTTGTTAAATTTCTTAATTTTAAAATCAATTGTCCGTATGATATGAAACGGCCTCCTAGCCTAGTTGGTAGTGACCCTGCCTACGAAGCAGGAGGTCCCGGGTTCGAATCCTGGTCAGGGCATTTATTTGTGTGTTTATCACGAATATTTGTTCCTGAGTTATGGATGTTTTCTATGTATCTAAGTATTTATATGTATCTGTATATTATATATATCGTCGCATAGTACCCACAACACAAGCCTTATTGAGCTTACCGTGGGACTAGGTCGATTTGTGTAAGATTGTCCCATAATATTTATTATTTATTATTAATATTTATTATATGAGTCAATTAACTACCATGATGTGTGTAAAAAACACCATCTAATACCGTTACATAAACGCCGTGAAATTATTGACATTATCTTTATTTTAAATATCACAAGTGGTAAAATCGATTGTCCCGAACTGCTTCAAAAACTTTCATTTAATGTGCCCGCCCGCGCGGTCCAAAAGACTTTTCCCCCTCTTTCTGTTAAATGTGTTTTTTTTACTTTTTATTTGTCTTTGTTTAAAATTCATTGTGAATTTATAAATTATAATTTATTTATTTGAATTAAGATTATAATGTCAACGATTCCTGATCGTATTAAAAAGTAAAAGAAAAGAAGATCGTAGTTAGTAGGTAAAAATAAAACTAACTATCCAATTTATTATTATTATTGTTGTTTTAGGCTAATGAAGATGCCGCGTCGACCAGTTGTGATCTATTGTGGCAGCCCTTTATAATTCATTACTGATTCCCGTTGAGTCCAGAAAGTTCCAAATTCTTTGGGCTGTAATGTTGTGTATCTCACAGGGTTGCAGTTCGTGCCTACCGAGGTGGATACTTCTTTTGTGCATTAGTGGTCCGCAGGAGCAGAGGATTAGCATCGCGGTTTCCTCTGTTTCCTGGCAGAACCTGCATGCTGCGTCTTGTTTCTTACCCATTAGAAGCATGTGCTTGTTCAACTTGCAGTGCCCTAACTATCCAATAAAAAAAAAAAATGAAAATGGAAATGAATGATGTTGAAAGAAAAAATGTATCAGTAATTTTTCTTGAACTCGTTAATATTGAAGTTCATTGCATGTGCTAACCTAGCTTAGTGTTCGTTATTTAACTTTTTGTTAAATATTGTTGCGTTACTATATGTGAGATCCTATAATTGGCTCTCTGTTGCTACTATTATCACTATTATCATTGTCACAGCTGTTGGTTCTCCATGTATAAAATAAAATAAAAATAAATAACCTATTTTCTGGTAAAAATAGTAGGTGTTATCATAGCTTGCATACATTGGGCTGTATAAACAAATTGTCTAAAAATGTGTTTAAAAACCCCTGGTGGCAAAATTGGTGCATTTTAGGGTACATGGGAATCTTTCACAAATATGTACAGACATGTTACAAACATTTACCTTGTAAGATTATTATATTAATATGTTTTTTCGTCGTTTAAAATGGGCCAGGACCAGTTTCTACATATTATCATTTGTTTGTGCTATACATTTTGTAGATTTAACGGTTTTACGTGAATAAGATTTCTTCGGTTTCGCTTTTAACAGATAGGAGACAGACAAGCAAGAAAAATATTTACTACCGTAAATTAAAAAAAAATACTTATACTAATTACCTACTTCCGGAAGGAAAGTGTGTAGGATTTTTGCATATATTATCTATATTATTATTTTTATATATATTTTAAATTTTAAATACATTTATTCTCGAAATATATACAGTAAGTGTAACTTACCTAACTACCTACCTCGACCTACCTTAAATCTAAAGTAGGTCCTTGAGGCATTGTACCTAGGATGCTGGCGGCATTTCCTCGTTGTATCGCAATGCTGATACGTTGTGCGAGGAAGCCACCAGCTCTTCGGTCACCAGTAACATCAACCAGACGTTTCGCGATTTCTACGAAAAAATAAAATCTATAAATACCCCATTTGAAAATCAAGCTATTATAATTTAATGTCTGTCAAAACTGTATCTTTCCTGGGTTATACTAGCAATATTCACATCGTTTTCTTATTAAAGCAGATCTAGAATTTATTTTATTAAAATTTTATCTACGGGAAACCCTACCTATCGATTCAAGGTTAGGCTAATGCGGTATTAGACGTAATAAAACGTAGTACTCAACTTATCGTGAGATGAATTCTATAAATAGATGTTTTTGTAAGTATATGATGTTGTGGTAGGTAAATTGATAAAATTGTTGAAATATTTCACATTTATGAAGCTGACTTACCTACTCACCAGAGTTATAAGTTCCATACACACAGTCCGACAAAGGTTCACGTCACTAAAATTGCAATTTACTCTATACAAGGAAACAACCAAAATGTTCAGCCAAGTATTACTATTAAACCACACATAGTGAAACAGTGATGCCGACCGCCGTAGCGTCGTGCGCTCGCTTGGGAAAACGCAATGATGATACCTACTCGTAGTACGAAATCACGTTTGATTCTGCGTGCATACAATTGTTGCACAGAAAGTGTGTCCACGAACGTGGAACTAATCCAAAATACGTAGCATTATCCAGATTCGTGGAATGCAATTGACAGAGCAAGAACTAAGTCAGAATTTAATTCAATCATTTACCCTAAAGCGGATACTTTTATGTAAATAACATTTCACCTCACGATCGCGAGCAAATAAAACTAAATCTAGTTAAAAAAGTATCCGATCTTCTTATTCTTTTTCTTCCTAGCGTTTTTCCCAGCTTAAACTACGGCTCAGCGAGCCTGGGGTCCGTTTTGGCAACTAATCCCAAGATTTGACGTAGGCGCTAGTTTTACGAAAGCGACTGCCATCTGACCTTCCAACCCAGAGGGTAAACTAGGCCTTAGTCCGGTTTCCTCACGATGTCTTCCAGCACCGAAAAGCGATTGGTAAATATCAAACGATATTTCGTTCCGAAAAACTCATTGGTACGAGCCGGCAGGATTTGAACCCGAAACCTTCGGAACGAAAGTCTCACGTCATACCGCTGGACCACCAACTACTCAACAGTATGGTTTCAAATCAATGCTACCAGTCAACTTGAAGAAACCGTTTAATACTTAAGGTCAAATTACTTTCCCCACTAGTGGATAAAAATGCGTTTTCCCCCGCTGGTTTTAAAGGATAAAAGAGCGCTTTCCGAGCTAGTAAGACTTAAATGTTCAACTCAGCCGCAGAGGTGCGCAAAGTAAGTTTTAACTTGATTCTTCGCGTTAGCTGTTATGGTGGATCTTTAAATGAGATAACTATATTCATAATTATTGACATAGGGAATAATTAACTTGACTACCAACTCTGTAAAAAGTGTAACTTATTTCAGAGCTTCGAAAATATTGCTTACAGAAATATCCCTAGTTTAAAATAAACAAAAAGAGGAGGTACGTGTGGTCACCCCCAACAAGCGATGCGTTGCCCAAGCGCGGCATGTTCCGGCCCGGTGGAGCCACCGGAATGCTGCGTCGGCCGCTGCCTCCGCCGAGGCCGCGCCGAAGTCGCCTAATAACCCAAATAACAAAATAAATACTAGAGCGACTATAGAGCTAATATCAGGATTATATTGCTCACTTCTGCTTCAAATTAAAACTTAACCCTGCCTATAGCCTAAGCTGCTTTAACCCATTCAATGCCGAAGACGCGAATTCGCGTCCTGTGTATGCGTAAACGTGATGCCGAGGACGCAAATTCGCGTCCACGAGTTATTTGTTTTTTTTTGCTAGAAATCAACTGTACTTAAAAGCTGATACGAAAATGTTATTTTATTTATGAAGGATAATATTATACCGTCATTGGTTTCTGGATTTAGTGCATTTGTAATTTTCATAATTCTTATCTCGGATGCCGAAGACGCGAATTCGCGTCCTGTGTATGCGTAAACGTGATGCCGAGGACGCAAATTCGCGTCCACGAGTTATTTGTTTTTTTTTGCTAGAAATCAACTGTCCTTAAAAGCTGATACGAAAATGTTATTTTATTTATGAAGGATAATATTATACCGTCGCTGATTTCTGGATTCAGTGCATTTGTAATTTTCATAATTCTTATCTCGGATGCCGAAGACGCGAATTCGCGTCCTGTGTATGCGTAAACGTGATGCCGAGGACGCGGTTTCGCGTCCTCGAGTTATTTGTTTTTTTTTGTAGAAAACAACTGTACTTAAAATCGGATACCAAAATGTTATTTATGAATAGGCTTAGGACTTTTGGATGCTCGCCGTGGTTCTAGAATCCACGGAGTCGCCATTAAGTCAACATTTTTTTTCGAAGTCAAAGTCAAAGTCTAAAAATAGAACATTAGGTATACTAGATTATTTGGGCTGTTATATCATATATAATAATCACGTCTAATTTACACCTACACCTACCTATAATAATCACTCTTTATATCTGCACATATACGATTGTATAATCACGTAAAACTATTAATTTTATAAGAAATTGTGTAGAAAAATTTCATATTACGCTGTTATTGTTTGTTTGTAAAATACTCTGTCACAACACAAGCAGAGATGTTCAAAACAGGTAGTGAAATGTAATTAGATGAAAAATGCAAATACTTTGATATTTTAACTATTTCAAATAAAAATACAAAATAGTTTCACAAAAAGGTATTTGAAATACAAAATAGATATTTTTAAAATACTTTTATTCAAATAAAACACTTTGTTGACATTAGTTACTTAAGAGGCAGACAACACCTAAGTTATGTTCAAAGCAGTTTTTTAAGAAAAAAATATTTATTTGAATACTGCTAAAATATATATGTTTTCATTATACATATTTCAAAGACCGGAAATGGAGCAATATTTAATTTAATGAATTCGTCTCAAAAGAAAATAGTTGCAAAGATTGGTCTTAAATTGATCATTAAATGATTTTATGTTTTTATTTTTATGATTTGGGTGTAAACGCTCAACGTGTCACAATTCACAAATAGTCCACGGTTTTCTTTATTTGCATAACAGGCCAGAAAAACCAGGCCGGCCCGCCATAATGCGATCTCGTTATACCCCGACATAGACCTTGTGCGCTGACTTGGCTTTTGTCAACCCCTTAAGTTTAACTTTAATGACGATGTTTGAACAATTCGTGGCAGTTAGACGTCATTGACGTGTCCATTGCCACTAATGCGAACCATAGACCATAGCGCATTTTATCTATCGATGAATTAATTTCGTTTCATAATATTGTCTTCTGTTTCCGCGATTGTTGTTAATTGAAATTAAACATTTTAATACGGATTAATCGCAACAGCACGTTAACGCTGTAAAAACGAGTGCTGTAAAGGGCTCGAAACGTAGGATCATGGTGTTAATAAATGCGAGTAATCCGTTTTAATTGTTTAATTTCAATAAATTCGTTTCACCCTATTCTATGAAAATAACAAAAAGCATTTTGTATTTTAAACTAAAAAAAATACAAAATACGTGAACATTTTAGTATTTAAAATAAAATATAAAATGGTTTCCGATAAAAGTATTTAAAATACTTGGGGTTATAGATATTTAATAAAATTAATTTCAGTAGGTACTAATAACGTGTTTCTCACCCGTGCCGTATTTTTACACTTTGACTTTGACTTCGAAAAAAAAATGTTGACATAATGGCGACTCCGTGGATTCTAGAACCACGGCGAGCTCCCAAAAGTCCTAAGCCTATTTATGAAGGATAATATTACCTATACTGTTGCTAGTTTCTGGATTTAATGAAATTGTATTTTTTTATAATTCTTGTCTCGGGTGCGGAAGACACGAAGTCGCGATGTTGCTAGAAAAACAATTATTTAAAAAAGCTTTTCCCGAGGTGATTTTTAAGACAAATTGTATACTGTTACCGGTTATTAAAACAGACACATTTGTAATACTCAACATTTTCATTTCGGGTGAACCGGAGGCGGATTCCCGTCCCATTATGTTTATAGGTAAATAAATGTCTTTTACCTATTATCGTAAGTAATTTAATCATGTGTTATATACTTACATTACAAGGGATTGAGACAATTAATAATATAAACTACTTACTACAATTATTTAGATACGCAGTCGTGTTTACGTCCAGGGGTACTAAACATTTTCGACTGTATATTTAGCTATAAAACGGGTTGCATTTGATATTTAAAGTGCGAACGAAATAATCAAATAAGATGAGACTATTTCTTTTTATCTACTATATACTACGTGTTGTAGTTACGGATAAAAAAATACTACAAACAATATGGTACAGCCACTTGCGAGTTCACAAATACGCGATTTTACCTTTATAACTTCACTCCTTGTTAAGTCTAAACGGAAAACAAACTTTCTTTCCTTTCCTCCTTTTGACCCATTCATTGCCGACACGCCGACGCCTAACTTGACCAATTGAACGCGGTGAATAATACTCCTACTTTTTATCTCCCGATGGCTAATCCCCACTGCAACCCCAGGTAAACCGTAAAGGATTGCAAATGGACTCACCTCATTTGCAACATTATTATCTTAGAGTTCGCAACCTATATTTTGTATTGTTTGCGTTGAGTTGACATTCAGTCCTTCGCTTATTTTTTTGATTTTAGATTTAGATTTTCAGACTATGTGTTTGTTTGGAACGTTGAGTCCTCTCATCTTTTTTCCACTTAGTTACGATTTTTCCATAGACTTTCACGTCCGTAACTCAGTGGAAGTAGCAATAAATGTATGAAAATTATGAGACACTTTTTTTTCATTATTGGGATCGAACGTGCTCGCGATTCTGTATAAAATACACATGCGATTTCTGAAATAGGAAAAAAAAACAATATAAAATGGCCCTATTAATAACTGAACTGATAACTAGGCTTAGGACTTGGGAGCTCGCCGTGGTTCTAGAGTCCACGGAGTCGCCATTATATCAACATTTTTTTTTCGAAGTCAAAGTCAAAGTGTAAAAATACGGCACGGGTAAGAAACACGTTATTAGTACCTACTGAAATTAATTTTATTAAATATCTATAACCCCAAGTATTTTAAATACTTTTATCGGAAACCATTTTATATTTTATTTTAAATTCTAAAATGTTCACGTATTTTGTATTTTTTTAGTTTAAAATACAAAATGCTTTTTGTTATTTTCATAGAATAGGGTGAAACGAATTTATTGAAATTAAACAATTAAAACGGATTACTCGCATTTATTAACACCATGATCCTACGTTTCGAGCCCTTTACAGCACTCGTTTTTACAGCGTTAACGTGCTGTTGCGATTAATCCGTATTAAAATGTTTAATTTCAATGAACAACAATCGCGGAAACAGAAGACAATATTATGAAACGAAATTAATTCATCGATAGATAAAATGCGCTATGGTTCGCATTAGTGGTAATGGACACGTCAATGACGTCTAACTGCCACGAATTGTTCAAACATCGTCATTAAAGTTAAACTTAAGGGGTTGACAAAAGCCAAGTCAGCGCACAAGGTCTATGTCGGGGTATAACGAGATCGCATTATGGCGGGCCGGCCTGGTTTTTCTGGCCTATTATGCAAATAAAGAAAACCGTGGACTATTTGTGAATTGTGACACGTTGAGCGTTTACACCCAAATCATAAAAATAAAAACATAAAATCATTTAATGATCAATTTAAGACCAATCTTTGCAACTATTTTCTTTTGAGACGAATTCATTAAATTAAATATTGCTCCATTTCCGGTCTTTGAAATATGTATAATGAAAACATATATATTTTAGCAGTATTCAAATAAATATTTTTTTCTTAAAATACTGCTTTGAACATAACTTACGTGTTGTCTGCCTCTTAAGTAACTAATGTCAACAAAGTGTTTTATTTGAATAAAAGTATTTTAAAAATATCCATTTTGTATTTAAAATACCTTTTTGTGAAACTATTTTGTATTTTTATTTGAAATAGTTAAAATATCAAAGTATTTGCATTTTTCATCTAATTACATTTCACTACCTGTTTTGAACATCTCTGCTTGTGTTGTGACAGAGTATTTTACAAACAAACAATAACAGCGTAATATGAAAATTTTCTACACAATTTCTTATAAAATTAATAGTTTTACGTGATTATACAATCGTATATGTGCAGATATAAAGAGTGATTATTATAGGTAGGTGTAGGTGTAAATTAGACGTGATTATTATATATGATATAACAGCCCAAATAATCTAGTATACCTAATGTTCTATTTTTAGACTTTGACTTTGACTTCGAAAAAAAATGTTGACTTAATGGCGACTCCGTGGATTCTAGAACCACGGCGAGCATCCAAAAGTCCTAAGCCTACTGATAACTACTTCACAAAAATTTTTGTCCACTTTCTTTATTATAATCTAACTATACAATAAAAAAAACATATATGCGGCTCAGTCTACGGCTGTCACGTCTATGCTGATACTGAATACGTTTTCGACAAAAACTGTTTTTAGACGCAAAAACATCACTTACGATGCCGAAAACGCGAATTAGCGTCCTTCAAGTGTGAAATAACCTAATGCCGCAGACGCGAATTCGCGTCCTTCAAGTGTGATATATAACCTAATGCCGCGGACGCGAATTCGCGTCCGTTGAAATGTTAACGTGATGCCGTGGACGCGAATTCGCGTCGTCGCGTAGAAGGCGGCGGCACTGCGTGATGATTAAAAATATGAGGCGTCGGCAATGAATGGGTTAAAATTGTTCTAGATCAAGCAAATATGATCCATAATATTTTTTAAGAAAATGAAAACAGACATCAATTGGCTTTCCCGGTATAAGTTAAAGTTTGAATTAACTAGTTTACTTCAAAAATGTCAAAATCACATTTACTTGTACCAAGTGTACCAACCTTTGAAAATAGAGCAGCTTTCAGCATCATTAGATCTGAAGTAAAATCAAATGGAACTACATATAAAGTCCCTTGAAGGCACCTCCTCACAAACAAAATATGAATATCTCGGATCGGATGATAAGAGCTGGAAATTATCGGGCAGTTCCACTGTGCCATACCTTACATAACTAGCCTTCAACATCAGATCCACTCCAGCAAAATGATGGCTTCACTTTAAAATTATGAAAACCCTCCAATGCACGTGCCATTCTAATTTGTGGCTAGGCGTTCTCCGAATTCCTCAAGAATTTTATTGTCAGAATAGAAATCAAATTAAAAAGAGGATATGACACAAATCGGATGATTACCTAAAAGCTAGGTTTATCGAGCAGTTCCACTTTGCCATCCCTGGTCTTCATCATTAGGTCCACTCCACCAAAATAATGGTTTCCGTAAGAAAATGTTCGAGTTACTTAAGGGGCTACCCGGCTGTTTCACTGTTTTTAAAGTGAATAGGCTTTGTTCAGCTCCAAGCACAACGCTTGAAAAAAATATACATATAATGTTACTAGGTATTTGGTCTACATTTGGTTCTACTAAAATGTCGAAAAACATAATACATCAAGAGAAAAAAATTTACCGTAATCCCTTTTTTCTACCTTAAATCTGTATCTACTCCCTTATTATGCGTTGTAAGTACAAGAAACTAAGACAAGCAGTATATATTTATGTTAACTTTAAACGCATCTACTGATTTTGGCTAGGTTTTGTACTTTTCGAGAAAAAGCTATTACACGCATTTTTCCGAAAACGCCGGCTCGAGATGCCTGCGCGGGCGACGGGGGCCAGTCGTGTAAGATGGCACTAGTAGTTTATAGGGTTGCGTCCTAGTACAAGGAGCTCTTCCTAGGTGGGAACTTATGCTTATTGACGTATTGTATAACCGGTGAGGAATGTAAGCGGGAGGGGAAGAAAGCTCAAATCGCCGAGGTCATTGGCATAGGGGACGGCCTTAAGGAAACTCTAAAATCATACTTAATACATGTACCGTAAAAATTTAAGGAGTTCTCTCAATTCCTCTGAATTTTGTATGGAGAAATTAGATTCTAGTTAAGAACAGCGTACATTTGCAGTAACATTTGACTTACCTATTTGATGTTTACTAATACAAGGTTTAATTATTTGGTTAGATTAAGAGTGATTTTTTTTTTTAATATAAACTTATCGAACATATTTTGCGTAAAGTATTTAAATTTTTCTCAAACATGATCGTAAATGTATGCATTTATGTCACGAAATGAAGACATGAAGTTTCTTGTTTACGGCTCCCCCCATTTACTTCTTGGCCGGCGGCCGTAAGTATGAACGAAATATTATTTTTAGGGTTCCGTAGCCAAAATGGCAAAAACGGAACCCTTATAGTTTCGTCATGTCCGTCTGTCCGTCTGTCCGTCTGTCCGTCTGTCCGTCTGTCACAGCCGATTTACTCGGAAACTATAAGTACTACAGTGATGAAATTTGATGGGAATATGTGTTGTATGAACCGCTACAAAATTATGACACTAAATAGTAAAAAAAAGAATTGGGGGTGGGGCCCCCCATACATGTAACTGAGGGATGAAAATTTTTTTTTCGATGTACATACCCGTGTGGGGTATCAATGGAAAGGTCTTTTAAAATGATATAAAGTTTTCTAAAAAACATTTTTCTTAAAGTGAACGGTTTTTGAGATATCAGCTCTCAAAGTCGTAAAAAGTATGTCCCCCCCCCTCTATTTTTATAACTACGGGGTATAAAATTCTAAAAAAAATAGAGGTGATGCATGCTAATTAACTCTTTCAACGATTTTTGGTTTGATCAAAGTATCTCTTATAGTTTTTGAGATAGGTTGATTTAACTGTAATTTTGGTTAAGTTATTGTGCTTACACTGAAAACGATGGCTGAACCTTATAAGTTTAGGCTCCATTCACCAGGTGTATAAATTGACATAATAAGTTTATTATATTTGCTGCTACGGAACCCTTTGTGCGCGAGCCCGACTCGCACTTGGCCGGTTTTTTTAATTTGCGTACTAACACTAAACTGACAAAGAAAAAATTACATTCAGCCAATGATCACTAGATACTTTCTGCTTTCGACATTAAAAAAACAAATTCTATGGTTGTATGTATATTTATGTGCGGTTAAACATGGTGCTCGAATAGCTCATTCAAATGGAATCTTTAAAAAATAAAAAAGGTGGCAAATTAAACATTTTTGTTCATTTGTGTTCTGTTAATCAAATGTTTGTACCTTGTAAATGTTTTTTTCTTTCTCATGTACTGAGGTGTGCAATAAAGAGTATTCTATTCTATTCTATTCTATTTTTTTTCCTTATTAACAATTTACCTAGTAGTTATTTTAATTTTAATATTTCCTCACAATGTTTAAGAAAAGCACTATACAAGCCTCGGCCGGAGAGAGATTGCAGGCTTGTTTAATAATAAACTAATAACTAATAAAACTAAACTAAACAGAGTCAAGCATTTTAAATATCTGGGTCATTGGGTCGCCGAAGATCTCTGTGTAAACATGGTCATCGAGAGGGAGCGTCGAGCGCTGTCCGTCCGCTGCAATATGTTGGCCCGGAGATTTGCAGGGTGCACGAAGGAAGTAAAGGTGACCCTATTTAGGGCATACTGCCAGTGCTTTTACACCTGCAGTCTATGGGTCGATTATACGCAGAGGACGTACAGCGCTCTTCGCGTGCAATACAATAATGCCTTTAGGGTGCTGCTCGGACTTCGACGGTGGTGCAGCGCGTCGGGCATGTTTGCGGAGGCTGGAGTCGATGGATTCCATGCAATCATGAGGAAACGCTGTGCTTCCTTGCTCGGGAGGTTGAAGGGGAGTCCGAACAGCATTCTCAAGGTGTTTGCCGGGAGGTGGGACTCACCTATGCTGCGTAAATGGGTAGGTATGCACTCCAGTTTCGTAAATTTTAACATGTAGGTAATTTGATTAATTTATGTAAATGTGGTTTTTAATTTTAATTGTAATTTTTTTAATTTTATGATCCTGTTGAATTTTAATTTTAATAATTTTAGCATATTTATGACATTTTTTATTTGTATTTTATATTAATCTTTAATCAAATTATTTATATTTCTATTCATTTAATATTGAAAATTTCGACATGTACCTGCCTAATTTAATTTTTGATCTCAGTAATCCTATATATTTTTTTAATTTTAATTTTAATCAATTCCATGTTTTCGTGTTGTAATTTATTGACATTTTATTTTTGGATTTTATATTATTTTTTCTATTGCAATTGAACACTCATTTTATTAATTTAAATGTTGATTGTAAATAATAATGTTAAAGTTGCTCATCCGATTTATCCTTAAAATTAAATAATGGAATAATATGTATGTACTAACAGTAGTGAATAAGAATGTACAGTACTAAAATATCTATGGGTCCTGCCCGAAATAAATGAGTATTTAATTTAATTTAATCCGGTCTACCACAAACTCAATCAATCTCAATCTGTGCAATCTCATACTTCACGGCCTCCGCAGTAATGTACTATTTCAGTCCTCCGGCCGGTAAGCGCCACTTTACGCAAAACTAAATAGCCGCCTCCCGGCTCCGTCGGGCTGAAAAATAGTATACAAACCTCGGCCGGTAAATGGGAAAGCCTCGGATCACATGTTAGTCGACCTCGGCTTCGCCTCGGCCGACAATTACATGGAATCCGAGGCATTTCAAACTTAAACGGCCTTGGTATGTAATGTACTAATTACTGTTCCATTACGACCATTACTAGCTTATCAATCGTTCTGAAACCAGTTAATGAACGGTGTGTTTATTTACTGGTGTTAGCACAATTTAAAATATATTCCAAATTTAAACGTTAACGTCATGGTAAATAATAGCTTGTGATTTTGAAATTCTGTATAGAAAACGTTTCTGATTTATTCAGCCAGTATTGGAACATGAATGAAAAATCCATATTACTATGGTCCATTTACTGGATTTTGCATGCCTTTGTATGAACATATAGATTAAGGATTGTTCATTGAGTAGATTTCTTCTAATTCTATCTATGAACATACACAATATGCATGTGTACAAATATTATTAAAAAGTGTATTATTTTACCACTAACGATTGAACTCGTTTTTTCTTTCACACGTTGTAACTTGTTTTAAAAAAACATCTCCGACTTCCGTAATACATTTTACAAGGCGTTCAATACGGTTGTACCAGTATATTTATACAGTATGTACGAAGACACGCTAGTTCTTAAGGGTCTGGTAAAGGGCTAGAGGTCCGTGCTCTGTGTACAGACATAAAAGAAGCATAATATGGATTTTCTGTCTCTTACTACAGAATGTAGTATGTCTGCAATTTAAATGATTCTAATTTTATTTTACTTTTGTATGAGATATCTTGAGCCACTTCAAATGTTAAAACTTAAGTAAATAAACTGTTCTCGATTGGTCTATTAGTAGAGATGGGCTTGGTTTGGTTGACAGTCTGTATTTTTCGGACCGCAAACCTGCATTAAGACCAAATAAAACGGACAGATAGTTTTTTTGGGTTTATTACTCTTACAATAACAGGAGGTTCTTAGATCCTGGAAGGATACAGCATCTGAAACAAAGAAACAAAATGGTCACTTTCAAATAAAAATACTTATTACCATGGGTACATACTCGTATGTATTCTGAATATATCGTCGACTGGTTCAATTGGGGATTAGGGTAACGACCAGGGATTTACATGACGTTTACCCTAATTAAGAACCTACGGTCGACGATATGTAGACTCAATCTGCCTTTGACAAGGCCATTATTTGTGTTAATCAACTACTTCACTTCACTATAGTTGCCATGCCGAATTCAAGTGTCAGGGGTTATTTAGAAACCGTTTATGTTATGGTAAAGAAAATGTTGACTGGTTGCATTATATTCATTATTTTTCCATTCGATAGTAAATTTTGATGTAATTAATAATGAAATTAAATCAAATAAATCTGTACACTGCACCTCAAAGGAAATATATGTAAGTAATAAATAAATAAAGACTTATTTCCTAGTATCTTTGCAATAAATCTAATAAGATCATAAATGCACTAAGAAGCACAGTGCGTGCAAAATAATTGAGCAATAATTCTGTATTAAATGAACTTTCTTGTAACTTGTAAATGTGCCCATCTATGTAACCGGGGCCTTGATTAAGCCATTATTGTAGATCAATTAGGTTGGTTTTGCAGTCAATATTGTTGATTTATAAAAACTATAACTTATGTTTTTATATAATTTAGCTTTATTTATTTTACTCAGTGTGAGTTATGTTACAAATCATATGCAATCTAATTTATTAAGTTCACTTTTCACTTTCAATTAGGACATTAAGACCATATGAGTGATAAAACCAGGGTTCGGATGCCGGGATTTTCTCCATACAAAAGGAACAAAATTATGAACAAATGAGACGAAGTAGAGTTATATTATTATATGACAACTATTAATATATTATTAACCCTTTGTTAAATAATAGTACATTACTGCAGAGGCCGTGAAGTAGGAGATTGCAGGACGAGTTTGTTGTAGACGGACGAGTCGCAGACGAGGCCGGATTAAACAAGTCCTGCAATCTCTCTTCCGGCCGAGGCTTGTATAGTGCTTTTCTCAAACATTGTGAGGAAATATAAAAATTAAAATAACTACTAGATAAATAGTTAATAAGGAAAAAAATTTTTAATTTGCCACCTTTTTATATTTTAAAGATGCCATTTCAATGAGCTATTCGAGCACCATGTTTAACTGCACATAAATATACATAGAAACTTAGAATTTGTTTTTTTTTATGTCGTAAGTATCTAGTGGTCGTTGGCTGTATGTAATTTTTCCTTTGTCAGTTTAGTGTTAGTATGCAAATTAAAAAAGTTAGAGCAGCAGACAATAATGTTTCGTTCATACTTACGCCATACATTACTTCACGGCCTCCGGCCAAGAAGTAGATGGGAGGAGCCATAAACAAGAAACTTCATGACTTAATTTCGTGACATAAATGCATACATTTCCGATCATGTTTGAGAAAATCAATATTTTTGAACAATCTCAGACAGATCAAACTTGTCCCAAACAAAGCAAAGCTTGTACTAATGGTACTAGATGACGTATGTACTTAGATGGTTTATATGTATACATACTCATACATGTATACATATAAACATGCATAACTCAAAAACAAATATCTGTGATAAACAACACACAAACAAAGTCATAGTCACTCCCAACTATGCTAGACACTAGAGAGGCCATCCTAATCTTAGCTTTACCAATTGTGGTATCTCCAAGAATTAAGCTGTTGCTCAACAAACAAAACCACATTATATTGATCTTCCATATTTAGGAGATAACATAATTTCCCCTGTTAATAAATAATTGAACACATAAATAGCAGTGGCAAAGTACAATTTCACAGAAATGATTTAACAAAAGGTTTGTAAAATTTTGAGTAAAATATATTCCTACCGATAATGAAAAGAAAAATCTAAGCTCAGTATGTTTTATGTCTGCAAAACATTTGTTTGCCTTATTATGAAAGTAGACACAATATGTAAGATTGTGTCTACTTACTACTATTATATATGGCCATGTGTTGCCAACAACAGATCTAGAATAGTATTTGCTATGTACCACTCTTAATAAGAAATGAGACTTACCACTCTTATTCTATGGCCCATGGCATGTGCGGGAAGGTTGGACTTGAAGCGGGCACGAACTCCACCAGAGTTGCCATGGGGACGGGTTACCTTGCCCCAGATGGCGCGCAGCTTGGTCTTCTTACCACGGGGCCCTCCAGCAATGGGCGTCCTCTTCTTGGCGCGATACACGTAAACGCAACGCTTGCCAGCGTAGAAGTTGGCATCATCACGGTCACGAGCACCTTCGATCTGAAACCGGTGGTAGCTTTGTTTTAACCATGGTAGCCCAAACATGAAATTTTCCCACATCACAACAATGTGTATCAGTTTAAGTAAAACCACATGGTTTGGTTCAGGTTTCAAATGTCTGAAGGCATCATTTAGAAACTACCTATAATTACAGAGACTGAAGAAATTTACAACACGATTTATAACATCAGCAACTCGAATCGATAATATTGAAACACTTGTGTACAAACAATCGCATCGCTATATGTAATCAATAAAGAATATGAAATATAATTTCTGACTAGCATTTATTCATAACAACGAATTCAAGAGTGTAATTTAAAAAAAAACTACCTAACCTATATCAGCGTGTTCTAACCAAACTTAAGGACGTCGCAACAGCATATCTAAATTAACAACTTGATAAATTAAAACGAACTTACCTTTAAAAGCGCCGTGTTTTCGTGTTGGTTCCTCAAACCACGTTTGTAGCCAGCGAACACAGCCTTGGCGTAAAGTCTGCCATGTCGTGGTTTGGACGACACTTTACGGATCGCCTTCGGGGGCTCTGCGGGAGCCGCTGGAGCGGCCTTAGCGGCCTTCTCCTTAGGCGCCTTGGTTTTAGGCGCTTTCGCTTTTGGCGCGGGTGCCGGCGTGTCAGCCATTCCTAAAACAGGCTTGTACTGTTAGTCACCGAACTCTGCTGTTCACGATTTACGTCTAGGTTATGTTGACATTCACATAAAATAATCGGTTAATATCTTCTGTAATTTCGATAATCTGATAATTCTACAATTAACGCACAATTGCAATATGTTTATATTAGCAACTAAAAGGTATATTTTAACTTCAAACCTTATTTTTTAAAAGAAATCTTAAAAGTAATGTCTCACTAACCGGATATCAATTGAGAAAAGAACGAGAGCCGGTGTTGCCAAGATTCACCCACCACTAAATCACTAAGTGACAAGTTACAAAGTAAAATTTACCCTAAAAATAGACAAAACAAAATAAATATAATTATATATAGGGCGCTTTTATTATAGTTGTACCCGCAACTTTTTATTTTATTTGGAACATTCTTCTCAGAATCGCGAAATTTTTTTTCATTGTAGGAGAAAAAAGTGTGGCTAGTTTTTTTTTTTCATTAATTCCATTTTTTTTCAAAGTGGAAGGCTTAAAAAATCTATGGAAAGTTTGAAAAACTTTATCATCTTACTAAGATTGACCAAGCTCGCGATTCTGAGTATAAATCACATAAAATATTCCAAATAAGTAAAAAAAGTTTAGGAACAACTTTTAATAAAAACGCCCCTTAGAATTATGTTTTTGTTTTTAGTAAAACACACACACACACACTTACACGCACACACTTTGTCGGATGATGTTAAGATTTATTTCTAAGTAAATCTTGAGGACCTTCACCCCTTTATTTTTCTAGCGACAAAGTGATACATGTCACTAAAAACGATCACATTATATCACAAATTACAATAAAAATGTATTAATTAATTAGGTATCCGTTTTAATAAGAGATAAAAAGTGTACAAGAAAAAACTTACCTACAAAAGCCCTATTAAAGAAAGAATACCCCGTCTAAAAGGTCCGCCTGTGGCTTGGTCCCCATCCCCATGACACTGGTGGCGTTATCTCTCTGCACAGCTATGGCGATACGTTGGTTCCGTTTTAATTACATTTTTGTAAAGCTCATCTACGCTAAGCTACTCCAACTATTCCGTGATCAAGTATACTTTGTCGGTTGCGACCATTTAACCAACCGTTCCCGTTACCCTCTGTCAAAAGCGTATGACCAATGATCATAATCATTGTAAGGACTAACGTTTATCTGATATAGCTATTTGCAAAAATCGGTAGACTTTTTTTGTACAGATAATCACAGAACAGACAATTCCAGTCTAGTTACTTAAGCCTCCAGCTGGGCCTACTGTTATACATGTTCCTTACTAGCATGCTATGTGCTTATTAGCATGCTAATAAACATGCTTATTAGCAAGAGGGGTTGGGACAATGGCCCCTCCCCACTTCCCAGATTGCTAATAAGCAAGCTATTAATGAGCATGTGTATAGTACCTTTAGTACTTTCTATTAAAGGCCTTATTATTACACGTAAAGTCCCACCGGATTTCGATGACCTTGATGTGTTGAAGCCCGAGAACCTTGGACGAAGAGTGTTGCCAAATTTATCAACTGTTATTAAGGTTATTAAATATCATTCGCACGCGGGCATTTTGTACTCAAGTACAATACTGGCTTCAGGCACGAAGCTACTTATAAAATTAGAAGAAATAATATTTTTCTCATTCTAAAGTGAAAAAACGTAATTTTTTGGCAACAATGCCCCTTCAATAGCCATCGAAAACCACTAGCTGGTAGCATCAGATTTAAAAATTCCATTTCACAAAGTGTCATAGCACTGGTAACCGATAAATCATAATTTAAGAAACAAAAATAAATAAAAATCTTGGTAATAAATTTCTAAGATAATGAAATATTATAAATATATAAGACTTTCCGTGTAATAACAGCATAACTCTTAGTTATAAGAATACTTATAAAAAAATAAAATTTACCCTGTTGTTAACTGCAATATTCAAGGCTGGCCACCCTTTGCGTTTCGTTATGCAGTCAGTACGTTTTAACTTTCCACCGGTTTTAGATTATCAATTATAAATTTGATGTAATGTATTAAATTTTATATACCTACATAATGATATTTGGATAAAATACTAAATCTTGGTAACAGTTGTCATAGTTCAAAATAAAAATTGTATTTATTAAAATTTGTGCTGGCAATCAATGAAATAAAGTTTGTAAAAATTGGTCCAAGTTCTTGCAAGGGATTTTTACTATATAAAAATATAGTACATATAAAAATATAGTACATACTAGGTGAAGCTCGGAAAACATTAAACACATAAAAATACAAACACCAAGGTGGATAGACTTTACGCCCCTAACAACCGCATATACCAGTTTGCATCGATAGTTTTAGAGCCGAGCCTGAAATCCAGAATGGCTCGATTTAAGATGTTAATAAAGTTTAAAGCCTTTCTATTTGTTAATTTACAAACAACGTAAGACTTGGTCACATCGGTTATGATATGAATGCAGCACGTTGAGTCTTGATTTTGTAGGAGCGGCAAATGTTGTAGCCCGTGTAGCCTAGCCATCATAACATAATTGATACAAGCGTATTAGGGGTAGCAATAATTAGGATGTGATTGTGTATAACCAAAGCCTAACTACGTACATATGTACCTGCTCTGTGGTATATTTGGTTATATAGTTTGACAAGCCAAGGCTGCCGTAGATTTTTTTATTTTCCATACCAAAAAAAGGTACGCACATAAATTAAAAAAAAACTACTGCAGCCTTGGCTTGTCAGACTACTCGTATATATAATCAGGTACTTATTGACAAGTTGCAATAGTCTTACTTAAGTCCTATCTGACAAGTAGAACCCAATAAGTTTAAATATCATATACTTACTTACAAATAAATCAGGATGTATAGAACTAGCTGATATATTTACTGTGGCGTACCACAAGGATCGGTACTAGGGCCGTTACTTTTCATATTTTTAGGGTTCCGTATCAAAATGGTAAAAAAGGAACCCTTAATGGTACGACTCTGTCTGTCTGTCACATTATTAAATATCTCGAAAACTGCTTAAGCTACCAATTTGAAATTTGGAGTAGTTATAAACAAAGTTAGACACATTGAAAGAGAATTTATTATATATTTTAATATATTTTCAATGAAAAATTCCCGATAAAAGAGGGGGCAAAAACTAAAAATTTAGTTAATGAGTCATGTGGAGTACCATTTGAAAGGGCTTGATTTTTTTATATTTTTTACAATGACAAATATTAACGAAAATGTAAATAAAAACCATTTCCCCCATTTATCTCCGAAGTTTATAAAGGTAAAATATGAATTTTGTGCATAACATTAACATTATTCTAAATATTACAGGAAAATACAAAATTGATTCTAACTTCATTAGTTTTCTTTCTTTCTGAGCTAAATTTATATGGTATTATGCTGTAATTACCGTCTCATAAATAAAGCATAAGAAATTGGTGTACGTGACAATAAAATATCAAAGAAAAACCAACTCTCATACTAACTCCGTGCAAACTAGTGACCCCATCTGTCAATACATGTGGCTGACATCAAAATCCTACTTCTAGGTGAAGTTGTAACATACAGTGTGTACCGGAACCCTCGGGGCGTGAGTCCGACTCGCACTTGGCCGGTTTTTTTTTTAAATGACCTTGCAAGAAACATTACCCATGGCAAAGCTTACCTTTATGCAGACGACACTAGTATAATTTTTCAAAATTATGACCTAATGACTTTCCAATCCCAAATCAGCCAAACCTGGTCTGAGCTCGTTTATTGATTTGAGAGTAATAGTCTGAAATTTAATATTGATAAAACAAACTACTTAACTTTCTGTAGAGCTACAAATAGCGTACCTTATGATTTACCTCTTTCTTTCTAGCTAAAGTAGATCAGACTAGGTTTCTGGGAGTGGAATTGGATGAGCAACTACGATGGTCACATCACATAGATACGAGGTGAAAACAGGACACTTACATGCATTAAAGAATAAGTAATGATGACATTGAAATGCCAAAGTGCAATAATTACATAAACTTCAAAAGGAGCCCAGAATAAAAAGTAATTTAAATATATAATGCTTTTAATAATTATATTAAACAATGCATGGATGAATTTTCTAAGAAATTCAAATCTTTTCTAATTAATTGACCTTTTATGCTCTTGCAGAATTTTTTGATGAAAAATTTGGATAGCATGTGTATATGATGATGGTTTATCTTTATTTTTAATATTTTAAGTGAATTTATATTTACTTTTGCAGTTTCGAACTTTTTAGTTGAAATTATAATGTAAGTAAGTAAGAAATACTATCCCTGTTTCATTGAATTTAATTTTTATTACTTAAAATTGACTGTTTTATATTTGAAACCTATAATACAATTATTTTATATATAATTAAGTTAGGCTAATTATTTATAACTAGAGTAAGAGCATTTGCATGCCGCATTGTGGCAGAATATGCACTCATGTGTTTTCTATATTCCACTGACATTACAATTAACTGTATCTGTGTGTATTCTTGAAATTGAAATAAATTATCGATTAATATCAATTATCTAAATTAAAACCTCTCCAAAAAACCGGCCAAGAGCATGTCGGGCCATGCTCAGTGTAGGGTTCCGCAGTTTACCGTCCGTCACAATAGGCAACCTTAAAAAGTGTTTTAATAGAACCATGCTCAATATGCTTATAATAATTTACAATTGGATGATACTTTCGATCACACCCGTCCCTACCCCATTAACTCCGGAAAAATCTTAACAGCGTGAAGTAGATCACAGTGCCATCTCTGGGGCAATTGGGTTACTAATTTATGCAAACTAGACGGGTTATGTATGTTGGGTTTTCGGGGGTAACTTTTGATCGCGTGAATCGATTTGAATCATTCTTTTCTTATTAGAAGGAAGATACGTGCAGGATGATAAAATAAGTGTTTGCATATACAGTTAAATTACAAGCTTAATTCAGAAATTATTTTGTATAATATTTCAAAAACCGTTCAACCAATCAACTTCAAAATAATTTTCCAAAAAAGAAATTATAACCACTTTTTATTTTTTGTTACTTTTTGTTGGCGCGACCGATATACATATTCGTACACAATTACAGCTTTCTAGTACTTACAGTCACTGAGATTATCCGCGGACGGACGGACGGACAGACAGACAGACAGAGCGAAACTATAAGGGTTTCTAGTTGACTACGGAACCCTAAAAACAGGGCCATATAGTGATTTCAAATTTCAAACCTATATAAGAAACATCTCGAGTTCTCGACATAATATATTCGGTTTATACAAGTGCGTGTCGGACTACGCATACGTGTAGTTAAGACCGTACGGTCATACAATGAAAAAATGTGCAATCAAAAAGGTGTTAGTTACGTCCGTTTGTAATAAATACTTTTTTGGCAAAAATTCAAAAATGGCTCGACCAAATATGTTTAAAATATTTTTCGTGATAAGTTCGTCTTATATCCTTATCTCCAATATTTCATCAGATTTTTTGGACTTCTGCTTCAAAACTAAGAGATCACTTTTTCAGACTTTCAGAGCGTTTTTTCCTGAAAATATACAATTCAATTAATTATTATGTTTTGTTTAAGGAACCTTTAAGTTGTTTCTATAGACTTGTCAGATCATGTGCCACGAGTAAATAGTTGGCAAAAAAATTGCCATTTAGTTACATGTGTGGGGTGCCCCGTGCCCCGCATTAAAATATTAACCACACAAAACTAAGTAGCGGCACATAAATTACACTTTTATAGTTCCTAAGTAAAACCGCTGTGACATACGGAGATACTATGCACAGCTACAGTAGTAAAACATAGAACACTCCTCTTATAAGTTCAGGGGCTAAATATTTACGTACGCAAAGTGTACACGTAACATCATACAATTGAACAGAGATTTCATGACTTGGCGTTATTTCTTCCGAGTATTTAGCTTTGAAATGTCTGATTTGGACCAATCAGGACAGACCACGAAAAGTGCCGTAGGAAAGATGGATTGTCGCTCTGTCAACTAATTAGTTTGTATTGAAATTAAATATAATACACTATAAGAACAGCGGCATTAAAAATTAAAAATAATGATGGACTACCTAGTGAATATTAATTGGAACAAAATAACACCATGTCTTGTTTTATTAGTGCTAGAAATAGTGTTAGAATGTAAGTTTAGATTTGACCGGACTGCTACTGGCCTGATTTTTTCAATACTTTTGTGATAGGGTTTATAAATATTTTTGGTGTGACAGTTTCAGATTGTGCGACGCCTGCAGAGGTGAACAAGCACCTGGAGCTGGGCCGGGACTTCCTAGCACGAGGGCAGCTCTCGGACGCTCTGACGCACTATCATGCAGCAGTCGGTGAGTATTTTAACTCCTCAATATCTGCTCCCGACTTGACAGACCTGACCTGGTTAAACTCTTTTAGTTGTCAGTAAAAATCTTTGTATATCTAATAAATCTGACACTGAAGCTAACTTTCTTTGTAATTTGATGAGGTCATTAATAACCATCTTTATTAATCTTTGTTGTATTACATATGGCCTTTATCTATATATCATTATTTTTTATCTTTTTAGAGGGTGATCCACACAACTACCTCACATATTTCAAGCGTGGTACAGTGTACTATGCTCTAGGCAAAGCCAAGTTTGCACTGCAAGACTTCACTAAGGTAAGATTAAGCTTTCTCTTTCATTCTTAAAATATAAAGTTGCCCGAAATTGGCCCCTCCTTATTGTTAATCACCTAATTTTTAAATTGTATTTCTTGCCCATATAAAGGGGTGGCCATCTTTAGAGTCCCTTATGTTTTGTATTTTTGAATGTTGTTAATTTTATTAGGTGCTGGAGTTGAAAGCTGACTTTACTTCAGCACAAGTGCAGCGTGCAAATGTCTACCTCAAACTAGCTCAATACAGAGAGGCAAAAGAAGACTTCTTGCAAGTTGTAAGTATTAAAGTCAACTTAACTAAAACTATTATCAACAAACCTTTTTATTTTAGTGACAACTAAGACTCACTACCTACTCTACCTAGAAAACATTGACTTGAACTAAAGAATGCTGAATTGAGACACCATACTTTTTAGACCAGTTGCAGTTAGAGACTGGTGACTTTAAGTTGTCCACTGAATGTTTATAGTATAGTGTAGTAGCAAAATTACTGAAGTTTTTGAATAGTTATGATATGTAACGGCCTCCTAGCCTAGTTGGTAGTGACCCTGCCTACGAAGCAGGAGGTCCCGGGTTCGAATCCTGGTCAGGGCATTTATTTGTGTGTTTATCACGAATATTTGTTCCTGAGTTATGGATGTTTTCTATGTATTTAAGTATTTATGTGTATCTACATATTATATACATCTTCGTCTAGTACCCACATCACAAGCCTTATTGAGCTTACCGTGGGACTAGGTCGATTTGTGTAAGATTGTCCCACAAATATTTATTTATTTATTTAAACAGGGCCCGTAATTTTCATGCTGATGACAGACAAATTACTTAAAGCAGCATACATCATGATTTAGGTTTTACATTTGAAAGAATAATGCTGTCATTGAATAGTGTCAAAACTGGAAACAGCAAAACATATTCTCCTAGAATGCAAACAGGTAGAAGAATACAGGAGTAAGTATTTGGGGACTTCAATAACACTCAAGGAGGCATTTAGCAACCTAAAACCGATGCTTGGTTTCGTTGAGGAGCTGGGGTGGTTGGAATAGGGCTACCTCGTTAACACGCAAAAAAGGCACAATGGATGTCGAGTTGCGGAAAAAAGCCCAGAGAAACTAACTAACTAACTAACTAGTGTCAAAACTATTACTTTCGACGTTAAGATCAAATGTTGATAGACTTTATCTGTCATTAACTCATTTTGTATAAAAACATCCTGTGTGTTTATATATGTCTATATGACGAAACCGGCATGAAAATTACGGACCCTGGTAATAAATATTTATAATATATTTATCGTCATTTTGAAGGACTAGCAATGCATAGTAAAGTATTTATCGTCTAAACTGCAGGTATGCATTCAGACACTGCTTATACCAATGAGATTGTTGGTAGTTACATGCAAAATATCCTCTAATATTTACCAGTATTAGGTATTTACTAAGAATAAATTCAAAGGTGGGTGTATTCTAAAGGCCTCTAATCGTCTGCTTAAACTTCTTTGCATATACAGGGTGTAATCTTTTACGTGATACAAAATTATATATTCTGATTCTACTCATGATTGCTAACAACTTTTTCTATGGGACCAACTTCGAAAACAAAAATTCTAAATCGACATCTCCATACAAATTGTGTCAAACTATCGGACACTTTTAGACCCCCATAGTAAAAGCGTCCGATAGTTCACGTATAACGTAAAAGATTACACCCTGTACATTGGATATGAGAAACTATATAGCCTCTAGAACTAATATGATTAATTACTTACTAAGAAATGTTTTTCTTGTAATTTAATTGATACTCTTAAGTGAAATTTCAACTACACATGTGCATAATGACTTTCCTTCATATTATCTCAGAAACACTCGTATTTGTCATGCTACTTCAATCAAAATTGGTACTTTAAGTACTGACACTAACTGAAATAGCATGACACATTCCCGCGTTTCCGGGAAAATACGAAGGAAAATAATTATGCTCTACATCTGTAGTTAAAATTTCACTTATTAGTTAAATTACAAGAAAAATGTTTCTTAGTAAGTAATTTATCATATTTATTTGTGACTAAATAGGCACATACAAAGACTTGAATAAACTAAAACATAACTAAAAAGACTTAATCATTGTCTGTTGGGTTATAATACTTAATGAGGTTTATTATTTATATGTTAAGAACTTCAAGATACATGTTTAAGGTCAGCTACTGAGTAGGAGTAGGTTCCTGAGAAGGTTACATTACAATTTGTTTTCATAATACCCACAGTAACCTGTACACCAACATATTGAGTCGAAAATTGCATAGTTACTTTATTTCCATTTGCAACTGTTATCATTATACATATATTTTTACATAACTATTTGCGAGTTCCTGTAATTGGCTCTATATATCTATTTAAGATTCCATTGTCATTTAGTTAGCTGTTGGATCTCCTTATGTAAAATAAATAAAATAAATAAATAAATAAATATATTTTTAATCAATTTGTCTTGTATGTTATATGTAAGCGACTGTCTTTATATTACAAGATCAACACAATATTGCTCTCACTACAGATTGATTTGTTGTGTAATGTGGTTACTATGTCATTTCAAACTTCAGCTTGTTGTTATTTTAAGATTATTTAGCTCTTTCATTGTTTCTTTAGTGGGGTATTGGATGTTAGTCACTACTTAAATTATCTTCATCTTCGAATTAAACAGTTTTGTGTTGTAATTTAAACTCTAAAAAATGTGGCTTTGTGTTTTTGACACAAACCCTCCAATTTTGATGAGTTTTTTGTATGAAGCGAGTAGTTCAAGTATTTACACTAAAAGTCATAGGCGCATTTAGCTAGTTATAATCACCTGTGTACTTACTTATCTTTGACCTCCAAAATATGTAGGTTTATTTTATTAATTTATATACTAACTACCTATTTTGAAGAAAATCAAAAAGTTACTGGTCGTTTTTATACTCGGTCATGGACTACCACGACACGACACTTTGTGTTGGCGCGATAAATATAAAAGCATCTGCATACAACTCTGTACATTTTGCTCCCCCACAGTGTCGTGATGACACAATCGTGTCCTGCTGTGAAAAGCCACGATCGAGTATGAAAGCGACCAATAGGTTGGTATGAATTAAATGATAACTTTGAAATAGGTATTTCATCTAATCTAATTATAATTTAAAAATTATTAATTGTTGGAATGAGTATTATTAATAATAATAGCGATAAGGCATGTAGAATTATTACACACTTTGTTTTATCAACATCGCCTGCGCTTGGCCGCTTGCTTCACGGCTCATTATCAATGCGCCTTGTTGTTTTTGTTTTCGTGTTTGTGAACACGTGTCCATACCTACGGAGACTACCTAGTTGCTGAAAAGTTATTACCTAAATGAACATGATTGATTTCAATTAACAAAACGTAGTATTATGGAATTCATTTTACAATTTTATTCATCCTGGGAATATATGTAATTACATATAGCAAATAAGAACACTACCGACATTCCGAAGAAATATAAAAGATAACGTACGTATTTTGATCAAATAGTTATCTACATATATTACTGAAGCGACTTTTTGATGTAATGTGTACATAAGTAGTTTTGATATATTGTGGAAAATGTCGAATGTTTTTTGTTAGTGATACCTAACTACAGAAGTGGTTTTTATTTTTATTTTAACATTTGTTTTACACAAAGGAAAAAGATTTCTTAAGAGCAAATAAATATAATGTATCGATTTGAGAATGCCTGGGAAGCTCTTTTTTCGTGTATTTTTGCGTGTGAGCGATATCTGCCAGTAGTAAATATTGTATGCATAATTAATGTACTAGTCAAATAACAGTTTATGTATGGCTAATTGATTGGATTAAATTAAGCAAACGGACAATGAATTTCCCTCATGGGACTTATACTTCATATTTATTCGGAGCGGGCGGCGCCGGGGCAGCGCACGCGCCGAGCCACCAACGCGCCCGGCGCACGTGCGCCCGGGCTGCTCAACAAGCTTGTGCTCGAGCAAGATGCCGACCTGTTCGCCGACACCTGGCATTTACTGCTAAGTAAAATAAATGCAATGTGCAACTCGTACTGTTGAAATCTGTTGTGTACTTAATTACTTAGATTATAGTTGTTACTTAAGGTATAATATGTCAATCTAGCATTGTAGGCGCCTGGTGTATACTGTAAGCCTTCTATGTTTCCTAAATAAATGAAATGAAATGAAATTTAACTGCTTATACCACAATTTTTCTACCTACCCATTGAGAGTGTCCCACTGCTGGGCAAAGGCCTCTCCCTTGGATCTCCATAACTCCCATAGTAAAATATAACAATGTTTAATGATCTCAATAGAAAATTGCGCTCCAGGAACTGATTTAAGATTACTTGGTCATACATTGTAGGTAATAGTACATTTCGATGCTAGTGCGGAAAGGATGTCATTATTACACGAGTGCAATACTCGGGACAAGTGAAAAATGACATATCCGCACGTGAATCGAACGACGTTTTTCAATACAGATGCGAAAAAAATTAAAATACATAAGAACGAATTTAAAGTTTTTTTATTATTTCCGTGACACGATTGTAATACAGTTGATATATTAAGAACATCTTCAAAATGTTTATCTTATCTTCTTTACTTTCTCATTTTCAATCTCATAATAATTATTACTCATTTAAATGTATCGTCATGTCTTAGAGGCCCTTCGAACATGTTTACCTGATTGAAAAACGCCTCTACTTTGACTGACGTTTCGTAGGCTCTGTTCCGTTTCATACACACAGATTTATAAGAACTGTTTTCAATGTTAATATTTTGAATGAATGATCATTAGTATGATGAAGAAGTAATTATTGAAATATGAAATATCAATATCTTTAATATTATAGCGTTAATAGTAGGTATTTAGTTTTATTACGGCTCGGTAAAGGTAACGAACAATAATACTCTTCGGTAAGCAGTCATGAATTGGAACACAACTAAATTTAAAAAGATTGGAAAAGTAAAAAGCACTAGTTCGCAAAAACAAACTTTGCGCACGCAAAACGGCCAAAAAAGGGCACTTTTTGAGCAACTGTATTGAAAAGTATTTTTATGTGAATGTTTATCTTAACAGACATATGCAGATCCATACAACAGCGAAGCAGTAGCGCAGTACCACAAAATCGACGAGTACATGGAGGACTTCAGACTGGTGGAGGCGTACTACCGCGGTGGCGACCACCGCGCCGCCGCCGAGCTGGCCACGCGGCTGCTCGAGGTCTCGCCCTGGTCAGCGCAGCTGCGGCAGCTGCGGGCCGAGAGCTACATAGCCCTGGTTAGTTCATTTGATCACCTGACCCTGCGGATCCATCCAGTGAAGCAGGACATAGTACCACAAGATCGACGAGTACATTCAGACTGGTGGAGGCGTACTACCGCGGTGGCGGCGACCACCGAGCTGGCCACGCGGCTGCTCGAGGTGCAGCCCATTATATATATAGCCCAGCATCCCATTATAGCTACAGAGAGCACTTAGCCCTGCTTAGGATTATCTTCACTTAACCAACGAGAGATGCGGCTTATAGATAGCGAATCAGCGCCTTTTGAAGTGACCAATTATGTTTTCATTTGTTTGAGTAGTTTTTATAGATTTATAAGACTGCTGTTTGGATTTTTAATTAATGTCTCACATGACTTCTGCATGAGCCGTAAAGTGCTACCTGTTCTCTATACTGCCGTATTAAAGTATCCGTAGGTACTATACACGGTACACTGATACCACTGGTCCATTCACTGAGGATACCGCATAGTCATAAGAAAATCGTTACGAATTTACTACGCAAGCATTCATAGCGTTATCCCGCTCTACCATGTGTAACACCCACATATGCAACTAAATGATTTTTATTTTTCTACTTCTAGAACGATCTGTTCTCCGCTGTGTCTGATATTCGCTCTGTCAATCGCCTCCAACAAGACTCCACTGATGGCTACTACCGACTTGCAACTTTGTTATACCAACTGGGACATGTCAGTGACGCTTTAAAGGTAAATAATCAAATTTCGTATCATTATTTTGAATCAGACATACATATTAATAGAAGGCTACTTCTAAAGTAATTTTGCCCCTACTCGTAACGTAACACAACGCGCACGGCGTCTGCAGAATCAATTAAATTTCTTATATGTTGATGTATTGTAACAGGAAGTCCGAGAGTGCCTTAAACTAGACCCCGAACACAAGAAGTGCTTCCCGTTTTACAAGAAAATCAAGAAGGTGGACAAGCTGTTGCTTGACTGTGAGGAGCTGAGCGAGGCCCGGGACTACGCCAAGTGCATGAGCAGCGCCGAGAAGATCTTAAAGATTGAAGATGAGGTCTCCATGGTCGTGTTCGAGGCCAAGCGGTGGCTTTGTAGCTGTGCTACGAAGGTTAGCTACCTCCATTATTTTTATTGTATTTACGAGAACAGGAGAGTAATGGTGTCTTTATGCGAATAACGTTTTGGATCCTTTGGACTTTGGATCCTATCACATATCGTCATTAAAGTACTTATGAGTGATTTTCACATCAGTTTTCGTCATAAACCGTCATTAAAAAAGAGTTTCAATCTTTTGCATGCGATAAATTTGTTTATAAACTATCACAAAGTATTGAAGGTCAGTAATGTTGCAGGAGGAGCAGTACACGGAGGCGCTGGGGCACTGCGCGGCGGCCTTGGCCATCAAGCCCGACGCGCGCGTGCTGTGCGACCGCGCTGACTCTATGCTCGGCCTCGAAATGTTCGACGACGGTGAGCTTACCCCACAGCCTCATAGTCATAACGTAACCTAACCTTCTTTTCTCCTTCTTAAAACTTCAGTCCACGGCTCACTGGCAATTTTAAAATTTTGTCACGGCCCCCTATTTAGCTACGCCATTAAAAATAGATCGGGGATCGGGGCGCCCCTTTGTACTTGGCGGGGCTACTCGCGCCGCCCCTCTGTATTTGATTGGGAACTTTGCAAGTCTGCACAGATTGGGAACACCCCTTTATTTTGGCTGCCCTTGGAGCCGGACCTCACCCGCTCGAGGGTAGCGTGCAGGGCGACACTACACG
The DNA here is from genome assembly GCA_949128165.1 of Lathronympha strigana. Lineage (NCBI taxonomy): Eukaryota > Metazoa > Arthropoda > Insecta > Lepidoptera > Tortricidae > Lathronympha > Lathronympha strigana. The sequence goes on along the minus strand of OX421901.1, from coordinate 26,200,615 downwards.
CTGGTCCATCATGACAACCTCCACGCTGGGAGCGAGAAAAACCCTGGGTTCCACCCCCTCAGGTTGCCTTCGCGATTTTCGAGCCAGCACAGCCAGCACGCCAGCAGTGGCCCGTCATCATAGGCCCTCTGCCTAGACAGGATATAAGGGACCGCAGTTTTATGCAGGACAGCGGCATTCCCAACACTCGGAAGTTCTCTCCCTCAATGAAAGTCCAACCTTCTTAGCTACATCTACTGCTGACTGTACCAACTTAACGCTCTGTTTGCCGCGACATTTTAATTCTAATTTTCACCCCTGATATAAAAAATATAGATGTATTTTTGTTTCAGCCATACACATGTACAAAGAAGCGCTAGAGTTAGATGAAGGGTTCCAGAGAGCGAAAGACGGCCTCAGCCGCGCACAGAAGCTTCAGAAACAATCTGAACAAAGAGATTACTATAAGATTTTAGGTGTTAAGAGGCAAGTTCTGAAACCTGTATTAAATTATACTTTTCGAAATTACATTCCCTGTTTCATAAAGCGACAATGACCTCGTTTATGTTGTTTGGACTGTTTACTGATTACTTATTTGTTATTACTCGCAGTCAGTATATTTTGACTGCTTTGCTCTTTTTTATTAAAACTTGTACGTTTTTAAAGAAAATTGTACTCAGTAGCTAGTGTATGTGTAGGTAGCCTACCTCTCATGTTTTGTGTTTTGGAAAGTTTTTGTAATGATAGTCATGTTCGTCTGACAGGACTGCAAACAAGCAAGAGATTACTAAGGCATATCGCAAGGCGGCGCAAAAGTGGCACCCCGACAACTACCAGGGTGACGAGAAGAAGGTGGCCGAAAAGAAATTCATCGACATCGCCGCAGCCAAAGAGGTAGTAATGACATTGTCTAATTTGTTAGTTAACAAAACCAGTACATACATTCATTTTCAACACACTTGCTCGTAACAAATGTTCATATCGGACCGCTTTTAGGCTCATAATCCAAGATATTAAACACGCGTACTTGTTCATTATATTATAGAACTATGTAGTTCGGTAATGAGATAACCCCGAGACTAAGCCTACGAGACTAAGTTACGTACACAGACAATACATTAAAAAAAATTCGGAATACGAGTAGGAAGGTTTTTTTTTTCAAACAAAGTTCACTGTTTTTAGCCGCATAATAACTTATGAGTAAAGTAATATCTCCGTATTAAGTTGAATACATGAATAATTTTATATCATTGTTTTATTTTGGCTGTTTGGCGGGCATTTTCTTCAAATTTGTGCGCGCAACGCGTGTCGAACAAAGTGCGCTCCAATGGCGCGCCGCGGTAACATGATTAGATTACATAAAACATTTGTAACCGTTTTCTCGCTTTATTATTATGATAAAATGCAACTATAAGACAATTAGAAGTAAGACTAACAATATGTGGATTAGGCCCCTCTGGAGATACAACTTGAAGCACATATGCGAGTTTTAACATGAAAATCTATTGTAGTAGTGATAAATATAATTACTTATTTGTGACGGTTGGTCCTCAGGTGTAAAATTATTAGATGAAAATTTAAAATATTGTCATCAACCTACGTCGAAAAGGCATCGTAAGAAGCTTCAAGTAGTCAATAAATGTCAGTCAAACTAATTCTTATGCCAATTAACATAATAGGCATTCTGACATAATTCTGTCAAGTAAGGTAAGTTAACGTATTTAACAAAAGTTCATAACCACGCATAAATTTTTGATTTGTTGAAAAATGTCGTGTAAAACGTGTGTGCATGATCCTTATACACATCGGCTTCCTTTTTGCGCACTCGCTTTCAGCTCGCGCGCACAACATCGCTTCGTGGATAGTGACCATCATAGCACACTTGTACGAGTACTATTCCTCACAAATGTGATGAAATAGAATGATCTTAGAATAGATAACAGAACACATTTCAATGATTTTTAGAATTTTTGTCTGTTTGTCTGTCGGCCTGTTTATTTGTTCGAGCATCACGTGGAAACGGCTGAATGGATTTAGATGCAACCTTCACTGGCACGTTGAATTGAATATATAAATTGTGAAATTAGTAAAAAGCGTCTACAACCGTAAGGAGCTTTAATATAATCGTATATCAAATCGAAAATCCCGTTTATAATAGTTTAGTTTGAGTTTTTACGTTTGTGTTAGTAAGAAAAAGACAAATTTAAGAGTTGCTAAGTTTTATGAATATGGGTGGTCATTATTTTGGTGTTTTTTGTAATGCCATACGACACAAATAACAATTTGATGTATCGTTTTGTGGCAGGTGCTGACGGACCCCGAGAAGCGAGCTCAATTCGACGCGGGCGTGGACCCCTTGGACCCCGAGGCGCAGCGCGGCGGCGGCGGCCCCTTCAACAACCCCTTCCACCACTTCCAACAAGGAGGCTCCCCCTTCCAGTTCAAGTTCCACTTTAACTAGACATATCCTTTAGACCAAACAGAGAAGATGCCAACTACTATACTTAACACTTCTTACGGCGTGCCATTTCTGAAAACCATAAATTGTCAATTTTATCACAGGATACAATTTAGTATCAATCACGTCTAGTCCCACGCGTACACAATTTAACCATAAATTTTAAAAAGCCCGAAATTTAAAAATGCTCCCTCAAACGCTTGCATGTAAGGGTCGCAAATTGGCATTTAAGCATCCTGTTTTTATTGGTCACAAATTCACAATGGAATCATCATCACGGGATCTACAAGCTTATATTATTGAATTTAATTTTTACACACGCACATGTAATTAAATTGACAATTTATTCAGATTGTGCGTAGAATTGTTGGGGTACACGCCTAAAATACAAATGTTTGTATATGTTTTATCTTCTGTTGTTCGTTTCGCGCTATATTATAGTACAACGCGATAAGATGAACGAACTATCCTCGAGGCTTCCGGTCGCACCCTACCCTTTTATAGATTGTTTATGTAAATCGAAATTGCGTACATTTATTACTGATTTCCCTCAAAAAATCTTTTTATATTTATAAAATAGTTTTTCCGGAGTAGCTTGCTGGATTAAATGCCATAAACACATGCAATTATTGGCAAAACTAGTCTTACTGTAGGGGTACCTGTATAACATTCGAAAGCACTATATTTATTTAAATTAAAGTACATAAAATACTTGTTTAATTAAGAATTTTTTTTGCCGCAGAGTGCTCGTGAATTGCACTCTGCACTTGCCTTAACGGTAAATTACTCAAATTTTTGTTCATATCGCAAGCCATTAAAACTTAGATTTCCTGAAATTTATTATGATTACGGTGAATCGGAGTTAATATTTCTCACAATAAACATATTAACACTTTGACTTCAGTGTATCCTGCTTCACGAGGCGCCATAAATCGTTACTAGGTTGGATTTTTTATATCAAGATTGTTCGCTTTAGTTTAGTTCTAAAGTACAAAATCGCATTTGGAGCTAGCTTTACAACCACGTGTTATATACAAATTTAATATACTATAACAAATATGATGACTGCAGCAATAATGAAGTGTCTAACTAAATATTAAGTACGAATATAATTACTAAGCCTCTATACTATCATAGTCGGCTAACGTATGCGGAGTGAAATTTAGACAAAGTTCAATATTGTTTTTAATTAAAAAAAACGATTCTTTTTTAAAATAATTGTGTTTTAATTAATAATAATATATATATCAATGCTTAATGTAAAAAATAGTTTACTCCCATGCGAGATGCTTTACGGCAGTTCTGTGGTACTTTGTCCATCGCTGTCGAAAACACAGATGTTGGCATTTTATTCAACTTTATTTTTCAAATCAAACTCTGTACATTTTTGGGACGAAAATTATTGCAATATACTCGCCTCTTTAGATTAGCCCAAAAATCTTCAATAGGGCGAAGTTGCGGAACATTAGGTGGATTTGATGTCTTCGGTACGTATAGGATGTTTAACTCCGCCATTTTGTTAAGGATTTTTTTGGAACAATGGCTTGAGGCTAAGTCTGGCCAAAACACTACATTTTCTCCTCTATGGGTCGTATTTATGAAATCCCGCACTAATGGCAAACAACGCTCCATGTAGTGATCGGCGGTTACAGCTAAACCTGACTCGAAGAATACAGGCTTAGACATTCCGCGTAGACTGATGGCAAGCCACAGCAAAACTTTTTTAGGAAATTTTGTATGCTCATATATAACATATTTCACGTTCTCATCGGTTGGACCATTGGTGTTCTCAAAATAGTAATTGCCTTGCCACTCGTTTCCATCTAAAATATGACTCGTCATCCATAACGCAAGTGACATTGCTTTTAGCGTAAAATATTTCTTTGACCAATTTACGCAGCCGTACTTTCTGAGTGATTGCTTGGTTTTCAGAGACGGTCGGCTTAACTTTTCTACAACGCTTATCGATGCCCCGTCTTTAAGATAGTTTTTAACAGTTTTGCCGTCACACTTAAATTTTCTTCCGAGGTCTATAAGATTTAGCGACACGGCCGGTCGTCATTTTCTTTAATCGAGCTCTCTCAGAAAACTTGCTCAAGCTGGAATAGTTTCCAGAACCAGGCTTTCTACCAGTGGTTTCCTCCAAGGCAAAGGACGCCAAAATATTGTAAATGGTGCTCCGACTCTCACCCATTTGCACAAAATGTTCCACTACCTTTGAATTCGGGCATAGGGGATGTTTACTGTAGAAATTACATACCGTTTGACGACGGCGTTCTTGTTGATTTACCGTTATTACAAAATCAAACACCCAATCTTTATGAAACTTACCAAACTGATTGACAGATATATTGACTTTAAATTAACAGACACATATTTTTTATCCAGATTTTTGTTTTTTATATTTTATATTTACAAACTTTGTCCAAATTTCACTCCTCATACGTTAGCGTTTGATGTAAACGTAAATTATGAATAAGATTGGAAAAACGTTTGCGATTAAATTCCTTACGTATTGTTCGTTCAGGAGAAGGCTTTACACTCATCGTCGGTACGGCCGCCTTTGAAGACCCCTCTCGTTCTAACTGAGCGATGGCAGCGACGCACCGCCACGTAAGCGCGCAAAACGATGCTCACTCACATACAACTTGTGACTGCGATGTCTGTGATATGTTCGTGACATCATGCTCGCTCAATTAGAACCAAGCCTTAGTAGTCGTCTACCAGGGTTGTTACTGGGACTGAGATCAACTTACGCAATTGTGATAGGTAAGATACTTAGTTGGGAATTTCACCCGTGCTATCCCACCCAATAGCTGTTTGGTTTGTGTTGAATGAGATCCAGCTGTGGCGTGCTCACGATGCTGATTCATGAATTTAAATACTGCTATCTCTACGTGAGTACAGGATTTATTTTGTTGCAATTCACACCAACTTAGTTAGCAAAGTAGAAAAGGATACCGATCTCAACATATGCTAGACGAGGTCCTAACAATCTGTAACACAATGGGGTCCGGTTGCACCAAACTGTCTATGTTCTAGTTTTTGCGTTTGAAATGGTTGTAATCGTATAGTATGGGAAGATATTTCCCTGCCAAATACGTTACCCAGTAGTCTATTGCGGTTGGTGCAACTGGACCTGAGTAATAATTTATTTTATATATGTTATTTTGTTGTGATTCTTTTAACTTTGTAAATATTATAGAATAAGTCATTATGATAGAAAACTGTTTTATTTATAAATAATAAATAGGTATCCCCCCTCTTAATACAATTATTATAATTCAGTCTTTGTGTTAAGTTAAAATTTTACGTTAGGTATTTAAAGCCTTACGTTGTTTGGTTATTACATAATTAGGATTGTGTTGAAGGTTTGTTGGATGATTGAGTTGTAGTTTCCGGGACAAGCTTGTTCTTAGAGACAGCTTCAATTTCATTACTGAGTTTAGCTTTGTCCTCTCCTTTCTCGCAGACGTATCTGTGCTTAAGTCCGCAGTCCTGGCCCCTGTAGACGTAGGCGCGCGCCGCAGGGTCGTAGATGAGCGCGAGGCAGCGGCCGTCGCCGACCACAGTGACGTTGTCGGCCGCGCCGCCCGCGTTGCCGGACACAGGCCGCGCAGAGTTGGACCAGATCCAGAGCAGGCCGGGATTGAGTCCGCCGGTCCACCAGTCCAGCGCTGTAATTGTTAGTACCTAATTCACATCTTTTCTCAGTACAGAAACAACAAAATTAATTCCTAACACATTCCATGCCAACAACCTGTAAGTATTTTATGATTTCGTTCCCAGGCCGGGCGACCCGATAGTCGGGGTCTTGGTACTATACTATAACTACACACGGAAGACCCGACATCGAGCACCTACTGTTTTTGACGAGCAGCGTACCCTATTGTGTATCGGACTGTCGGGATTAGCCGGTCATATATGTTCGGGCAATCCGTCGGATCTCCATAGCGGGTGTGTCCGCCGGGCATCCGTCAGACAAATTTATACCATACATTGATCGGCAGATCCGGCGGTTATGCCCGAAAGTACCTATATGGCCGGCTATTTTGGCGTGTACCGTTGATTAGTTCGATAAGTCACAAATAAGAGCACAAGCTATAGGGATCACAGTTACTGTGATAAAGCAAGAATTAACCCCAGTATCCATGTCTTTGATCCGATATCTATCTACATTTAAATTGTAAAAAATGGTAATACTCATCATATTAGGATAAGTATTCTTATCAACTTATCATATTAGGCGTGACATGTTTTGAATGCATAGGGCAGTCATCGTCGGACAGTGATGTTGTCACCTACTCGGCATAGACAGCACTAACTGCGCCCGGCATAGGTATGGGTCGCGCCGCGCGCGAGTAGACGTGGACGAGATCGGACAATCCGGCGTCGGCGTTGCAGAAGTCTGCAATGTCGTATCATCTGACAGGATCAACGACAAGCACACCGACCTAACCGTGTCCACGAAATCTTCACCACATACACTACCTACTGTTTACTTAGGGAATCACTGGTTTCACGCCTATTGTGATAAAAATGCGTGAGATTTAACCGTTTTTATTTCAATATTAATGTAAGTATGACTCACGAAAGTTTAAATTGTAGGTTCTAGTCTAGTGGTATAGATCTCCTTACTACTAGCAGGAGTTAGGCTACTGGGGTAAATAATTTTGGTACCTATTTAAGCTGTAATTTCGACAGCCAATAATTACAAAAATAGTACCTTTTATTTTGATATCACTAAGTAAGTGCGCGAACAGCTGTCGCCGCTCGGGCTCGGCCTCCATCTCCACCAGGTTGGAGCGCAGCTTGCGGCACGCTAGGTTCGCAGTCTTCCAGTCCGCCGCCCCCATAGAGAAGTGGTAACAGGTCTCGCCTACGCGGGTGAAATTTGCTACACAGGGCTCTGCAAAATAGAAACAGTATCAATAGAACTGGTTTAAGGCAATTATGTAATTACCTTAATAATCCAGTCATTGAACTGACAGCTTGTATGGAAATTTTGACAGTTTGTAATTAATAATAGGTAATTTTTTTAGCGTAACGGATAATATCGTGAGTCTAGTATTAAGTAGGCAACAAAATCCAACAAAATATCGTTACACGCTAATCGTCACAAATATGTACACACATGTTACAAACATTTTTGTTGTAAGATTTATATGTATATATGTTTTTTAGGCCGTTTAAAATGGGTCAGGACCAGTTTCTACCTATTAACATTTGTTTCTAGCGAAATAACACATCCATCACCCGTGCCGTACATTTTGTAGATTTAATGGTTTTACTTGAATATGTTTTCTTCAGTTTCTCTTTTAACAGATAGAAGACAAATATGTAGTCATGTTCACATACAAGAAAACTATTTGCTATCCTTCAGTTAAAAAAATCGATTTTTTTTAGTTTTTTTTTTACTATTAACCTACTTCCGGAAGAAAAGTTTGTAGGATTTTTGCATATGTCCCATTTTAACGTAATTAAAAAAATCAGGCTATTATAATTTAATGTCTGTCAAAATCGTATCTTTCCTGGGTTATAAAGAAAGATGTCGAGATTTACCTGCGTGTAGATTGGTACCGGCTACCAACACGTGCATCGATTCCTCTAATTTCCTCAACCTTTTTTCCATTAGATCAGCTCTGTATACCAGTTTCTCAATAGCCGATAGCAAATATAGGTCTGTCTCTGTAACCTGCTTTCTTGGAGGATCGTCTAACCTATCAATGGAATTTGGGCGTTGTGGTTGTTGTTGATACGCTGGGATCGGTTTGTTCTGCTGAGGAGGTGTCTGTTTGAGAAAAATTAAATGTTACAAATCTATTCTTAGATTTATATATCGATTCATGGATTTTTTGATACATACATACTCATAGCTGGGCTTGAACTTATCCTTATAGGGATTAGGAGGTCTATTGACGATCTTTCCTGGGCCGGGGGGTGGCGGTGGTGTGGCTGCCCACTCCTCGTAGGGCCGCGAGTTCATGGGACGCGGCGCGGGCGGGGGCATATCGATGCGGTCCGTGATGTAGTAGCCCGAAGATGGAGGGAGCGCCATTATTCTACCTATAAGGATATAATTAGCATCATAAATAGTAAATTTTTACTGCTTAACACATTCAGTTCCAAGGTCCTTGAATCCTTTACAAAATGAACCCAATGAGTTCCTGGCATTGAAAGTGTTCAGTCATGGTGGTAATATAAAGAACCGGCTAAGTGCGAGTCGGACTCGCGCACCGAGGGTTCCGAACAAACTTTATGTTGCAAGTTGCAACCTCACTTAGGTTAGGAGTAGAAATAATTTGCCGTCAGCCACATGTATCGACAGATTGGGTCAGTTCATGGAGTTAGTCTTATTTTTATCACGTAAACCATTTTTTTACTTTATTTATATAACAGTTTATTTATATTACAGCCTAATATCACGTAAAATAAAAGAAAAAAATAAATAATCAAAGTTGGTTAAATTGCAAATATAGTTCAGAAAAGTTTTTTTGTTAAAATAAAATTAATATAAGTAACTAGTTAGGCTCAGTCTTTTTTTTCCTGTAATATTAAGGATAATATTAATATTGAGTAGTTAAAACGTTAAAACAAAATATTTTTTCTCAAACATGATCGTAAATGTATGCATTTATGTCAAGAAATGAAGACATGAAGTTTCTTGTTTTTGGCTTCTCCCCCATTTACTTCTTGGCCGGAGGCCGTGAAGTAATGTATGGCGTAAGTATGAACGAAACATTATTGTCCGCTAGAAAAGCGGTATACAAGCCTCGGCCGGAAGAGATATTACTTAATTACTTCACGGTCTCTGTCTCTGCAGTAATGTACTATTTATGAATAAACTTCAGAGATAAAGGGGTAATGGTATTTGTTTTGACATTTTCGTTTATAAATTAAAAAATTGTTTGAGAATGTGAAAATCTAGCCCTTTCAAATGATACCCCACATGACCCAACTACTAGACTTAATTTTTGCCCCCTCTTTTATAACAATAAAATATATGATAACTCCTCTCTCAATGTGTCTTGGTTAACTTTGTTTATAACTATTTCAAATTGGTAGCTTATGTAGTTGTCGAGATATTTAACGATGTGACAGACAGACTGAGTCGCACCATAAGGGTTCCTTTTTATCTTTTCGGTACAGAACCCTAAAAAGGATATTTTAAATCACGTCGGACGCACCTTGCCTGCCTGGGCGTTCTCCGGCGGAGGTGGCCCACTCCTCAAGTAGAGAGCTCCACGGGCCCGGACTCTCGGCATCGCACGTGTCGTCGTAAGCAGTCGCATTCGACGCATGCGCGCGGTTTACGATCGCTACGATGACTGATAGTAATAACAGCCTCATTGTGTCTGAAAAAAATTCAATGAAACAATAGTACATTACTGCAGAGGCCGTGAAGTAAGGGATTGCAGGACGAGTTTGTGGTAGACATGATTGATGACACGGATTAAACAAGTCCTGCAATCTCTCTCCCGGCCGAAAAATAAGTTTTTCTCAAACATGATTGGAAATGTATGCATTTATGTCACGAAATGAAGACATGAAGTTTCTTGTTTATGGCTCCTCCCCCCATTTACTTCTTGGCCGGAAACCGTGAAGTAATGTATGGCGTAAGTATGAACGAAACATTATTGTTCGCTGCTCTAACTTTTTTAATTTGCGTACTAACACTAAACTGACAAAGGAAAAATTACATAGGTACAGTTTGCATACAGCAATAATGTTTTCCCCTCACTAGCTCGGAAAGCGCTGTTTTGTCCTATAAAACTAGCGTGGAAAAACGCATTTTATCCACGTGTGGGGCAAAGTAATCAATTCCTATCACTTACCACCAGTCCAGTATAAGTGAGTCCTATATGCCCATATAGTAAATATGCGCAATCGGAGGTCACACCTTAAATTGGTCATGTGATCATGTCTTATCCCGCACTTGGTAAGCTGTTGGCAATATCTAAGTACCAGGAGCGTACCTACTCTATGACAAATTTTGAAATTGTTTTTTGATGGTTTCTTCAAGATTACTTACATGTGGATAAGATTTATAATCGTATTTAGTCTGTAGGTATTTTCCTCGCAATAGTGAGGCGAAAAGTGTTGTATTACACTCGGCGGCAAAGTTTGTTCAACTCTCGTGCCTTGAGAGTTGAGACCCTCGTAAAGCTCAAGATTCCAGTTATTGAACCACTCGCTACGCTCGTGGCTCAATTTTGGAATCTTTCGCTTGCTCGGGTCGCATAAGCCCGAGAGTTAAACAACAACTTTGCCCCCTTGTATAATAAATAACTGTTTCATACTTGCTTGGTAATGGTGTTATAACGCGCAGGCGTATAGAGCGGTTAGAGCCGATTTATTCCCCTGGGGAGTTACGGATTTTAGTACAATATAACTCCCGAGGGATTTATGAGTTTAGTTTTAAAATATCGTACGTCATTTGACTTCAGACTAAGGAGGTTTTGCATCAGATAATACTTATTTCAAATCTTCAAACTTGGCTATAAACCAACTTTACTGTGTATTATTCAACTTTAATAAATATATTAATTTGTATATTTGTTTTTTCCCTTACAAGTGTAATGAAAAACATTGTATGCATCACGGTCGGTAAGAGGATTACAAACTCGAGTCATTAAAAGCCCTTCGCCTGCTGCGTCGGGCTTCTAACAGACTCTCGTTAGTAATCCTGTACTTACTTCCCTAGATGCACAATGTACCTACTATTCGTTCATACTTACGCCATACATTATTTCATGGCCTAACTAGCCTAAGCCAAAAATGTAAATATGGGGAGAAAGAAACTTCATGTCTTCTTTTCCTGACAATAATGTAAACATTTCATTTCATGTTTGAGAAAACTAACCTTGCATGCAAAATAGCCAAAAAAGAGCACTTTTTGAGTAACTGTATTGAAAACGATTTTTAGTCTAATTAGGTATGTTTTATACATATAGCTTACATTAACTCTCAATAGTCCATACACTCTGGCGGGTGCTGCCCCTGCGTGGGTCCCATGACTCCCATGACTCGGGCAAGTGCAACATCCGCTCGGTGTCCCCCTAAAAGGGCTCTGCGTGTTGGCTTCGGCCCCGCGTACGCTTCCCAATGATCCGGAGCACCATTGTTACGTGATGTCAAAAGACATGGGTACTTTTTACAAAAAAAAAACAGTCTCCCGCTGGGCGCAGTCTTCCACTCACTCTCCAGCACGAGAGGCATCAAGCTATAGTCCCCACGCTAGCCCAAAGCGGGTAATGAGCAAATAGTTATTTATTATACAAGGGGGCAAAGTTGTTGTTTAACTCTCGGGCTTATATTGAGACCCGAGCAAGCGAAAGATTCCAAAATTGAGCCACGAGCGTAGCGAGTGGTTCAATAACTGGAATCTTGAGCTTTACGAGGGTCTCAAGGCACGAGAGTTGAACAAACTTTGCCGCCGAGTGTAATACAACATTTTTCCCCTCACTATTGCGAGGAAAATACAGACTACATACGATTATAAATCTTATCCACATGTAAGTTATCTGGAAGAAACCATCAAAAATCCATTTCAAAATTTGTCATAGAGTAGGTACGCTCCTGGTACTTAGATATTGCCAACAGCTTACCAAGTGCGGGATAAGACATGATCACATGACCAATTTAAGGTGTGACATCCGATTGCGCATATTTACTATGGGCATATAGGACTCACTTATACTGGACTGGTGGTAAGTGATAGGAATTAGATTACTTTGCCCCACATGTGGATAAAATGCGTTTTTCCACGCTAGTTTTAAAGGACAAAACAGCGCTTTCCGAGCTAGCGAGGGGAAATAGTACATTACCTAACTAGTGCGGTAACACAAAGAAAGGCCAAGATCGCAGATGTTTGCGACCCGAGCTGCAAGCGAGGGACGTAAATATGCGATCAAGGGCTTTATTTATTACCTCACGTGTTAGGTACATCATTTTATGCCTACACTTGGGCAGAAATCGGCTTTTTCCGTACGCGTAGCGTGCGGAAAAAGGCGTTTTATGGCCAGGTGTGGCATAAAATATATTAGTGTCATGAATAAGACAACATTTTGTGACGCATCGCGGTTTAGGTATCAAATAATTGTTTGTAGCAAAAGTTACATCATTGGTTCTTAGGAGCGTCAAGTCGAGGTCACGGCAGGCGGTCACGTCCGTCCGCGTGGCGTAATGTTATGTAACGCAGGCGGTGAAAGTGCCAGTGCCAGGGCATCCGCTTGCGCCCCGCCGGTGTAAACAAGGACTTGAGTTTCACGATATCCGCTTCGCACTAATCGTGTTGTTGGTATTTCCATTAATACGGACAAGGAAGGAAATTATAGTACTTACTTACCTACATTAGTTCGGATAATTGGTGATTTTTATAAAGAGTTAGTAAGTAGTTTCCCTTCGTTACTGACCAGCGGGAGAAGCTATCGGATCCCGTGATATTTTATGCCAAAATGCCCTAGATTGGGTCCTAAATTTTAAAGTAACGACGATATTTTTCAGATTTAGAAACAAAATAGGTATCGCCAATCCGCCAGCGAGGAAGTTCCCCTTAGGTTAGGGGATGAATTATAAAAATTGTCTTAATTTCAAGAGAGGTTTTTGATTTCAAGAAGATATGAATGACTCTTTAACGGTCTTTATAAAGCTATGCTTTGTCACCCGTCTTGTATAGGTATAACGCGATCGTTTAATTAATTAATTATTTATCGTACGGCTATATGCCTTACTAGAGAGACTAATTACATTGGCCAATTACTTAGCTTGTACCTACTTGAAAAATGTACTTGTCTATTGTTAATTTAAGTACGTATCTAACTTAATCACTTTAGTTAAAGTCATGTTTTAACTATAAGTCAATAATTATTACTTTCAGAGTTCCCGTATTGTGATGTACTTACCTATGTCTAACCTGCCTTCGTATAATTATCGATGAATGCCATTATACGAATATATTAAAAAAGCCCATTTGTGTTGTCAAATCAGCTTCGAGCTTGTTAACTGAGTAGGTCGATAACAATCCATTTCGCTCTCTATTTAACAACGAAGTTGGCGTGTGATGAAACCCCGGTATATTTCGTGCCTATATGGATACAATATAGCATGCAAATACTACCTAATTAATTAATTAGACTCAAAACATTAGATATTATTACCGGTTACGAAAAAAAGAAAAATGCAATTATCCATATAATATAGGATATAATAAAAACGATAATCCCGTATTATAATTAGAAAGTACTTATCACTTGCGCTTACCTATAATTAATTCCAATAAACGAATCTCTCTTCTGTCTAAAGATGAGCGTGCGATCAGCGTCTGATCACAAACCACTTTTACTGTGAATCGGAGAAAAGTTACGATACGTAAGTATCGTGCGCTGCGCACCACTCTCTCGTTATATTTGAACACTTATCATATGCGTGGGGCTCCGGTATTGTTCGTAAGAGGGGGTATACAACATCATAACATCTTGACAATGAAATTATTTTGAAAGTTAAATGTCGTGTCATGTCAGTCAAATCCGCCATGCGTAACAATTCTCCCTGGATGGTGTCGTCATTGGAGTTTGCCTACTACTTGGATAGGATATGTATTATGGATAGAAGAGTGTTTTTATACCTGCTAAGGACTGTTTAAGTAGGTAATTGTATACATGTGTAGATTGGACATGTGACTAATGCTTTCCTATTATCGCTTCGAGGTAGCAAGTTGAAATGAATACCACATAAGTAGAAGTAGGTACCTACACACTACATCTGCGGTCCCCTGAAGCTGTAATAAAAACAAATTTCTACGTCAACGCAAAAATCTGAAAACCATATAATTGCCACGCACTGAGACTTGAGAGTTCCGTGCCTGTATGGGTGTGGGGAGAGCATCCTTTGTGCGAAACCCTCGGTGGGCGAATCCGTCTCTTTGTCAGTACATTTCTGGAATTCGTTACACAATAGTATTGTTGTTGTTAATATACCTATATTAATATACCTTTATATAGGTCATTGTAAATTACGACAAGGTAAACCTACTAAAGGTAGGTAGACCGAAGGTAGGTTGGTTGGTAGGTGGAGAAATAATCAGAAACAAATAGTTTCAACAGAATATTTTAATAACATTTAAAACATTACCTACTGAAAATGCGCTACATGTTATACATCAATAACACTATATTTAATTACTTAATCCAATACTAGGTTTGTGGTTAAAATACATATAAGTACCTACTAGATAACAATTTAATTAATCTACACGTTGGATTCAGAAAGACTATTCCAATAGATACCTACTTAATTATTTCTTAAATCGTATTGTATCTCAATATACGACACAATGCAACTGAACGAAATAAAATTTACTTTAGACAGAAATTATTTGAAATGAGAAATATACATTATGTTGTAAGTAACAAAAATACCGGTGATCCGTTGAAGGGCATTACCAGTATCGTATTCTGATTAGTAGGGGAGAGCGGGGACAAATATAACAGCGAGTCGAACTTGTAACAGAGGCTCTGCAGAATTGTCCAATAATCAATTTAAAAATCAAATATAAAAATGTGGATAGGCGTACGAAGTATTTTGTGGTAGTCCCCTAGTATATGGAAAATATCTCGTAACTAATGGTTCGGTCTATAAAAAATATTTTTTTATATCTATTGGTATCTCAAATATTATCAGCGCTAAATTGCAAAATGTGTTCAGTATAAGACACTATGCAATTTAGCGCACTTAGTGGAATGAATATACTGTACCTATTACAAAAACCAAAATTCGTCAAAAGTAAGTATTTTAAGGAAAAAACAAGTCTTCTTTACGATATATTCTGTAGCCTTGCTTCTAGTCGCTTGTGTCTAGGATAGCTCAATAAAATAACTGAAAATGTTAATAAAAGGAGAGTTGCTGTACAACTCAACGGATAAGTACGTTGTTTATGTTGATTTGGTTGTATGTTTATTGATGTCAGGGCTTTAGCACTTAATATTCATATGTATGATAGTAATAAATATTTTCCTTTTCCTTTCTATTTTTTTCCTCCTTCTTTGTTTGTATTATTTTATTGGAATACATTTCAAAATTTACAACTTTTTCACAATAAGCAATTTTAACATCTTTAAGAATCCTATTAGAATTAAAGTGTGTACCACAGCGCTCCGGATACCCCATCTGTCACTTTGCTGAGGCAAGTTAGGTATACCTTGAATGACGTCATAGTGAACAGAAACTATACTTCCTTCCAACGCTCACGCTGTAGGCACATCAGCATCACAGTAATAATTGTAAAACCAACTATAAACAGTGAATGTATACGTTATGCAGTCTTAAACGTTAATGTCGTACATCTTCTAATATATTTTGATATCATTGTTCCACGAAATTAGGGGTTTCCTTTGTATTTTGCATGAAATTATCTATAATGTCGGAGTCGTTATTTTCATTATCAATCACAATTACAGTTTAATTGTTTTAACCTACTATATTTTGTTACCCAACATTTAAACTTGATATTCTAATGGACGTACGTTACATGGGATCATACTGTTAATTGCCGGCCATATACGTTCGGGCAATCCGTCTGATCTCCGAAATGAGAATGTCCCATACATTTATTGGCAGATCTGGCGGATATGCCCGAATGTACATGGCCTGCAATTCCTTTCAATTGAAATTAAATCGTATATCTTTCTATGGTGCCTCTCTCTGAAAAAGCTGTCCGGACCGGCAAATGTAAGGCACCAGCTTTACATTTGACGTGCTACTTAGCGGGCAAATAAGAACACTACACTGACTCGTATTACTTTAATAAATACATATTTTATATCATTCAAGACGGATAATTTATTTTTCTAAGTTGCCCACTATGATAAACATTTTTTTATATGAACAACCTACGAGTATGTTTGCCATCTTGTTTCTGCCGATTAATCGAGCCCTTATATCGAAAACACTGTAGGTATATTACAAACATATTATGTAACTGAATCTTAAAAATAAAGTAACGCCTTAACTAATTTGTAACAACGAAATTACAAACACTAATATAATACTATGACAACATTATTTATTCCCTTTATTCATTTTCGTTCCTAAATCAGGCTTTTACAATATGTCTATAAAAGTAAAATATAAAACAACATATAAAACATAATATTAAACACATTATAAAAAACCTAACTTAGACTGCCGCCGGCAACGGGGCAGGGCCCAGGCTGCCGGTGGTTAGGGCCGCAAAGAAAGGAACCGCCGGACTTTACGCGCCGTGTCCAGAATTACTGCCTTCTGCATCTTCAGCCATCCACCTAGCGAAAGTCTCTCAAGATGTTGGTCGAGACTCTTCGCTATGAGACCGTTAGCTGAAACGACTATCGGGACAATGATCGTCGAGTCAACATCCCACATGGCGGTTATTTTGTGAGCCAAGTCTAGACTTACTGGAGTTGTCCTTCTCGGCCTTCACGAGATTTTCGTCACGGGTGATGGTGACGTCGGCGAGCACGGCCTGACGCTGCGATCGGTCAACCAGCACCATGCCAGGCTAATTGGCTATAATAGTCCTGTCCGTGACACGACCATTTTCGAGAACTGGCGCAGGTGCGTACTTGTAGTAGGGCACTTCGTGATCTACAAGACCGTATTTAAGAGCAAGTTGCTGGAGAATAATCCTGGCTACGAGATTTATGTCTGTGCAAGTACTCGCCGTTAGCAAGATGAGAACAACCGGAAATAATATGCCTGAGTGACTCTCCGGGACGGCGGCATGCCTGAAAAATGTCGACCGTACCGTCCTTCAGGATATATTTCCGGTAGTTATTCGTCATGATAACTTCGTCGCAATTGCACAGACAAAACCTTCGGTTTCTCCGAAGAGGTCCCCGAGTCGTAACCAGTTCACCGATGCGAGCAGATCTACATCGGGGCCCGTGAGAGCCTTGTAGAACCACCCGTGTAGCTCTTACTCTTCCATACCGTCATTAATTATTTATATTATTAATAAAGTAATCTACTCTCTGTTGGACATAATACTTAAAATACACAAATCAATGCACAAAATAGTATCTTACACATACATTTGGTTAGAGGTAATCTTCATTAAAATCGGGTACTTGCCGGAAATATCGAATCGAGCTGTTTGTTACGTTTGCTACTACAAATTATATGTTGAAATATATATATATATATGTATATTGAGGGTTACAGTGAGATCTGTGATATAAGGCGGATTTTTTATAATTTTGCCATTGGAATTAAAAGTGAAGGCGTCAACTACATATTATCTTTTCAATTGCGTGTTTTAAAAGAAAAGAACATATCTTCTTGGGATAAGGTAGTAAAGCAAGGAAGCAATGTATCAGATCAACTTCATTTGTTAAAAATATTGGTGTAGAAAATTTGCTAATCTTAGTAGTTCAAATTCACTCAAATATATCACAGCGCTTACGTAATTCTACTTATACGAGTACCTTGATAATGTGCAAGTACCCAACCGAGGCTTAAATACTAATGCTTTTAAACATAAACGTCTATCATGCCTCCATTATAGCTCCATAGCAAAAGACTTAAATAAATATTTGGATACTTTACACACTACTTACTTTTTGGATTCTAACAAGCATGTTACGACTTTATGATAAACTAAACTAAACAATTATTACAATGGATAATTACATTTAACAGTTTGTAATAGGTACATGGTAAACGTGTCTGTTTGTTGATTAGATCACTAATGCAATGAGGACTAACGCGAGTTATGTTGCCGCTACTAGCGCCCCAGTGGCGTCAGCCCTACCTGGCTTCTACGAAAAGAGGTCAAGAGGAGAATTATAATTAATATAGTGTTTATTTTGAAAAATATGCCATTTTAGAGCAATCATTACATTAAAATATAATTATTACATACTAGTATATTATTTATTTTGGTTAGCACGACATGTATTTAAACAAAAACGTTCCCATTTGTAAACTATTATAAAATAACTAACAAATAATACAAATGGAAAAGAAAATAGTCACAAGTTTTTAGTTTAGAAATAAAATTAAGGAAGTATAATAAATAATTTTAAAAACATGTGTAATTCTTATGATTTTCTGTTAGTATTCGTAGTCCTTATAGGCATCTTTAGTACCTTATCAACATATATATAATTACCAGGATGTTAATATTGTTCAGGTTAAACTAATAAAGAAATATATTTCTTTGTAAAAATAGCGCAACTTACTAAGTACGAGTATTTAACCGTTCTATCAAATATTATTAGACAAAAACGCAACACCCTCTTATTTTCGAAAACACAATCTACACATCTCTGGAAAATAGTAAGAAACATATGTCTCTTTTAACATGGAAATTAATGAAAAATAATGTTCTAATATTGATTTCGCGCGTTGACAAGGAGTACGCATGAATGGCGCCGCCTGGTGAGCAAAAAATCGGTAGTTCTAATGTTTTTTAATAGTTTTTTTTGCTTCAAAGCTCGTGACCCAGTAGGATAAAAGTTTCAAATGTTATATCTTTGTATATGGAAGACATATTTACCCACAACGCATGTCAAATAATTGTATTCTTTTTCTTAATTCGGTAAACAGAGCACATTTTTTTCGCCAGATGAGTGCATATTTCTGGTTAAAGAACCTACCTATTCATTTGTCAACAAATAGACCGACAGGCAGTCGAGTGAGTGAAGGGTCAGAAGACTCAAAAGTAGACGGTAAGGTTCATGTGCTCGGCCACGGCTGGGTTGGTTGCTTCGTTAACCTCCGCTTCGCCGCTACCCTGTTAACACGAACACAAGCTAAAATAGTATGAACTACTTAACAATTCATGAAAGTCATCTTCTTCTCTTTCAGGTCCCTGCTTATCCAAATCTTGTAACTTGTAAAGCAAGTTGAAGTCTGATTGAATTACTCCTTTCATGAATTGAGATACTCCTTTCATTAGATGGGGACATCCACTCGTTTAACAAGTTACAAGCTTTCGATGAACAGGGCACGTGTCCATTGCTGAAGGTCAACTTTCGAAGTTTCCCTCATCGAGTGCCAACATGAACGGTTGCTCAACGGAGTTCCCTATCCAGAAATTATAAATAACAATAATAAATAAACTGTCGAAAGGGACTCTGCGTGTTGGCTTCGGCTCCGCGTACGCCTCCCAAAGGTCCGGAACACCATTCTTCCGTCATGGGAAAGACAATAAATAAATATTTTGGGACAATCTTACACAAATCGACCTAGAAGCTCAATAAGGCTTGTGATGTGGGTACTAGACGACGATATATATAATAGATAGATACATATAAATACTTAAATACATAGAAAACATCCATAACTCAGGAACAAATATTTGTGATACACAAATACCTCCTGCTTCGTAAGCAGGATCACTACCGCCTAGGCGAGGAGGCCGTTTAGGCCGCCAAAGAAATTACGGTGTGCCGGCCGAACCATCTTACGCCCTTCGGGTATGACACCTATACAGCCAGACCTCTGAAAGCGATGCAAATTTAGAGCAGTCGTAGAGCAGCGAATCAGTCTAATAAGTGAGTGTAGGTAATTTGTTGAATAATAATATTCCATTAATTATTATTGAGTTTTCAACCTTCTTCACGACGCCACCTCCTTATCATGAGATTTTCGTGACCCTCTATTTGCCATTAATCGTTACCCGTAATGTTTCTTCAACCATGGCTTTGCGAGACCTCACGGCCCCCTTATAGCGGCTCTGTGACTCCCCAGGCGCGGAAGATGTTTCTTTACACACTAGTCCGACTTCGAACATTTTTGAATCGCATTCGAAAAAAATAAACTCGACGGCAAGGCTGTGTCAAGGCATTTCTTTCATTATAAAATTCCTTGATTATATTAATTTCAGTAGAAATACTTATAAAATGGTAAAGAATTATACGACCGTTATGAGCATACCTCGCAATCAACTAGCAAATCGGTGGCATTTGACAGTTTTATGTCAGGGTTGGCGATTACGATGAATCACTTCACTTACCTATTTTATTGTATGTATGATTTATATAACCTTGTTTAATGTTCTATCAAAGAAAAAAATTAATATACCAATGTCATCACTTATGAGGTTACAAAAATACCGACAATATTTATACATCTAAGAGTTTAATTGGTTTTATTTTGTCTTTACCATTTTTTCACAATTAATTATTTTCACTACCTTTTATTCATGGCTGGTTTAACAATCTAGTAGGCCGCGGCCGTAGTAATCGGCCAATAGCCCAGCACGAAATGGGTGGTTACATGCAAGATTGTATAAAATAATTACTACATAGTATAAAACAAAGTCACTTTCTCTGTCCCTATATCCCTATGTATGCTTAAATCATTAAAACTACGCAACGGATTTTTATGCGGTTTTTTAATAGATACAGTGATTCAAGAGGAAGGTTTATATGTATAATAATAACCCGTGCGAAGCCGGGGTGGGTCGTTAGTTAAATATAATAGAGTAATGTTATCATCTTGTTCAAAAAATCGCTCACTACAAAGTAGTCGAAATTCATAAATAGAAATGATAAAACAATAATAGATATGAAAGGTTCAAAATTAAGTTTTATTATAATATTTAAAAATGAAATTAATGATAGTGATTGATTCTAAACATTAATATATAATTATTGTATATCCCAACATATCAAAATGTAGTATTATAATGTAGTATTTGTAGTTTTAATATATATATTCACTTTGAGTTTCATAATATTCAGTATGTAGGTATGCTTTATGAGGCACTAAAATAACAGAACATGTTCTATTAAGCCGACTGCAGCGAACCTGCTGAGCCCTAATATAAATAATAATTCATAAAAATTATCGTCAGTAATCAAAATAACAATAACTGATAACTGACACCCCTAAGCTTAGTAAGTTAAGTAAACAGGGGTTTCCCCATACTTTGAAAATACTGCATTAATATATTATCAATGACTTAAATTATATATCAGTAGAAAGAAATTTCTAACTCGCTTACATATTATACTTTATTAGCGCCTACCGCAGCAGAGCGGAGGCATATAGAGCTCTCCGCAAAATACAGTTACGTTCCGCCTGCGGCACATTTGCCTAAGAACTGCCAGTCCGCAACACGTGCTCATAGAAGCACGCCATCCATCGCCTCTCTAGTTTTATAATATGTTTTGAAACGGTATATCGTGGCTGTTTCAATGAGAGATAAATGTCAGTTTAAATTATTCTATAATCAATCTCTGATAGTAGTGCATACCTGGTCACCGTCGTCCCAGCTGAGCTTCTTGACGCGCGCGGGTATAGTGGAGCTGGGCCAGGCCACTCCGGAGCGGCCGCCGGCGCGCTGCAAGTGGTCCGACATGAGCGCTACGCTCGGCGTCTCGGGCGGCGCGGGCGCCACCCTGGCCTTCGGGAACCGCGCTGAATGACGCGTCACCGTCGCATCTAACAAAATAAACGGGCAATTTCAAGAACGGAAGTTCCTTATTATAATTCCTTCAACCTTTTGGACCGTGTCAAACAGAAAACTATTACTGAGACGCAGTCACCGAATTGGCAAAACTGAAGTTGAACTGTATGCATGTGCATTAACATCTACATTGCCGTGGGTGGTCTGCGACGGATTAATTTGTTGTTGGCGTAAGACCTACGGTGCGAATTTATATCCATCATCGGCGTTGAAAAAGTCAAGGGGTTTTAGTAAGACTTATTTTTTAAAGCAGCAGACGTTCATAAAGTTATTTTCAGTCCTCCGGCCGGTAAGCGCCACTTTACGCAAAACTAAATTGCCGCCTGCCGGCTCCGTCGGGCTGAAATAGTAGATTACATACCAAGGCCGTTTAAGTGGGAGATGACTCGGATGTCATGTAATTGTCGGCCGAGGCGAAGCCGAGGTCGACTAACATGTGATCAGAGGCTTTCCCATTGAACGGCCGAGGTTTGTATACTATTTTTCTGCCCGACGGAGCCGGCAGGCGGCAATTTAGTTTTGCGTAAAGTGGCGCTTACCGGCCGGAGGACTGAAAAATAGTATACAAACCTCGGCCGGTAAATGGGAAAGCCTCGGATCACACGTTAGTCGACCTCGGCTTCGCCTCGGCCGACAATTACATGCGATCCGAGGCATTTCCCACTTAAACGGCCTTGGTATGTAATGTACTATTATACGTCCCTTTAACGAATTTACAGTTATCGCAAGGGAAAAGCTAAGCTTGTTGCTTTTGCTACCCAGCGATTTTTATCTTAAAATTGGGTATCATCACCAGTATGTAGGTATATGTTTTTGTTAGGATATCGAACTTGATATGCTCGTAAATACACATCCACCGTAAGTTGCATTCTACCATTTCTACGTTATAATATTGAAACCAGGGATGTTACAGAGGTGGGTTTACCGAAGTCGGAGCCGGAGATCTAAAATTTAATTTATCGGAGCCGGAGTATCGAGATTGAGATTTAGATTTAACGGAGCCGACTGTGTAGAAGATTTGATACAAGAAGCCAAGAAGGTAAATGCGTTAAGGGCAAGTCAAAAAAAAAACTTATTGAACCGTTAAATGTACGGCACGGGTGATAGATGTGGTTTTTCGCTAAAAACAAATGGTAATAGGTAGAAACTGGTCCTGACCCATTTTAATCGACTAAAAATCATACATACATAGAAATCTTTGTCTTCTAGAATCTTTTCTAGAATAAACTTGTTCACTTAATGTACACTTTGCCGTGTCTTACATTACTAAAGTAATTTGGAATTACACTGCTAAATAGCTTCATATTTTCAGTTATTCTAATCTTGTTTACTGAATAAATAGTACGACGCAACGATATTTCGGAAGTAACGGACCAAGCTAACCAATGAGTCAAAAAGCGAGGAATCATGGACAAGTCAAAATTGTAGGTAGGGGCCGTTGTCCGCGGCCGCGGCGTCGCCAACGCGTTTCTCACACCTTCGGTATAACTTCAGTAAAAAGTTACTGGAGTCGGAGACGGAGGTATGAAATAGAAAAATGACGGAAGCCGATCCGGAGGCGGAGGCGTAAAACCAAACGGAAGCTCCGTAACATCCCTGATTGAAACCTACATCTATTGATTGATGTTTTTCTCAAGTTAGCTTATTGCGATTAACGGTAAAATACGGCGTGGACTCGTCCATTCTTAAGGGAGAGCCAATATATTGTGACTATCAATCTTCACGTGTTGAGTGACCTGTGGCTGAAGCAAAGTACTAACTTCTAGAATGGATAGCAGCGGGGTCGCGAAGGTCGAGGCTGCTGGTGGAGTTGGCGAGGATGGTGCTGGCGCCGGCGCTGACGCTGAGCAGCGAGCCGGAGCTGGCGGCGCCCAGCGCACCCACCGCCGGCGCCGGCTTCTCTGGTACCACGAAGTTGCTCTTGGTCGGTGCCGCTCTCGGGGACGATTTAGAGCGCCGACTGTACAAACCAATTTGATCAGTATTTATTTTCCTTCACGGAACAATAGTTTTCGTTATTCTCAACAATTTATTTAATTTTACAGTCAATAGATGCTGTACCCGGGACATTGTTGTCATTGCACCAGTTGTCCCCCCCCCCCCCAATTTTTATAACATTGATAATTTTTATGTGAATTCTACTCCGAGCCGCGAGCTCTTTCGATTCTAATAGGAAAAAAATTGTTCAAAAATTTCCATACTTTTTCAAACTTTTAATTCCGTTATTTAATTCCGCCGAAAAAAACCCTAGGACTCTTTTTCCTCCTGGTAAGATCGAAAGAGTTCGCGATTCTGATTAGAAATCACGTAAAATTTTCTATATAAAAAAAATTAGGGAAGCAACTTAAAAAAAAACCGACCCGCCCTTGTCAAGGAATGCCTACCAGCACCCACTAGCGTTTAATAACTGCTGACAGAGAATGGAATGTAAATTGGGCTATTCATTAATTAATATCATTTATCACCTAAAATAGCAACATTGAAAACGAGTTTTTGTTAAAACAACAGTTGAAAAAACTCAATTTCTTTTATCATAACATCCAAAACGTGCGAATCGTACGTTCGCACTCAATGGCGCATTTAGAAGTTACTCGTACTTGGGGGTAGATGTAGGCAAGCGCCAGTTCTCCTGGCGCGCCACCGAAGCCGGCTTTGCGCGAAAGCAACCGCGCGCCCACGTGTACGATCACAGGCACAGAAGCCTGACAGCAGTATACAATAGTACATTACATACCAAGGCCGTTTAAGTGGTAAATGCCTCGGATGCCATGTAATTGTCGGCCGAGCCGAAGCCGAGGTCGACTAACATGTGATCCGAGGCTTTCCCATCTAACGGCCGAGGTTTGTATACTATTTTTCTGCCCGACGGAGCCGGCAGGCGGCAATTTAGTTTTGCGTAAAGTGGCGCTTACCGGCCGGAGGACTGAAATAGTATATTTCTAAACTTACTTGCGGTAGATGTAGGCGAGCGCCAGCGCGAGCAACGCCAGCAGGACGAGCGCGCCGAGCGCCAGCGCACCGGCGAACACGAGCGCGCCGCCGCCGCGCTCGCGCGACAACAACCGCGCGCCCACGTGTACGATCACAGGCACAGAGGTCTGACAACAGTAATACAATTTGTTAAGGAACAACATGACTTCAATTAATTGCACCACCTTAAAGGGGTACCCAAATAGAAAAACAATCTTCAAAATCGATTAACATATTTTAAAAAGTAAAGTCTTAAATAAGGAACAGATTCAGACGACGCAAGTAGTAGGTACCTTTTCCGCTTTATAGTTGAGAATACGGAACGAACCATTTTGCCATTGTTTGTGTCTTTTTTTTTTACCTGTCTAGGCGGAGAGCCCGAATCGACAGCAGTGGCCACGACGTGCAGCACGCTGGTGTTGAGCGCCGACAGCGCGTTCTGACGCATGAATATTTCGCCGGCGTCGTTTATGTAGAACATGCTGCAACAGACTAACAGTTAAGAACATCCGCATATTAGTTAGGTGGTGGCGACCACTAGTGGCCCTTGTGTGTGCGCAAGCTGAGCCACTAAGCGCCGCTACTAGCAATGGGCACGGGCGACTCTCACCGCTTGTGGCTCGGACGCAGCTCAAACACTTGGTGTGCGCCGATGTTATGCATACGTAGAGATAACAAGAGCGACCAAGTCCTGCGGGTACTTGCGCGGCTCCCGCCCGCTCACGGCACTATATCTAGAGCAGCGCGTGCTAACCTGGCGTCGGAACCGCGCAGGGTCAGCGTGACGTTGTCGCCCGCGTCGCCGTCGAACACGTCGAGGCGGCCCACGGGCAGCAACCCGCCCGCGCCAGGCGCGCTCGCCTCCACCCGGAATTCGTACTGCGGGTACTTGAAGCGCGGCTCCCACTCGTTCACGTTTAGCACCGTTATGTTTATGGACGCCGTGTCGTTCTGAAATTAAGCATGTTTTTGATATTACACGCCTACATATATACACTGGTTACATTAGGAAACCAAATCCGAATTTCGTAATTACATACGACTAGTTGAGAAAAACGCCCGTATAGGCCGTAGGCAGACGACCCAGAGGAGACTCACCTACGCGTTGGACAGACTTAATTAAAGCTGCGACACAAACCACCATAGTCCAATGTTCGCGTAACGCTGAAGACCGTAACAAGTGGAGGAGCATTGCGAGGGCTACACTATCCACAGTCGCCCCGCCATCATAAAACCACGACCACTCTGTCAAGAGTGAACGACTAAGGAGGAGGGGAGGCCGTATACGTGGCGTAGTATGATTACAGCGTTATTCCAATCAAAATAACTTGTTGAATAAAACGCAAAACCTGGAGAGCCATTTTCTCCGGTTTCTGAAAGTTCGTATGTTATCGAACCTATAATTTGAAATCAATCACCTCTTTCTGACAATTGACGTATGTGACACCTCAAAAGTGTGTTTTTTTGAGAATTAGTAGCGGGACTCGTCTATGATAAGTAGGGTTAGGATTCTGGTGGCATTTTAGCACAAGTAATGCAGTGCAGTCACCATTGTTATTTTTTTTATTTGAATAAATGAATAACTAAATGATAAATCCATATTACCTACATAGATTTTATAATATATTATTTAAATAATTTTTACTCGTTTGGTTTACCCTGAAGTCCTTGCAAATATTTTATAATATAACTCATTCACCTTTTTTATTAATCTGTTAATTTTAATTTAGACAATTCCTGTCAATTTAGAAATGTTACTCCAATAAAACCGCGATCAAAAAATGAAATAAAACTTCCAGACAACTTAGTCCATACATTTTTTATTGTTGCGTTGCTACTCCTAAATAAAATAAAATAAAGTAAGTTAGGTTTATTTTATAAAAACGTTGCTATAAAATTATGACAGTTTTGTTCACCCATTGCCACCAAATATCCCAATTCTAATGATAACCATTATAATTTATTGAAAAATAAGAAATGACAAAGTAAAAAATACGGCATTTGGTAACTGGTGTTCTAAATGCCACTGGGTGAGATTAAAAAATCGCTCTCCAGGTTAACATTCAAGATGGATAGTTTCAGAAGTAAGTATAAAAAGAAATTGTACATATCCATTCGGTTAAACTCTTCCTAAAATAAAAATATATTTATAAGCTACATCTATGAATGACACGTTTATGTGTAGTTGGCACGCAGCCCGTACAGTCAGCGGCAATTATATCTTACACAACTCGCTTTCTCTGTCTAATTTTCGGAGCTCAAGCTTCTATTTATGTTCCGTTGCACTTTTATCTACTTGCTAGTATTTCATATTTGGGTAAGCATAGATAAATATAGCTATAAAACTTACATCTATACCGTCGGTGACCATAACTTGGTAGTAATACTCGGGCGTGGTCTCATAGTCCAAGGCGCGCCGCAGCAACACCTCGCCCGCGCTGTTTATAGCGAACTTGTCCAGGAAGCTCCGGTCCGACACGTAGAATTGCAGAGGCGGCTGTTGATAATCAAGAAGAATGCCAAACTTTAGTGTAAGTCATTCTTTAGTACAGCTTCGGAGTTATTTTCGTAAAACCTCATTCTTTTTCCTTCTTGGTTTACAATCAGTCACCTTTTAAAACTCTTTGTTTTGGGACTCCAGTCGTCGATTTGGAAGGAAATTTGTAGTCACAGCGTAGCATTTTGTGATTTTTGTATAACGATATAGGTACGCAGGAAAGTGGGACGAGGCAAATTTCCATGCGCATAGAAATTGCTTAGTATGTTTTTAAGGTGTATAAAATCCAATAGTTTGGAATACGGACTGCTGAATATTTAATAATAATTCGACTAAATGACATCGCGCTTTCGCGTTTTTTCTGAGTTGATCGTCCGACGTCCTAGTAGGTACGTAAGGCCCTTTGAAAATTCGGTAAATTTTATTCTGATAGATACCCGGTCGTCAGGAGACGCTAAGCTCTCGCTATACTCTTCTGTGAGGACAAGTATTGATATTGATACCGTCTGGTGGTCGGCGTGCGGCTCGGTGTGCAGCGTGAGCAGCGCCGTGCCGAGCGGCGCGTGCTCGGGTACGCGCGCGGCGAACGCGCGCCGCGTGAAGCGCACGGGCCGGCGGCTGAGCGCGCCCGTGCGTCGGCTCACGGCCAGCGTCGCCAGCGCGTAGCGGTCCGCGTTGTCTACTTGAGTAGCCTATGGAAACAAAATAATCCTTTATGCCACATTTGGCCATAAACTGCCTTTTCCCGCAAATTCCGCACGCTACGCGTACGGAAAAAGCCGTTTTCTACCCAAGTGTAGGCATAAAATGATGTACCTAACACGTGAGGTAATTTATTTAATCGTATGGCTTTATACAAGAATAGGCAGATACATAAATGTCAATTAAAATTAAATGTTTATATTCAGTGCGTTGAGCCACGCAATAGCGTCGGGTGTTAGGTGTAGCAGGTCTTCTGGCGGTCCCGAGTATGAGTGTAGAGGGCATCGCTGGATTATATGCTCCATAGTTTGGACTTCTTCGCCACACTCGCACATAGCAGAGTCCTTCCACCCCCATTTATGCAGAAAGTAATTGCAGCGACCGTGACCCGTTCTAAGTCTATTCAAGCGACACCACAGTCTCCGGGGAAGGTTGAACCCCAGTGGTTTACATATTGGGTCTATGGTCTCCACGTGAGAGCCGGCAGAAACAGTGGCCCATTCAGTTTTCCAGGCTTCAGTCACATTGAAACCACTGAGATTTCGGGCAGCAGCATACGCAGGACTGCGGGACTTTAGGCGTTCCGGCGGTAGGTAGAAGAACTCATTGTAGATTGGCAGTGTTGGGTTGGACCTAATCTTCTCAGCTTCTCTCCTGAGTGCATATTTTCGCCTCAAGTGTGGAGGTGCTATATGGCAAAGTGTCGGTAGCCAACAATAGGAGGGAGTGGATTTAACCGTTCCTGATATACAACGCATAGTCTCGTTTAGTTTGGTATCTACCTTGGCCACATGAGCGCTCTCCGACCACACTGGGGCACAGTATTCCGCTGCTGAATAAACCAGTGCCATACCAGTGGTGCGCAGGCAATCGGCAGATGCTCCCCACGAAGTTCCACAAAGTCTATGCAGGATATTATTTCGAGATGAAAGTTTCTGGGAGACCTTTACAAGATGTTCCCTATATGTGAGAGATCTATCCAGAGTAATTCCAAGATATTTTGGTTGATGGTTGTATTTGAGCTTTTCCCCATTAAAATAGACCGTTGGTTTATAGGTGGCCATTTGGTTGCTCAGATGGAAGCACGATACTTCAGTCTTTGTTGCACTGGGTATTAGGCGCCAGTGTTGGAAATATTTTGATAGCCTTTCTAGGTCTTTAGTAAGGGTTGTTTCTCCAGAAGTGAAAGTTTTGCTCTGGGTAATTAGTGCTATGTCATCAGCGTATATAAATTTCGCAGCGTCTGTAGGTGGGAGATCGTGGATATACAAATTGAAGAGCTGAGGAGCTAGAACAGACCCTTGTGGTAAGCCATTATTTAGTTTCTTTCGTTTGCTTTTAGCGTCTCCCAGGAACACCTCGAACTCCCGCTCGCTCAACATACCGGTTATGAGATCCGCTATCTCCCTGCTCGGAATCACCGATAATATTTTATAGACTAGGCCTTGTTTCCACACTGTATCATACGCAGCTGTCAGGTCTATAAACACTGCTGTAGACTTCAAGGCTTTTTGGTATCCGGCTTCAATATGAGTCGTAAGGGCCAGTACTTGATCCGTGCAGCTTCTCCCGGTCCGGAACCCAGCTTGTTCAGGTGGAGTGACAGCTTCTATGTACGGTTCCACTCTATTTAAGATTAAACGTTCAAGCAGTTTAAATGTGCAGCTCAGGAGGGCAATTGGTCTGTAGCTTTCAGGTTGATCCTCGGGCTTTCCCGGTTTTAGTACTGCGACTATTTTGGATAGCTTGAACTGTTTTGGCAGTTTGTTGTTCTGAAGAATATAGGTAAACAGCGCACACAGCCAGCTTACAGCAACCGGGCCCATGTGTCGGATAAACTCAAAAAAAACGGGAGGTAATAAATAAAGCCCTTGATCGCATATTTACGTCCCTCGCTTGCAGCTCGGGTCGCAAACATCTGCGATCTCGGCCTTTCTTTGTTTTACCGGACTAGTTAGGTAATGTACTATTTCAATACAGTTGCTCAAAAAGTGCCCTTTTTTTGGCCGTTTTGCGTGCGCAAAGTTTGTTTTTGCGAACTTGTGCTTTTTACTTTTCCAATCTTTTTAAATTTAGTTGTCTTCCAATTCATGACTGCTTACCGAAGAGTATTATTGTTCGTTAACTTTATCGGGCGTAATAAAACTAAATACCTACTATTAACGCAATAATATTGAAGATATTGATATTTCATATTTCAATAATTACTTCTTCATCATACTAATGATCATTCATTAAAAATATTAACATTGAAAACAGTTCTTATAAATCTGTGTGTATGAAACGGAACAGAGCCAACGAAACGTCAATCAAAGTAGAGGCGTTTTTCAATCAGGTAAACATGTTCGTTGGCCCTATAAGACATGACGGATGATACGATTTGTCACATGCGATTTATTATTTTGTTTATGAGAAATAATGATTATGAGATTGAAAATGACAAAGTAAAGAAGATAAGATAAACATTTTGAAGATGTTCTTATTTCGTCCCATTAGTAATTACCAGGCTACTACTAGATATAGGAGAAACAGCTTCTTATGCAGGGCAGGCATAAGTTTAAATAATGTATTGATACATTGTGACATTGACATGTATAGCGATGGTATTCAATTAAGAATAAGTTAGTCAGATACTTTATGAGTGATGATTTATCGGGCGCAAGGCAGGGCATCGTGCACTATTAGAAATATGTTAAGGTTTTTTTTTTCTTTTCTTTCCGTTGTTTATTGGAATAATATAACTTAGGTTTATGCCTACATCCACTGTTCTTGTGCTGTAGGATTTGTGCAATTAAGTTGGGCAAATACTTTATATTAATTTAGTATAGTTCTATAAGTGAGAACCTATAATTGGCTTTGTAATTCTATACTATTTATATATACATATGTAGCGCTGTTGGTTTTCCATGTATTAAAATAAAATAAAAATAAAATAAAATATTAACTGTATTACAATCGTGCCACGTAAAACATAATAAAACTTTCAAATTCGTTCTTGTTTTTTAATTTTTTTCGCATCTGTACTGAAAAACGTCGTTCGATTCACGTGCGGATATGTCATTTTTCACTTGTCTCGAGTATTGCCACTCGCCTACGGCTCGTGGCAAGATACCTCGGGACTCGTGAAATAATGACATACTTTCCGCACTAGCATCGAAATGTACTATTACAGTGCATATGGTGCTACATTACCGCACTAGTGCGATAATGACCACTTCATGTGCCTATGTAAAAAATTCAAAGGGTCATATGTACTGTAAAACATTGTACGATACACGTGCGAATAAGTAATTCGCAACTCGTGTTGATTTAAAACACTCCCTTCGGTCGTGTTTTATTATATCGCCACTCATTACGAATTTCCTATTTTTCGCACTATGTATTTGTAGTTTTCACTTTTCTTTCTCGAAAGTTACTAGTGCTACTTGTAAAGTATGTACAGATTATAGATATTAAAGCAATGCAATAAAAATCTAAATTGAACACGTAAAGAAACACATTTTTCAATATAGAATAGACACCCACGTGAATTGACAGCTGTTACAAATTTAAACTCATAACCGTACCTAGGTTATGAGTTTAAATCAAAATACAGCTAGTCAAAATTACAGCTCCGTCAATTCCTGCTGGTTGGTAATGCTGGTCACTGCCTATAGTTTCTGAACGCATTTTAGAGCACGTAGATAAACATAGTTTGTACTTATTGATCTTTTCGGTGGATTAATCGCCAAGCCCTTTTTCTTTTTCCTTCCAACCGACCCACTCATTTGATATAAGCACTTATGTCACGTGCAGTTAAATGGACAAGTAACTAGTTAAATGTTGTTTTAAACTTGGTATTAGTATTAGTACGACATATAACACATCATTTTACATAATGTGCACAACTTGTTGTATGGGTACGTGACTCACTTTTATAACGACGGTGACGGGAGCACCGGCCTCCAGCAGCTGCCTCGTGGCCGCGAGCCTGCTGGTCTCTCTGTCCACGACCACCATCTCTCGCTTGTCGCCCGTCACGGTGTAGAACAGCGGGGCGTTAATGCCGACGTCCTGGTCCACCGCTGCTATCGGACCGGGCGCAGTGTCGAGGATAGTACCCTAAAATGATCGCAGCGTGTTTTTATTAAGCAGAAATATTAAGTAATACATCTGTTTTATTAAAAAAATGGTAGTCCTCTATATTTGTATTTGTGAGCGTATTTGATTAAAAATGAACTCTCTTGCCATTATAATTCCGTGTGATAAGGAGATTACCAATGTGTATGAGTGTCTCCTCGTAACTTACTATCTACTCGTAACTTATAGCTTGCAACATATGTTTTGTATTGCTTAATTACCTCAACAGCGTCGTCTGGCAGGAGTGCAGTATAATGGTCATGTGTAAACTTTGGGTTTTGGTCATCTGCATCAAGCACCTCTACAAAGAGGGTGGTATCGTTGTGTAGGGGCGGGCGACCCTGATCCTGAGCTCTCAAGGTCACCGTGAAGTTGCTGAGTGTCTCATAGTCTAATGGTTGCTTGACAATCAGTACACTGTCCAGTTCATTAGCAAACCCAAAGTATTCCTGCAGAATAACGAATAAATACATTATGATTCAGAATTAAATTTTTTCAACAAGGAAATAACCTCAGTTAGTTGCTACATTAGATTAAAATATACAGTCAACCAGCATTTTTATTGATTAAGGCCATTATAGATGAGGAACCAAAACATATTGAATTACTTTGTTTATCTTCTAGAATAGTGATTAATGATGAGTGATAAATAGTTAAAACAAATGGTTTGATAAAGGCCTATGAATCAAATTAGTTGACTGTACACATATCTGCATCATCGCCATTGCATGCACAGCAAGTTTATCATTATTTTCTAATAATATTTTATATGGTTGCTGGTCATGTGATATCTTTCAAGGCCAAAATCCACTTTTAAGCAAGGTTTTATAACTCACTACTGATTTATTTCTTACATCATGTGCATAGTTGACATTGATATGCATGTATGCTATAAGCTACGTACGTGAATATATAATATATTAAATATGCTGCAATTTTTCACAGATAATACAAAAAACATATTAGGTCAAGGCAAATGTTTAATTCGCTTGAGCAAGTATATTAAAGCTAGTGCTCAGCAATATTGTACACAAAAACATATAAGTGAATAGGCAGTTCATGGATGCAAATTATTGGTAATTCGCGTAATAATTTAGTTCAGGTATGACACACAATTAACAACACACAATTCGCATAGGAAAGGAAAAACATGTAGCTTGGCTGGCATTAATCTAAAGAAGCACTGCAATAAGTATTAGAATATAAGCAACTATAAAAGTAAAATTCATAATTTTAAGCTTAGATATTCATGTATCAGGAATGCTCAACAGGACTCCTAAGAACCACCTCATGTTGCATGGCGCTTGCAGAAAACAATCATTTTTCCCTCCCAGACATGAAAGACCAATCTTGTGATAAAAAATTTAAGAGTCAACTGAGAAACTTTTTATTGGATAATCCATTGTATTCTACAGACGAGTTTTATGACATAGGTAACTTATTGTTATCGTTATTATTAAAGCTTTATTCGCTCAATGCCTTTCAGAAGTTATTTATTTTTGTTTCTTATTAAGATGCCATTGATCCCTGTTGGGTAAAAGCCTTCCGCGCCTTTTACATAGGTCACTAATTGACTTACACTTTTACACTTTTGGAATTATTAGGTATACCCGTCATGGTGACATGATTCTTCAATTTTTATTTAATGTTTAATTTGATAACATTACTATTTAAAATACTACTTACTTTAATAATTTGTATCATTTTGAATGTATTGTAATCAT
Organism: Lathronympha strigana; assembly: GCA_949128165.1. Classification (NCBI taxonomy): domain Eukaryota; kingdom Metazoa; phylum Arthropoda; class Insecta; order Lepidoptera; family Tortricidae; genus Lathronympha; species Lathronympha strigana. The sequence continues at coordinate 26,166,713 of OX421901.1, read as the reverse complement.
AATTAAAAGAACTGACAGTCACAATATAAAATGCTGAGAATGAACCATGTGTAGTTTTAAGAGACATTGTATATTGTGCAATAAATAAATAAACTAAACTATTGAGTTGTACAGTCAAACGACAGCAATGATCTGGGCTGACTAGCAGCTTTCATATCAATAACCGAAATGCAAATGAGCAAAGTGAATCAAAAACTATGTTGTCTGACTGTAGATTTGTTTTAATTTTTTGCAAGACACATTACAAAAAAAGATTGAAATTGAATTCAGAATTAATAACTTATTACATGTTCATAAAAACACAAACCGAATTAGGTGCTGGCATAACTGAATAATGAATTGTTGCATGGGGCCCAGGCTGGTCAGCATCAGTGGCCCGCAGTGCTGGCAGGACCCGTGAACCAACAGCTGTCAACTCTGACAACCTCACATGGTATGGCGAGCCAACCCATACTGGTGCATTGTCATTCACATCCCACACTCTCACTGATACAGGAATTATAAAACTCTGAAATATTAAAAAATGATTCTCCTTAATTTCAATTATAATTCAAACATTTTCAATTAACTAAAACATCTGTTAGCTTTTTTATGAATAAGGCACATAACATGTTTGCATTGATAGTGAGTAGTGAGGAAATAGAAATCTTACGGGATCAGTGGTTCTTCTCCGATCACATCTCACATTCACATAGATATTTGAAGGTCCAAGCCGCTCCTCCCTATCAAGGAAGCGCAATAAGGTCAAGTTTTTGGTCCCTGGTGCAATACCCAATGCTGCATCCTTCTCTTGCAATTTGAGGGATATATTACCATCATCTTCACTTGGGTCGCCATTGACACTGAGAGTGCCTGAAAAAACCAACATTCAAACTTAATTATATCTTTGAAATATGAATTAAATAATAACCAGATCATGCAAATATATGTTTGATGATAATTTTACATTAGGTACCTACTATGTTTTAGTAACTAAAGCGAAAAAGAATGCACTGAGTAACAAGGAAAAAAATTGAATGTAAATTTTGGTGTCAATAAAATGCTGAAAAATATGCTAAAGATCACCCACTGCATTTAAAAGCCACACAGTTTTAAGCACCACTGTATTGGATAGGACACATACCTATAACGCTTCCAACCGGGGTATCTTCACTGATAAAGAAACTTTCCACCGCGCCGCCATTCATCAGGTAGCAACGGCTGTCTTGTATAGCTGTAACCATACTTTACATTCACAATTTATAAAACTTGGCAGTCAATTAAAACAAATAAATTATGAAGAATAATATCCTCATCGATAAAATAAACTTCATTATATTTGTTTAGGCAGAAAGTGTTATTGTCATTGAGTGTCATTGTCATTGTGTTGAGTGGACTGTCTCAAGGATAGTCTGGATATCAAAATATTCAAAATGTCAATTAAACGTCAACCGTCAACGTAAAGGGGCGTCTACACGGTCGCAAGCCCACCGTGGGTCTTGTGCTTAAGATGGCGAGATGTCTTTTTTTTTTTATACTACGACGGTGACAAACAAGCATACGGCCCGCCTGATGGTAAGCGGTCACCGTAGCCTATGGACGCCTGCAACTCCAGGGGTGTTACATGCGCGTTGCCGACCCTTTAAAAACTTTAAACACTCCTTTTTTGAAGAACCCCATATTGTAGTCCTTTGGGAAAACAGTGGCAGGGAGCTCATTCCACAGCCGGAGCGTCCGCGGGAGGAAGTTCCTCATAAACCGCACGGTACGAGACCATTTAGGCTCCAGGGTATGCGGGTGAACACCCTGCCGACGGCGAGCGGTGCGGTGGTAGAATGCAGCCGTTGGCATCATATCAAACAATTCCTCAGAGCACAATCCATTGTACAAGCGATAGAATACACATAAGGAGGCGAAGTCTCTCCTTAGACTTAAGGGTTCGATATCGCTCGTGAGTTTGGGATCGTTGACAATTCGGACAGCACGTCTTTGGATCGAGTCAAAGGGGCCCAGCTGGTATCCAGGTGCTCCCGCCCAAAGATGGCAGCAATACTCCATATGTCTCTAGAATAGTTTCCGTTTTTTGTCTACTAGTCGTTATAATGTGTAATAATGATAGCTAATTGTGCAGTGAACTAACGAAGAAGTGTGCAGCTAATGAAGACATAATCCTGAAACGTGGCCCATATTTGGCAGTCTAGTTAGTGAATAAGAAGCAAATAAGACGAAACTTATTATGGTGCTTTTACATGCTCGGGCCCACCCCAGTACACGCTCATTCGAGACAGACTATATAGATTAAGTTTAAGCCAGGCCAATTTAAGCTTTTTCAGGTAGTTTCAGTGAGTTAAACTGTGTTTTAAATAGCTTTGGTTATTGAAACCATTTAAGACACTTTTTAAATAGCTTCACCCGAAGTGAAATTATTTAAGACACCTTTTAACTCAACCAAACTACCTGAAAAAGTACTTAAATTGTCTCTGGTCTGGCTTAAGTTTTCTCTATATAGTCTGTCTCGAATCATCGTGTACTAACATGGCCGAAACATTCGGCCGAGAGCCCGAGCATGTAAACGCGCGGGTACATGCTCGGGCTCTCGGCCGAATGATTCGGCCCACCCTAGTACACGCTCATTCGAGACAGACTATATAGATAAAATTTAAGCCAGACCATAGACAATTTAAGCTTTTTCAGGTAGTTTCGGTGAGTTAAACGGGGTTTTAAATAGCTTTGGTTATTGAAACTATTTAAGACACTTTTTAAATAGCTTTACCCGAAGTGAAATTATTTAAGGCACCTTTTAACTCAACCAAACTACCTGTTAAAGTACTTAAATTGTCTCTGGTCTGGCTTAAGTTTTCTCTATATAGTCTGTCTCGAATCATCGTGTACTAACATGGCCGAAACATTCGGCCGAGAGCCCAAGCATGTAAACGCACGGTTAAGTTTCTACGAAAGTATGGAGCTTTAAATCTAAGGCCCATATTACACAATTATATATCTATGATCATAGATATGAGTATGATAGTGTAATATGGGCTTTAGCAACAGAACAGTCCGTTTACGCTATGTTTGTACCAACGGGGCACACCCTGGGCATGTATGGGAGCATCGACACTTGACGTATCACTTGGGTTGTAGAAGTTGTACCGCGAAATTTAAAACACGTAGATTTGATTTACTTTATTTAGTTGTCAACCATACTCGAATTTGACTTTCGAGTTTCGTAACTTTCGTATTTACAATTCAATGGAGATTCAAAATAACTACACTTCTAAATACATGGGGTGCATGAACGCAAAAGACATGGATATTTACTCTGCTCAAGTCTAGTCCTAGCGACGATCTTAAGGCACGTTTTCATATGTTGTTCTGTTCTGTCCCACATGCGGGCTCCGCATAACCAATGTAAATGAGCCTTTATAATAAACTTAAACTGGGCCTATACCACGAAAATCGAACGATTGCGGATTTGTATCTTCGTCTCTGTTCTCTGTCACACCTGTATATTGGAGTGACACACAGGATTCCCCGTCAAGTCAATGCCAATTTTCGATGTTCGTGGTACGGGTGCTGGGCTAGTACCACGAAAATCGAACAATTGCGGATTTGTATATCCATCTCTGTCACACTTGCATATTAGAGTGACAAAGAGGTTTTTCCGTCAATGCCAATTTTCGATGTTCGTGGTAGTCCTACTGTTTGTGTTTACAGTGAAACATTGCAATATAAGGTAAGCACCGCCGAACAAAAACTCGCTACATAATCATAATGCATGCTCGGTAGTGGGCAGCGCTATATTAAGTAATAGGATGTAGTTTATTTTTGGGTACCCCACGTTTAAATGGCTCCACGAAACCATCGATACTAAATTTCCTAGTTTGATAGCACAGACTATGACAGTGTTAAGTAAACGTCATGGTGCCTCTACATGCTCAGGCTCTCGGCCGAATGTTTCGGCCGCGGGTGAATGCACCCTAGTACACGCTCATTCGAGACAGACTATATAGAGAAAATTTAAGCCAGACCAGAGACAATTTAAGATTTTTCAGGTAGTTTGAGTGAGTTAAACGGTGTTTTAATAACTTTGGTTATTGAAACTATTTCAGACACTTTTTAAATAGCTTCAACCGAAGTGAAATTATTTAAGACACCTTTTAACTCACCCAAACTACCTGGACGCCTACCACGAACATCGAAAATTGGCATTGACGGGAAAACCTCCTTGTCACTCCAATTTGCAAGTGTGACAGAGATGGAGATACAAATCCGCAATCGTTCGATTTTCGTGGTATGGCCCCTGAAAAAGCTTAAATTGTCTATGGTCTGGCTTAAATTTTCTCTATACAGGGCGTCCCAAACTTATGGGACATGAAGGGGAAGTACCTTAAATATCGTAGATAGTGAATTTTGCTCAAAGAAGACTTTATGTTATTTTTAAAAGTTAGTAATTCTGCATTCATAGATTTTCTAAAAATTACTTGCTTCGTCTGGGAATCGAACCGACTAAAATGTGAAAAAAAAAATCACCCTTTTTTTATGATGCCAATCGAAAGAACAGCTAAAAAATAATAACTCTGCTTAAGTAACATAGTATTTTAAAAGAAAGGAACAACGTGAAATTAATCATTTTAATCAAATAAAAAACATACATGAAACTTAAAAATAAACTTAAACATAGTAACTTTATCGAAACGTCCCAGAGTTTTCAAATTGTTCACAAGCCTTTTCAAAACTTTACGAGACGGTATTTGTCTATCAGGATATTTTACGCCATACCACCGCAAACTTCAAGAGATATCTTTATCGTTCAAAAAATATGCTTCTATTAGATCAAAACTTACTTGATATGCCATGTTCGCAATAAATTAACACAATAACACTTGTGTAAGTGAATTAAGACTAAACAGATCAATATCCGAAAAACTAACGCTTCCACAGACTGTTCCATTTTCAAATTTAAGAACAACATTTAAAAATATCACTTCTTTTTAAAATATCTTAAAAAGTATGCATTCAAACAAACGCTGTCATAAACTGTTCCATTTTCAAATTTAACAATTATTTATTTTTGTTTTAAATTTGCCTTCTGTCTAGCTTACAGAGGACGTATTGAAATACTAAGTTTTATCAAATTATCATTTTATCCACACGTGCACTTATAATAAGGAAAACTTATGCCAGTACCTATTTTATGAAGTGGGTACTTATTTACGAATAATCAATGCTATCTTTAGAATGATAATATCGCTACTTTTCGAACGTCGTCTTCGGCAATAAATAACTTTCTTGAAATTTGACTCAATCATTTTATGGTGTTCCTTTCTTTTAAAATACTATGTTACTTAAGCAGAGTTACTATTTTTTAGCTGTTCTTTCGATTGGCATCATAAAAAAAGGGTGATTTTTTTTCACATTTTAGTCGGTTCGATTCCCAGACGAAGCAAGTAATTTTTAGAAAATCTATGAATGCAGAATTACTAACTTTTAAAAATAACATAAAGTCTTCTTTGAGCAAAATTCACTATCTACGATATTTAAGGTACTTCCCCTTCATGTCCCATAAGTTTGGGACGCCCTGTATAGTCTGTCTCGAATGAGCGTGTACTAGGTTGCATTCGCCCGCGGCCGAAACATTCGGCCGAGAGCCCGAGCATGTAGAGGCACTATCATAGTAATTGCATAGAAGTTTGACAGTTTCTAGTTTGACAGTACAGTTGCTTGGATGAGATAACGTGGCTTGACTTTAGCTGTTGTGCACCGCCGCTCCGCTTCAAACGAGCTCGCGCTTTACCGTTCCTTTACGGCGCAATCGAAAGTTTAAACTTAATATATTCTATAACACTACCAACTACCATTCAACCTTTCCACATGTTCAATGTACATACTCCCTGAATTGGTAGGGACATATTACATTACGCACGATTATTTCTGCTAAAGCGATAGCACCCAAGTTGATTCTGATTTCAATCAAATAATCAATCATGACTCATGAAAAAGGGAATAATAATGTAATAAGTTTTATGTCGTCAATAAGTTTAATAGCATGGTAATGAGGACGCTGACGCGCCATTAGTACGAGTCCGGCACTTATCTATCCAGGCCAGGACATGGGGTGGCGGGCGCGAGGCTACTTCCTACTTCCTCCGCTTGCTGCGGGAAATAGAACATTTTTCGCTTTGTTTGGAGTTGCGTTTCAACTTTTTATTCTACCCCATGGAAACGATTAAAACCGGCCAAGTGCGAGTCGGGCTCGCGCACAAAGGGTTCCGTAGCAGCAAATATAATAAACTTATTATGTCAATTTATACACCTGGTGAATGGAGCCTAAACTCTCCCGATATTTTGCCTTGTACTTTTATGTATGAATATTAATTTTAACTTAACCAAAATTACAGTTAAATCAACCTATCTCAAAAACTATAAGAGATACTTTGATCAAACCAAAAATCGTTGAAAGAGTTAATTAGCATGCATCACCTCTATTTTTTTTAGAATTTTATACCCCGTAGTTATAAAAATAGAGGGGGGGGGACATACTTTTTACGACTTTGAGAGCTGATATCTCAAAAACCGTTCACTTTAAGAAAAATGTTTTTTAGAAAACTTTATATCATTTTAAAAGACCTTTCCATTGATACCCCACACGGGTATGTACATCGAAAAAAAAATTTTCATCCCTCAGTTACATGTATGGGGGGCCCCACCCCCAATTCTTTTTTTTACTATTTAGTGTCATAATTTTGTAGCGGTTCATACAACACATATTCCCATCAAATTTCATCACTGTAGTACTTATAGTTTCCGAGTAAATCGGCTGTGACAGACGGACAGACGGACAGACGGACAGACGGACAGACGGACATGACGAAACTATAAGGGTTCCGTTTTTGCCATTTTGGCTACGGAACCCTAAAAATGGTAGCGGAAATTGCCTGTTAAGCCTGATTTGTTTTATTCAGTTTTATTTATGTTGCCCGATCACGACCCGTTCTTAAATGAAATATTAAGCGCATATTTTTTATATTTATAATTTTTAGGGTTCCGTAGTCAACTAGGAAGCCTTATTGTTTCGCCCTCTCTGTCTGTCCGTCCGTCCGTCTGCGGCTTAGCTGAGTGACCGCTCGCTAGTACTAGAAAGCAGTAATTTGATATGAATATTCATAATAATCATAATATTCATAATATATATGAACATATATCAATATTATCAATCATGCCGATAACGCGGTAAAATAAAAAGTTGAAAACTTATTATTGTTAGGGTACCTTCCATACACGTAGAGTGAGGGTTGTTTTGTTTCGTTGCGGTCCTTATTTAAGTGTGAGGTACCGTAGGATAGGTATAGAATAGGGGTTTTCTACAATTATTTTTTGATAAAGTGAATATTTTCGGAAATAATCGCTCCAGAAGATAAAAAATCTGTCCCTCCTCCGGCCCTTCGTCAAATATTACTTTTGAACCGCAAGTCTAGAAAATATGAAAACATCATGAAAATAGAGCTTTATGAGTATGGCGACTTTCAATAAAAATTCTTATGAACTTGGTAACTTGATAAGTGAAGCCAATTTATTTTTTGGCAAAAGAACGTATTGTTGTTATTAAAGGGGTGTAAATCGTAAGAGCTGCGAAGATACTCATTTTAAGGCTTTTTATTGTTATGATTGTTATGAGCATGGTATCTATAAAAACTCTTTTTAAGTTCGCCAACTGTGCCGTATTTGACGGTATTTTTATATATATTCTCATCGATTACTTTGTCATCCGATTTGGGTGATTTTTTGTTCGAAAAAAGTTAATTTCAATTTGGTCTCGTAAAAATTAGGTGCAGATCCCATGATGGGATCCATGAGGAATTAAGGGAACTCCTCAATTTTCAAAGGCATTGTGCCTTAAGGCACACGTATGGTGATTTTGATGTTTTCTTAAGTAAATTAAACAATTTCTTGCGATAACCGTATGGACCATGGCCAAATTTGTATAGGGCTCGCCCCAAAACCAACAGAGATAAGACTTATGTCTTCAAAAAGGTTTTGTTGTCTGCTTCATTTCGTTATATGGGCAACAAGTTGAATTCGATACAACGAGGAAATGCCGCCAGCATCCTAGGTACAATGCCTCAAGGACCTACTTTAGATTTAAGGTAGGTAGAGGTAGGTAGTTAGGTAAGTTACACTTACTATATATATTTCGAGAATAAATGTTTTTACTTTTTAATTAAAAAAAGCTGAATTCAATTGCAGATCTGAGATATTCGTATTTAAACGCGAGTATTATGTAAGTAAAATATTCCCAACGCTCGGCGATGATGGCGGATCCACACAGCCTTTTGTTTTGTTAGCTAGCAAGTATCTCAGTTCTACAATGGAATTCAACTTGGTGTCCATATAAATGCATGCTTGCATCAAATGTAATCAGACTACAAATGTGAAAGTAACTCCTTACATTTGTCACTTCTTTAAAGCAACGTTAAGTAAAACTGCAACCCTAACATACAAATAAGAACTGCCAGAATTAGCTTGGGCTACTGTTATACGTAGAACTGTGACAACCTACAAAACCGAATGGCTATATGTAGCTTGATAACTTTATGACACACATTGTAGAAATATATATGTGGTGTCACATCCATGTGTTTGATTACTCATATAAAAATGAGTTACATTTTATTTTTCACTTTTTGAAGTAAGTTTTATTTTTTGTTACAATGTTTATATTTAATTTCCATACATTTAGTGGCGGTGAAACAACCATCCATCCGTTAATTATTACTGCAGCTATAAATTATCAACAAATGAAGAAAATAGAAATAGAGCTTGCAGCGTTCGAACAATAATGCATAATTATTATTAATTATTATAACATAATTCAATTAAGTACTTCAATTTATTAATACCTAGCTGGGCACCTAAGACATGTCGAAAAAACTAGTTTTTCCAAGAATAGAGCTGTGTAGATGAAACAAGCACATTGCTGCCTATTTGCCCAATCCTAATGATAAAATGACCCATAAGTCTTCGCTTCGCTGATTACACTTTCTATTATTTGCATTCTAATCTATTACTAAACATAACTAAGATTGGTATAATTTATGCGGCTAAAGCGGATAGGGTTAACTACATTTAGGACTCAATCGTGTAATAACAATAGTATGTATAGTTACTTACCTCTGATTCAATCAAAAGTAAACAGTCTGAATTTAACGTGCAGATAATGTACTTGTGTTGAATGGGACTTGTATATGCTTACCACAAGTTGCTGTAGTAAACGATGTTTCTTTTCCGTCTCGTTATCTACAGTGCATCTCGCTTCCACCAGCAAGTGCGAGCAGGATGCAGTGACAGTGAGTTAACGTAGACGCTAGCGACTAATAGTATTCTACAGTAAATTTAAAACTCGTGGTAAGCACAATGCAGATGTGATCTGTGGCTATAGGAAACGCCATCAGTCATGATTCGGTGACTATATAATGTCCACTTCATTATCGTTACAGTGGCCGCGTTTATTTGCGAAATAATAAGAAAAGAGTTTGCCAATTACATAAAAGAAAGATGGAGCCAACCCGATCAACCCGATGAGGAGTTTTATACGTCTATAAAAATTTCCTAAAATCTATAATATCAATTATGTGGTCACGTAAAGACAATACGGGTGATACTAAGGTGCAAAAAACGTAAATCCAGTGTCTAAAAGAACTTCTAACAATAAAAACGACATAATTCAGCAGAATAGGTACTTAACTTCAGTATTGAGACTAGCTACAAACAAAATGTATCAAGCAGAAAACTAATACAAAGTGTAAAAGTGCACTGATAGCTAGTAAACAATTCGTGGGCCGGATTAAGACCAATCGGCCTTTTTGTGATAATAACTAGCCTAGTAGTTAGTAGGTCTGTTGAATCCTATATTGCCTGTCTGGATAATCCGGCCCTTATTCAAAGGGTGGACTCACCCCGGGACTTGATAGAGAGCGCTATAGCGGCGACGGTGGCTGGCCGGGCTGGTGTCACCGCCTGAGCGGCGCGGGCTTGCTCTGGATACCATAAACTAGTGAGTTCTTAAAGTTCTTAAACCTAAGCGATAAGTTTAGATTTCCAGGTGTAATAATTAACCAAACATAACTGCAATATAGCGAACCTGAAGAAATAGGCAATAGCCTCTCTAGCGCATATATACGAGTATACTTAACTAAAAACATGTTTAAAAGGTTAGTAATCAAAGCTTTATTTAAACTGAAGGATTCTGAGAAAGACTATTTACGACAGGTGCGCAGAGACAAGTGGAGCACCGGAAGACGGACTCACAATAAATCCCCCTCGCTACTTCCGGCGCATTTGAAATTCAATATGGCGTCGGTTTCGTTAACCATATAGTCACTGATGTACGAGTAGAGCGGGTTTATCTCGTCTCTACAAATTTAACAAGGAAAGTAAAAGAAAAACACTTTCATCTGCCGGATTCTTATGTTAATGTTTTTGTTTTATGTTATTGTTAACAACGGATTTATCATACGCGACGGCTAAGTTTGAAGATAACGTATCATGGTTACCTCTAAGTAACTATAAGGTCTACGTGTATAGTATCGTTATCATTAATTAAATTAGTGAATAAATAATGTATCTGTTCCCATGTCTATCTCGATCATACTCATACTCGATTTAATTGGTACTTGGTAGTCGGTGCCTACGTTGTTTACTAGTTGTGATGTTTAATGAATTCCATGATTTTTAATAATTAAACAATTAAGGTATCGTTCTAACATTTTTAGATAAGGTATAGCTCCGTAATAAGGGTGATCTACTGTAATGAAATCTGCCAATATCTACAGATGTGTTTTATCTACTTATGTGCCTAATTAGAGTAATAAGCTAATAACATCGCAGGCTGATTAAAATTCCATTAAGTCGAACCTACCTAGAACGAAATGCAAAGAATAAATTGGTTAAAAGAAATGAAAGTCATTTCCGATTCCATTTGCCGATGTAAAGACAATCTAAAATTGTAGTTATTAAATTAGTAAGTGACTTGCCTAACAATACTTTCATGCATTTATCCATAAAATATTTTTATACACTCTTATTGGTGTCATAACGCGGTCTGTTATAAAATTATAGTGCTGTCTAATCAATAATACTTACATTAGTGAAAGTGAACTGATCAGTAATCAACTGATCATAATGCCTATCTAAGATTAATTATGTATGTGGTGTGATCTAGGAAACTCTGATGGGTCAGATGTTATTTAATTGGCTGGGTAGGTAGGTACTTAAGTACCAACTTGGAATGACTAAAGGCTATATGATTCATATATTGAGTGCGTGGTTTTGTGTGAAGTGTAAGGTAAGACGGAGTAGCAAGTGTCGACAGGCCGGCGAGGCGAGGGGTCCGCAGGTCGGTGCTGCCATGCGTGCTTCCGGTCACAGCTCACCGCGCCTCGCGCTCCGCACGCCGCTCCGGCTAAACCGTCACTTATCCTCAAAAGATACTAAAAACGTACAAGTCAAGGACTATTACATAAAATCTCGAGACAGAGGCAGCAGGGTGCAAGAGGGTGCGCTTGCACACATAAAGTATGTAGGTACCTATGTACAATTGTACAGTCGCGTTCAAAAGTGCATGGACAAATTATGTATCAGTTCATAATTTATCAATGCACTTTTGAACGACTTTACATGCACCTCCCTAATGGAACCCTGGCTGCGCTCATGGTAAAGAGTACCCAACTTAATTATAAAAGGAAGGTGGGGCTCAGTTTTTAATTAGCATTTTATGCTGTGCATGGCTATAATTCTGAATAGGTACATTGTTGCTTCATGTATATTTTCATCATTACGTATGCATAATTCTCATTAAAGCATACCTCCAAAAATATGCTTTATTTGTTAGTCTACCCTTGTACTGCATTTACGATCCAATAGCACATTAGTTTGTCATTTTAAAGTAAAATACCCGGCCAAGTGCGAGTCGGACTCCAGCACCGAGAGTTCCGTACAAACCTTTAGTTGCAACTGCACCTAGAAGTAGAAATTTGACGTCAGTCCCATATATCGGATTGGGTAACTCCCTTGCACGGCATGGAGTTAAAGCGAGTTTGTTGTTCCTTGATAATTTTTGTTACATAAACCGTTTTTAACTGTATTTAAAAGTCGGTACCTACTTCCAGCAATCAGCATGATATAAATTTAAAGAAAAATAAACAATCTTAGGCGGTTATAACTCAAATAATGAAGATAGTGTCAAATATTATATTTTTCCTGTAATATTTATGATAATGATAACGTTGTGTAAAAAAAACCAGATTTATTTCTTCGGTGAATTCCGTAAACTTCGGAGATAAAGGGCATGGTATTTTTAACATTATCTTTAGATAAATCAAATGCTTTACACTGTAAAAAAATAATAAGAAAATGTTTTAGAATGTGCAAATCAAGCCCTTTCAAATGCCACATCCCACTAGACCCAGTAACTAAACTTTTAATTTTTGCCCCCTTTTTTATCGGGCATTTTGAAAATAAATTAAAATATGATAAATCATCTCTTACGAGTAACGTGTCTGTGTTTAAAATCGATAACTTCAAGTAGTTCTCTTGATATTTAACGATGTGACAGATAGACAGACAGACTAAAAGCGTAAGGGTTCCTGTTTTACCATTTTGGTGAGGAACTCTAACAAACTAACTTGCAAGCAGTATTTTTGTCAGAAAAAAACTATTACTTTAGCCTTTTAAGGATGTGTTTAGGTACGGTGACTACGACATTTGTATGGCGACATTTGTACGGTCATTTTGACCATAAAACTGACGAAAGTAGAATACAAATGTCGAACGTAGGACACAAAATGTCCATTGAAACTACTAGTTTAATAGCTTGCAATAGGTAACAATAATGAGAGTAAGTCAAAAATTAATAAAATAAAATAGGTTTCTTGCAAGTAAATATTTTAAAAGTTGGACGTCGTGGTCGACATTTTTTTAACGTTAATATATATCTGACTAACTAAGAGTCCGGTATATAAATTTGTCCGATCCAGTTCAACTTTTTGCCATGAGTTTTCATAGCTACAAAAACATTTTTACATGTTTTAATGCAAAATTTTAAAGATAATTTCAATTTGAATGGAATAAATGAAAGTTTTTCAAAATTGTTGTCAGTGTTTGAAAAATCCACCATTTTCGGCCTTATTATTGCTATTAAATCATAATAATACATTTTTTTCTTGTTCAGTAAATAGTCTTCTACGGAATAAATAAAAGACTTTGCAACATTTTCACACAAAATGATTGAGTTTTGTTTTAGTTCGGTAATTTTTTTTTGGAAAATACGCGAACATTAGCCAAGTTTTCTGGCTAAACCGTAACTTTTTGCCATAAATCAATATGCAATTATAAAGTTAAGGTCATACTCTATCCAAAAACTAAAAATAGTGTATACCCATCTGTGTTTTTTTTCTTAAACAGCACTTCAAATTGCTCTGAATATCGCTATAAAATATACGACGTAAAAAATGTAGCGGCAATCAATCTCAAGAGCTCGTAGAGCGACGTCTTGTCGCTCCGCGCTTTGAAAATATTAAGAAAGATGAGAGAATGAGAGTACCTACCTACAGAGGAACTTGTAAGTAGTGGATATCGAGATATTGGCTGGCCCCTTGTATAGTTGGGATACTTTGGTATGCCTATTTTAGGATAAAGTGTAAATGTTGTATTTTCGCGCGTTATTATGCAAAAGTACGAGTTGTATCTCGCGCATCGCGCATATTTGAACATATACCGGACTTTCAGAGTTGTGCCTTGTATTGTAGCCTATGTTTTTTCTTATAAATGGCTTCCCTGAACCAAGAATTCATAAATCCTTTATTTTAACTAAAAAATCCATACAAATGTCTAAAACACTCCCGTTTAAAAAAAATACATGTAGATAGATCTTTGTCCCTTTCTAAAGTGACTGTTGGCTTGTTGGTTGATTTATAAGGCCAAGTTATAAAAAATGCCGGGCGTCATTGCTGGGATTTTTGTACCTGAAAACTTTACAAAAATCCCTATTGAGCGTTTTTAGGGTTCCGTACCTCAAAAAGAGCATCATTTGTGCGGAACCCTCGGTGGGCGATTCCGACACGCACTTGGCCGGTTTTTTTTCGTATTTCAATTATTTATAGTAAGCGTATTTGAATTTACCTTAGGTATGTAAGTATACAAATAGCAATAAATACTAAACCAAAAAGAACAATAAAAAATATTTTTTACACATACATAGGTACTTATTATTACAAGCTAGAAGAGCGTATATTATATCCGGTTAATAGATCGAATTTATGATTATAGGTACTAGCTGGTGCCCGCGACTTCGTCTGCGCAATATCTTTATAAATTGTAGCCTATATGTTATTCTGAATAATTCTGATATATAAGATGTATTATTTTAAAGTACCATTAAAATCCATTCAGTAGTTTTTACGTGAAAGAGTAACAAACATCCATACAATTTTTCGCGTTTATAATATTAGTAGGATTGTAATTAATACCGGAAAAAAAAATTAGTTTACATGCTCGATATCCGCCGTCAACACTTTCGCTTTCAAGTGAACCGAGCCCGACAACATAGCATATACTTACTTACCTATTAGTTAGGTAACTGGCTGTACCTACTGGTCGAAAACCCTACAACCGTACGTGTGCTCACCATGAGTTGCATTGCACTCAACTGTATTTGATAACTGATAATAATATGCATGATTTACCTATTATCAATACTGGTAAAACACTTTTTTTTGTGCAGTTGGAGTATAACTGGGTCACCGGCCCCAAAGTTCCGCTCCCTGTCTATCCCTTTTACATTCACAACTAATATACAGGGTGACACATGAGTCGTGAGCAGACGTTAATTTCGTTAAGTCTAGTATGAAATAATAGCTTATCAATCACTGAAATCGTCGGGTTAATCCTGCTCACGACTCATGAATCAGCCTGTATAGCTAATTAGCTACCTATGTTTACCATCACACCTTTGCAACTACTCTCGCGATAGCCCATAATTATCTACTCGATTACGTATGTCATTCATAGTTAAGAATGTCAGAATCTGATACTTTTTTTATAAGTTATCAATTAGATAGGTATAAGTTAAGAATCTAGAAATTGTAGGCACTTAGCTTGCAAGTCGCGGAGCGATTCACAAGGTATTTAGGCAATAGAGATACCCACTATTCCACGTAGGTACCTGTATTTGAAAACATCACTGACGGAGAGTCAGTCTTCTTTCGGATACGTGTACAGTTGACGTCAGAAATGTGTTTACACTTTCACACCTTAACCCTTTGTAATAAGGTGCAGACGTGTAAACATATCGTAGACGTCGACTACACAAAGAATGATTGAATGAAAACAAAGCTGCCGTATTACAAAATGTTTCTGCTCTATATAGCGGAGGAGCAATTAATGTCAACAATGAGCCGTGACTTCGATACAGATAATTTTGACTTCGATTATACTTTCCGTACATAATCGCTTCGAACCGTATCTTCTTCACGGAGAGAGTGTGACCGACCGAATCAAATAATTAAATCGATCTCATCAAAAGATAATGTCGTTATTGACAAATTAATTTGATACGGTGCTTACGTGAGTCATTTTACCGAGTTCGAACAGTGATTTTAAATGCCATATACGTTCGGGCAATCCGTCGGATCTCCATAGTGAGTATGTCCGCCAGGCATCCGCCAGACAAATGTCCCATACATTTATTGGCAGATCTGGCGGATATGCTCGAACGTATATATATAGCCAGCAAAAGATATCATGAAATGGCAAAATATGCGAATGGTTAAAAAACCAACCAGGAAAAAATGCGAATGGTTAAAAAAATCCACCCGGGAAAAAAATCGAATGGTTAAAAAATCTACGGGAAATATGCGAATGGTTAGATATGCTTTCGGGAAGGGGAGCTATTGAGAAAATAAAGTAGTAAAGATTGCGAATAGCATTAATCTCGTCAAGCACAAAAAACTTATGTCTAGAGAAGGACCGTGGATGATGAGTTTTATGAGAAAACTTTTTAGTTCGTTCTTACGTAATAAAAAGAAGGTACCTAATATGTTTTTGTACAACTGCCTTCAGGCATATCAGAGTGACCAAAGTACTAAAAATAACTGGACATGCACTCAAACGACTTAATTTAACTTATTTGTGAGCACATGGACCTCTCCGATTCACTGTGTATTGTGTTTTAGTCGCTTATAGCGACTGTAGATCGTAATGTAGGCGTCAGTCGCTCGATGCTACGGCACAAGGACTATACCAAAACTTTCATAAGTTTCATACATTGTGAGCTGGACAACTGTAAATTAATGTAATTCAGCATTCTGGTACCCAAATGGGAGGGCAAAAGCTTGCCGAGGACGGAGATAAATGGCGCAAACTGGTGTTCGAGGGCCCAAAAATTCATGACGAAGCTTGGTTTGAGATACTGGCAGATAGACAAGCTAAGCGTCATCACCCTGTCACCAATTTACCGCAGGCGGTATTATTTGCGGCTCCTGCATTTTAGCTTACAGTCATAGTCAATTAGTTATGGAAAACGCTGTCTCTCTACCTGACCACATGTTGTCATAGTCTGTAATAGACTTAAAGCTATTTGATGATGAGATCTAAATTAATATTTTAATACTACCACAGCGTAGGGAAGTAATCTATTGTGGTAACTCCGCCGATTTTTGGGTCATCGATGAGGGGCGCGCGGGGAAGTGGGCGGGGAGGAAACGCCTATCGCGGCCTACGCGGTTATTTTAAGGGGTGTCAAATGGAAATTAGTTTGCCAATCAGACTAAAAAAGGTGAATTCATGTATATTTCTATTGTTGATAATTATTGCTTCATTAACAAGACTTTTGCCTGTCAGTTTTTCTGCTATCGTTTTTTATCACGATCGGATCAAAACTAAACACATTCAAGATGGCGGCCTTTTATAACATAATCAGTACCTAAAACACATGTTTAAACCGGTTACCACGTTTTCTTTATTGTGACCCCCGAGTCAAATCAAAACTTTACTAAATATCTTTCGCATAGTTTTCGACAACCCTGAGCTTCAGCGAGACCACCGAGCCGAGCTGCTGGCCGTGTATTAAGTTACCTTACTGTATAGAATACATCCCTACGCTGTGATACTACCAAAGCCTTGCACACTTTATGCACAAAGTACAAATACTATTGAATACGAAGGTTTAGTCCAATAGGAAAGAGGAAACATCGGTAAACACACTTGAAGGAACGAAAATTAATAGCATTTGGCAAACAATGTATTTCCGACATTGTGATTACAATGCAATCTACGCATCAACCTCGTGTAAAATATTGTAGGACTGCCGAGAATAATAGCTTTAAGTAGTTAGGTCAGATTTTCACTAAGCAATAGTGTTGATGAGCGAGGTGGACTAAACGTGCAGGAACAGCATATAAGGGCTTGTGCACAAATCACGCGAAGTCCTAAAGAGGGGGAAGAGGGTCAAGAAAAACTCACGAAAGATCACGTTTGGGGGGTTCCAAGGAGAAGTGTATTTTTCTACTTTGACCGAAACCGAAGAAAAATGTTGGTAAAACCTAAATCATCACTTAACACTTCAAAATAGCAAGTCTAATTGTCGAAATTTTGGCGTGTGTGGCTCTATATAGTAGTAGAAATTATTAATTGAATAAGATTTACACATAAAATATATATTTATATACCAACATTTATAATTAGCGTTCAAAAATCGCATATAATAAACTTTTTTGTTACAACAAATTTCTTATCTGTGAAATAGTATTTTATACAATCGTGATATAATGAAGAGTATTTCAGTCGAGTACCGTGTTTAGGCCACGAAGCTTGCTGAGTGGCCTAAGTAAGGTACGAGATTGAAAAACTTAATTATGTTACGATTGTATACAATACTTTTTCTACGAGTCATCATTATCATCATCTATGGAGGAACAATTTCATCATTCAATTTCATTGAAGATGTAATTGCGCGCGCCGACAGGCCTTCGCGGTGGGCGCGGTCGGCGCAGGCGCGGGGGGCGCGGTCGGCAAAGTCGCAGGCGGCATCGCAAATTAGTATAGAATTTGTATGAAGTTCTATTATAGTTGCCTACAGCGTATCGAAATGAGATATTATAGTTGAGTTGGACTGTCTAATATCGAAAAGTATGAGCTTATTGTTTTGTATATGTACTCGTAATTGACAGACTAAAGTAGTCGAGTAGAAAAATGTTATTGTAGCTATATAATATTATCGATTTCGATAGTATTATTTTTGTTTAAATTTCGAACATATCTGACACAAGAAAATATGATTTGACCTCTATTCTAATATCAGTCGAAATGACGTTTAGTTTGAAACGAATTGTCAATAGCATACAATGACGCACACAAGTCGCACGTTATTTTGATATCGAACGATATGAAAATTGAAGCCAACTCTAGTTTGTCTCTGAATTAAAATAGCTTAAAAATATAAATGTCAAAACTTGAATGTCAGACAAGTCCTGAGAGTCGCAATGGCAGTCGATATGAACGCATCATGATAAGTGTGTATATAAAGCAGTGTATGTAATTGTAAATATACAATCATAAAATAAAAGAAATATCATAATGTAAATATACAATTCAAACTACTATTAGAATTGCCTGCCCGGCAAAGACTTTCCAGACAACCCAAAATCACAAAGTAGTTGGGATAATGTTTACTGCGATTTAACTTACAATACTCTTCTAAATAATTCTACAGGCCCAGATCACGCGAGGCTTTTGGCGGTGGGATCCCGGGAAGCTTAGCTGGCTTCATGCCCATGCTTCGCCTAATACTAGTACTTTCTTGGATCCGGCCTCCTTAGACTGGCGACTGGTTTGCGAATGGGGGTTTCGGTGTGTGCACCACACTCATGTCCTTGTGGCACAGACATGGACTGACTGGGACACCGTGGAATGTGAGACAGACATGCGTCTCTTAATGACATAATCTGTCGGTCTCTTGCCACCATCAACGTGCCTGGTCTCCTTGAGCCGACTGCCATTTTCAGGGATGATGGCAAACTCCCGGGTGTCCTTGGTTCCTTAGAGTTTGGGACCTCCGTAGACACGCTGGCACCGTCCCATCTCCAACGAACTAATGTCAAAGCGGGCGGAGCGGCTGAAAGCGCCGACATTTTAAAACGTAATAAATATAAGAGCCTGGGCAGAGACTCTTGGTCCATGGGATCCCAGCGCACGCAAGTTTTTCGTAGAAATCGCGAAACGTCTCGTTGATGTTGCTGGTGATCAAAGAGCTGGTGGCTTCCTCGCACAACTTATCAGCATTGCGATACAACGAGGAAATGCCGCCAGCATCCTAGGTACAATGCCTCCAGGACCTATTTTAGATTTAAGATAGGAGGAGGTAGCTAGGTAAGTTACACTTACCTACTGTATATATTTTGAAAATAAATGTTCAGTTACTTAATTATATATATATATAAATTAGTACCTCCAAAATTTACCCATACCTGGCATACATCCGCCATCTTGGATTGGGCGAGATTTCTATTAGCTAGGTACCACTTTGAGATGGCCATCATGGTTTTTTAACATCCTAATTTAACATGTCTAACTGCTGTAGAAAGGAAATTTGGTGCCCCCAAGTTATACCGGTTTCTTGGCTGGTCCATACGTGGTAGAAATGGCACCACTAGCACCGAACTCTCAGTGCGCGGTAGGTTATGCGGTTTTAGGTTTCTTTCCTGTGAGTACTTGTGCATTTTGGTTGAATTGAGCTGTATTGAAAAACGATAAATGTTAAATCTCTTTATTTTCAATTTACGCACATTACATTACAATGCACTTATGAACGTCAAAAAAATGACTAAATAGATAGCGTAAATACGCCCTTACAGATTTTATAAAAGCTGTGTTATGTATGAGCACGACTATGTTTGCTTTGCGTGTGGTCCTTCTCTAAGTGGCGAAACAAGGGGGAGGCCTAAAATGGTTAATATTTCAATAATTGACACGTAAAAACCCTTGGTAGTGAATAATTAGCACGGTAGTAAGACAGTTATTTGGTGTTATTGCATTTAGCGTTAGCTGTAGTTAAATGGAAGGAAGTGACGACCCTGTCGGTGTCCGCAACAATGGGCGGCCCACGCAACAGGGGCTTTAATTTCCAATCGCGAGCGCAAGCGACTCTAAGTACTCTAACCATTAGGCGAAGTATTAGGGACTACCACAAACAATCTGGGCTAGTACCACGAAAATCTAACGATTGCGGATTTGTAACTCCATCTCTGTCACACTTGCATATGAGAGTGACAAAGAGGTTTTTCCGTCAAAGCCAATTTTCGATGTTCGTGGTAGGCGTGCTGGATCTGAACTCGTTATGACTTTTGCTGGCCATATACGTTTTTTTTTTAATGCTATAGGGGGCAAACGAGCAAACGAATCGCCTGATGGTAAGCGATTAACGTCGTCCATGGACACCCGCAACACCAGAGGTGTCGCAAGTGCGTTGCCGGCCTTTAAGGTGGGAGTACGCTCTTTTCTTGAAGGTTTGAAGGTCGTATCGGTCCGGAAACACCGCTGGCGACAGTTCGTTCCACAGTTTAGCTGTGCGAGGCAGGAAGTTTCGGGAAAAGCGCACAGTTGAGGACTGCCAACCATCTAAATGGTGAGAGTGGAAATATTGTCGCGTAGGGCGATGGCGGAAAGAAGCGGCAGGGATTAATCCGAACAATTCCTCGGAACACTCCCCATAATACATGCGATAGAAAATGCAGAGTGAGGCCACATCTCTACGCAGCGCCAAGGGATCAAGCCGATCAGAAATACGTAGGCAGTTGACAATTTGAGCTGCTCTCCGTTGGATGCGGTCTAGAGGAAGAAGCTGGTACTTAGGTGCCCCTGCCCAAAGATGAGAGCAGTATTCCATATGCGGGCGAACCTGCGCCTTATAAAGCTGTAGGCGATGGGCCGGCGTGAAATACTGCCTCGATCTATTGAGCACACCGAGCTTCTTCGAGGCCAATTTGGCCTTACCCTCTAGGTGGCCGCGGAACTGGACTTCACTCGAGATGTCAACGCCAAGGATTCCAATACTGGCTGTGGCAGATAGGGGAGTGCTCTCAAAACGAGGTGACGCGACAAACGGAAGTTTTTTCGCGGTGAACGCGCAAACCTGTGTCTTTACGTTCTTCGGGCATATCCGCCAGATCTGCCACTGAGACAAATGTATGGGAAATTTGTCTGACGGATGCCCGGCGGACACGCCCACTATGGAGATATGATGGATTGCCTGAGCGTAGGGTAAAGTCCCCAGAAGTCGGCCTCCTGGCCGAAAATGGTTATTGCAGGAGTGCCATAGTTATTGCTGCTGCTAATATTTACTTATTTGCGTCAGCTAGTCTATGATGGTCGGGTTTTTATCGTTTACCGACGTTGCTGTCACGTTCTAACAAGTATGTATGTGCGAAAGTGACGCATAGCGTGATAAGCGATAAAATGGCAACCATGCTAACCCTACTGATTAAAGAAGAGAGTAGGTAGCATAAGTTCTGTTTTTCAAATTACCCTTATACATTGATTTAAATTAAAGCTTCAAAAAACGTCATAACTCTAAATAGTGTATTCTGAATATTAAAAAGCTTCATAAATGTATAGACAAGAGTACCTTAGCTCCTTATTCGATGTCATGAAGTGGAGTAAACATATACTATATTCATAGCATACACGGATATAAACGTCAAGTAGAAAAGAAGGTAAGTAATGATATTAATTTGCCGTAAGTAGACGAGACGTTACTACATAGAGCTGCCGGTGCGCTATGCAAATGACATGGCGTGTTGGACTAGAACCATTCTGCCTGTACTGCCCACCGCCCACGTACCCATTAATGATCGCCACTCCAGTGCTTGCACTTTACCATGCAATAAAGGTCGTCGACCCAATACAACAATTACACATTTAATTGTGCATCGTAGCTCTCGACTCAGATTATAAACCATGTTAATTGACCAACAAAGATGCAGTTCATGTTTTTATTTAAAGGCACTTGTTACGACTATGCAATAGGTAAATATATATGTGACTAACAGTGGCGGGCGTTCATAGAACTCGATTCCTGCCGATTTCCTTGCGGCTGGCAATTTAACACATTTATTCTTAACAACTCAAAGAAAAAGCAGGCCAATTCAGCTCCGGCTCACTGGTGACTAAAGTACCTATATCCCTTGTTAGAAATTATGAATGAGCAAGTATGAAAACTAATAAATGTAATAATCAACTACATATAGTAGGTACCTAAAGTAAAAATGTTGACTGTTGGAACAAATCAAGGAAAAACAACTTTTATAAGTTTCCTAGATTGTTTTTCCAGCAGTCAGTGCTAGTGCTAGGTATTATAGGTACCTATACAATACTTAAGAGTCCAGGGGCTACTCAGCCACCCAATATCTCGATATCCACTACTTACACGTTCCTCAATACTCTCAGTCTCTCATTTTTGTAAATATTGTCAGAGCGCGAAGCGACGTGACCTCTCTCTGCGAGCCCCTAAAAGCAACTGAATCCAACGTTATAACGTCGCTGATTTTATACCGTTAAACAGAGAGATTTCAAGTGGAGTTTAAGACAAAAAACAGTAGAAATATACATACACTATTTATTATTTTTGGATAGAGTATTAAATAAAGTTTATAACTGCATATTCATTTATGTAAAAAAAGTTACTGTTTAGCCAGAAAACTTGGCTAATGTTCGTGTATTTCTACAAAAAGTTACCAAATTTTAAAAATTATTTCTCAATAATTTTGTGTAAAAATGTGTAAAAGTGTTTCATTTATTCCGTAGAAGACTATATACTAAACAAGAAAAAAAATGTTTTATTATGATTCAATAGCAATAAGGTCGAAAACTAGATAGATGTTTGGAGCTCGCCCATCAAAAAATGGTAAAACAGCTGTTAGAAAGTGGTTGATATTTCAAAAACTGACAACAATTTTGAAAAACTTTTTCATTTATTCCATTCAAATTGAAATTATCTCTTAATTTTTGTATTAAAACATGTACAAATGTTTTAGTAACTATGAAAACTCATGGCAAAAAGTTGAGCTGAATCGGACAAATTTATATACCGGGCTCTTAAGACGCAGGACGCGCGAGTGGTCTATTAATTAGGCCCATATTACAATATCATATATCTATGATCATAGATATGATAGTATAATATGGGCCTTAGAGCTAGTGATTCGACGAAAACAAAATATAACTTTTTGAATTTTACGAATACGAAAACGAATAATGGGTACACACACATAATTCCACTGTTGTTATAGATACCTACATAAACATAGGCTACCAACTACAAATATTACAGCTAGAAATTGGAAATTTAACAGCTTATCTTTTGCTACACCTGTACGACTTTCCTCCATTTTAGTTTAAAGTAAAGCACAGCGGGTTTACTACATTTCCTTATTTTTTTAGAGTACCTAGCTATTTTTTTCTTTCCGTGTTCTGGTTTCACTGCGAAAATCTAATAATTGCGATTTCAGTACTTACTGCATCTCTTTCGCTCAAATAAACAAGGGAGGACGATCATTTTCGATTTTTTCGATTGCTTGCGATCGGCCTTCCGAGATTTATATGTATGACATACCGTGGAATTTAACAAGGGTTAGCCATTGCTCTATATTTTCTCCATAGATTTTTTTTTTATTTTTTATTTTAATACATGGAACAGACAATAAACACAACGGAGTCGGCATTGTACTGGATCACCACCTTAAAAACAGGATCGTAAATATAGACAGGGTAACAGACCGCCTCATCGCTGTTAAACTGGCGTTAGATCGTCAACCGATTCTAAACATTATTTGTGCCTATGCGCCCCAAGTGGGATGTCAGGATCGGGAGAAGGAAGCTTTCTGGGATGACCTAGACGATATATTAATAAAGATACCATCAGAGGAAACAAAGTTTGTCATGGGAGATCTGAACGGCCACGTAGGAAGTTCTTCAGTAACTTATACGATAGCTCACGGGGGTTTTGGATATGGGTGTTGCAACAGGGAAGGAGAACAAATCCTTAGTTTTGCCGCTAGACATAACATGTTTATAGTAAACACGAGTTTCCAGAAAAAACCGGATCATTTGATAACCTACAGCAGCGGAGGAAAAAAGACACAAATCGACTTCATCTTAGCTGATAGCAAATTAAAGAAGGGATTCAAAGACTGTAAAGTGATCCCTGGTGAAGCTCTGACCTCTCAGCACAGGATTGTAGTGGGGGTATATTCATTACCTAGGCCTATTAAGAAGACTACCGACAAATCACCCAAAATCAAATGGAAAGAACTGGATACCGCAAAAGGGAAAACACTCATGGAAGACCTGATTAACTACTTGGTAAAGGATATGAATAATACATACGATAGCACCGAACCAATGTGGGAAAACTTTGAAAATTACTGCCAGAGTCAAGCACGTATGCAACTAGGAGTAGCCAAAGGAGGTTTGAGTATAGGAAAAGATCCATCCTGGTGGAACCGAGAAGTAAAGGCATGTGTTGAGAACAAAAAGAACTTGTTTAAAAATTGGCAAGAAACTACGAGCGCAGAAGACCGCAACAAGTACAAAGAGGCAAAAGCTAAGTCAAAAAAAACTGTAGCGCAGGCTAGAGCTAAAACAAGGGAAGTGTTGTATACTAAATTGGAGAAAGCAGAATCAGATAGCGAAATTTTCAGAATTGCAAAATGGAGACACAAATCTACGCAAGACATTAAAAGGAGTAAATTTATAAAAAGCAACGATAAAGTGTTACTAACATCTAATAATGACATAACAAAAAGATGGTATGAATACTACAAAGATTTGATGAATCAAGAATTCCCAAGCCAAACAATGTTTCCTATACCACCGACCCAAGGGCCGATACAGAAGATCGGTATTAATGAAGTTAAGGCTAGTGTTAGAAAGATGAAGAAGAATAAAGCAACTGGTCCCGACGAGATCCCATCAGAAATATGGAAGATACTTGGAGATACAGGACTGGAATGGCTAACTAGACTCTTTAATCTTATCCTCACAACTAAAATGATACCGAACTCCTGGCGCCTTAGTCACTTAATTCCCTTTTATAAAAACAAGGGTGACGTAACTGAGTGCGGAAATTACAGAGGCATTAAGTTAACGTCACACACATTCAAGATCTGGGAACGCATCATAAACCAACGTATACAATTGCTTTCCACAGTATCCCCAAATCAATTTGGATTCACACCTTCTAAATCTACCACTGACGCTATACAAGCCATACGAATAATAACCGACAAGTACCGTCTAAACAAGGAAGATCTGCATTTTGTATTTATCGACCTTGAAAAAGCGTTTGACCGGGTACCACGTAGGCTTGTATGGCATGCGCTTAGAGCTCAACACTTGCCGGAAATATACGTCCAACTTATACAGGACATGTACCATAATTCATCCACGAGAGTGAAAAGCCCAGCAGGATTTAGTCAAGCTTTCGAAGTAAGAGTAGGAGTACATCAAGGTTCGGCACTGAGTCCGCTATTGTTTAACCTGGTCATGGACCTTATTACCAAAGAAATCCAAGCTCCTTTGCCGATGAATCTCCTGTACGCCGATGACATAGTTCTCATCGATAATACAGTAAGTGAGATACAGCACACACTACACCTCTGGGTCAACGCTCTAGAACAAGCAGGTCTCAAAGTCAGTCGATCTAAAACCGAACACCTGCATTGCAGGTTTACTGATAGAACCCAAACGTCGACTGTTTGCTACCCTGACTCGAAACCGGTTCCCAAAGTTAAGCAGTTCAAGTACCTTGGATCAGTTATCACAGAAGATGGAAAAATAGAGGATGATATAGCGCATCGAGTCAATGTAGGCTGGCAAAAGTGGCGCTCACTGACGGGAGTACTCTGTGACACCCACATGCCTGTACGCACTAAAGGAAAAGTCTACAAGATGGCGGTTAGACCAGCGCTGCTGTATGGATCGGAGTGTTGGCCTGTTAAGGAATCCAACGTGCAAAAACTTCACACGGCAGAGATGAAGATGCTTAGGTGGTCTGGAGGGGTTACACGGCTTGACAAAGTGAGAAACGAATATATTCGTGGCAGTTTCAAGGTAGCCCCTATACCCGACAAGATCACAGAAAACCGACTAAGGTGGTATGGGCACGTTAGGCGAAGGGAAGAAGATTACGTGGTCAAAAGAGCACTGAATCTGCCGGAGAAAAAGAGAGGCAGAGGGCGCCCGCCGTCAACATGGTGGACCAGTATGGACCAGCTAATAAAAAATAATAATTTACCTGACCCGACAACTCTCGACAGAATCTCGTGGCGCAAAATAATTAGGAGAGCCGACCCCACCTAAAGTGGGATGGAGCAAGGAAGAAGAAGAAGAAGATTTTAATACATGGAAAACCAACAGCGCTACATGTGTATATATAAATAGTATAGAATTACAAAGCCAATTATAGGTTCTCACTTAGATTTATATGTATGACATACCGTGGAATTTAACAAGGGTTAGCCATTGCTCTATATTTTCTCCATAGATTTTTTTTTATTTATTTTTTTAATACATGGAAAACCAACAGCGCTACATGTGTATATATAAATAGTATAGAATTACAAAGCCAATTATAGGTGCTCATTACTAGCATGCTTTGTGCTTACTAGCATGCTTTGTACTTATTAGCAAGAGGGGATGGGAGCGGGCCCCTCCCACTTCCTAGCTTGCTAATAAGCATGCTATTAATGAGCATGTGTAACAGTAGCTTTAGGTTATTGTCTTATGCTTGTCATTAACCTAAATGTCATATTTGATATAGTGCCTCTACATGCTCGGGCTCTCGGCCGAATGTTTCGGCCGCGGGCGAATGCAACCTAGTACACGCTCATTCGAGACAGATTATATAGAGAAAATTTAAGCCAGACCAAAGACAATTTAAGCTTTTTCAGGTAGTTTGGGTGAGTTAAAAGGTGTTTTAAATAGCTTTGGTTATTGAAACTATTTTAGACACCTGTTAAATAGCTTCACCCAAAGTGAAATTATTTAAGACACCTTTTAACTCACCCAAACAACCTGAAAAAGCTTAAATTGTCTCTGGTCTGGCTTAAATTTTCTCTATATAGTCTGTCTCGAATGAGCGTGTACTAGGTTGCATTCGCCCGCGGCCGAAATATTCGGCCGAGAGCCCGAGCATGTAGAGGCACCATTAGATAAAAATACCTTTACTCGGACTTCAGGTTGATGGATGTCAAAGATGTTTCCAGAATATTTTTTTTGTTTTCTGTTCGTTTAGTTGTTTTTTTTTTGTGTAAAATAGATAGCGTATTATACAGTGAACTAACGAAAAAATGTGCAGCCAATGAAGAATTACTCTCGAAACGAGTTCCGAGGTGGTCTGCGTTGTGCCTTTGTAAAGAAGCTATCTCCTTACCAAGGCCTCCACTGAATAACATCGCCCTAAGAGTTTTTTTTTAACTCACTGTACACTAATTGTACCACTTTGGCAATATACCTTGACACTGGCAAAATTGTCCCACTGGACGAAGCCAATTTATTTTAAAAAACTGAACTGAACTTATTAGCAGCTATCGAGATTCTTTAAATTTGCTCTTTTTATACTGGAAGTACGAATGAATGTAAACAACGAGTTTAGAAATCAATTCGACTAGCCCGTTTGGCCCGCATCGCTACCCTACCTACCCAAGCTATCCATATCTGATCTAACTTGCTTGGATTCCTTTCTGTAAGGCTTTAAAAAAAATATGGTTTACAAAAGTGAACGCGACACAGCAGACAAAATCAAAGTAAGGTTGGCTGGTACCTCCCTGCAATGCAATGCTGACGCTCTGCATCGGAAACATTATTTTTAACATTATATTATATTGTATTGTATTGTATTGTATTGTATTGTATTGTAATTACGTCAACCCTCGGAAATAAGCGTAAAAAATCCGAGTTTTCCCGACGACTGTACCTTGATCTAGCAATGATGTAGATGCAATAGGGTTGTCACCACGGTTGAAAAGTAGTTAATTAGAGATTATAATACTATACTTAATGAATGTTTCTAATTATTAAAAATCTACTCGTTATCTCTAAAACGATACACTTCCAGAAAGGTCCTTAGTTTTCTTCCACCGGGTATAGGAATGTGTATAAATGTAGGTATGTATGTGGACATATTTAAATTTTGTCGTTTTGTTTTTCGCGTCAGGTTTGTATGAAATTTGGTGGGTAGGTAGAGTTCTTTATTTTACGTTATATAGATACGAAATACCAATGTGCGACAAAAAAAATTGTATTATATTTCCGACTGAGTTACGAATATCCCATACGATTTTGTAACTCGGTGGAATAAATTGTGGGACATACTGGGCCAATTTCCCAGTCTATCATAAAGAGAATAAGCAGCTCTTATTACTCGTAACTATCAAATTTCATTAAAATCTGACGCGAAAAAAAAACGAAAACAAAATAAAATTCCGCCCATATACCAGTGGCAGAGCGTTCATAGAACTCGATTCCTGCCGGCTTCCCTAGCGTAAGCCAATCTAGCACATTTCCGGCTTCATATAGGTAAATATTTTAATCCGGAAACATTAAGTTTAGTGAAGTAGATCTGATGCTTACGACTAGGGGTGGCATGTTGGACTTCACATACATAAGCTATTCAAACCTAGTTCCGAGCTCCGCCGTCTGATTTGATTAATTATTTTTTGTTCGTTAGTAGTACTGCGTTACTCATACTTACTAATACTTACTAACTAAAAATATAAAAACAAAAACTTTCTAACAAAAAATAAAACCGGCTTCAAAAAGTATACAATAAAATGTCTTAATTTATATTTGCTGTAAGGTTCGGAAATAATGAGTAATCAAACCAATGGAGGTGACACCACATAGCGCTACCAACTGATACGTTTGAAGTCGGTGTTAACCAAATGGACACATTGCCGTGCCGGCGAATAATATACCTCACCGTTCTCTCTGAAAAATAATAAACATGATATGGCGATTTTAATGCCACGGATCCTTGTAATAAATGTTAACACACTATAAATGTCAAAGTAACTCCTTAGATTTGTCACTTTTTTAAGCAAGGTTAAGTAAAACTGCAACCCTAACATAAATAAAAAAAGAAGCAGAACTGCGAGAATTAGCTTAGGCGTCTGTTAGAATTGAACATTCTACAAAAACGAATGACCGTATATGGGTTAATAACTTTATGACACACTAGCTTTCTCCCGCCGCTTCACTCGCGTTAGGTAGAGACAAAAAGTAGCCTATGTCACTCTCCATCCCTTCAACTATCTCCACTTAAAAATCACGTTAATCCATCGCTCCGTATTGCCGTGAAGCCCGTGAAAGACGGACAAACAAACAGACACACACTTTCCCATTTATAATATTAGTACGGATACGGATATTGTAGAAAATTAAAAAACTGGGATGAGACGCATCCTAAACCGATTCTGGCCTAGTAGCACAGTAGCGAACGATCGAAAGCTTTTATCTCCTCTGTCACGCTTGCTTATTAGAGTGACAGAGGTTTTGTTTTTCTGTCAATGCCAATTTTCGATGTTCGTGGTAGGCGCACTACATTGAATAGTGTTTTGGCTTGGCACCGACTTCAAACGTATTAGTTGGTAGCGCTATTTGGTGTCACGGTGTTACTGTCACCTCCGTTTTTTTGATTATTCATCCTTTTCGAAGCTTACAGCAAAATAAAAATGAATAGGTACTTACATTTTATTTTTCACTTTTTGAAGTCGTGTTTTATTTTTTGGTAAAAAGTTTTTATTTGTGTGCATTGTAACTAAATTATTGTTTAGGTATACAAATACACAAGTCTCGTTCCACACAGCTATTATGCTGAAAAAAAGTTTTGAGATGTAAAACTATTCGGTTATTTTAGTCGGTACCGGGGAGTGTCTATAGAGCTCGACTTCCACCGACTTGCCTAGTAGTAGAGTGTGACATATCATTGGATAGGTATTTGAAAAATAAGGAGGGTATACTAAAAACAGTTTGTCATAAATTAGAATTATATTCAGACAATTCAGAGAAAGTTGTGCTTGGTTGTTATAGAGATGTAAATTGAGTACTAAGTACTAATAAATCTAAGATATGTTTTTATGAAGATTTGTAATTTACATTTTGTTACCATGCCTTAATAAACGAAATAAACTAAATAAATAAAGTTAATACTTTTGGAAATAATCGTTCCAGAAGTTTAAAAAATGTCCCCCCCCCTCTAAGTTTTGAACTATGAGTTCAAAAAATATGAACAAAATTACAATAGTAGAACTTAACAAGGACTTTATTGCAAAATTATTTCAAAATTGCTTGGTTGAACGGTTTTTGAAAAATTGTACAAAATAATTTCTAAATAAAGTTTCTAAATTAACCGTATGTGTATTTTTTTATCTTGAGTACTAAATTTATCATCCCGCACTTAGCTTCCTTCTAATCAAAAAATAATGACGAATAAAAATGACGATTCACGCAATCAAAAGTTACCTCCGAAAACCGAACACATACCTATAATCCGTCTAGTTTGTATAAATTAGTAACCCAATTTACTTCGCGCTGTTAAGATTTTTCCGGAATTGATACTTAGGGTCGGGTCGGGTGTATTTATTAAAACACTTTTTAAGGTTGCCTATTGTGCCGGACGGTAAACTACGGAACCCTACCCTGAGCATGGCCCGACGTCCTCTTGGCCGGTTTTTTATATGTAATGTTTTGATAGGATGCCATTATCCACGTCAGCTTAAGAGGCATGCAATGACATATGTTCAGCTTTTGACAGGTCAGAGAACACTCACTTCGCATTAAACCATAGACATTAAGGTTACTATGTACTGTATGTAGCAAACTTGAGCACGCGAACCCAATATTCTATCGATTTATGAAACACATTCAATTTTGAGCACGCGAACCAATACTATCGATTAATGAAACATAAAAAATCAGAGCCATCAATTTAACACGCTCTATTACTTTTTGTTAATTTAGGTTACGCAATCAATCTTGTTCTTAATTTTAATTGCTATTTGTCACACATGCTCACTAAAGGGGGTGAGTGTTGTATTTAGTACCTACAGTCGACGCCAAAAAGTCAATATTTACGGAACTTCATGAGCAATCAAACGTCAAAAGTGCCATCACTCAGTGCCGTTGCCCGTTGGTATAGTGCACACTATTTCGTTTCTTGTTTGAATAGTCAAAAATATTTAGGTGATATCTTTAAGCTAAAGCCACCAAAATTTGTCGGGTGTCTGTAAGGCGCTAATGCCATTAGGAAATAAACCTTATTGACAACCGACCCACTAGTTGGTACCTTTAGCCTAAAAATGTCTGACACTATGAATATGATAGTTTTATAATACCTACTTATAATAACGTGAATGTACCTTGCGCATGAGTAGATAAGGGCGCGGCCAGTATCAGCAGCCCCAGACCCAACGCCGCGGCGGCCATTCTACCGCTACCGCTTCAGCCGCATGCCGCTGCTCGAGGCGGACTTAGCTCACAAGCGTCCTTAAAAAAACAATATTAATTAATTATATAGGGTGAATGATACGGCGGCTCATTCACTGATATTCAGTAACAGTAAGTCCATAGCTACAATTGTAAATTAATCTTAGAGTTGACAAAATCTGAAGTTGTTGGCTTAGTTGGTACCTTGTGGCAGTAAGGAACTGTGACGCCTATCTACATATCTTCTGTAGCATTCCTAAGTGAAAGCTTGAGCTATGGGTACTAATACTATGAAGATCGGTCACCATATAAGCATAATTTCAATTTAGGTAGGTACTAAAATGTAATTCAGGTAATAAAAGGAATCTCAAAGTAGAAATTTGACGTCGGCCCCATGTTTGTGCAGCCAGATGCAGTTTAATGAATCATGTTTATGGATGAATGCGGTAACTACAATATTATACGGAACCCTCAGTACGCTTGTCAGCCTGGCACTTGACCGGTTTTCGTGTTACGTTTCGACTCCGCTGTCCGTCTGTCTCTCTGTCTGTCATCAGGCTGTATCTCATGAACTGCTTAAGTTGAAGAAGGTAAAATTGTTCACAAATGATGTAAGTATTTCTGTTGTCGCTTTACCAACAAATACTAAAAAACAAAATAAAATAAATATAATAATATTTAAGGGGGCGATACAAAAAGCGAGTTTTTTTTTACTTTTTAGTTTTTATAGATAATAATACGGAACCCCTCGTGCGCGTTTTTTTAATTTTGCAACAGACCGATTATTTGATAAAGTTAATATTTATTTAAGTAAATAAAGTAACATAATATCCTCACCTCCCTCTAACTTTCTAGTGCCATAAAAAACTTTATTAGGGTCAGAGATTTAAGCTAGTCATACCTACATCTTGAATAGATTAACGTAGACGCTGCGCAGGATCGAGCCAAATGGAAACTGCTTCTTAGAGCCCTATGTCCCTGATGAGGGATAAGAGGACATCATCATCATATATATATATATAGTGTGAGTGTGTGTATATCTTATACGACATATATATTTATTCTTGTCGTCGACTGTGCATGGTTGGAAGAGCCTAAATTTTTAGGCGTAGAGTTAGATCCATTTTTAAGATGGCATAATCAAATAGACCAAGTCACAAACAAGCTCAGTAGTGCCTGTTATGCTTTGAGGAGCCTTTCTAGTACAGCAGACAAAGAAATAATAAGAACTGTATACTTTGCTTACTTTGAGAGTATAATGAAGTATTGTATTGAAGTCTGGGGTAACGGTGTAAATATAAATGCAGTGCTCCTTAAACAAAAAAAAGCCCTACGACATGTTGCCGGATGTTCGCGTGTACCTTTTACTCATAGAGAAATATTTGTAGAACACAAAATATTTACTGTAGTGTCACTTTATCTGTACTGTATTTGTTTATATGTCTTCAAAAACAAGGACCGCTTCCAAGTAAACAGACAAAATACTTCGATAAACTTGAGAGCTAAGAATGAACTTATGACTACCAGAAGTAATTTCCAGCATTTTGATAAAAGCTTGCACAACACCGCAATTAAGGCATATAATAAATTAGACATAAATATAAAATCATGTACGGATCAGAGGACATTTGAAAATAAACTGAAAGACTATTTTATTTATAAACCTTACTACTCTATTAAAGAATATTTTGCTAATGCTTTAAATTAAAATATATAATTTGTAATAATATTTGCTCTACCTGACTTGTAACTCTGACTTCCATACTTTTCAGTGCAATCTGTCTCCAATTAACCCTATATAAGTGTATTAATATGTCTAATTCTCACGGGAGTTTTCTATTTAAAATGTAAGGTACTTATTATTATTGTTGTAATTGTTCTGTAATTCTGCCTGACATGTAATTTCTGAGTTTGACATCTTATATCTGTATTGTATTGTTATTAATGTCTGTCTTATTATTACTTTTGACTTTTGTTATGTACATTTTATGCGATTTTATAACTATATTTGCATGCATTTCAATATGTTCTATGGCAAATAAAGATTGATTGATTGATTGATTGATTGATTGACCCGAGAGAAAACATATAGATACTCTATCTTACAAGCAGAAGCAGTTAATGACTAACTGCGCACAAACTTATTCATGTAGGTAACTCAGATTGACATGATACGGCACCAAGTAGAGAGCGTGAATTATTAGTCAAAATTGGAAGATTAACAACATGCCGTGAGAATAGTTACTTAGATGCATGAGAGGTCACGGGATCACCGGTAATTTCGAACACCAACGAAAAGTTTGCGTGATACGTTGCACGACAACGACACGACGGACGAGAACCACAAAAATTCACCAAGCATCCAAAATTCTGCTTTTGCAAATTCTCTAAACCTCCACTAATGTTACCATTTCATAATTTATCGTGTCATGCGTCCCTCTCGCACCTTATTAGAGTAGAACATTACATGGTGACAATGATAAAAACACAATCATGTTAGGCACGCTGAACACATTTATTACAGTAAGGTGATTGTACTCTGCACTGTGGGTATTTACCTATACTATACCGCACACAGACGTTGGTCTAAGTCATACATATAGCACCAGGCTGTATTTAGAAAGCGGAAAAAACATCAAAATCGCTGCAACCATCGCAGGCTGATTTCGCTTTCTTGCGCTGCGAATCGAGATTCATTTACATGTATTAAACCATTCGAAGCATTGTTTCCGAAATGCTCGTTACGTTACTGCCATTTGTAGGTACGCGAAGCAATATCGTTTTGAAGTCAATAGTTTGATCGTTATATGTTACGATTGCATACAATACTTTTTCTACGAGTCCATCATCATCATCCATGGAGGAACAATTTCATCATTCAATGTACATCCATAATACGCTTGCATATTCCATAACAAACCATTTTTCAGCAATAAACAGTTAATATGAAAACTATAGTTTTTATTCAGGTTTTATTAAGAATTTTTTTATTCACGATTTTAACAAAATAAATAGTACAGTAATTTATAAGCTACCTGCCTTAAAACTGAAATAGGTTTTTGAGGCATTGTATCTAGGATGCGGGCGTCACTTAAGGGCGTTGTATCGCAATGCTGATTCGTTGTGCGAGGAACCCGCGTACAACGTAGCACGCTCAAAGGCCTGTATAAAAAAGGCGGTCATTTCGAGTAAATTTTATTTAAGTATTTAATGCATATTGACAGTCTGCCGCGAAAACAGGAGGTCGCTGGTTCGATCCCAGCCCTGGGCACTGGGGGCCTTGGTCACTTTTTCTGTAGTATATGACATCTTCAATTTATAATTATATAGTAGTGTGACTACTGACTACTTAAAAACACGACTCAAAACATTTATTATAATTAATATATGATTTAAATCATGCTTTACAATTTTTTTAATAGTGTCGGGTTTTTTCTCGTCTCAAAAGTAATGAACACACGAGGTACAGGCTGTAAGTATACAACTTATATGATGAATTATTATTTTTATTAGTAGTCACATTTTTTCTGTGTTTTCATGACTATCTAGGCTGCGCAAGAATTCCAATTAATTTTATTGATACGTTTTATCAGTATACTGTACGTTATTTAAAGACGTTTTGCTTAATTTTGCAGACATAATACTCGTAATTATTAAAATAAACAACTGTGATGATTATAAACATTATTTTATTCAAAATACTACACCTTTCACTATTAATTACAAAAAATAGAACGTAAATTAATGTACTTGTGAGTGTGTGTGAAAAGACTTGAGTACATGCAGGTACCTAATATACTTAAAACCACTACATAGTATAAAACAAAGTCGCTTCCCGCTGTCTGTTTGTATGTATGTATGCCTAAATCTTTAAAACTACTCAACGGATTTTGATTCGGGATAGAATGATTCACTTTTCAAGTTTTCAAGCGGTTCAGCTTTGGAACTCTTTGCCTCTTGACGTAAGGTTCGCCCAATCCACAACCTCATTTAAAGCTCCCTACTTATCTCGTCCGTAACACTTTTGTCTGCTTCCTCCTTATTTGGTTGGCACTGTATATATTTATATTTACATATTTATATTTATTTATATGTATATATATATGTATATGATTGTATGTTTATTTTTTTATTTCGTTTGCTACTATAATGGCTGTGCTATTTCCACTTCTCTGTGTATTTTTTTGCAAGTCTTACTGACTTTTGTTTTTAGGGTTCCGTAGCCAAAATGGCAAAAACGGAACCCTTATAGTTTCGTCATGTCCGTCTGTCCGTCTGTCCGTCTGTCCGTCTGTCCGTCTGTCACAGCCGATTTACTCGGAAACTATAAGTACTACAGTGATGAAATTTGATGGGAATATGTGTTGTATGAACCGCTACAAAATTATGACACTAAATAGTAAAAAAAAGAATTGGGGGTGGGGCCCCCCATACATGTAACTGAGGGATGAAAATTTTTTTTTCGATGTACATACCCGTGTGGGGTATCAATGGAAAGGTCTTTTAAAATGATATAAAGTTTTCTAAAAAACATTTTTCTTAAAGTGAACGGTTTTTGAGATATCAGCTCTCAAAGTCGTAAAAAGTATGTCCCCCCCCCTCTATTTTTATAACTACGGGGTATAAAATTCTAAAAAAAATAGAGGTGATGCATGCTAATTAACTCTTTCAACGATTTTTGGTTTGATCAAAGTATCTCTTATAGTTTTTGAGATAGGTTGATTTAACTGTAATTTTGGTTAAGTTATTGTGCTTACACTGAAAACGATGGCTGAACCTTATAAGTTTAGGCTCCATTCACCAGGTGTATAAATTGACATAATAAGTTTATTATATTTGCTGCTACGGAACCCTTTGTGCGCGAGCCCGACTCGCACTTGGCCGGTTTTTATTAGTTTCCGCTACCTAAAGGTTGTCTGGAAGAGATCGCTTTTTAGCGATAAGACCGCCTGTTGTTTGCCTCTTCTTTTTTTCGCCGTATTCTCTGTATTTGCTTCATTTGAGGTGTGCAATAATAGTTATTTATTATACAAGGGGGGCAAAGTTGTTGTTTAACTCTCGGGCTTACTTATATTGAGACCCGAGCAAGCGAAAGATTCCAAAATTGAGCCACGAGCGTAGCGAGTGGTTCAATAACTGGAATGTTGAGCTTTACGAGGGTCTCAAGGCACGAGAGTTGAACAAACTTTGCCGCCGAGTGTAATACAACATTTTTCCCCTCACTATTGCGAGGAAAATAAAGACTACATACGATTACAAATCATATCCACATGTACTTAAGTTATCTTGAAGAAACCATCAAAATTCAATTTCAAAATTTGTCATAGAGTAGGTACTTACGCTCCTGGTACTTAGATTATTGCCAACAGCTTACCAAGTGCGGGATAAGACTTGACCAATTTTAGGTGTGACCTCCGATTGCGCATATTTACTATGGGCATATAGGACTCACTTATACTGGACCGGTGGTAAGTGATAAGAATTAGATTACTTTGCCCCACATGTGGATAAAATGCGTTTTTCCACGCTAGTTTTAAAGGACAAAGGAGCTAGTGAGGGGAAAAGAGTATTTGTATTGTATTGTATTGTAATACTAGATTAGACTAGATTAGACTAGACTAGATTCACGATATCTACTTTAAGCCAAAATAATGAGCTATTACAAACTATTTCCCAAATACTCAAAATTTTCATACAAGCTGAATTTTCACTGACTGGATTATTCGTCAAAAATCTTAGAAAAATAAATTTCCGAAAAAAGTGTCGTTCCCAGGTCAGGTTCATATTTAGTGCAACAAATTTCAATCGCCATTCAACGTGGTAACGCCAGGGTGCGTAGCCAAGATGCCAATCGCTCACGCTCAGTCGCGAACGAAACGCAACTGTCATTGTCACACTAATAAGTAGGAGTGATAGAGAGAGGTAGCTACGATACGTTATTAAGCGTGAGCGATTGGCATCTTGGCTAAGCACGCAGTACAATTTTTGGCACATTTAGCTTAAGCGCTAGCGTAAGTGTATAGTCGTAGTTTTTTTAATTCCGGTTATTTTTAAATTACGTGTATTGTTTTTTAAAGTTGTATTTCTGTTTGATATATATCCCTTTTATTCAGGAGAGGTGTGGTAGAGTTAGGAACGGATAGAGGAA
This sequence comes from Lathronympha strigana, assembly GCA_949128165.1. NCBI lineage: Eukaryota > Metazoa > Arthropoda > Insecta > Lepidoptera > Tortricidae > Lathronympha > Lathronympha strigana. The sequence goes on along the minus strand of OX421901.1, from coordinate 26,129,056 downwards.
ATAAAACCTGCCCTTACAATTTGACGCACATGACTGCACAGAGCGTGATCAGGTAACGCCGAGGGGCGTCACGGATACTAACTTTTGAACTACCTACACCGGCATGCGTTAAACATTACCAATATCATCCTGCGACTTATCTGGGTATATTACGTATTCTCTTGTTGTCATAAACTTTTTTCTACCCGTGTTTGTCGCTTATGTACTTGAGTAGACTCAAACCAGGTTATCTCTTTCTAACAAATAAACGGTCAATCTTTAAAGTGTAATTTGAAGCTTTAAACTTCTATGACGTTTACTTGACACTTTTTCATTCTGTGCTATCAAAATCAAATGTTTAACACATTTTCAAACTAAGCAATAGCAAAGATATCGTCATCGGAGGTGCAACCGATAAATATTTAATACCGATAATCACAGGTAATTACTATTACATATCTTTACTGGCTTACATTCCTTACCTTAACTAATAAGAATTAAAGAAATTGACATCGGTACCTACGTAATATGGAAGTCGGGTTACCTACCTACCAGCTGGAAAGAGAATTTTAACGAACCAACCAAGTTAATTAAACATAAAGAAACTGCAATATACTTGCGATAAGCTTTTTCGTTCTAGTTTGGATGGATGCACAAAACGATGGTCATGTATGTCCCGTGGATATACCCAAACGTTAAGAGCTATAAAGCTTAATTATTGTTTGAAAAAAAAATAGGTTTATAATTTAACTAATCATACCGGTCGGTCAATAGAAAAGATGTGACTTATCATGCTCAGTGTAGGGTTCCGTAGTTTACCGTCCGTGACACTTAGCCGAATACAGGATGACTCACGGGACGGGACGGGACGGGAAAATCTGTCAATTTCTATAGAAAGAATCACGTGATAGCTCGGAGCCCTCGTATGTCACGTGACGCTTTCTATAGAATTGACAGATTTTCCCGTCCCGCCCCGTTTCGCCCCGTCCCGTTCTAGTGTGAGTCAACCTTAAAAGGTTTTAAAAGATACCATGTTCAGAATAATAAAAAAAGAGTAGTTACCTTCGCATCTCTCATGAGTCATGACTAAATACGCCCTTTGAACCGAGAATCGAGATCGGTATTTTTGCAAAAAGTCAAAAATGGCTGAACTGACCAAGTTCAAAATAATTTTACTTGAAAGTCTTCATAAAGCTCTATTTTCATAATTATTTCCATGTTTTGGAATTGAGGTTTAAAAGTTAGTGGGGGGAACGGGAACACACAGTTTTTTAACTTCTGGAGCGATTATTTCTGAAAATATTAACTTTATCAAAAACTGTTTATAGAAAACCTTCATAATTTTTCAAATACCTGTCCAATGATATGTCAAACTCTAGGATTGAAACGAAAAAGAAATCACCCCCACTTTACGTGTAAGGGAGGTACCCTAAAAAAAATATAATCACTTTTTATTTTACCACTTTGTTGGCGTGACCGACATACATATTCGTTTAAAATTACAGCTTTCTAGTACTTACAGTTACTGAGATTATCCGCGGACGGACGGACAGACCGACAGACTTGGCGAAACTATAAGGGTTCCTAGTTGACTACGGAACCCTAAAAACATTCCCCACTTTACATGTATTGTGAGTGTCATTTTTTTTTATTACTTTATCGGCATATTTCACGATGGTGGCAAACATGCGGTCACCGTAGCTTATGGACGTCTGCAACGGCAACGCGCATGGGATCCCCGACATGCTCGTTGCCGACCCGTAAAAATCTCTTGTACACTCCTTTTTTGAAGAACCCCATACTGTAATCTTTCGATGTCTATTCTTACCAAATTACAGCTTTCTAGTATGACGGGCACTGAGCTAAGCCGCAGACGGACGGACAGGCAGACATGGCGAAACTTTAAGGGTTCCTAGTCGGACTCGCGCACGAACAGTTCCGTACCATTGTCTATAAAAACGGCAAAACGGTAATTTAATTATGAATATGTAACAGGTAAAACTTTATTTTCAAAATATATACAGTAAGTGTAACTAAATATTCTATGAATATCTCAAGTGTTGCCGTTACCAATATCGAGCAAAAACGACAAAAAAATCACGTTTGTTGTATATATGGGAGCCGCCATAAATATTTATTTTATATTCGTTTATTATTTAGTATTTGTTGATAAAACGGCAACAGAAATACATCATCTGAAAATTTCAACTGTCTCACGGTTCAAAGAGTACAGCAAAGTTTCCTAGATTCTGATAGCAGCTAGTCTATGATGGTCGGGTTTTTATCGTTTACCGACGTTGCTGTCACGTTCTAACAAGTATGTATGTGCGAAAGTGACGCATAGCGTGATAAGCGATAAAATGGCAACCATGCTAACCCTACAGATACTGTGAAAGTGTTAAATGAACGTCATCATTTCATAGAAGTTTGACGTTCAATAACTTGTAATAGGTCAACAGCGTCGAATGCAGTTTTTTTAATAATCCAGTCTTTTGCTGATGTCACTCGAAAGTAATACAATATTAAAGAGACATTGTTAGAAGGTTAAATTGAGAGACAAAAGCAGTTCCTCATTCGCTTCCATTAGGCATGTATTGGCGCGTGCCTAACTGGGTCTCCCCGTTGGCTCGTCATGGTGTGCCGGCTTTTTATACGCTACGGGACCGCGGCCACGACCACCGCACTAAACGCACCACCTACCATACTCAACATCTGTATCATATGTTTCAAACATAACGAAAGACGGTGAACCCAATTTCATACTCTAAGCTTCTGTATGCCAGACTTTACTACTACTTAGGGTAAGTACTTACCTAATTTGTTTAAGCTTCAAGTATCCGACAATACCCAATTTAAAAAAAATATCGCCCTAATGCGAGTGGGACTTGCGCCTCAATGGTTTCGGACACCAAATAATATTGTACCAATAAAGTTTAAATTTTTCACCACCTAGCACAGGCCTCAAATAACCCTTTATTTAAAATATTTTTTTTAATAGGTATATCAACAGTTATTACATTGATACTTTGAAAATTACATACGTGAGTTATTCTTATGCTAAATGTATGACTACTAATTACTGATAAACACAGCATGCAAATAAGAACAAACAATTTTCCGCGATATATGAATCTATATATATGTTATCTTAAACTAACTTAAATTAAATATGTATATAATTTAAGGTTCCAAATTACGCGCATTAATGTATAAATAAAGTTTTGCGTTTGGCCATTGAGTCGAAATGTATATCAAATGTATCACTAAAGCTGTTTAGTAATTTGCTCATGCGTGGTATGGGAGAGGAAGATCCTAGAACGGTTCTACGCAAAGGACAGGAAAGTGGCTTAGCGTTATATACATACTTATATGTATTTACGTCTTAGGGCCACAGAGTTCCTTACATACTTACCTACCTATTTACGACTAATAAATATCAACATAAACGCCGCAAAAACGAATCCCTTATTAGTGTCGTCGTATGTCATAATGATACAGAATGTTATTGAAATTTCTATTGGAGATGTACTTTATGTGCTGCTACTTGGTTTTTCTCATACGCGCATGCGTATATAGTCAACTGGGACTTACCAACTGATATAGAATATTCAGTGCCGGTCTGAGGGTAGAGCTAAGTAGTTTAGCGCCTGGTACAGGCGGTACACCAGGAGGGTATTCTCTCCTCAACAACACCAAAATTTTGAAAATTATGTTCGGTGATAGCCCTAGGCCGTAGACTAGTTATTCTTACTGGATAATATACCAGTTCACAGTGTATTTACTGTACTTAAATGCATACTACTACTAACCTGCATATTATGGTCCTGAGTGACTTCCTAATCCGCTGACAATTTTTTGGTGAAACTTAATACTTATACGTCCGTTTTTCCCTGACCGACGCACAGACCAACTCCTAGGGGTTGTTCTGTGACATGACGCAATCCTCAATTTCCGGTGGTTAATTATGGATAGGTATATAACATAAGGGTCATAAGCATAGGCTAGTGATTTGTATCGTTCTTTTACCGATGCCTCAATATAGGTACTCTTGTCTATAGTTATGTATGGTGGTAAATAACTTTCACAAACGTAAATTTATAAAAAAACTTACTTTTTATTATTCATTTTCTGGCACTGTGCATTCATCGGTACCCCCCCGATCTTTCAAACTGTATATAAATATTTTATTTAAATTAAAGTTAAACTTACTTTCTACTTACCGATTAACTATTTATAAAAGTATGTCCTCGTCAGGTCGTATAACTTATCCCAAATTGTATCACAAATACCACTCGGGTAGTTTTGCCAATTGGAAATAATATAATGTTCGTTCAAGAAAAGTTGGTTAGTTTAAATTTGAAGGAACGGCGGGAAAGGGCCGCGGTTTGTAAGCGCGTCTATGCGTGAGTGCGGCAGCGGGCAACTCTGCACGAGGCGAGACTGACCTCAGCAGGCTGGTGCGGTGGTGGCGAGAGGGCGAGCTTTGCGAGGGTGGGGTCGCCACGGGCCATTGTCCGAGTCCAAGCTGCAAATGCAACCACTCGTATTATGATTTATGAACCTAAAAGAATGAGGTATTTATACATATTTATAGTGTCTGTACAATGTTCAAATGTATTTTATATAGTATATATAAGTAATATTGTATATAAAATACATTTGAACATTAACATTGATAAAATTTTGTCTTCTGTTACCGCAATTATTATTCAGTGAAATAAAATTAAAAATGTTTCATTTCAATTAACAGATATTTTTAGAGTTTTCACCATTATGTACCATAGTCGATAAAGCCGGGTGCAGGCTCCTTGAGCCGTGGCATAAGCCGGGAAAACTAGGAAGTAGGAGAAAGAAGCTAGGAAGAAGATCTACCATAATTATAATGAACTACTTATTAAGTAAAGAGTTTAAAGAATAGGTTATGGTTTTATAGCCAGTCCGATTTTTGGGATTCGAACGCTCGAATATGTCATTCGAATGTGAATAAAAACGATGAAATGCTATTTTTGAAATACGAACGATAGAAAGTTCAAATACGAGTGGTGTTGACCACTCGTATTCAAATTCTATCAGTAGAAAATACATTATGTACGATGCCGATGTTAGAATTTGAAATTTGTCTCTTACTTGTGTTTATTTTGGTACCGCCTGATTAATAAATAAGAAAATTTGGCCATTTTGGTTATTTTTAACCGTGAGGTTGGCAAAGAAGCATACGGTCCGCCTGGTGGCTAAAGGTTACCGTAGCATAGGAAAGCCTGTAATCCAGAGGATTCACTCGTTACCAACACCTAAAGAACCTATACACTCCGCTTTCGATGAACCTCATACTGCAGTTCCTTGAGAAAGCCTCGGCAGGAAAGGAAGTTCCTTCCACATGTGGAACGACCCAGCCGGAGCGTTTGCGGGAGGAAATTACTCTTAAAGCGCACAGTGCGCGACCTATTAGGACGTCAGGGTGTGGAGATGAATGCTGCCGATGGTGAGGGGTGCGGTGGTAGGTACAAAATGGCTACGGAGATCATTGAAAGCAGTTCTTTAAAGTACAAGCCATTGAACTACCAACGACGGTCCCGGCGGCCTTGGTCCGTCGGGAGCTGTATTGGCAACCATTTAGACGCTCTTTGAAGTCTTGAAAATAGAGACATGTTTAGATATAGTAACCCTTATATTACTTTGTGTGTAAAAATGACAACTTTCTTGACTTTTGGGGTGGTGTTACCTCCTTCACTAGGGTTGAAGTGAGGAAAAGGAAGGGCAGACAGACGAGTCCAGGAAGATAAAACTCCTCGTTTTTATGTGCTTTAGGTTCTAATCTAACTATAGTATCTACCTATCTTGATCTTCCACTCGTATCCTCTGGGACGCTGTGCTTTTAAGATAGCATGTCATCGAGTTTTAGATTAATTTTATACTGTTTATTCCAGAAGGTCCAGACTTTTCAAAACGAGTCCAGGAAGATAAAACTCCTCGTTTTTATGTGCTTTAGGGTCTAGTCTAACTATAGTTGCTACTCATCTTGATCTTTTACTGGTATCTTCTGGGACGCTGTGCTTCTAAGATAGCATGTCATCGAGTTTTAGATTAATTTTATACTGGTTATTCCAGAGGCTCCAGACTTTTTAAAACGAGTCCAGGAAGATTAAACGCCTCGTTTTTATTTGCTTTAGGGCCTAGACTAACTATAATTTCTACGCATCTTGAACTTACACTCGTATCCTCTGGGACGCTGTGCTTCTAAGTTAGCATATCATAAGTTACAAAAAAATTTCAAAGTTTGTATTCCAGAGGCTCCAGACTTTTCAAATCAAGTCCAGGAAGACAAAACTCCTCGTTTTTTTGTGTTTTAGGGTCTAACCTAACTATAGTATCCAAGCTTGTTAGAACTTTGCATTAAAGTGCTATTTTGACGTCTAGAAATCACTAACAGCTGGGATGCTATACCGTCATGTGCGAAGTTAGCGTCTCATTTTAAAATTTTATTTTTTTCCCCGTAAATGTGCAAAAATATTTACAAAAACTAATTAGAACTCTAGAACTATTCGGCACGCTACTAGAACTCTCACAAAATTGTGAGATGCTTATCTTTGATACGCTATGTTTGCGAAGTTAGCGTCTCATTTTAAAATTTTATTTTTTTCCCCGTAAATGAGCAGAACTATTTAAAAAAACTAACTAGAACTCTAGAACTATTCAGCACGCTACTAATACGCTCATAAAATTGTGAGTTGCTAACCTTTGATACGCTATGTTTGCGAAGTTAGCGTCTCATTTTGAAAATTTTTTTTTCCCGTAAATGTGCAGAACTATTTAAAAAAACTATCTAGAACTCTAGAACTATCCGGCACGCTACTAGAACTCTAATAAAATTGTGAGATGCTAACATTTGATACGCTAGGTTCACACACACGATAAATAAGTTAAAAAAAAACTGGTGTAAAGAAGTGTTTTCTTAAAATGTTTTTTTTTTTGTTACGCTTAAGTACAGTCTAGGAATTTGATTTATATACTCTTATATAGTCTGGAGCACATTATCTATGCCGGAGACGAAATATTTAATACATTGTCAATATTTTTTAACTTATGTTTTAAATACAGTTACTTGCCCAGAAATTTAATGCGCACTGTTGTTACGCCCGTGCCTAAAAACAAGACTGGCGACCTGTCTAGCCTTCAAAATTACAGGCCGATATCGCTGGGTACCATCATGGGGAAAATCCTAGAGAGACTGTTGCAACCCGAACTGATGAAAAATGTTTGTATTAGTGACGCGCAGTTTGGTTTCCGACCACAACTCTCAACAGATTCGGCCATATTTTCACTTAAACATTGCGTAAACTACTACACCCAAAGAGGCACATCGGTGTATGCGTGCTTCCTAGACCTGAGCAGAGCCTTCGACCTAGTCAATTATAAACTATTATGGACTAAAATGCTTGGGTCTGGGGTAGCACCGGATGTGGTGAGTCTGTTGAGGTTTTGGTACGAGAATCAAACAAACAATGTAAGATGGGGTGACGCACTTTCTAACGATTACAGGTTAGAATGTGGCGTGCGCCAAGGAGGGTTAACCTCTCCGGACCTTTTCAACATCTACGTCAACGGCCTGATCGAGGAGCTGAGAGGCACCAGGATAGGCTGTCACATAGGTAACGTTTGTTTAAACAACCTTAGCTATGCTGACGATATGGTGCTTCTCAGCCCGTCGATTCACGGTATTAGTGACTTACTGGGTATTTGTGAGCGTTATGCAACGGATCATGGATTAGTCTATAACGTAAACAAATCTGAGCTCCTAGTGTTTAGATGTGGAAAGGGTCCGGATAGGATCCCGCAAGTATTCCTAAATGGCCAATTGGTTCGGGTTGCAACATCCGTCAAGTATCTAGGACACATTGTGACCGAGAAGTTGAGTGACGACGCCGACATCGAAAGAGAAAGACGGGCTCTGTCTGTCCGTTGCAATATGCTGGCTCGCAAATTCGGTCGATGCTCTGACGACGTAAAAGTAACATTGTTCAAAGCATATTGCCAAACCTTTTATACGTGTCAGCTGTGGACTCGGTATACTAGGCGGGCATACAGTAGCATCAGGGTACAATATAATGATGCATATCGTATCCTGATGAGAATGCCTAGATACTGTAGCGCCTCAGAAATGTTTGCGACGGCCAGAGTACCTGATTTCTTCGCGATTCTGAGAGCTAGGGTAGCCTCCTTCTGGGAAACGATAAGAAACTCTAAAAATAACATACTAAGAGCTATTAGTGAGAACCCTGACAGCCATGTTTTTAGGCACTGGCTTTCTGTGCATCAGAACGAGAACCGTAAATAATACCTATTCAGTTATATTTTACCTATTTTTGTATTTTAAGTTAAGCTAGTTGATAAGATCTATGGGATGTAAATGCCTGCAATAAAACTGTGGTGAATGCCATTAAGTAACATAAAGAAGTTAAGCTGTCAATGAATACTATGTCAAAACCATGTTTAGCATTTCGTTGAATAAAGCCTAATTTCGGGTTAATGCTTTCCTTATTCATCACAATTTATTCAACGAAATATGGAAAAATATTTACGGCCCGAGCGTTTTGACGCGGACCCGTCGTCGAACGTCGACAACGCCGCTGCTTGGGTTCATTGGAGGAAAACATTTGAAAGTTTTCTCGCTTCGGTACATACGGAAGAAAAGAAGCCCTGCAATGAAGAATTAAAATACGAACTCTTGGTAAACCACCTATCGGCAGGAGTATACAACTACATTCGCGATGAGAATAAGTACAACAATGCCATCGCTAAACTAGAAGCCCTCTTTATCAAGCCGGCGAACGAAGTCTATTCTCGTTTCAAGCTAATTAAAAGACCACAACAACCTGGTGAAACTATTGACAAGTACGTACAAGAACTTAAGCTACTGGCAAAAGACTGTGCATTTAAATCTGTATCTGCAGAAGTAAACAAAAGTGAGTACATTAGAGACGCGTTCATAGCAGGCTTAACATCGACTGCCATCCGCCAGAGACTCTTAGAAAACACCTCTCTTAGTCTAGACGACGCGCACAAACAAGCTCGCTCACTCGAAATGGCACAGACCAATAACGAACTTTATCAACAACCATCTACTAGCACGTTTGTCAACGCTACCACTAAACCTAAACAAGCTTTACAGTATGACACCTGCTATTTCTGTGGATCCAAAAGACACCCATCACGTCGAGCGTGCCCAGCCTTCAATGTGACTTGTCTAACATGTGGCAAAAAGGGACATTTTGCAAAAGTATGCAACAGTGGTCCGCGACAGCAGAGCGCTTCCGCAACATACTGCGATGAATCCCAAGGAGTTGTCACGGAGACTTCAGCGATACATCCGTCATCTCTCTGCGCGGCTATTAATAAAGACGACGATAAAGTAATCACCGATATCACCATTAACAAGTCTATCTCTGCCAAAGCCCTTATTGATACGGGCAGCTTTGCCAGCTTTATTGACAGTCGAATCGTAGAAAAATACAAATTGGAAAAGACAACTCACAATCAAAACGTGTATATGGCTGCAACACACTTTGTCGCTGCTGCTGAAGGTATTTGTGTGTTAAATATTAAGCTACTCGGACAAAGCATTGACGCTGGATTTTTAGTACTACGGGGTTTATCCTCTGATGTCATCGTTGGACGCGACATATTAAGAGGACACCAGAAACTTGAAGTGCACTTTGACGGGCCGCGTCCGCCACTGAAACTGTGTTCCTTATCAAGAGCCAATATTGAACCCGTAAGTCTGTTCCCAAATCTTTTACCGGACTGTAAACCGATAGCCATCAAGTCAAGGAAACACTCACCAGATGATGCCGCCTTCATCAGTGCAGAGGTCAAGAAACTCTTAGACGACAAAATCATCGAGCCGAGTCAATCACCATGGCGGGCTCAAGTTTTAGTGACGTCAAATGAAAACCACAAAAAAAGAATGTGCATAGATTATTCACTCACGATTAACAAGTACACTCAACTGGACGCATATCCTTTGCCCAGTATTGAAGATATAGTAACGAAGGTGGCAAAATTCAGAGTATTTAGCAAGATTGATTTACGAAGCGCGTACCATCAGATACCAATAGTGGCGAATGAAAAGCCTTATACTGCCTTCGAAGCCGATGGTAACTTGTATCAATTTTGTTCTATCCCGTTCGGAGTTACTAACGGGGTTGCCGCTTTTCAGCGAGCCATCAACTCGATCCTGACTAAGGAGAAGACGCAAGGAATTTACGCTTATCTCGACGACATTACTGTTTGCGGTCATGATCAAGATGATCACAACGAAAAATTGAAACACTTCTTAGACGTCGCTAGTCGCTACAATCTAACATTGAATCTCGATAAAAGTGAATTCTCTAAGGCACAAATAAGCATCCTGGGATATAATATTCATAACGGTATTATCAAACTTGACCCCGAACGTCTTAGCCCACTCATAGAGCTTCCCGTTCCAGATAATACAGCTTCATTAAGACGAGCTCTAGGTCTTTTTGCACACTATTCGAAATGGATCCCAAATTTCTCAAAGAAAATTCATCCCCTGGTTAAGCATGACATATTTCCTTTACCTTTGGAAGCGAAAAACGCTTTCGAACAGATAAAAAAGGAGATAGCTGATTCCACTCTACATGCCTTTGACGATAACATTCCTTTTACTGTAGAAACAGATGCGTCAGACTATGCTATTGCTGGAACATTAACACAAGAGGGTAGACCAATAGCTTTTTACTCTCGAACACTTACTGTCTGTGAACGAAACTATCCCGCAGTTGAAAAGGAAGCTACGGCAATCATTGAATCAATAAGAAAATGGCGCCAATTTCTTTGTGGAAGGGCATTCCAGCTAATAACAGATCAAAAGTCGGTATCCTATATGTTTGATCAAACACATTCGTCAAGAATAAAAAATGATAAGATACAACGTTGGAGACTGGAGTTGGCTTCTTTTAAATTTGATATTGTGTATCGACCAGGAAAAGAAAACCTAGCTGCCGATGCACTGTCTCGCGCTAATATAGTTGCTTCATTAACGACACGAAATGATTTAAGGAAACTTCACGATAACCTTTGCCATCCAGGAGTCACGAGGATGAGTCACTGGGTGCGAAATAAAAATCTATCATTCTCGATTGAAGATATTAAACAAATGACATCTTCATGTCATGTATGCGCTGAACTAAAGCCCCGATTCCACAAAAGTATCGGAACTCTCGTAAAGGCGACGTCACCATTCGAGAGGCTTTCCGTCGATTTCAAAGGACCTCTGCCGACAGAAAGTAGTAAAAATCGCTACATTTTGACAGTCATTGACGAATATTCACGCTTTCCATTTGCATACCCCTGCGCAGATCTTACCTCAGAAACAGTTAAAACGAAACTAACTGACCTTTTTGCTACTTTCGGTATGCCAACTTATATACACAGCGATCGTGGAGCAACCTTCTTATCTGACGATCTCAGGAATTTTTTACATGAGAAATCTATAGCTACGAGTTACACTACACCCTATAATCCACGTGGCAACGGCCAAACTGAAAAATACAACGGTATTATCTGGAAAACTATAGAACTTGCCCTGAAAACGCAGAATCTACCTACTACTAAATGGGAATTTGTACTAACAGGTGCACTTCACGCTATCCGCTCCTTACTCTGCACGGCAACCGACTGCACTCCCCACGAGCGAATGTTTCTACATCCAAGACGTTCCGCAACCGGTCAATCCTTGCCGTCATGGCTGAGCAATCCCGGGCGAGTCTTACTGAAAAATCACCACAGGGCGAGCAAATATGATCCAATTGTCGAAGAAGTAGAGTTACTTGAAGCGAATCCTCAACATTCTCGTGTCCGTTTTTCAAATGGGAGAGAATCCATAGTGTCAAATCGTCACCTAGCTCCAGTTGGCGACCGACTTTCTGAAACTGACACTGCCGATGAAGATAATTGGGAAGAGGCCCAAGAACAACCCGGTGGAAATGGGAACGAAGCAACGCCGTCACCGGAGTCCCCACAGCTGCGGCGCTCTACGAGACAATGTTGTCCTCCGTCTCGGCTGAACGATTATGTGTGCGATTAAATGCCGGGGAGAATGTGGTGAATGCCATTAAGTAACATAAAGAAGTTAAGCTGTCAATGAATACTATGTCAAAACCATGTTTAGCATTTCGTTGAATAAAGCCTAATTTCGGGTTAATGCTTTCCTTATTCATCACAAAAACATTTATTATTTGTATGTCTTTCCCATCACGGAACAATGGTGTTCCGGACCTTTGGGAGGCGTACGCGGAGCCGAAGCCAACACGCAGAGGCCCTTTCGACAATTTAATGAAATGTAAGGGGTACACCGAGCGGATGTTGCACCTGCCCGAGTCATGGGACGCACGCAGAGGCAGCACCCGCGAGGGTGTAAAGACTATTGAGATTTAATGGAATCTAAAATATACTGGACTATTAGGTGAAAGTGCTGGACTAAATACTGGGTTATGTAGAATAAAATCGGACGTCTGCCTAACAAAATGGTAATCAATTTTATTTCTGGCAGACGGTGACTCGCCCACATAAGATGGGCCCCCACAAAAAGCGACATCTAAGATGGCTCGAGGGCAACACCGGTATGAGGGCTGGGGGTAGAGAGGTGTCACTGGACTTTAAACATATAGCCAACTCGCCACTTAGGTTTCCACATCTACCCTCAAGAACACAGCTCTCGCGACCCCACTCTGGACGGCCGGTTAAGGCAAGCCAGAGGCGGAGGACTTCGTCGGACGACGGAGTCCACCAGGAGCGCTCAGGTACGTGGTGTCGCTACTCCCCAACAGCTCGCCACAAGCTGCCCTGCGTTGACTGATTGCACCGGTCGAAACCAGTGGGCGATGGGGTCGTCACATCCCTACGCCATTAAAACATTTATTATTATTATTCTCGTTTATTTATCTTCTTTCTTAGGTTAGGATTTTTTACAATACGTATATATAAAAATAAAAAAATATACCATTTCACACCTTGTCTGATCTGATTTTATTGTTACTGTGTTTAAGGTACGAATTTTAAAATTTACTCAATTTAAATTTTGAGCACACTCTGCTGTGAATCTTCTAAGTCCGAATCGGCCTATTTACTAGAGCAATCCGTCAATTTCGCATTTCCTTATCCTTTGGAAAACTGAAACATAAAGTGGGCTGTTGTCAGATAGGAGACTCAGTAAAACCGGTAACTAACTAGTATAAGAAAGCACTAAAACCACTGTTAAATTTAACACAGTTTATTTTATAACATAAGTAATTATTTATTAACAACACAAATTCTTTTACATTTTCTTCAATATATCGCGTCCTGTCAAAATCTGTCATCACAGACCCAAAAGCGCGGTAAATCCGCCATTCGTAGTCCACATAAAAAAAAAACAAACTAAGTGAGCGTTCGGAAATTCTTAGAATCTATCATTCGGCCAACCTGACATACTACAAGTTTGTCCTCAAACTAATTATATGTATTTAAAACTCAACCATATTAGTCGCTAATATGGTTGTGTTAAAGATTGCTCCATTTACCACATTAGTCGCTAATGCGGTCCTATTAAAGGTTGCTCCGTTCACCACATTAGTCGCTAATGCGGTCCTGTTAAAGGTTGCTCCGTTCACCACATTAGTCGCTAATGCGGTCCTGTTAAAGGTTGCTCCGTTCACCACATTAGTCGCTAATGCGGTCCTGTTAAAGGTTGCTCCGTTCACCACATTAGTCGCTAATGCGGTCCCATTAAAGGTTGCTCCATTAACCACATTAGTCGCTAATGCGGTCCTGTAAAAGGTTGCTCCATACAACACATTAGTCGCTAATGCAGTTGTATTTAGTTTCTCTTAGTCCAAATTTAACTCTCCTTACCACACTAGTCGCTAATGTGGTTGTCTTAACTTCCTCTCTAAGTACAACTTTCTCTCCTTACCACATTAGTCGCTAATATGGTTGTCTAAACTTTCTCTCTAAGTCCAACTTTTCTCTCCTTACCACATTAGTCGCTAATATGGTTGTCTAAACTTTCTCTCTAAGTCCAACTTTTCTCTCCTTACCACATTAGTCGCTAATATGGTTGTCTAAACTTTCCCTCTAAGTCCAACTTTTCTCTCCTTACCACACTAGATCATTCTTATCACATATGCTCATCACATAACAAGTACCTTCCAGATTATTATTAACTTAACATGCATTGTTATTGTAACAACACACAAAAATACAATACCATAACTCTCTATTGCACCTTATCAACATACATAAAATTCCATTATAAATAGTTTGTATTTTCAAATTACTATATTATCTTTAACAATCAAACAAAACAAAATATATAACCTATTCATCACTATCAGTTGCTTTAGGCGGGTATAACTTTAAATTTTTATTTTTATTGTACTGTAATATTCTCACTGTCAATTATCAATTACCTTCAATTCAATTACAAGTAGGTATTCATTAATGCACAAACATTACATTATCTCAAACACCAAGAAAACAGCAAGAATTATATGAACATATAAAATAACACTCACTAATTAAACTCACTGTGTTTAATTACAAGTTCCATTTTTAATGTGTTAAACACTACAAGAAAATAATGTATTTCTTTAGCAAACAAACAAAAACTACTTAAACATAAGATATTCTTCATTCATATTCATCACTAGGTATCACCTAGTATGGTTATATTTTTACATGTGTATTTATTTATTATTATCACCACAACATTACTAATATAACAAAATAATTGCTCATCTGCTCAAACTGTACTAACATCAGCACATTTTAAAAACCTGTAATGCTACATTATACATATATCTAGTTACTATTTGCTCTTCTTAAATTTACACTTATCATCAGTGTGCCCTATACGTTTACAGATGGTACAGTTAACAATTGGTTTGTGACACTGCTGTACTCTATGCCCCTTGTCACCACAGTTAAAACAGGAATATGGAATCTGTACCGAATTAGTAGCAGTTTGTATGTCTTTGTGACTTTCATTATTTACATTACCCCCCTCAAGTACATTCCTAGTCTTATTAATAGCTGCATTTTCTGTACATACATCCTTCAAGTATTTAAGTAAGTCCTCGGGTTCAGTAAACCTGGCAGATGAAGCCCCAGCTCTAATGGTGCGATCATCTATTCCTAATATGATACAGTCCACTGCTTTTTTTACCTGAGATGTTACAACTGTTAAGCAGCACTATTTTTTCAATAAAGTAAATATCTAAACTTTCACCCTGCTTTAACCGCTTTTGTAACATCTCAGTTAATAACACTCCATAGTTAGTGTCAGTGGGAAATGCTTTCCTCAAGAGCATTTGCCATTCTGGCCAGGTATGCAATATGGTAGCCTGTCCTTGGTACCACTCCTTTGCCCTACCGACTAACTTAGGAAGAGCATAGTGAATAGTGTGAGCTTCATCCCATTTGTACATTTTAGCACATTCATTAACTTTTAAAATCCACTGGTCAATTCTATTACTTTTTAAAGCTGGATCAAATTCTGGGATTATAGTAGTGTTATTAAAATTTGCTGACCAATTTGGTTTGGTATACATTTCAATCAAATGAGCAATGTCCTTTAAGTTTAACAACACATTGGACGGTTGATTGGAAGGTGTGTATAATTCCGGTTGTACGTGTGGCGTTGCTGAAGGTACACTATCACTGCGGACACTGCGGTTATCACTAACACTTATCACTGATGTACGTCGATCACTAACTTCAACCTGCGCCGTGCTCAGCGACGACAGTGGCGGCAGCGAAGGTGTAGCTGGCTCCCGTGGCTGCTGCGGCGTTGCCCCCAACATGAGCGATGGTTGCACCATCGGCATCGGCGGCGGTTGATCGGGTGGCGTATGCGATCGTGTCATACGACTAGACGACCTATGACTTCGGTGATGGCGTTTATGGTGTCTACAGTGTCTACCAGACTCTTTGTGAGCGTGTCTTTGCTTTTTTCGTTCCTTTACGGCTTTACGACTACGACCCATTTCTTAACTTATTGTTTCCACTTCTGATATAAGAAAGCACTAAAACCACTGTTAAATTTAACACAGTTTATTTTATAACATAAGTAATTATTTATTAACAACACAAATTCTTTTACATTTTCTTCAATATATCGCGTCCTGTCAAAATCTGTCATCACAGACCCAAAAGCGCGGTAAATCCGCCATTCGTAGTCCACATAAAAAAAAAACAAACTAAGTGAGCGTTCGGAAATTCTTAGAATCTATCACTAGTAAATAAGGTTAATCAATCAATATGGTTAATTGTAGATATAGGTAATCATAGCCAAGCTATACATTTGTATAAATATTGTTCTGGATCTACTATGCACTACCTATACACATAACACTTGAAAGAGGCGCCATTTAAAAATTGTGGACTTAAACATAAGTATTAGTCAAATTCATCGTACTATATTGTATACGATACGTGGTTAACGGCTCCGACATACGTGTTCAAACACATTGTATGTCGACAGTTACACACGACCACACTAAGTGAAAAACATAACCTTTTATAGTTTGCTTAAAGATTCTAAAATACATGCAAATATAGACATAGAATTGAATGGAGTTATACTTACATAAAAAACTAATATGTATTATCATATTTAGACTAGGATCTTTGTCTGTATTTAACTGATAAGGAAGTAAAGGTCGGGTGTATATGTTTTTCGCTTGTTATTATAACGGGAGGCTTGATTCGATAATATTATTTTTTTCAAATTTCGAACATCTCAAGGACGACCATAGGATAAGGAAATTTGATTTTTAATCTCTACCTAATATCAATCGAGATGACGTTTAGTTCG
This sequence comes from Lathronympha strigana, assembly GCA_949128165.1. Taxonomy (NCBI): domain Eukaryota; kingdom Metazoa; phylum Arthropoda; class Insecta; order Lepidoptera; family Tortricidae; genus Lathronympha; species Lathronympha strigana. Next base: position 26,112,201 of record OX421901.1, on the reverse strand, counting down.
AAACGAAGTGACGCACGCAAGTCGCACGTTAGTTGATATCGAACCATATGAAAATTGAGGCCAACTCTAGTTTGTCTCTGAATTTTAAAAACATAAATGTCAAAAATTTTATGTCAGAAAAGGTTCCATTTAATTAAATAAAAGTCACTCGAGTTTTAATGCCTTTAATATGCCTTTCATTAAGTATATACAAGCACATAAACTACTATTAGAGCTAAAGTAATTATCAGTATTTAATAAATCCTGTTTTCGTCCACTAGCGGTGAATTCACTCGCTGTAATCCTCACCTCATTGGCAATCTGATTGTCCCGTGTGGACTGGCCATAAATTGATGACTGAGTTGCTATCTTCAAAAATGATGTGACTTTAACTAAATAAATTTGAATAATGATAACCCAGGCGTCAAAATGTCACTGATTAATTTTCAACTTCGCTTGGTGGTTGTTTCTTGTTTTTTATTTGTGACTGGCTGTAGATACCAAGTTTAACGAAGAAATATGAAGATCTATTCACGCTGCCGGTATAGTTAGTCTGGTAATTCTCCCGGTAATATAAACTTGAGCTTTATTTCCTTTAATAAAAAGCCATCACGATGGCAGAACTTGAATCTTTGAACCCCGACGGTCGTGTCGGAACCATTGAGTATATTGGTAAGGTTGATATGGAATTAAATATAAAAAAAGAGGTTGAAATAAGGATCAAGCCCGAGCCACTTGAATGCGTGACGTGCTCAAGCAGGGGCCGCGACGGACATGATATCTACAATAGTAATACGGCTTCCGGCATCTCATTGTATGACTTCCTATACAAGCTTACACGCGTTGATCTTTCCTCAGCCGAAAATTGCCCTAAATATATGTGTAAGACTTGTTTTGAGCTTATTAATGTCTTGGAAGCAGCAGAAATAGAATATCTCAAACTCAAGCAAGCCTTTGAGGACATAATTAGTAGAAATCCTTTATTTGAGACACCATCGCATCCTGTTGAGCTTGGTGCAGTAAAGACAGAAGTTTTTGATGAAATGTATAACACAAGAAATAGATATCTTGGACCTGACTCTGAAGATGAACCACTGGCTGTCACAAAAAAGAAGAGACACCGGAAACCTGAAAAAACAAAGAAGAAGATATCTAAAAGTGCTCCAAAACGGAAGCCAAAGAATGTAGACAATGCTGAGAGGTCAGTCTATACATTGCAATTTTATATATTTTAAGTTTCAGGTTATATCTATGGCTATCCATTCAATTTTTTTCTCTTGATATTTAATAGAATGTCTGTGGTAAAATTAAAAGAAACATGTTTGAAATGTTGTTAGTTTAAAACCAAAGTATTGCTGTTGTCATTAACCCATTCGGAGCCAAGCTACGGCGAGCGAACACAATACGCTGGGCCACCTTACAAACCTTTTTTTGCTTATTCTCATGGCTCACCTAGTGGGTCATGGGCCTGCCGCGTACGCTAAATCGACCGCCGCTTACGAAGCCGGCCAGCTGGGCGATTTTATGCAACATTTTTCCTAACCATTTTTTAGTTTCTATTCAACTTTTTTTAAAGCTATGATTTCAGTAGGTAACATATAAGAAGAGATAGATTATAATATTTATAATACAAGTGTAATAAAAATAGATTATTTCAACATAAAACAACATAGATTATTTGTACATAAAAATTAAACGAAATGCTTTTAAATAGTAAAAAACCGAAACACAAGATAATAGAGACAATAGCCCCTCTCGGTTGCATTTATTATCATGTTAATATAATAATAGATTGTTTCAACCGCAATACATTGTTTACCCAGGTGTCCAGATGAACCCGATAAGCCTACAGACTTGTGAAAACTCCGTATGGAGATAACGCCGCCGGGTGCAATCATTGTTTATAGCCCAAGTGGGCTCGATAATCCTACAGACTTGTGAAAACTCCCTATGGAGATAACGCCGCCGGGTGCAATCATTGTTTATAGCCCAAGTGGGCTCGATAATCCTACGCTCCCGGTCATTATCTTTGGGGTCTTTGTTTGCATATACGACATTATTTGTTACGATAATTATAAAAATAGAATTATGAGCCCGCCTTGACAGTTTTAACCGCCAAGCTATCATGCATTGTTACGCCAGGTGTCCCAGTGAACCCAATAAGCTTTCAAGCTTATAAAAACTATATTTTAGAAAATCCCGCCACTCGGTCGGTCATTTTGTTTGTAATCTTTGTTTGAGTAGATAAATGTAAAGCACTCGATACTCGATTCGAGCACTTAACAGATAGTAACTTCTAAAATACAAAAAAAAAAACAATTTAAATCTGCTTTTTCTAGTACTTAAATCACTATACAAAAACAATAAAAACACAATTTTATATTATAAAACACAGCAAACGATATTCCTCCATAAAAGAAAATTGTATGCTATGTTTTTGTATATCGTACTAGGTTTGGTCAATACAAATATTCCTTACTACCATCCACACAGTAATCAGTAATAAAATGTTACAAAACCAAAATGATTTCGACGTGAAATAAGTCCGGCAAGTAAAGTTCATTTTAGCCTGCTACGTAAACAATCGTAGTTTTTACAAGTCGCGCCAGGCCACGGTGACCCACACCGTGGGTCACACCAATAACTTTTGAACCAAATATATTTTTCATATTTTTTAAATGTACATTTATCTATTTGCTTGCAACGAGAATTCATCTCAAATTTTGTTATTTTTACTACATTATACCTAAAGTAAACCAAACTTGAATATTCTAGACTCAGTGTTCATTCAAAAACCGTGTTTATAATGTTTTTTGCCAATGCACCTTGTAAATATGGTTGTAATCTTATATAATTCAATAACTATTGGAGTAATCTCACGTTTCGTTTTTATTAAAATTAGAATTTACTCATGACCCACATGCGGGTCACGGGCCCTGCGGAATCGCCTAAGCATGACCCACACGGTGAGTCATGGGCCCGGAATGGGTTAACTTTATAAGACCCAGACACATAATGCAATGTTCTGTAGAGGACCCAACAGTTCTCAAAAGATTAACATATGATAGTAAAATTTTACCTAAGTGCTCCATAAAATCACATAATGTGTCATAATTTTTCTTATATAAAAATAGGAAGTGCCTTTAACATTTTATGAATATTTAAAATGTCATGGCACATCCTATTGCTTGTTAAGAAATCAGGCAAAGTATGAATGTGGAAAGGCAATATTAATCATTTTCTTATTACTTTAGTTGGCAGTGCAATGTGTGTGGTAAGAAAGGAGATACTGGAGGCATTATTGCGGAAGCAGCCCACAAATTGACCATTCACAGCTTGGTTGCAGCTGCAGCGCCCAGCCTCGAAAATGTTAAGAGAGAAGATTCAACAGACGGGTAATTCAAATCATAAAAGTAATCTTTATAATTGATAACATATTTCAATAGACATCTCAATGCCTAAACCTAACTCCACAGCCCGATAGGCTATTGACAAGTCAGTATGCACGAATGTTGCCACAGATTGGCCAGTGCTATAGCCAGTATATGATTGTGTAATATGGGCTGAACAGACAGACAGTTTTATTCCCTACAAGCTTGAATAGCCTTTTTTATTGTTTCAAACTAGTAAAAGAATGAATTTTATCCATCAACTGCCCCGATAATCGAAACCACAATTTATATCTCCCTCTTTATCACACTTACGTAATCAAGCCAATTCATACTTATTATTTCAATCCAATTTATTCATTTTTATACAAATTAGTCAGCTATTTGTACTGTATAAATAGAGGATGTAAAATCTTAGGGCATTCCTTTATTCCTTATCATTATCAGTCAACCAATGATTACGTTTTGATTAGGCCTATTATATTCAAAGAGGATTTTAGTGTGAGTACAATGCTGTACTGGTCGATATATTGTTTTTGACACATACCTATGACCACAGTGTAAGGACTCTATACAGTGAGTCAGCTCCGGCGATTTGCGGGGCAACGATGGGGGGTGTGCGGTGAAGCGGGCGGAGGGGGATTTCCTCACAAACTCCATACAGATTGTGAGGTCTATTTTCGGGGCTGTCACGTTATAGTATTTTGATAGGTGAATTTATAACCTAGGGAGGTACGCCATTTTAGAACGTGATTTTGTTCGTTGTAATTTCTCAGGAAATCAGTATTTGTGGCTGCGAAGAGTTTATTGTTGATTTTAAAATATTGTGAAACTGACGCCATTTTGGATTTTGTAAGGATTACTCCGATTTGGATAAAAATCGATATCTGACGATCCGACCGGGTCCCTAACATGAATCCAGTCAAAATAGTAAAATATTGACAAAACCGACGCCATCTTGGATTTTGTTAAATCAACTCCGAATCGATATCTGACTATCCGGCGGGGCCCTTAACAAGAATCCAGAGTGAAAACTGTAAAATATTGTAAAAACTGACGCCATCTTGGATTTTGTAAGATTAACTCCGATTTGCATAAAAATCGATATCTGACTATCCGGCGGGGTCCTTAACACGAATCCAGAGTCAAAATTGTAAAATATTGTAAAAACCGACGCCATCTTGGATTTTGTCAGATTAACTCTTAAATTATTTGTATCAAAATCGATATCTAACTATCCGGCGGGGCCCTTTACATAAATCCAGAGTGAAAACTGTAAAATATTGTAAAAACCGACGCCATCTTGGATTTTGTAAGATTAAGTCCGATTGGGATGAAAATCGATATCTGACTATCCGGCGGGGTTCTTAACAAGAATCCAAAGTGAAAACTGTAAAATATTGTAAAAACCGACGCCATCTTGGATTTGGTAAGATTAAGTCCGATTGGGATGAAAATGGATATCTGACTATCCGGCGGGGTTCTTAACAAGAATCCAAAGTGAAAACTGTAAAATATTGTAAAAACCGACGCCATCTTGGATTTTGTAAGATTAAGTCCGATTGGGATGAAAATCGATATCTGACTATCCGGCGGGGTTCTTAACAAGAATCCAAAGTGAAAACTGTAAAATATTGTAAAAACCGACGCCATCTTGGATTTTGTAAGATAAACTCCGATTTGGATAAAAAACGATATCTGACGCTCCGGTGGGGTCAATAACATGAATCTGGTGTCAAAATTGGAAAAAAAAATTAAAAACCGACGCCATCTTGGATTTTGTTAAATCAACTCCGATTTGGATAAAAAAACGATATCTGACGCTCCGGTGGGGTCAATAACATGAATCTGGTGTCAAAATTGGAAAAAAACTAAAAACCGACGCCATCTTGGATATTGTTAAATCAACTCCGATTTGGATAAAAATCGATATCTGACGATCTGGCGGGGTCCCTCACATGAATCCAGAGTGAAAACTGTAAAATATTATAAAAACCGACGCCATCTTGGATTTTGTAAGATTAAGTCCGATTTGGATGAAAATCGATATCTGACTATCCGGCGGGGTCCTTAACAAGAATCCAAAGTGAAAACTGTAAAATATTGTAAAAACCGACTTCATCTTGGATTTTGTAAGATTAAGTCCGATTTGGATGAAAATCGATATCTGACTATCCGGCGGGGTCCTTAACAAGAATCTAAAGTGAAAACTGTAAAATATTATAAAAACCGACGTCATCTTGGATTTTGTAAGATAAACTCCGATTTGGATAAAAAACGATATCTGACGCTCCGGTGGGGTCAATAACATGAATCTGGTGTCAAAATTGGAAAAAAAAATTAAAAACCGACGCCATCTTGGATTTTGTAAAATCAACTCCGATTTGGATAAAAATCGATATCTGACTATCCGGCGGGGTCGTTAACAAGAATTCAAAGTGAAAACTAAAATATTGTAAAAACCGACGCCATCTTGGATTTTGTATATTCTTGTTAAGAACCCCGTCGGATCGTCAGATATCGATTTTTATCCTAATCGGAGCAATCCCTACAAAATCCAAGATGGCGTCGGTTTTTACAATATTTCACAGTTTTCACTCTGGATTTATGTTAAGGGCCCCGCCGGATAGTCAGATATCGATTTTTATCCAAATCGGAGTTGATTTTACAAAATCCAAGATGGCGTCGGTTTTTAAATTTTTTTCCAATTTTGACACCAGATTCATGTTATTGACCCCACCGGAGCGTCAGATATCGTTTTTTATCCAAATCGGACTTAATCTTACAAAATCCAAGATGGCGTCGGTTTTTACAATATTTTACAGTTTTCACTCTGGATTCATGTGAGGGACCCCGCCGGATCGTCAGATATCGATTTTTATCCAAATCGGAGTTGATTTAACAAAATCCAAGATGGCGTCGGTTTTTACTTTTTCTTCCAATTTCGACACCAGATTCATGTTATTGACCCCACCGGAGCGTCAGATATCGATTTTTATCTAAATCGGAGTTAATCTTACAAAATCCAAGATGGCACCGATTTTTGCAATAGGTACCGATTTGTACAATCTTTATTTTGTTACAATTTGACTTTCCGAGAAATAACAACAAAAAAAAACAAATCTCAATAGCAGATGTTGCAAGATAAAAAAAATTAAAACATGTCACAAAAGATTTGTGACAGCCCTGAGTTTCGGACAACCCAAGACGCCGAACGATTAGGTTGTATGAACCTTGTCCACTGTATAGAGTCCTTACACTGTGCTATGACTATGTATCTTCAGCTATTCCTGGCTACATTTGGCCTGACAGTTACTTGTCAATCTAGGCCATCGAACTGTGGGCTTAGGTTTATGTTCTGAATAATGGAAAAAAAAATAAGAAATTAGAATTGTAGTATATAATAGTAGTTTATGCAACAGTGATATAATAAGGGTTCTTAAAACTTGAGGGTCGCCAATTATGAGCTGTTGCATACCCTAGTTTTTCTACGACAGCTAAAATAGCGTGAAAAGCAAAATCTAGAAACGTGGCAGAATAGGGATGATGTTGTGCCCACTATAGAAATTTAAAAAAATCAACAACATTGCTCATATATTGTATGAAAATCCATAGGAGCAGTGTTCTTATGGAATACCACAGACAACGTTATAATGTATACTTTTTAAATATCGCTGTCAGTCATCTAATTGACAGATAGAAGTGCTGGAGTAGAAAAAGTTCGAAGTGCTGGAGTAGAAAAAGTTCTTTTATTTTAGTGTATTACAATTTATAATTACCTGTATAATCATTTTCCAGAACACACAGTCCAGATTACAGCAATGGTTTTGATACAGCTAGTGACAGTCTATTCAAGATTGAAATGGGTGATTTCGAAGACGATGATGATGATAGTGACAGCTATATTCCAGACGATATTAGCACAGAGGTGCCACGTAAAAGATCCCGAATTCTGTCATCAAAAAAGAGAAAACGGCGCGAGGATAAAGTCATGCATCAGTGTGATCAGTGTGATCTGAAATACTCTTCTGTGGGTAAGTGGCTAAAAACATTGTTTTGTTTTGAAAATTTTTGTAAACGGGCTGGTGTCCGCAATTCCACTGCTAGCACCTACTATTTATTATTAGGGGAGGAGGGTTAGTTCCACCATTCCAGCTCCTCGAGATGTGATATCAATTATAAATTGAAAGAGATGTCATATACTAAAGAAAAAGTGACCAAGGTCCCCGGTGAGCAGGGCTGGGATCGAACCAGCGACCTCCTGCTTTCGCGGCAGACGCCCTAACCACTGGGCTACCCGATCACGGCGACCAGAGTCCGAAATTTCCTAAGTATATGCAATCCTTCCCTATTTTAAACGTTTTAAGGTACGTTCCGCCAATCCTACAGCTCAGACTTACGTCTAGTGCTGCCTTCTAGATAATCTTTACAGATTATTTTCAACTAGAAGCGAGGGTGACGTCACCATTCTATACAATTATAAAGCACGAATCAAATCATTTATTAAATGTAATAAATGTTTTTGTGTTTTTTTAAGTAGTCACACTACTATATATAAATTATAAATTGAAAGAGATGTCATATACTAAAGAAAAAGTGACACAAACTTTTGATGTTCCATTGGACTTCGGGAGATCAGTCACTCTGCTGTTCCTAATGTTTTATTTGATTTATTCGTGTGTGCAGTGAGACTTCAACAGCACAAGCGCAAGCACGACGACTCGAAGCCGCCATACATTTGCGAGGTCTGCGGTGCTCACTACAAGCACAAGCGTGCATGTGATATACACGTCGCCCTTCACAAAGGTACAATACTATGCAATAACTTATATCTACGCACATATCATTCGTGCTCTGAAATGCGTGCAGAAACCATAGGCAATGACCAGCATTACCAACCAGCAGGAATTAACCGAACTGTAATTTTAACATCAGCTCCTGAAAACTCTGTCGCTGTCAAATTCACGTGGGGGTCTATTCTAGATTCGAAACGTCGCCATTTCGAACTGTCACTTGTTTGTTGTCTTTTTACTTTACGGAATACGGAGAAAATTAACATTGAAATCGTGATTTTTAGGTTAGTTAATAAATAATTTAATTAAGTTATTGTAACTACAATAGGATCTGATCCAAAGAGACTTTGGGCTCACGAATGCTCATGCCATAGTATAACGTATTAGTCAATGAATTACTCGTATAATATTTCTATATATATCGGATATATTTAAACTCTTCAAAAATGAAACATCTAATTTACTAGAAAATAATTGATACCAATCTATAATAACAAACTACTTTTTACGTTTCCCGCTTGTTCAGGGGTTTTCACAAACGTTGAAAACGTTGAAGACACCGATATAGGATCTTTGAATGTTGATACGTGTTGGTAACCTTCCTGTTTATTTTCTCTTCTTTTAGCTAATCTTTATTTTATTAATACTGGCTGTGTGATTGTGATTATGTTATTTTTCCGTAATTTTTAAGTAATGACTAATTGTAATTTGATTACACTATATGTTAATTTGTTTAATTAAGTATAACAAGGATGACGATTAATTTGATTATGTTGATGAAATATCCGCAATAGGCTAGACGACTAAAAAATCTATTTAGTCCGTCTTTTACATTATTATAATATATTGTACATGTATTTTTTCTTTTGTTTGTCAAATCAAAATACAGGGCGTTCAAGTTTCGCGTAACGTCACTATTAGGTACAATAGTGACGTTACCAGCCCCCACACCGGAACTTTGATGCTCTTTGTCTTCGTCAATTTTATTTAAAGTGAAAAAGGAAAAAATACGTGTCTAATCATCACTAATTAGAACGATAGTTTTTCAACCTAGTCGTCATCCCTATTACTCAAGTTATGTCCGATTGTGTCGGTGGCCCAGCAGTAAGAGAGTGCGACTTTCAATCCGAAGGTCACAGGTTCAAACCCCGGCTCGTACCAATAAGTTTCGGAATTCATGTACGTACAAAATATCATTTGATATTTACCAATCGCTTTTGTGAGGAAACCGGACTAATCCCAGAGTCCTAGTTTACCCTCGGGGTTGGAAGGTCAGATGGCAGTTGCTTCCCTAAATCTAGCGCCTACGCCAAATCCTGGGATTAGTTGCCAAAGCGGACCCAGGCTCCCTGAGACGTGGCATAAGCCGGGAAAACGCTAGGGAGAAGACTCAAGTTGTGTCCGCAAATTGTTCAGTCAATTAACATTCTATGTAAAACTAAGTAATTAGTTACAGAGAAAAATATTGTAATATTTGTAATTATGGAACGTTGTTTAAGCTGGTCAAAACTTGGTTATGGTATTTGTCCAACTATTTTTGCCTACGGTTCATTTGTTTCCCACGCCAATCCTTTATTTTGACTCCTCTTACAAATATATTTGTTAGCTTTCATAATATGAGTGCAAATAAAATAAGCTGCATAAATTTGCTTTTAGGTATTAGCGACTGGAAATGTGAGGAGTGCAATAAGCTGTTCCCATCTAAAGGTGCACTGCATAGACACAATAATATACACACGGGGAAACCCAATTATCAGGTAAGTAATAAGTGTAATAACTAGGGTTAGGATTTTGGTGCCCTTGAGGCCTACTTGCAGAATAAATTTTTGAATTTGAGTTTGGTGGCATTTTAGCACAAGTAATGCAGTGGAGTCGCCATTGTATTTTTTATATGAATAAATTAACTGATCTGTGAGTTGTTGACGTTTCAGTGCGACTTGTGCGGCAAATCGTTCATCCACACGTCGTCATTCAAGATGCACAAGCTATCCCACTCCGGCGTCAAGCCGCACGCGTGCGACGTGTGCGGGCTGGCGCTTATGACGCGCTCGCATCTCAAGCGGCACAAGCGGGTGCATAGCGGCGAGAAGCGACACGAGTGTCCCATCTGTGGGAAACGCTTCTCTGAGAGGTAACATCGTCATTTGTTTTGTCAATAATCAGACATGGATGCTCCAGCGGTTCGAGAAGCACAAGCTGTCATACTACGGATTCAAGCTGCACGCGTGAGACGTGTGAGAACTGGTGCTCGTACCTCAAGCGGCACAAATGTGTGCACAGCGGCGAGAAGCGACACAAATACCCCTCTGGGATATTTATCTGGGAGGTAAGGTCATCTTTTCTTTTGTAACGGGCAGTCCAAAATATGACACTATTTTAGTAGGTGTACCTACTTGTTTTTAAATTCAGGCTGTGTCTAAAGGTAGATACAATCGTCCTCAGATACAGCCTGTATGTTGAATAATATCTATCATAAGAATTTAAAAAAGGCGGGAAAAGTTAGTATGATAGTTAAAGGTCAATCAGATTTATAATTGTATGAAAAGACATTCATTTTTAGGGCCAGCAACATCCAGGCTTAGCCAACTAACCCAGACTTGGCTGGTTCATACTATGATTTGTTAACGGTTAACACCGGGTTAGTTGGTCAACTCTGGATAGTGCAAGCCATGTTTTTTAGAGATTTGGCTGTTGCTTTTTGTTCAGAACCTGCTAACTTATTTGCTGCAAAAAAATGTCAATGCTTTGCTTTTTGTTCAGAACCTGCTAATAACAATTTTTTTAAGTCTGTTGTGAAGTACAGCCTTAGCAACTTTGTAATGTCCGTGTGTATGATTTTTTACTATTTAAAATAGAAAAAAAAATGGGGATGGAATGGGCTGGGAATAATTATAACATAAATTATAACATTATAGCTTACATCAGTTGTCTTCAACTGCCTGCCTGAATTATATATATAATAAATAAAATAAATAAATAGATAAGTTGTACTGTGTTACGGTCTGAAACGTTTTCTTACGATAATTGGTTCCTGCAGAGTTATTGTTGTTCTGTTGTTGAGAGATCCTGCAAAAGGACAGATAAAATCGTTAAGTATATCAGGAAAGTCTTACGATCTTTCTTCAACAAAAAAATCGATTTGGACGAATAGCTATTTTGTTGATATGTACCTATGTGTTTTCCGGCTGTGTTTTCATGATCTGAATGTTTATGTTGTGTTCAATGATGTTTTATTTGGCTGTTGAACGACTTCGCGCGACAAGCAGTGGCTACGGCGGCAGCCTTATGCGAGAAAGATCAGAATATCGATATTTCTCTTCTATGGTTATGTCAACGCTGGACGCGCAATATCATGACGATATGCGTACTTACAAATCCTCTGATGAGATAAGCTCTTTGATTTGGTGGGATAAAGTCTATTTTTAATTAAGGATACTTAATGCAATATTTAAATTAGGTAGAACAACAACAATATTTTACAGTCTCCTTAATATGCCGTACAATTGCATAATGTAGATCTTTATTGACATCAATTGTTGGTTTATATATATTAATAAATTTAGGTAACACGACGTTACACCTACATACACAATTTAATACAAATAGATATATAAAATAAAAAATATTTTACAAATTTAATGTTAATAATCCTGAACAATTTTAGTTTGGTTATTGTTTATTTCTCTTTTACCAATATTTTGTGTCTGGAAAGTACAATAATCCTTGATCTGCGTCGCAATCATATATCATGCTTAAATTTTTTGACAAATTCATTACTGCCGACAGGTTTCGGTTTATTTTTGACGTGACAACGTCTTAAATTAGGTTGCGGCTGGGAGTCACTTATGAAAAAGTGTAACGCTCGGTAACGTTACGATGAGTCACCGAACGAGAGAGAGGCCCGCCGAATACCTTGCGTCTCTCTCCCACTCAACTATGATCGGTCTGCCGCGCGCGCAGCACTAGAGAATTAGGCGCATTGAATCGGCGCATGCTTGTGTCTCTGTCTTTGTCTTTCTCGAACGTTGATAGTGTTAAGTAAGTTCCTATTGTGCAATTTAATTATATTCATATCAATAAATATTCTACCGAGAAAAAGACGTTGTCACGTAAAATCTTCGCCCGTAAAACCGACTTTTTGGTTATTATTTTATTGAAATGTGAATTCTTCCCTAAGGTTCCCAGCGTAAGATCCATACGCTGATTTATTCAAAATTGTTGAAAAGTCTTTCTTGCTCTGGTTCTTCGGCAACTCTCCGGTATTATAATTTGCTGGCAAATTTCCAGTTGTCACAATACTTATTTGTTGCTAAAAAATGTCAATGCTTTGCTTTTTGTTCAGAACCTGCTAACTTATTTGCTGCAAAAAAATGTCAATGCTTTGCTTTTTGTTCAGAACCTGCTAATAACAATTTTTTTAAGTCTGTTGTGAAGTACAGCCTTAGCAACTTTGTAATGTCCGTGTGTATGATTTTTTACTATTTAAAATAGAAAAAAAAATGGGGATGGAATGGGCTGGGAATAATTATAACATAAATAGATAAGTTGTACTGTGTTACGGTCTGAAACGTTTTCTTACGATAATTGGTTCCTGCAGAGTTATTGTTGTTCTGTTGTTGAGAGATCCTGCAAAAGGACAGATAAAATCGTTAAGTATATCAGGAAAGTCTTACGATCTTTCTTCAACAAAAAAATCGATTTGGACGAATAGCTATTTTGTTGATATGTACCTATGTGTTTTCCGGCTGTGTTTTCATGATCTGAATGTTTATGTTGTGTTCAATGATGTTTCTCTAACTTTCTTTAGTCTTCGCCTCACCTCATTTACATTTCATTTATTTAGGATGTACAGTTCATTTGGGTATTAATTTATACGACATTGGTAGTGGCTATATAAAAAGAAAGGATTATGCGATCACATAAAAGAAGATTTAAGAATATTGTTGTTCTTCTACTTAATGCAACTAAAAAAGAAAGACCTACTAAATCTGCTCATTATTAGTATTTGATTGACCGGTTACACTAGTTACCATGCTCCAGTATGTGAAGTATGCAGTTCAGGCTAAGAATTTACAAGTAAGTATTTGTTTTTGTTTTGATTGTGACTTGTGTATTTTGCAGCGTATTTTTTATACAACTAAGAATTGCACCAAGCACCGGTTATTCTAAAAAGGACTGCGATACAAATATTAACGATGTACAAAGTGAATAATGTGTTCCCATCGTAGTTTGTCGGGACTGAACGTTTTTATCTTTCTTAATTAGCTTACGTTGGGCTCTGAAGTCACTGACTTCAAGTCAGCTAAGACACAAAGATAAATTGGGCATTTTTGTTTCAAAAAATGAAGGGAAATATTATTATCTGCACCTGTATTTACGTTTCCTTTTGGGACCGTAACGAAAAGAAAATAGACAAATTCATAATGGTATTAATTTTTCTCAAATATAAACATCAAAATAATTACAAATAGTCTGAAAGCCTGAGATAGGTAGGTACACAACTTAAGAATGATCGTTGATCGCTGACCTTCTAATTTTCTCATTTGATTGTCGGCGACCGCTTTTGTGCATTTTATAGGTTTGTGTAACTTTTTTGGTCTCAACTGATGTAAATTTAGCCATATTATAACATAGTAGCATAGGGTAGACTTTCCTGGCAGTTTTATCTACATAATTTACCGAATGCTAGTCGAACTTGTGATGCGAAAGCCAAGTTCGGCTAACACTTGTAGCATGAGAATTCCATGTACGTGGAAAAATACGTGGTAGGATAGTAGAACATCGTTGTTATATATGCGGACACTGATACACGCTGTCAGAGCCGCTTTGCCTTCTTACCTCCATCACGCTAATGTCGAAATGTTGACATTTAACAAATTGTTTGTCTCGGGCAGAAACCATTATTTAAAAGAAGAATAATAGGTTAATAAGATATATTGACAAAATGTATGTATATTAACGTGTAATTCACGTTTTTAAGTCGGAATCTTTGCCACAAATCATCATCTAAATATGGTTTAGAAATAAATATTCGTCGTGATTGGGTTACTTTTTTGTTGGTCATATAGGTAATTGTATGTACATACCTACATATTTTCCTCGGTCGTTCCCTGGTTTGATTTTTGTTAGGTTGTTTCTAATTTTCATGTGGTTTTGTCATGGAATGTTTTAATTTTGATTAAGTTATTAACTGCGCGTTAGTGCAAGTCTTTCAACTTGGACAAAAAATGTTTTTGTCGTTTGCACATTTCTTAACAGATTTCCATTAAATTTTGCGAGTAGGTTGTATAGGTACATAGCTTAGGACTTGTTTGTCGTCATTTCGTTTTTTGAAAATGTTAAAATATTGGAAGTTGGCACAAAGGATTTATTGCCATAAAAATCTTATGGCACTTGCCCATGTGACAGCTTCTACCATGTATTATTTAGATTTTTTCTTTGCTCGCGAGGCCTACAGCTGACAGCGACTATGTTTGTTTTGGTTGCATTTTGTTCTCGTACTAGTGAATTTATGCTGTCAGAATCAAAATCTAGGCACACCGGTAACGTCCCTACCAACAATGCCTGATACTCTTTTGTAGTGACGATACTGATGTGTCAAATGGTGCAAGTCCAAAACATAGTTCGATAATGTAGCTATAATAAAGGACGTTGCAACTTGCAAATACAAATATGTTAACGGTTTGGCAACAAATGTAATAAGATGAAAATTGTACAGTTATCTTGGAAATCGACTGTATAGGTACATAGGTTTGTTTGAAATATGAGGTGTGCTTTATTTCATAATACCTTAAAGTTGTCTATTTTCTTTTTGACACGGTCTTTAAAACCGTAAAAAGTCCTTAACCGTTTACCATACTCCCCGTGGCGACAAACGTTTTCAAGCTGCACGCGTGAGACGTGTGAGAACTGGTGCTCGTACCTCAAGCGGCACAAATGTGTGCACAGCGGCGAGAAGCGACACAAATACCCCTCTGGGATATTTATCTGGGAGGTAAGGTCATCTTTTCTTTTGTAACGGGCAGTCCAAAAGATGACACTATTTTAGTAGGTGTACCTACTTGTTTTTAAATTCAGGCTGTGTCTAAAGGTAGATACAATCGTCCTCAGATACAGCCTGTATGTTGAATAATATCTATCATAAGAATTTAAAAAAGGCGGGAAAAGTTAGTATGATAGTTAAAAAGATAGTTAGTATCAGATTTATAATTGTATGAAAAGACATTCATTTTTAGGGCCAGCAACATCCAGGCTTAGCCAACTAACCCAGACTTGGCTGGTTCATACTATGATTTGTTAACGGTTAACACCGGGTTAGTTGGTCAACTCTGGATAGTGCAAGCCATGTTTTTTAGAGATTTGGCTGTTGAACGACTTCGCGCGACAAGCAGTGGCTACGGCGGCAGCCTTATGCGAGAAAGATCAGAATATCGATATTTCTCTTCTATGGTTATGTCAACGCTGGACGCGCAATATCATGACGATATGCGTGCTTACAAATCCTCTGATGAGATAAGCTCTTTGATTTGGTGGGATAAAGTCTATTTTTAATTAAGGATACTTAATGCAATATTTAAATTAGGTAGAACAACAACAATATTTTACAGTCTCCTTAATATGCCGTACAATTGCATAATGTAGATCTTTATTGACATCAATTGTTGGTTTATATGTATTAATAAATTTAGGTAACACGACGTTACACCTACATACACAATTTAATACAAATATATAAAATAAAAAATATTTTACAAATTTAATGTTAATAATCCTGAACAATTTTAGTTTGGTTATTGTTTATTTCTCTTTTACCAATATTTTGTGTCTGGAAAGTACAATAATCCTTGATCTGCGTCGCAATCATATATCATGCTTAAATTTTTTGACAAATTCATTACTGCCGACAGGTTTCGGTTTATTTTTTGGTTATTATTTTATTGAAATGTGAATTCTTCCCTAAGGTTCCCAGCGTAAGATCCATACGCTGATTTATTCAAAATTGTTGAAAAGTCTTTCTTGCTCTGGTTCTTCGGCAACTCTCCGGTATTATAATTTGCTGGCAAATTTCCAGTTGTCACAATACTTATTTATTGCTAAAAAATGTCAATGCTTTGCTTTTTGTTCAGAACCTGCTAACTTATTTGCTGCAAAAAAATGTCAATGCTTTGCTTTTTGTTCAGAACCTGCTAATAACAATTTTTTTAAGTCTGTTGTGAAGTACAGCCTTAGCAACTTTGTAATGTCCGTGTGTATGATTTTTTACTATTTAAAATAGAAAAAAAAATGGGGATGGAATGGGCTGGGAATAATTATAACATAAATAGATAAGTTGTACTGTGTTACGGTCTGAAACGTTTTCTTACGATAATTGGTTCCTGCAGAGTTATTGTTGTTCTGTTGTTGAGAGATCCTGCAAAAGGACAGATAAAATCGTTAAGTATATCAGGAAAGTCTTACGATCTTTCTTCAACAAAAAAATCGATTTGGACGAATAGCTATTTTGTTGATATGTACCTATGTGTTTTCCGGCTGTGTTTTCATGATCTGAATGTTTATGTTGTGTTCAATGATGTTTCTCTAACTTTCTTTAGTCTTCGCCTCACCTCATTTACATTTCATTTATTTAGGATGTACAGTTCATTTGGGTATTAATTTATACGACATTGGTAGTGGCTATATAAAAAGAAAGGATTATGCGATCACATAAAAGAAGATTTAAGAATATTGTTGTTCTTCTACTTAATGCAACTAAAAAAGAAAGACCTACTAAATCTGCTCATTATTAGTATTTGATTGACCGGTTACACTAGTTACCATGCTCCAGTATGTGAAGTATGCAGTTCAGGCTAAGAATTTACAAGTAAGTATTTGTTTTTGTTTTGATTGTGACTTGTGTATTTTGCAGCGTATTTTTTATACAACGAAGAATTGCACCAAGCACCGGTTATTCTAAAAAGGACTGCGATACAAATATTAACGATGTACAAAGTGAATAATGTGTTCCCATCGTAGTTTGTCGGGACTGAACGTTTTTATCTTTCTTAATTAGCTTACGTTGGGCTCTGAAGTCACTGACTTCAAGTCAGCTTAGACACAAAGATAAATTGGGCATTTTTGTTTCAAAAAATGAAGGGAAATATTATTATCTGCACCTGTATTTACGTTTCCTTTTGGGACCGTAACGAAAAGAAAATAGACAAATTCATAATGGTATTAATTTTTCTCAAATATAAACATCAAAATAATTACAAATAGTCTGAAAGCCTGAGATAGGTAGGTACACAACTTAAGAATGATCGTTGATCGCTGACCTTCTAATTTTCTCATTTGATTGTCGGCGACCGCTTTTGTGCATTTTATAGGTTTGTGTAACTTTTTTGGTCTCAACTGATGTAAATTTAGCCATATTATAACATAGTAGCATAGGGTAGACTTTCCTGGCAGTTTTATCTACATAATTTACCGAATGCTAGTCGAACTTGTGATGCGAAAGCCAAGTTCGGCTAACACTTGTAGCATGAGAATTCCATGTACGTGGAAAAATACGTGGTAGGATAGTAGAACATCGTTGTTATATATGCGGACACTGATACACGCTGTCAGAGCCGCTTTGCCTTCTTACCTCCATCACGCTAATGTCGAAATGTTGACATTTAACAAATTGTTTGTCTCGGGCAGAAACCATTATTTAAAAGAAGAATAATAGGTTAATAAGATATATTGACAAAATGTATGTATATTAACGTGTAATTCACGTTTTTAAGTCGGAATCTTTGCCACAAATCATCATCTAAATATGGTTTAGAAATAAATATTCGTCGTGATTGGGTTACTTTTTTGTTGGTCATATAGGTAATTGTATGTACATACCTACATATTTTCCTCGGTCGTTCCCTGGTTTGATTTTTGTTAGGTTGTTTCTAATTTTCATGTGGTTTTGTCATGGAATGTTTTAATTTTGATTAAGTTATTAACTGCGCGTTAGTGCAAGTCTTTCAACTTGGACAAAAAATGTTTTTGTCGTTTGCACATTTCTTAACAGATTTCCATTAAATTTTGCGAGTAGGTTGTATAGGTACATAGCTTAGGACTTGTTTGTCGTCATTTCGTTTTTTGAAAATGTTAAAATATTGGAAGTTGGCACAAAGGATTTATTGCCATAAAAATCTTATGGCACTTGCCCATGTGACAGCTTCTACCATGTATTATTTAGATTTTTTCTTTGCTCGCGAGGCCTACAGCTGACAGCGACTATGTTTGTTTTGGTTGCATTTTGTTCTCGTACTAGTGAATTTATGCTGTCAGAATCAAAATCTAGGCACACCGGTAACGTCCCTACCAACAATGCCTGATACTCTTTTGTAGTGACGATACTGATGTGTCAAATGGTGCAAGTCCAAAACATAGTTCGATAATGTAGCTATAATAAAGGACGTTGCAACTTGCAAATACAAATATGTTAACGGTTTGGCAACAAATGTAATAAGATGAAAATTGTACAGTTATCTTGGAAATCGACTGTATAGGTACATAGGTTTGTTTGAAATATGAGGTGTGCTTTATTTCATAATACCTTAAAGTTGTCTATTTTCTTTTTGACACGGTCTTTAAAACCGTAAAAAGTCCTTAACCGTTTACCATACTCCCCGTGGCGACAAACGTTTTCAAGCTGCACGCGTTAGACGTGTGAGAACTGGTGCTCGTACCTCAAGCGGCACAAATGTGTGCACAGCGGCGAGAAGCGACACAAATACCCCTCTGGGATATTTATCTGGGAGGTAAGGTCATCTTTTCTTTTGTAACGGGCAGTCCAAAAGATGACACTATTTTAGTAGGTGTACCTACTTGTTTTTAAATTCAGGCTGTGTCTAAAGGTAGATACAATCGTCCTCAGATACAGCCTGTATGTTGAATAATATCTATCATAAGAATTTAAAAACCGGCCAAGTGCGAGTCGGGCTCGCGCACAAAGGGTTCCGTAGCAGCAAATATAATAAACTTATTATGTCAATTTATACACCTGGTGAATGGAGCCTAAACTTATAAGGTTCAGCCATCGTTTTCAGTGTAAGCACAATAACTTAACCAAAATTACAGTTAAATCAACCTATCTCAAAAACTATAAGAGATACTTTGATCAAACCAAAAATCGTTGAAAGAGTTAATTAGCATGCATCACCTCTATTTTTTTTAGAATTTTATACCCCGTAGTTATAAAAATAGAGGGGGGGGGACATACTTTTTACGACTTTGAGAGCTGATATCTCAAAAACCGTTCACTTTAAGAAAAATGTTTTTTAGAAAACTTTATATCATTTTAAAAGACCTTTCCATTGATACCCCACACGGGTATGTACATCGAAAAAAAAATTTTCATCCCTCAGTTACATGTATGGGGGGCCCCACCCCCAATTCTTTTTTTTACTATTTAGTGTCATAATTTTGTAGCGGTTCATACAACACATATTCCCATCAAATTTCATCACTGTAGTACTTATAGTTTCCGAGTAAATCGGCTGTGACAGACGGACAGACGGACAGACGGACAGACGGACAGACGGACATGACGAAACTATAAGGGTTCCGTTTTTGCCATTTTGGCTACGGAACCCTAAAAAAGGCGGGAAAAGTTAGTATGATAGTTAAAAAGATAGTTAGTATCAGATTTATAATTGTATGAAAAGACATTCATTTTTAGGGCCAGGAACATCCAGGCTTAGCCAACTAACCCAGACTTGGCTGGTTCATACTATGATTTGTTAACGGTTAACACCGGGTTAGTTGGTCAACTCTGGATAGTGCAAGCCATGTTTTTTAGAGATTTGGCTGTTGAACGACTTCGCGCGACAAGCAGTGGCTACGGCGGCAGCCTTATGCGAGAAAGATCAGAATATCGATATTTCTCTTCTATGGTTATGTCAACGCTGGACGCGCAATATCATGACGATATGCGTGCTTACAAATCCTCTGATGAGATAAGCTCTTTGATTTGGTGGGATAAAGTCTATTTTTAATTAAGGATACTTAATGCAATATTTAAATTAGGTAGAACAACAACAATATTTTACAGTCTCCTTAATATGCCGTACAATTGCATAATGTAGATCTTTATTGACATCAATTGTTGGTTTATATGTATTAATAAATTTAGGTAACACGACGTTACACCTACATACACAATTTAATACAAATATATAAAATAAAAAATATTTTACAAATTTAATGTTAATAATCCTGAACAATTTTAGTTTGGTTATTGTTTATTTCTCTTTTACCAATATTTTGTGTCTGGAAAGTACAATAATCCTTGATCTGCGTCGCAATCATATATCATGCTTAAATTTTTTGACAAATTCATTACTGCCGACAGGTTTCGGTTTATTTTTTGGTTATTATTTTATTGAAATGTGAATTCTTCCCTAAGGTTCCCAGCGTAAGATCCATACGCTGATTTATTCAAAATTGTTGAAAAGTCTTTCTTGCTCTGGTTCTTCGGCAACTCTCCGGTATTATAATTTGCTGGCAAATTTCCAGTTGTCACAATACTTATTTATTGCTAAAAAATGTCAATGCTTTGCTTTTTGTTCAGAACCTGCTAACTTATTTGCTGCAAAAAAATGTCAATGCTTTGCTTTTTGTTCAGAACCTGCTAATAACAATTTTTTTAAGTCTGTTGTGAAGTACAGCCTTAGCAACTTTGTAATGTCCGTGTGTATGATTTTTTACTATTTAAAATAGAAAAAAAAATGGGGATGGAATGGGCTGGGAATAATTATAACATAAATAGATAAGTTGTACTGTGTTACGGTCTGAAACGTTTTCTTACGATAATTGGTTCCTGCAGAGTTATTGTTGTTCTGTTGTTGAGAGATCCTGCAAAAGGACAGATAAAATCGTTAAGTATATCAGGAAAGTCTTACGATCTTTCTTCAACAAAAAAATCGATTTGGACGAATAGCTATTTTGTTGATATGTACCTATGTGTTTTCCGGCTGTGTTTTCATGATCTGAATGTTTATGTTGTGTTCAATGATGTTTCTCTAACTTTCTTTAGTCTTCGCCTCACCTCATTTACATTTCATTTATTTAGGATGTACAGTTCATTTGGGTATTAATTTATACGACATTGGTAGTGGCTATATAAAAAGAAAGGATTATGCGATCACATAAAAGAAGATTTAAGAATATTGTTGTTCTTCTACTTAATGCAACTAAAAAAGAAAGACCTACTAAATCTGCTCATTATTAGTATTTGATTGACCGGTTACACTAGTTACCATGCTCCAGTATGTGAAGTATGCAGTTCAGGCTAAGAATTTACAAGTAAGTATTTGTTTTTGTTTTGATTGTGACTTGTGTATTTTGCAGCGTATTTTTTATACAACGAAGAATTGCACCAAGCACCGGTTATTCTAAAAAGGACTGCGATACAAATATTAACGATGTACAAAGTGAATAATGTGTTCCCATCGTAGTTTGTCGGGACTGAACGTTTTTATCTTTCTTAATTAGCTTACGTTGGGCTCTGAAGTCACTGACTTCAAGTCAGCTAAGACACAAAGATAAATTGGGCATTTTTGTTTCAAAAAATGAAGGGAAATATTATTATCTGCACCTGTATTTACGTTTCCTTTTGGGACCGTAACGAAAAGAAAATAGACAAATTAATAATGGTATTAATTTTTCTCAAATATAAACATCAAAATAATTACAAATAGTCTGAAAGCCTGAGATAGGTAGGTACACAACTTAAGAATGATCGTTGATCGCTGACCTTCTAATTTTCTCATTTGATTGTCGGCGACCGCTTTTGTGCATTTTATAGGTTTGTGTAACTTTTTTGGTCTCAACTGATGTAAATTTAGCCATATTATAACATAGTAGCATAGGGTAGACTTTCCTGGCAGTTTTATCTACATAATTTACCGAATGCTAGTCGAACTTGTGATGCGAAAGCCAAGTTCGGCTAACACTTGTAGCATGAGAATTCCATGTACGTGGAAAAATACGTGGTAGGATAGTAGAACATCGTTGTTATATATGCGGACACTGATACACGCTGTCAGAGCCGCTTTGCCTTCTTACCTCCATCACGCTAATGTCGAAATGTTGACATTTAACAAATTGTTTGTCTCGGGCAGAAACCATTATTTAAAAGAAGAATAATAGGTTAATAAGATATATTGACAAAATGTATGTATATTAACGTGTAATTCACGTTTTTAAGTCGGAATCTTTGCCACAAATCATCATCTAAATATGGTTTAGAAATAAATATTCGTCGTGATTGCGTTACTTTTTTGTTGGTCATATAGGTAATTGTATGTACATACCTACATATTTTCCTCGGTCGTTCCCTGGTTTGATTTTTGTTAGGTTGTTTCTAATTTTCATGTGGTTTTGTCATGGAATGTTTTAATTTTGATTAAGTTATTAACTGCGCGTTAGTGCAAGTCTTTCAACTTGGACAAAAAATGTTTTTGTCGTTTGCACATTTCTTAACAGATTTCCATTAAATTTTGCGAGTAGGTTGTATAGGTACATAGCTTAGGACTTGTTTGTCGTCATTTCGTTTTTTGAAAATGTTAAAATATTGGAAGTTGGCACAAAGGATTTATTGCCATAAAAATCTTATGGCACTTGCCCATGTGACAGCTTCTACCATGTATTATTTAGATTTTTTCTTTGCTCGCGAGGCCTACAGCTGACAGCGACTATGTTTGTTTTGGTTGCATTTTGTTCTCGTACTAGTGAATTTATGCTGTCAGAATCAAAATCTAGGCACACCGGTAACGTCCCTACCAACAATGCCTGATACTCTTTTGTAGTGACGATACTGATGTGTCAAATGGTGCAAGTCCAAAACATAGTTCGATAATGTAGCTATAATAAAGGACGTTGCAACTTGCAAATACAAATATGTTAACGGTTTGGCAACAAATGTAATAAGATGAAAATTGTACAGTTATCTTGGAAATCGACTGTATAGGTACATAGGTTTGTTTGAAATATGAGGTGTGCTTTATTTCATAATACCTTAAAGTTGTCTATTTTCTTTTTGACACGGTCTTTAAAACCGTAAAAAGTCCTTAACCGTTTACCATACTCCCCGTGGCGACAAACGTTTTCAAGCTGCACGCGTGAGACGTGTGAGAACTGGTGCTCGTACCTCAAGCGGCACAAATGTGTGCACAGCGGCGAGTAGCGATGTGTCAACCCGGTTTGCTAACTCGGTCCAAACCGAGTTAGGCTCAACTCGGCCCGACCCGGTTTGTGAATTCACTAACTCGAGTTGAACGGTTTGGACCGCGAATGAAACCGCGAGCGGGTCGCACTCGCACTGCGACTCGCGCGAGCGGGCTAGAACGGAGCGGGTGAACCGAACCGAATGAGGCGCCGAATAATCCCGATTTCCCCCGAAACAGGTGCGCGAGCGAGGTCTGTCTTGACCTTGACTGACCATTAGAAGACCTTATCTCGTGGCAGTAAGGTTCACTAAAACTTATTAAATAGTAGCGTCGTCGTAATATGACGTTGTCCTTGAACTTAATTAGTGTTTTGAATTTAGCGTAGGTACGTAATTTCAAATTTTAATAGACAGTTCGTGTTATTTGATTTTTTTAAATATTTGATTGGTGTTTTCCAGACTAGAAAGTAGTGTGTTACTATTTTTTACCATTGTTTTGGTTTATTAATTAGTGCACAGTATAACTATTTTGCTAGACAATGTCAGCACCAGGACCGCAAAAACGCTCTGCAGTTTGGGAACGAATCCCCTTTAGACGGCAGAGCTAAATGTAAAATGGCTCAGATTCATATAAATATTCAGGCAACACAAGTAGTAGGTACATTCATGAATGAGTTTGAGTAAAATATATTTCATTAGTAAAATATATGGCATTAGCCGAACCGAACCGACAAATCACCTGTGGACAGGTTAGGTTTGACTCGTCTGATTGACTCGATCTACTAAGACGGGTTCGGTCGGTCCGATCAAACCTAATAACTACACCGGACCGTCATAGCAACTCGGTTTGATCAACCCGGTTTGAGCCCGGTTTACACAAAAAGTCAAACCGTTCAGTTCGGTTTGGTTTATCTTCGGGTCAAACCGTTCAACTCGGTTTGCGATATTTTCGGGTTGGCACATCTCTAGCGGCGAGAAGCGACACAAATACCCCTCTGGGATATTTATCTGGGAGGTAAGGTCATCTTTTCTTTTGTAACGGGCAGTCCAAAAGATGACACTATTTTAGTAGGTGTACCTACTTGTTTTTAAATTCAGGCTGTGTCTAAAGGTAGATACAATCGTCCTCAGATACAGCCTGTATGTTGAATAATATCTATCATAAGAATTTAAAAAAGGCGGGAAAAGT
Source organism: Lathronympha strigana (assembly GCA_949128165.1). Lineage (NCBI taxonomy): Eukaryota > Metazoa > Arthropoda > Insecta > Lepidoptera > Tortricidae > Lathronympha > Lathronympha strigana. The sequence goes on along the minus strand of OX421901.1, from coordinate 26,087,664 downwards.
TAGTATGATAGTTAAAAAGATAGTTAGTATCAGATTTATAATTGTATGAAAAGACATTCATTTTTAGGGCCAGGAACATCCAGGCTTAGCCAACTAACCCAGACTTGGCTGGTTCATACTATGATTTGTTAACGGTTAACACCGGGTTAGTTGGTCAACTCTGGATAGTGCAAGCCATGTTTTTTAGAGATTTGGCTGTTGAACGACTTCGCGCGACAAGCAGTGGCTACGGCGGCAGCCTTATGCGAGAAAGATCAGAATATCGATATTTCTCTTCTATGGTTATGTCAACGCTGGACGCGCAATATCATGACGATATGCGTGCTTACAAATCCTCTGATGAGATAAGCTCTTTGATTTGGTGGGATAAAGTCTATTTTTAATTAAGGATACTTAATGCAATATTTAAATTAGGTAGAACAACAACAATATTTTACAGTCTCCTTAATATGCCGTACAATTGCATAATGTAGATCTTTATTGACATCAATTGTTGGTTTATATGTATTAATAAATTTAGGTAACACGACGTTACACCTACATACACAATTTAATACAAATATATAAAATAAAAAATATTTTACAAATTTAATGTTAATAATCCTGAACAATTTTAGTTTGGTTATTGTTTATTTCTCTTTTACCAATATTTTGTGTCTGGAAAGTACAATAATCCTTGATCTGCGTCGCAATCATATATCATGCTTAAATTTTTTGACAAATTCATTACTGCCGACAGGTTTCGGTTTATTTTTTGGTTATTATTTTATTGAAATGTGAATTCTTCCCTAAGGTTCCCAGCGTAAGATCCATACGCTGATTTATTCAAAATTGTTGAAAAGTCTTTCTTGCTCTGGTTCTTCGGCAACTCTCCGGTATTATAATTTGCTGGCAAATTTCCAGTTGTCACAATACTTATTTATTGCTAAAAAATGTCAATGCTTTGCTTTTTGTTCAGAACCTGCTAACTTATTTGCTGCAAAAAAATGTCAATGCTTTGCTTTTTGTTCAGAACCTGCTAATAACAATTTTTTTAAGTCTGTTGTGAAGTACAGCCTTAGCAACTTTGTAATGTCCGTGTGTATGATTTTTTACTATTTAAAATAGAAAAAAAAATGGGGATGGAATGGGCTGGGAATAATTATAACATAAATAGATAAGTTGTACTGTGTTACGGTCTGAAACGTTTTCTTACGATAATTGGTTCCTGCAGAGTTATTGTTGTTCTGTTGTTGAGAGATCCTGCAAAAGGACAGATAAAATCGTTAAGTATATCAGGAAAGTCTTACGATCTTTCTTCAACAAAAAAATCGATTTGGACGAATAGCTATTTTGTTGATATGTACCTATGTGTTTTCCGGCTGTGTTTTCATGATCTGAATGTTTATGTTGTGTTCAATGATGTTTCTCTAACTTTCTTTAGTCTTCGCCTCACCTCATTTACATTTCATTTATTTAGGATGTACAGTTCATTTGGGTATTAATTTATACGACATTGGTAGTGGCTATATAAAAAGAAAGGATTATGCGATCACATAAAAGAAGATTTAAGAATATTGTTGTTCTTCTACTTAATGCAACTAAAAAAGAAAGACCTACTAAATCTGCTCATTATTAGTATTTGATTGACCGGTTACACTAGTTACCATGCTCCAGTATGTGAAGTATGCAGTTCAGGCTAAGAATTTACAAGTAAGTATTTGTTTTTGTTTTGATTGTGACTTGTGTATTTTGCAGCGTATTTTTTATACAACGAAGAATTGCACCAAGCACCGGTTATTCTAAAAAGGACTGCGATACAAATATTAACGATGTACAAAGTGAATAATGTGTTCCCATCGTAGTTTGTCGGGACTGAACGTTTTTATCTTTCTTAATTAGCTTACGTTGGGCTCTGAAGTCACTGACTTCAAGTCAGCTAAGACACAAAGATAAATTGGGCATTTTTGTTTCAAAAAATGAAGGGAAATATTATTATCTGCACCTGTATTTACGTTTCCTTTTGGGACCGTAACGAAAAGAAAATAGACAAATTCATAATGGTATTAATTTTTCTCAAATATAAACATCAAAATAATTACAAATAGTCTGAAAGCCTGAGATAGGTAGGTACACAACTTAAGAATGATCGTTGATCGCTGACCTTCTAATTTTCTCATTTGATTGTCGGCGACCGCTTTTGTGCATTTTATAGGTTTGTGTAACTTTTTTGGTCTCAACTGATGTAAATTTAGCCATATTATAACATAGTAGCATAGGGTAGACTTTCCTGGCAGTTTTATCTACATAATTTACCGAATGCTAGTCGAACTTGTGATGCGAAAGCCAAGTTCGGCTAACACTGGTAGCATGAGAATTCCATGTACGTGGAAAAATACGTGGTAGGATAGTAGAACATCGTTGTTATATATGCGGACACTGATACACGCTGTCAGAGCCGCTTTGCCTTCTTACCTCCATCACGCTAATGTCGAAATGTTGACATTTAACAAATTGTTTGTCTCGGGCAGAAACCATTATTTAAAAGAAGAATAATAGGTTAATAAGATATATTGACAAAATGTATGTATATTAACGTGTAATTCACGTTTTTAAGTCGGAATCTTTGCCACAAATCATCATCTAAATATGGTTTAGAAATAAATATTCGTCGTGATTGGGTTACTTTTTTGTTGGTCATATAGGTAATTGTATGTACATACCTACATATTTTCCTCGGTCGTTCCCTGGTTTGATTTTTGTTAGGTTGTTTCTAATTTTCATGTGGTTTTGTCATGGAATGTTTTAATTTTGATTAAGTTATTAACTGCGCGTTAGTGCAAGTCTTTCAACTTGGACAAAAAATGTTTTTGTCGTTTGCACATTTCTTAACAGATTTCCATTAAATTTTGCGAGTAGGTTGTATAGGTACATAGCTTAGGACTTGTTTGTCGTCATTTCGTTTTTTGAAAATGTTAAAATATTGGAAGTTGGCACAATAGTACATTTCGATGCTAGTGCGGAAAGTATGTCATTACTTCACGAGTCCCGAGGTATCTTGACACGAGCCGTAGGCGAGTGGCAATACTCGGGATGAGTGAAAAATGACATGTCCGCACGTGTATTGAACGACGTTTTTCAATACAGATGCGAAAAAAAATTAAATACATAAGAACGAATTTGAAAGTTTTTTATTACTTCCGTAACACTATTGTAACTAAACTATCAAGAACATCTTCAAAATATTTATCTTATCTTCTTTACTTACTTACTCATTTTCAATATCATAACCATTATTTCTCATTAACAAAATAATAAATCGCATGTGACAAATCGTATCGTCATGTCTTAGAGGCCCTTCGAACATGTTTACCTAATTGAAAAACGCCTCTACTTTGACTGACGTTTCGTAGGCTCTGTTCCGTTTCATACACACAGATTTATAAGAACTGTTTTCAATGTTAATATTTTTAATGAATGATCATTAGTATGATGAAGAAGTAACTATTGAAATATGAAATATCAATATCTTTAATATTATTGCGTTAATAGTAGGTATTTAGTTTTATTACGGCTCGGTAAAGTTAACGAACAATAATACTCTTTGGTAAGCAGTCATGAATTGGAACACAACTAAATTTAAAAAGATTGGAAAAGTAAAAAGCACTAGTTCGCAAAAACAAACTTTGCGCACGCAAAACAGCCAAAAAAAGGGCACTTTTTGAGCAACTGTATTGAAAAGGATTTATTGCCATAAAAATCTTATGGCACTTGCCCATGTGACAGCTTCTACCATGTATTATTTAGATTTTTTCTTTGCTCGCGAGGCCTACAGCTGACAGCGACTATGTTTGTTTTGGTTGCATTTTGTTCTCGTACTAGTGAATTTATGCTGTCAGAATCAAAATCTAGGCACACCGGTAACGTCCCTACCAACAATGCCTGATACTCTTTTGTAGTGACGATACTGATGTGTCAAATGGTGCAAGTCCAAAACATAGTTCGATAATGTAGCTATAATAAAGGACGTTGCAACTTGCAAATACAAATATGTTAACGGTTTGGCAACAAATGTAATAAGATGAAAATTGTACAGTTATCTTGGAAATCGACTGTATAGGTACATAGGTTTGTTTGAAATATGAGGTGTGCTTTATTTCATAATACCTTAAAGTTGTCTATTTTCTTTTTGACACGGTCTTTAAAACCGTAAAAAGTCCTTAACCGTTTACCATACTCCCCGTGGCGACAAACGTTTTCACGGTAAATAAAACACACCACTGCTTTAAATACGCTGCACTGACGCAACGTAAACGTATACAAATGTATGGAAAAATCATATACTATTTGACTGCTCTTATGGTGTAACAGCGTGTTCTGAGCCGCAGTATCGAGAAAATATTATAAAATCGTAACGCGTGAGGCACATGATCGCGATTCCATACCGTCACCGAATTTTGCGCTATGGTGTGGTGGTGTCATCTTTAAGTGGCAATCTGGCAATATGTCTTTTATTACTTATTAGGCAAGCCGGTTCGTGGATCTCGTTCACACCAGCGTTACAGTACGAGAGAGATGCACTGCAACAAAACCTTTTTTGCTAAAGCGTGAAAATAACTCGAACAATGGGCTGAAATTATCAGAAAACTGAACTTCCCGAATCCGGTGCCAGATTTCTGATAAATTATGTTAGCGTTTGGTGCGCCTTTCGGTCATTTATTTTAAGTTGCTTTTACATTGTACCAACACGGGAAAACATTAAGCTATCTATAAGACATTAAGCTACTCATCATTAATATAAGACATTAAGCTACTCATCGATCATTTACGGTGATGGCTTTGGAACGGCAGATTTTGTACACTTTAGACGTAGTAGTAATTGCGAAAATTCACATCGGTACTTTTGTAACTGAGTCTGTATTAACGTAACGTGGTTAGCTATACTCCTTGTGAAATTTTTCTTCTCACTTGAATCTGAACTCTGTTGATTCTTTCGCTTGCTCAGGTCTCAATATAAGGGTAAAGTAAAAACTTTCCCCCTAGTATAATGAAAAAAAAAACTAGTTATATTCCGTAATAGTTTGTTAACATTATGCACCTATTACAGAAAAAAAAGTCATATCCTGGGTAGTGGGTATGTCCATAATTTGTTTAAGGTAATATATTGACGTGTATGTGTGTCGTGTTTTGTTAATGCCTAAATTATTTTCACCATTACGAGGTTTATTTTTACTGTCTCGAATTATACTACTGTGTGTTTCCGCTTCAGGATCTCTCATCTCTTGCAACTGCTTTTACATGTAATTAGGAGATTTCAGTATTACTCAGTTTCTGAACTGTTTGATTGAACAAGGTCTTTAACTTCATATACATGCTTCTTTGGTTGAAATATTATATTTGCGTTGCGATTGACTTGGTTCAATGTTTATAAAAAATCGTAGTTCTCTTTGATTTTTAAAGAAATTTAATACCTATTTAAATAAGTAACAAAAGCACTGAGAACGTGTCATTTTGATAAAATTAATATTATGAATAAAAATGCCTCATGCGAATTGTAATAGGTTGTCTTATGTATTAATAATTATTGGCTTTTGCGAATTTAATTTTTTTTAATGGATATTCTGTTAACCTTTTAAGGTGTCGTGTTCACTAGATAATACAGATAATAAATAGCCTTTTGTATATAAAATATCCAGTCGTCTCGAATCAGTGGCGCATTTATCTATTTGCCGCCCGTAGCCTACTCGGTGTCAGCACCCCAGTGCTTCGCAGTTGCCGATTTGCCGCCTAAAATTGGCGACTCATGGTTCAGTCTACTCAGCCTATTGGTAAATCCGCCACTGTATAGAATCCTGCTAGAATTACCACTGTTAACAAAAGTAAGATTATAAAAGTTGATTTATGTTATAAAGGACCCGATCTTGAATAGCAACTTTACCAACTAGGCCCTACGTCTAAGATTGCGTTTCTTCCAGAGATGTGCGAGCGATGTGTTTGTGAAAGAGTCGCTTGCGCTGAGCGAGAATAAGTTTATTAATTAATTCCATTGGATCACATTTTTGGAAAAGCAGCCTAAAGCAAACCTTTGGAGCTGCCGTGACTATAACGTCATCGGCAATTGTAGTCTATGTGTATTAAAGCGTACAATATAAAAGCAACGATACCTTTAAACTCAGGTTTATTCGGGTAACCATTGTCATTAGATCATCGCCGCCTTCTTCGATGAACTCTCTCGTTTTCCCTCTATTATAAAAATGTTTTTTAAAAAAACAGGACTTATATTATGAGGACCCCAACAAAATTGATTAAGAGTCCGGTAAACTTGTTTTACGATTTTGCTCAGCTTTTTGATAATATATTGGAGCAACTAACAAGAATTCTGTTATCTTTTTAATCAAATCAAATCAAATATTTTAATGTAATAAGCATTGTACAGGGTAGGTAGTCTCTTAAATACTAAATAATTATAATTAGACCAGGTGATTTACAATTGCCTGAACTAGGAATTCCTGCGTTTCAGGCGATGGAGAGGGATATAGTTAAAATTAGCTATAAATTATTCACTTACAATGGTAAATAGGACAAAGTCAATAAACTTATCGTTATACAGCCAGTACAGTCCTTAACAAAAACAAGTTGATTCTTAAGATTTAAAAAAGTACAATTGTTACTATTTCACTACTATTAATAGGTTCTCTGTATCATCGTACGTCATATTTTGGAGGGCATGTCGTAGAGTATTTTTACAACAAAAATAACTTAATGGGTACGTGGGTCACTCGAAAAGTTTTGAGATACAAAAAAACTATTGAAGATATAAACACTATTTATTTTACATTTTCTCAAAATACTCTCCATCGTTCTTTATACAAAGTTCCATTCGTCTAAACCAACTTTGGAAACACTTTTGCCAGTCTTGATCGGATAGGTCAGAAATCGCTCCTTCATAGGCAGCCACGGCTTCTTCGCACGGCTTCTTCGGCACTCGAAAAAACTTGCCTTTTATTTTTTCCTTCACTGTTGGGAACAAAAAGAAATCGCAGGGAGCCAAGTCAGGGCTGTAGGGTGGATGAGGCAAGGTTTCAACCCCAGTTTCTGCAATAAACGCCTTTGTTCTGAGGGACGTATGTGAAGAGGCGTTGTCGTGATGCAGCATGATTCCCCGAAGTCCAGCCTTTGGTCTCCTCTCCCGCACTGCTTGGAAAACTTGCGGCAATGCTACTGTAGTGTACCATTCCGAGTTAACAGACCTATGATTTTCCAGCACTGAAGTCGACAGATGTCCCCCCCGAGAAAAAAAACTAGCCACCATTTTTTTGCCTACGTTTCGAGGTCTTTGTAATTTTGTTGGTAACTTGCCCTCTGAGAACACCCATACTGACGACTGTCGCTTACTTTCCGGATCATATTGATAAATCCATGTTTCGTCACCAGTAGGTAATGATTTCAGAAACACGTCTTGATGTTCCGTTTTCGAATTTTAAACGCATTTCATGACACCAATCCACACGAGCCTGTTTCTCAGTTCCGGAGAGCAAACGCTGGATCCAACGGCAACAAAGCTTCCTTACTCCAAGATGTTGATGTAGGATGATATTAACACTCCCCAAACTAATGCCTAGGATCTTCTCGATGTCCGTGTATGTAATTCGTGGGTCTTCTCGCACTAACATTTCAGTAGTCCATACGTTTTCTGCAGTTACTGCTGTTTGAGGGCGACCACTTCTGTGTTCATCTTCGAGGTTGGTTTTGCCCCTTTTAAATTCACTAAACCATCTAAAAACAGTTGCCCGGGATGGAGCAGAGTCTCCTAATGCCGATTGTAATCGCTGCAAAGTCGGTCTGCAAGTTCGGTTAAACCAAATTTAAAATCGTAATATATCATAGCACGAAAATGTTCGCGGTTCAGCTCCATCGTTTCAAAGAAAACCCACGGAAAACGTTGTAGCAAAACAACTGGAACTAATCTATTTTTGAAATTAGAGTGTACTGGATACTAGTGTTCTATTTTTAAATAAATTTGCTTTTTAAAAACATATAACATGGGTGCGTTCCATTTTCAAATTTCGAGCATCTCAAAATTTATCGAGTGAGCTACGTATAAGTCTAATTGTGCATTTAACCTATTGTACAAGAATGGGCCTAAAAAAACAAAAAAACCTAGATGAAAAAGCATGCCTTCGTTGTACTGTTTGAATACACATCATATTTTTGCATCTTTTGTTACTATCTGCAGGATTGAATAAAATTTCAGTGTGTTGCTTAAGGGCTGTGCTTAATATAAACAATTGGCGAGCAGTTAGTACTTTACAAGATCTATAAAGAAGTTGAGTGGGGTATAAAAATGGACGGAAAGTAGCTACCTTTAGAACCGCTCTCTTTGCTCTTTCCAGGTGTATTAGTGTAATTTTAGCAGTGCCACCCCAGGAGGAGATGCAGTACGTTAGTATTGACTGACAAAGAGCAAAGTATACTTTCTTTATTAAATTTGGATCCCCAACCGAGCGAAGTTTTTTGAATACAAATATTAACTTGCGGACTATTTTGCATAGAACTTCAATAGGGTATTTAAACGATAGATTTTTATCGATCATGACGCCAAGATATTTAATTTTGTTTGTACTAGCTATAGACGGACATGTGCAGTGGATATTTGTTAGGTCCTCACAGTTATGTGCATACAGTGTAGGGGTCGCTGGTGCCGGGTATGAGGTTCGCATGGAAAACCTTATATAGTTGGTTTTGTCGGAGTTCAGTGTTAATAAATGTTGTTTTAACCAGTTAGTCACTACATGAAGTCCATTAAGTATATTTAATATATTACGGAAGATGATTTCAATTTGAATGGAATGTATGAACTACTTTTTTGTTTTTGTATTTCCATTTTTAATAATGTACCTAAATCTGAGGACTGTTTCGCGATTTTTGCTCGAAGATGTAAATACTTGGGATTTTCTGATAATCAAAATAATATCAAACCAATATATGAACCGATATGTAAGTTAAACATATCTGTGATATCTGTTGGAAAATTAGTTTTCAAGGAATAAATGAAACATTTAGCTAGAGCAAATTTAGGAAAAATTTTCAAAGTTTAGCAGGTATTGTTGTGTGTAACACATATTCCATGAAACTAAAGATGCAAAAATAAATTTATATTTATGCCTAATTCACTTGTATACAAATAAATTAGGTGGTATTAAAAGAAATAATAAAAAATCAAACTTCAATATATATTGTATTAATCGACCACCTCTCAAAACAAGCTCAGTAAGAATTGTGTTTTTGTATACTAAATAATAATATATAATAATCAAACAATTTTTTTTTTCAATACCAATACTTCATACTATTTTAGCAATTGCAATATATATGCGTTATTTCATTTTTAACGGTTTTCAATTAAAAATATGTACCGGACTCTTAAGAAACATTTTACAGTAATTGTGGTTGTAAAAGTTAACGTGACATTGAGCGATTACTTCACGAGTGCCGAGATAACGGTGGTGACAAGACTTGGGACAAGTGAACAATCAAATTTCCGCACGTATATACAGGATGTACTTAACAAAAATGCTGGTGATCCGTGAGCCTTATTAGAATATGATAAGGTAACTACACTAACCCAACGGAAAAAACGGGACCCTATTACTAAGACTGTAGTGTATGTGATGATCAGAAGGCCTAGTATAAAAATTGTACGACATTAACTCCTCGACCGCGTTAGCGTATCGGGAGTTCAAATTATGTTTGCCGTTTATTTAAATCATCCGGCAACTTTCATATTTTGACCCCTCGATACGCTAACGCGGTCGAGGAGTTAATGTCGTACAACTTTTATACTAGGCCTTCTGATGTTTAGACAGTTGAAAAGAAAATAGAAGATTTACAAGGGATTAAAATGATATATTTTCCGCGAGGGTGTACATTACATTCCGAATGAAACGATGGATTCTAAACTAGAATCCTGAGCGTAATAAGGGATTCAAGCGTCAACGCCCAAGACGAAAATAATTTTGATACCGTGTGACACATGCTGCTTTTCACACCAGCTAAGTGGAAATAAAACATGTAATAACCGAATACAGCATCATACTAACACCACGATGCCACTAGTTAATTAAACCACCTTAAAGGCCGGCAACGCACTTGCGACACCTCTGGTGTTGCGGGTGTCCATGGACGACGTTAATCGCTTACCATCAGGCGATTCGTTTGCTCGTTTGCCCCCTATAGCATAAAAAAAAAAACAAATGAACGCCAGTTGACCGACCGGGCTTTTTATTAAATGACAACATTAATTTTTAAGTGAAACCATTCAGTAAGTTAAGGGGCATTCGGGAAATTAGTTATGGCAAAGTGGTGGTATATGGTAAAAAAATATATGTAATAAATTCGGAGGTCGCGCTGTCGCGGGCGTGGACGCTGGCGGGCGTAGCGCGGGTGGTTGCTCGGGCGCGGATAAGGTTCGCGCGAGTGCGGGCGCGGGGCGCGGGGCTGTGGTTGCGGCGGAGGCGTCGCGGCGTCGCAGCCTTGGGTCGGTCGGGGGCGAGATGTTGTTGCATACTCGCTTCTCCTCTTGCGTGGCGTCAGGGTTGTCGGTCGGCTTCCTTTTTACGGGCGCCGGGCTTCTTGGTGCGAGGGTCTGGAGTGACTCTATGTAGTCAAAGTAGAGGTAGTCGGCTGGCGTCAGCTCCACCTCTTCCGGATTCTCTGAGTACTTCATCACTCGGCCGTACTGCTGTATTGCTTCCATCATTTTCTGCGGCACTCGGCCCCCCTTTGTAAAGCGCTCCAACACGATCTTGACTTGATCGAGGGACACGCTTTGGTCTGGGAGGGCTTGTGCGTCGATGGGAGTAGGCTGGCTGGCCGTAGTGGGGATTTCTTGAGGTCCCTTAACTGCGAAGTCCGCTTCCGCGTGGCTTGCAGTGGTGGCGGGTATATCGGGATGCTTGTTTTTGCGCGTACCCGCAGTTTTGGAGCGATCCGGAGTCTTGATTTTTTCCGTCGGTACGTCGACATTGCTCCGTTTCGAACTACCGACAGAAATGTTAGTAGCTCCCCTCCGCTCGGAAGTGGGGCGGGGCTTCGGTGGCTTCGACGAATGATCACTAATTATTTCGAAATGAACGGTCCGCGACGCATCACGCCTACGACCGTAGTCCCTTGTCGCGAAATTTCGCCCGGTGGAACCGTTTTAGCGGAGCCGGGCTAGATTTAGCGACTCAGGCGGCCGGCGACGTGGGATCTGGAGTCTGCGGTGGCAATCTTCTCCGGCGGCTGCCGGGCGATGTTCGACGATTACTTTCGTAGAAAGAAGCGGCGAAAATCAGGTGCAGAAGTGCTGGGGTGCGTCCGTGCTCGGGGGTGTGTTCTGGCGATCCAAGGAACAGGTTACCTCCCTCCACCCTTTTATACTGTCAACTGTCACATCCCTACTACAACTTAATTTTAAAACACCTAACACGGCCTCTCCTGATACCCTGACGTCCCCGTCGGGTTAAAGTATTCAGTCGTGTTTTTCAGACATAGTGTCGCTTCGTGGAGATTCTGCCTCTGGGTTGTATGGTCCAGTGAAAGGCCCTGGCACTGGCTCGTCTATCGATGAAGTTTCAAGCTGGGTCTCAAGTGGGGGCTGATCTGGCTGGATTAGCTCTGCATCATTATCCTCGGCGTTAACATCTCCTTAAATAAAACATAATGTTAGAAGTCAATCATGTAGAGTGCCGGCCATATCACTAGCAGCATACTGGTTTAGTCTGATTAGTTGAGTTAGTTACTCATTCATCATAAATATATTTGAATGTTTGTTTCCCAAAGTGAAAACCAAATATAGGCAAACTATCGTGTAACCCTTAAACAAAATAGAAGACTTATTAGGAACGCCATACATTCAAATATGTGTAAATAACTAACAAAGCGTGCGTAATAAAACACCGTATGCGTACATCGTACGGTGACTGATTGGTTTGCAAAGCCGCACAGGTTTAGAGGTCGTGGGCATACATAATAGTGTACCACTACGACAGACGGAGGTCATGGGTAAATCTATCAGAGTACCACATAGACAGACAGAGGTCGAGTGTGCATCCATTGATGCACATCGGCAGAAACGAATTCAACAGATACACTGCTTCCTGGATTTGATAGTGTAAACACTCACCCTCAAAAAAAAAAACAGAGCATGATTCGGGAGTCCATTCACCTGACCAAGGAACCATGTATTGAGCAGCAGCATAGGTTGTTTCCCCGTACGAACCAGCTAAAAGTTTCAATTCGTAGTGATCGTGAGGAAGTAGGCGCACCACTCGATATGGACCACGCATTCCGTGGTCAAGTTTCCCCTTAGATTGGGCGTACTTTATCACGAAAACAACATCACCTTCCTGAAAAATGCGAGGAGAGCATCTATTTTGATCAGTACGTGCGTCTATGGCCGATGAATTTTGGGTCAAATGCTCGGCCGTCTTTTGTCTTACAACCTCTCTTCTGGACTCGCGGTTAGCCCCTGTAGAATCCAACATAACATCCCGGACCAAAACTAGAATCACTGGCGTGGTGTTTTCGTAGCCAACCAACAGATTTAAGGCAGATGTTTGTGTAGTTTTCTGCCGAGTTATATTGAGAATCAATTGCAGCCTCCATAATTCATCAGCCCAATCGTTTTTTTTTGTAATTAACTTCGATCCTGAGCATATTTAGAACAGTGCGGACATAACGTTCCACTTGACCATTAGCATGATGCATTTCAGCCGTAATATGGTGGAGTACAATTCCTAAAACTCGCATGAACGATTTGAACCCAGATGAGTCAAACATACGACCTCTGGCGGTCACTATTAAACGAGGGGTACCAAACAGGGATATAACGCTCTTACAGACCTGCTTCAATTCTTCAAAATCTTGCCGGCGAATTGGTGTTAGTATACAGGATTTAGTAAATGAGTCAACCACTAGCATTATACGTTTAAATCCTTTTGACACAGGTAGAGGACCCAAAACATCGAAATGCAAGGTATCGAACGGGATATCAGGTTTAGGCCATATGGCATTTTTAAATACTCATAGTGCGCTGTTGATCAACACGTTGTTTGGCAAATGACACATGATTTAATATCGTGACCTGACTTTTTGCAATAAACACACACCCTTGGATTTCTACTAGCCTTAGTATCAGGGGAACTAATTTTAGGAGTCTGCTCGGCGGATTCTGACACAGTAGATTTTGATTGCTTAGGGCACGATGCTTGCCTGTGACCAAATTCACCGCAACCATAAGATTTTGGCCCATGTGACGCACTCTTAAATCCCTGTGCTTTCACAAAGCCGTCACGTTTAAAAGTACCCTGGCGACCGGCGCGGTTACTCGACGTTGACGGTTTTATAAAGGCAGATAGGTAATTGACTAAATCCGCAGGTTGTAGGTTTGCGTTTGTAGCCGCTGCTTTTATTTAAGGGTCGTTAATACCTCGCAAAACAATTTCCGTAATTAAATGATCGCTAAGACCCTTTACTACACACAACCGTAACAGTGTCCGTCGTGCATATTCGGCATAGGTACGAAATCTATCAGAGCTACTGGACATGATCTCAAACAATATACCGGCTGCATCAACTTTTTTAAGACACAAAGATTTAAAATCGTTTTTAAAATTGGTCCATGTTCGGTCGTTAGAAACCCACTCGTTAAGCCACGATTTAGCATCCCCCTTTAAACAATTCCCTACACGCGAGAGACATTCACGATCATCCCATTTGTTTAAAAGTTTGGCACGGTCAACCATTTTACACCTCAACATCAAAAATATTCAAGGAAACAAAAATAATGCACGTTAAACAATTGCATACATTTAAAACCTACCTCTTAATACATAAAATAGTAAAAAAACAAATACATACACAAACAACATTAAAGACAAAAATTAACAAATATAGCAAAAGGAAAAAATACTTACAACATTTACAAATTTCTAAATCTCGGACAGAATTCTTTGGCAAGAGAACGCTGACGCATGGGGGAGTGAACCTTTATAATAAATTACCAATAGATATCCGAACCCTAAATTCTGTGCACATATTCAAAAAACGCCTTAAGAAATATATATATGAGACAGTTGATATATCATAGTGAAAAAGTTATGTATAAAATATTAAAATTATTTGAATTATATTGTGCGCAATAGCTTCGCTTTTTTCATTTATATTGTTTTGAATACACATACTACATATACCTCTACATAGACCTAGTCAAAATTTGCATTTATATAGCATATTTTAATATAATTGCTGCATGTTGCTTGTTTACTTATAACAAGCTTGTAAGTTCTCATTTAAGTGAACATGTATATTTTGTTCTTATGAGAATAAATTCTTAAAACCGAAACCGAACCTCACTGAACCATGAATCCGCATCATGGATACTGGGATCAAAATTAGAAACATAATAACGGTCTACACTCACTGACTTTAATGATTGAATTGCTTCTACAATTTGGTTCGTAACTGGTTCACTTATGGGTTCGGTAGACACTGAGACTTCCTTATGCGTGCACTTTTCTAACGCGTCCAATCGTGACATCAAAGAATTCAAGGATTCGTTATTTGTTTTCATTGGTGGCACCGGGGGCGTGTACGCCGATCGTACACATCTTTCGCCACGGTTAGCGTTTGTAGTATCCAAGTAAGACGCACATGTAAGTGAACGTTCATGACGAGAACGCTGGCTTCGTGAACTCGATCGATGACGACGCGAACGTTTAGCAAACGGCGAAGAAGTACGAGAGATACACAGAACACCTATCTCGAGAACGTCGTTTCCGCGAGCGCTGATTACGCAGCGAGTCACTACGCGAACACCGGCCCCTTGAACGCCTATCCCTAGAACGTTGGTTCCGCGAGCGATTATAGCTAGGTGAGTAACTACGCGAATGGCTACGCGAGCGTCGGGCATATGCTGATTGATCACGCGAATAGCTGCGGGAGCCTATGATCGAAGAATGTCGTCCACGAGAACGGTGATTGCGCGTACGTCTATCGCGCGTTTATTACGCGAACGTGAGCGGTTGGTACCACCCATCATCCAAACCTTTAAAAAATCGACAAATTAAAAACAAATACCAATAAAGTGGAACGAAAAGCAAATGCAATGTAAAAATATTTCTCAAAAACAATGTAAACAAAAGAGGGTATGAAGGTAAATTTAATAAAATTTTAACGGAATCGAAATAAACTATATGCAAAGCAAACAAAAGTGTAACTGTTAAGTGGGAATGGTTTCTTTATCCCGGCTTCTGATATTAACAATCAGAAACAGATTTGAAAAGATTATTTATTAATACTGTAGCACTTTTACAAACAGAAACAAGAAATCTTATTACTAATACTAAACAATAAGGTTAAATAAAGGTTTGAACAATGAAAAGCAAACAGAGCACGCTATCCTACGTCTACCTAGCACGACAGTTGGCAGTCAAAAGGGAACAGGTTACCTCCCTCCACCCTTTTATACTGTCAACTGTCACATCCCTACTACAACTTAATTTTAAAACACCTAACAGTATATATATATTAATCCAGTCATTGAACTGACAGCTTGTATGGAAATTTTGACAGTTTGGGAAATAATTAATAATAGGTAATTTTTTTAGCGTAACGTATACATATATCGTGAGTCTAGTATTAAGTAGGCAACAAAATCCAACAAAATATCGTTACTCGCTATTTGTCACAAATATGTACACACATGTTACAAATATTTTTGTTGTAAGATTTATATGTATACCTATATGTTTTTTAAGCCGTTTAAAATGGGTCAGGACCAGTTTCTACCTATTAACATTTGTTTCTAGCGAAAAAACACATCTATCACCCGCGCCGTACATTTTGTAGATTTAATGGTTTTACTTGAATAAGTTTTCTTCGATTTCTCTTTTAACAGATAGAAGACAAATATGTCGTCATGTTCACATACAAGAAAACTATTTGCTATCGTTCAGTTAAAAAAATCGATTAAGTTTAGTTTTTTTTTTTACTATTTACCTACTTCCGGAAGAAAAGTTTGTAGGATTTTTGCATATATCATATATAAATATCCCATTTTAACGTAATTTGAAAAAATCAGGCTATTATAATTTAATGTCTGTCAAAATCATATCTTTCCTGGGTTATATATATATGAATGTATATGTATTTTATTTATGTATATATTACGTTATGTTAATATGTATATATTCTTTAGATATTTAGAATTAGATACAATGTAATACTATAGTTTTTTTCTTTTCTCGTGTTTCATAATAACTCGCACCTATCAATTTTGATCTCTGTTTGGCCCAAAGGTTAACTGGTAGAGAATGCCTTCTGGCATTAAGTTCGCCTTTTGTACATTATTTACTGTGCAGTAAAGTTTAAATAAATAAATAAATATTTACTACGTTCATACAGGTCTCACTCATACTAAACAGGTAGTAAGTCATAGGAATTAGCGCAAGGTTAATTTACTTTCCCCAGCAGTGGATGAAATGCGTTTTTCTCTGCCAATTTTAAAAGATAAATCAACGCTTTCTGAGCTAGTGAGGTGAAAAAATACATTCTTATTTATTTGATTTGACATTTATGTGTCATTCATACAGTTTGCGTCAAAAATATATGTATAACTTAGCCTATACTTCTTCACACAGTTAAATAAGTACTTAGTTAATTAGAAATTATACATTTTCACTTTATTAATAATTCTAACAGTAGATTACAAAATTACTCAATACCTATCGTTGAAACGATGCAATACTTCCAGGAAGGTCCTTATTTTTTTTCAACCCTGTAAAACAAATTTAATTTTAAATGGCTCATAGATACTTACTCATATCAAATTTAACCTATAATCAAGCATCTAGTTTTTAGATACACACATTCTCAGAAAACCTGTTTGCATTTTTGCTAGGCTTACCATGAGTTTACGTTTTCGTAGTCTATAGCGCCTGCGTAATTCGATAGTATTTGCATCTTATTCGTTCTGAACTAGCGGAGACGAGATGCAAACAATATCGATTCGCACAGTCGCTACTCGCTATCGACTACGGTTACGTAGAACTCTTGGTGCTCACCATCACACTAATACGTAGTTCATTAGCACTGTTTTATTTGTCTTTTGACTTAGCCGGAAACAAGTTATCCACTACTAATTTGGCTTGTTCTTTTAAATTAGGGTTCGTTCAAAAATCATGTGAGCATATTTGGCCGATGGCTTATACCATCCCCTTCCATCAAGGGGGAGCCCTTGGTGATATTTGGTAATTGTAACAAACCTGGCTTTAACTTTTCTAAATTAAAAATATTAAAATTAGGCACTTTCCGTGTTTGATTTATGAAAGAATCCTCCTTTGGCAGACATTCCTCCCCTTATGCAGACAATTGTATATTGCAGGTACAATTTGGTGGCTCACAGCAAATCACATTCTGGTGAGGGTGCGCAAGCGCCGGCGACACCAGCGACGCCGCCGCCGCGCCGCCGTCTGTTTCGCTGTAACTTCTGCCAGGAGAGATTTGAGCGCCGGTACATGCTTGAGAGACACGTATCCGTCGTTCACGGACGGACGCTCGAGCGACCACCACCTACTCCACGCAATACCATGAGCAAAATGCTTAAGGCTCAAGCGCAAGCGAGACGATCACCGACTCATTCGTCCAATGAAACTACTACTAAAGAAGAGCCGAGTACGGATACCACGGAAAAAATACCGACTTCGAGTAGTGCGTGGACCAATGCATATGTCCAGGAATTTGGATTAAGACCGGAATATCAACATTGATTGTTACTTCTTTGTGAGCGGGCAGACTTTGTTGCTCTGCCCGCCACATTAGAGCCAGGCAGTTCACTATTGCTCATGTGAAGAAATAATAATATGTAGGTACTCATACTAAAGACTGTACACTATAAAATCCGGGCATGCACGATCCCGTCTATTTCTAAAACCACCGCTGATTGTCAAGTCATAACTTTAAACCAATGAACGGAATATATAATACTTAGGGAAAAACAATAAAACCGTAGTAAAACCTCAAGGTGAGGTGTGGATAAGTTTTCGACTTATAAATCAAGCAGTTCCCATGATTTGTTGGCCGGCAATTTTTGAAAATATTCAACGGTTTTCTTTGACAAATGCACGACAATGTTTACAATATTCAACGATGTTTTCTTCTTACCAGGATATCCTACTACTATAATATATTACCGTTTATACCTTTCTATTTAGCATAGTCCGTATGATGCTTTACTCCAAGCACTAACAACGTTTTTTTATATGGGAGGCCATTTTCTGTCAAAAAGTCAAATTGACCAAAGTTATAATACCTTCTAATTTCCGGAAACTCACACTCATTAAATAAATATTGGCCTTTTTGCAAACACCATTTATTAGGGTACAACATGGTATATTAATATTACATATTACATTAAAGAAAATTACTAAATTTAAAATAAAGACTAAGAAAATTGTTGGAAAACACAATGGACAAAATAATTTAGGCGTTATGAAATATGCATGGTGAAACGTTACTCACTCACACCTTAAGATATTACTACAGTTCTATTGTTTTTCTTTAGGATTATATATTCAGTTTGTTAGTGTAAAATTACGTTTTTACAATCAGCGGTGGTTTTGGAAATAGACCGGATCGTGCGTGCCCAGATTTTATCGTGTACATTCTTTAAGACAACATTATACGACAAACAAGAATATATACTAAATACATCACTTGCTAAGTAAATTGGTAATAAACTACTTGATTTTTGTGTGACAAGGGTCCACAAGACGATTCCAGAACAATTTCACCGATATAACAGACACCCGTTTAGGCCCACTAGAACCAGCCAGGGTTAGCCGCTAACCCGGAGTTAAGTTTTCAGCAAAGCACTTAACTCCGAGTTATGTGGCTGACCCCGGGAGGTGCAAGTGGCCCTTAGTAAGACACATGTGAACACATAAAACTTATACCTTACATGCTTTATAATCTAATACATGGCAGTTAATCGGTTAGATAGATCTTACTGCACATGTTGCCTAGAAAATATTTGATGTAAGTAAATAATGTAAATACGAATATTAGATATAATTTGGCGGCTATGAAAGTACTGGGCCTGTAGTAGATTGTAAATAGTTAACTATGATATTAAATTTCTTCTACATCTAGTTATAAATTTTTCTAGATCACTGGAATATATGTTAATTAAAATTATATTTTTATACTGTTATTACTGACTGCCACTGGCACTATGTAATAAGTGCGGAATGGAATTATCATTATTTTACCTCTGCGAATCTTTGTTATGTAAAAAGGTTTATTTGCGGTGGCGACTCGTTTGACGGCCCTTACAGACCCACTGTGATCGTGCCTCTGGCAGTACCTACTCCCGATGGTAAGTAGCCGGCCTACGAGCCGAATATCTTTAAAATACGGAAAATTAAGGAAAGGAAAACAAGAAAATAAATATTTCTTAAATTTATTTCTTAACTTCTCATACAAAAAAAAAACAATGAAATATAACAATTCTACGTATTTTTTTTTCTGAAAAAATGCCGCTATATTTTTTATTTTCATTTGTACCCAAATAATAATACTTTTATAAGAAAGCCATCTTAGTCTTTATTGGAAAAAGTATACACATTTACATTTACATTTACCTACTTTTAAAATTGGCCAAAAATAAATAAATCGTAAGCTTACTTTCGACCACAGCCTTAATAGATGTAACGATGTAAGTTATTATGCCTGTGACATTAATAGCGTTTGATGATAATGAGATCCTCTTTTGCATATGAGTCCCTTAGATTAGGAAGGGGAGCCACTTTGAATTTTGTTGCAAATGGAGTGAAAAAAGGGAGTATGCCATACAAATAGTATAAGTCATAATGTTAATACGATTTACAGAGTAAGATGATTATGAGCTCTCCTTTTGCACAATGAGTACAAACATCAGTCAGTGTAGACTCAGTACTGGGACTTAAATTTAAAACGACTTACGTAATAGTGATTTATAACATCTTGCGTAAATAGTAAGTAAATGAAAAAATAAACTACATTATACTTACACGAATATAAAACATAGATATCTATTTTAATTTTGGATGTTTGTTACGCGATGTCGTCGTCAATTATTAATTGATAAGATGATTTTTGTTCGAAAAGAGGTTGCTACTTCCCCTCGATTGCATTTAGGTTCTGATATGGTTTTATAATTCATGAGGAACAGTCCTACATTTCGAATGGCAAACAGTAAGTGAAGCATTTATTTTCGAGGACTACAATTTCCCCATCGAGATATAATAAAAATTAGATATTCTTATGTCACAATATAATTTTCACCTTCACAGCTCGGAAACACGTTTAACCACGCAAACACAGTGACCAAAATGAATTTTCTCGCGATTTCGAGAAAGAGAGCCTGTAAGAGATCGGTCTCTAGCGATAAGACTGTCTTGTTATCTTTGTCTACTGTTATTCTTTGTCCTGCACTGTTTTATTTTATGAGATGTGCAATAAATAATAATTGTATCGATTGAAAAATAAAGTTTCAATTAGTCTGATCCATGTGTGAAAGGAGCGTAAGCGCGTTTCCGCGTAACGTAAGTCGGCCTAATTGTTAAAAGTCGATTATTTTCTATGTGTTCAGAAGGAGTAAGCTAAAGCATGCTAATAAGCAAGCTTAGTAGCAAGAGGCGTTTGGAACGGGGCCCCTCCCACTTCCCCGCTTGCTAATACGCATACTATTAATGAGCATGTGTATCAGTATCAGTACCTTTAGTAGGTATACATTTTTATTTGTCATATTTGACATGCACTACTTGACCGCGTTAGCGTATCGGCAGGTCAAAATATGAAATTAGCCGGATGTTTTATAAAAACGGCAAATACGCTAACGCGTTCGAAAAGTAAATGTCAAATACAACAAGTAAACATTTATACTAGGCCTTGATGTGAAAAGTCTGTTGAATTTTGTGTTCACAAGCCCTCTGATATGTTCGTTTAACGTTAAATTTTTGAATCACTCACAATATACATAGCTATCTTACTCGTAATTACCAAGAACGATAAGAGAATGATTACAAACAAGAGTGGTTGACGCCCGGCTTTGATTAATCCTTTTACCGCCCGTGATCCATACAATGTTTCTCGTCACAAGCGAGGAATTTTAAAAAAAATATAATTTTACATCGATTGAATACCGTATTTTTAAAGTAATGAAATTGAGTGCAATAAATTCGTAATATTTGTGGTAGAAACTTATTTTATTTATTTATATTATTTATTTAAGGTTCACCAACGATTGTTGACACCAATACATTTTATACTTACTTGCTAATTTATTGTATTTTGTAAGTGGTTGTGATATACATTTATGTATGTCACAACCACTTATGGGTAAACACCGCATGCAATACAATTGTGAAATAAACAACTAAATAAGTGCAGATAGTTGAAAGAAAAACTACTTACTAATTAATATTAAAATTACTAGGCATTGACAATAAAGCTTTGAAAGTGGTTATTTTGGTTTGCTATTTCAGCATACATTTTCGGACAGCTTTTATCAACCGACTTCAATATTTCAAAAGGAGGAGGTTCTCAATTCGACTG
Source organism: Lathronympha strigana (assembly GCA_949128165.1). NCBI lineage: Eukaryota > Metazoa > Arthropoda > Insecta > Lepidoptera > Tortricidae > Lathronympha > Lathronympha strigana. The sequence continues at coordinate 26,066,049 of OX421901.1, read as the reverse complement.
AATTTTTTTTTTTATTTTTTTTTTTAATGGATGTTCACTCATAACTCCGTCATTGCTGAACCGATTTAAATTTTTTTTTTGTTTTCTGAAAGTAGACGGTTCCTGGTTGGTCCCGTTTTTTTCAAAATCCATTTCTGATGATGGGATCCATGAGGAACTGAGGGAACTCCTCAAATTTGAAAGGCACATGCATGCTGATTTGGGTGATTTCTTAAGAAACTCGAGCATTTCTTTACGAAAATCATCAATTTGGTGGAGTGGACCTGATGATGAAGACCAGGGATGGCAAAGTGGAACTGCTTCGTAATTCTCAGGACTATGATCCGATTTTAAAAAATATTATTTTGTCTGTATATAGATGGTTTCAGGATTGTCCCGTTTTTTTCAAAATCAATTTCTGATGATGGGATCCATGAGGAACTGAGGGAACTCCTCAAATTTGAAAGGCACATGCATGATGATTTGGGTAGTTTCTTAAGACACTCGAGCATTTCTTTACGAACATCATCAATTTGGTGGAGTGGACCTGATGATGAAGACCAGGGATGTCAAAGTGGAACTGCTTGGTAATTCCCAGGACTATCGTCCGATTTAAAAATTTTTTTTTTTTCTTAAAATAGATGGTTCCAGATTTGTTCCGTTTTTTTCAAAATCAATTTCTGATGATGGGATCCATGAGGAACTGAGGGAACTCCTCAAATTTGAAAGGCACATGCATGATGATTTGGGTAGTTTCTTAAGACACTCGAGCATTTCTTTACGAACATCATCAATTTGGTGGAGTGGACCTGATGATGAAGACCAGGGATGGCAAAGTGGAACTGCTTGTTAATTCCCAGCTCTATCATCCGATTTGAGACATTCATCTTTTCTTTGTAAAGAAATACCTTCAAGGTAGTCCTATTTGATTATAGTTCTATTTTGATGATGGGCTTCATGAGGGATTGAGAGAACTCCTCAAATTTTAACGGCACATGCATTCTGATTTGAGGGTTTCCTTAAGTAACTAAAACAGTGTTTTGGCGGAGCCAAAATTTTGATGAACTTGATCTGATGATGAAGACCAGGGATCGCAAAGTGGAACTGGTTAATAAACCTAGCTCTACTTATTATCCTAGTTGTGACATTCATCTTTTTGATTTGATTTATATTCTGATGATGGAGTTCTAGAAGAATTCAGAGAACACTTCAAATTTGAACGGCAGGTTAATTGTGATTAGAGGGTGTTCATAATTAGCTTAGGCATTTTCTTACTGTGGCCATCATTTTGCTGGAGTGGACCTGATGTTGATAATCAGGGATGGCATAATGAATATTCTCGTTAATTTACAGTCTGTCATCCAATTTAACACATTGTTATTTTGTTTGTTTAAAGGTCTACAAGGGAGTTCCGTTTGATTATACTTCAAATGTAATGATGGAAGCCCTAGGACATTAAGAAAGCTCCTCAATTTTCAATCGTACACGTGCGGTGTATTGGATATTTGTGAAGTAAACTGGCTAACTCAAACAAATTCTTAATTTCACTTTTACCGGGAACCAAATGAAGTCGGTTTTTTTTTCTTAAAAATTATATATTTACCGAGTGGGTCATAGACGTCATAGTGTACATCAAAAAAAATAAAATATTTATTTGCTAATCATAGGTAGGTACAATAGTAGGTCTTAAATATATAAAGTTCGTATCACTATGCTTCGCTACACGGCATACAAATAGCTATGATTTACATAGCATTCTTTAGGAATTAACTTTTAATTACCTAGTAATTATAAAGTTACTTAATTGCCAAATCAAAAAGTGACAAACATGCCTGAGTCTGATAAAACATCGTTGATAGAGAAGTATGCTTTAGTAACTAAGAAATAATATAAAAAAAATTTGAATTGTTTTATATCATTAATTATCGAAATCTCCTTTGGCAGCTTATTAAGAATCTTTGAGGCCATTCCAAAAACACTTTTTGCCATTAATGCTGTTTTACATGACCTTGAGGTTATTCTATAATGCTGGCGATAACTGTTAAACTTGGGGAATTGATCTGGATTGTATTTAATATATAACGCGACTTCGTAACATATATATAAAGACAAGGGAGCGTCAGAATCTTTAATTTTATGAAGTAAGGTTTGCATGAATGTAATTTTTTCCCTATCTGTGCCATTACCCCAAAAAATAACCCCGTATCTCAACGTCGATGTTACGTGAGCGTGGTATGCGATTAAAACAGTCGACTGGTTTACAACTTTTTGTAAATTATGCAGTGCAAAGGAATATGTGTTAAGTTTTTTTACAAACGCTGTCTATATGATTATTCCAACTCAAGGTGCGATCTTATTTCACTCCTAAGAATGTTGTTATATCCGTTTCTGCAATGACTTTAACCTTTGTGAATAATTTTCAGATTTGGAATTTGTTCTGTTCTTTGTTTAAAGTTCATAATTTTTGTTTTATTTAAATTTGTTGAAAGATTATTTTTATTTAGCCAATTGATTATTAATTCTATTGTTTGGTTGATCTGTGATTCGAATATTAGTGGGTCTTCGCCTGTAAAAATTACTGTGCTATCATCCGCAAATAGAATCATCTTATTTGATATTGCCTTCGGTAGGTCGTTAATATAGATTAGGAAGAGGAGAGGACCTAGTACACTTCCTTGTGGGACCCCGAAATTGACTTGTTTTATATCTGAAGTATAAGTAATTTCTTCCTTAGACTTGACACAAATTCGAGTTACCTGTGTTACCTGTTCTCGATGCATTAAGTAGGATTTTAATAGATTGTAGGCATTTCCACGGATACCATAATTGTAAAGCTTTGAAGCTTTTTTAATAAGACATTGTGATCAACAAAGTCAAATCTTTTGTTAAATCCATGTATAGAGCTGTACCTTTTTATCTAATTGTGTCGTGATTGTGTTAGTAAATCAAAAATTGCCATATTTATGGATTTATTTTTGCGGAATCCTTTTTGCTCGTTAGCAAAAAGATTTTGTGATTCGAAAAAGCTGCTTATATTAAAATATATTACTTTTTGTATTATTTTCGAAAAAATAGGAATTAATGCCACCGGTCTGTAATTGCTTATTTCCTTTTTATCACCTTTTTTAAATAACGGTCTGACGATGGTGGTTTTCAATTTGTCCGGAAATATTCCATGCTCGATGCACATGTTTACAATGAAACTAAGTGGAGCTGCTATGATATTTGAAACTTTTTTGACTATTTTTGTATTAATTCCGTCATTACCTGTGCTGTTGGTATTTTTTAGGGAGCTTATAATTATTCTTATGTCGATGTCGTCAGGATTCGTTGGCTTCATGAAAATGGAATAAATAAAATTGTATTTCATTGTCGTGTTGCTTATAAGTAGTAGGTTTATTAAGATCTTCGTTTGGGTTTAGATAAACATACTAGTTATTGAATGCTTGTGCTATATCATTCGGGTTGTTGGTTATGTTTCCGTTCAAGTTAATTTCTGAAATATTGTCTTTTATGTGTTTCATTTTCGAACTATTTATAATATTCCAGGTGGCTTTAGATTAATTTGATGCGTTCTGAATGTAATAATTATTTTGAGATTTTTTTGTTAGTGTCATAATTTGTTTAAGTTTTTTTGAGTACTGTTTAAATTCATGTTTATTTTCTGGTGTTGGATGTAGTCTACTTTTCCATAGTAAGTCTCTTTTCTTTTTACAGCATTTTCGTATGCCGGGGGTAATCTATTTGGGTTTATTAAAAGCAGATATTTTGGTTTTACGAAATGGGAAACATAAGTCATAAAATAGTAAGAACTGCTCTTTAAAATAGTTATAAGCTTGATTTGGGTAATTAGCCGTGTAGACATCATTGAAAGTGAGGGCATTTAAGCATTCAATAAACTTGTGAATATTTTGTTTGCATAAGTCCCTTTTCGAAATAAACCAATGCGGTAACAGGCACGTGGGCTTTACCCTTAATTATTTGAGCTGTATGATCTGAGGGGGCAAGCTCTTTGACTTCTGATTTTGCTCCGCATATGTTGTGTATAATGTTGTCAATACAAGTATTGCTTTGCAACCTTGTAGGCTCTGATATACCTAAACGAAGATTGTAACCAGTTACCAGATTTATAAGATCAATAGAATGTTTTGTCCTCTTTAAAGTGTTAATGTTGAAATCACCGCAAATAAATATTTTTTTTCTTGATATCTGATATGCCATCTAGAATACTATCTAGTTTGCTCAAAAAAATTGCCACATCAGAAGCAGTGTATGTCGAAATCCTATATATACAAATAATAATTACATTGGTATCTGTAAACTCGCGGAACACTCAAATAAACGTGATATCGACTTATCTTTGAGTACTTTGTATTTGTGAATATTTTTTACCAATATACCAGAACCACCGTTTCTATTATCTCTCGAGTTACATGCTGCTAGTACATAATTGTCTACATATAGTTGGTTCTCATCCCCTTGCTTCATATTATGTTCTGTGACACAGATTACATCAATGGACTGCTTAGATTTTGATAACTATTGCAAGTTTAAAAAAGTGCGTTAGCTTTATTTATTAGTCCATTAATGTTCTGATGTAGTATATTTATATGTTTATACACGAAAAAAATCATTCTGTTCATAAGTATTATTTTACTATTTATTTATTTATTATTTTATGTTATGGAGAACCAACAGCTGATAAATTTACAGTATACAACAAGATAGGATTCAGAAAGCCTATTACAGGATCTCGCAGATAGTTACAAGATAATCAACTAAACTAATGCTAACACCTCTACCTGCGTACACACAGTCTCACAAAAGTGAGAATGTAATAAAAAGAAGGAAAACAAGATAGAAGGTTGAATGAGATACATTAACTAGAGGAAAAATTCTACAGACATATTAAAAAGTCACTCACAAATAACACCGCCTAACCAATGTTTGCCTCACACTCAAAACACTACAGTTAAAAATATCTATATCAATTTTCTTCGACAGCTCGTTTAGTCGACGACTCGCTCGGACTAGGAAGCTATTCTGTCTATACTTGGATGATGCAGTCTTGACAGATAATGGGGGATAGTACCTTTTACAACGATAGGGGGTATTAAAAGCAAGCTTTCCAAGTAACTCGGAACAATCCGTTGCACCAAAGGTTATATTAATAAATTAATAATAATTTATTCATAAAAAGTAATAATAATAATGTCGTTTCAGCGAACGGTCTCATAGCGAAGAGTCTCGACCAACATCTTGAGAGACTCTCGCTAGGTGGATGGATCAAGGGTCAGATGCAGAAGGCAGTAATCCTGGATACGGCGCGTATAGTCCGGCGGTTCCTTTCTCTGCGGCCCTAACCACCGGCAGCCTGGGCCCTGCCCCGTTGCCGGCGGCACTCTAGGTTAGGTTTTTTATAATATGTTTATATGTATTTTGTATTGTTTTTGTATGTGTTTTTGTATTTTACTTTTATAATCATATTATAAAATTACCTAGCCTAAGAATTACAGAAAATAAAGAGAATAATGTATAACAAAATAAATAGGTAACAATAATTCACATCTCGGCAATACGAATATGGCATAGTAATAATAATGGTCAGTAAGTGAAGTTTAGCTGGTGTTGGGAATGGCTGCTCCGTCGTCAAACCCCAGCAGTTTCGCTGCAGGTTTGAATTTGTGACGTGTGCCTCGTATGCACATGCTGGTGGCTCGAATTATAGCAGTGCATATTCTTGTTCTAAGCCAACCTAGTATCGTGCTCAGCGATTTGTTCCAGCGGTCTGCGAGGGCTTCGCCTATGTGTTTGACGAAGGAGTTCATCTGTGGTGCGAATACGCCATCGACGGAAGTCACGAGAGGGGTGAAAAACAATTTCATAAACAATTCAACATTTCTGGAAAAAAATGGTATGCGAGCTTTCATACCTGCGGCTTATATAGAAAAGACTGGTATCATACGATTTTTTCCAACGAGCATTTCTAATAAGGACCTTTATTCGAAGTTGACATCGATTTACGAAAATCATTTCAATTTGGCCTTTTTTACAAAAAAAGTAGGCCAAGAGCGAGTGCCTTTACAAACTGTGAGCATTACGTTCTTGTCGAATACATTACCAGACAATGTCCAATACGACCTGTTCTCCTATAGAGTCTTCGACTATGTTCCTCCTCTGCAGCAATGTTAGGTGTTTTAAATTTAATCACTCTGCCAAGATCTGCAGCGGCAAACAGCGCTGCAGCTGTTGCGCTGGTAATCATCACTACAAAGACTGTGAAAAACCAACGGAACTTAGTTGTGTTAATTGCAGCGGTCCTCATATGGCGATATCGAGGGCATGCCCCGTAAAAATGCAGAAAATTGCGGAAAAAAAGAGTAAAATTACTTACGCTTCTACTGTAAATACTGTTAATACTATTGTATATACTGAACGCCTGACCGATTACCCAGCCTTAAAGGCCCCGCTGCAAGTAGCGCAAACTGTAAATACTAGTGTTAATGTAAATACAAATTAAAAAAAAATGTAAATAAACCCGTAACCGTAAATAAGTCACAAGCCCCACCGAAAGTGTCCACTGATGCCGATATTAAGGCACAGTTGCTAAGTAATGATGCCCTGACTTCAGCTCTCGTTCAAATTTTAGTTGACTTAGCAAATAAGGTTCATGACTCTCCAATTAATTCCAAAATAATTAAGGATATGCTTTTAAAAAATTTGTCTTCACATGGATTTTGGTCCCTCTCATATTTCACAGTTAAGAATTGCTTTACACAACATTCAAAGTGTAAACAACAAAAAACCTTTACTTATCAAGTTTTTAAAAGAAAATAATATTGATATTTGTTTACTTAACGAAACATGGCTCAAAGATGGTTATAATTTTAATATTCCTGCGTAAAACATATTTAATAAAAATGCAAAAAATGAACACGGTGGAGTAGCCATCCTTATAAAACAATTTTTAAAGTACAATTTATTACAAACAGTTTTTTATGAAGATGTACAGACAATTGCTTTGTCATTGTCTGTTGAAACTGGTAACTTATCAATTTTATGTGTTTATTGCCCTCCAAGCGGCGGTCTTTTGGAACGTAATAAATTAAAGAAAATAATACTAGACCTACCGAAACCTATATTCGTAGCAGGCGACTTCAACGCCCATAACATATCTTTCGGTTGCGTGTCTACTAAACCACGTGGCCGGCAATTATTTGACATGATAGATGAGTGTGACTTATGCATATTGAATGATGGTAGCTTTACAACTCTTAATTATCCAAATCGTCATCCTTCTGCCATAGATGTTAGTTTAATTAGTCCTTTTATTGCTCCTCTTTGCGAGTGGTCGGTAAATGATAACAACATGGGTAGTTATCATTTCCCAACCATAACAGATATTACACTTTCAGTTGACAGATATCAAGTAAACTCTCCTATTGATAAGTATTTATACAGCAAAGCGGACTGGACAAAGTTCAATAAATTATCAAGCAGTATCTTTAAAGATTTAACTGTTGATATTGAGAATCCTTTAGAATCTTACAACCAATTTTGCATTGGTCTTGATACTCTTAAGCAACAATGTATACCTAAATTTACTAAAACGTCAACTTTTAAAAGCAAACCTCCAGCCCCTTTGGTGGAATGACAAATGTGAACAGAGTGTCATCAACTCTTATGAAGCTTTAAAATACTATAGAGCTAATCCTACTATGGACAATTATACAAAATACAAAAGACTGAATGCATTAAAAAAAAGAACTATTGCAGAGGAAAAAAGTAATGGCTGGAAAAGACTCTTGTAATTATTTCAATAGAACTACACCAATAAGCATCATATGGAACTATATAAAAAGGTTTAAAGGTATAAATACAAATCAAAATAAATCATATAGTGATGAATTTGTGCCCTCCTTTTTAGATAAGTTGTCCGACGACAGCACAGTTATGTTAGATAATCTTGATGTTTACTACAATCTTAATAATAACAACGACAATTCCAAGTTTCTTTTACAACCTTTTTCAAGAAACGAATTCTTATCAAGTCTTTTATCACGTAAAAATACTAGCCCTGGCTTAGACGACTTTCCCTACATACTAATAAAAAATTTGGATTCAACAGTACTAGACATTTTATTGGTCATTTTCAATGCATTATGGACAAAACAAATAATTCCTCAATCTTGGAAAATGCAATGTGTGATCCCAGTCCTTAAACCAGGTAAATCTCCAAATAACGCTGATTCATATCGACCTATATCCTTGTCTTCATGTATAGGCAAAATATTTGAAAATATTATTAAGTGTCGACTTGACTGGTTTGTTGAATCCAACGGCATCATCCCGCATGTACAATATGGCTTCAGAAAGGGCAGGAGCTGTGCAGACGGCTTCGTGTCCCTCATCTCTGACCTGAAATATGCAAAAAACAGTCATTCTAGTGCTGCATGTGCTTTCTTAGATGTAAAAGGGGCATTTGATAATGTCCAGCCTAGTGTTTTAGTTAAAGTCTTAACTGCCTTGGGAATACCTGGTCTACTTGCAAAATGGGTATATGAATTCCTAAGTAACCGTATAGTTCCATACTAGTGAGATCTGTAAATATGTAAATACCAAATTTGTTAATATTTTACAATTTGCTGATGACCTTGTATTACACTCAGTTCATCATAGTGTAGACATTGCCGTAAATAGAGTGAATTATGCTCTTGAGAAACTTCATTCATATTACTCTAATAAATTACTATTACAAATAAATCCCTCTAAAAGTACAGCTATGATTTTTAGCAAAGATTTTCCATCTAATAATATTTTATTTAACAATGAAATAATTCCCCAAGTTGATCACCATAAATTTTTGGGTATAGTTATTGAAAGTAATTTGTCATTTGAAAAGCACATTAAATATATTTTACAAAATTCTGCAAAAGGTCTTAACATACTGAGATGTTTGGCAGGTGTATCTTGGGGGGCAGACCCAAAAATACTCACAATTTTGTTTAAAGCCATAGTTAGGAGTCATTTTGATTATAGTTGTTTGGCATATTTAGATAGTGTGTACAAAGATTAGATATTATTCAGAACAAGGCTTAGAGGATAATTTCGGGAGCTATGTGCTCTACTCCTATAAGAGCAATGGAGGCAGAAACTAATATCATGCCACTTACATTGAGAAGGTTATTACTTGCAGAAAGATATGGTGTGAAACTTCTGGCTTCTAATAATCAACATATAATTAAGAAAATTGTACCTTGTGAATTAGCCTGTAGTCAGTCTTAACAACAGGTGCTGATCTTCTTAATGGCCATTCTCCTGAAATGTCCCGCATTTTACTGGAACTAAAGAAAAATTATCCATCAGTATATTGTACTTTACCTTGGCCATGCTATTCTCATTCATATGATTGTTTGTTTTGTGAGGTCTCAGTAATTAAGGATTCAGTCAATAATAATGAAGAAATGTTAGAATTTTTAAGTAAAAATAAAGAATTCTATAAAGTTTATACCGATGGTAGTAAAGGAGATCACCATGTACATAGTGCTGTTTATAATCCTCAAACCAAATTTGTTCAAAGCTTCGTTCTGAACGTTAACTTTAGTATATTCTCTGCAGAGGCATATGCAGTCTTAGAGGCCATTAAAATTGTAAGATATGTAAATAGTCATCAAAAATTTCTTATTCTCACCGACTCCTTAAGCTTAATTAAAGCTTTGGAAAGCTATAAGATTCATTTCAAAACTTTGTATATAATTTGTAAGGTAAAGGAACTGATTAACATTTATAAGAAAAGGGGCATTGAATTTTCCTTTATGTGGATTCCGTCACATAAAGGAATAACCGGAAATGAGATAGCTGATAAGGCTGCAAATGAAGGAATTAACCCATTAAATGTAACATTAATGATAAATATACCTATGACTGATTGTTATTCCACAATTAACAACGCAATAAGAAGTTTATGGAAGGAATTTTGGAAAAAGGACCAGGAAGTCAAAGGAAAATGGTATGGAAGTATCCAAACAGACTTACCAGTCAAGCCATGGTACCACAAGTTAAAATCAGCTAATCGTGATTTCATCACTACAATCAATCGCCTTCGTTTTGGTCACACTAAGACACCTGCACACCTAGCCAAACTTGGAATCGTTGGTGATGATAAATGCACCAACTGTGGTAATATCGGTGACCTACAACACGTAATCTTTTCGTGTCCAACATATTCATTGGATCGTCTAGTTCTAGCCAGTGAAATAACTGAAAAGGAAGTGCTTGAAATCACAGACGACCCCTCCCGCCGCCTTAAAGTGTTGTTACAAAATGAAGACTGTTTTCAACCAATTTACAAATTCGTTAAAAATACTTTTGGTCAAATTTGACATCTGACATTATTACTTTAATAGTGTGAAGTGTATAGTGAAGTGAAGTGAAGTTTTTTTTTTTTTTTAATAATATGGCAATTGTCTTTTGACATTTTTGCCAGCGTCACGTCAATTAGATAATTAAATTTTGAACGAAGTAACAAGAAAAGATAATCGATGGCGGACTCAGATCAGGGCTGAAAATAATGGGTTAGTGTTATAATTATATCGTTAGTAGTAAGACATACCAATGTTATGTTAGATTGTTATTAATGGTTTATACACAGAAACTAATTCTAGCGTGCATTAAACTAATTATGGAAACTACAATTTTATTTTATTATCTGCTAAGAAGATTGCCAAAAGTCTGTACACTACTGGGTTGAATAGGAGAAGAGAGATCATATGAGTAGGAAGTGGAATTTTCTGTTTTATTAATCCCTGATATAATTGAGAATGGTTAAGATGTGAACAAGATAAAACAATGTGATTTAATGTCCCCTCTTCCAGCCCGCACTCGCAGATGGAGCTGTCCCGGATTCTTAGTTTTTTCAAATGAACAGGGGAGCTGCAGTGTCCGAGCCTCATGCGGATTATCGATGATGTCGCCAGTTTATTAACATTCACTTTGGCAAACCACGTCTTTCCAGGTATTTCGGGTTGAATTAAAGCATAATGTAATCCTTTTTTTTTACTACTCTGTCTCCATCGCGAGTTCCAAGAATTGTTTAAATATGATTTAGGCAGGGATATGAGATCATATGGATAATTTTTAAAAGGAAACTTGTCTCCCCATACCACCGCTTCCTTAGCTATTTTGTCAACTTTTTCATTACCTAAAATACCCGAATGACTGGGAACCCAAGCTAACACCACCTCCTGACCTCTATTGTTGCAGAGTAAAATTGAATTCTTAATGAGAAATATCAGGGGGCTATGCAGTTTAGAAGAAAAAGGGTTTGACAATAATGCCTCCAGTGCACTACGGGAGTCGGAAAGTACAATAGACCTTTTTAGCCTTCCTAACAAGATATATTCCAGACACTTAAGAATGCCTAAGCATTCCCCGGTGAACACTGAAGATTCCGGGGGACATTTGGCTTTCTGCACGATTCCATATTGAGAGTGGTAAGTTCCGACTCCAACGCAACCCCGGGGGACAGTTTGGAAGCATCAGAGTATAGCGTATGCCAACCAGACCAATCCTCGCACAAAAGAAAACGGGTACGGTCGTTAGCCAGCGGGTCACCCTTTATGATGTTGAAATCTAGAATCACTCTAGGACGAAAAATTATGGTCTCATATGGATGATCGTATAGCGGCAGTCTCAGGGAGTGATGCGCTGGATCCTTAATATTATTGAATTTTCGGAAACTATTGACGAGGCAGGGACAGCGTTTTTTTTTCCAATATTCCTCTTTTCGAACGTACTCTTCTAGCAACTTAATTTTGAGGAATATAGGATGTGCCGTAAATTGGAATGCGCGAAACAAATAACGATCTGCAAGGTACTGCCGGCGGAGATCAAGGGGGGGTTCCATACACTCCACCTGCATGGCATTAATGGGGCTCGACCTCATTGCTCCCAAAACCACCCGTATAGCCTTAGCCTGGACCAGATTGAGTTTACTCATACCCTTACAACTACCTGGTACTATAAGATAAGTAGCATAGTCCAAAACACTTCTAACGATGGCATTGTATAAAAGTTTTAGAGAAAACGGATGTGCTCCCCACCACACCCCGGATAAGCACCTTAGTATATTTATATTGCGTTCACATTTAGAAACTATATACTCGCAATGCGGTAGCCCCGTGAGTCCGCTGTCCAATACCAGACCCAGAAACTTTACTTGTGGTTCTATTGGAACATGGCTTCCATTTACCGTTACCAAAACATTGGGAATATTAATCTTCCTGCTGAAAACAACAACTTTACTTTTCTCAGGCGACAAATCCAACCCATGCTCCTCCAACCAAACATTAAGCGACTCCATAGACATTGACACCGTTTCAGCTGCACTTTCAATTTTAGAATTGTTGGTGTATAAAAGAATGTCATCGGCATACTGCAGAATGCTCGAGTGGCCCACGCTACGCTCCAAGTCAAAGGTATATATATTAAACAACAAGGGGCTGAGCACCGACCCCTGCGGTAGGCCCCTCCAAACGCACCTAGACGGTGAAATATTTTTACAACTGCCCCGAAATGTGATATGGCGTTGAGACAGCATTAACATTATGAAACTGCTCAGCCTCGCCGGAACTCTCAGATCTTGAAGCTTTTTCCTGAGAGAGGGAAGCCGGACATTATCATATGCCGCTGTTATATCAATAAATGCAGCAACTACCGATTCATTACGGGAAAAGGCAAGCCGAATATCTGTAGTAAAAATAGCTAGACTGTCGGAGGTACTTTTACCTTTTCTAAAACCGAATTGAGATTGGGCTAGCAACTCATTATACTCCACAAACCATTCCAACCTATTCTTTACAAGATGTTCCATTATTTTTGACAAAACCGAGGAAAGAGCTATAGGTCGATATGAACGTGGGTCAGTCGGGTCTTTATTAGTTTTATGGATGGGCATTACTAACTGTGACGTCCATAAATGGGGTAAGTACCCAGTAACAAAAATAATATTTACCAAGTCTAAGTAATAGTGTTGAAATTGATCATTAGAATTACAAATAAAGGAATAGGGAATGCCATCCAACCCTGGAGCAGAATCTCTCACAGAGCTTAAAACATTTCTTAGTTCAATAATCGAGAATGGCCTGTCAAGAGGATCCAGTGAGCTCAAACAATATTCAAATTTGGTTTCTAATTCACTGGGAGCGTACGGCGGCGCTAGAGTGTCCATAAAATCTTCGGCCCATTCTTGCAAGGGAGGGTGTGGACGCGTTGTAAAAATTTTTGAACTTCTGTATTTTCTGATATTTTTCCATACAAAACCCGCTGGAGTAGTTGGGGAGATCGACGAGCAAAATGATTGCCATCCTTCTTGTTTTTTAGAGTGAAGAAATAATTTAGTTTCAGCCATAACCTTATTGAGAAGTATATAATTAGCCTGAGTCAGGTTGTTTCGATACTCCCTCTCAGCTTTTTTCCGTTCTTTAACCTTATTTGTACATTGATAATCCCACCACGGTGGAGATGGAATTTTACCGGATGCTGAATTTTTAATAGGAAAAACCGACTCTGCACATTTACAAAGGGCGTTTGTAAAAGACAGGGCGCAATCCTCAATTTTATCCGAAGATATAGGTATTAAAAGTGAACCAAAATCATCCTGTTTGTCTTTAAATAATTTCCAATTGGCATTCACAATATTGAACTTGAGTAAGGGAACATTAGGGGCTTCGTTTTTACATGCTAAAGAAGGAAAATCAATAACAACCGGAAAATGGTCACTTCCATATGATGAATCTAAAACTGCCCATGTCACTTGAGAGGCTAGGTCCGGGGAGCACAATGACAGGTCGATTGCACTACTTATTTCGTTAGGACGTGTCCGTCTGGTAGCTAAACCTGAATTTAGAATGCACAAATTACGGTTATCCACAATATCCAGTAACTGTCTGCCAAAGGCATCAGTCTTACCGCTGCCCCAGACCACATGATGACAATTAAAGTCTCCTAAAATCAATAAGGGGGGAGATAACGACTGTAAAATAATCAATAATTCGTTCAAGATAACCATTGAAGGTTTAGGTATATAAAGAGACACAAGAGTTAATTGTTTAATTTTGATTGCAACAATATGTAAACCATTTACAGGGGATATTGGAATTGTATTAAAAGTAATATTATCCTTGATGAGAATTGCACTGCCAGCATATCCATCCTGCCTATCGTCACGTATAGTGACGAATCCAGACATATGGAATTTTGTATCTGGTTTAAGCCAGATTTCTGACAGAGCTAATATTCTTGGCTTGTATTTGTTTATTAAATAAATCAGATCGTGTTTTTTACTAAGGATACTACGAATGTTCCATTGAAGGATCAACTGATCCATTATTGAGGGATGATAAAACAGTGGAAAGTATAGGAAGGAAAGTGGCAACGTGGGACATCAGATTGTTTGTTGAGTTCCATTTCAATTTTGAAATGGCAGACATTAACTGTGTGATCAGTGCGGTAATCGTTTCTGCGGGAGAAGACGCATATGGATTGTTTAAAGCCGTTCCATTATGTGATGGTAGTGTATCTTCCTTAATTAAGGACATATGGGCAGCTCTATCATAACCTTTGCGAGGGGGAGGTGTTGCACGAGGTTTTAAATTTATAGTTTTAACGTATGAGGAGCTATGTGAAGTTGAGGACGTGACCGCGTTGGAATATGATTTGGTTAATACTGGATGATTTTTGCTAGCCTCAGCGTAAGAAATATTGCGATCCGCCATGCTTTTTTTAATGTTACATTGACGGGTATATTCCGGGCAAGCCTTGCTGGTAGCAAAGTGACCCGTTTCTCCCTTGCAGTTCACGCATCTGGCGATGTCACTGTCATCGTCACACTTATCACCTAAATGGTTCCCACTACACCGATAGCACCTGGGGGTAGAACGACACGAATTTTTTGGGTGCCCGAACCTACAACATTGGTAACACTGTGTTGTCGGGAAAGTATATAAATCTACCTGGAAAGAATTGAAGCAGGCAAATACTCTAGGTGGTAACACTTGTCCGTCAAACGTCAGAACCACAGTTTCTGACGGGACCCATTTGAACGAACCATCTTGAAAATTCGTTTTCTTAAAATTAAGGCGTCTAGATTTAATTATTGGCCCACATCCAGTAGGGACCTTAACAAAATTTTCTATATCCTCCGGAGTCCACTCAGTTGGTATCCCCTTAACTATACCCACTCTTGTTATATTAAATGAAGGTATAAAGGCCTTGTACTTCTTGTTTTTAATCGTAGGTGATAGTAGGAAATTATTGGCATCCTGGGCCGAGTGGAAATTGACATTGACCCTGTTACGTCCCACACCCTTCACAGATCCATCAACTACATTTGGGAATTCCCTATGGTGACTATGGATAAATTGGCCGAAAGTTACTGGGTGTAGTGTGGCTCCCGGGGAATCGCTGTCATATTGTACATGAACTGTATATGGTCCGGGGTCGTTCAGTCTGTATTGTAGCCTATTTGAGGCCAGTGAAGGAGTTGTTGGTAAACTTGGTGATAACGACGCCTGAGGGGACGCCTGAGGGGACGCCTGGAGAGGGGTGGGGGGAATTTCAGTCGACAATGTTTCTACCGTTTTTTGTCCTAGGTTTAATACCGAATCCTGAGACTCTGACATTGGAAGACCCGCAAAAGAATTTTTGGTGGTAATTTGTGAATTAACATCATCTACCGGAATTTCAGACTCTGCGTGAGCCGACCTTGATCGAGAGTACGGGCTGGTAGAACTTTTTTTTGCTTTCCGAGATTTACGCCTTTCCTTCCTAGTCATTTTGAAGTCTTGCATTTCAATTTCGTTACCATTATTCAACGTAACATAGGCCGCAGGTGACGGGGGCGCCAGAAGAAAATTCTCACGCGTCCCTCCTGGATCTCCGGGCCCGGGAGAATTATCTTCCATAGCGGGACCTACCCGCACAAATAAAAAGAGAAATCGAACTAGACTAAAACTAAAAACTGCACACAGGACAAACACAAAACACCACTTACCCCCAACACCCACCACCACACACACACACAAACCCTGATCTGAGCAGGATAATTACTGAAAAACTTTAAATTATAAATTTAACCGTCCTCGACACGTCTACCCGCGATTGACGCTCGGCCGATCCCCCTGAAGTGAAGTTAACGAAGAACAAACGCATAACTATCAAAAATAAAGACTTTTGGCTTAAAGGTCTAGTTACCAGGCCATAAAATAAAAATAAAAAAAGTCACTAAGTACTAAGCAGGGGTGCCAACTTAGGGGTTTTCCCCCTAGATTTAGGGGTTAAACAAGACGCGTGAGGTTTTTTTAGGGGTGAAATATTTCTAGGGGTAAATTTAGGGATATTTGATTTTCCCATTCCATGTATGTGTGACCGCGAAAAATGTGTTGAGAAGCGAAATTATTACTGAAAATGAAATGATACTGTAGTCCATTCCACTCTCAGTTGCTCGAACTCTCAAGTGTGCGATTGAGAAAGAAATATACGACTGGAACTCAAACGCTCCGATTTACCCTACAGTGATGTGTAAGAGAAGAGGCATCCTAACGGGGACGAACTTTCCTCCCAATCTATCAAATTGCATTTAGTAGTCCCGTCTGCAGTGTCTGCACAGGCCATCATTCAACCTTTCTGACCAAAAATACTAAATCTGTGGCGTAAACGGTCGTGCGTAAATTACTTTATGTTAGAGATACTGAATAATGTCGATAATTAATGTTGAATAAAGAAATTTTATTTAATATTCAAGATGTTTTTTATTTAGGAGGTTTTCCGAAAAATCACTACAGTTTTAGGGGATTTCAATTTGTGCTTTAGTGGTAAATAAAAATTTGAGTTGGCAACCCTGGTACTAAGTGTCTTACTTAAGTGAGTAGTTTGATATGATAAGCGCGGTATCCGGTGGTGTCGTGGGTCCGATATCGATTGCTATAAAATAATATCAACATTTAAATTGGTCATAAAAATACATTTTAACTTGGAAATAAGATGGAAAGTGAAGATTTTCAGGATGTAGATGTGCATGTTAGACCAGCCAAGAAGGAAGATATGGCGGATGTCGCTAGTCTAATACAGGTATTTAATAAAAAAAAAACAAACAAAAAAGTAGCTAATCATATTGGTATTATAATCACTGTTTCTTCTTTATCAGGAACTGGCTGATTTCCAAACTATGTCGGAAGGTCCTAAGATAAATGCATTAGGTTCGTAAGTTTTAAAAAGATATTTGTGGACAATCTGCCTTAGTTGTAGGTAGTTTAGTTACATATTTCGCTTTAAGCCTGTGCCAGACGGTTGACAACGACAGTTTCTGCAAGATGACCTTGGCAGAAGCTATGTAGAAGCTCACCTCGTTATTAATTTGAGAAAATTCATGTTATTTTGTCTACATCTAAACCTATATTATTAAGCTTCTGCAAGGATATTCTTTTAATATAGATCAATATATCATCATAATTATTTATATTTTAGTCTTACAGTGTATTAGCGCGAAGCTGTTATGTTGTAAGATGTAAATTAAAATAAAGTAATTAAATAAATCTAGTATTGAGAGAAATTAAGTCCAATCTAAAAATCCAATATAGTAGGTACCTAAAGGTACTAAAATATGTGAGTTTCAGAATCCTGCACCATAGGTACACATTATGTACCTTCATGACATGACAAGATATTTATGATGATAGTCTTTAATTACATATAATCATATGTAATTTTATTGATGTTCTTACAATCAACTTATTTTTAGATTTACAGAGAGATGGATTTGAAACAACTCCTCCAGCATTTCTGCTTCTTGTAGCGGAGAACAAAAAAAATAATGCAATTATTGGTTATGCCCTGTATTTTAGAACATACTCAACCTGGGAGGGACCTGCAATGATGCTGGAAGATTTATATGTTAAACCTTATCATAGGAAGCAAGGTATAGGGAAAAGCCTTTTTCAAGCAGTTGCCAAGGTAAATATTATTTATCACTTATGTACCTCACTTGTGTGCCAGTCTTATCCACTGCATACATGCCATTTGGCAAATTTGCTGGTGCTCTTTCTTGTGTTTCCCACAACAAATGTGACTTATCAACATTAAATGGACCACAAGTGCTATTTTTACTTAAAAATCATATATTAAATTGCAACGTGGGTGTCCTGAAAACCAGCGCCATAGCTAAGTATCTCGTATCCTAGCTATCGGCATATGCTGAGTGGCATCCATTTTGGTTCTCTCTGATATTTTGTACAAGATGTAAATAGATTAAGGTTTTTTCTGTGAATCAAATAAATAATTTCTATTTCTATTTCAACGGTTAACACTCACGTATTTCAAATTATAATAATAAATTATAATTTATTATTTGAAATTATATAAAAATCATATAATTAAAAAAATACAGTTTATTTATTTGAAAAACAACAAAACTTACACTTTCCACCTTAGCATTATTGTGCCACAACATACTGAAGCGCTGTTGAAGAAGAAAGAAGAGTTATTACGTTCTGCATTAAATTAAATTAGAATGCAAACAACATTGGTCTCTTAATATTCTTTATAGTGATAATTATTGCATGCTGTCACAAATTTAATTATTTTTTTAGCAAGCAGCTTTGGCCAGGTGTTCACGACTAGACTTCCATGTCTTAGAATGGAACAAAGCCAGATCATTTTATGAGTCCATTGGAGCTGTGAACCTGAGCAAAACAGAACAATGGTGCTTATACCGTCTGTCTGGAGATGCTTTTCTTAAAGCAGCTAATCGGGACTAGTATGCTGGTGGGTTACGAAATGAAAAACTCAATGTGATCAAACATTATGGGTATATTTTTGTATTGTAACATTAAATACAACAGAATATATTGTGTAAGTACATATCACTGTTGTAGTAAGTATTATTTAGCTTATTGTTACTGTGATATTGCCAATGTGGTGACAAAGTCTATACTTACTTGTAATTGAAATATAATTTCATTTAACATAGTTAAATCTAATAACTATAACTTTATTATTGTTGATCGACAGAACTATGTACAAATAATAATAAATGCCATTTATTTTACTTAGTCTATTAATAATACTACTTTGTTTACAATAATTGTCTACTTTCATTGGAATTCCTATTGGATCACACTTGTTAGGTATCATTTCAAATTTGATCACTTAAAATTTATCTTGTCATTAGCATGGGAGTCATGCTTTGAACTACTAGAATTCTCTCTTGATTTTTTTTTGTCTAGGCTTTGTTACTATTTTATAGTTTATTTTCAGTATGGAGTATTGGTTTCTAACCTGGATAGTTTTACCCCTTTGACCCATTTAGATGACTTGATTTAACCCCCAATTCAAAATGGTTCAATGCAATTAAACCTAATTTAGATTTCTTTCATCGAGACCACCAACTCTACAATAGCTGTTTTAACCGATGAGTGTAACTAGCCCCAGGTTAGGCCACCCCTTTTCTACCAATGATGTAGAGGAATAGTCTAGTCAGTCAAAAGAAATCTTTTTTTTTTACAAATATGTGTAACTCTTAATTGCTATATTATTATATATAGTATATACAAAGATGTCTATTATTTATAATAGATTGTACTGATTCTGTAACCTGTTAAAAGAACTTAATATTTTTTCCCATAGGAGTTAAACAGCACAGTAGTAGGTATTTATAAATATTTGTTATATACTTAATTTAAATCATAGACTTAGAACTAAGACAGATTCCTTGGCATTTCTTCATTATCTAATCTGTGGAATGCATAGGTGGGGCGAAATTGTCTCAGCACGCGGTGGCCTGTGCGGGCCGTGCGTTGCAGCGGAGACTACACTTGCCTCCCGCATAGTTCCCACTTGCGTAACGTTTACCTTCAGATTTTAAAAACATTGCTCGTTTTAATCATTTTACCAACATCATTTTCGTTCGCTTGTGCACACCATTTTGAATCTTTAAAGTTACACAGTTTCAGAGTTCAGAAGTGGTCAGTTATTGCCAGCTTAAATTAATCAACGTCTTTATATTGCCGTATTTCACTGCGTGATTTTTTCTATATTTTCTTGAACCACTTCGTCACTCTCGTACCTACGTACATAAAAAGAAAATCATCTAAATACGCAAATAACTACTATAAAAAAAAACTCGTGTAAGTTTCTGAAAATTGTCAAGTTTTTAGAAGGAACGATACGTAAACATCTTGTAAATTTATTATTATAATTGATCAATTACGTTATTGAAATTAAACACTTTAAAACGCATTAATCTTGTTTATTAACACCATGGCCCTACGTTTCGAGCCCTTTACAGCACTCGTTTTCACCGGGATGATCGAATGTATCATCGAGTTATTTTTTCTGAACTATATACCTACATGCAATAAACTATCGTAAAATGCATCGCCATTAGAAATTGCAAATCATCGTACTTTAGTTCAAAATAGGGACGGATCCAAAATACTTATAGCTGAGGAATCGCTTGATGGTGGCGGTACAAAGACCAGGTGACATCAAAACGACGTTTTAACTCAATCGGACTGTGAGGTGTATATTTTAAAGCCCTTAAAATGTATCGCCTGCTGTCTTTCCAGGTCTAATAGATGTCCTCGTAATGTATGTAGGTAGGTATAGAGCTAAAGTATGGCATAGTTAAAAAAAAACAGTGTAAATATATAAAATCGTACTTTTTAACCAAAGATGTCTCTGTCATTACTTTTACAAAATCGGCAGGCCTATGAACTTCTCTGTTTTTTCTTACTTTTGTCTATATGAGATTACACAATGTCACATTTCATCGGTGTGTGGCGCTTAATAAGATGTTTTTGATAAATAATACAATTATTACAATTGCAAAACGAGGCATACGAGTAATTACTCGAAATATACCTACTTACATAATTTTCTAGTAACAATTTTGAAATCGATCAAATTAGGTACTATTAGTAGGTATATCTATCGTCGTAATCGACTTTGTAGTTGTATGGTGCTCGTGTGTGTGTAGCATACGAGATGTAATTTTATAGTGACTATCATTTATTAGGTAATACGATATTTTTGAACTAACGATTTGATTTAATTTAGTTATTCACATACAGGGTGGAAGCTGACCGTGGACCTTTCCGGAAATGGGAGATAGTTTAGCCTTAGCACTATACTTTCCCCGTAGAAACTATGTTAATATTTGCAACCGTTTCTAAATTATGGCCTCTTAAACATCCATGCAAAATTTCACCTTGTTCCAACCCTAACAGGTGACAGGGTCAATGAACTTAAGTGTAAACAATAGTTAGACAACAGTACTAGTTTAAGTTTTACCACCTAGGTACCCTTTTTTAGGTTTGCGGGCAACTCGATAAGGACTTACATAAGCGATTCTATTTGTGGCTCCACTTGTTTAATTTTTGGGTGAAGTATGGATGTTATTTCTCAATACAAAATTACAAATAACTCTAACCAGTCTAACCACAACAAACACTGCAAATGGTGACATTGACAACCAGTCAAAATTACTCAATCATCATAAACAACAAAAGATTATAACCTCTTTCATGTTAAACACCTCTGTTTACTTACAATATTAAAAAGGTTTACATGTTTCTCATTTTTTACTACCAATATTAGGTAAGTACGTCAATTGAAACTTGCTTGAGCAGGATGTTTTAATGCAATAATTGCTGCCGGCTGCCGGGTATGGACCGCACCGATGGCCACCCAGATCCCCGGACCTAACTTGCCTGGATTTATTTCTGTGGGGCTTTATTAAAGATAAAGTGTATAAAACGGAATGCGACACTGCAGACGAAATGAAAGTCAGGATGGATGCTGCCTTCGACGCTCTGCGTCGGAAAAATGACGAAGAGCAGACGTGTCATACTTCCTGGCGGTGACATGATGTCTTTAGGAATTCAAAGCCACAGTAAAAATTTGTACATAATTTGTTCTGTCACCGCTAGGAAGTATCCTTCCTGGCGGGCGCTCCTAGCGGTGACAGATTGATCTTTGTTTTCTCGTAAATGCGAGTTGTACTATTTTTGTTTATTAACGTACAAATTCGTACAAATTACGTACAAATTTTCTGTATCAGCAGAAAGTTGAAAAGTTGACTGGAACATAGTGAAACAGATAGCGCCCGCCAGGAAGGATCCCTCCCAGCGGTGACAGATTGATCGTTGTTTTCTCGTAAGTACGTGTAGTACATTTTTTTTTAATACCGTACGAATACGTACAAATTATGTACAAATTTTTAATGTGGCTTTGAATTCCTAAAGACATCATGTCACCGCCAGGAAGTATGACACGAGCAGACCCTAACGCGACCCTAGCGCAACCGACATACTCGGGCACGAGCTGCGGCGTGCGTTACAACAAGACACGGTGGCACCATTGAACACCGCATGTGAATATTGTGAAGATAGCCGTTAGGTAATATTATTAATAACAATAACTAATAAAGTAATTGATAGAAATATTTTCGTATTTGATTTGACATTTATGTGTCACTCATAAAATAGTTTAATTACGTCAACGCTCGGATATAAGCGTAAGAGCTCCGAGTTCACCCGACAACTATTCCTTGATCTAGCCGTGATGTGTAGAGTGTAGATGCAATAGGGTTGTCACCACAGTTAAAAAGTAGTGAATTAAAAAAAAACTTTAATTAATTATTCTAAGCACCCATTACAAATCTACTGTTTATCACTGAAACGATGCAAGGTCCATGGTTTCATTCCTCCCTGTATAAATATAGAGGTAGAGTAAGTTACAAGCTATCTTAAATCTAAAATAAGCCCTCGAATCATTGTACCTAGGAAGCTGGCGGCATTTCCTCGTAAACTAACGATTACGTACTTACTACATATAAAACCGATTTATCGAAGTTGGAGTTTGTACAGTATACGAGATGTATTTTTATTAGTTTACCGCGTAAAGAAATAAAAAAATGAAAAAAATCTGATACGAGTTTTTTTAAGTAAGTAGTGACGATACCTACCTATTTAGATACCTCAATCACAAATCACGTAATTCATTGCGGCATTACAGCTTACGAGTATGACTGAGCAATCGAAATGGGTCGGAAAATAAAGGTGGACAATTTATTTTGCGTTAGTAGACATTCATACGCTGTCACGTGTACGGCAGGTAGGTACTATGAAAGTATACCAAACGCATTATTTATGCTTTATTAAAGTCTAACCCCCTCTACTTTTACCTCTACTTAGACAACACTAGGTAACCTTTTTTTGCATCATATTTATTTTAAAAACAAGCCTTGTGGCTCTCTAAATATTAGGTAGGTATATAGTTTCATATTTCACGGACCCATTTTAATTGCTCTGCCGGCGGCGCTACAGTAGATATACAGTCGCAAAGCAGAATGTTAAAACTGACACAAAATCAAGAATTGAGGATAAAGTATTTATAATACACCATGTTTTTTTTATTTCCGTTAAATTCGACACGTCGCTTTGTAAGTTAATAGAAGCTGCTTGATATATAGCTTATTAAGGAATTCGAAAAAAGAGTTTCGTCCTTCATACAAAATACATTAATATTACATTGTAAAAGGTCCTTTAGAGTAAAACGAAAGTACTCGTAAGTGTCAAGTATGACCTAGACCAAGCTGAAACTTTAGACATGACAGCAGATTCCAAAACACAGCTTAGTAGTAATAAATTTATAATTTATATGTAGCTAATAAATTTATTTCTTGAATATCTCAAAAACTGTAATAGTTAAGACACTAGTTTTGTTGGAGAAATTAACTCTATTTACCTTTAAAAATCTCCCCTTAAAGTTAACGGAAATCAATAAAAACAGGGTGTATTTAAGTATTTGGAGTAAATCCAGATTTACAGTGTGACAAAAAAGGTAGAAATTAAAAAGTGACAGCATTGTAGGTAGTGTCGTCCCTTTCAAATCAATATAGTACGTAAGAAAACGGGATAACACTACGATGTTGCCACTTTGTAATTTCTACCTTTTTCTGTTGCACTATAGGTCAAATCAGTCCCATCACATCGTTCCATTGTACAGTCAAAAAATTTGAACATTTGGAACCCTACGCCTCTGTAGGACTAGAGTCAAACCACGTTATCTGTGCTAAGCAAATTAACTGTCAAACTCTAAAGTGTTATTTTAAACGTCATACTTCTATGAAATTATGACGTTTATTTAACACTTTCATAGTGTCTGCTATTAAAATCTAGGAATGTTAGCATATATGGAATATTTGTCATAGTGACGCTATTCATCAGATTGTAAGAAATCTCTTACTGCTTGACAGTTTGACATGGTTTTAGAGTGGCCTAGGGTTCTAATTGGTTGACTGTACGTACGCGGTTGCATAATAATATGTGGAGTGGGGTACGGTACCTATGTGAGGGCACCGACTTAAAATACAGGTTTTACGGGGTATACCCGTAGAGGCTAACGTTATAATTAGGTAAATTAGTTTTAGAAAATTATAACCCTTTATCGCTTATATATTCCAGTATCTTCGCATTGCAATATAAATATGTTTACATTGATTTAATTTTACAAATATCATTTAGGTTTCTTTCCGAATGGCTTAAGACATGAATGGCAGTTTTTGGAGGAGTGTCATATAAAAAATAATGGGTTGTTTTAGTAGATTCTGACACAAGCGAGCAAAGCATGAAGATCCGTAGCTTCATGAGAGATTCTTCGCCAAAGATGATAATAAATTAATTTTGCTATCTTGTGTTGAAAATAGATAGCACGAACAATAACAACGTCTTCGACCCAACACCTTGATACCGCCAGAAGAATCGTAGTGTTGTAGGTAGGTACTCTCCGGCTGTATCCCCTCGACTTACATGAGTTTTAATATACCCATGGCTAAAAATGTCAGGTATTTAATGTATTGAAATCTATGTCCATTAAAAAAGTCTATATCCTATATCCGTAACTCTGCGTGTGGGTCAGCTGGGGAGCATCTTTCCAGCAGGACCAATCTTTGTTTCCGATATTTATAATACTACACTCCTTATTAGTAGGTATGTAACATGATCCTCAGCTGACCCACACAGAGATACAGTGGAACTATCGAAATAGATTTTTTTAATGGAGATAGTATTCAATACATTAAATACCTATGATTTTTTTGCCATGGGTATATTAAAACTCATGAAAGTCGTCCGCCGTAAATATATCATCTTGTTTCCTTGTGACATAAGCTAATTTTTCGACATTGACTCTGTGTCGGTCCTAATAAGAGTGTTTCTTTTTTAAATTATGAGCTGGTAATCAACTGACACTGACCAAATAAAATAATCAGGCATCACATGGGCCTCATCGCCTCCATCCTGCTCTAACCCATACCCATATGTATACAGGAATCCCTCGCAAATGTAAACCATGACATTTTTTCAAACTTAACTACAATTGATTATTCTAACTAAACAATATGCGTCTTACTTTAATACCTATATAATCTAGTATATGTCCCTATTTCTATATTCTAAGAGCGAGATAAAAGCAGTTACTTATTATAGGTATGTTACGTAGTTAGGGAAATACTAAATCAGTTAGTTAGTTACACGAGATCTCAAGTAAAACGGAAAAGTTTAAAGGCGACCGGTTTTAAGCATTTTTCAAGTTATCTCAACATCAGCGGGCCTAAGATGGTTATCCACGAATGTCATAAGATGATGCTATAAGTTGATAAACTACGGATAGCGCGACGGTGACAACTGCCAAATGCAAAGACATTTGACAGAACTGTTTAAAATTATCAGAAATTGTCAGAACGTGCTGACAAACTATCGTCTTATCCAGCAATTATCAGGATATCAGCTTGGCATCTTAGCCCCGCTGGTTAAATATAATAAATAATAATAATAAATAAATATTATGGGACAATCTTACACAAATCGACCTAGTCCCACGGTAAGCTCAATAAGGCTTGTGTTGTGGGTACTAGGCGACGATATATATAATAGACAGATACATATAAATACTTAAATACATAGAAAACATCCATAACTCAGGAACAAATATTCGTGATAAACACACAAATAAATGCCCTGACCAGGATTCGAACCCGGGACCTCCTGCTTCGTAGGCAGGGTCACTACCAACTAGGCTAGGAGGCCGTTAAATATAGACATATAGGTTTATAGATTGAAATAAATTTCGTATACTAAAGAAAAATACCAACACCATCGGAGGCCAAGCCGAGGATCGAATAAGTTGATAAACAATTACCGATGCCCTTAAAATTTTCTTCGTAATTTGCATTCACTTCCTCAAGATTATTTAAACATTTATACAAAACTGTCATGTATCCTAAACGGTAGTTACAATACACATACTTAACCCAAAAAAGTGATACCTATGTATACATATGTACGTATAACGATATTCAGCAGTGGAAATTACTTGCAGCTTTGTAAGCATACCGCAAAGTTAATTTAAACGTACCTAAACGACATAGCATTCAAGTGCAGCGCGGCATTAGTGTAGTTGTCCAGTGGACAGACCTGGTGAGGCGCTACGTGGAGGCCATGAGCTTGGCGTGCGCGGTCACATTGCGCTGGTGGAGAAACCCGCTGCCTTCCTCTTCTTCGCTGTTGCCAAGGCCGTACTGTTGGCAACCATCGTTCTATTACAGTGGGAAATCAATAGTAAAGAGTGCAACCACTCTATTATAACTTTGCACCGGTTTGGCACACTTGGCAGTGACATTGTACGAAAATGCCAAACTTCACGTACAACTTGGCAGGAAGACTTAGCGTGGTAATTTTGTACTACAGTCAGCTCATGAGAACTAAACTGATTGCTTAAGTACATATGTAGGTTTTAAAGATATTTATTCTCAAATAATTTTTAAGAAAAAAAAACCGACTTCATTTGGTTCCCGGTAAAAGTGAAATTAAGAATTTGTTTGAGTTAGCCAGTTTACTTTTCAAATATCCAATACACCGCACGTGTACGATTGAAAATTGAGGAGCTTTCTTAATGTCCTAGGGCTTCCATCATTACATTTGAAGTATAATCAAACGGAACTCCCTTGTAGACCTTTAAACAAACAAAATAACAATGTGTTAAATTGGATGACAGACTGTAAATTAACGAGCATATTCATTATGCCATCCCTGGTTATCAACATCAGGTCCACTCCAGCAAAATGATGGCCACAGTAAGAAAATGCCTAAGCTAATTATGAACACCCTCTAATCACAATTAACCTGCCGTTCAAATTTGAAGAGTTCTCTGAATTCTTCTAGAACTCCATCATCAGAATATAAATCAAATCAAAAAGATGAATGTCACAACTAGGATAATAAGTAGAGCTAGGTTTATTAACCAGTTCCACTTTGCGATCCCTGGTCTTCATCATCAGATCAAGTTCATCAAAATTTTGGCTCCGCCAAAACACTGTTTTAGTTACTTAAGGAAACCCTCAAATCAGAATGCATGTGCCGTTAAAATTTGAGGAGTTCTCTCAATCCCTCATGAAGCCCATCATCAAAATAGAACTATAATCAAATAGGACTATCTTGAAGGTATTTCTTTACAAAGAAAAGATGAATGTCTCAAATCGGATGATAGAGCTGGGAATTAACAAGCAGTTCCACTTTGCCAT
Source organism: Lathronympha strigana (assembly GCA_949128165.1). Taxonomy (NCBI): domain Eukaryota; kingdom Metazoa; phylum Arthropoda; class Insecta; order Lepidoptera; family Tortricidae; genus Lathronympha; species Lathronympha strigana. Next base: position 26,038,433 of record OX421901.1, on the reverse strand, counting down.
CCCTGGTCTTCATCATCAGGTCCACTCCACCAAATTGATGATGTTCGTAAAGAAATGCTCGAGTGTCTTAAGAAACTACCCAAATCATCATGCATGTGCCTTTCAAATTTGAGGAGTTCCCTCAGTTCCTCATGGATCCCATCATCAGAAATTGATTTTGAAAAAAACGGAACAAATCTGGAACCATCTATTTTCAGAAAAAAAAATATTTTTTAAAATCGGACTATAGTCCTGGGAATTACCAAGCAGTTCCACTTTGACATCCCTGGTCTTCATCATCAGGTCCACTCCACCAAATTGATGATGTTCGTAAAGAAATGCTCGAGTGTCTTAAGAAACTACCCAAATCATCATGCATGTGCCTTTCAAATTTGAGGAGTTCCCTCAGTTCCTCATGGATCCCATGATCAGAAATTGATTTTGAAAAAAACGGGACAATCCTGAAACCATCTATATACAGACAAAAAAATATTTTTTAAAATCGGATCATAGTCCTGAGAATTACGAAGCAGTTCCACTTTGCCATCCCTGGTCTTCATCATCAGGTCCACTCCACCAAATTGATGATTTTCGTAAAGAAATGCTCGAGTTTCTTAAGAAATCACCCAAATCAGCATGCATGTGCCTTTCAAATTTGAGGAGTTCCCTCAGTTCCTCATGGATCCCATCATCAGAAATGGATTTTGAAAAAAACGGGACCAACCAGGAACCGTCTACTTTTAGAAAACAAAAAAAAAATTCAAATCGGTTCAGTAATGACGGAGTTATGAGTGAACATCCATTAAAAAAAAAAAAAAATAAAATAAAAAAAAAATTCAGTCGAATTGAGAACCTCCTCCTTTTGAAATATTGAAGTCGGTTGAAAAGACACAAGTCACTTACATGAGAACAGCGTTTTAGACATTAATTATCTTATTATAATGGTAGAAACATACATATTTTTGGGGTCTGTTTCGTAGTAAGTCCTGAATAATCTACTTGCCACTTATCCGACGGATAAAGTCAACGATGGCGTTTCACAATCTTCCTATAACAATACATGGGAATCGTAAAATAAAAAAGATGTCGCTTTGCATCAAGGAGGTAGCTCTGATTTTTTTTTCGGTTTATGTTACTAAGAATTTATGTCAAAACAAAGACAGGTTTTTTAAAACCCTTAAAAAGACTTCTAATATTTTAATAAAGACTACCTACACAAACAAAGTTTCAAGTCTCCGACTTAAAATTTTATTCCAAGCTTCATAAATATCTACTCATCTGCAGCATACACACACTGCAGCATCTGTATTCCATTTTGACCCTTCTTCCCCTGTAAGAAGTTCCAAAGTGTTTGTGGTATTTATAGACGTGACTGTACAAACTGTATTTATTTAATTGAAAATGATCCGGAGGATTCCGTGGTCTAAAACTTGGATTTACCAAAACCACATCATCACATACGAGTAGAACATATAAAACTTCTAAATGTACCAATTCCATGTACTATATATAACTAAGCTTACCGTAGATAAAGTCTTATGTAAATTACGGTTATTATTATTATCATCTGTCAGAAAAAAAGTTATTTGGTGGTTAAAGTTACTTCACAGATGATTTTCAAAGCGGAATGTCGTTTTAGCATGGAATAAATGAAAAATATTAAACATAGATTAAATTCATACGTAGTGCGGTCCAAAAGTTACTGGCTGGAGAAATCTAGCGGTTCGAAAAAACATAAAAAATATGTCATTGCGATCGTCATTTATTCTGCTCTATCGTTTATAGTTTTTAGATTTCTATCGCTTGCGGTTTTAATTTCACGGCCCTTAAAAATAACGGGATGTCTGAAATTTTTCGAAATGGATAAGTTGGAATATCGTTCCGTCATCAAGTTCCTTACAAAGGAAGGGGTCAGTTCGACCGAAATTAAAAAAGATTTGATGCTGTTTACGGGGACTTGTCTCCTCCATTTTCCATCCTGAAAGATTGGAGTAAGCAATTTCTTAGGAGGGGAGACCATCCACGACGAACCTCGCTCCGGTCGGCCTGTAGAGGCAGTCAGCGCACCGACGACTGCGTCAAGTTAGTGGAGAGTGAGAGGAAGTTCTGAGTGACCGAAGATTAAAGACCAAGGAAATAGCGGCAAGAACAGGGCTTTCGAAAACTTCAGTTCTGAGGATTCTTCATGAACATCTTCACATGAATAAAGTTAGTGCCAGGTGGGTGCCCAAACTTCTTTCGAACTTGCAACGAAGTGAGCGAAAAGCATGCTCTCAGGAAGTTTTAGATGCTTATAAAAAATACGGAGAGAGTGTTTTGGAGTCAATTGTTACTGGGGACGAAACAATGGTTTTATACTATGATCCCCTTTCCAAAAGGGAATCGATGGAGTGGCGCCGATTTGGTGAAAAGCCACCTAGGAAGGCCCGGGTTACGCAATCCACCAAAAAGTTAATGGCTACCATATTCTGGGATTGTCACGGAATACTGTTGATAGCCATAAAAGAACGTACCTAATACCACTGTGAACGGCAGGTATTATGCTACCCTTATTGAACAATTACGAGAGGCAATCAAAGAAAAAACGTCGAGGTAAACTTAGCAGAGGTGTGCGGCTACTCCACGACAATGCTCCCGTTCATACCGCTTCAATCACTAAAGCTGCTATTGCCAATGTTGGCTTTGAGTGACTACTATTTGTTTTCCAAACTTAAGGCACACTTAAGAGGAAGAAGATTTTCTTCTGATGATGAAGTGACCCGTACAGTATACGCCCATTTTGAGGACAAAACTTCGGAGTATTTTTATAGAGGGATTGAAATGCTAATTCATACATCTGAAAAGTGTATTGAAATAGACGAAGACTACATATGTATATATAAAAAATTAAAAAAAAAAAATTGTAAAAATGTGTTTACTTATTTTCTTTGTAAGGCCAGAAACTTTTGGACCGCACTACGTATATATATATATATATATATATATATAGAGTCAAACCTCCTTATCTTTTCCAAGCAAATGAACTGTCATACTTTAAAGTGTTTTTTTAATCAACAATTTCATAGTCTCTGCTATCAATGAAATGCAGTTTTAGTCAAAAACATATTGTTGGTTATTAAAACAGCATGTTAGAGCAACAACATTATGACTAAGGCAAAGTTCGATTAGTCTTTAAAAACCACATCGAAACAGGTGATGGCAGCTTTGTTGATGGTATATGAATGAATATGAAATGTTACGTACCTACTAACCCATCTTTCAGTGGCATGATTCAGTTGGCTCATGACTCGTGAGCAGGGCCCGTAATTTTCATGCCCGGTTTCGTCATAATGACGTATATAAACACACAGGACGTTTTAATACGAAATGAGTTAATGACAGATAAACTCTATCAACGTTCGATTCTAACGTCGAACGTAATAGATTTGACACAGCATTATTCTTTCAAACGTAAAACCTAAATCATGATGTATGAAGCTTGACGTCATTTGTCTGTCATCGGCCCGAAAATTACGAGCCCTGCTCGTGAGTCTTTTTTTGATGCCATATGCCCTGTGTAATTGTATTTTATGTGATTGTATAAAATGAAAGGCAATACAACTCGAGTGTACGTGATTCATAATAACCTCACACGAGTATTTCAATGCCTATTTATTTACAATTACATACACTGCCTTATATATGTACTTACACACATATCATGAGCTCTCCAAGATGCGTTCAAACTACATACTATGACCGCCATTACGACTTTCATGAATGAAAACTTTTCAGACATATTTTTAAAATTCAGAGACAAACTGGAGTGGAACCCAATTTACATATGGTTGGATACCAAATAACGAGCGTGCGACATTGTTTGCAATTGATACTTCGTTTCGAACTAAACGTCATCTCGACTGATATTAGTAGAGGTCAAATCCAGTCACTTATTTTTAAAAATAGACACACAAAGCAGAAAAACGACAAAAAATGTGGGTCATAATGACGTTAGCGAACAATTTTGCATTGATGATGAATATGATGATACAAACGATAATCGTTTCGTAAGAAAAGGAGCTTACTGACGTAAGCATTAAGCGTCAAATTCATGCACCGAACAACACTGATAAAACTTTATAGGCTGTTCGCAGTGTTGGCACTTAACGAAACCTCAAGTTCCAAACAAGACTATGAAAAAGTGTCGCAATTTTTTATGGCGTAATTTTTTTCGGCTGATTGGGCATCCAGTTCTTTTATTCTATATATATATATATGGTCAAATCAGATTTTCTTGTTTGTCAGACATGTCGAAATTTGAAAAAATTATATTATCGACGATAATTTATCGTAGTCAATAATTTATTATTATGGGGGTCTTTATATGCGGTTTTTGAATGCATTATAGAAGGCTAATGATATGTAAGTATTAAAAAAATATATTTTCATATAGCCGAGCACATAAATTGTTTTCCCGCTGTGCCCTACCCGTCTAGCCCAGTGAATATAATTTACATTTAATAACAAGCATAACTTGAGACTTAAATAAAACCATTATTTAATAGTTGTCGATAACAGCTTTTGTTTAAAGTGAGTGTTAAGTTCACGTCATAATTTCATAGAAGTTTTCCGTTTACAATATCACTTTAAAGTTCGACAGTCCATTTGCTTGGGAGAGATTACGTGGTTTGATTTTACTTGCAACTGTTCGTAAACTCGCTCACTAAAAACTTAATGTTAAGTTAACAATTTACATTTTCAGTCCTCCGGCCGGTAAGCGCCACTTTACGCAAAACTAAATTGCCGCCTGCCGGCTCCGTCGGGCAGAAAAATAGTATACAAACCTCGGCCGTTAAATGGGAAAGCCTCGGATCACATGTTAGTCGACAATTACATGGGATCCGAGACATTTCCCACTAAAACGGCCTTGGTATGTAATGTACTATACCTTTGGGGGCTACCCGCTCTATCCCCGTATACAAGTTTTTCGTTAGTTCTTCGTAAGCCCGTTTAGAAAGGCAAATCACTACATAGTATAAAACAAAGTCGCTTCCCGCTGTCTGCATGTATGTATGTTTAAATCTTTAAAACTACGCAACGGATTTTTTTAATAGATAGAGTCATTCAAGAGAAAGGTTTATGTGTATAATAATAACCCGTGCGAAGCCGGGGCGGCGGGTCGCTAGTAAGTAATAATTACCTGTAATGCGTGTAAGTAGTGTTGTTGCGAGTGATAATGGCTACCAGAGTGAGCCGCATATCCTTCGTAACCGTTGGGCGCGTTCGGTTCACTCTTAATGTTAAAGATAGATGGATTCGAGAGGAAGCCTGGTGTAGAGGGCAGGCCGAGAGGGTATTGCGCTTGCCCGTGCCCTTGACTGTGGGTGTGTGCGTGAGGAGACGTGTCCGACGAGTGCGCCTCAGCGCGGGCCTTCGTCAGCGACCCGTGACTAGACATGGACGCCGTTAAAGGCAATGGCACTTCTGATCCGCTGGGCTTGCTTTCTGAAAATTTCACATTTTACCCTTTTATAATAAGTCTCTAAAAATGAATAAAATACCTAGTCATTCATTTAGGAAACAGTTCAGCTAATAAGTCATCTTAAATTACCGTCAACGCCGGGTGAACATTGCCCTTCTTTTTTGGAACTTTCTTGTGCGGATTTAGCTCCATTGGCAGACTTCTTCGGTTTCCTTTTCCTTGTTTGAATCCCATCTTTTCTCATTGCTAATGGCCTGTAAAAGTTAAGATATGGAATTATTAAGAAGTAATTAAAGCTTTTTCTCCATCATGCCGAAATAAGATAGGGCGAGAGAGGGCGATTTAGTACATTACGATACAAGGGCGAAAAAGAGGAAATTCGCAACGAGTGGCGAATTACCTCTTCGCACGTGTATCGTACGACGTTTTACAGTACATATGGCAATTAGAATATTCGACTCAGGCACGTAAAGTGGTCATTATTGCCCTAGGGCGGTAAAGTAACACCATGCGTACTGTAAAGATTTTTACGGGTTATAATCTGACAAACCAAGTCTGACGGTAGATTAAAAAAAAAACTGTATGCCTTTTTTCGGAGTGGCCAGAAAGTGAGAAAGTTTTTCCTACCTACTAAAAATGAACTTTTTAGTAGGCAGTGAAAAAAAAGATGTCTTTGATGTTAAGGTTAGAAAGAAGTTAGTTACTAAATAACTATAGCGTGACACACCACTGACATGACAGTTGTTTTTTTTAATGTATTTGTCTCTCTTTTTTTCGGAGTGGAAAAAAAGCATATGAATGGCATTACCTACCTAAAAAAATATTCTACTGTCCGATTATAATAATTTACCTTATTTTCTCGCATGTTCGGAAAAAAGCATGTCCTAAAGCATGGCCTATCTATAGGCCTCTGCAGGAGTTGCATTTCGTAGATTTGACTAATTTTTCGCTCATTCTCGAAATGCAGTAATATAATGTAAATATCGTTTTGTTCACTTTGAAACAATATGAATATATATATATATATATGAATGATAGAGTCGCTTCTTACACATTTAATATAAGTATTTTGAGTATACTCAAACTTTCGTTGAAAAACAGAAATAAGCTTTCGTCCATACCGATTGATTCCGTGCAGCTTGTAGTAGAGGCCGCAGGCGTTGCACACGGGTTCGCCCTCGTTGTTACGCCGCCACAGCGTGGTGTTGCGAGACCCGCAGTTGGTGCAGCACTGCCCGTGGCGCCGCGCAGCCGACTGCAACGCGTAACGCAACCGATTACACTTACCTTCTCACGCCATATAAAAACCTACAATTTAATATTAAGCATCATCTGTCTAGTCAACATTTTGCGATTTGCACGTTACACGAGTTAATGCTACGCTCGCGCACGTCGTACATTTTTCTCTGTCGTGATTTCCTTGCTACGAGCTACGACGTAGCGCTTCGTAGTATCGGACCTTATGAGACAAAACTTCGGAAAACTAATATACATACATATATAACGTTACAGGTAAGAAAACAACATTGTATTTCTCCATATCATGATATTTCATTAAGTACGCAAAATTAAGTATTTATTTAATAAGGTACTCATTAGTGGGTTTTGAATACCAGTTTTAGTTTCAATATTAGATAGTGTTAGTATTAGTACTACTGTATTCTAAAATTATCTTTAATACTGGGATTAAAAAATTAAGTAAGAAGAGTTAAATAAATAAGAAATAGGTATTCATTAACGTTTGACAACCAGAGGGATGTGTGGGGCGGTACAGTCAATTCGGGGCATGAATCTCATATTCAGACTTTACGCGCTTTTACTGCATTATTTTTGCTGGGTACCTACCAATAATATTTCCCCTTAGCGTATTTAACTTTAGGCTTTTATTAAAAATAGCTTTATAAATGGTGCCTATTTTAACTAAATTTGATAGTCCGATTTTAAAGTAGGTAATGTGACTATTTAATGAACTTGTTTACCCTTCATATAAAAAAAGTAAAAATTTTATACTGGGCAACGGTAGCGATTGTTAGTCACTATGTCTTGTTTAAGATATGGTAACTATTTACATGAGATTTTGCAATTTCACGTTTGCTATATGCATTCGACGAGAATATCGCTTACGACATGTTTTTGCTTTGTATGGCAGCTGCTTCAATCAAATTAGAAAACCTCAAGAGTAATGCCAATTTGTTAGCCGAATCATGAAATCAATATCAAGCACGAAATCGGTTTCTTAGCATTTCCAGGAGCATTCAAAGAATCGTATGCTGTAAGTGACATGCTCGTGGAATACCCCTAAGTAAAAGGGGTTTTCCGATTTCGTGCTTGATATTGATTTCATGATTCGGCTAACAAAATGGCAGTATACTCTTGACGTTTTCTAATTTGATTGAAGTAGCTAAGACACAGTTTTGAAACCCTTAAACTACTAACACCTTTGAAATCCTTAAACTACTAAAACCTTTGAAACCCTTAATGTAAGGGACATTTATTTTATCCATTACCAGTCCATCACCAAACATGACACTAGGTATAAAAAAGTATATAAGAATTAAAGTAAGCCACATACTATTTGTCTAGAAACGCCTACTAAAGTAATTTTAATGTCTACCACGCCGGCGGGGCGAGGTTTGGAGCTGTTAACGGTTTCGAACGCGCTACCAGGTCCGGCGCGCGATACGCTGCGGGCGGACCCGCTTGCTATATGTAGACAGGTCGACATTCTATATCAGTATGTATGCACATAGCTATCTCTATGGACGCATTGTGAACGTCGCCCATTTCCATCGAGATAAGCCATTGATGGTTGCTAGTCAAGGTTCAATATTCAATGCCGATAATGTCCTGCAATCGGCAAATGTGTCTCCCGGTAAGTGCTCCCTGTGTATGGCTCGGCTGCGTTATCATGTACGTTCTGTTATCTATACCCGTCGCAGTAATCGCGTTGGTCCTAGCAGTGATTGGGTTTGTTTAATGTAATATTAAGTTGCGACTGTGAGTCGCAGCTAGGGTAACTTTAATGTCGTTTAAGACGGATTCAATTTTTACCGCCACCTTTAACTACTAAGTAATTTATATTTGGCCACCAGACAGAGCACAGCATGAGATCAATAAGGCTTCCATCTAATCTTATCACATCAATAAATCATCTGCCTATTGGCTTCAGTTCAATTTATCTTTTTTGTTTAATCTATTGTCATATTTATTAGGTATGTAATGTATTGACGCCCATCATACTAAGTACGACAGCACATCAACGCTTTTGTGTTTTGTTCATCCCTCTGGGACACAACGATAGGTAACATACACATAAGTCGCACGGATAACTCACAACCGCTGCAGGTAGAAGTAGGTCTTAGCTAAAAGAAGATTTATGAAATTGCACCTCATTAACTGATGCAAATGGGGTTGAGAGTTTTGACAACTTCAACGCGGGCTAGTTCTCCAAAACAATAATAAGAGGCAATTTACGGCACATATTCCAAATTTGTGAAAAAATCTTCTGTAGTTGAAAAAGGGCTGTAGCTGAGATACTCATAAAAAGCCGGTTTCTGATTTTATTTGGGTAGGGAACCCTAGCAAGAACATTACATTAGGTACCTAGATTATCTTGGCACGTGTTGTTGAACTGTGATGTTTATGTTTATGATCGCGGGAGTGCAAAACGAAGCACTTTGCTATCAGCCGCGCTCGTGGGCGACACGGAGCGTGCAAAGATACGGTTAACATTTCTCAGGTTTCATTAAAAAACTTTTTATGATAAAATTTGACATAAGGGACAAACAAAATGATGACTTGGCTAACGGGAAGGGAGCGGAGGCGTGTAGTTTCCTATCACTCGCTAAAGCAAAAAAAAAGTGAAAAGAAGAAGTTGATAGCGCGTGCGTGGAGGGTAGCTGGTGTCGAAAGGATACGGACAGGGAGCATGCACTAGTCTACACGCCACCGACTCACCTTCTTCATGCCCCTGGCCATGCCCTCCACACTCATCCATCTCTGCACGGAGCCGTCCTTATAGAAGCGCGTCAGTAGCTCCGCGTCCGCACCTGTTCCAAAACAGAGCGCGTTACTATGTGTTTATTGCACTTACCAGCCGCTTGCTGGGCTTGACGAGCGGCCGGTTCACGCCGTTGATCTTGTGGTAGAGGCCGCATGCGTTGCACAGGTAGTGCCCCGTGGAGTCCCTGCGCCACAGCGGGGTGTTATTGGCGCCGCAGTTAACACACTCACGCCCCTCTTCGTAAGATTCCAAACCGCCATCTGTTCGCCAATGGACTGTTAAAACCTATCTTAGTATATGACTACAATATTTTTTGAGATAATTGTTCCCTTAATTTCTATGCAATATATATATATATAATAACGAATCGACTAAACAAAAAGGTGACACTGAGTTTCCATTGATTGCTCACGAAGTTAGTGAGACAAATTACACGTATAGCCACGCATAGAAAAGTTTCCTTATTATTGTATTATTTGTAAACGGGTAACTGAAGCTGTAAAGATTATTATTCTGTGGTCGGGGAACTACAGATTCCAATAATTAAGGAAACAACAATGAACAGTTGATTCCAGTATGTTGTTAATATAGGTACTGTATGCTTATCCCGATTCCAAATTAAAGTAAGCGGAGTAAAGTAACCTATGTGCCAACGGGAACGGATCATGACATCCATAACAACAAAATATGCATAGTACGAACAGGTACAATTAGAAGTAGCAAAGTATAGTTGATCTACTACCGAGATTTCGGGCTTAAAAGGGAAGGATAGTAATAGATAGCACTTCGTTTCATTATTTCATATTAACAAGAATTCCGTCAAATCTAGGACTTACTGCATAATGTCCGCATAAAGCCATTATACGTTCAGGCATATACGCCGGATCTGCTGCAGGTAGATTTGTCTGGCGGATGCCCGTCGGCTATACCCACTATGGAGATCCGACGGATTACCCGCACGTATATGGACGGCTTAAGACCCGCGAATATATCTACGTACCAGGTATCAAACATGCTGGTATAAATCCGTATCGTGATCAGTATCATATTCTGATTAGATAAAAAAAAATACCGATACAGATTACGCCCTTAAACGAAGCATTTTTGTAACACTATGTATAGGAAAATGTAGTTACAAAAATAATGAACGGATCCGCCGAGCTTTGGGTGAATATCATTCAAATAACATTAAGAGGAAAAGGACGCTGTGTGATTGGACATGAATAGTCATATTTTAATAACAGTACTTATGAATAATATTATTGCGATTCGTTATAAATTGTAATAAAGAGTTGATGTCACTTCTAAGCTGATAAATTACTGATTCGTCACAAGCGGTTTCATACCTATGGTTATTAGAATTACATTTTGCCGTAAACACTAGCCTGGAATGAAATTAAACTTGTTAAAACATACCTACCGAATTAATAAGGGAAAGGATGTGTAAATAATAAGTTTTTGGTCCGGCAACATACAGTATTCATTGTCCATGTCGCGATTTCCTTAAAGGTCAAATAAAACGTTGATTATAACCAACATAACCATTAGTTACGGGTATGATCGTGGCTGTGGATGTGGATATTGGGTTCAATAATTTATTTTTCTTCCTTATATTGTTGTGGAAATCTATTTTTAAGAGCTATAAGTGTACATATATACGTAGTAATATTTCTAGTTCCTTACTCGTACCTAATCTTATTATCAGTACGAGTAGGTACCATACTTATCGCGTTGTAGGTATGTATTGTCATTACTTATTTGTTAGTATGCAACTATAATTATCAAACTAGACAAAGAGACTACTTATAAGCATTTTTCAGCATACCTGCTACCAACGCTTACAAACTTGTGTTCTGTTCTGACTCTACTAATAAAAACTTTACACATTTATGCAAATAAATACAAGAAACAAAGAAATGAGGGTCTATTTTAGATTTAAGATAGCTTGTAACTTACTGTAAATATATATTTTGTCTAAATATGATAACAAAAGTTTATATTGAAGGATCGTGATTTTAAAAATCAAATAATTGTTTTTCCTTGATGGATTGTTGGTCATTCTACTTTTTTACCGTGAATGAAAACGCAACTCTCAATTTTTAGGTTTGTTGATCATGATTCATGATAATGAATTAAAATGATAACGGTAAAAATTAAGTACTAATATAAAAATTATAAAACATAGGTAATTTTGATTTACTGTTCAGGTAAAGTTTCTATTGTACCTACTTGAAAAGTGATCAGAATAAATTCTTAAAATTCTACAGCAATTGCCTTGAGCGGGTGGTAAACTCACAATCAGTTTTCTTGGACTCCATTCAGTACCTACCCTTTCCCGAGTTTATCATGTAATTTAATACTGAAATAAGGAAAGAATTTCATTCGATTTTCATATATCAAAGTTTGCAGTACAAAACTTTGAAAACCTAAAACCTAATCTCAAAATATCCCAAAACAAACATCACATATCATCAAATAATATTTATACCAGGTATTGTATTGAGTATTGGCTGCTATATTCCTTGAACTAATTACATTGTTGATATCAGATAATACTTTAGAAATCTAAAACTAAAATTTGTAAATAACAGCAACAAGCAATCTTTTTAACTTACGTGCAACAGATAAAACATGTATTAGCTATATCTTTTATTATTTAAAGTTAGTCACTTGGTACATGTTGTACCTGAGCCTAAAATGACAACATCCACACACTTTTAATTGTACCAATTATGTTCCATTCGGGGAAGTACATGTTCGAATACTTATTGAATTGTGGCCACGAACCACAATTGAATCGAGTTTGTTTTTCCTCGACTTAGTAGTAAGTTGTCCTTCCCTCTTGTCTGATGTTAGTTAATATAATATGCATTATAACCCGGATCGTTATTCTCGTTTAGATCATCTTTCTGTCTCGGCGCCGAAAAATTTCTGATTTAGATTTTTATTATAGTTGTCTTTATAGGAGATAATAGAGAGTTTAGCTTATGAGTACAGAATACTACGCACTTCCCTAGTTAGTAAATAATGATAAAATATACCTAAATTATTTTACTCGTAACACGGTTACAGAGCGCTCTATCGAAAGGCTGTATCTATTAATATCTGTATACCTAATTCTGTATTCGAAAGATTTCTCGCAGATTGACGTTGTATAAGAAACATATATTTTATCAGGTGTTTAATAAATTGAGTCCGATTTCAGCCTATCCAGCTTTTAAGTGATAGTTGCTGAATTGAACTCTGTCGTCAGGTAGGTATACAATAAATCTCCTCTAAGTGAATTAAAAATGTCGGATTACCTATAAACGAAACTCCGAAACATTTTCTTCGGCTACTCGAAAATGTAACAGAGTAGTCTTAATTTTTAGTGAAATCGAGGTATTTACTGCAAGCGATTTTTAAAATAAACAATCTTCTTACGGAGCTAAAGGAACAAACTTCCTACTCATTATTTCCCAGTTTACGATTACGTTTTGTTATCGTTTAAATTCAACAATCCTTGTGATACTTTTAGCAACCATGAAAGTTGTTGTTAACAGGTTGTTCTTCACGTCTCAATGAAATCATGATAATGTTCCTACTCCTTATGATAATTTTCTCTCCTAAATTATTTTTATATATAGAGCTGAATAGAATCAGACGTCTGAATAGAAACAAAAGCCTTATTTTAAAAGTCAAACTTCTATGAAATTATGACGTTTTCTTTACACTTTCACAGTCTGTGCTATCAAACTTAGCTTAGTCGGACTTTATATAGTTTTATTTTGCCCAATCTTGTTTTTTTTTACTTGTATCGAGGTGAAGGTAGCTATTCTATCTATAGGTATGGCAAAATATCGTTGAATGTATTTACATTTCATATTATTTATTGTATTACTAAGTATAAGAGTATGTGTAGCTGAAATAATCACAACCATTATAACATTAATATGTCACGCGAGAGTTTAATATCGGAAGGTTTAAGTTTTTTTTTAATAAGATGTCAAATCCCGGCTTTTTATGTCCTTTTCATACTCCCTAATTCAAAATTGATCAACAAACCCATAGTAAAGGAGATAGATTACCGTATGCAGGCGGGCGTTGCAGCGCATCGTATGGGGCGCACCAGGAACCCATCACCATGTTCTGGGGGTACAGTCCTCCGGCCATGGAGCCGACGCCGCCTACGCTGCTACTGCCTGTCAACAATATCATAAATTGTGGACCTTGTTTTTGTGGTGCATTTTCATATAATACCTACTTATTAAATACATTTACAAATAAACAGACGACAGGCGCAGTCATAAAATACAGCGAGAAATTTATAAGAACAAAAACATATCTATGTCATACCTAATTACAAATTAAAAAGTCAGTAGGTAACTAACCTGTCATAATAATATTTTGTAACCAGCTCGGAGGCAGTAATGAGATCGTATCCATTCTATGTAGTTTAGAGATTGTAAGTATCTGAATAAATTAGCTGAAGGCTATGTGACCGATAGCGCGACTCGGCGGTCAGAGGTCGGGGCGCGGACTGACATCTGCCGCGGCCTGATCGCGCTACCTACGGCTGCTTATCGCTTCTGATTCACGCGAACGACAAATCGCCTACTTTACCGCCAATCATTTACATAGACTGTTTAAGAGTGTTCAATCATTTAATATGTATTTTACAACATTCTGTCTGTTTAGATAACTACGCCTTCTTTTTCCAGACCTTAATACAATTTTTTTATATTTTTCAGGTCACTCAGTAAGTAAACCCATCTTCATTAATTTTGAAAGTGGGTACGTCTTTGTTTGCATGGAGTACAACAAATATGATGCGTAATATCCGGACAAAGGGTTTGGTACTTCTTTTTGAAGAAATTTTTAAAAACTTAGTTTTGAGTTAGGTACTCATGTTAAGATACAAATACCAAGAGCCTAAATTACCTAAATATCTCTAAATAGCTATAATAGACCTAAATATCTATAAATAGCTATAATAGACCTAAATACGTTACCTACTTAATTTATCTCATTTCAACTTAATCTTGTCGCCCTTTGGTTAGACAACTAACGTCTCTAGAGGGACCTGGACAAGTCTGCGCGCAAACGAGTCCTTTTTAATCCTATGCCTTGATAACCTTTAAGGATGACTTGCACCCATCCAATACGATCCGGGACGATCTGTCAGTTTCTATAGAAAACGTCTCGTGACCTGCGAGGGCTCCGCTATCAAGTGATTCTTTCTTTAGAAACTGACAGATCGTTCCGAATCGGATAGGATCGGTGTGAGTCATCCTTTACAGAAACATTAATATTGTTGTCTTTGATTTATTGTTGGTATTGTAATTATTGTATGTTGGTTACTGAGTTTATAATTAAGCTATTTTGTGTATATTCTCAGTTGCTGCGTCACTCTATTATAGGTTTACGAGTAGAGTCAATAAACATTATGAAGAAGGTGATATTCAAAAAGTATCCTCTTAAACTTTAGGTTTGTACTTTGTTTATTTTATTATATCTATCTAAGTACACTAATTTGCAGGTACAGATTAGTTTAACAAAATGGGCCCGTAAATATACGTTACAACAATAAGTTATACCTAGCTAAATATGTAATTATATACCTATATACAATACAATACAATAACTCTTTATTGCACCTCAAAACAACAAAAATAACACAAACTGGTATAGATTACACATGAAAAAGAGGCAAACAACATACCCATTGAAGTGTTAAAAACGTCAGCGTTCTGAAAACATCAAAGTCGATGTTTACCTATTAATAACGGGAATTATCAACTTGAGATGAACGCATCAGCTATGAATCTACAGGTTTTCCGATGAGGGATTTTTTGTCGTGAATTACCCGCTTGTGGTGCGTACAGAAAGTAGGACAAGATATTGTTCTCATTAAGTTAAGGCTAACAAACAACACTTATTCGTGGTGGTAATTATAAGTTATCAGCTAGATTAGATCATAAGTAGGTACTTTAAATAAGTGTGATTTTAATTGAATATTAGTTATGTTTATACAACTTTATTTGTCATCAATTCGCATTGCAAATGACATCAATCAATTTCGCAATAGCATTATTGTGATAGGTTAGTTTTGTATCTGTTCATGCTTAGCTATGTTTCTCACATCCCATTCTATCTAATCCTGTCGCATACCTTAGCTTAGCTTACTCCTGGTCTTTGACTTAGGCAAGTGATATCATCAAAGTTCGTTAAAAGTGGTCTGCTGCAGACATTCGCGTACTGTGTAGAAATAAGAATAGAAATAATTTATTCGTGGACACACAAAATATACAGTACAATTACAATTAACAGAAAAATTGCCAAGATTAAAGAAGTGCCACGAAATGGACTCATCTCAGCATAATGCTGGCGTCTTCCAGCGCTGATCTTCCGATGAATGTGAAGTCTAAACAGAAGGGAATATGAACAGTGTTGGTACGAACCGTAGGTGTCATGATGCGGCGTGTGGTGGTGGTGCCAGACATTCTGGTGCGGAAAGTGCGCGTACTGTTGCAGGCGGCCGCCGCCCGCCACGTAGCCGAGTCCGTAGCCCTCGGCGCAGTCGCCGCTTCCAGCATACCCGCCGCTGTTGCCGCCGAACATTGTGCCCCCACCACTAGGATCAACCTATTACCATTATTTTCTTCAACCTGTAACAAACGGTTTCAGTGTCATAACGCGTGCAGAATAATAATTGTAATTATAGGTACTTTTGAAGTCTTTGTTCTCGATTCATGATAGATCACGATTATTTCCAATTTAGTCAAGAAAGTTAGATTATTCTTCTATCAATTAGGGTATCGATAATGATTGGACAAAGCATTTTGTCACGTGGACTCATTGTTCTATGCGGACCTTATCGCTTGGTCAACTTTTGGGTTAAACAGATAACGTAATGCACTTACAACAGTAAAGTGGAGTGTGGTAGCGCTTAGTAAATCAGAGCAAGTGATTATAGTTAGCAAGTGCACGTATCATACCTATGGCATGCAATATGCGGCGATAGGCCGGCGTGTGGGCAACTGACGATACAGCACGCACTGCCGACTTAGTTAACCGCGCACTCCACACAGACACGTTTCGGTGGAATTACTCGTGTGTCTTTGCAATAAAACTTATAACTCTTTGTTTTTTAAATTTCTTCAGCAAAGGTAAGTTTGTTAACTACTTGCCACAGTGACTCCGTTACCTAATATCAACAAGTATTGGAAACTTATCTTCCATGTGGACCTGATTAGGTAGCATTTGTTTATATTTAAAAAATGGGTTTAGTTAGATATTAAATAGAATGTTAGGCATCTTTTAAGTTCGTTACGGTACGAACTGTAATTGAAGTTTATTTTAGCTTTAGTATAACCAAAGATAAGCAAATTATATATATTTATACATCAGCAAAGTTGCGTTCCCCGTTATTTTTGTAGGTACTAGGCGTGAATACCTATTAATGAAGTCGAAGTAAGTATACAAGATGAAACAAAATGCTGATGATCCGTTGATGATGAAAATCAAGCTGAGCGTCATCAGTATCGTGGACTTAAGTACAATTCGTGGAAAAACAATTTCTGGTGCAAAAAAAAAGTTTTTTTTTTTTAGTTTTTTTTCATGGGGCAGGTCATATGGTTTTCCTTTTTTTTTGCATTGCAGCATTTCTGTCACATGCTGTGTAGACTAAGCCTCCGAACGTGACTAAACCGGCGTACCTGTCTACGATTACGTATCAGTTGTTTAAACTTGTTTTCACCCCCTCATGTAGCGATTCAAATTAAAAAAGCCTTGCTTAGTGGAATTTCATCAGTAAGTAGGTTTTTTTTTTTAATTTATTTTAGAACTTAATTTGCATTTATATACCTTTTGTAGATTCTAATTTAATTTTTATTTTATTACATTTTTTGTAATTATTGTATGACTAATATTTTGTAATTAAATGAACTTTATTATTCTATGTAATAATGATTTAAAAAAAAAGTAAGTAGGTATATAGGTATGTCTAAAGTTTTAAGGATCTGGCTTTGACGGTTTAATCAGTGCGTCGTTTATCAGTATGGTATGGTATGTAGAGAAGTACGGCGCAATGAATAATCTTCTCTGATCCCATCGTGAATCATAAGAACCTACGAATGTTTGCCAAAAATTACTTGGCAAATGCCAAATAAGACGTATAGTGTGCAGTGCAGACATGTTATTTTTACATATTAAGATTTAATATATAAATAGAATGAACACGTTCTGACATTCTCGTTTATATTAGCAGACAGACAACCAAAGATCACAGAGTTGGTAATAGACAAACGTAAAGTCATCGTATACATTAACTAGTAAACATGTTGGCAGCACTGCTTTTATATAAGATTAACTGTACAAGAACAATAAGCTTGCCAACCTAAAATAATAACTCAACACTCTTCCTCGATTATAAATGTGGTAACACTTTGAACATTTATAATCGCATTATAAGAAAAACAAGTAAACTAATAAACATTACAACATAGGTAGCGTTACCAAGTGATAAACTTAAAACATGCGTAATTTCATTATTAACACAACTATAAAGAGAACAGGCACAAAAATACTTAGCATTATCAATGAATGTTTAACAATTCACGATTGTGAGTAAATTTATCTGCTGGCAGTATCTTTGTAAACATGTCAGCTGCATTATTGTACGAATCTACATGATACACAATAATAGCTTTATTTTTGACCAAATCCTTGACAAAATGGTATTTAATGTCAATGTGCTTTGCACGTTTGCTGTTCTGATAGCGGTTTGATATCGCTATGGCTCCCATGTTGTCTACATAAATAGTAGGGGTTAAGCACTCACCGAAATCCTGAGCTAGTCCTTTTATATTTACTACCTCTGAGCATGTGGCGGCCAAACTTACATATTCGGCTTCTGCCGTTGACAGCGATACGCAATGCTGTTTTCTAGAATGCCATCCTATGATATTTCCATTATAAGTAATGACACTCCCACTTGTGCTCTTCCTATCCATCTTCTGTCCAGCCCAGTCGGCATCTGAGTAGGCTTCTATTGCTACTTTATCCTTTTTGTAGTTAAGGCCGAAGTGCATTGTGTCTTTTAGGTATCTTAGGACTCTCTTAGCTTGTTTCCAGCATTGTATATCTGGTTTATCTAGGAATTGACTTAAGAATGACACAGCATAACAAATATCTGGTCTTGATATTGTTGCCAAGTACATAAGGCTTCCAATCAGCTCACGATAGGGAACATCAATCGTATATTTGTCATCCTTTACCGTCTTAATCTGAGAATCCTTGTCCATTGGTGTTTTCACTCCGTTACAATCAGTCATTTTAAATTTTTCGAGTAGCTTTTTAATTTGTGTAGTTTGACTAATCATTCCTTCATTAGTCCTTTGGATTTCAATTCCGAGAAATTTGCTCGTGATTCTCATGTCTTTGGCATTAAATTCTTTAATTAACTCCATCTTCACTCTTTTTATTTCTTCCCTTTCTCCGGTAATTAGTATATCGTCAACAAATACTATAAGCCAAACTTTGCTATTGTAGTAGAGACAAAAGTCATGTTGAGATCGCTTCAGTCTTATGTCATTAATTATAAAGTCATTTAATCTATTATTCCAAGATTTTGGGCTTTCCTTTAATCCATATAAGCTTCTTTTTAGTTTCAAAATTTTGTTTTCGGCAACTTTCACTCCTTCTGGTGGCTTTATGAAAATACCTCAGTTTCCAACACCCCATTCAAAAAGGCTGTTGGTATGTCCATTTGACATATTTCGTAATCATTTTGAACTGCGTGTACTAGAAACATTCTTATAGTATTCATCCTCGCTACAGGTGAATAATTGTTTCCAAAGTAACTGTCCTTTTGCTGAAAGCCTTTAGCTACTAATCTAGCCTTCTCTAAGCCACTTTCTTTAGTTCTAAATACCCATTTCGTGTCAATAGCTTTTTTCCCTTTTGCTTCTACTTCTTCCCAAGTATGCATCCTCTCTAGGGAATTGATTTCTTTTTGAATAGCTTCTACCCATCCTTTATCTTTAATTGCATGATCATATTTCTCTGGGTCTTCGTAACTTGTAAAACAATACGCCATGTGTGTTTGATAATCATCTAGATAGCTTGGTTTATTAATTTGTCTTCCACATCTTGTGGTTGCAGGAGCAACTTCTTGTACACTGTGGAAAGAATCATCAGTTTCTACGTCAATTAATGTTTCATTTCCACGATTATATCCATTATCGAATTGATCATTAGTTAATGTATCATTTCCGGCATTATTTTCCTCTGCATTTTCATTATTTATTTCAACTTCAGCATGTTCATTTATAGGTTCTTCTACTGGTATATCTATTGGTTCATCTTCTTTATCATGTCCATCTACAGTTTCAATTGTATCATCGTCATAGATCATGTAAGGTACATTGTGTATTCCTTCTGTATTTTCCATTCTGTACTTAGTATCGTTTTCATTGAACTTTACATCTGTAGAGATGATAACTTTATCTTCTCTAGGATCATACAGTCTATATCCAGAGCCACAATATCCAACCATTATCATTCTTTTAGCTCTTGGCTCCATTTTAGCTGGTTTGGGTAATGTGACAGCCCAAGCCTGGCTGCCAAAAACTCTTAGTTTTGTCAAATTGCTGTTGCCAAACCATATCATCGCAGGTGTTTTTTCATTTAATACGGCAGTTGGACATCTGTTTATTTCGTAAGCGGATGCTGTAACAGCTTCACTCCAAAGATGTTTTGGTAAATTTGTTTCTGCTAATTTGGTTCGTACTTTATTCAGTATATTTCTGTTCATTCTCTCCGCGGTACCTTGTTGTTGCGGACTGTACGGAGTGGTATAATATACCACTCCGTACAGTCCGCAACAACAAGGTACCGCGGATTATTCTAGCTGAATACCTTTGTTATCACAATATGTCTTAAATCTGTTTGAGCTAAACTCACCTCCGTTATCAACTCTTACTCTCTTAGTTTTTAACCCAAATTGCGTTTTTATAAATTTAATGAAGTTTATTATATTGTTTTCCGCTTCATTCTTCGTTTTTAATATTTTTATCACAAGATAGTGTGAATAGTCATCAATTAGTACCTGAAAGTACTTATGTCTATATAATCCACTCGGACTTATTGGTCCACATAGATCGGAGTGTATCAGATCTCCAATCTCTTTACTATTGCTTTTCTGATAGTAAAAACTTCGTCTTGTGCTTTTAGCTTCAATACAGGTTTCACAAATCTTGCTGGGTACTGGTAAATTCAATACTTTTAAATCGTTATAATTCATGTGACCAAGTCTTTTATGCCATAAGTCTTCATTTTCTTTTGCTACATGAGCTTCCTCTTTTGTATTAATTGTTTCTATTAAATCCAGTTTTAATAAGTATAAGTTGTGACATTTGTCTCCTTCTATGTTTATATGGCCATTTTTAAGCATGACATTCTTGTTGGTGAAGGTAACATCAAAACCTTTTTCAGTTAATTTATTAATTGATAATAAGTCTTGCTTCAAGCCATCTACTATTATAACCTCAACCTCAATTTCTAGATCATTATACTTTGTGTTTATGATACCTTTTCTTCTGGATATTAAATGCTCCCCATTTGCAATTTCGATTTTTATAGGTATTGGCAGATTTTTCAATTCAGTTACATATTTCTCACATTCCTGTTTTACCATATGGTTACTGGCGCCAGAGTCCAGGATAAAATTGTTTGAATCCTCAATGGCGGCCATTGCAAGACTGGCCTCTATACGAAAGTTGACTTCGATTTGAATGTGGACTTCTATAAGTATAATATATAATAATATATAATATATAATATATACTTCTATAACTATTCTTTCTACTTCTATTCAAAAAGCATTTCTACGTATCTCATATAGAAAAAGGTACGGGTACTACCCCTTCCTCTACCCTACTAAATACCTACTCGGTATGTTAGGCTTCAATTCGTTAGAAGTCAGGCGAAATACTGAGCTTCTTTCCACAACTTGCCAACTTCTAAGAGGGGAGTCTGATTGTTCAGACCTGATTGCAAGTATGTGTAACATATTTGTTCCTGATAAATACCTCCGAGGCCGTAGTCACTGTCTCCTTGCGGAGGTGACAGCCCATACTGTGGCGCACAAGCACTCTCCACTCGTCCGCGCGCAGGAGTTACTAAACAAGTTGTTATCCGTTGCACCGGACTGTGACTTGTTCTTTTTAAAGTTGCGTGAACTACACGCCTTTTTTCTAAATTTTTGTGAATGTCACATTTAATATTAGGTTTAGGTCTATATGCTTATGTTAATTTATATTTAATTTATTAGCGAAATGGTGATAAGATAACTGTAATGTTAATGAATATTTGTTCAATAAATAAATAATAATAAATAAGTATGACCTTTTTGGCCTGTGAATGAATGTTGGCCTCTGAATGAATGTTGGCCTCTGTGATGATTACTCATAAAAGTGACTTCTTGTCCCTTCTCGGGTGACTCTTTTCCATTGTTTTTTAGCTCTGCGTCTAGAAGACGGGCCTTTACGAAGTCTTCAGTAAGGTCTTTGTCGGCACTCATGGTCTCTAAAGTTGTTATGACTGTTTCGAATGTGTCAGGAAGAGTTAGTAATAAATGGGCAACCTTGTCATTATCATCGAGTTTGCAACCGGCGGCTTCCATTTCGCACAGAATAGTGTCGAATTTTAAGAAGTGATCTTGCAAGCTTCCAGTGCATTTCAGTGTGAGTAACTTCTTTTTGAGATATAACTTATTAAAAACACTTTTTCTTTCAAAAATTTCTTCCAACTTTTTAATCATTTCCTTGCTAGTTTTTGCTTTTTTAATAATATCTAGGTATTTGTCTGATACGTATTGCACGATCGCGGATTTTGCCTTCGCATCGTGTGCCTCAAATTTTTCTTTTTCTTTACCATCTGTCGGCGTTTCTTCCGTTAAGGCTTTGGCTACGGCTTTTTCTTCCAATAATGTCTTCAATCTGAACTTCCAGTTTGAAAAATTTTGCTTTTCGTCAAGCTGGGGCATGACATAATGACTATGTGAAGACATCTTTTGTTTCTTTTCGCCGTTGTGGCTGAAAAAATATTCTATTTATTTTATTTACGCCTTTTGGCTATTCATATATTCTTTTCATTTACACTGCTTGTATAGGCAAAAATATTTGTATTTTGTTCATTTTAATAGCACATAACCTTTTACATATTAAGATTTAATATATAAATAAAATGAACACGTTCTGACATTATTATATCGTATTTATTGGCTTTCGGCTACATGGGCACTTTGCCAGCATCAAGTAAAAAATTATAACAAATTCATTAAATCAGCATCGTTGTACGGTTGCTCCATGTAAAGATGGCAGCTTTCTTTACAGGAAGCTTCAGGGACTGTCGATTGTTGACCGGAAGGACGGTTAGCGTGTTTCAAGATAGATTCTTCATTAGCTGTACACTTCTTCATAAGTTCACAGCATAATACGCTGCTATATTACACATTAAACAAGAAAAATGTTCAAAAAATAAATAACTATTCTTGACATGTCTCAGCCATCTTGCAGTTCAATCGAAAGTTCTCACGTTCTTCACGTTCTGACATTCTCGTTTATATTAGCAGATAACCAAAGATCACAGAGTTGGTAATAGACAAACGTAAAGTCATCGTATACATTAACTAGTAAACATGTTGGCAGCACTGCTTTTATATAAGATTAACTGTACAAGAACAATAAGCTTGCCAACCTAGAATAATAACTCAACAGTTATAGGTTATCATCGAAAAAAACGCTGCCTCGATGGGTGGGTCCTGATATACTGAAATTGATATATATATGGGTACTAAAGCGTGCAAACCGGTTTTTAATTTTAAAACAATTTATTTTCTGAAATTGATTGAAATTTTTTGACATAAACGAAATACTTAATACGAGTTTACTATAATGTTTACATTTAATACGTAAGTATCAACGTTGGACGTCACTATATAGACTAAATGCAAAACTTTAGGTGTTAGTAAGTGACACATGAAAAAATAACATTTAGCACAACCTACCCAGACACTTAGATAATAATCACTTTGTACTTACCTCGATGGGTACTGAAGTTGATTGAAAAGGCATTACAACAATATATCTCCGTAAGTTCCCTGGAAGCTGCGATAGGTATACAGTGAAGTTCTCGTATTAAAGTAGCGTCTAGAAAACCAAGACACGGGTAGACCCGCTAATGTGCATTACGTTCGTAGAACCTGCATGCGGTGACGTGATGCGTACACAGGCGGCGTCATATGCAAAAGTGATGAAGAATACCATTTTTTTTCGATACTGACAAAAGACAGGCGTGAAGAGTAATACTACTCTCTATTAACGATTCGTGGGCCTGACAAATATAAAGTGCTAAAAAAGTCACTCCATTCAAAAATAAGAGTGTAGGTAATATAATAATAAATGATCATACGTATCAGCTTCAGTAACCCAAAGTAGTTAGATGTAAGATATTATTGGTGTAATAAGTATACATCTACAAAGTTGAATGCAACTCTTATGTTCTAAATGATCCCTACCATGATAATATGATGTTTATTATGATTGGATATCGCTAGTACCTCCAATGTATAGTAAGTACATACCTACTTTGGATCACGTCTAGATGGAACTCATATATTGTCTGCTTATGTTTATGCAAAAAGCTTGTAGAGGGTCGTTATCAGATGTCGCCGATTACGTAGTCTGTCGTTCTTGTAGGTGTTTAAATACCTACTTATTAGTATCCATGTCAACTGATCTTTAGTACTAATACAAAAGACCAGCAAACGGATATATGTATACCGCATTTACTATTTTAGTGACACTACCTACTTAGTTTCAAAAACTTGCATTGTAGGTACCAATCCTAGGGGACGTTTATACGTCGCGATTTATATTCTATCCTCTCGATCAAAGAGGTAATAATAATCTGTATTATTTCATCTATTTACGTTGTGCTATGCTGTTTTCTTGTGGCTTACATGTTTAAATAAGTAGGACTTTTTTAATTTTTTGCAGTCTGTAGGGACAATATTCGTACATATAGGCAGGAAGTCATCCATTAGATTCCTGCCTAATGCTGTATACAACTATACTTACTATGTAGTTTACGATTTCAACTTTGTACCGATTAGCGCAGCCACTCGACCGGCGGGGCGGCGAAAAAGCGCGCTATATTACACCATTTTCTCGCACAAAAATGGGTAAACGTAGAGGTTGTTATATAAGGAAGTTGCAACACTTGCAATGATCCAAGAACGACACATGTTATTTGTTTACTTATTTGTTACTTTTATAGTGTAGGTATACATTCTTACTTCATAGTCTTCATACATACTTTTTATAAGTACCATATACAGGGTGACTTCAAAATGGTAATACAAAATCAATGTTTTACACACATTTCCCCTAAACTAAGCCTCTCAATTAAGTATCATGCATTTAAAATAATCGTAAGAATATTTTTTTAAATTTTTAATTTATCCTATTTTGTTTGACTTAACATGGTTAACCTACCATAATAATTAACAAAGAAGTTTAAAAAATCACTTTCCTCTTTAGTTGTCAATCACCTACCATGGTATTTATGAAGAAAACGTGTTTTGATTATTAAGTGACACTTGTCAAAGAAAATAAGATTTACCGTAATATTTTGATTTCACTATTAAATAAAATGCCTCGACCTTATCCTTATACTAATATTCAAAAGATGGATATGCTTGATTTTTATTTAACATCGCGAAGTACTGTGCGAGCTCAGGTATTATTTAACGAACGTTACCCTGATTGTCCAACACCTACACGTGTGTTAATAAACAGTACCATCCAGAATTTACGAGACTATGGTCAGTTTGCAGTTCCGGTGCATGCTCATGCTCGAGGCCGACGGCCGCGGTATTCACAAGCTTTTCGGAGACGAGTGCTCGAGTATTTTAACCGCAACCCAGAGGCTAGCACAAGGGACGCTGCTGCGAGATTCGGCACGAGCCAATTGTTTATTTGGCGGCTAATGAAAGCTGAAGCAAAACATCCGTTTAAATTTCAAAGGGTTCAGGATATCGTATTAGCAGATTACCCTAGAAGAGTTATTTTTGGTCGTTGGCTGCAGCAAAACTTACACCTAAATATCTTATGGACCGACGAGGCAACTTTTACAAGAGTCGGCATGTTTAACGTCCACAATGAACACTGGTGGGCTGATCGTGATGCAAATCCTCATGTAACTCGCCGAGACTCTTACCAGACTCGTTTCTCTGTAAACGTTTGGGCAGGCATTCTGAACAATTGTGTAATTGGCCCATATTTTATTGACGGGAACTTAAATGGACCGAAATATGAAGATTTCCTGAGAAACGTGTTACCGATTTTGCTACAAGATGTGCCGGAGCAAAATTTGGATAATCTTTATTTCCAGCAAGATGGTGCACCAGCACATTTTGCTCTAAGTGTGCGAAATTATTTGGACAGACAATTCCCTGAGAGATGGATTGGACGCAATGGTCCAGTCGCATGGCCGCCTCGAAGTCCCGATCTGACGCCACTCGACTTCTTTTTGTGGGGCGAAATCAAAAGGAGAGTGTACACACGGGAATCTAATACCGTCCATGAACTTCGCCAAAAGATAATTCAGGCGTTTGATTCAGTAAAAGCCAATGAATTTATTCTAGGCAGACTTAAGATCAACCATAGACGGCGGGCGGACTTATGTGTCCGGGAAGGCGGTGGTCATTTTGAACACATCTTAAAATACGTTTAGGAAAAGTAGGTTCACACTTATCTACTTAAACGTAGATATTTTAAGCTTGTAATTTACGGTAGTTTAGGGACATTAATAAATGATTTTATTTAAACTAGCTCCGTTTATTATTTTCACAAATTTATCAGGGTACTTAAAACTAAACAACAAACAAGTTAATATTGTCTTCTGTTACCGCGATTGTTATTCATTGAAATTTAACACTTTAGAACGGAATAATCGCGTTTATTAACACCATGATCCTACGTTTCGAGCCCTTTACAGCACTTGTTTTCACAGGGTTAAGATGATGACTGAGCAGCTTAACACGACATGTGCCTTAACCTTGTGAAAACGAGTGCTGTAAAGGGCTCTAAACGTAGGATCATGGTGTTAATAAACACGATTAATCCGTTCTAAAGTGTTTAATTTCAATGAACAAACAAGTTAGTTATACGACTGTCACTCATAGTGATATCGATAATAACTTGCTTTGATGATAACATCGAGTGACAGGTATGACAGTCAGGTATTGAATGTAGTGTAACAACACTTCGGGACTTTAAATATTTGTTTTGTTAGAAAATTAGCGATAATTAAATACAGCTAATTTTAACAACGGGGTGCATGTATTATATAGTTTGGCATTAACTGAGCCACAACCAAGTGTTTTGTATTACGATTTTGAAGTCACCCTGTATATACGAATATGTTCTGTATGGCCTTGACTACAGTAAAAAAGTAGATACTACAGTTTTGCCTCCAATGGTTTTGAGTGAGAGTGAAACTTTATTTATAATTTATTAATAAATAAATAGATACATTATGTGGGACAGTCTTACACAAATTGATCTAGTTCTATGGTAAGCTCAATAAGGCTCGTGTTATGTATTATAGATAGATACATATAAATACTTAAATACAAAAAAAAAACATCCATAACCCAGGAACACATATTCGTAATAAACACACAAATGCTCTGATCAGGATTCGAACCCGGGACCTCCTGCTTCGAGTCTCGAGTGCTTCGTAGGTAATAGCGTCACTACCGACTAGGCTAGGAGGCCGTTAAACAAAGAATCATTGCAGAACGTCCGACAATCCATGCCTTGCGTGTGTAGGGTCACTTCCTACGATAAGTTATTCTAACATTTATTACCGCGAACCCAAATGGATTAAGAACATCGTCCTGTCCCACCTAAGAATCAATACCCCGTAGAAGTCACTCCTACGTCTCTACTTTGGGCTATTAGCGGAGTAATGTTGGGTTGGCGGATCTTCGTTCTTAATGATTTAGCAATAAGGTGGAGCGGTCCGCGCGCCCGGGCTTTGGCAAGTCTTGATTTATGCGATACATTAGCGGCCGGTGCATGCGCGCTCCGCTCTCCGCGATTTATGACTGCGAACCAAAAAATTATGCATAGAATTTATTTTTACGATCCTTGCTTGTGGCGGCATGAATTTCTCTCACTTACAAAACTGCAAATTGCAACGCTGTACAAAAGCCTTAACAACATGTTTCGTAAAAGTAACGATGTAATAAAACTGGTACACACGAGATTATACTGATCTAATTTAAAGTATGGAATTTACTTATGCTGGGTAAAATATGGATTGGATTTTCGCTTGTATTTTTTATTTTATTTAAGCGTGCGTTTTGTATCTTTAGCCCTATTATGCTAAGTCTAGATCGATTTCCTCCAGGAAATCCTTATGTGGCTAATTTAACCGTATTCGTGATAAAGAAGATCTATTAAATATTAACAGGATTCATATTATAGGGTTACTATCCTATTAGGATGACCTTAGCGGCGGTTATTTGTTTTGTGAGACTGCAAACATTTGAAGGATTCTCAAGTAGCATGCTTTAGAATTTATAGGTTAACCTATCTACTTGATATACCTATTACAACATATTGCAACAACATATTGGATTTATATAAACTTCGTTGCTACATATAAAACCATCAAATGTCTTTCATAATTAATTCGGCTCCTTGTATTTTAAACTGTCATTGTGTTTTAATTTGCGTAACGTAACGTAGTTTTAAAGTTTCACGTACTGGATGGCTAAAGCCCAACATTAGGTTTTTGGAGAACTCCGGCCGACCTAGGCCAACGTGCGGGGAGCCGGCGGCGCAGGCGCAGGCACAGGCGGCGCTTTTAGACGCACTTGAGATCTCTGCGCAGCGTCTGCTGCGACCGCCAGGCGCCGCCACTTAACCAACACTATGCAACTCCTAATAATACTATCGCCCACTAGGGCTGCCTCTAAACAGTTTTAGCAGTTCCTCAACAGAAATAATTATATACAGAAAATCAAGGTCTGGGAAATCCCATACCGCTCCCAGATATGAGAAAATTCGTTTATCAACGTGTCTTTCTTACTAAAATGCGCAAATCTTTGAGAACGAACGTGTCTTAACGTGTCTGTCTCTTGCCTTGTAATCCAGTCATTGAACTGACAGCTTGTATGGAAATTTTGACTATGTCGGAAATAATTAATAATAGCTGTTTTTTTTGCGTAACGGATATATCGTGAGTGTAGTATTATGTGAGCAACAAAATCCAACAAAATATAGGTACATGCAAATTGTCATAAATATGACATGACACATGTTTCAATCATTTTTCTTGTAGGATTTTAACGTACCTATATACTCGTATGTTTTTTTAGTCGTTTAAAATGGGTCAGGGTCATTTTTTACCATTTGTTTCTTGCGAAATAACACATCTATCATCCGTGCCGTGCATTTTGTAGATTTAACTTTTTTAAGTGAATAAGTTTTCTTCGGTTTTGTTCTTAACACATAAAAGACAAATATGTCGTCATGTTTTCAAACAAGAAATATATTGGTTACCGTCAATTAAAATAATCGACTTAATTAAGTTTTATTTTTTACTTTTTATCTACTTCCGGAATACAATTTTGTAGGATTTTTGCATAGGTATACTATAAATATCCCATTCGAACGTAATAATTTGAGAAAATCGGGCTATTCTGATTTAATGTCTGTCAAAACCGTATTTTTCCTGGGTTATTGATGAAATTGACAAAGATGAACGATTTTTGAAAATCGAATTACGAAACTTGAATTATTGACAAAAAACGTACTTACTGCATGTATAGCCTTAATTAGATTAGGTAGGTACCTGTTCAGAAATGTGTATTCGATTCAAATCTCCTAAATCACTCTCATAAGTAGGTAGGTAATTAGTATTAGCATCAACTAGATGTCATTCATTGCCAGGTTGTTTTTAGGTCTGACAGAGAGGTTTTCTAGTCGACACAGAAAACATGTTATTGAACAGCATACTTATGTAGGTACTAATATAGTAAAAATACATTGGAGTAGCATCCCTGACTGAGAATAGGTGTCGTGACCCTGTATCTGGCGTATCTTATATCGATAATCAATCAATCAATGTTCATTGCACAGTGATAAATCCTAAAAATATCTATCACGCCTGTGTGCCTGAAATCTGAACTACTTGCAGCTATACGATGTTTAAACGTTGCTGAGATTTTTTAGCTTAAAAACTAAAAACAATTATTGTTTTGTTTTTACTAGGTATATTAAGGTAAGTAGTAAGTACATAAATCGTTAGTGGGCCCTTACCATGACGTCTTAACGAGATTCAGTTTAGGCTCAGTTGTACGAAAGCAACTCAGTTTAAGTCGTCAACTGAATCGCGTTAAGATGTCATTGTAAGGCCTCAGTTTTAATATGCCAGCGACCAAGGTCCTAAACTGAAATGCTTTAAGACGTCATGGTATGGCTCCTATTACAAACACAAAGTGTAAACAGTGGTGGCTTCCTCGCACAACGTATCAGCATTGCGATACAACGAGGAAATGCCGCCAGCATCCTAGGTACAATGCCTCAAGGACCTACTTTAGATTTAAGGTAGGTAGAGGTAGGTAGTTAGGTAAGTTACACTTACTGTATATATTTCAAGAATAAATGTTTATTTCATGTTGTATATAGGTGTGAAGGGGTGTCAAATAAAAACTTACATAAAAACATTATTCTGTTAGCAAGCGCTTTACTCTCATGTAACGGGTAGAAGCAGCAATCACCCGGAGGAGTATATGGTACGAGTAGGAAGGTACATTTACATAAAAATTGTCGAAAGGCTCTCGGCGTATTGGATTGACTTGGATGCAAAGGTCCGGGACGCGAATATAATTTAAGGTAGGTATGTTCATTCTTCGCTAGCCGAAATCCATCTGATTCTTTATTTTTTCAATTAAAACTTGCAATTGTCTCTATATAATGACACTATAGTTAGATGGGTATACATAGATTTCATTAAAAGGTCCCTCAAAATCGGCTAACATAAAAATCTGTTTTATTGCCATTACTTAATAGCTAAAAA
Organism: Lathronympha strigana; assembly: GCA_949128165.1. NCBI lineage: Eukaryota > Metazoa > Arthropoda > Insecta > Lepidoptera > Tortricidae > Lathronympha > Lathronympha strigana. The sequence goes on along the minus strand of OX421901.1, from coordinate 26,007,852 downwards.
AAATCTAATATCAGCTTCCTAAATCAAATGATCACTGATCACTGAGAAAACACGCCAGAGCCAGGCAACATCGAAGTAGTTCCACATGTTTTAATTTGTCATCTTTAGTTGACAAGCTCGGTCGTTGGAGCTTTACAAGTTGAGCCGTTACAAATCTGATTTATAAGTTCAGGAGTTGAATTTCAGTAATTCGTCAATGTATATTTACTTGTAGGTGTCTTATAAATTATAAAAATCCCAACAGCTGGGGCGTTTGATTGAATGTATATTTTAGTTATTTTATTTAGTAGGTACCTACCTACCTAAGTTGCGTATGTAGTTAAGGTTAGTTGTCTAATTATATGTACAAAATTTGGCTAACCGTAGCCAGGCCAAGTCATATATTTCGCCGTCCAATCATGATTAGCAGGCATTAACTATGTAATGAATAAATATTAAACGAAACCATTCTGCTTGCACATAACATTACCCCCCCCCCCTTGAATATAACATCAAACTCTTCCCCCCCCCCCGCACTTATTGGTTTTTGCTTTTTGAGACCCTCTAGCTCTGGTACACAAAATTCAAGACTGTAACTCGCAGCTCGCAGCGCATAATTTTGGACGATTTTGTTCTAGCGGCGACTCTACCACCTTGTATAAATGACATAAGCATTATGTACAATTTAGGTACCACGCTGTTAGCGTGACATATGCAATTTAAATTTTCGTTAGTAATAATATAACCGTAACCGTCTCACTCGTAAGCCTACAGTTGGTATTTAAATTGCGAACGATGTTCTGGAAAAAATCTGCACCTTAAAGAAAGATGGAGATAAAGAGCAACTTGACATCGACACTGGCTAATAGACGATGATGAGAAACAAAGGTCATAAAATGCGTAAGACACAGTTCCCACATTATAGCGGGGTGCATGTGGCGCCGAGTGCGCGCGCAGGTGCAGCCACTCCAGCGCCGCGCCGCCATGTGACTTCACCACTCCATATCACCATTTTTTGTTTCATTTTTTAATTGCCAATTCAATTAAAACACTAGAGGCTGGTTGAAGTAAAACGGTCGCCACTTTATATTTATTTCTGTAAATTAATATTCTTGCAAATTTGCTTCGTCAAAGTGAACAAGTTTAGTAAAATTGAACTGAAACTGTACTCAGTTTCAGTATGTATTATTATATTTCTGCCTTGCCCGAATAAAAATAACTTAGGTAGAAATGTTATTTATCAATACTTCCTTCTATTTACGTTTCGAGCACTGTTGATAAAAGTGAATACATAGGTACTTGTTAGGAACGAAGTCTGTCCAGGGCATTCAGTTTAGGATCTAAACTGAGTCGCTGCCATACAACTGAGCTCAGTTAAGAACCTAAACTGCGTTAAGACGCAATGGTAAGGCCCCAGGACATTACTGAAAATTACGTTAAATTTGCTTGTGACGATCTTATCGTTAGAGTTGAACCACTTCCAAGCAAATGAACTGACAAACATTTAAAAAATAAAACACAAGTAACAATGCACGTAATTTACATACAGTTCCTAAACAATAATTTAATCATTTATTTATTATATATCAATATTGTTTGTAACGCTATACTTAACATAATTCTTAATTAAAATTACAAATAAGTAATTGTTCCTAAACTCATTTTAGAGCACTTATGATGTGTGTAGATAAAGTAGTGTATGCAACTATACATAATTAGGCATTAGCACACTCGTGTGATATTATAAATCCACACTTGTGTTGTACTGTCCTTCATTATGTACAGCCGCATAATCTACTTACTTACTGTTAAAAGTGGTGAGAGGAAACCTGTTATTCTGTAGAATTAATAATGTTGATGCTGTAATATAAAGCAACAGCAACAGACATATATCGCTGAAAAGCGGTAATGTTTACATTGGAAATCTTTAATAACAATCTTATAGTAGTTGTTTGCATATTTCTGATAAAAGTAACATCGTAGTAAAGCAAAGTATTATTTTATTAATTAGAGTATTTATTTGGTCATCCTAAAAATACTGCCATGTTTTTAAATCAATGCTTATCAACATATATAGTGCCCTATCTTTAGTGTTGTCATATACCTATTTACAGATACATAATTAAAATTGCTGGAAAGATATTCCAGCTAGACTGCAGATAGATACCTAACCTTATTAGAAATGCGAACCATTAATTAACGTGGACACTGCGTTTTGGGGCACGTTTTACTATGTTTGACAATACTGTCATAATAGTTCTGTGGTCAAAGTTAACAGGTACGATGACCAAAATACCTACATAGTGTAGGTAAATATAATTAAATATTTGGGGACAATCTGACACAGATCAACCTAGTCCCAAACTAACCAATGCTTGAATTATGGGCACTAGACGACGATATACGTACTTATCTATATGTTATAAACTCGAGATAGTACATTAATACTACATTGTTTTCATGCCATTGAAGAGTTAAGGAAGTAGTTAACGAAGTAATAAACATGATATTGGTATTTGGGAACAGTTTTTGCAAAGAGTGTTGGCGCGTGCTGCCGCACAACCGCCCGCCGCGCCATGTGCCGCCCGCGCCGATTAGATAAATGCTGAAATATTGCCGCCGACACCAATTAAATTACCGCTCGCCCTGCGCAGGAGCATGCGGGCCCAACTCGCCGTTTTTTCCGTTAACACCAACTCCATTAGCTGAAGCCTTGACTTGCTAGCTTATCTTCCGGTTAATTACCCACGGCCTTCTATTTGAACCAATTAAAAAGAAAGAAATAAGACAAATCACATAAACCACGAGTCATAAACTATTTTACTGTGTTTATGGATGGTCTTGTGACTGAATGAATTCTATGAAACAATTATATATCAAAGTAACCTACTGCATAGATTTTTCTCTACATAAAAGTTTCGGAATTTTTAACAAGTGACGCCCTAATTGGGCGGTTGTCATAAAAGCAGCATAAAATTACTCAAAATAAAAGTACTAAATTCGTACTCGAACGAATACTTTGGTCGTAAAAGTGTTAATTAAATTGCTAAATTATTTGTTTATGACATGTCGTTTTAGTCGTTGATTTATAATACCTTTAGCGTAATATAATAGATAGGTACATCTTTTATAGTAAGTGTTGGTATTAATTAAAAACATATTATGTCTGCATCGTTTTCAAGAAGGTTGTCGTAATTTGTTTTTCGCAATCATAATCTTCGTGAGTGGTGACTTGGTTTGTTTAGTGTTTTAATGTAGTGCAGCTAAGGTGTAGTTTCCGGTGCGTGTGAGTGTGGCGGGTCGCGGGTCGGGAAAGCCTCCTGCCGCGGCCACGCCCCGCCGACGCCCGCCGCCGCCCCGCGACCCGGGATAGCCGCGCCTTCGCTCTCCCCTTCAACTGTCCCTCACACCCCGGTACAACTCGTTCAAGCTTACTAAACGTCATGAACCTCTCTAGCTACAGTACAGTACAGTACTCGTACATTCCGGCATTCATGTTCCAGACTTTTCTAAAAGCAATGGGGTAATAACGTATAAATAGTTAAAGCGACGTTCAGGATCGGTACCTATTACGTTGGCGTTAATATATAGAGTAGGTAAGAGAACTATGTAGGATTACTACATATCATTGTAGTGACCATGGGGATCTTTTACATCTCCAAATTTAATGTATTATTAACTATAGGGACCTTACATCTGTTGCCGTATTGTACTTAGTACATATTGACTAAATTTATTATATTGTTTACCCAGGTATTGGGTGTTGAATTATCAGTAAGTATTTTGATTTTACTTTTCAACGGGTAAAAACAATTCCGCGGAAATTCATATCCATGTGTCAATTTCGGGTCGAATCGCACTCACTGTAGTATACCTACCTATGTCGGTACCATGTGTTGCTGTAATAACCATCGCTAGTGAATGCGCGATTCGAAAGTATTTGCATCTTGCTCGTTCTTAACTGGTGGAGCAAGTTGTAAATACTATCGACTCTTTGTTAAATAAAACTCATGGTAAGCACACTAATCTCTTACTTGTGTCTTTTTATTGCCTATTTATTTGCTTTAATGGTGGTAATTTCGGGAAAAGTTATCCATTTCATTACCCGACTTCGAGATTTCGACGGAGGCGGTTATATGTTCGTCGGTTTGTATTTTTTTAAATGTATGTTCACCGGTCATTCCGGTCTCCGTCGTCCGGTTCGGGTGAGTTTTTTGGAAGGAATTACCTCCAATTTGCTCCCATAGAAATTTGGTGCTGATCTGATTATGAGATCCATGAAGAATTAAGGGAACTCCTCAATTTTCAAAGGCACATGTACGGTGATTTCGGCGATTTCTTAAGTGAACTAAGCACTTTCTTCCGGAAAACCATAAATTTGGTCAAATAGACCTGATGATGAAGACCAGGGGTGGCACGTAGAACCTCACACACTTAAGCTGATAATTCTGACTTCCGCCGTCTGATTAGACTAATACGTTTTTATTCATTAGTAGTACTGCGTTATTCATACTAACTAGTAAGTAGTTGTTGTTTTGTTGTAGGTCCTAGGGCACCCCGGAGGTGCATAGGGCCTCTACAAGATCCTTCCACGCTTACTATCTTTAGCAACCTTCCTGGCTTCGCTCCAGCTCAGTCCTACGGCTCGCAACTCGCTCTCCACGCTCCGCCGCCACGTGTGTACACTGTGTAGGTACGTATGTAGAGCGTCCACGAGCTCGCTTTCCGCCTTGAGGCTTCCATACAAAAGCGAGACTGGCACTGTTCGTTGCTCCTCTTCGAAGGGTATGCCCGATCTATCTCCACTTCCGCAGCGCGACTTCTTGGGCAATTGGAGACTGACGGCATATACTCCACAAATCCTCGTTCCTTCTTGTCTTCGGCCAGAAGATGCGGAGGATCGACCGAAGGGACTTATTGACAAACACTTGTAAGTAGTTTCTGTGTCAGCCCTTTTGTCACTCTCCGCGTTTCGCATCCGAAGAGCAGCACGGATTTGACAATGGATTCGAAGAGGCAGACTTTAATGCGCCGTGTAAGTACGATTGAATCCCAAACAGGCTTCAGTTGAGGAAACGCATCTTTTGCCGTCTTGATTCTGCTCTCATAGTCTTCATCTGTAACTCCCCGACACGTTACTGTACTTCCGAGGTACACAAACTTTGAGACTGATCCCAAGCGATCGTTATTGAGCAACAAAGGTTCCATGCAATCCGACTTCACACGCATGTCGACTGTTTTGCGTAGGTTGATTCGCAGGCCCATGACTTCAGCTTCCTCTTGCAGGCTCTCGAGTTTAGCTTTAAGTTGGGCTAGAGAAGACAATATCAACACGATGTCATCCGCGTAATCGAGATCTTCCAGCTCCTTCGTGACCCAATTGATGCCTCTTAGTGTCTCGACCACCTTTCTCATGACGTCATCGAGAAGAATCACGAATAACATCGGTATTAGCAGGCATCCTTGCTTCACACCGGCAGTTATATTTATAGGCGCGCCCATTTCCTTATCGTGAATTGCTGCATGTACTCCCTTCGTATAGGAAGCAAATGACGTGGATGATGCACTCAGGTATGCCCCTTCGACTAAGGCTGGACCACAGCGCGCTCCACTTCACAGCGTCGAAGGCTTTCTCCAAGTCTACAAAGGCCAAGAATAGCTCGGACTGCCATTCGACACACTGTTCAATAAGGATGCGTAGGGTATTGGTGTGGTCTGTGCAGGAGCGACCAGGGCGGAAGCCTGCTTGCTCGTCTCTCAGTGTCGCTGCAACTCCTGGTGCAATACGATTGAGCAGAATCTTTGCCATAGGTACCTACTTGTTGTACCTACTTATATACTTAAAACACAAAAATACAAAAATTGTAACAAAAAATTAAACCGACTTCTATAAGTGTAAAATAAAATGTACCTACTCATTTTGATTTGCTGTAAGGTTCGCAAAGGATGAGTAATCAAACAAAGGATGGATAATGGATGTGTAATGGCGCTAACAACTTATATTATACGTTTGAAAGTTTGAAGTTGGTGCCAAGTCAAATAGGCACATTATCGTACCTATTATTACATAACTATTACGGCGAAACTGCAACCCTAAACATAAAAAGAAGAAGAGCTGCAAGATTTAGCTTGGGCTACTGTTAGAACTGTGAAATCCTACAAAAACGAATGGCTGTATGTGGCTTGATAACTTTATGACACATATTGTAGAAAATCAAAAAAACTGAGATGACATGCATTCTTAACAGATTCTGCATTTTTTGGCTTAGCACCGACTTCAAACGGGGAGCAGTTAGTACCGCTATGTGGTGTCACATTCATTTGTTTGAGTAGATACTCATCCTTTCCGAAACTTTTTATTCACTTTCTGGAATCGGTTTTATTTTTTGTTAATAAGTTTCTTTTTACAGACAATGTACAGTTTGAATAAATATTGGCTAAAAACATGTTAGTGCTGTAGATAAATTAATGCGAGGAGCTGATTTTTCAAGCCTCGAATTTCTTCCGTAAAACCCTACCTAAATGCGATGCCAGTATTATCACAACCTGACAAAGATCTCCCGAAAGAGTAGCAATAAAATAAGGCATGAGTTATCATAGAAGCGCTTTTACAGCCGTTAGACTTGTTAGACCGTTGTGCACTGTTATGAGCGAAAAAAAAATAAGTTTAATATGAGTAACTGGAATAAAAAAATACTTATAGAAAAAAATTGTACAGTCATCATTGTCATTAAAGACAGCAAACAAAGCAAGCAGGTGATTGTAGAAAAACCAACAACAAAGTCCTATTGGTGGACAGGGGATGGATGGGACAGGGGATCACACGTGTTCAAAAGTGCATGGGCAATTTATGAATGAATTCATTAATAAACTGCCCATGCAATTTTGAACGCGATATTACCTAAAATGAAATGGGATCAATTGCAATTAATAAAAATAATGACTTTTAACTGAGGTTTGTAGTTTTATAAGAATCTCTGCTAGAAAGTAAATAAGGCGCCTAAGCCAGTTATCATGATTTTTTTAACTTAACGTATACTATTGAAGGCTTTCCCATCACGGAACTATGTTATTCCGGAGGCGTACGCGGAGCGTTCATAGCTACGGACACGGACTATCTGTATCTACTACTTTACGCTAAATTACTGGTAACCTGTCTGTAGCCGAACCACAGAATAAATAATAGTACAAGAACTAAGAAGTAGGGGCATTGTCTTACGACAGTAGGTATAGGTACCTACTTTAAAAGAAACTGACAACAGGTTGTAAAATAACAGTCGTGATCGAGATAAAACTTGATTTTTACTCGTTCTCAAGATATTAAGAACCGCCGTGGCTACAACTAGGCATAAGTAAGTATTTTATTATTCAATCTCCATCGATATATAAGCTATAAGATATCGTCCAAAAACAGAAATACGTCTGGTCGTACTTATCCCGCCCGGTCGAATTATTATGGTAATGATGAGTCCGATTCAGATATTGGAGGTTCGAGGGGACACTTTCCCATACGTCAGCTGGGAGTTGCTTATCGCGTGGCGCCTGCATTAGTGGCCGGGCCCGGGCCCCCGACCCCGCGCCAGCGCTCCTCTGCTGTCCGGCGCCGGCGCCGCCGCTCTTAAGCCGCGACAACATTTTTTAGTTTTTTTTTGTCAGCTCTCGATGTGGAAGGTAATTAATGAGGCCGCGGGCCCTCTGTGAGAAAGAAGACACTTGACTTCAAAACGCAGAACGATTCGCGATCATATGGTGTCCATACGGATGGTTACCAGAAAAAAACTTTCATGTTTTTACCTAAAACGACGAACTGGACTAGTAATACTAGTAAATAGTTATTTAAATAAAATATATTAGACTGCTGAAATATATTAGACAGTTTGACTGTGGGCGTCAGACTATTTTTACAGTTTAGTGACCACTATTATTAATTAATAAATAATAATAAAATGCCAGAAAAAATTGGAGGTATATTCGAACGTGCTAAACTGACATCTGACATATCCACTTCATATTCTCCATTACTCTCATTTGCATGTCATATTGATCATATCCGCGGAAGGTCTCATGGTTTCCCAACAATATATATATGAGTTATGTCAAAGAAAACACAGACTAGTGTAGACTAAATATTTCTTCTAACTTAGTGTTAAGCACAATTTGTTAATAAACAGAATAACCTAACATAATATGAAGTAAAGATTTAAATACTTAGTAATTTCATCACGTTAAAGTACTTTGAACTACAGTACCTACCAAGCGCCACTTGCTTCAACCAGGGTTACCCGCTAGCTTAACTGTCAAAATACAAAGGTATGTAATAAACGATTAACTCCGGGTTGGTTGGCCAACCCCGGTTGTTGCAAGTGGCCTTAAGTAATTTACAGTTATTATAAAGTACCGAGCTAAGTACTTACCAAATTAAACTTGTGATAGTTAAGTTCATAAAAAAAAATATTCAAGCCACTACACTACTACTTCTTTTATTCCTACCTACATTCCTTTGCAAATAAAAATGGCATATCGTGTATTAATGGCGGTAAATAGGAATTTGCGGGCAGGGTGAATCAACACAAGTTCGTAATTCTTGTATTACTTGCATCCGATCCGATGATTTGTCAGTTTCTATAGAAAACGTCACGTGACCCCTGAAGGCTCCGAGTAATCACGTGATTCTTTCCATAGAAACTGACAGATCGTCCCGGATTGGATCGGATCGGATCGGATTGGTGTGTCATCCATTAACTGACATTGACATTCTCAAATTTAAAAATATATTACCGCTCTAGGTCATAATTTAGGATTTAGAGCCCGCATCGCCTAATACTTACTTAAAGCCCATGGTCGAAAATTTGGATTTTGGGACCGCATCGCCTACGTGTAATAACGCCTTTTCGGATGTGGTGAAAAAGTTTTTTTCAGACCACCAATTCATGAAAGGGTTTTTTCTGTTCAAGCAAGGAGGGAAGGAAAGTGGGACTTTTTTCCCTGTTGGGAGGGATCAAAGTGGCACTTTTCTGTTCATGGACTACACATTTTTACTTTTTCGGGTATTAATTAACTAGTGGCATCGTGGTGTTGGTTTGATGCTGTTTTTGGTTTTGTTTGTTTCCTCCTAGTTGGTGTGAAAATCAGTATGTTGTGGCGCATACGGTATCAAAATTATTTTCGTCTTGGGCGTTAATGCTCGAGTCCCTCATTACGATCAGCTTCGCTTCATTCGGAATTCAATGTACGCCGTCGCCGGAAATATATTATTTTGATCCCTTATAACACAATCTACTATTTATATCGTGATTCTCTTTACTAAAATGTATCTACCTACCTGATAAATTACAACTGTTCGTCTTCTTTCAAAGCAAAAGTCAAAACCTAATTACACAAACAAACATTTATTACCTTGTACGGTACAAAAGGATCTTAGCCGAACTTACACCGCCTGTCCGCCGGTCAGTCTATCCGCCTATAACATGGCCATATTATCTTTTGAGCATATGAGGTTGAAATGTACAGAATAATATGCCTTACAAATTGAAAATGTTTAGCAATATGAACAAGGAGACCTTTGATTTTATACTTGTACTTAACTTACCCACATACTAGTATGCACTTGCACACACACCAGCGACATGAGAATGCTCAGATGGGCGGGAGGAGTAACCCGACTGGATAAAGTCAGAAATTAATTTATCAGAGGATCGTTCATGGTAGCACCCAAAGTCGACAAAGTAAGGGAAAGTCGACTGCGCTGGTACGGGCATATACGCGATGATGACCATTCTGCTAAAAAGGCCCTAAATAGCCCAAACCAACATAGACTACTAAAAATATAAGGGCATTTCCTTGGGACCACTTGCACCAACCGGGGTAGCCAAACTAACCCCGAGTTAAACGTTTCTTCGTATGGAATTTGACAGCTTAACTCCGTGTTAGCAGCTAACCCTGGGTGGTGCACGTGGGGCTTAGCCGGGTAAAATGATTTTTTTTTTAATTAAATCGACGTAGAGTCAGTTCCTATACCCAAGCCTGCTCGCCAAGGGCTACGTCAAGTATGGCGCAGCCGTAAATTGTGTCTATTAAGTCGGCGCAGCTATATATACTACATATGTTGGGTAGGTATAGTAGATTGTAAGTCTTAAAAACGTTTAAATTGCTAAAGTGGACCTCAGGCTCACTGAGCCGTGACACAAGCCAGGAAAAATGTGAAGAAGAATAAGAATAAGTAGATTCTATTACAAAATTAGTTTTGTATGAGAAATTTGTAATACTTCGTGAATAAATGATATGACATCAGTAATACGTGATACTTTAATGCAAAGAGCCTCGTCTAGACATCTACAAAATGTGCACTTATTCAGGCGGCAAAATGTCCGAATTAGGCATTACCTACTAAAAAAACGTGTGTTTTTAATACGCCAAAGTCTACACGACGGACGACGGTAATATCACTGGCAGTCCACCGCTATTCCGTTGCTAAAAGGGTCGATGTACAAATGACTCGCAACTAAAATTAGAGATCTGATGATAAATGCGATAAACGGCCGACATTGATTCAGTCGTTAATACTAGAGGCTGATCAGTTGATCACAATCTACGGCTACCGTAAAGAAACGGTGACTTACCTTTTAGTTCTTTAATCCTACATTATTCATATTGAAAATGATATTCAAAATTTTAAATCCTTTGTTGTAAATGAGTAGACTTGTTGTAGAACTGATCGCATTTGGCACCTCTACAATACGCGGGCGCAAACATAAGCGCGACAGAGAACCTTTTGTTTTTTGTTAGCTATTAATAATCGAACTGATCGGAGTGGATTAACACATTAACAGGTTCGCTGTCATCAGAATAAAAGCATTTCCGATTTGTGCCGGGAGCCTTAAACGAAAAAAGTCGGACGTCGGGATAGAGGGTATCAATAAAATGAGTAGGGCTTGTAAGTTGTAGCCCCGGGCGCCACCGCGCCGGGGTTCGGTATGCGTTCGTAATCATGTACCTACAGCTTTATAGATCCAACATTTATATTATATTAGTACACTACTTTTATAATGACGGTTTTGCATGAAAGTTAAATACATATAAATGGAACATATTTGCCGACGCCTGCAATCGGATATGCACGTTACTGAATATTCAGTATTCGCGCGAATATGTATGTTAATTTGCCGAACATCTAATAAATAAACACATCAAGAAGTAATGTATAACAAGAATGTGCCAGAAGGTATTTGTTAGGTCGGGGAAAAAGTCATTTCGTATTTTTCCTGCATATTTGACATTAAAATTACCTGCCAAAAAAATCTCAAACCGACTTTGTGCCACTTTTACTATCACTACCATGGATCCATAGATATCACAGTTTTTTTCACTGCTTGCATCGCAACTATTCATTTTTTTTATATGAAAGTTCTAAAATGTATTAAGTTTCTCCATCAGATTCACTTGTTTTGAAAAACAATTCTAAAAAAGACCAGAAAATATTTTTTCAATTCATAAAAGGGTTTATTCTGTTCAAGCTAGGAGAGATTAAAGTACCACTTTTATTCCTTGCTGGGTGGGATCAAGGTGGCAGTTTTCTGTTCAAATACTTCACATTTTTACGTTTTCCGGCATTAACTAAAGTCGCCGTCAATGGAACTTACTAACCATGTAAAAACATGTTTTGTCACTTTCTCCTTGTATTTCCACACTCTCTCATCAAATACCGTCGGTCGGTCGTATATCGTAACATACAGGACATATTTAAGATAAATAACTTAATCTTGGAGATTTCATTAAAAACTTAATAGTGAGGTTATTACGATCAATATAGCGGTTTGTTTTACATTTTTTGCAAGTTGGATTGACGGCAACTTTAGTGGCATCGTGTTGTTGGTATGGTGCTGCTTGCGCACGATGGTCTTGGTAAAATTTAGCTTGCAAACCTGATGTAGTTGTCAGAAGCCTCGTTCATTTATCCGTTTTTTTTATCTGCACGTAAGGTTCCTGAGGGTAATACCTAAGGTCTGTCGGGTTATAAGGCCTAAGTCGCCAAATCGTATTTAAAATGTGCGCTCGCACCTAATGAACGACAAAGATACTACAAGATGGAACTCGCGCAAGAAAATAAAATATTTCTTGAAATATCACGCTTAACAATTTAAATTTGCAGCCGTTTACTTCTCTACTAATTTGTTGTATTGTCGTACATTTTACGATGACGTGTTCAGTATTTTTTTAATGTAAGGTATTTATATTTTTGGTTGGTGGTTAATAAGGCCTACAAGATTTTTCTCTAAGCCCTCGTGTAATGCCCTCGTGTTTTGGATACGTAAATGATGGCCATACGTCATATGTAAAATAGCCTACATGTCAAAATACTTGTTTTTGTGTTCTTAGGAAAAAAAATGCTTAAATATGCTTAGTGTTTAACTCTTAAATTGATTATTTTCATGTGCAGTATTGATAACTTAGTAAACGTACTTCAATCTTTTTCGAGGTATTTGAACAAATATACAGCTACTTATTATTTAATGTTTTTAATTAGAATTATCTATTTATTATAATTATAAGGTTGTAAATACATAACGTGAGTGAATATTATTTCCAGTGTTAAAGTCTAAGGCCACCTGTAGGCATTCTTACCCTGCCAGAGTAAAAAATGGCCTAAGGCTTAGAAGGGTTTATAAATCTTTTTGTTGTTCTTTTGTTTTCGATTTCACCTTATATTTTTTCAGTATTTTACTTAATGTTTGAACTAGACGACTAATTCACATTAAAATACCTCGATTTGATGGGGTATTTTCCGTTTTACGACAAATCTCCATTAGCTAATAGGCCTTATTACCCTCCGGTACCTTACATTGGAAAATGCAGTGTATTTATCGACATCATTCGTGCTTTTCCAGTTTTTGTGAACTATAAGCTTTTCGCGTAATGTCGTGGAAATTAAATACACTGAAAGAGCATCATAAGTAGTTAGTATTTGTGAATATTCCCTACTAACGTGTTTGGCCTCGTACTAACAATACGAATACGAATGAGATGATACTATATGTATTTATTATCCTGCAATGGGCTAGACGACAAAAGTAATCTAATTATTCTGTCTGTTAGATTATTAAAAAAATATTCGAAATGTATTTTTTCTTTTGTTCGTCAGTTGGAAAATGACGGATATTCAGTGCATTAAAGTTTTGCGTGACGTCACAATTAGATAAATTTTTTTCGTAATCGTCTTCCCTATTATATACCTAGAGCAGAGTCGTGGAACACACCGAAAACACTAGACATTACACGTACTTAAATATGTTTACAATCATGTTGTTCCAATTAATATTTGAATTTCGAATCATCGTATTTACTTCGAACTTAGGTAGGTATTAGACGGCAAAATGTACAGTGTACTTAAGGAAAATATTTACCATTTAGGTACTTGTTGTGATACATCTGAACCCATTGTTTTCTAACAATATTTCACTACCTACTATGTGATGTCGTTAGATTAATTGACGAACTTATACACGCAGACATAAGATATTGTAAAATAACAATATTAAAAATGCAACTTTACTTTACGTTTTTGGGAATAATACGAAAAGTGCGCCCTAATAGGCACACACAGAGGTACCTAAACAAATTGAGTGCGTTCGTTCCAGATTAATATCAAACGAATTAAAAGCAAATTAAATCTATAGATCAAACATCAGTAAATCTACTTCATTGGATCCTTCTAATTGTGGCGGCGGCGGGGCCTTAATGCCGCCGGGTCGGGGCCGGGCGGGTGCGGTGCGCGGGGCGCGGGCGCAGGGCAACACGGAAAGGCTTTCGCGGCGGCGCTTTACAGGCTCGGCTGGCTGTTAGTGCCCCGGTCACACAGCTTTTTAACTTGCATCTATCATTTATACTTCGTCACAGCTACATGAATAGATAATTTGTAATTTTTTATTGATTTTCGTCACATACACCGTCAAAACCTAAGCAGCCCGACCCAACATTGTCGAGTATCCTATTCTTCTTACTGGTGTTCCATTTTAGCGTAATATTGTGGATGTGTTTAATTTGAATAGGTACCTACTTCTTTGTTTTCATTCAGTGTTTCCAGAGCTCGAACAACTAATTTGACAGAAGAGTGATATCCTCTACGTTTGACAAATGGGAAAACGACAAATCTGTAGAGATTCACATCACATCTCTGGGTCAGAATTGTTTATAATCTAGCATTGAAAACGATACTAATCTTGCATAAAGACTTACGAATTTTACTATCAGTTATCAGTGTGAATGATGGTATGTCATATATGTCATATAATAACATATAAATGTACAGTACCAGATATGTGTCGTATTAAATGATTTATTGTAAACTAATTTCTAATAATAATTGTTTTTGTATTTTTAATTTACCTTGATACTACTTCTCAACATTTGATAAGTAAGTCAAATAAACAAATATGTTTATACAGATATTATAAAAATAGTCGTCATTTGGATTTAACCAAAAATAAATCATTTAGAATGTAAGCAGAGTGGTAGTTAATTCTGTCTGTTCCGAAGGCCTGTCTGGCCGCGGCCTAACGACGGTTCGATAGCGCCGGCGCCCCAAATTCAACGATGCACAATATATTTACAATATTTGATACAGCCTAATGTACGGTACCTGTCTCAAGCATACACTAAACTTATTACACCTTTTCAAAAACTATTAAGCACTTATCCACTAACCACATTCCAAACAAAGTCTGGCCTCTAAAGTAAAAAAAAAACACATACCAAGTTGAGTTTTGCGCGGATTCGACTTGTAGCTGAGCGATGTTTATTGTTATAGTATGTAGGTACCTACTTTATTTAGAACATTTAACCTACATAGACATCGAATATGGCAATATTAGGTAGGTAGGTATTTGTTTAATTGATTTAGTGCCACATATTCTATTTTTTACTGCTTTGTCTGCATTTGCGTAATCGAACGAGCGAGCGAAGCGATTGATGTCTCCGACTCTACTAGGACAGTCCGTCGTGTGTATGTAAATATATATTTGTAAATATGTTTGTTGGACGATAACTCGAGTATCGTTAATCGGATCGACTTGAAATTTGGCACGTGGTTAACATAAAATAAATATTTTTATGCCACACCTGGTCATAAAGTGCCTTTTTCCGCACGCTACGCGTACGGAAAAAGCCGATTTCTGCCCAAGTGTAGGCATAAAATGATGTACCTAACACGTGAGGTAACAAATAAAGCCCTTGACCGCATATTTACGTCCCTCGCTTGCAGCTCGGGTCGCAAACATCTGCGATCTCGGCCTTTCTTTGTTTTACCGCACTAGTTAGGTAATGTACTATTTTAAAGTTGAACATGAGCTAAATCGATCAAGGGTTTGCCGAGATGTAGGGGATTGCGAGTTCACGTTCGGGGCGAACCACTAGTTTAAATCTAAATTTCAATATCTAGTAGTAGTTTTATTTACTGATCACACGAGTGAGCGAAGCGAGTGAAGTCACCGAATCTACTAGGATACTCCGGCGTTTGTTTGTATGTTTGTATGTATGTTTTAATGTTTGTTCGACGATAACTCGAGACGAGACGACGATAACTGTTGATCGGATCGTCGTAAAATTTGGCAGGTGGTTAGATGAGATAAATAAAAATCTAATATGAGCCGAATCGGTCAAGGAGTTGCCGAGATATAGGGGTCGCGAGTTGACGTTCGGGGCGAACCACTAGTAATGTAGAACTAGTAAACAAGTGGTAATGAAAAACACGTGACTCCTGCGCTTTCTTTGGCTCTTCTCTAGCACGCCGCGCCAGCACACTCGCACCTGTGTCTCGTCTGTGTGAAGTGTTCTTGAACATTTATGGCCCTAGTACATTATCATTTTGGTGTTAGGTTTTACAGAATCTTTTTCTTATTCTTAAATACTATATATTTATTCTTTTAGATGACGCATATTATATTTACAAGAAAGTAACGCCTCGCCTCGCTCAGCTTATTTTCATTGAATTACAAAAACTTTGAGGAAAAAATAATAGGTACCTAAAAGTAAGTTAATCATGCTTGAATAATTTATTCATGTAATTACCTACCTTTCTTTCCCGCACAGTCAGCTACAAAGATATAAATACAGCCAAAGTGCCAAAAATATATATACACGACCTTAATATTCAGGCAATAAAATGGCTATATTAAATTCATCTTTGTAGTTGATTCTTACCTGTTTTTTCGTATATAAACTAATGGATGATCTTGTATCCGCTATAGTTTTTATGCTCGCAGACAGTTTGTATTCTAATTTGACAGCCGTGTTAAAAATAGAAGGGCGCGCCGAAACAGATGCGACGCGCGATTTACACGCGCCTGATTAGATAGCGTTGATCTCAACGGATAAGCCGAGCCGTTGCCTTGCCGGCCGCGGGATCCCTACGTGTCAACCATATTACTTAACAACTTCTACATTCTAATTCCTTTTGTTTATAATCAAAGACATTTCGCCGCTGTACACTCAGTAGCTAATTTAATACACATAGTGTAGTTGCAGAAGCACACGAGGAAATAACGTTGATATCTTTAGTAAAACCACAGGAATGGTACCTACTACCTTCTTTATCAAATATTAGTATTTGTCTTATGACAAAGTAATTGAATGAAATATCATGATACAAGTGAATTCTTGTTAGCTTATAGTGAAAAAATATAGGAAATCCAAAAATTCTACACCTACATTATAAATTGAAAGAGATGTCATATACTAAAGAAAAAGTGACCAAGGTCCCCGGTGAGCAGGGCTGGGATCGAACCAGCGACCTCCTGCTTTCGCGGCAGACGCCTCGAAGGCGTAGAGGGCGCCTAGGAAGGGGGGGTAGAGGGCGAACATACAGTTAGAACATACAGTTAAAGGTAAGTATATCAATACTTTTATAAGTATGCAGACAGCCCGAAAGCCGGCCCCAATAATTGTAGGTTAAATTTCGCTTCATTCACAATAGTAATGGCGTTTTCAGGCTAAAGATAAGTTCTTATTGTTAGTATTGAGTTAATGGTACCTTCTTATATTTTCCATTCCCAAATAAAAATATCTAAAATATCCAAAATATTTTCTTTCACATGCAGAAAGAAACAGAGAGTTAAGTAAGTATTAATTTTTGTATGAATTTTTGAAGTAGAACGTACCTAAATGTACTATTTTGAGATATTTGAGTTTAGAGTTTTCAAAAATCCAGTTGTAGGTTGAAGTTATGGAGATAGCGATTTGTTCCGCATACATTACTTATAGTACACAACAAAATAATGTTGTCTAATATTTTACCTATCATTGAAAAAATACAACATAATGCACGTAGGGTGTTAACACGAGAAACAAAAATAAAATATTTTTTATGACTGACAATTGATAGGTTTTCAGCCCGTTTATGTTGATTTCCGAACATCATAAAGCTAAGGATAATATTAAAAATAATGAAACAGCCATAAAAAAGTGATTTCGAAGCTAAGTACTTTTAACAATTTTTTTTTATAAAAAGTGATCTAGGGTACCACATTGTCGCTATTCATAACTTTAGAGAAATCAAAATTCTATTTTTATTGCATATGGTGCGCATGTGTAAGCGTGTAAATGCTAGCATTAGTTTAGTTTATTTAAGACTACTTTGTTATTACCTGTGCTGTCAGTTCCTGTAATTGGCATTCCGTTTTTTATCTTGTTGTATACTGTACATTTGAAGCTGTTGGTTCTCCTTAACATTAATAAATAAATAAAATATATATAAAACGCTATATACAGTGTGTAAATCGAATACGGGCGAACCTTTTAACGGTGGTTAGTATAGGATATAAGAATAGTACATTGTGATACACGTGTGCTATAATGGCCATGCACACACGTGTCATACGACATTTTTCAACACACTTGTAAGTAAAAATCAAAATTTAATTCGAGGTTAATAACTTTTGTTAAATATGTTAACTTAATTGTCAGAATCATGTCAGAATGCCTACATGGTAATTAGCATATGAGTTTCACTAACCTTTATTAACTAGTTGAAGCTTCTTGCGATGCCTTTTCGACGTCGGTTGATGACAATATTTTACATTTTCAATTAATAAATCCCGAAGCTAAGGCCCAAACGTCACAAATAAGTAGGTATATTTATCACTACTAAGTACAACTAGATTTTCATGATAGCACCCGCGTTTTGTAGTTTCAGAGGAGCCTAATCCACATATTGTTATAGTTTTACTTCTAATTCTCTTATAGTTGCATTTTAACATAATAATTTCACGTATATTTAATAATTCAGAAGGTTTTAATCCATGTATTCAACTAAATACGGAGATATTGCTTTTTAAGGCATAAGTTATTATGCGGCTAAAAACAGTGTACTTTATTTGGAAAAAAAAAAACTTTCCAATCCGACAAAATTTGAATGTATTATCTGTGTACGTATCTTAGTCTCGTAGGGTACAAACTTAATTTTAGGTCCCACGCTGTTCCAGATTTACGTAAATGAACTGTGCCAACTGTCACTTGAAAATTGTAAAATAATAGCGTACGCTGATGATACGGTCTTACTGTTTCACGGATCCGACTGGGTAGATACAAAAACGCAGAAAATGGCTTAAAACTCGTAACGCAATGGCTAAAATCGAATTTACTAACTCTTAATTTAGACAAAACAAAATTCAATCCATTTGCTATTTCAAAAAAAACACAACCTCATATATCTTTTTCTATTAAAAATCACATATGCCAGCTTCCTTCGCCTAGTTGTCTGTGCCTGTCTCTCGCCAGAGCCTCAAACATGAAATACCTTGGTGTTACTCTTGACGAAAGATTAGACTGGCATACTCATATAGACTCGCTGACGTCTCGAGTCAGGAAACTAATTTATGTTATTAAACAACTCCGCCACTCTGCTGATCGCAAGACTTTGATGATGATTTATTCGTCCCTCTGCCAATCGCTAGTCACCTATTGTATCCCGGTGTGGGGCGCTGCTGGCAAGGTGGCTATGCTAAAGCTTGAGCGAGCGCAGAGAGCTGTACTAAAGGTCGCAATATCTAAACCTTATAGATACCCTACAACCCAACTTTACGCCGAATGTAGCGTCCTAACGGTTAGACAGCTATACGTCCTCCGTGCAATACTGCGCAGACATCGACACTTACCTTTTTGTGCGAAAGCAAATAGTAAGCGCAATAAACAGACTGCCTGTCCAGTAAGGTCCGACCGAGATCTCGGTCTCGGTCTCGGTCTCGGCAGTCTCGGCCAAAATTCGAGCCGAGATCTCGGTCTCGGCTCTCGGCCAAAAAGGGCCGAGATTCTCGGCCTCGGCCGAACCTTCCATCTTGACACTTTTTGCGATTTTGGTGGGTATATCAACCAATTATAGTGTACCGTGTTATCGTACGTAATGCAAATTATTACTTTTTAGGGTTCCGTAGTCAACTAGGAACACTTATAGTTTCGCCAAGTCTGTCTGTCTGTTCGTCCGTCCGTCCGTCCGCGGATAATCTCAGTGACTGTAAGTACTAGAAAGCTGTAATGTTGTACGAATATGTATATTGGGTCATGCCAACAAAGTGGTCAAATAAAAAGTGGATATAATCTTTTTTAGGGTACCTCCCGTACATGTAAAGTGGGGGGTGATTTATTTTTTGTTTCAAACCTAGAGTGTGATATATCATTGGATAGGTATTTGAAATATAATGAGAGTTTTCTAAAAACAGTTTTTCATAAAGTTAATATTTTCGGAAATAATCGTTACAGTAGTTTAAAAAAATGTGTCCCCCCCCCCCCCTCTAACTTTTGAACTATGATTTCAAAAAATATGAAAACAATTACAATAGTAGAACTTAATAAGAACTTTATTGGAAAATTAATTTGAACTTGATTGGTTAACCGGTTTTTGAAAAATTGTACATAATAATTTCTAAATTAAGTTTGTATTTTACCGTAGGTATATGCAAAAAAAATTATCTTCAATACTTAATTTATCATCCCGCACTTACATTCCTTCTAGTAAAAAATAATGATTAAAATCGATTCACGGGATCAAAAGTTACCCCCGAAAACCCAACACACACAATCCGTCTAGTTTGTATTTAGTAACCCAATTTACTTCACGCTGTTAAAATTTTTCCGGAGTTGATAGGGTCGGGTCGGGTGTATTTATTAAAACACTTTTTAAGGTTGGGCAATGCCTATTGTGACGGACGGTAAACTACGGAACCCTACACTGAGCATGGCCCGACATGCTCTTGGCCAGTTATTTTCTCAAGCTTTTCTTGACTATTACAGGTTTTTTGTGGAAAATGCGCGTTTTTCGTATTTATTATAAAATCTCGGTCTCGGTCTCGGTCTCGGCCGAGAATTCAATTTATTCTCGGTCTCGGTCTCGGCCGAGACAAAAAAAGAAGTCTCGGTCGGACCTTACTGTCCAGTAGGAAATCGGCGGACGGGATTTGCCGGCCGCCAATATATGGCAATGAGTGCTCGGATCTATAATAAGGCAAATAAACAACTAAATATATAGGATCTATATTGGGATCCCTAACGTTTTTTATCCTATTTTTGCGTTCCCTAATACTTTTTTGCCATAATAATCATTTGTCCTAACACTCATTTGCCCTATTTTTGATTGCCCTCTCATTGAATGGATGATTTTAGTTTGCCCTAATGTTTGATGTCCTAATGTCACCTGACATATTGATTACATATCCTAATGTTATGTTCCATACTGACTATTTGTCCTATTGATCATATGTCCTAATCATTATTTTCCCTAATTTTAGATGGCCTAATGACGTTTATCCTATTATTAAAATACCTACGTAATATTATTTGTCCTAACGATTCTTAGCCCAAATTAATTAATTAATACAAAATTGTAGTTTGTAAACAGTGTTATGGAAAAAAGTCGGTTCTGGCGCTTCGCCGGCCGCTGCCGCGGCACGCTCGCTTCGCTCGCTCGGCTCGCGCGCTGTTAGGTCGCAGTTCTACCTAACACTCCTCCTCGCTTCGCTCGTCGTCGTACCTAAACCGACCTGCCTTAAACTTCGATCTTTCGATCTCAGCCATCTTCAACAAAAAAAAAGTTTTTCAATTAAAAGCTGCTTATTGTGACTTGTTATATGTATACGTTACAATCATTTCAAATATATGTCATAATTACACCACTTTCGATCAAATTTTATAAGACCCACCTTTGGTACAGTCCAACTAAAATAAGGTTAAAACTGGTACAAGACTGCGTATGTATATGATAACATGCTTCGAACAGATGAGTTTTAGGACTACTTATCATTACATTATGGATAATAATTATTATGACAATTGATTGTTAGGACTAATACCGGTTAGGATAAAATAGTTATGGCAAGAGATATTAGGACAAACGTTATTAGGGATCGCGATGAATATGCCAAAACACATTAGGGTTATTGATGTTATGCCAAAAATGCTTCGGGCAAATGAGTTTTAGGGCAACCATTACGTTATGGAAAATAATTGTTATGGCAATAGATCGTTAGAGCTAATGCCCATTAGGACAAAACGGTTAGGGCAAGTGATTTTAGGACAAAAGTTTGTTAGGGATGTAGAGGGCCACCCAAATATATATCCATTAAACCGCTTTCACTGTAAATTAAAACTAACTTCCTGGTTTCAATCACAAACTTATCCGGCGACTGAAGACCTAAACTGTCTGAAATAAAGACGTTTTATGGCTACCACTACCTACATACATAATTCTTTCTGATCATCAACCGATTCCCTTTTCCATTATCAATCACTCTACCTATCCTATACTATTATTTCTATTACGTCCCAAGAATGAATAACTATTTAATTATGCTCACTGCAGGCTTTCACACACGTTCTCTCTCTCGCTCTCTTCTCTCTTTACACACACACACATATACGCACATACTCGTACATTCACTCACACACACACACACACACACACACACACACACACACACACACACAACCATACGTCAGGTAAAAAGTGTTTATTTATATTTTATATTTTTCTTTACTTTATTTTTCCTTGTATCATGATCATTCCAAAAACCTTTTATAGTTAAGCATACAAATCATGTCAACTCATCTTCTCGGTGGAATCACTGACTTCCGAGTCACAGGCATCCGCCTAGTTCGGGAGACAGAGGCTCAGTTCCGGTGAAACTGTTTCAAACCTAATACATAAGTAACTCTTGAGGTGTTAGCGTATTGTGAAACATTACATATTTGTATTAGGTTTTAAGTCAATAAAGATTATTCTTATTCTATTCTTATTCTTATTACAACACTAGTTCAATAATATAATCAAAAAGCACGCGTGTTTAATATCTAGGATTATGCGGTACGATAAAAACCTCGTTACGAGCAAGTGTGTTGAAAATGTAATTAGGTAACTTTTAAATGGAATTGCAATTAAAGTTTTATCCATAGAAAATAATTCGGCCCGCAATGTAATGCAAAAACACTTGCGTTAGTTAAACATTCGTTGACAACTGTCAGCGTAAATTTTTTATAGTAAATTGTTGCTGAAAATTTTATAAAAAATTAAGTATGGGGTCATAATTAAATTTAACTTAAAAATATGTTTTAATTATTGATAATGATAACACTAATGAATTCTATGTTTGGTAAAATTTATCGCCCGTATTAGACTTACACACTGTATAGCACCATATGTGCAAAAATCTATACAAATATTATTATGTAACATTAACATACTTGTAACTAATTTAATAAACAGTCTCTTCGCCAGCTTTACTAATTTAAAGAATATCTTTTAAGTTGAATATCCTTAGAGTCCCTCATTGTCGCCACCATATGAGATCAAAATTGTGTTATAATAAAATTAATAATGCCTATTGTGATAAAAATACGTGAGTGTTAACCGGTGCAATTTAATGTCAGTATGACTCACGAAAGTTTAAATTATATAAGAAAATTGTTACAAAAAATATAATTTAGATACATTTGTAGTGTGACTACTTAAAAACATTAATCAAACGATTTATTATAAATGATAAATAATTTAAATTTATGTTTTACAATTGTAACATTTTACATCATTGATTTTACAGTAAATTGGGTGCTATATTACCGCCGCACTAGTGTGATCATTATCGCACTAGTGCGGCAGGCACTTTATGTGCCTATGTCAAATAAGAACCGAAGCTCGGTACAACCGTCCGCGTTACTTGATTGTCGCTCATAAGCTTGAGCGACAATGAAGTACCCAAGTCGTTAAACTTTGAGTACGATTTTTACATAATTGTAGTTTTATACAATACACAATATATTTGACGTTTATATTAAGTTATTTATAAGCAAAACAAAAATTTGTAATTTCTTTCGGTTTATAGAACTTTATTTTCTCAAAGAAATTATAGGTACATTTCACTTCAGAGAAACTTAACTAAATTAACATTAGGTAATAATCACTAGTCAGTATGTATTGCGAGTACGTGCATATAAAGCACTTAACTAAATCTTAAATATATCATTAATCGTAATACAAGCCAAATAGTACCTATAGGTAGTACATAAATGCATTAAGAACGCGATGAAGATACGAAACTGGAAAATAATACCAACACATGCATAATAATTACTACTCATAGAACATTTCGCTCTCGAACCTAAAGAAGGCAATTGTTTATTATTATTCACACTAGTTTGCTAGTTACAATTACGTATGTTTTGCTTAACAATACATTTTAATATTTCTATTGAACCAGTTTTATTCATGCAAACTAATAACTAGGTTTAGAAAAAAGGCTAAATACAACCATAACCAACACCAGTTAACAGTGGGTTGAGAATGATCTACAACGTGTTATAAGAACAACGTAAACGCTATTCCATGTATTTTAAACAAACAAAATTAAATGTGCATACGGTCTATAATAATTAATAATCGTAACCGGTATAACAATGTTATACCGGTATAACAAACCTTTGAGTCGTACGATATAGTAATCGCAGGGCCGGATTTAGATATTCTTAATTACAAAGTCTTTTAATTCTCTTTTAAAATTATTGAATGTTTTACATCCTTTTACGTGTTTAGGAAGTTAATTGTAGAACTGTGCACCTTCGTATCCTATAGTTTTTTTCCGAAAATTAGCGCGCGTGGGCTGGAGGCTAAGACTATCAGTGTTACGAAGTGGACGTAATCCTTGTTCAGTTTTGGTTTTAAATGTTATTTGTGAGCGAATTGTCTTGTCTAGTATTTTTATTATAAGTAAGCACATATTGTTAAAATAAAGTTGGTTGAGATTCACTTTTTTAAAGTGGGAGCCATATTATATGGTCTCATCTTGGCAAAATATACTTAATTTTTTTTGATGGGATATGGTTGTCACATGAATAATACTTTCTCAATTGGAAAAATTGTTGTGAACCCAGAACAGTTTATTTAAACTGTGAAACCCTCAGTGCGCGAGTAGATAGGGATATAGGGACAGAGAAAGCGACTTTGTACTATGTAGTAATTTGATTGATAAGTAGGCCCATTTTTAGGCCGGGAATAACATTCCATAGTGCGGTTTTAATGCATTGGTGTCTTCGGGTTTAATACATACTTATATCAATTGCTTTCGTTAATAAATCGGAATTTGATGAAGGTACTAAATCAAATAATAAAAGTTTAGAGTCTTCGGAGCCAAGATCTAAAAATAATGAAATATTCAATGTAAAAAATCTGATTATGCTGAATTTAGGTATATTACAACTTAAAATGTAAACACAATGAATGGTTTAGTTTTTGGAACGCATCAAAGTATTCCTAAACACGAAGGCATCGATCGTGTGGAATTTAGGATAACGCAATTCATTAAACAAATAAAATAACTCATTGATGTACTGCTGATTTGTTATAATATGTGAACAGTTTTAGCGCCACCATCAATGGGTTCCAATCCAACAGCGACTAATCAACTAGATACTCGTACCTACTCCACTGACTCTATAAGTTGTAGGTAATTGTTTGCATGTTTTATAGCGCAATCTATGTTTTTATTATTATTAAATATGTAGATGCACTCGTGCTGTCTACAATGTCTAAGAATATTCAGTAATCTAGCCTATACCCATACATATGTTTAAGTAGTAGTACCTTAGTACTTACTTTAATTATTTAGTCTAACTGATTAGACTGATAATCAGATATTTAAGTTAATAGATATATTTAAGTAAGTATTGCCTCACAAAACTTGTTGTAAGTTGAATTTACTTGTTCGTGTGTTGTTTGGAAATATGTAAGTACAAAAGTTCGTGTCGGTTATCGCAGATTTATTTATTTAATCTTTTTTTCATATTAATACCTGTTTCACGTGCACATTTTCCTTTGACCTGTTTATAATAGAACTTAATAGTCACGAAATATTTCTAAGCCGTGTAAGTGGGTACATATACTCGTATATTGTGTTTGGAATAAGAAAGTCGGTCTTAGTCCTGTATTGGCTGACAAGAAGATATTACGTACCTGATGTGTATAATATTACACATACATTATGATACAAGTGCGCAAGGTTGGCTTTTCAATACACGTGCGAGGAATAAAAACTGAATTTTATACATAAAATCAAGTCTTCTACACGTTATTTAGTTTTATTTTAGTTTTTATCTAGTTTTATTTTAGTTTTTAGTTTAGTTTACTTATAAATTTAAATTTGTGTGTTTTAGTTTTAGTTTATTACAATAAAGTAAATATAAATTCTACACGTTAATTATATGATACATACTTTAAATTAAGTTTGGCTTTTTGCTAAAACTTTTCCAGTTTGTTGATGGCGGGCGATACTTTACATTTTCGACCAATTAAATCCACCCAAGGCCTTTAAGTTGTTTAAGCAATGCCGACAGGCGCACAAGTATTTTTTTATTAATATCACTAGATTTTGATGGGAACATTCGCATTTCGTGGTACAAGTTGTATTTCAAGAATGGCGACTAAACATATTGTTAGTACATACATATTTATAGTTTACTTAACCGTCCTTTGAGCCGGGTACAATGCAGGGCGAGTTATTTTAGGTTTAGTTTCAGTTAAGTACTTTTTTTAAGTTAAGTTTTAGGATAATTTTTACTTAATTTTATACTTAATTTTAAGACGTACGATACGTTTTTTACTTAATTTTAAGACATATCACATACTGTACCTAATATTTTTCTTTAATAAATAAATATTGTATACGTTTACTTCTTATTCTCTTGAAGTCGCATTTTCGTATAGTAATAAGAGTAAGATAAACGTCAAAAATGTAGGTATTATGTAATAAATAGTACATTTTGATGCTAGTGCGGAAAGTATGTCATTACTTCACTAGTCGCGAGACTCGCGAGGTATCTTGCTACGATCCGTAGGAAGGCGGGTCAATATTCGGGACGAGTGAATATTAACATATCCGCACGTGTACCGAATGACATTTTTCAATACAAATGTGGAAACAATTAAAATACAAGTAAAATAAAGAATTAGTTTTTTTAAATTATTTCTGTAACACTAATATAATACAGTTGAACAATTAAGAACATATATCATATATTTAATGATTTTGTGTTAATAGTAGGTAGATTATTAGTTTTATTACGTCTCGGTTAAATTAACTAACACTAAAACGCAAACTTAGCGTACTGCAATTATTTTATTTGTAACGTTTAGCCATTGTACTGCATTTTTTGACGCAAATTCGAAGCCAGGGTAGGTACTACGAGTAAGTACATACCTCAATACCGACCGGTGACGACCGGTTGGCGTAGTTGGTAGTGACCCGTCCTGTTAAGCGGATGGCCCTAGGTTCGAACCCCGGTAAAGGCATTTATTTGTGTGATGAACACATATATTTGTTCCTGAGTCATGGATATTTTCTATGTATTTAAAAACCTTTATTACCCAATAATAATTAAAAGTGATGATGATGATGATGATGAAGTCCTCTTATCCCTCATCAGGGACATAGGGCTCTAAGAAGCAGTTTCCATTTGGCTCGATCCTGCGCAGCGTCTTCGAGCTCCTTCCGGTCCAGGCCAGTTGACGCAGCCTCCTTGTCAACCGTACGCCTCCAGGTGGTGCGGGGCCGACCTGGCTTTCTTTTTCCGGGAGCTTGCCATCGCAGACCTTGTTTGGATAGGTGATTTTCTGGTCTTCGCAACGTATGACCTATCCATCGCCATTTCCTGCTCAGGATCTCCTTCGCTATAGGAGTCTGGTCGGTCAACTCCCAGAGCCTGGCATTTGAGATGGTACGTGGCCAGAAGACACCCAGTATCCGTCGCAGGCACTTGTTGACGAACACCTGTAGTCTACTAGTGGTATCTAATTTCACTAGCCATGTCTCGCACCCATACAGGAGGACCGACTTGACGTTTGAGTTAAACACCCTTAGCTTTGTGCGTTAATAATTAAAAGTATACAGTGTAATTGATAAATCTAATCTAAACCTTAAAAATAGAAAAACAATACCTACAAACTTAAAGCCGGACCGCTCGGCAGTGTGCCCATCACGCAAGCGGCATTCCCGCGCTGAATCGCAATAGAGATTCTTTGTGCGAGAAAGCCGCCGGCGCGAGGGTCACCTGTTGCCTCTCTCAATCTTTTGCTCACTTCTTTGTGGAGCTCCAGTGCAGCCCTACCCCAAGGCCCTAGCGTCTCGACCCCAAATGGAAAGAACTGGTATTGGGGGCCGAGACAGCTGTATTTAGAGACCTGTATGTATATGTATATATATGTATATGTATGTATATGTATATATATATATATGTATCTATGTATTTGTATATTATAGATATCGTTGTCTGAGTACCGCAATACAAGCCTTCTTGAGCTTACTGCGGGACTTATTCAATTTGTGTAAGAATGTCCTATAAAACAAATTAAAATAGGTATATGTTTGAAGTAATAATTATAGTAAATTGTTAGTTACTTGACAAAAATCTGGTTATTTTGAATAAATAATAAGGTTAAATCTAAGTATTTAAGTAAATACGTAGATATTGATTATTACTGTAAAAACAGTTTAGGTATGTAATTGACAAAAAAAACTTTATACTTATCCCGAATAAAATGTTTTGCCTGTAGGTATACGTACAAGTTATTCCTGCAGAATTTTCCATCTCTGGTGTTTTTAAAGCTAAGATAAACCATTTCGTTGGCAATCGTTTAGCATTATTATTTTCTACTTATATTTAATAGTTAGTGTTTTATATGCATTTTTCCAAAAAATAAGTTTTGTTCTAGTGTGTCCTTGTGCATGTTTTCAATGATTTTTTTACAGTACAGCAGATTAAATAATTACAATCTGTATAATAGTGGCATTATATAAACAACGTGTTTTTGAGCAATTGCTTTAAATTCAAGGGTGCATTCTTTAGCTTAAATTAAGTTAATTTCTCAAAGACACCGGTATTCTAATTAGCTCAATTTAGAAAAAAACTACTAATTTATTTTTATCTCATATGGTATTTGCAAGTGTGTAAACAGAGTATGAGTATTCGACATGACATTGATATCCAACTCGCCACTTAGGATTCCACATCTACCCTCGAGAACACAGCTCTCGCGACCCCACTCTGGACGGCCGGTTAAGGCAAGCCAGAGGCGGAGGACTTGGTCTGACGACGGAGTCCCCCAGGAGCGCTCAGGTACGTGGGGTTGCTACTCCCCAACAGCTCGCCACAAGCCGCCCCGCGTTGACTGATTGCACCGGTCGAAAACAGTGGGCGATGAGGTCGTCACATCCCTACGCCATTACTACATACTACATTTATTATTATTGTTTTGCACCTCCCCTGTATTATTTGTTTACAATCTTATAAATGACATTTCTTAAATTACCAACTGACAGACAGGCGTCAAACCTTGTTGAAGTTTGGATTTTTACCTAGTTACAAATAAACAGTTAACAAAGCACTTGCGCGTTGCCTATGACTACAGCCATTATTAAAATAATAACCTAGGTTACTTATAAACAGAACTCAAAGCGCATGTGCATTGACATAACAACGTTAATGTTGATTAGTTGCCCCTAGCTACATATCAACAGTACGCAATACGCATGCACTGTCAAAAATCAAAAACGTAAACAAACCCTATACGATGTTACAAAAACCATTAACCGACTGCAAAAAGATGGTCTTCGGGTAATTCATATAGTAATTTTATGCCATAAAACATGTATTTAGGTACGTGAAATGCACGTCATTACATTGTACTCGAGTTCCCCGTCAACCAGTTTTAAGGTTTGCTCTTCGTTGTGATACATACTGTATATATCGGTTAAGTATATATATATCGAGTTAAAATGTAGACCTCAGCTGTCGCTGCGGTCAATAATTTATTCGGCAAATAAAATCCAATTTACTGGAGAAGCTTTATCTATTATTATGCCTTTTTTTTTCGACATATACCTACTTACTACGGGTAGTTACCAACAATGACAATAATTGGCGATTAAAGGTTTGAACGCTTAAATAAAACCAGATTCGTGAAAACATATTCATTTTAAAAACTTGCACATCGATTGAACTTTCCCATCCCTAGCTGTCTTTTATACATGCCTACGGCGACAGTGACACCGAAAAATTTAGAAATTATAAGCATATTTTTTAAATCCTTTATTATGAAACAGTGGATTCATATAGCTGCTTAAAAAGTAAATGTATGAAAAAACAAAGGGTCAACAAGTTGACATGACTACAAAATAATTTTTAAATTCTATTATTTTACCATTTAGTAAGCGGTTGAAACTTTGTCTTGTATACAAGACGACGGCGTTAGTGTATCGTACGTATACTATCGTTGTCTAGTATCGGTGACAACGGCGGTCAAAGGGTTCAAGTTAAACTATAAAGCATATACAAAACTTGATATGCTTCTAGCTGTAATGTCATTACAGCTAGAGGCGTGTTTTGTGTGCCGCTACTTACTTTTGCATATTAATAGTTAAAACATTGCATATAATTATGTTCTTGTGGCACATCTAATAGGTCTTTAAAAATAATTTTATTAAACGATTACTTTCCAAAATAATTGCTCTGAAAGTGTGATGATGTTTTGTTTTATTTAGACTGCCACTAAACCTTATTTGAAATTTAAGAAAGGTCGACGTACAATTTAACCCTCTATACCTACCTAAATGACCTTTCCGTTTGTGTACCATTTTCGAGATATATGTATCGGTATTGCTGTATTGGTATAGTATTGGTATTAGTATTGGTATTGCACAAAAATAGTTTTGATAAATATATATTATTATTTAGTAACTAAAAACACAATTCCTACACAGCTAGTTTTGCGAGGTGATTGATTCATACAATGTTGTAACTTGATTTTTTAGTATCAAGTTTCATTTTAATACACGTTAATTAGGCATAAAGTGAATTTTTGCATCTTCATTTTCATAAAATGTATTTTATTCATACCCAAATAAATCTGCTAAACTTTCTCAAATTTTGTAAAATTTGCTTAAGCTGAAGAATGTACGATTTTGGAAAAAAATATATAAAAGTGGTAAAAAGCGCTACATTTATTCCTTAGACAACACATATGTATAACTTACATACCGGTTTGATATCATAAAGCCTCAAGTATTTACCTCTTCGAGCAAAAATCGCAAAACAGTCCTCGGATCTAGGTACATTAAAAATCGAAAACAAATACAGAAAAGTAGTTCATACATTCCATTTGAATTAAAATGATCTTTCGGAATATGCTTAAAAAGTAACAGGTGTCACGTTAGTTGCTCCAATATCGTATCAATAAGTTGCAATAAATTGTAAAAAAAAAGTAAACCGGACTCATAACAATACAAAAATGACCTAAAAAGATGTCTGACAGACCCCACGTCAGTAGAATGCTTCAAAAAAAGTCACCACAGTCGCAGAGGGTTAAGAACTACGGTACGGGTACGTGTGCTTTTGGCGGTTAATTTGATATTTATTAATTTGAGAAGCTCCTAAACGCCGTACCTACAAAACGATAGTAGTGTCCATAGTAAATGCTTTTTAACGGTAATGGACCATAATATCCCAATGCCGTAGCAATCCGAACTACCCTCGGCTCTGTGACCATTTGGCGATCCATGGAGTCTTTATTTGGTCACCTGAAGCTCTCCATGTTTAACTAATGAGGCAAAACTATAGTTTTAAATCATGTCGCTTTTTTACCAATCAATTTCTAGTTAGGTCCGACCGAGATCTCGGTCTCGGGCTCGGTCTCGGCAGTCTATCTAATGCACTATACTTGCATAGTGGGCAACAAGGCATAAGTTGAAGACAAACGGTCGAAAACATGTTCGCCTTTAGAAAATATTACCTAGAAGTACCAACTTTCCGTTGCATTATGTATAAAACTGTAGAAACGCATTAACTGGTCTATTAATAAAGATAATTCATACTCTTATGTCGTTTAAAATAAGGTACTTCTGCATAGTTAGTAACGTATTTATGACAGGAGAACGTATGACAAAAACAGCGGTAGCATCCAAATATGACGTCACATCGGAGCAAAGGGAAACTGCGCCGACATTTGATTCCAACAATTTGTGGAATGCCATAAATTACACGTCGGGCACGAGCCAGCGCATCGCGTTGCACGAGGGACGCAACACGGGGCAAAAACAAAAACTAACACATTGTCTTCACACAAATATTGAGCTATCCATGACAGCACGGGCGGGGCCGGCGTCAGTTAATTGTCTGAGGGAGCGGGCCCACCGCCTGCCCTTTGCAAGACAAAGACGCAACGCAACCCAATAATCCCACTATAAATAACCAGGCTCCTAATGCGCAGGCGCCACGCATTTCTACCTTTGTTCTTAACAGTCACCCCTCGATCTTGATACTTGTAAACTAGGTGGCCAAATAGTACTTAGGTAAGCGTTTGGATAAAACTGATGATAATTAACTAATGATCATACCAACGCAACGGCGTTGCAGATTATTAAAATAAGTGTGCCTAAATTTAGTCATATTCTTCAGAATCATACAAACTTTATACTTCAGTGTAGGCGTTATATCTTAATATTAAACAAATAGACCCCATTTTAATTTTATACATTTAATTAAAGTAACCGAAGTTACTGTAATTTTTCAAATATGTATATATATATATATATATATATATAGGTACAGGGTGGCTAAGTAAGAACGGTACACTTTATTTTTTTGAATTTTACTTTTGAAACTTTAAAATTAGAAAGTACTTTTTTAAATCTGTTATTGAGGGATGGCAATTTCACACGAATCACAATTTCACGAGAAAATACTCCAAAGTCAAAGTCAAATTTTTCAATGTTAGGTATCCTCTAGAACAAAAAACCGGCCAATTTTTTTATCTGTAAAGACGACGAAGCACGTGTCTTTGCGACCAACTGATAAATTAAGGACACTTAATAACTGGTTTCTTAGACAAAGCTTATGAAATAATGCCTAAATTGTGGGAAAATTGATAAAAAATGATAACATTTACCATTGTGCTGTAAAGAGACATTTGCTAAACATTTAGGAAAATTGTTTCATGTGAAATTGCGATCCCTCAAAATACATATTTTTAAATAAATACTTTATAATTTTAAAATTTTATAAAGTAAATCTCAAAAATAAAAAGTATAGGTACCTGTAAACTTAGTTAACCCTTTTAAAAAATTAATTGCATAATAAGATTTAATGGGAACTCAATAAATATACTTCGACATTTAGTCGTCTGACCCGATTGATTTCGACTATTTTAGTTATTCAATAGTTTAAAACAAAACTTTGGTATAATATAATGTATTCACTTGTACTGTACGTGTCTTATATGGTATTGTTTTTAGTAAACCCACTTTGTGGGTTCCCCAAGAAACTCTACAAAAAAAGTTCAGAAATTAATATTATTTATAAACAAGCGACATAATGGTATAACCTTTTACTAAAAACATGCACATATTGTATTGTTACGTACCCATTTGTCATTCAGATAGTGTTGTTAGATTATAAAAATTTTGCAGCTCCTTATGGCACGAAAATGCAAAATGCGTATATATTTATGTGTGTACAAATATACCATAACAGGAATAAGATTCATTCCTAAAAGTTATAAAATGAAAAACCATTCCATTCCAACCGATCAAGAAATGTGGGTCGCTCTGCCCAAACGGACTCTGCGCTAAGTGCGAAATATTTCCAAAACCTTCACCGTCTTATTTTTTGTGCCGATTTTAAAAGTACTTAGCTATGCTGCTTAGTCGACTGATGACGGACAAAAAAGTTAATGGGTCGCCACGATGTGATGTATCGATTAGAGAAAATTGGCTGGGCGGAGAACATTTTGATATACAAACATGCAGTTAACACCACTGGGTTTTTTTATAAGACACAGCCAAGTAAGTTAAAATAATGGTAACTAATAATATAATTTACGGCTGCCCTTTTTTAGCAATCTGCGTTTTTACACAAACACAACCAGACGTATAGAAAGAAAATTTTGACGTTTAACCTACGAGTAACCTAACCTAACATATTTAGCAATGTAGGTATAAGAATATTTAGCAATGTAGGTATAAGAATAATGTAATGTAGGTATAAGAAGTAGGTACAGAGCGACAGAAAAAGGCAGAAATTAAAAAGTGACAACTTTCATATCAATCAAATCAATACAAGTAAGAAAACGGGACGCCACTACTATATTGCCACTTTTTGATTTCTACCTTTTTCTATCGCACTGTATTACGGTACGTTTTTATACGGAGCATTTGGGGAATAATGGGGAAATACACAATACGAAGGCTAGCGGCAATAATCTATTTTTTGATATTTTTTTTATCACAATATCTATGATTTGGCTAAATATTTTGTATTTTACAATAGTAAGAATAACGTTTATTTTTTCAAGATTGGAGAGAATAATTACCAATATTGACTAATAAATGAGGGCAAATATCATGCAGCCTGATACATACTCGTACCTATTAAATAATGGATTACTAAATATAATCTTAATTGGCCATTTACAATAAGAGGAGAATTTTAAAATACAGCCATAAGTTTCTTTTAAATTAAATACATAGGTAATTCGTATTAAGGACGATTCACACTAGGACGGGACGAGACGGGACGGGTAGGGGCCGGACGGGACGATCTGTCAATTTCTGCCCTCGGATGTCACGTGTCGTTTTCTATAGAAACTGACAGATCGTCCCGTCCCGTTCTAGTGTAAGTCATTCCTTAAAGTATCATTCAAATTTCTATTTTGTTCCATACAATGAGCAAAACGGCCATTGTAAAATACCATTTACGGACGAAAATTATATCTCGCTAAAGTCTTATTTTAAAATAGTGTTCCGATTTTATACTATTATTAGTACCTACTTATTTTTATAAGTTTTATAATGAAGTAATCTATTTTCAATAATATTGTTAATAAATTGAAACGTCACGCGTACCAGAAACGTTGCATATTCTACACAATAAATAATTGTTTAAATGGGTATATTATTTATACAATCAAAATATGTCGTCACTTATTATTTTTCAGCACTAGGATTTTACAGCAGTAAAAACTACAATTATGTAAATAAGTATAGGTACCTACTGTGTAGTATAGAAGATATAGTAAAGATTGGTTCAGGTTGACATCAACGGTTTTACGAACCACCCCGCACTTGGTCTTGAATGATTATTAACTTGAACATTTTGCTATGTGGCTCTGCCGACTCACTACACTCACGATATCCGATAGTATTCGCTTACGCTTACATCTACCTATTAATGACCAAATTCCATGTAGGTGAGATTCTAAACGTGAATTTACGTGATTAGGCCCGTTCTAGTAAATTTGTAATGTGTGAAAATCGTGAACATTTAAATAAGTGTAATTGCAGAAGTAGCTAAACCTAATTAATATTATCTTGGCATAACGTTATTATTTTTTACAATAAGGCCACTTGCACCAACCGGGCTTACTAGCCAACTAACCCGGAGTTGATCGTTTTTTGTATAGAATTAGCGGCTAACCCTGGGTGGTGCAAGTAGCCCTATTGTGTGATGATTGAAGATGATTATGAACACCTCACCGGCTCAGCTACATCTGCTGCTGACTGTATCTACATGCAATATTTCTTCGTCTTACTTGCGAGAGTTGCGAGGAAATACCTAACCAATTTACAGCCTAAATAAACGTAAACTACAATAATACGGACAAGGCGCCATTTTGCTATATTTGATGCGATGACCCATTCGTCGAAGTGAATGTAGCACTCAACAATAATACACACGTCATACCATAATATAAGAATCGCCAACGCGCACCAAGGGTTTCATTGCACTACTTTTACTGTTTTATTTGTTTATGGTCGCTCCTTTAGCTGTCAAATTCCATATTAAATAACGCTCAACTCCGGGTAAGTTGGCTAACCCTGGTTAGCGTAAGTGGCCCTACGAATGTCAGGCTTGCCCGGTTATCGTTAGGTTTGTGTTGTCATGAAGCATATTTTTAGTGTCTTATTTCCCTAATATCCGCAGAGGAACTCACATACTTATTTTTAGAGAATTTGTTTAATATGAAAATATTGGTAGGTACTCAGAAAACCTACTTACTGGCATTTCATCGGCAACTTACTTTAATACACATGAAAAAACTTACATAAAACATGAAAAACACATTGCATGTATGCATAATTACCTACGTGTGTAGTGTAGTACAGAGGCCTTACCATGACATCTTGACGCGATTCAGTTGACGACCTAAACTGAGTCGCTTCCATACAACTGAGCCTAAACTGAGTCGCTTCCATACAACTGAGCCTAAACTGAACCTAAACTGAGTCGCTTCCATACAACTGAGCCTAAACTGAACCTAAACTGAGTCGCTTCCATACAACTGAGCCTAAACTGAACCTAAACTGAATCGCGTTAAGACGTCATGGTAAGGCCCCTGGACTTAAATTATGTATTTGATATCTATGGGGTAGGTATCTTAGGTTTTTAATTCCACCAAGCTTGTTTGTGATTTTTTACGATCACTCTAACCTTTTTTTGAAATTATATTAAAACGCTACCTACCTATTTTATGGAAACCGGTACTTAATGTAGGCGATGCAATAACAAAACAAATAGAAAAGTGATAAAATAAAAGTTTTTGCTAATAGGCAATTTTTTCAATCCTTAGTCGTAAGCATATAGGTGAATAGAATAATTATATTCTACTGTATAGTACCGAGCCCGAGCTGACGCTGTTCATTTGCCAGCCTGACGCTGCAGCTAGCTGTACGCAGAATTTGATGACCACAGCATCGGCCGCCGACGCTCGTTACGGGCGCGATACGGTACATGTGTCTAAAGTGCAAATAAAAATAAGTAGGTACCTTTCCGGCGGCTATCAGCCATTAATCACCCATCGATCAATTCATAAAAGTGAATATTATAGGTAACATCGGTTCACCTCGCATGA
Organism: Lathronympha strigana; assembly: GCA_949128165.1. Taxonomy (NCBI): domain Eukaryota; kingdom Metazoa; phylum Arthropoda; class Insecta; order Lepidoptera; family Tortricidae; genus Lathronympha; species Lathronympha strigana. Next base: position 25,971,449 of record OX421901.1, on the reverse strand, counting down.
ATAATTATTCGCCAACTGTTTGAATAACAACAGAATGTCTCTGACGTGAATTGTTTGCGATCAGATAATCACGTTCCGGAACTTAGCTGAGCTCGTAAATTTGTTAGTGCGTTTTTTAGCGAACTTTTAAGTGTTTGGGATTCGTGGCGGCCGGCCGGCGCCCGCCGCGTGCTTCCTGAGATGGTATCTCACCGTTATATTTATTGTTTTCTAATGAGACAATCTACAGAAATGCTATCTGATTGCGACCATATAGCACAACCTCCTTGGCTTGCCTAATAGACCTTGGCCGTATACCTTTTGAGTAAAAAATCTATTCATTCAACGTATGAGCCTGATGTATAGACGTAGTCTCGCCATACTGCCTGTGTACTAGTGTGTATGGAACTATTTATCACCGACGTCAGTTAGTTTTATAATTACCTTGCTTCATGTTATTCACATAATTTAATTATTAAAACCTTTCAATTGCTATTCAACTGTACCTAAAAAAGGGGATTTGCGATCGCTTTCATCTAGGTATAATCTAATATTTTTCTAATAAATCTACTCAATAAAATGTTTAATTTATGACGCATTTTCTTATGCAAGACGAAGAAATTTACCATCATTAAATTAATGAAACTATTTTTAATTGAGCAAATAATTTTCTCCGGATGTCACCTCTATGGTATCCATGCCAGTTAATCTCTTTTTTCGATCGATATCACCTACATGAGTAGGTAATATTTTAGCCATAATAATTAAAAATGGAGGCAAGTATTTGTGCGCAGTACCTGGGCCCGGAGCGAAAGCCTCGCCCGCACCGGCGCCAGCGCAGTGACACGTCATCGGTGACAAACGCTGCCCTAGCTGTAGAGGACCTTGCCATTGTCTCTTCTATTTATTGCTTTACAAGTACAAACGATAAATGCTAGGAGTTTGCGAAAGGGAAGGGGCTATCCAAATGAGGGATGGTCAAGGAATGTTACCGGTTAGTAACTTTTGAGTAATTAAATGGTAAATAGAGTATTTACATTTTTTAAAACGTGATAAATATGTATCTCAAACCTCACTTGGATGGGTTCCTAAACTGTAACTATAAACGCATATGACTAATTACTGGAATCAGAATCAAACTTCATAGATAACAGTGAAGAATAAGTAATCTTTTTAACAAGCACATTGTCCAGTTTGGACAGTTAAATCTCTCTAGCTTAGGTAACCTATCTACTGTCCTATGTATCTACTCCCCGTGTATTTTTTATTAAACGACAGAACTCAATTTAATGAGTAGGATACACGTATGGTGGTAACATCGAGTATAGCTTATGTAAATTTCGCAGGCATGGTGTGAACGTTCATTAATAGCTGATGCGTGCACGGCGGCGCGGCAGCTCTAATTGAGTGCAGCACTTTTTCAGTACGAGCTGGGAATCACTTAATTATTTGAGAAACACACCCGCAGCTCCGCTCTGCACGACTGCGCAAGCCAGCGCACTGCGGCGAGCTACTTTACTGCCAGTGGATAGGCAGTTGTTTATTTCAATAAACAGACATATAATGAGCCTAACTTGTACGAGTACGACGTTGTTTAATTTAAAAAAAAATTTTTTGTTGGAAGTATGTATAACAACTATTGCGGAAGTAGGATATTTACAGTTAAGTGTTTCAACGTTATTTACACTTCATATTTATTATAGATGCTAATATGTAATATGAAAGTATAATCCTGATTATTAGTAGGTACGAATTTGAATTTTTGGTTTATGAATTTAAAGGCGACGCAATTGACGCAAACGTTTCATTTTAATATAAAACTAAGTGACCAGTTTTAATTGTACCTATAAAGTTATGCGTGTGTCTGCTCAGATAGTTCAAGGTAGGTAAGTAAACCAAATTAATTACAAGAGACACAACCTTCATCTTTAGGTGAGCCAATCTTATATAATTCTTTACTTCCCTTTAATTCCCTAGGGAGTCTGTTTAAACAACCTACATAATTTTGGTTTAGAAAAATCGTAGAAGTATCTGTAGATAATTGCTTAGCTTACCTTTGTTTCTAAGAAGTTTCGCTTTTGCTGTCACTCACCTAAATATTTATAGGTCCGCTTGATAGTAATCGCTGTCGTCAGTTAATATAATGTACGAATCACCAAGCACACACGACTCGATCACTGAAGTTCGCTCAATCAGATTGGGTGAGATCAATAGTGAGATAGCGACACAGGTGAGATAACGAACGCGTGCGTCAGGGCCGAAGCGTACGGGAGCACTGGCAGAGGCGTGGGGCTTGTCGGCGCAGCGCGCGCCCATTCGGGCCGCCCCGGGGCGGGGCCGCCGTCACCGCCAAGCCCTCCCTCTTGTAACGGTACGTGAAAGAAAATAGGAAAAGTTGTTTCCATAGATTGCAAGTTCCAATTTGGTGACGCAACGCAGATGTGGTCAGGAGACGTGGAAGTGCGCGGGGTGGCGGCGCCGGCCGCCGGGCACGCGGCGCGGCCGATGGGCGGCGCGTTATCGGCCGCGAGTAATGGGCGCCGCACACAGATTTATTACGGCAGGGTTAGTTTTAGGCCTTAATGGAATTATTGCTGGCTTTTTGTTTATGGGCACGCGGCCCAGCGCTGTAATTAATCCTCGTTCCCCACCTCTGCCGGGCAGAGGCGGATGTATTGGTTCTTTAATTAATTAGTAGCGCAATTGATCTAAATCAATCCGGAGGGTAATATACGACCACCGGCCAGCATTAATCCAACGGTTTCGCGACGCTCAACGGCACGAGTATCTGTCCAAGAGGCCGACCATGCCCGTGTTTGATAGTGTAATTATCAAGGTGTAGGTATTAACTTCCATCAAAGAATAGGCCTCACGCAAATTGCGTATGTGTGGGTTGTGGAAATTCCAATAGTTACCAGTATTCGCAATATATATTTTTTTGTACAACAACATTGCCCTAAACTGTCTTTATCTAAGGTGACAATTGCTGTCATTTAGCGCGGATTTGACAATTGTGTATTCAGTTGGTATTCAAATATTCTTTGGTATTGAATTTATTATTTGCGAGCCATAATAATTTAATATGAATATGAGCATGAGCACAGATGCTTATAGGCGGTGTGCTAACACGGCGCAACGCCGTTTGAAAATGGCCAAAGAAGATTCCACCGGTTTCCTAAACCAGGAACAACTAATATTTTAAGGTAGGTAATAATTTCTTACATTTTTAAACGATCTGATCATACTCTTTCTCATTTAATATTCAACATGCAACAGTTTTATTTGTTTGTACGATTTAACCGTAAGTGAATTTGTTATTTGTAGGGTAACGGCTTGGGCTACATATTGTTGGCCTGATCAAGACTGGAGTTCAATAAAATTGTTAACTTCTCTTGCAAAGCAGAAAGTTCTTTGTGGAAGACATTTGTCCGTGATGAGGTTCACCATTCTTTTAAGTTTGATAAACCTTTTGTCCCCGGCAAAGAGAAGCGATGCATTCCCAGGATGCCGCGTGATATTATTGAAATCAAGAAGGTTCCTAATGTCAATACAGTGAATGGCTTTTCGCTTCGTTACGGAAGCGTCGTAAGTGGTATCTATGTTATTTCTTACAGGGTTATCTATTCTTTATTGTTTTGTTATAGTACCTATGCCCTTAGAGTTTTATAACTTTTATAAGCCCATCTGAACATGTGTCCAACCATATGTTTTTATATTTATATTGTTGTATGTAGGTTTTTTCGCAAAGTAATATAATGTAAATAACTTGTTGAAACGAGAGTTATCCTTTTTTCAATCATTATTCTACCTTGGGATAATTAAAGTTATTAATAAGTGGAGCCGTAAGGAATGTAGTTAATAAACGTGATTAATCCATTTTTGAAGTGTTTTATTTCAATGGAAATTAACCGCGGTAACCGAAGACAATAACATAACATGACCACAAAAACCTACTTATTTACATAAATAAAACCAAATCAGCTCCAGTTTGCCCGAAGATCATTTTGACGCTTCGCCGCTGAGACGAATAGAACAAATTCATTTCTTTGGAACATTTTAATATAAGAGCATTGTAGAGAAAGTAGATTTCTGTCAATCAAAATATGTGTTTATAACTCAGAATCACAAAGTTTTTTTCACTGATAATATTTAACTACTCGTAGTTTTGTTACTACTTTATTACATACACAATTTTTTTCCCTGTACTGGAAACGCTGTTTGTGATTTGGAGTTAAAATACTAGGACAATGAAATGAACAAAAAAATCCGTGATAAAAAAAATATAAAAAAATATTCCATTGCCGGGGATCGAACCCAGAACCATCTGCTTCATTATGAGATTATTAGCAATAGGCTAAACAACCCAGCCAAACCAGTTGTCAAATTTAGTTCACTGTGTTTTCTTGATGTCGCTATAGTAGTATAAACGAACTTTTGCGTGAGGCCTTTTTTTGTATGTAGTTGTCGTTCTTCTCTTAGTATATTCTTTGGTAATTATTACCTATTAGACGGTGGCCGCAACGTTTGTCTTCAATTTAAAAGGGTCCATAATTATTTGGCTCGTAGGCACTAGCCACATAACATAAGCATTAAGTATACATTTATGTCGGTACTTTAGTTAAAAAAAGTTTTTATTATATAATGTTATGTTCATGAACAGACCCCGTTTTCTGTGGTGAAAATTGATTGAAACGAGGGTTGCCAAAATTACATGAAGTCTGAAATCCTTAATTCGCCTGTTGTATATAACTTCGCCTTAGTAAAATATTTAAATTGTAATCTACGAAAAACACATTACAAATAATATATATCCAGTTAAACGTGAAAACGTGAAACAAGCAGTTTTAATGTTAAAAAGTAATAGCCGTCATATATCCTTATTTCGCCTTTGTTTCCCAATTTCGCCTACTGTAATAAAGTACCAAAGACCAAAAAAATTGTGTATAGTATTGTTTCAAATTGTACGCGTTGATTGAACTTACTTGAAATTTATAATTTATGGTAAAAAGAAAATTAAACATTTGTTAAGGCGAAGTTATGAACCGAACGATAGGTAGTTTTGCCAACCCTTGGTTTCAATGAGTTTTCACCACTGATAACGGGGTCTGTTCATGAACTTTACATAGCCGTCTGACATAAAACGGCATACGCGCATAGGTACCATTTAAACTCGATGTGATAACATCAGCTGTGAGATCTGATGGTTCTGCAATTAGTTCCCAGAAAATTAACGTAAATAAAAAGGTTCAGATGGAATTGGCTGACTGATTAGCTGCACTTCCAGCAGCCCCCGATATCTTAAAAGAGTGGTCTATGTGGTAGGGATGTATCGCTTTATGTTTTTTCAGAACTTTGATTAAACTGGATCACTCAGTAAGGTATTTTTTGTCCCTATAAAAAAAAACCAATGAAAAAATATATTGTGATTGGTCGAATAAAATTTTCAGCCCTCAATAATCAGAATACTGTTCGATGAAATGTACCTAATCCAGACTTGATTATTTAAAACAGTCTACTGTCATGTTTTCCTTTTCCAATAATTTAACATACGAGTAGGTACTTAGTTCCATTTTAGCTAACTTAACATTGACTGGAAATGTAAACGTCACCCAAGGTTAATTGAAGTAAATTCTATTGTGACGTTTTGAATGAAATACAAATATAGAAGTACAGATGTAGTGCATAATTATTTTTCCTCGTATTTTCACGGAAACGTCGGAATGTGTCATGCTATTTCAGTCAGTGTCAGTACTAAAAGTACCGAGGTCAATTGAAGCAGCATGACAAATACGAGCGTTTCCGAAAATACACGAGGGAAAATCATTATGCACTACATCTGTACTTAGTAGGTACTTACATATTTTTGAATATAAATAGGTACCTATGTACATTTCTGCAGGTAAGTACTTTGATTGCTTGAGAGCTTAGTGGTGTTCAATGAAAAATAGCAATTGTTTACAAACTACATTAAGTACATAGTAATAATCTATTGATTTTGAAAGTACGCTGGGCATAGTGGGAAGGTAATTGTAATTGTAATGAAGGAGTCTATCAAAATTGAAAAATTGAGTCAACACAGTGTTTTTACTTACTTAGATAAAATTACGGAAGAATAACTACTTAAAGCATGGAAGTAGTACAAAAACTGTCAAATGACAACAGTTTGGAGCGGTCTTGAAATTGGCAGTGGATTTCGCCAATGTCGTAAGTACCTATAACCTAATAACGTGCCTCTTACGACATTTGAAAAATCCACTATCAGAATATGCGATGTATTTAATTTGGCTGCTTGGACGAATTGCATCAAAAGAGATCAGCAAATCAGCAAAAAAAAGGGCTTGGATAAAATACCTATTTCGACTTGAAATGTCAATGATGATTGATGACACCTAAAGTTTTAAATAAATAACTAAACACACTTTTACTTACTCTTTAATGCTATTTCATTATTATTAAAGACGTTTTTAATTTTTTAGCTACTTAACAAATACGCCCGAAATGACACACCTAAGCTAATGGTTTTTGCATTCCTAGGCCACAGGCGGACAAAAACTACTTTGAAGGAAATCGTATCATTAGTAATCAGATCACATAAAAAAAGTTTAACAATGTACCCAAAACATGTATACTTACACAAAAATACGAGTAGGTACAACTCACGTCCTCTATGGTAAGAACATGATTCGCACTTCTATTACGATACCGATACGGCCGATACGGTAAATATTGATCCCTAACTTCTTACAAATACTTACTATGTATCTCCCAAGGTTTCTGAAATTAGTCATTTTAGAATTTATAATTTCCCGATTCATTCATTGTAAGTATTGTAACTAAGTTAATTCGTAATTTATTGGCAAACATGTGTATGTTAATACTTCTCGCTAATATAAAAAAGTGCAGTTAACTTGAAAAAATAGCCGATGTACACACAAGTATGTAAGTACCTAATTAGTGGTTGCAACCGGCAGCGCCCGCTGGGAGCATTCTCGGCTTATCGTTATCAGCGTAACACGACTTCGACAATTACTCCCCATTCAAGTTCCTTTGTTGCCAATGCCGCAAAAGATCACAAGAGTAACTACATAATATGTAACCAAACACAAAAGCTCTAACAAAAGAATAAAGGGATTAGCAGAAAACCCTTCACCGATACCCAAATATTTAAGTTACTTATTGCTTACAAGGAAATTGGGGCCGTCCCCGTGGCTGACCCGCTGTAGTTAATCCGCTACCGTACCTTCAACAAGTCTTGTTTCACTGTAGATTTAATTTCTAAAGGCCAGGCTGAACATTATATACCTACCTTATTAGTTACGAATTCCCGATCCTGTAGAACGTTGGTGGCCCAGCGGTAAGAGCGTGCGACTTATGACCAATCCTGCCGCATTTTTGGCACTTGATTAGCGGCTTAGTACAACTCAAATACGAATGGCCTTTTTCTCGACAGTCGCGAAGGTCGCGGGTTCAAATCCTGGCTGCTAATACCAATGAGTTTTTCGGAACTTACTTAAATTGATATTTATTTACCAATCGTTATTCGGTGAAGGAAAACATCGTGAGGAAACCGGTCTAATCCCACAATAACCCACGCCAAACCTTGGGATTAGTTGCCAAAGCGGACCCCAGCTCCCTATATGAGGCGTGGCAGAAGCCGAGAAAAACGCCAGGAAGAAGAAAACAATATACAATAATAATTTAGTAGTGTTATAAAGAAAAACATAACGTATTCGAACGGTTTCCATTTGCCAATTTTCACATTAGTAGTTTAAAGGCATTGGAAACATTTTTTCCCCTCACTAGCTTGGAAAGCGCTGTTTTGTCCTTTAAAACTAGCGTGGAAAAACGCATTTTATCCACATGTGGGGCAAAGTAATCTAATTCCTATCACTTACCACCAGTTCAGTATAAGTGAGTCCTATATGCCCATAGTAAATATGTGCAATCGGAGGTCACACCTTAAATTGGTCATGTGATCATGTCTTATCCCGCACTTGGTAAGCTGTTGGCAATATCTAAGTACCAGGAGCGTACCTACTCTATGACAAATTATGAAATTGATTTTTGATGGTTTCATCAACATAACTTGCCTACATGTGGATAAGATTTATTAATCGTATTTAGTCTGTATTTTCTTCGCAATAGTGAGGGGAAAAATGTTGTATTACACTCGGCGGCAAAGTTTGTTCAACTCTCGTGCCTTGAGACCCTCGTAAAGCTCAAGCTTCCAGTTATTGAATTTTGGAATCTTTCGCTTGCTCGGGTCTCAATACAAGCCCGAGAGTTAAACAACAACTTTGCCCCCTTGTATAATAAATAACTATTTCGTTCTCGTAATACGGTCACAAATAGTTTGGAGGGTAACGTTCGACTTTATAATGGGTAGGTACCTACTTAGATATTGGTATTTTAAAAGCGTAACCGAGTTATGGCCTTAGATGTTTTTGAATGTGTTCAATTTACTTATTAGGTATTGCATTATTTTAATATCTATAATCTATAGACATTTTTCTTCGTTTGTTCGTCCCCAGCCGTTCATAATTAGGGTAAGTACTTCCTTTTGCATTTTGACTGGTTCATCTTTTGGATAAAAATGTTCAAAGTTAGAGGTTCCCCTACCTATGTAGTGTATGTACCTAAGTAAGTTTAGAGATAATACAGACCCTGCAATCGAGTGATATCCGTAGTAAATATAATAACATAGCACATGATGAGAAAGCGTCATTAAGCTCCGTTTGTTATTGCAACAACAAACGGAGAATTCAAATTGTTATTAATATAAAATAACAGGATGTTACTATTTGAATGTTAACTTGCACCTACAGGTTATGAGAATACTCGTATTGATACAAACAGCAATATACCTACGTTGCCTTGGCGCATTACGGCTGCATAAATCCAACACTAGGCACTCCAACGGGAAAGTCCTTAATATATTAAGTCATAGTGGCGATGGCGGTCACAGTGGCTATCCTATTGCGTGATTTTCACGCAATATTTGACCTCACGATAAAGGATGACTCACGTTAGACCGGGCCGGGCCGGGCCGATGTGGCAATTCCGTAGAAACCGTCACGTGACCTAAGAACTATCACGTGACGCTTTCTTTAGAAATTAACACATCGTCCTGGCTCGGTCCGGCTAGCGTGAGGTCACCTTTCCCGATGTTCTGCCGGTTTCTGCACTTAATGACATTTTGTAAGTATAATTTTATGCATAAATACATCGGTTTGTGCCTTGACAATGATATCTTATGGTAAATGTTAGTAATGTTAAAGTAACAAATTATATAAATGAAAAGCATGTCCAGTAATAAATTTCCAGCGAGCTGGAAATCGTTTGAATACCCTCATTATATATAGGTCCTAAAGACGCGTAGACCGAGTTTTTTTCGAGAGCCATGGAACTGCCAAATATCATGCCAATCGGTAATTTTTCAGTTTTTTCCGTCTACGTATTGTACGTATATGGTCTTCCAACTCTAGTTGAGAGGATTCTTAAAGTTCGTATGTCACAGCGGTTTAAGTACTCCATAACTATCAATGTGTAATATGTTGATGATATTACAGCAAAATACGTATTTTGTATGCCGCTACTTACTTTGGCATATAAATTGCGAAAAACAATATTTTATGGGAGGAATCCCATACATTTAACTAAATGTATTTTTTTTAATTTTTTGCATAAATGCATATTTACTACAATTTTATGTATATATGCATGATGTTTTTAAAAATCACTTTGAGGTTTCTGAAACAAGAATTTGTTTTGACGAATATATTAAAAAATAATCGCTCTGAAAGTTTAAAAAAGTTTGACGTGGTTATGTTTTATTTTGGCTGTAGGTACCTATAACAAATCCAAATCTATAGTTTAATATACTCAGTCCACATTTAATTTAACTATTAATACCTACCTGGTTTAGACATCTTTAGGGCCTAATGAAGTTATTTAAGCGATATCCAGCTAGCTTGCACGACCTTCGCGAATAAAAAAGCGTTGTACCTATTTTGTACTATCAAGCACACTTGCGAGGCAAATTAGATAATTGCGTTCACGAAATCAAAGGAGTTAGGTTGATAATATGTAATTACATACAAAGGAATGCCACTTGGGGCCACAATTTAAATTTTCTATCCCTTTTTGAAATGCTATTTCGCCAATTTTGAAAGAGTTGATTGGATTGAATTGAATTGAACCCCTCTTTGTCTCTCCAATATGAAAGGATTGACATTTTAAATAAATAAATAAATATTATAGGACATTCTTACACAAATTGACTAAGTCCTGCAGTAAGCTCAAGAAGGCTTGTGTTACGGCCTACGGGTACTCAGACAACGATATACAGTGCGTAAGTCTAATACGGGCGATAAATTTAACCAAACATAGAATTTATTAGTGTTATCAATAATTAAAACATATTTTTAAGTTACCCCATAATTAATTGTTTGATGAAATTTTCAGCAGCAATGTACTATAATTTTTTTGACGCTGAGTCAGCGTCGCTGACAGTTGGCAACGAATGTTTAACGCGAGTGTGTTTGCATTACATTGCGGGCCGAATTATTTTCTATGGATAAAATTTTAATTGCAATTCCATTGAAAAGTTACCTAATTACATTTCTTATGTCTTATACTAACCACGGTTAAGAGGTTCGCCAGTATTAGATTTACACACTGTATATATAATATACGAATACATAAATATACCTATAGAAAACATCCATGACTCAGGAAGTGTTCATCACACAAATAAATGCCCTAACCGGGATTCGAACCCAGGCCCATCGGCTTAGCAGGCAGGGTCACTACCAACTACGCCAACTGGTCGTCAAAATATTGAATCCAAAGCTACACGCCTGCCACGAACATCGAAAATTGGCATTGACGGGAACCCCTCTTTGTCTCTCCAATATGCAAGTGAGACAGAGACAGAGATGGCGATGGCGATACGAATGCGCAATCGTTCGATTTTCGTGGTATAGGTCCTGGAATGTCAAAAATAACTCTGCTGACAATGGAGATCAATCAAACAACGCAAAGCAACCAAGCAATCTCCTTTAGGGTTGTTAGGTAATTGAAATCAGCAAGTCAATTTTATTTGTCGAGCAAGTCTTAGATGATGATAAGTTGACGACCCGACAATAGTTCAGTGGACAACAGCATCCTACCTATACTATATAAGTACTCAGTTTCAGTAGTCCCATAACAGTTTTAAAACACTAGTTTTAAGCCAAATTAATCGTATGAACGAATGCATCTACTTGCATCATGATTAGTTTAAATTTTATTCCGTGTTATTAGATCAGATAATATCAAACCTGCGTCTGGCATAGGTATATATGCGTGTCCTGATGCCCCGTCAGCTCGGCGGCTGCTTTGTACCTATTCTATTATTTCGTGATCCGATAAAAAAGGAATAAAAAGTCGCAGCCTAAACGCAGGAATGTTGTAGATTCCGTTTTAGACGGCGCCGGCGCCGGGCGCATTAGTGCCCGCTCGCCGCGACAACACTTACACATTAGCCCCTCGCAAGTGAGGCGCTTGGTTCCGATTGAAACTATCCCCATCTCTGGGTGAGCGAATTTAAACTTAACGCCCCGAACTTATAAGCTTACATTCAAGTCGCACGTCCTCTGCTATCTTACCTTAAGCATCGTTCTTAAGAAAACAGGCTTACTGCAGAACGTAGTAATGAAAACGTAAGATTAACGAAATTTAATTCACATGCTAGGCGGATTAAAGCCGTTACGGTTGAAAACGGTTTGCGGGCACGTGGTCACTGGCGGAGCGGGCGGACGCCCACTTATCGAACGAACAATTCTCCCAATACGTGTGTACGTGTAATATATCAGTTGTTGCGGCTGCCGTCCGTCCGTCCGTCTGTCGCGTCGGCTAATGAATATCGTGCCATTAATTGCAGCTCGTGGCGTCAGAGTACGCCACTCACCTTTACATTCTCTGGACTTCGTATAGTATAAGGCTCGATTCACTAATATAACAAAAGGATTAGCGACAGACGGCAAACATAAAAAAACTTCGATAAATTAATTCGATAAATAAGATAAAATAATTGATATTTTGGAAGATGTTTCTATTAATGGATTACTTATGGTCTGAGAAACCGAAGCTGCAGTAGATTTTTATTTTTATTTTTACGCATCCCTATTTTTTTATATCCTAAAAAAACGGATGCACATAATTAAAAAAAAAATTGTTGCAGCCTTGGCTAGGCAGACTATACATTAGGTACATTATTAGTAATAAACAATAATTTACAATATATACGAGTACCTACCCTAGACTCACTCTGCGCCTACCTTGAAACAATAAAATCCTTTGCAAATATAATTATTACTGGTGACTTAAATATCAACCTTATTCCACGCGAATCCGAGCAGTCATACGAAATAACGAACAGAAATAGTTATCTTACTATGCTTTCATCTTTTGGTTTTCTTCCAGGGCATACTATTCCAACCCGAGGAAACAGCTGTCTGGACCACTACATGTTAAAACTAGATATAAGTAGATTAACTGCCCATATTGCAGTTCTAAACACCTCAGTAACCGACCACTTAATGATCTTCTTAGCTATTTTTAATAACCATTTTAAAGAATGCTGTCCAAAGACAATAGAAAAGATAAATTACGAGAAAGCAGTTGCTCATCTCCTTAATGAAAATTTAGAAACTTTACTTGCAAGTGACGACCCTGAATTTATTATAGACCAATTAATTAAAAAATTGAGAAAGGCTCTAATAAACAACAAAGAAATTAAGCAGATTCCAAAAAAAATGCGCGCTATTAAACCGTGGATGTCTCCTGGTATACTAAGGTGCATTCAAAATAGAAATAGGATGCAACTTGGATTACGCCGAGACCCATTTAATGAAATCCTAATAGTTACATACAAGCGATATCGCAACTTTTGTACAAACTTAATAAAAAAGATAAAAATTAAATATGAAAGAGACCAATTAGCTAGAACGGCCTGCAATACGAAAGATATGTAGAAAACAATAAAACAAATTACTTATTATAAATCTACAGATAATCAGACCTTACAGCTCTTAAGCTCCAGTCCATCTCCGATAGATGCCGTCGACAATGTAAATATTTTTTTTGCTGGTATGGGGAAAAAACTCGCGGAAGATATTTTAAACTTACCAGTCCAGAATGATATCTTTAACCCATCAACAGCTCGCATGAATTCCTCTTCATTCATCTTGCTTGACACCGATGAAACCGAAGCAGACAGTGTTCTTATGAACTTAAGATCAAATAGTGCTTCTGGATGGGACGATATTCCCACGCGTTTTTTAAAGCTTGCCAGGGTGATTGTTGTCCCGGTTGTATGCAGACTAGCGAACCAGTGCTTCGCTAAAGGAGTGTTCCCATCTCTTCTTAAGAAAGCTATCGTTACACCAGTGCACAAGGGCGGTGAGAGAGATAATGTCAACAACTATCGACCTATATCTGTACTACCAGCTATCTCAAAAATAATCGAAAAATTAATAAATTCGCGGCTTACAAATTATTTAAATACATTTAAAATTCTCTCTGATAAACAATTTGGATTCAGACAAGGGACGATCTACAGAGGACGCAGTTATGGCACTAACGTCATTAGTAACTGAAAGTGTAGATAAAAATAACAAATGCCTTGCAATATTTCTTGACTTGAAAAAAGCTTTTGACACCGTCTCTCTTCCCACCCTAGTGCACAAACTTGAGCTTATGGGAATCAGGGGTATACCTCTCGACCTTATAAATAATTATCTGCTTGGTCGAACCCAAACAGTGAAAATAGCTAACTACCATAGTGGTGAGGAGCCCATTTCTTTTGGAGTTCCTCAGGGAAGTGTGCTTGGCCCCACCCTATTTTTAGCTTATATCAATGATCTGACAAATCTTCCTATTGATGGGGGAGCTATCTTTTCATACGCAGATGATACGGTTGTTGTTTTTAGTGATGTCTCTTGGAAAGCAGTGTATGCTAAGGCCGAAAAGGGGCTCCACAAGATTTCTATCTGGCTTAAAACTAATCTACTTACACTAAATGATTCCAAAACCAAACATATATGTTTTACTAAATACAACAGCACTCAACCACCAAATACTCTACTCCTGAAAAACCACCGATGTAACTTAACAAACACCGAACAATGTCAATGCACTACAATTGAAAAAGTTCAATCTATTAAATATCTTGGCGTTGTTCTTGATCAACGACTCTCCTGGTACGGGCATGTAGAGTATGTAAATGGCAGAATACGTAAGCTCATTTGGATGCCTCACAAGACCTATTAAAACAAATATATACTGCATTAGCTGAATCTATTATGACATACTGCATAACAATCTGGGGAGGTTCATGCAAAACAAAATTCATTGATGTTGAACGAGGCCAAAGGTGCTTGATAAATAGTACATTACATACCAAGGCCGTTTAAGTGGGAAATGCCTCGGATTCCATGTAATTGTCGACTAACATGTGATCCGAGGCTTTCCCATTTACCGGCCGAGGTTTGTATACTAGTTTTCAGCCCGACGGAGCCGGCAGGCGGCAATTTAGTTTTGCGTAAAGTGGCGCTTACCGGCCGGAGGACTGAAAAGTTATGAATTCAAAACCCTACCGATTCCCAACAACTGAACTGTATCTTACATCAAATCTTCTAACTATGCGTAAACTATATATATTAAACACTGTTTTAAGATTACATAAATCACTCTGCTTTAAACCCACATATGCTGCTCGAAGGAGAAAACATAAAGCCGCATCTATCCCAAATTTGAAGTCAGCATTTGCAAAGCGCCAAAATGCTGCACAGGCCGCCCACTTGTATAATGTGATCGACGCTACACTTGCTATCCATCCTATGCAGATAATGAAATGCAAAAGAGTAATCCGGGATTGGCTGAGTACACTAGATTATCAGGAGACAGAATTATTACTACTAACTCATTAATAGATAGATAAACACATATACGCTACACACGCACCCATAACACACACACACACACACACACACACACACACACACACACACACGCGCGCACATTTAACAGAGAGAGATAGAGAGAGAGAGACACACATAAGAAGACACATTTTTTGACAGGCACACTATTTTCTAAATAAGGTAAATTATTCTTTTAATGTATAATTATAATTTTAGCATTAATTAAACTTCACAACTTTAGTTATTGGTTTTTCATTTTAATGAACATGATTATTTGTCATGCCCCTTTGGCACAGGCCCATTCATTACATAGAGGTAAGATTAGCGCAAACGCTTATAGAGTACTGAAGTGTGTACCTACAAGAAAAGCCATCAGTTTTATGAACATTAAACGAGTGCGAAAGAGATCCACGAGGAACCCGAATGCGTCATGCCAACATAACTATTTGAAATTTGACATAAACGCATTAATCCCTGCTGTGACCGGCAATTTTAAATAGGTACTGAAAATATTGCAAACCAAGGAAATAAAACGACATCTTTTCAACACAAAATAAGACGGCTTCCCGTAGCGTTGTAGATTGTGATGTATCACAAAAAATGTAGGGAAATACTCGTTTTACAGGTATTTGTGATGTTACAGGTTACAGGTCGGTGGTTTTTAAACGATATTTAGTCAATTTAATCACGTGACTCGTGTAAGTAACCACATTATGTTATACAGTGCATTTCACGTTATTCTTTACCTCTGTTCTAATATTCTCTCATAAATGTTAATATTATAAATTATTTTGCGTAACAATCAAAAACATTACGCTTGACACAATGCTAAACAAACCGAAATGCCAAATATCGATAACTGTTCGATACACATATCAATCAATTAGCCTACTGCAGTCTACTGCTGTTCTGCAGCTAGGCCTTCCCAAGGGCCATTACCACCTTCAGTCATCGGTCAACCTAACACCGGCATAATTAATATAATTATATTAATTATTTTTCACGAGCCCTCAATAATGCGTTCGAAAATCGCATATATAGGCCCCCATAATAATAAACTTTTTTGTTACAACAAATTTCTTATCTGGGAAAATGTAATAATAGCTAAATTATATTATCGTTTTCGATAATATTATTTTTGTTCAAATTTCGAACACATCTGACACAAGAAAATTTGTTTTGACCTCTATTCTAATATCAGTCGATATGACGTTTAGTTTGAAACGAATTGTCAATTGCATACAATGACGCACGCAAGTCGCACGTTATTTTGATATCGAACGATATGTAAATTGGCGCCAACTTTAGTTTGTCTCTGAATTAAAAAAATATAAATGTCAAAACTTGAATGTCAGAAAAGTTTTAATTCCTGAAAGTCGCAATGGCGGTCGATATATATGCGCTTTGAATGCATCATGGAGAGTCATAATATGTGTGTATATAAAGCAGTGTATGTAATTGTAAATAATTAGGCATTAAAACACTCGAGTGATGTTATTATGAAACTCGGCTGACGCCTCGTTTCATAAACCCACCCTCGAATTTTAATGCCTTTCATTATATACAATCACATAAACTACTATTATGCAACAGTGATATAATAAGGAATGAATATGGAAGAGGAACTACATAATTATACAAATAATACTTAAAAGTCAACAGTGTTATTGTCTAGAAGGGTTGGTTGCCGTACAATCACATTCGATAAAATCATTGCTTGCTTGCTTATCTCAGTGGTTGATCGCGGTCTATTCACTTTTCCAAACGCTTCCAGCACTTACTCGTGCAACAAAACAAGCAAATTGTATAGTCCACAGAGAACAACACAGGTCCTACCTCTACGAGCGCGAGCGCGGTACTGACTACTGAGGACTAGGCTAGCGCGGATTGGATTTTATACACCATTTGAATATTTAAAAAAAAAATACGGAATTTAAACAAAAAGTGTTTTTTTCGATTTCAGCATGTTCTTAAAAGAATAAACTTTAATGTTGTATACAAAGCATTCCAATATTTTGTCAATATTACTGCGAAAATCCCTGCGTTTGCAGTGTATTTTTATCGAAAAAAGTGCATATTCAAAGTCGAACTAGATAGGTATCTGTGTAAATTATTGGAAATATGAGGCCTATAAGTTAAATAAAACCATGTTGCAATATTATAATCAACCTAGAAATACATGTGTTTTCATGCATCATGTTAACAATAAACGAAGTTAAACTTCTGTCTCCGTGCGCTTTTCAGAAAACAACTGCCAATAATTGTATAGTAAAAGTTAAAACATTGAGTTTTACTCAAATTAGAAGCTTACAAGTTAAACACTAGGAAATAAGCTATCAAACATAGTTAACAACTTTAACAAACAGCTCAGTTTCTTTGTATTACAACGTCAAAAAACAGCTTTTGTTGCTTTTCCGTACAAACCGTATTGATGGCCTCTTAAGGAATATAAAATATTGTTTTCAACAAAGAGATTGGAAGTCGTAGGGCGACGCGCCTATAGAGAGACGGCTTGAGAGCCAAAACTCGTGTGTCGCATATAATTCAGTTAAATTGTAATTTAAAAGGCCCCTAGTGAGAAAGTTATGGGGTAGTTCTGATTTCTTTCATTCCATGTGTAGTTTGGGATGCTGAATCCGAATCTGAGGTTTGCATACTAAATTTCGTGACGCAACATTAAAAAAAAATTAAAAAAGAAGAAAAAAAATCGCCTTTTTTCCGGTGTTTTGCTTAAAACTCGAAAACTATTAACTTTTAGTTAATAGTCTATTTACAGAAATTAAAGAATATAAAATTTTCTACAAATATCACTATTTAGTTTTTTTTTCGAATGAGCCGTTCGGTCTCAAGTGCGCGTTAAAAATTGGCAATTTTCAGCGGTTTCTGCAAAACTCACTTTAAACGTTCCAAAACTATTTTTTTTAACTTAGATCGCAGTATGGAAAAATTATATGAGCCGTTGACGTTTAAAAGGTCCCGGCTGAAGTTCTTCGGTGACGTTGGGTCCTGGTACATATTCTGCTTGACCTGCAAAAAAAGAAGTGGAGTCATTTCTCAAGGAGAGAGAGGAGAAAGAACGGATGAGGATTACAAAATTGATTGTGAGATTAAACATACCTTCCGCATCTTGCTGAGGTTTTCGATGGCATCAGGTCCTGGCTCAGGGTCTGAGTGCGCCATCGTCAGCGTCGGGGGTTCTAAAAGATAAAAGAGGCGGTGAGACACTGACTTGTGATCATATATCTAGGAGAGATTAATGATAACAAAATAACTTGTGAGATTCGACATACCTCTGTCTTCTGTCTCGTCTACGTATATCTCAGAGCTATCTTCCGGGGGCGCAGCGTTGTCACACAGTCCTTCGCACCATGTGCAGAAACAATGGAGTCCCGCCTTCCTGCATCCACAATTTCATTGGCAGCCCTTTTTACATGAAATGTACCGGAGAATTGAGTTTGGTCACAGTGAACAGTGAATCAAGTGAGTGGGGGTGGAAAAAAAACTAGTAGTGGTCTCGTGCCAGTGCCAACCACTTTGGACCCTGCGCTAAACTCAATTCTCCAGTACATTTCATGTAAATATAAAAAGGGCTGCCAACGAAATTGTGAATGCAGGAAGGACTGTGTGACAACGTTGCACCCCCGGAAGACAGCTCTGAGATATACGTAGACGAGACAGAAGACAGAGGTATGTCGAATCTCACAAGTTATTTTGTAATCATTCATCTCTCCTAGATATATGATCACAAGTCAGTGTCTCACCGCCTCTTTTATCTTTTAGAACCCCCGACGCTGACGATGGCGCACTCAGACCCTGAGCCAGGACCTGATGCCATCGAAAACCTCAGCAAGATGCGGAAGGTATGTTTAATCTCACAATCAATTTTGTAATCCTCATCCGTTCTCTCTCCTCTCTCTCCTTGAGAAATGACTCCACTTCTTTTTTTGCAGGTCAAGCAGAATATGTACCAGGACCCAACGTCACCGAAGAACTTCAGCCGGGACCTTTTAAACGTCAACGGCTCATATAATTTTTCCATACTGCGATCTAAGTTAAAAAAAATAGTTTTGGAACGTTTAAAGTGAGTTTTGCAGAAACCGCTGAAAATTGCCAATTTTTAACGCGCACTTGAGACCGAACGGCTCATTCGAAAAAAAAAACTAAATAGTGATATTTGTAGAAAATTTTATATTCTTTAATTTCTGTAAATAGACTATTAACTAAAAGTTAATAGTTTTCGAGTTTTAAGCAAAACACCGGAAAAAAGGCGATTATTTTCTTTTTTTTAAATTTTTTTTTTATGTTGCGTCACGAAATTTAGTATGCAAACCTCAGATTCGGATTCAGCACCCCAAACTACATATAAAATGATAGAAATCAGAACTACCCCACAACTTTCCTAGCAAAAACACTATTTAACTGCATTAATATGCGCCCGGCGCATACGTGACAGTCAGTAGCAGTCAGTACCCTTTGGGCCGTCATGGAGTAATAATAAAATGAAAATACTTCAAAAATGCCACATTGCTCAATAATCGGGTGCCGAAATCAAAGCAAATTTGTAAATAAACAAAATGCAAACGTTTCGTATCACAGGTAATTAAATAATATGTAATTAATTCAATATAAAATTAGTATGGGCAAGAGAAATAGGGAAGAGACACGACGCTTTATTTGTTATCGATAGTGTATGTCATATGCCTTACTAAAATAGTAAGATGAATTTTTATTTAAATATTTTTGAAATACTAAAAAATTCACAATACAATATACAGTGTGTATCAGAACAAAGAGCAAACCTTAAAATTGGTTGACAGGAACTCGAATATATTGTAATGACGCCCATTTTACGGGCTTGTGGTATGGTCGGCGAGTTCTCGAATGGCAACCACGCACCAGACGATGCAGCGTGGGAAGGCCCCCACAAGATAAACTGACGACTGGCAGAGGCTTTCAACATGTTGGAAGGGAGACGTCACAGCAACATCTTAATACCGTCCAAACTTTTGCGAGGGGAAACGTGGCGCACTTCTCACACATTTATACATACAAAAAGCAATCAATAATGGTGAAACTGACACATAAACAATGAATACAACTACACTAATAAATCTTGCACACTTCGATTTATTTTTGTATACGGACTAGTCTCTCTAGTAGGACTTCGGAAGAGGTAGAGGTATCTTATGTATGTGGACACCACTTCCTGTGTTGCTTGAATGTTCTACTAACTACCGCTAATAATGATTTTATATTTATCTGCAGTAAGTTTATTTATTTCCTCGCAAATGTGAGGAAAAACATTGTGTGTATCACGAGCCGTACTAGAATTACGACCTCGTCTTCGACTCAACTTGTGACTTAAATTCACATTCGTTCGTAATATCTTGTTTACTGCCTTTAATAGACACTGTTCTATACCGTTCGTGTATGTCACATTACTGTAAATAAAAGTCTTGTAAAGAAAGAGAGCGCGTTATGTTTTATCTGAAAGATAGCTGTAACTGGAGATTGTAAAACAGGCCCTTAGTTAAATTATTGTAAATAAAATATGTAGTTAAAATTGCGTCAATTCTTTATTTACTCTTCTTGTCTTAATAATTAAATATCCTCTTCTTATGTTGTACTAAGATAGTACTAGCATCGCTTCATTATAGAATACCGATATAAGAAACAATTCACTTAAAATAAAATAACAATGAAGTCATTTGAGTGTCTGATTTTGAAACAGAGGTTAAAATAAGGTAAGAAATAAAAATATTTGCATAACTTTATTTCATGTAATTTTTAGTGAAATGTTAATAACTGCTCCTAATCTATCGATACAATATCGACCCATATCACAACCTTATGAATAGCACGTATGGCAGTTTTGACAATAACATGTCAAAATTACCTGACACGGTCGATTTGTTTGAGAGTCAAAGCCAAAGGCTCCTCTATATGTAAGGTTGTCACACTAAAGAGGTCCGTGCTCTGTGGATAGAAGGCAGAATTAGCACTTTTGCTGGTAAATGCGACCAAGCCATCAATAACATACGAAGGTTAAAAGCGGAGGTAGGTAGAATTAGAATCGTTTATTGATTGCCAACCATGGTACATGTACGTGTTATTAACAAAATAAAAGACAGAAACACATGGTACCCTGTCAGGGTATTGCAAACATAGGTAAGATATCAACTACTATTAAAATCTAGAATTTTAGGCATAGCAAAAACAATTGAGTTGTAATATTTAGGTAAGTAGCAATAAAATTTCGTCTTAAGTTTATACAATGCTAAATATTAATATCATTTCTATATAATTTAAACTTTCTTGAGACATATTGATATTAAATTGCAACGGTGACGGTGCCGCGATGGAGGTTGGACTCTGCCACCGGCTTGGAAACCAGTGCTTCCTAGAGGGAACGTGAATGTGTTTGGTGACGATTTAGTGAACACGGTTAGTTTGGTGTGCTTGTCGTTGATCCCGTCAGACGGTCCGACAATTCAGACTCCCGCAACAACGGCGCCGGATTGCGCGGATCACCCCGCTTCCGCTTCGTCGCGCGCGAGCCGGTACCTACGGCGGACTGAGGCAGTGATGTCCTAGCCGCGAAGGTGATAACACCACTCTGTCTGTCCGACGAGGTCTGCCCGACGCAGACGAAACATGTCACGCCTATTGTGATAAAAATACGTGAGTGTTAACCGTTGCAATTTAATATCATTTCTATAATTTGATCTTAACTTAAATATTTGAGATCTTTTTATTACCTACTTGAATATCACACAGTGCACAGGTACCTATATGTAAAAGTTAAAAGTGAATATGAATTAAGTATATAGTAGCAGTACAACTCATGTGAAACTATCTTCCTCCATAAATTCTTGAATAGAATAGTACTCCTTCTCTATTAAAAGTGATCTTAGTTGTCAGGTGAATGTGTTATTTTTTTCGATATTCCTTATATTATTGGGTAGCTGATTGATCATTTTGTTTTTTTTTTAAGCAGAATTGCCTGCAATCAATACAAAATTCCTTAGATAGTAAGGAAAAGTGGAAAACCTTGTACCAGTCTCGCGTGGACATGACATCAATTTACCTCTTAGGAAATGTAGTATTTGCTCCCTTGTGACAAAATCTGCTATTCCAGGCCCGAACATTTGTGAAGCATCTGAATTGCGAGCCACCGGAGCTGAAGGAGCGGTTCCTTTCATGCATGAAGAAGCTGGATGAATACATCTATCTCATCACAGAGTTTAATCTCTCCGTGGACAACCTCGGTGAGTCCTCAAACTAATGTAGGGTCAGCTTCTGGACCTGGAAACTATAGCTACTCTTGTGTTTATGTTATTTTTATTTATGTGTAATGTGCGTTATACTAAAAACTACCGGAAAAACACATGATAAATGAATTAATATATCATTAACGGCCTCCTAGCCTAATTGGTTGTGACCCTGCCTACGCAGCGTGAGGTCCCGGCTTCGAATCCTGGTCAGGGCATTTATTTGTGTGTTGTAGTGTAACTACATAAATTGTCATACAAGACATACATAACCTCTGAGGTTGTCAAATTTTAGTGTTGTTTTTCCGACAGAATAACCAACGCTGAAGCTTGACACCTGCATAGGATGATTGCTTATCTCCTTAAATCCTGATTTTGCATGCTATTAGGTCTTGTAGGACTCTTACACGGGACCTAGGTCACAATTTAAACAGGCATACACACCGGACATTCACGCAGTCATTTCTACGCAACTACTGAACAGAACTAGACTTGTTGCATATCAAAATAATCCTCATTTAACACAGAATCTAATAAACTTAGCCGCATCCCACATAATGTAGTATTTTAAGAATAATTTGAAATGAGACATAGTTATTTTTAGCTCATTAATGCCGGTAGACAGATATCTGACAGAACAGAATAAAAATTAATGCGTTTCGTTCGTGATCGCTTTTGAAGTGACATATCGGTAATAATTATTTATCAGACATTAAATTATAGTTATTTTAGATTATTATCAGATTGCATAAATAGAGTCAACACTCATTAAATTACAAATTGTATGAGGTCCTTTTGATAAGGATGAGTTTGACATGAATGGGAAAACGCGCGAAACAAAACGTAGCTTATGGCGGTTGTAGGAGAAACGTGGGTGCCACTAATCCGCATCCCACGAAAAGGCAGCCCAATAATCGGCGACCCAATAATTGGCGACCACGATGTACTTGAATTATTGGGTCGCCGATTATTGGGTTGCCTTTTCTTGGATCGAGCAATCTCGAAGCGGGCCAATAATCGGCAGCCCAATAATCCACGTACATCGTGGTCGCCAATTATTGGGTCGCCGATTATTGGACTGCCTTTTATCGGGTCGGACAAGCTCGGTAGCGGGCCAATAATACGAAGCCACAGTTTTTACAGTACAATAATCAGCAACCCAATAATCCAAAACCAAAAAAATGGACATGAATTATGGGGCTGCCGATTATTTGTCTGCCTTTTATACAGACTCCTTAGATCGAATGTTAAGGCAGGTCGGTTTAGGTACGACGACGAGCGAAGCGAGGAGGAGTGTTAGGTAGAACTGCGACCTAACAGCGCGCGAGCCGAGCGAGCGAAGCGAGCGTGCCGCGGTAGCGGCCAGCGAAGCGCCAGAACCGACTTTTTTCACATCCCGCGAAAAGGCAGCCCAATAATCGGCGACCCAATAATTGGCGACCACGATGTACATGGATTATTGGGTCGCTGATTATTGTTTTGCTTTTTCTTGGGTCCAGCAATCTCGAAGCGGGCCAATAATCGGCAGCCCAATAATCCCTGCCTTTTATCGGGTTGGACAAGCTCGGTAACGGGCCAATAATCCGAAGCCACAGTTTTTACAGTACAATGATCAGCAACCCAATAATTCGCAACCAAAAAACTGGACACGAATTATTGGGCTGCCGATTATTTGGCTGCCTTTTATACGGACTCTGAAGAGGGAAGGGAACTGTCATGGTGCTTCTACATGCTCGGGCTCTCGGCCGAATGATTCGGCCCACCCTAGTACACGCTCATTCGAGACAGACTATATAGATAAAATTTAAGCCAGACCATAGACAATTTAAGCTTTTTCAGGTAATTTCGGTGAGTTAAACGGTGTTTTAAATAGCTTTGGTTATTGAAACTATTTAATACACTTTTTAAATAGCTTCACCCGAAGTGAAATTATTTAAGACACCTTTTAACTCAACCAAACTACCTGAAAAAGTACTTAAATTGTCTATGGTCTGGCTTAAATTTTATCTATATAGTCTGTCTCGAATGAGCGTGTACTAGGGTGGGCCGAATCATTCGGCCGAGAGCCCGAGCATGTAGAGGCACGGTCAGATGCCTTCTCGGCGACTGCGGCCGATCGTTACTCGTTCCCGTAAAAGATCCAAAGTAATTAACTTTGGGCCGCTGCCATGACCTGGTTCCCCCGCTGATGTGCTGAGGGATATATGTTTCTGTGCATTGATGGGCTAAGAGTGCGTGTGCGCGAGTGGTTTCGAGCCCGTGCGGAGGGCAACAAGACTCTCTTCAGTTTGCCGTAGCGCGCGGTTTCTGGAGCCGTGGACCGCGTGTTGTGTGGCGTCTCTTTGGCGCCGCCGACGATCCCGAGGCGTGTCACACGGGCTCCTGGATCAAAAATGAAGAAGTTCAAAATAGCGGCCGTTTTACGCAATTTTGACCTTAGATTAGTTATAAAGAACCTCTTGGATCCTCCGTTATCGATTTTTATCCCGATCGCACAAAAACTGAAGAAATTCAAGCCGGCGGTCTTTTTAAGGATTTTGACCCTAGACTAGATTCGTTAGGAGTAACATCTCAAATTCTCGAATATCGATTTTTATTGATTTCGTGATTGGATCAAAAAGATTTTAATGTAGCACCAATATTAAACCAAAAAAATACTTTTGTTTACACAAGTTCACCTTTTTCGGTCGTCATGGCAAAGTGACTTCCATTACATGAAGTGACTGGCCTAGAACTAAGTGATTTTTGTTTGTTATTGTTTCTCTTTTGTGTTACGAGTATATACCTATATAATTTTTTTTATGTATAATTTATGATTTTCACAGTGCATTGGTATTAAACTGTAATGCTGTGTTAAATTTTTGAAATAATAAATAAATAATAAATTTAGCACCCCTTAAAAATAGACCGCCGAATTTTCATACAAACTCGGCGGTATTTCCTCCCCGCCCGCCCTTCATCGATGACCCAAAAATCGGCGGAGTTACCACACTGTATAGAATACATCCCTAGGCTGTGCTAATGTCCTTTTTATTTAGGCCATTTCTCGAAACTGACCAAATGCTTTCAGAAGCGGTGTCTGAGTTTACTAAAGGTCCCGGAACATGTTCAATTTCGAAAAATGATCAGGAACATGTTTTCAAACCTCTGGGAACCTGAGATATCGACTTTAACTAGACTTTAAGTCCAGTAAGGAAGTCCCAAAAAAGGACACCCTAGAAAAGTAATCTTAGCGACTATGGTTAATCTATAGATTGAGAATTGATTTAATCCGAATTGAGGATTGATGCGTTGATTTAGTTCAGATTGATGCCAACACTATGTATGTAAGTTTTAAATACGGTGTAAGGAAAATTAACAAAACAAAAACATAAATTACATTTTTTACATAAAACTCCCGTAAGTATTTACTCCCGTCAATATTGTCTATTTTTTTCGACAATATTGACAGGATTAAATATTGTCGAACGCTCGACATGTTTCGGATTTCACACTGCGCGCAGCAGGTCGCTCGCATTCTTCCTTTGTTTGTGAGAAGGTACCTCGAAGGTGGTCCCATTTAATATTAGCTGTGATCTTATGATGCAATCCCTGATGCATTTAGAGAGCTCCTTAACTTTTCACTCATATGGTGATTAATATGGTTGAAGTTAACTGCAATAATTCGCTTACTTTAACCGGGAAGTCCAATATGTATGATTTTTTTTGTTTGTGTCATATTATTTTCTTAGTGTGTTGTCCTGTATTTTTTCCATGTTCTGGCGTTTGGTCTAAGCTGTAAGTCGGGCATGTGTTTTAACGAAATAAAATAAAACTTGAATTAAAAATTTGAATTAAGGTGGTTCTGTATGGTTTATTGTCAAGTTTTAGTGCATAGTAATCTTGATAAATTGCAAATATAATATTATATTGCACTAGTAGACTGATCAGACTGACTGATATACTGTTCATATTTCTGAATGAGTCAATGGAATTGTTAAAATTGACAAACACAACTTTAGATAGAGTTGTGGCCAGATAATTAACAACAAGATTGTTTTCCTCATACTAGGAGCAAATAGGAGTTTGCAAATTTGATGATAATTTAAAAAGTAATTGACCAATTTTTTATATAACAATACAATTTATCCACACTTTTTAAACAAGGTATACTCGAATGTATTGCAAAGTTCCGTAAAATACTTACATTAAAAAAAAATGGATGATTGACTAAACACTTCAATTTAATTAGAAACAGTGTTTATTTGTATATTTTGCAGGCATTTCTATGGGAAATACAATCTTGTTCTTAATTATCTGGCCATATGTATGTCTACTTGATTTAGGAAACTTGTATTTTCAGAGAAAATTGAGAGCATGGAGCTAGCACCGACTCCGATGAACCTCATGGATGTGCTCAGCGACCCAGCTCCCACCACATCCACCGCCTGCGCTAACTTGTGTCCAGCTGAGGAAGGTATAGTACAGACAGAGAAAACTGTAGGTTGAAATTAATTATAATAAGAAGTTGTTGTTTTGTGAAGATCAATAATAGGAACCAGACGATCAATTGCTTTTGTGCCTGTAAAAATCAATAGAAACACATGCGTTAGTCTTTGGTTTGATGTGTCTTTTACATTATCGTGTCTTTAGGTATTGATAAACCTCTTGTTGTCAAGCCCACATCTGACTAAAAAAGTATCGTGAGTGTTTTGTGAAGATAAATAATATGAACAGTCAACCAATCGCTTGAGCGCCTGTAAAAAGTATTAGAAACATATGCGTTAGTCCTTGGGTTGATGAGTCTTTTACGTTAACTTGTCTTTAGCCGTGATAAGAAAGAATCATTGAGTCAAACTATTGAAACTACATTGAGATAAACTATGTATTGAAAAACGTCGTTCGATTCACGTGCGGATATGTCATTTTTCACTTGTCCTGAGTATTGCCACTCGCCTACGGCTCGTGGCAAGATACCTCGGGACTCATGGAGTAATGACATACTTTCCGCACTAGCATCGAAATGTACTATTATGCCACACCTGGCAATAGAGTGCCTTTTTCCGCACGCTACGCGTACGGAAAAAACCGATTTCTGCCCAAGTGTAGGCAGAAAATGATGTACCTAACACGTGAGGTAATAAATAAAGCCCTTGATCGCATATTTACGTCCCTCGCTTGCAGCTCGGGTCGCAAACATCTGCGATCTCGGGCTTTCTTTGTTTTACCGCACTAGTTAGGTAATGTACTAATTTTCTGAATTAACATGTTATTACGACGTAATCGTATACTTTAAATATACCTATTTTTAGGAATACAATCTTGTTCTTAATTATCTGGCCATATGTATGTTTACTTGATTTAGGAAACTTGTATTTTCAGAGAAAATTGAGAGCATGGAGCTAGCACCGACTCCGACGAACCTCATGGATGTGCTCAGCGACCCAGCTCCCACCACATCCACCGCCTGCGCTAACTTGTGTCCAGCTGAGAAAGGTATAGTACAGACAGGAAAAACTGTAGGTTGAAATTAATTATAATAAGAAGTTGTTGTTTTGTGAAGATCAATAATAGGAACAGACGATCAATTGCTTTTGTGCCTGTAAAAATCAATAGAAACACATGCGTTAGTCCTTGGGTTGATGTGTCTTTTACATTATCGTGTCTTTAGGTATTGATAAACCTCTTGTTGTCAAGCCCACATCTGACTAAAAAAGTATCGTGAGTGTTTTGTGAAGATAAATAATATGAACCGTCAACCAATCGCTTGAGCGCCTGTAAAAAGTATTAGAAACATATGCGTTAGTCCTTGGGTTAATGAGTCTTTTACGTTAACTTGTCTTTAGCCGTGATAAGAAAGAATCATTGAGTCAAACTATTGAAACTACATTGAGATAAACTATGCATTGAAAAACGTCGTTCGATTCACGTGCGGATATGTCATTTTTCACTTGTCCTGAGTATTGCCACTCGCCTACGGCTCGTGGCAAGATACCTCGGCACTCATGAAGTAATGACATACTTTCCGCACTAGCATCGAAATGTACTATTATGCCACACCTGGCAATAGAGTGCCTTTTTCCGCACGCTACGCGTACGGAAAAAAACGATTTCTGCCCAAGTGTAGGCATAAAATGATGTACCTAACACGTGAGGTAATAAATAAAGCCCTTGATCGCATGAGTTTTTTGTGAAGATAAATAATATGAACAGTCAACCAATCGCTTGAGCGCCTGTAAAAAGTATTAGAAACATATGCGTTGGTCCTTGGGTTGATGAGTCTTTTACGTTAACTGGTCTTTAGCCGTGATAAGAAAGAATCATTGAGTCAAACTATTGAAACTACATTGAGATAAACTATGTATGTATTTTTCAAAACGTCGTTCGATTCACGTGCGGATATGTCATTTTTCACTTGTCCCGAGTATTGCCAAGATACCTCGGGACTCGTGGAGTAATGACATACTTTCCGCACTAGCATTGAAATGTACTATTATGCCACACCTGGCAATAAAGTGCCTTTTTCCGCACGCTACGCGTACGGAAAAAGACGATTTCTGCCCAAGTGTAGGCATAAAATGATGTACCTAACACGTGAGGTAATAAATAAAGCCCTTGATCGCATATTTACGTCCCTCGCTTGCAGCTCGGGTCGCAAACATCTGCGAACTCGGGCTTTCTTTGTTTTACCGCACTAGTTAGGTAATGTACTAATTTTCTGAATTAACATGTTATTACGACGTAATCGTATACTTTAAATATACCTATTTTTTCCATAATACCATTACACAAAAATACCTAACACCAACAATACAACTGTGTTTAAAAGTATTGTTGTAATTTTGAAAATCGAATCATCTGGAGCAAGAATAGGTATACCTAATGTTAATTTGGTAACGCTTCAAGTGCATGTAATAGAAATGATGCCTGGGGCTTACAATTTCGGAATTGCTTTGTATGAATATTTCTGGAATTCCGAAACTGCCAATACAAAACGATCCCGGAATTTCAATTCGTAATAATGACGTATATACGTATACAGTGTGTAAATCTAATACGGGCGAACCTCTTAACGGTGGTTAGTATAGGGCATAATAAATGTAATTAGGTAACTTTTAAATGGAATTGCAATTAAAATTTTATCCATACAAAATAATTCAGCCCGCAATGTAACACACTCGCGTTAAACATTCGTTTACAACTGTCAACGTCAAATATTTTACAGGACATTGCTGCTGAAAATGTTATTAAAAAATTAATTATGGGGCCATAGTTAAGTGTAACTTAAAAATATGTTTTAATTATTGATAACACTAATGAATTCTATGTTTGGTTAAATTTATCGCCCGTATTAGACTTACACACTGTATATTGCATCTGCCACTGCAAAAGCTGACGTGTTGATAAGGCGGTTAACTAACAACTATAATAATTGGATTGGCTAGGATTGGTTACCTGTAGTTTCCTGTAGACAATAGCAGTTTCACGTTTTTTATAAAATCTTTTAACGTTTAGTAATAGTAACATTTAAAATATTACCGTCCGACACTGAAGCAGGGACCGGAACCGGTTACCATAACCCGGGTTTTTCATAAGGTTATTTTAAAGGTTGTTTTCAAAACACCTCCAATTCGGTTAACTCATGATACGGAAACCTTAATCATTCGGAAACCTTATCGGTCCAGTTAACCCCAATTAACCTCTAACCAGTAACTAACCCCAATGAATTCTGTTAGTGTTTTATTCTGTTTTGAACAGTTCAAACGAAAGTAATCTTTATACGCCCAGGAATTAGACTTAATATTGAATGACCATGGCTAGGAGTTAGGACGTTGTCGCTCGCTGTGGAACCAGGTTTGTTTTGCTCTTAGTGTGGCATCGTTTCTTTATTTCCTTACTATAACCTAACATTTTAGGCCTAACATTTTTATTATCATACATAGAAATGAAAGCGGCGTGAGCGTTTGTTTCTACTATGCTCAAGTTTATTTATTTTTCTTGTAGTTAATCAGTCAAATATAGGTAGAGTCATAAATAATCATCATACATGGGTAACTTAGCGCAATTATTCTGATATTATTTAAAAACAAAACATAACTATTAGTCTCAGATTACGAAGCGATAAAATTCAGCAAATAGTGCTATTTTGTGAGTACATCTTGTGACGGCTGTCGGTAAAGTAAAAACTTTTTAAAATCTCGACATTGTTATCCTTTGTAAAACCAACAGCTAATTACCTGCACGAAATAGTACCATAAAGAACAAGAGATATTTTATTAATAACAACAGTATTCCTTTGGCAATAAAGTTCAAATTGTTATAGCATGCACTCAACGTATAACCTTTTGAAATTAAGAACCGAGGCGTGGTCAACCAGGTGTCTGTTTATTTTTCATAATTAAAAGTTGATTTGATTATTGTAGCTTGTGTTAAATTTTGCAACTTACGTAGGTAGATATTAAAAAAAGTGGGAACAGATTTCTTATCGATTTGAGGATATTGTGCAAGCTTCAGTCGCTACGCTACCAAGTACCGGCAACGTTAGCTACACTGTATTCTATTCCCGATATTTCTTACAATCGACAACTGGCCTACTTTTTGGATTTTTAATGCATTTGGATTCTTGAATTTTTAATCCATGCTTAGTTCATACACTACTCAACTACAGCAAAAATAATATAATAAATACCACCCTCTAACTAAGACTTGCAAAACACGCTACCGGAGGCCTATTGCATAATCAGTTGTAGCTTGTAATATTAGCGGAAGTCTCTTTTCAATCCCTTTTATTAGAAAGAGAGTTCCGCTAATATTTTAAGTTACAAAATAAATTATACAATTGTCCCCAGGTGGTCAGATCATATTTCATTTCTAAAAGGTTTTATGTGAAATGCGTCCTATTCCAATTTGACCCTTATTCTTAAGACAATAAATTTGTAATTTATATTACAGGTTTTTGTATTACTGCATTTCATTTTCTGCAGGTAATTAGCGATTGGGTTTAACAAAAGACACTACAATGCTATTCATAGCAGATAAGTTTCAAGTGGAAATCGTGATTTCAAACTGTTTACATTATAAAACGGTGAATAGTTTTTGTCTTTCCTTAATTTCTCATATATGCGTCAAGAGTGATAATGCGACAATAAAAGTCTTGTTTATTACCAATCTTAATACGATTTTGCCGGCAATTACTTTCTTTTCTTACCTGGGTGCGTAGCCAAGATGCCAACCGCTCACGCTCACTCGCTAATGAAATGCAACTGTCATTGTCACGCTAATAAGAAAGAGAGATAGAGAGAGGTAGCTACGATACATTATTAAGCGTGAGCGATTGGCATCTTGGCTACGCACGCTGACGTCTGACGTGTTTTCACTTGAGACCGCTATTTGCTACCATTGGCAAAACAAAAGTATGTATTTGAGTTAATTGTAAGCAAGTGCAGCAAGCGGTGCTCCAAATGATTATGACATACTTTGATATTGGATACTTATTATTATATTATTTTTTCGTATCTCGTATTATCGTAGTAATGAGCAAAATTTGTATAATCGTACGAGTTTGAGATTAGGGCTCCCGATTACAAGAGTACACGCTGACACGTGGCTCCGTGTACACGAGTCGTGTCTTAATTACACGTGGCCTAATGGCATGTTCCAAACAGAGCAGAAAACCGGTATCGTGTGTGACAAGACGCTTCTGTAATGTGTTTAAATTAATTTGAAAATGTACCGACAATAAATGAGTAATTAAACATCTATAATTTATTTTATTACATTACAATATCGCATCTCGAGATACTCTGGGTATAACTTTTTTAAGTAGGTATATTCACGGAAATACTACTAAAATTACAGTCTTTCTCCGGGACCACGGGGGCAATGTCGCCCTTGAAACGTCGGAGGTTTGTTTTCAAAGTTTATACACGATTAAGCCCCGTTTTCGTAAATTTATAATACTAAAATTATAATAACAATATCTAATTATATACAAAATCTAACAATGAAAAAGAGTTTTCTACTGATTTTATTTCCTTTAAGAACTCTCATATGTAACAGGAAGAATAATTATAATATAATTTGATGGCCATAGAGTTAGAATTTTTTTTTAAGCTATTGCATAGCTTCTATCGCGGGCCTTGAGCGCGGGGACTGAATCCAGAAATTCCGTAACGAAAAAAAACCTGACGCTCCCCACTCCGACCTCCGACGGACCGAAACCGACTTTATTCACTTTGTTACAAAGTTCTTTATCGGGGAAAGGATATATCTCCAAACGAATGTCGCTAAGTGTCATATTCTATACAAAATATTGAGGACAGTAGCTTTTATTACCAGAGATACGGCGATGTCAAACGTCAAAATAAACACTATTATTTTAGTCCCGCCAAAATCAAATATGTTAGTCGCAAACTTATGTTTCTTATTTCAGTTATCATAAACCTATAGTTTCAATGATAAATATTCCTGAATAACCAACAGCTACTGTAAGATAATAAAACCCACATGTATTGTAAAATAATGTTGACAACTTTTCTATCAAAAACATTGAATTTGAAAATGAATAATGATCCACAAGAGTCTACAACAAAATATGGGACCACCATTGACGCGGTATTTTCTAGGTATTTAGAGGATATTAAGTCGCAAACTTATGTTTCTTATTTCAGTTATCATAAACCTATAGTTTTAATGATAAATATTCCTGAATAACCAACAGCTACTGTAAGATAATAAAACCCACATGTATTGTAAAATAATAAAAACATTTTAAACAATATTAACTTTTTATTTATTAAATAATAGAAAAAATTGTTTTCTTATCGGTCACCACGCTCAAAAAGTGTAACTTGAATTAATATCAAAGAAAAAGAAATACTGCATGAATAAAATAAATAAATAATTATAATTGCATAAGTTGATACAAAATGATATGCAATAGCTTTACCGCGGCAGTCCCCGAGTGCCACACGTATTTTTTGAAATAGTTTTAATGTCTGATGTGTCGGTATTTAGATCGTATTTATATCGTTTTTCCCTTCCTTTCATTTTAAACAATTCTATATTATGTTTTACGAATATACACATAACAAATACATATAAGGATGGCAAGGGTAGTATACTTTTTTAAATAATGGCTTGCAACTATCTAGGTAATATGCTCCACACAAAGATCTTACTCGTAAACACTTTCTTTGGGCTAAGAAAACCTTATCAGCATCTGATGAGTTGCCCCATATTATTATTCCGTAACAGATTTGCGACGATACATAACCGTTATAGGCTGCCGTTGCTGCCGCCTCAGAGACGGTTGCTCGCAGACGATACAAAATATAATTAAATCGATGTAGCTTATTACAAAGGGTATTAATATGGGCTTTCCAATTACAAAACTTATCATTCTTAATTCCTAGAAAAACTGCACTTTCCGTTTCATTAAGTTGTACTTACGCCATTAAAATCGGCAGATAATCTAATTGGTTTTGCTATTATAAGTTTGAAATTAAACCAGTTGTGTTTTGGTTAAGTTAACTTTGAGATTATTATTTTCTAACCAATTTGTTACATTTGTTAATGTAGGTACATGTAATAATATTTCTTAGAGAACCATCTGTATTTTCTTTAATTACTATGGTTGTGTCATCTGCAAATAGTATAGTGTCATTTTGTGTGGCGCCAGGTAAATCGGTGATGTAAAGTAAAAACAAATACGGCCCTAGTATACTACCCGATGGCACGCCGCATGTGTTAATGATGAACGGCGAATTATACGTTTTGTTAAGGTTTTTAACTATTTTTGTAACTTCTACACATTGTCGCTGCCCATTGAGATAGCTTTTTAGCCAACAGTACGCTTGCCCT
Organism: Lathronympha strigana; assembly: GCA_949128165.1. Classification (NCBI taxonomy): domain Eukaryota; kingdom Metazoa; phylum Arthropoda; class Insecta; order Lepidoptera; family Tortricidae; genus Lathronympha; species Lathronympha strigana. Next base: position 25,937,395 of record OX421901.1, on the reverse strand, counting down.
CTTATACCGTATTTAACTATTTATATTACTTTAATAGCAATGTTTCATGGCACCCTAGATCCATAAAGCCATCCAGGATCTAGATTTCTGCTCATTCTATGCATTCGTGTACATACACACAGAAAACATAGAAAAGCGGAAGTGTTTACCGTGACACCAATTAGTAGGTATAGGTATCGGGATACAAAGTATCAACTCAAAATATGTGTAATAATAATTTGACTGGATTACGTAAATTGTAAGAATATTAATGTAAAATACCAGACCAAGATAATATAACGCATCGCGGCTTAGACATTGCCGAGATTCATTGTTTATGTGGAACCGATAAGGGCAATAACAATAAGCCTGCACTCGGTCGGTATTCATCTTTGTGCACTTAAATGTCATTGTCTCATGAGAGTAATTAGTAAAAACAATGCAAGTAAAGTTTTTGAAGCAGGAATTTCTAGAGCTGCTTTCAATATTATCATTTTAAATTGCCATAATTTTTATAACGATACCCTTACCAACAACTCATACCTATCCGTAGTCTGCACGTGCAAGGCCATTTTTTTGTTTTATAAACGAGCCTTTGTTAATATGAGCACGTCGGCTCCAAAAGCTAATCCTAATAATTACCTACCTACTAGATGTGGAAACTTAAGTGGCGAGTTGGCTATATGTTCAAAGTTTAGTGACACCTCTCTACCCCCAGCCCTCATACTGGTGTTGCTCTCGAGCTCTCTTAGATGTCGCTTTTTGTGGGGGCCCATCTTATGTGGGCGAGTCACCGTTTGCCGTAAATTAAATTTATTACCATTTTGTTAGGCAGACGTCTGATTTTATTCTCTATAATACAGTATTTAGTCAACCACCTTCACCTAATAGACCAGTATATTTTAGTTTCCATTAAATCTCAATAGTCTATACACCCTGGCGGTGCTGCCTCTGCATCCCATAACTCGGGCAGGTGCATCATTCGCTCGGTGTACCCCTTTCATTTCATTAAATTGTCGAAAGGGTCTCAGCGTGTTGGCTTCGGCTCTGCGTACGCCTCCCAAAGGTCCGGAACACAATTGTTCCGTGATGGGAAGACCTACCTATTATGAAGATTTAAGACAAAAGTGTGATATTATTTTTTACTATCGTTGTAGAATTGTTTTTGCTGAATATTTTGTATTTTGATTGTTGTTCACATTGATCATAATATGTACTACGAGTATGTCTAATTTTTTGTTTGTATCCCTACTTTTTATTTTAATTATCATGCACTGTTACTTTACACGCCAAGGGGCCTTACCATGACGTCTTAACGTGATTCAGTTTAGGGCCTAAACTGAGTCGCTGCCATACAACTCAATACAGGTTCCTTACCTGAACCTGAACCTTAACTGAATTGCGTTAAAGGGCATTTTCAGAAAAAAGTGCATCCTTTTAATGAAAATGGGTCCTCAATTATCCATAAAAAAATTTTTTTGTCAGGTTTGTAACGGCCGATACGAAATGTATGAAAAAAATGCGTTACAAAGCTGACAAAAAAAACGGGACACTATTTTTCTTGTTTCCAATAGTACTCGTGATTCTGGTTACAAAAAACCCAAAACTTCCTATATTCAAAAAGAAATGAAAATGGTACCCTATTTTTGAAAATGCCCTAAAACGTTATGGTAACGGATAAGGATGGGTTAGGTCCGCGTGTATTTAAGATCTGTTTCTACGAGTACCACGGATACTCGGATCTAAATTACACGCGAGCCCGACTTGTAAACTTGGCTACCTAAGTTGTTTAATTATCATTGCACGTGCGGTATTAGACGATTTATTCCTATTCGTTCCTACTACAATGGTTTTGAATGTTTTGATTAAATAACTTAACAAAATATCACCTACCGACGTTAGTCGTAAGACTCGTAAGAGATATTCACTAAATTCGTTGAACACGTTAAATCCGTCAAAATAAACACTACGAATAACTTTAAATCACAACATGCAAGCAAACGTAATGATGTTGCAGTTTCATTAATTGCAATTTTGTTTAGTACTACACTTTTAATTTTCGAAAGCTTAAGAAATTCACGTAATTAATAGAAGTATTTTTATTTATTATAACGTGAATTGAAGTTGTAAGGTATGATGACATTTTATTTGATGAAATAAGCTAGTTCAATCTAACGGGTTGTTGTGTATTTGAAGAAAAATAAGAAATTATTAACACGTGCCGTCGCGTTGCCGTCTTCGCTTTAATTTGAAAGTGTAAGAAGTAGACACCGCTTGTTATTATTAATACAACTCTAGTGTAACGGCTTATAGTTCAAAATTGATTGAAGTGACAACTATGAAACAAACCTGGGTTATTCTACCTGTTGGACCCAAAAAACAGTGCAAGATACAAATGTCCTAAGTACGAGGTTTTTATATGTCCTTTACGACATTTCTATCGTTCACTGTTGACACGGAATTGTCTTTGCCGATGCCAGCCTCTACTGTTATTAGATATTGAATCTAATTTACTTACACGTAAAGAGTATACTCGTTTGTTATAATAAGGTTAACAGTAACCTAAAGAAAACCCCAAACAAAAACCCTATCGGGATTGGGTTTTGCAGTTAACCGGGTTATGGTTACTGTTACAGCAACATTTCGCTTACCGTTTGTATTCGGTTACTGAATGTTGCTGTTACAGTATCATTGTGTAACAGATATGATTAGGTAACCAACTCGATAGGCTTAAGCCTAAAGAGGGGTTTTCCGGTCCCTGCACTGAAGTCTCGATGTAACTATTGTATACTGACCAGCTAGAAGTAATATTGATCCAACCCAATTCATTAACGGCCATTTTGATTATGAAAATATTGAATATGATACTGGCGAATGCTATGACTTTATACTATGATGTAAAAAGTTTTTACATCATAGTATAAAGTCATAGCATTCGCATGCAGCATCAAATCCCTACCAGATCAACTTGGTTTTTACTAAAAACCAAGTTGATCTGGTAGGGATTTGATACCAATGCTTATTATGTTTTGTTATGCACAATGAATGGTTTGCGATGTACTTATTTCTTTGTATAGTGGTTTAAATAAATAGTTTGTTACTTTGATGTTTCAGCTGCCAAAATGGATTCGGAGTACGACAAAAAGTTCGAGGAGATGAAGCAGTACATACCTTTATTGGAAAAGATTATTAAAAGACTGGAAAATACTAGCACAGCTTCAGTTAATCCTCGACAAGCTCAACCCGATAAAATAAGAACTCTGCGAGACCTTTTGTTGGATAAGAAAAGGTTATTATTATGCGCTATTATTTCGACTTAATATGTGATTATTTGACTTTTAATACAGTTAGTGTAAAATGAATTAAATATTTTTATTTTCTTTTGTTTTAGGATGAACATGGACAATTTGTTAAAGCTTGAACAAGTTCTTATTAATTTGTACACCAGATTCGAACAGGTATGTAATATAATGGTTGTTAAATATTATTATATGTTCGGTGAATATTTAGAACTCATTTCCAGTCATTATTTTCAGTGAATTAAATCCAATTTTATTTCATTTCAGGGGGACACATTACCGGGTATGAATCCTGCATCTGAAGCTATTCCTGTTAGGGACAAGTCGGACTTAAATTTGGCTAGAAATAAACTGAAAACGGTTACAACCAAATGTCATGACCCGGATACACTGCCAGAAATAGCGAGGGCTACTGAAGCCGAAGTTGATTGCTCTGGTAGTAAAGAACCAGCTTTGGTCCAGCGAAGGCCAAATAATGACTCGCGGTCTCCAACTAAGCATTCATCTAGTGAGAAATCTCCGAATAAATCTAAGTCGAAACGGAATTACACACGGGTTTTAGAATCCCCAGAACGCGAAAGACAAAAAATGTGGTCACCGTCTGATGGCCCCCTTTGTAATGATAGTCTTTTTAGCAGGAGATCACTTTCAAGGCCAACGCCATATACGAGATATCATACTCGCAAATCGAAGGATTTAAATATAACTTTAAAAGTCCCAGAAGAACGATTGAATTCCTTGAAAACGAAAGATTTATTATTAAGGATAATTAACTGCAGCGAACGTGATGTTAATATTGCTACTTTACGTGAGCTTAGAACTCAATTACTTGGGCAATTGAAACAGAGTGGAGCCAACGACATATCAGACTTAATTTTAAAGTCATACAAAAATAAAAAGAATAAAAAGAGCCAATCGATGAACAAAGCAGATGTTGAGGAAGGGGAATTGTCTGACAGCGAAAGTGAAGCCATTGAAAACATTTATGGCAACTTAGTGGTCGTTGAAAAAGACAAGGCTAAAGATGCAACCTCTACTACGAACAAATCGAGCACAGATCAAGACCAAGTGTCTCGTAAAATTCAAATTTGTCTTGTCAGTGATAAAGAAGAAACGTCATCTCAATTAGCTTCTAGTAAAAATTCAATAAGTAATCAGGAAATTTGTGATCTAACAAATTTTTAAATGTTCGATGACAATTAGTGTGGTGCCAAACCAGCGGACTCGACTAGATGAAAACCATCAGAACCAGCTTATTCTTCAAAAAATAAAGAAGACCACACCTATGGTACATGTCAAAATGTCATAAAAATATGCGTGTTTTATATTGTTTCCTTACAACAAATCTTAAATAAGCCAACAACCCTATAAAGAGGCTGAATGTACACGCCTTTGCCTAGAAATGCCATCCATAAATTAAAAAAAAGTAACTGTCATGTTCTAAAATCGGCAAGCCGCCCGTTATAAGCGAAAAACATACATATACACCCCTTTACGCCCTTTACTTCCTTACCAGTTCAATAATGTGTCAAAAGAGATGTATGTACGCTTTTTATTTCTTCCATTTCGTAGGTTGACAACAGGTTGAACTCTGAAATGTCAAATGGATGCAATTCATAAATTTGATAATGCAACCAAATTAAATACATCGTTATAATTTACTCGTCAACGTCAACGCATAAGTACCTAGTAGTCACGCCAAAATCTTTAAACGATTTTCGCGGTTTATCATACAAATTTTAAATTCTGTGGTTAATACGCAATAAAATTGTGAAAAAGCAATTCATGTAATATGTGGTATAATATGTCTTGTGCGTTTGAAGACTTTTTATCCCATACAGGAAAAAATTTTTTTTTAAGAGTTCGTTTATTTTCATCGGTAAGTTTTGATCAATTTGGATGATTTTAATGTAAGGGTAGTAGCCTAAATATGATAAACATATTAGTTTTTATGTAAGTATGACTGCATTCAATTCTATGTTTGCATGTATTTTTCTTTTAGCAAACTATAAAATCATCGATATACAATGTGTTTGAACACGTCAGTATAATGGTATCCGGTCTCCCGATTAAAAACTTCACCGGTGGAACTCATCGCGCCACCTAGGCGCGCACGCGGGAACTCGCATTCATCACATCTTGTACAGATGGCGCTACTTTAAAGAACTATGTATAAATTATACATGCATACATAACAATACACTTAGTTTTATTTACATGGGCATGTAGGTACTATAACCAAAAATAAATCAATCACTAATCATTTTATGTGGGGTACAATTATTCTTATGTCTAAAGCGTTAATGTAGGTATACCCTCGTTTTAGCGAACAACTTTTTGCCTAATTTCAGTTCGCCTAAAAACGTTTAGTATAATCAACGGTTTGTCTAAAGTCATTTTTCATAAACTCGTTTCACACAAAAATCATTACATCGAATGTCGTTTTGCCTACTGGTCATTATTCATTATGTATAATTATTGTTTCGTCGAATATTATTTTGCCTAATTATCGTTTCGTCGATAACCATTTTGCCTATTATCGATTTGCCGAAAAAAGATATACCAAACATAGGGGATCCAATAACCAATAGATGATACCAATCAACAAATTAGATACCACCGCTTGACAAAAAAACATTAGGCAAGGTTAGGTTATCAGAAATAAACCTTTTTTTTTACCCGACCGACCGGATTGGTTAGCTCGCGCTCGTTAGTTTTCTAGGCTAGGGCAGAGTAAAAAGCGAGATAAAATACTTACTTTTAATTAGTGGTGGCCAATTATTGGGGGTTGACACTAATCCAACCCAATAATCGGAAGCAAAAAGCCAGGTATGTTCCCAGAGTCAGTTTAGGATTAGAGATGGGTAACTACCCGGGTAAATACCCAAGGGCGGGTATTTACCCGGTAAATACCCGATATTTACCTACCCACGGGTAGATACGCGGGTATTTATTTTTACTTACAAATTTTATGCCTGATTGTTTTTGTTATAACTTATTGTATTAAATCTGTTTTATTACTTATGTTTTAATAGTGTTAGTGTCCATACAAATTATTTTTGTTTCTTTTTTTCATTTGTTTCTTATTATTAAAGTGTTTTGGGATAATTTGAATGTAGATAGTCAATAAAAATGATCAATCACGAAAAAAAGTATAAAACAAGAGTATTTGAAATAACTTCAAAGTCCAGGAAAGGTTTAATTAAACGGGTAGAGCGATCTGAAATTCATCCTCTAAGATCCTTTTGGATCAACCGAGGTTAGCCAACTAAACCGGAGCTAAGCGTTTTTTTACTATGGAATGGAATTTGGCAGGTAAATCCGGGTCAGTCAACTAACCCTGGGTGATGCATGTGGCGCTTAGAGGGTTAAAAAGGGGTTGAAAGTTTGTTTTCAGATCGTGTAATTTTTAGTAAGGGACTTAAAATACGGTCAAAGACTAGAGTCAAACCACGTTTAAGTATCTTACGTACCTATTTAAAAAGTGAAACTTCTATGAAATTATAACGTTTCCTTAAACGACTTTAAAAACTAATAGATATATGTAGGCGAAGTTTACCGGATCATCTAGCAAATAGTCTTTTTTTCATTGTTTGTTGTAATATTATTAATTTACGCTGTTATAAAAACCGTCAAACAGTTAATACCATTAATTTGCAACTGATGTATATTTGAATAATTTATTAAATTATTTTTGTTAACTGAATAAACTCGCTTTTTTTAAAACAATTCCGAATGTAAATACGAACTTTCAAGATTCTCACTTTAAAAATCACACAGCCTCATACAATCATTCAACCCACTTTAACCCCTGTAGGGGGTGAACTTCGAAGAACCTTGAAATAGCTTTACTTGTATTTTAATTAAAAAAATATACACGAAGTTTCAAACCTCTCACTTAATATTTTGCACTATCCCCATACATACTAACTTTCAATTCTTCTTTTAACCCTTTTGGGGGTTAAAAATCAAATCATATTATTTGTACTCGTTTTATAAGTAGCCCACCACGAAAATGTCAACTTCTAGCATCATTCGGTTAATACAAACCTGCGTTAATACAAACTTTCAATCCCTTTTTCTCCCCTTCGGGGAAGCATATCAACAAACGCTGAAACATGTTTTCTTGTTTTACAATAAGCAACTTTCCAGAATCTCACTTGAATAATCATACAGCTTTGTTTCAACCCATTTTCAACCCCGGTAAGTTCGTTTATTTTAATAAGAAATGTATACACAAAGTTTCAAGTTTCTCACTTAAAAATTTACGCCATATTCATACAAACTTTCAACCCCTTATTATCCCTTTAGGGGTTGATTTTTTCAAAATTGCTTCGGATCACTTTTATACATTATAAATGAAACCTGATGTGCATGTTTCCGTTTTCTAACTACAGTAGTATGGGCACGGCGTTGATTAGTCAGTCAGTCTGTGAGGGCACTCACATTTATATATATATATATATATATATATATATACTAGCTTTAACCCGCGGCTTCGCCCGTGTACTAAACGTAATTTTCAACCGTCATACAAAAAAGGGTTTTTTATTTATTTATTTCACGTCCGCTAAGTTGGCTTTGAAAATCGTTGTTGGATTTGAAAATTGTTGTTGTTTTCGAAATTAGCGCCCCGATAACGACACCCATATGAAATAAAATAGTCGTAACTATTCTTGTTTCCCCTTTACATACTTTGGACTATCATTTTACCCCTACTTTGAAAAATCCTATCTTTGTGCACCCCTTCACCTTATAAGAAACCTACGTACCAAATGTCGAATATTTAGAACCAGAAATAAACATAAAAACGACACCCATATTGATATTTAAGATTTCAACCCCATCGCACCCCATCAGAGATGATGGTATTTCACGCCCGTCTCGTTGGATGTAGAAATTGTTATTGTTTTCGAAATCAGCGACCCCCTAAACCAGAAAAACGATACCCATGTTGTTTTCTTTACTACAATACCCCTTTTCCCCCTTTTGGGGGTTGATTTCTAAAAAGCCTGAAACACGTCTTTACTCATTTATCTTTAGGAAAATTTCTGTGAAATTTCGAATAAAATAATCGAACTAATCTTGTTTCCCCACACCAACTTTGTACCCCCCATTTCACCCCCTTTGGAGATGAATTTTGAAAACTCCTTTCTTTGTGCACCCCTAGGCTTCATAAGAAACCTAAGTGCTAAATTTGGAATCTCTAGAAACAGAAATAAACATATAACGACACCCATATTAATATTTTAAGATTTCAACCCCATCGCGCCCCAATATGGAAGATATCTTACGCCCACCTCGTTGGATTTTAAAATGGTTGTTGTTAATTAAATCAGCGACCCGATAAACCATAAAAACGATACTCATGTTGTTTTTTTTAACTTTTTCACCCCTTAGCCCCCTTTTAGGGGTTGAATTTTCAAAAAACCTGAAATAGATGTTAACTCATTTATATTTATGAATACTCCTGTAAAGTTTCAAATATAATAGTCCAACTAATCTTGTGTCCCCATACAAACTTTGGACCCCCAAATCACCCCCTCAGGGGTTGAATTTAAAAAAATTCTTTCTCAGTGCACCGTTAGACTTTATAAGGAACCTACCTGCCAAATTTGGAATCTCTAGGAACAGCGGTTTGGGCTGTGCGTTGATATGTCAGTCAGTCATTAAGTCACTCAGTCAGTCAGCTTCTTCTTTTATATTGTTTTTAATTAATTTCAACCACCACATTGATAATGTCATTGTTTGCTAAAATTATACTCGTAAATTCGTAATAATAGATGCACCGCGTTACATTTCTAGGACCTAAAACCATAATATCTACTGTTGGCAACCCCGAATTTCATCTACCCTACCGCATGCATATAAACCCGCGCAAACCGTTGCTCGCCCCATTTTGCCATCGGCTGCCATCGTGATCGCGTGAGCTATTTTGTTATCGTTCCATACTTGGTGTTATTTTTGATTAAAATTGTAGGAAATGTGCGATTTGTTCCTTTGTTAATGCGATAATTGTTAAAATTTAGTAATAAATTATTGTGATTTGTTATTTTGCCTTGTTTTCGTTCGATAATTCATCTAAACTCCTTTAAATCAGAAGTCGGATAAAGAAAGTTTTAGCCCACATTGAAAAGGAACAAATCTGCACGTCGTTATTGTTAAGGTGCAAAGGTTATTACTGTGTGTCGATTTTATGCGTTGCCTATTACGGTATTGAGGTTACGTGCGGGTAATTTTTAAAATCATTGCGTTGTCTTGTTTTAAGTGTTAGATTTTGCGTAACCGACTGTTTTGTGTGTTTTAGCGTCTTGATATCGGATACTCACGATGTAGTTTTTGTAGTTGCGTAGTTTTCGTGTCGTTTACGTGCGGTGATCGAAAGTGTGTTTCTATAAAATTGGTTTTAATTAGGTGATTTGGTCCGTAAACGCACTAGTGTTATTTTGTAGTGTTCATTACGAGTAAGTCTAACACCGAACAAGTTGCGAGATGTCGCGTAGTAGATCGCGTAGCCGTTTACGTAGTCGTTCCCAAAATGGCTCACGTGTTCGTTCTCGGCACCGATTGCAATCTGACTCGCAGGAGCGCGATTATACTCATAACAGACGTTCTAGATCGCGAAATCGCCGTGATTATTCGCGTGTTCGATTGCGTTACCGGTCGCGAAGTGCTCATCGTAGTAAGACGCCTTCGTCTTATCGGTATTCGTATAGCAGATCTCCCGACGTTTTCCGTGCTAGGCCTTTAGCTCGTTCACGTAGTCATTCTCGCTCTAGGCGTAAACATCGCGCGCGCATGCACAAACGATCCGAAAGCGCATCACCACAAAAACATTATCGCGAACGCGTCTCAAAAAAATCACATACTCGCGTAGCTTCCAAACAGCCTTTAGTAGTGAATGATTCTAATACAGGCGGATCGTTTACACCTCCACTACCATCTCAAAATTCTAATCCGCAAAATCCTTGTACTAGTGCGGATCGGGATACTACTACAAAAGATTCGACTGCGTTGTTGTCCGGCACATCTGAATTCGCACAAGCTTTAGTGGAAGCGATTAAAAGCGCTCAACCCGTAAGGTCGCACAGATATTTTGTTTCCAATTTTGATCCATCGATCCATAATATTAACTCTTGGTGCGAAGAGGTAGAACGTGCCCGGGAAGCAAACGGTTGGAGTGATTACGAGTGTTTATCTCGCGTTGCTGGGTGTCTAAAAGGGGACGCTAAGGTATGGCTTACGGAATGGGTTACGAATGACCGAACGTGGTCTAATTTTAAGACAGAATTCGTACCCCTGTGCCCTACTACGTTAGATTACGCGAATATTTTATTCGATGCTATGAAAACTACCTCCGATTCTTACTCGACTTACGCAGAATACGCGCGCCGTACGCTATTACGTTTAAAGGTGGTGCAGGGTCTCAGTGACGAGTTAAGGACGCATATTGTGATTAGGGGAATTGATAACCCTCAGTTGCGAGCTGCAGCGGCGAATGCGTCATTAACTGCAGACAAATTAGTGTCTTTTCTTGCGATTTATGTTAAACCTAACCGCAGTAAAAATGATAACCGTCGTCATAATTCATCTACCGCGAACAACAAACGGTCTTCTCGGAATATTGCTAGTCGTAACGAGCCAAAGTGCTACAATTGCAACCAAAGAGGACACGTGAGTCGTAATTGCCCTAAAAAGTCCCATCAGCCCTCCAACTCTGCCCCACCTTCAAAACCAAATAACCAAGGGAATAAAAGTAATTGCGTTTTTTTGTAAAAAACCCGGACACGTCGAAAGTGATTGCTTCGCAAAAGCACGATCGGAGTCGCGTAATCAAAGGAATGTCAACTTGTGTTCTGAACGCTCACTTCCCAATAATGACATAGTTACTGCCGTAGTTCAGGGGATACCTATGGACGTTCTCATTGACAGTGGTGCAATAAACGTATCCCTTATTTCTGCATCCGCGCTAAAGTATCTTACGTGCCAACCCAAACGTAGACATTACTCTTTGAAAGGTCTAAGCAAAGAGGACATCACTGCAGATTCTTATGTGACCGTCACTTTAGAGTTTCCCGAAATCTCGATAGAAGCTGATTTGGTAGTCGTGCCATCTTGTTATATGAGCACTCCGGTCATAGTCGGTACGGATATCCTCAATCGTGATGGCATTAAGTATGTTAGGACAAACCGTAGCCAATGCCTAACTCACGACCCCGAATTATCAACCTCAGTTCAAACTGTCGAAGCGATTAATGGTATCGAGATAAAAACCCCACTTCAAGGTAATGAACGCGAGGCTTTAATGGACGTGATAAATGAATTTTCCGAATTTCTCATATCTGGTACTGCTGCGTCTACAGTAAAATCCGGTCAGATGGAAATAAAGTTAACTAGTCCAACTCCAATTGTGTATAGGCCGTATAAACTATCCTATCAGGAAAAACTAAAAGTTCGAGAAATCACTAACGATCTATTGGAGAAAGGTGTGATCAGGCATTCGAAGTCGCCGTACGCGAGCCCCGTCTTACTAGTAAAGAAGCGTGATGGTGGGAAAGATAGGCTTTGCGTCGACTATCGCGCTTTAAACAAAATAACAGAGAAGGAAAGGTACCCTCTACCTTTGATTGATGATCATGTCGACCGATTAGGAAACTTTAAATTCTTCTCCAGCCTCGATATGGCTACTGGTTTTCACCAGATCCCAATCAAAGAGGATAGTATTCATCTTACTGGATTCGTAACACCGGAAAATCACTTCGAGTACCTGAAAATGCCGTTCGGGCTGGCAAATGCTCCTATCGTGTACCAACGGATTATTAACGACGTCCTCCGTAGTTACATAGATGCTGGAAACGTACTTGTTTACATTGATGATGTGCTCCTTCTGAGCAACTCAGTCGCGGAAGGTATAGAGTTACTGCGAAACGTCTTGAAAACTCTTACTCAGGCAGGGTTTTCCATCAATCTTCGAAAGTGCTCTTTCCTCGTCGCAGAAGTCGAATACCTTGGTAGGCTGGTAAGCCAAGGTCAGGTTAAGCCGAGCCCTCGAAAAGTAGAAGCTCTCGCAAAATCATCACCGCCGCAAAACGTAAAGCAGGTGCGGCAGTTCTTGGGTCTTGCTGGATACTTTCGCAAGTACATAGAGGGTTACTCGACCAAGGTTGCCTGTATCGCTCAGCTGACGAAGAAAGGTGCGAAGTTCATTTGGGGGCCCGAGCAAGAAGAAGCACGACAAGAGGTAATACAACATCTTACTACTGAACCGGTGCTGGCGATTTTTGATCCCCAGCTTCCCACCGAGGTCCACACAGACGCAAGTAGTAGCGGCTATGGAGCGGTCTTACTGCAAACTCATGCTGATGGTAAAAAGCATGTGATCTCTTACTTCAGCAAGGTGACACAGGGCGCTGAGAGTAAGTATCACTCGTACGAACTCGAGACTCTTGCTGTTGTGAAAGCTCTCCAACATTTTCGGCATTATCTTGTGGGTCTCAAGTTTGTGATAGTGACGGACTGCAATGCGCTTAAGGCCACTGAGCGTAAAAAGGATTTGCTGCCCCGAGTTGCCCGCTGGTGGATGTACCTCCAAGACTTCGACTTTACAATCGAGTACAGGAAAGGAGTTCTGTTGCCACATGCTGATTACCTAAGTCGTAATCCACCAGTAACCGAGGTAAATCACATTACTAAGCCTCTAAATTGGGCGCAGATAGCCCAATCCGCGGACGCTGAAACCCAGGAACTATTGCAAAAACTACAGGAGGGAAACCTAGACCCCAGCCGATACATAGCCAAGAACGACCTTTTGTACTACCGCTATACGGCTGTGGGTGAAGAACCAAGACTGCTTTGCTACATTCCCAAAGGACACCGGCTGAGCCTTCTGAGGGTGTTTCACGACGAACACGAGCACATTGGAGTTAACAAGGTATTGGATCTCGTCCTAAAACATTTCTGGTTCCCGGGGCTGCGACAGTTTATCTCAAAGTACATATCGCATTGTCTGGTATGTATCTCAAAAAAGAGAGTCCCGCGAGCACCCTTACAAAATATTACGTCTTGGAGTAAGCCCGAAGTACCTTTTAACACTGTGCACGCCGACGCTCTGGGGCCGCTTCCAGCATCAGACGGATTCAAATTTGTGTTGCTGTTGGTGGATGCCTTCACAAAGTTCTGTCTGCTATACCCCATGCGACGCCAGGATACGCCCGAATTAAAACGCATTATTACCAACGCCGTAGCATTGTTTGGTGTGCCAAAACTCATGGTTACCGATAAGGGACGCATGTTCGAGTCGAAAGAATTCGTGACCATGGTAAACGATCTTGGGTGCGATTTGCATCATATCACTCCCGAGATGCATCACGCAAATGGGCAAGTTGAACGGTACGTACGCACTGTCTTAAACATGATTCGAATTGAAGTAAATCACCGAAATTCAGCTTGGTCTAGCACACTATGGAAACTTCAACTCGTTTTGAACATCACCAAGCAAAAGACAACTCAGACGTCCGCACTGAACCTTTTAATAGGAACCGATGCAACTACGCCTTTGATTCGTACTCTAGTTCGTGACGTCGCTATCGAGAGTGGGAGCCCCAACCGTGATGCTCTGCGTGAGTTATCAAGAAGCAGAGCTCGCCAACTGCTAAGTAAGAACCGTGTTAGCCAAGATGAGCGCGCTAATAGGCACCGACGCCCACCTCGAGAATTTCAACTTGATGATCTTGTTTTTGTAATTAAACATTCTCAGTCTACAGGAAAACTGGACTCAGGCATGCGAGGGCCATACAAGGTGGTGGACATCTTACCAAGTGGACGCTACGGGCTGAGACTACTCAGCGGCTGCCGAGGGAAAAAGACCCAAGCAGCATCACAGTATATGGTCCCTTGGCGTGGCGAGTGGTGCCCCGAGACATGCGCCGCATTTTTTGATGGTAAGTTTACCTGTGATGTTTGTCATCATTGTACGTACGGCGTTCGTCGCCTACGCACAGCGTTCGTCGCTTATTTACCATGCGTTCGTCGCATACTTACCCGGCGTTCGTCGCCTATTTACCATGCGTTCGTCGCATACTCACCATGCGTTCGTCGCCTATTTACTATGCGTTCGTCGCATACTCGCCATGCGTTCGTCGCATACTGACCGTGCGTTCGTCGCTGGTCGAACTCGTACGTCGAGCCTAACCGTTCGTCGGTTTACCCGAACAAGCATACATTTGTCACTGCATTCGGGAACGCCACAGGTGTGCGTCACCTGGCGATCATAGCACTACGGTCGTGCTGGCTGTGTTCATCGCTGTTAAACTCGTGAGTTCACGTAGCGTCATTGAGATCGAGACCCCGTACTCATCGGGTGCTGTCCCGTGTGAATCAATCGACGATGCTGTAACCACAGAATCCACAGGAGTAGTAAGAGGACAGTATTTTTCATAATCCGAAACTAAAGTTTTAATCCCATAACACTATAAGCTGTTGCACTTTAAGCCTTTAAAAAAAAAAAACTGCACTTAGTATGAGTTTTATAGCAACGTGTATGCCGTGCCTCTTAAATGCTTTAAAATAATTAAAACAATAAAAGGAAAAATAAAATATCTTGTTGGTCGATTGCAAATGATTTATTAAGAATTCGTCAAAAATAATGTTGGCGCGATTAATCGAATACAATTTTAGCTTTTGATATAACAAATGTTGTCTGTAATTCCAGTTGATGACACCGATGACTGCCAACGTGAGGTTCTGACAGAATCCTCACCCGATGCCGGGGCAAGCTGCTCGACACCGAGCCCTCAACCCTCGACGAGCGCGTCAGACGGCACCAGCGGCCCAGTCAAGACAGGCACGAGTCACCCCGCTACTCTGCCACCTTCATCAGTGGGCACCACTGACTCTGATGACGCCACTCAAGAGGTCGTGGACGACCTCTAGTCAGGAGAAGCCGTGTTGGCAACCCCGAATTTCATCTACCCTACCGCATGCATATAAACCCGCGCAAACCGTTGCTCGCCCCATTTTGCCATCGGCTGCCATCGTGATCGCGTGAGCTATTTTGTTATCGTTCCATACTTGGTGTTATTTTTGATTAAAATTGTAGGAAATGTGCGATTTGTTCCTTTGTTAATGCGATAATTGTTAAAATTTAGTAATAAATTATTGTGATTTGTTATTTTGCCTTGTTTTCGTTCGATAATTCATCTAAACTCCTTTAAACTACGATAAAGAGTATCTACCCTCCGATTTGGGTAGATACGGGTAAATACCGGGTAGATAGGTATTTACCGGGTATTTACCTGGGTGGGTAGATTGGGTAAATACCCGCGACCCATCTCTAGACTTTAGGTACGACGACGAGCGAAGCGAGGAGGAGTGGTAGGTTGAATTGTGACCAACAACACGCGAGCGAAGCGAGCGTGCCTCCACATCAGTAAGTATGTTCCCAGAGTCGACCTATTGGGTCGCCAATTATTAGGGGGGGGGGGGGCAGAAATTTTTTGCATTAGACCAAAAAAATATATACCAATTCAATATTAGACAAAACAATATTAGGTAAACTGAAATTAGGTATAATGATAGTTAGACGAAACGGGCGTTCGACATAATGATTTTAGGCAAAACGAAATTCGATGTAATGAAAATTCGACGAAACGAATAAGTATACCAAGTGATATTAGGCAAACTGAAATTAGGCAAAAAGTTCGTCGAGAAAACGAAGGTAAACCGTTAATGTAGTTACTTATTAGGTTAATACGGCCATGAAGCCCACGAACATGCCGTTAGCGTTCGAATGTAACCTATAAAGTAATATTCTGCTGATGATTGCAGCAACGTTGTTGTTGCGGCATTGCTCCGGAATATTGCCTCTACTAAGGAAATCGACTTGTTTGAACTAAATGAATCTCCCTCTTTCAGATGGAGTTAACTTTAAGCACCTAAGGGCCACCTCCACTAAGCGTTTTTTGTATAGGATTTGACAGCCTAACGGCTGGTTAGCGGCTAACTCTGGGTGGTGCAAGTGGGCCTTAAATATGTTTGCATGTTTCGATATTGTACGACAATTAACGAAATATCCGTCATCTCGCTTAATATGTACATTTTTTTCACGGCCTTTGAGCGTTTTTCTTACACACATATATATATGTATGTATGTATATATATGTATGTATATAGAGTCAAGGTTATCTGCACACTTCAACTTCTGTACCTAGTGATTTAATTGGGTGTTTATTTTCTCGCTTGCAGCTATGCCCAGTACTCCTTGAAGCTGCATATACCGAAAATGTAATCTTAATTACATATATACTTGTATCAATACCTTGATGGAGCAACATACCCAGCGTTTTCACTTTAGTGCCTTACAGAAGGTATGGCTTGTGCTCTCCGTGTGCTTTAAGTAAGTCGCAAAGTTACAGTTTCTTTTCCGTATTTTCTGTAATTGTCAATAATTTAAATAAAATGCGAACAATACATGCGATATTGTATTCAATAAGCTACCTTGCTACAGTAAATAAAAATAGTTTTTTCATCATACCACTGGAATAAAAAACTCTCTGGTTCATTATACATTAGTTACAATCTTAATATTAATTAAAGTCTAGTAATAAATTCGTCGCAGTTTTACATTTAGTTCCTAAGTTATATTATTACATAAATAAGTAAGTATTATAATACGCACGCGGAAGTAAACTCGGACTTACTATAGGTACACTTTTTCAAAGAGTGCAGTACCGAATGGTATTACGAGATGTTGTAACAGCGTCCCAAAGTACACACGACCTTTGAAAATTAACTAACGGCGTGATAAGGGGACGAAGCTCTTTACACATGCGACGCCGCGGGCAAACATGGCGCTCCTTATAATTATTATACGTGGTAAAAATCTACTAATATTTTGAAGAGATCATACTTATACTTAATCCCCTAATAGTTTACGCTGGGCGCACCTTGTACAATCTTTGTCGGTTTATTTTAAGTGGCAAAATATGTATTAGTAGGTAATAACATTTTCTCAGCATACAGAACACCCACAGTTCGTTACTTGTCTTAAGCATCATTTGAATGTTATAAATTCTTATCTGAGCTTTATTTACTACTAAGAAGATAAATTACATTCTTACCTTTATACTAAATTGGGACGCTTAGATGGTTAAAAACTTAACAATACCTAATGTGGCAAAAATATACACGCAACTTATTCCAGCAGGCTTTCATAGGACAGTATTATTTGATAAGACCTAATTATCTATGCAATAAGTTATTTTCTTATAGCTACCCTTATTTGTGGCATTTTTGGTAAGATTTTCCTAGCGACTTATACAGAAGTTGCTTTATATTTGGATAAATGTATAATTTGTGCAGGTCGGCCACGCGCGACTGCCAGTTAGGGCGGGCGGTAGTGCGCGGGCGCCGCACCCACAGCTGTACGGTCTAGCGGTGATATCCTGAAAAAAAAAACTTAATTAATACCGCCTTTCTAGTTTTTCCGCCGATACATTAAATTTTATTTAGTATAAAGTAATTGTAACAATATAATGAATATCATCTCTTCCACATATGTTAATGCTTGATATAAGCAGTTAGGTCATTTAGTCATAAAACCGTTTAAAAAAAAGAGTTTTGTAAGTCCATTTATATTTACCACCTTAAGACAAAAAAAGAAACACATTGAAACACAGCATAAGCAAGCCACAACCTTGAGATAACGTAAGACAGGTACAAATAGAAACAAGAGTTATGCAAATAACAGAGGATTTTTTAGAAACAATTTAAAATGGATTCATCTCGGTAGCACACAAGGAATCTTTTAACATAGATAAGTATATCTATGATATACCATGGGTATTGGTAGATTCGTTAATGTAGATAGGTAAGACTAAGCTAAGACCGCGCTAAGTCTTCCTGCTAAGTTTTCGTGAAGTATGGCATCTTCATACAAAGACACTGCCAAGTGTGCCAAATAAGCATAAAGTTAGCGTGGTCGGACTCTATGTATGTTTGTGTGTGATCTTGTTTTCCTAGAGCTAGTTTCTGTTTGTTTTTTCAATCTGTGTTTCGAAATTTCTGGATATACACAGTCTTAAAAGAAAAAAAATAATTGCTGCTAACAGCAGCTTTAAAAACCTTCTTTGCTGGTGGTGTTAAGTTAAATTTCTATGTCATAGATTAACCTACTAACCTAAATCCTAACTAACCTTTTTGCTGATAATGAGTCCAAGCAAAATAAAAGGGTTATTTCAATTTGTTAACACCTATTTCGAAATAAACGCTCGCCAAAAGACTAGAAAAATTATGAATTCCTTCTAAATTTTGAATTGGTTTTAAAACACGAATTCTTATTATAGACAGTATACTCATTGTATACAACCGTATACCAGTTGGGTTCATGCTCAATGGACGCCTCACCCTGCTGACGTCTCGTTTCGCACAAAGCGATCATCTCTGTGCATCCTCGATACAGCCTAACCCGCTCACTATGTTGATATTTTGTAACTCTTTATTAAATTCTCTTTTAATGTATGATGACATAGTAGTAGGTATGTGTGCGAAGTACACGGTGGGGGGGGGGGAAAGGTAAGACACCACCAGGAACAAGGCATGAGAAAAATTAAAAATTCGATATAAAACAGTATTTTCATGCTCAAAGCGAATACCTAACGTACGAGCATAGTAGTGAAAAGTATGCCTGTATAACTAAATATTACATTATTTGAGCAAGTGTAGATATTGAAATGAAGAGGCGTGTTATGTATGTTAGGCTAGTGTGTTAGTGTCGTATATAATAGACGGGCACAAGATGCGATAGGTGTACTCACACGTCCGGGTGATGGCGTGCCGGAGGCAGCAGCAGCAGCCCCGCGCCGCCGCCCTCCACCGCCGCGTACAGCGGAGGCAGCACCTTGTGCGAGTGTGCCTCCACTGCGGACCACCACACAGCACAGTTAGCCTTATAACTACTAGACAACACGTGCACCAAAACGGATCGCGGACGAAATCACTTATAATTGTGTACCTACGAAATAGTGTTATGCGAAAACATGTTTGATGTCATTGTTATATGTACACAGAGGTTAAATGAAATACGAACAATATTTTATTAAATAGTGGGAAAATATGTTTTGTAAGTACTCATTAGCTCAAGCATCTAATTTGATTTTCATACAATTTATTTAAGCCAACCCATTGCTATAGCGGGATCATGATGGGGCTTATCTATTTAATGTTACTATCACGATTATAGCGTCTGGTACCATTTTGCTCGTATTACATTTTACATGCTTATTCTTCCGCTAAAGTATTGGGGACTTAATTGATTGTATGCATCAGGCAACGCTTCTTCCAGACATATACCTAACTCTGCTTTTTGAACATGGGACGGCGTCACTTCACTTTAGCAAACATTGAATGTACCAAAAAGTTACAAACAAGATGCGGCGCATTCACACCTCCTGTCGGCGCGGGACTAGCGCCACGTACCAGGGAGCGCGCCGGAGCCGGGCCGAGGCACGCCGTGCGCGCCACCCATACTCTTCGGTTTGCGCTTGCGCGTCTGGATACCGTCCTTCTTCATACTTAACGGCCGGTTCACCTGGAAAATATTACACGTTTTTTAGCATTCCTGTGACGACGAATCGTTAACTTTCCCGATAAACAAATATAGCGTTGATAAATATAATGTAGGCTTAGCTTTCGATTAGCAATCAGCAGGGGACAGGGGAATTTGTAGACGCTCGAGTATACTTACCATGAGTTTTACTTGGCCACGAGCGATTCGAAAATATTTGCAACTTGCTCCCACCAGTTAAGAACGAGGTAGCTATGTCTCGATCGAAAGATCGAATTTTGATTTTCAACATCTGTTTATGATTTGTCTTATATATTACAAAGTTAACTTAGTTGGCTTGTGTTGAGCTAATGACATCGCTACATAAGTAGGTATATAGTAAATAGGCACACTAACAATATGGAAGGTTCGTACCTACGGTTCTGTCGCGAATAAAACATGTAGGTAGACTTAGGTAATGAAAAGCAATGCAAGAAGCTTCAAGCAGCTGGAGCTTGAACGAGAACAAAGTTTTGTTGAGAATAAATAACAGGTTATGGTTAACAAAATTGTAGGATTGACTAAATTGATTGCCAAATGGGAGGTTATATTTATTTTTACATCGTAAGTGTGAGGTGTGCGCCTTCGTCAGAACAACTGCCATTCCCAGACGGGGGAACTCCTCGTAATCTGACGCCACGCGGTCCTATCATCCTTTAAACAAGCGTATCTACATACGAAGAGATAATTGATAAAAGATTATTTATCTCATTATGAATATTCGTGGTCGTACTATGATAATTCTCTATCAGTCGGTAGCCCCGGTCGTTTTATCTCGCGAGATTAGATGACACCCTGTGTTTTGATTTTTTACACAGACCAATATTTGCCGAGGAGTTCCCTGATAACTGCGACTGCACTGGGCTGCGATTAGATACCTGCTGCGTGCGTATCGCGCCGCAATCAATACACGCCGGTACGCAATACGACCGCGCACTGCTATCTAGCACTGATGCCGCTGTTAATCGGTTTTTAATTCTAGCCATACATTTATTTACATTTTTTATACACTTTCGCTCAAAATGTTGTTGACAAATATTTGTATGTTTAGTTTCAACCAGTTTCCGGTGTCTGATTGAGCTCAAACTGGTTACACTTCAAGACTCTCAGCTCCGTTATAGGTTAGTATGCAACGCAATAACATACTACCTATAACGGAGCTGAGAGTCTGGTAATGTCATCAGGAGGTGACCTAAGAAACTACTTGATGAAAGAACGCATCGCAAAGGAGCAGTAAGCATTTAAAATGCGAACTTAGTCTTTAATAAAAAATACAGATTTTGTTTAGTTAGCACTTAGCGATAAAACTATGCACTGATATGTAAACAATGGCTGGGTACTATCGTGCTAGGTACATATTTACAAGTGAATGTAGATTGACAAACGCCTGTAGATTGAAATACACATCTCCTAAAGACCGCATGTCCAATTAAAGTCCCATGCAGCATTGTGCTGCAACGGCATGAGCTTGGCGTTATTCATAAACGCTCTTCAACAACTGTTTAGCTGAATGATTGTTTGTCCTTATCAGTCACTTTAAAAATCGCATTTGTCAGAATGGGAGAAAACATAATTTAACTAAAGCTTCTGTTAACTTTTTTATGAATAAGGCGGTAAGTATATACGTCTTAAATAGGCAACATTATGAAATGTGATGATAAAAAAGCTCGACTCATTCCACCGACGAATAGAAATTAATGATAATGTGCAACGTTTAGGTACCACATAGTCTGCTACATACCGACAGAATATAGTCTAAAATGTAGTAGAACTTCGTACTTGGTGCCTATTCTTATACGTTTAGGTATTAGAATTTCTACGATGTGGTACCTAAGTTTTTACTGATTATCCGAACATAGGTACCATTGATTAACTTGACTTACATTGTGTAGCTTATAGTAGAGGCCGCAGGCGTTGCAGACGGGCTCGCCGTTGTTGTTGCGCCGCCACAGCGTGGTGTTGGAGGTGCGACAGTTCGCGCACGTCACGCCCACGCGCCGGTTGCCGTTTGTCGGCTGGACATCAAAATGTTACGTTTTAGTTCTCATTGGGGTTCAAACAAATATTATACCGTACTGTGGACATCCATACGTTAAAAACTCTAGCGAAAATCTACTTTGCTTATATTTATTTACAATTACAAAGTACTCTTACATGAAGTTCAAAAAGGGGGTTAAAGTAGATTACTACGGTATACTTTATCTTTGAACTACAACAAACATAGTGAATTAATACTTGATAGGTACTAGTAATTGCCGTTACGTATTATGTTAAGAATGATGACAAATTGAAAAGAACTGACAATTTTAATTAATTACCAGAGCTTGTTGAGGTTTCGCTTTCTGTCCTTTGAGCGGTGGGCGATTAACGCCGTTGATGCGCGTGTAGAGGCCGCAAGCGTTGCAGAGGTAGTGTCCCGTACCGTCGCGCCGCCACAGCGGTGTGGTCGCCGCTGCGCAGTTCACGCACTCTTTTACTTCTCCCATCCCGGCCATGCCTAAACAGTACAGCATATTTAAGTATATATAGTATATGAACTGAATAACCTGTAACTAAATAAGTTCAGTATCCAGTATTACCACAATTGTAATACCACAGTCAGTCGTAAAGCTTCAAGTGTAAGTGAACGCTAGAAAATATAAACTCACTGGCATCAAAACCATCGTCAATAGGTAGCATATTGTGGGCAGGCCACGGCTGCGCGGGCGCCGCATACCCTTCCACCAGCAATCCGCCGTCGTATCCGGACACGGGCACGTACTCCACGCCGCCGCCCTGCCCTAGATAGTGCTCTCCGGCGACTTTGTATTGTACAGCATTACCATGTGTATATAACGTTACCTGAAATGTAATATGGACAGATATATTTGCTATACTGGAGATAATATATACCTAGTCACAATTGTAAAAGTGGAGCGGGGTATGCAATGATTACGTACCTGTTGTGAGTTTGGACTAGCTGGTGCTTCGTACACTGCTTGTGATTGCGGGACAACCGATCCGTACACGACATGCGTTCCGCGCGTGGTTAGTGACGATGATGACAGTGTAGGATCGCTCCGGTAGAGAAGTTGGCTAGGCGGGGACTCGTCTCCTCTCGTGCCGGAAGCCGCGGCGCCTGCCGCACCATAAAGCGTTAGCAGTTCTTTGCCTCCGCCTCCATACGCTCCGTATCCTCCGGCTCCACCATACTGTGGACTTTGTCCCGCGTATGCATAACCTCCGTGTACAGAAGTTACTGGCTGTAGACTGGCATAGGTCGTAGGCCGTAATTCAGGTTCTCCTCTGGTCTCATATTTGACTTGTTGGTACGCAACACCGATTGCTTGCTGGCTGCTTAAAGATGTTGTTTGTATCATTTCGAGTGAAGATGACGCTGGCACTTGGTCGCCTAACACAGCTCCATATTGCCGGCCGTCACTGGTGCCCGGCGCACTGAGATCATCATTTTGGGCGTATTGTAATTGTTCCGGTTTGTCTTTGGGTCCTAGGAAAGCGTCCGGATCGTGTTCCTCTGCACTGCTTTCTTGCGCGACTATAACGTGATGTGGTGGACCATAACGTAAAGAGAGTCCTCTGCTATATGCAGGCCGTTGTGGCGCACGAGTGTATTGGACCGGCATGCGTTTGTCGGGGGATGGTAGTGATCTATATGATTCTGGTTTGAAAGCCAAATATCTCGCTGTTTCAGCTTCAGCTAAGCGTAGCCTCTCTTCGTCGTAATGTTGCTGAGCGATATTCCGCGCCTCGCTTTCTTCCAGTTTTGGTGTATATTGGTGCATAGAATGTTGTTCATGTTCTACTGGCGGCGGTTCAGGCGGTTCATCCTTCACACCGTCTTCAGGATTTACGTCAACATCGTCGGTGGTGATATGCCCGGCGGTAGTGATGGTACGCACGCCGCGACGGGATGTTATTACCGACTGCGACTGTGGGTGCGGGGACTGTTGTGTGGCGGTAGCCATGTCCGCTGGAGAACAGTTATTCTTGTTTGTAGATTGATCTTGTTCAACCCTCTCCTCATGTTTTACGAGTTGAAGTGCCTCGGCTGCAGCTTGTAATTCCTGTTGATTTTCGCCTTCGCCGGCCGTCGTATTCGTTTCCGTCTCCATACTGTAAGAATAATTTAGGTTATTCCAAGTTTATTATGTTTCTACGTCAGACAAGGAGGTGTTTGTTTGAATTTGTTTAAAAGCGTTCGGCCGGATATTCCGCCGGCGCGGAAATGCAAACAGCACGGGGCTCCGCGGCGCCGGCGCAGGCGAGGGCCCTTGTTGACATCAGCATGTCACTGACTTTAAGCTAGTAGTTATACTTTAGGTTCTTGAACCGGATGACTATTCATTATTATCATTCAAGGCACATTTGCTTTTGATAAAGGGCTCTTCTCTCAGGATCCGTTCGCCAAAAGTTGTATCATAACCTAAACCAAAGTGCTGCGTACAAAAAACGCTCTTATGTGCATCCGGTTCTTTTCATGTTCGTAAAAGTATCTACAGTATTAAAAGTAGCGTATCAGTCTATGCACCAAAAGCTGCTGTTATGTACCTAGTACATTACATATACAAAGAACTACAAAATGAAATGTGCCTCTATTAGGTAACTAATTTGAGTATGATGTACCTGTAACAAACTGTACAGATGTATATCTCGTGCGCGGTGCGTTATACTATCCGCTACTATTGATGCTGGCATTGCTGGCTACGAGTATATCTATAGTTTTCGCACTATAAGTGCTTGCGTCAAATGATTTATCAAAATAAAGGCAAAATCTACCATCACCACCGTGTCATTGTACTTTTTTTTTAAACGCGAGTTATATTTAGTTATTTAAACTTGGTTATGGTATTTCCGCTCCCGGTGGAACCCTCCGGCGGTTCATGGCGAGCGCGATGTTTGCTCGACACACTGATGGTGCGATAACCACACCAGGACTTACATCTTCTGATAACAACTGTTTATTAGTGCTTCATCATACCAACTATATGGTGTGTCGCAACTCACCTCGTCTTATCATTTAACTAACCATAAACACGACAAATCATTTCTTTAACCATAATTTGTCGTATGGTTTGTAGGTTTAATATTTTTGCTATAAATTATGACCCAGTGACCAGTGACATAGGAAGTATAGAAGAGAAATCGAGTATTATTGACAGGAGAATTAGAGGGAGAGGCGACACAAGAGTTTTTATTATTAAATATACATGATGAATAAACTTTATTTAAACCGTTTCGTTTAAACCGTTCGTTTGGTTTAAATAAAGTTCACAAAATTCAGTTCATTTAAATCAATAAATAAAAATAGAATTTAAGAGTATAAGGAGGCCAAGGAGGCAGCTTTGAATAGAAGTACTTGGAGAGAGCTGCACACTTCATCAGCTGCACCGACAAGAGTTAACTGCTAAATTTATGATGAGTATTTAAGAAAAATCGGAAAATGATAGCGTTATCACTGTACCGTATGTCACCTGAAAAGGACCTCTGTCTCTCAATGTGGTATTGTTCGGTTACATATGTATTTTATTGTATGAGTAGCGGCACCTAATAGGGAAGTATGTTACATATAGAGTTAAATGCGAAAGCCTTTCTCGCTTTTAAATGATTTTTTAATGAACACACGCATTCGAAATTGCATGGGCAGTTTATGAATGAATTCATTCATAAATAGCCCGTGCAACTTTGGACGCGATAGTAGACGGTACAATCAAGAAATAATTTGAATTAGTTCTATGCCATTACTATACCTTGCTACCTACCAGTACTAGTGCAGTATACCAACATTTATTTATTTTTTAAATGCTCTCGAATATTCTAATATTCAATATTTCTGTTCATTGTTAAAAAATAACAAAGTGTTTATGGAATATAATTCAAAGGTTGACGATAAAACGAGTCAAATGTACGAAAAAACGGTCAATCGTACCAAATAAAAATTCTCCAAACAACACTGGGTCTAAATAAAGGGTCATTTACTAAGCTGCTAACTTTAGTCTGATAACAAAGGTCTACCCTACGTTCTGCGTCCCGGGGGTTTCAATTCAACTATCTAATTGTCGGGCATAAACTATAGGCAGATTTATATTCCTCAACTAATATTTTAACGAAGAGAGGTTTTTCAACTGGCAGGCAAGAACTAAACAGTAAATATATTGATTTATGTGCTAAAGGTTTACACAGATTAGGGTAATTAATCTGTACTTAAGACGAGACTATTACAGTTGTTAAAGTAATCCGTGAGTTTGGTCAATAAATTTATCAACTAACCTAAATAAATTAAAAAGCCAGTACGAATGAATAGAAACAATAAAAGACGTAAACTTAGTATTCAAATTTACAGCCCAAACAAAAATAATTTGACCGTAGCAATTTCAAGTTAATTATTAATGCAGG
The DNA here is from genome assembly GCA_949128165.1 of Lathronympha strigana. Classification (NCBI taxonomy): domain Eukaryota; kingdom Metazoa; phylum Arthropoda; class Insecta; order Lepidoptera; family Tortricidae; genus Lathronympha; species Lathronympha strigana. The sequence goes on along the minus strand of OX421901.1, from coordinate 25,911,124 downwards.
TTTCGTTCGTCCATCTGTAACTAGCCTGTCTTGTAATCCAACTTTGAAAATTAACTTAGTACCTATACGTATTATGAATCTCGAATCGCGTTATGTTAGGTATCGCTACAGTTGGACTATGGCAGTTTGGTGAAAGGTTTTTTAAATGTAAATGTAATAAATGAAATACATATAACATTTGGGTTATTCAGCTCCCTCATTGATTTCTGATTAGAACAGTCGTCAGAGAGGACTGCAATTATCTTTTGATGATGATTAATTGCCATACCGAATCTTTAGATTTCAGCATGAACTGGCGTTATATGTCGACGTATCGACGTTTGGATTGTTTTTTATTGTTTTTACATAAAATACATTTTTCATTTATTAAGCATTGAAGTAAATACAGTTCCGAGGAGACCTTTGAGACATATTTCAAGATGGCTATTTATTCTTCAACATGCCTCACAACAGTTTTTTCGGTTAATTCGTACCTACTTGGTGATATGGGAAAAGCGATTCTTATACCTATACAAAAATTAATCGTGAGGAAAATTCGCAAATCGCAATATCGCTACAGCATTGGCACATTCGCTTTACGGCAGAAGCAGCACATGCGCGGTTTGATCGTGAAAAATTCGATTTAACTATTAGCACCCGTTACCCGTTTGTCTACTACTTATTTTAGTAGTTCTTCTTTTAATACGTACTACTTATAAATATTAGAAATCATCTATAAAAATAATAAATATATATAGATTATGACACATGTTTCTTCTTTAATTGAATCATCAGTGACATGTCCATGAAACTACATACTCATATTTAAGAAATATTAAAAAAACGCAGATAAATGTCCGATACACAGCACTGAATCATTAAATCGTAATATTTTGTATATTAATTACCGTTAAAGTACCTATATAGGTACTGATATCATTCATCCCTTAAAATACAAGTTTTGCCGGGTCTCTTTTATACCTTTTAGACTGGCAGGGAGGGAGGGTAAGCCGACTTCAACAGTAAATTATATATAAATATTTAAATAAACAAGAAACTTATTCAAATAATGTGCATGTACATACCTGGATCTGAGCAACAATTTTTCATAAACTACGAACTTAATTTGATCGCTGGTGCAACTTTGAATCTAGAACAGCATATTTACGATACCACTATCACTTCACAAAATCATCAAATCTATTATCCGAGAGATAGCCAAGGAGTAGGCGCGGCGCGGGCGATGCTCTGGTCTCGGGCGCTATGATCTATGTCAGTTTTCCAGGTGTGTGGAGCTTTCCGAGGTGACGAAGTCGGGGTGGAGGGGCGCGGGAGGCGCGGGCGCGCGCCCCGCGTCGGTGTGTGTGCGTGCGCGTGATTGGCCGGCCGCGTCCGCCTCACGTCACTAACGTTTTTCAGCACGTAGCCAAGAAGGGTTACCTTTCATAAAGTACTTATATGCGATGATGGCCTAAACTAAAATCTACTTAAAAACGTTTTCCCTACATGTGTGCAACTGTGCATGAATAAAAGACTCGAATTAAATGCGAAATGAAGCTGAGCGCCATCACCCCTTAAATTAATATTATATTAAGGTTTTCTAATAGCTTAATCTTAATGTATCTTTAAAGATGCTCAAAATTATTTAATTCCTGCATTGACACAAAAAAAATATAGGTATGAGGGGTTATGAGGAGTTAATTAAGATAACAGCTTTTTCAAGACAAAGTGTTTAGGATCCACCATTAACCACTTAAATGCGATTTTGAAAGACGTTCATGTCAATACTATATATACTCATCTATAAGAAAAAAACGGAAGCAATCAATTGTGTAGGTAGGTAATACCGTAAGTAAATAAATAAATAAATATTACAGGACATTCTTACACAAATTGACTAAGTCCCGCAGTAAGCTCAATAAGGCTTGTGTTACGGGTACTAAGGCAACGATATATATAATATACAAATACATAAATATATAGAAAACATCCATGACTCAGGAACAAATATCTGTGTTCATCACACAAATAAATGCCCTTACCGGGATTCGAACCCAGGACCATCGGCATAGCAGGCATAGTAAGTACCCTTATTATATGTTTTTAAATAGCATTTTTGAGTATAAAGTATACACCTTTTCTTATGTTTTTTAAATAGAAAAAAAATATAATGTTCTTATGCTATTATGAAAATTCATACGGAAAAAACAAAAATGCCTGGAATATTGTTATTTCTATAAAATTAAACAATTTTATATAAATAACATTTCATTTCTTTCCTAGTTACCCCCCCCCCCCCCGTTCCTAATAAAAATAGTCCTACATGAATTGAGATTTATTGTAAAATTATGTAGGCTCGTTTATACTTTATTGTTGACTGAGGTCACATTAAAACTTATTACACAAAAATATCTTAGGTGAAAATTGTAATTTTTCATATAATTTTCAAATGACCAGAAGTCCTAAAATACAGGTGATAAGTTATCACTGATAACCGAATAAGTACATATACCTATATATATTTATATATATATATATATTGTTAGGTTACAGCCGCCTTGGTTTGTTTCAAATTGATGAGTATTTCAAATTGAGAACTCTAAGCCAGTGCTGTCACACCAAGGGGGCGATTGTTCACGAGGGATTCCGTGCGTGACATCCTAAACGTAAGGTTCTATGTTCGATAATATATTAATAAAAAGATTATTAAGTATACCTAAATATAACGTGTATTGCTCCTCACCACTAGGCCGAACCCTTTACAATATATACCTAATTCTAAAAATAGCTAAATAATATTTTAATAAGATTTTGATTGAATTAATATTTATGTCTCACGTATCTCACGATAGTCTAAATTCGACAATAGCTAAATAGTTACATCTTCAGAAAATAAATGTTTCTATATACTGCATGAACTCTAAGGGATGACACATACTAGAACGGGACGGAACGGGACGATCTGTCAGTTTCTATAGAAAACGTAACGTGACATCCGATTGCTCCGAGCTATCACGTGATTATTTCTATAGAAATTGGCAGATTGTCCTGTCCCGTCCCTTCTTAGTGTGAGTCATCCTTAAGTGGGTGCTTTCAGGGACATACAGTATTGTCCAAGTATGATGATTTTTCAGAATAAAATATAAAGTAAAATGTTTTGCAAAACGTATCAACCACTTGTTCAAATGTGCTTATTACTAAGTCTCAACTAATTTTTTTTAAACTTCATATATAACCCGACTATAGAATCCTCGTCCGTCCGGCTTTATACCTTATTGGAATTAGATCAATATACTTTTGTCACTTGGGTAATAATACGAACCGGTTGAGAACGTATTCATGAAACAGGCTTTATAGCTATAGCAGTCCTAGCTTCAACATTTTACAGAAAATGTATTAATATAGTTTGATCTCCTTTGTTCGCAGTCAGAGATAATCGTAGTGTATTTTTGTCAATGGTACTACCCCTAAACGAGTGGTGTATTGGGTTAACTTTGAATGTCAGAAAACGTAGTAGTTAAAATGCAACTTATGATATGATATAATTGTGGACGATATTCCTGAGGTTTTAAAATGACTACGTTTTCGGACGTTCGAAATTATCCCAATGCACCTAGTTATTATTTTTTACTGACTAGTTAATCACACGATATTTTCTCGGTTTTGCCAGGTCATTAAAGCGGAAGCTACGGATTTTACTTAACACGTTCATTGCAGTATCAGGTCTATAAGATCCGATGATGAACTATCCCGCGGGGCGGTAACTTAAAGTACTGTTCCTACCGCTGGTACGGGACAGGTATCTTCTATTTCCAAAGGAGTAGGAACAAGACAAATATATATTTAGAATTGTCTCTCTGGATATTTTACATCGGTATAATAAAAGCCTATCGGGTCAATTGTATCTCATACCGCCAGCGAAGGAATTGTTTTTACCTAGTGCGGGTATAAGATCTTTTCGACCTGATACCCGATGACCTGATAGCCGCACTAGACGTATGATTAGTTTATCTAGTGCAGCCCTGAAGTGCAGTCTGTGTAAACAACATTCGATAGACTATTTACTGTATGTGCGCGCGAGTGAATAAAGTACAAAATTTGTTTTGTTGTTTTGTGGTTTGACTGTGATTGTGTTACATCATGAAGCGGTCCAGACGAATTCTTTTAATGTCCACTGGGGATGTTGAAAATAACGTCAAACGTCGAAGAAATAATGAAGATACTGATACTAGACCACCAAGTAACGAAAGTATGCCTTTTTTATATCGACTACGTAACATTGATTTGTTTTTTAAATAACTCTTTATGTCATAAATATCTCCTAATAAATATATCTTAAGTCTATATGTCTATATGTCTTAAGTTCATCGATATTTTGTTTTCACAAGTCTAACCATTTATCGATAAGTTAATCATTGAGAACGAACATGGGGTCGAAAGGATCTGACAGATTATTTATCACATTTAATAGTCTTCCGATATCTTGATTTAGAAACGGCTCAAGTATAATGTTAAGACTTTCGTCGAAAGTATGTTACGATAAAAAAACAGACACATATGATTACTACTAGCCAGTTGATTGCACTAAAAGACATGCATCTCGAACAGGTCTTTACGACCCTATGACGCTACAATGAATAGTTAAGAAACAGGTCTAATGTACATGCTACAGCATCAACGTGACTGCCGCAATGAACGTGTTAAATCGTTTCTGCCGAAACAAACACATAATACCGTTTATACGAATTTATTAAATCCACTAGACATTGCTAAAACAATTAAGCCACCTAATGCAAATGATGTCATACAAATAGCTAAATCGGATGATAAATAAGTACATATAATAGTTATTATTTATATTGGTATAGTTTCAAACGTAGAATCGTCTTCATGGTTATGTTAACGACAGATGTTGTATCTAGTCAAGTGCCCTGTCATCTCGCAGATAGTGCAACCAGCATCTGTCACATATCACAACAGTTTTCGCCTAAACTCTTATCGACTGTACCTAAAATGATTAATATTATCAGCGTCTTAAAATACTTAGTCTTTTTCAAATGCCAGAACAACAATCTGAAACCTCGCCTTCCTCCGACTTTTTTTGCAACCTCGAATACCTTTGCAACCAACCTCTCCCCGTTTCTCGTGTGATTTGCCTCACTACAGATCATAACTTGTGTATGCAATTAGTATTCCGTGTGAGGCTTTAAAGAAGTTAATCAGAGAAGACCACGTGATAGGATTTTTTGCGGAATGTTTCAACTACCGCTACAGCTATGGAATGAATTTAAGGTCTTACTGTACCTTCCTCTAAGCAAGCTTATTAAACCTGAAAAGGAAAGGCAAAGACGGAAAACCATTTATCCTTATAACCTTTTTTTGGTCTTATAATCAAATAAACAATAGATATAGTGAGTCATCACGTTACGGGACATACATAGTTTGTATGATATATCAGAGATGGAGTGGAGCTATCCTGAAATATTTATCGCAAAGGTGTCAAGTGCGGGAAGATAAGACAAGCCGTGTTTGTGCACGGACTAGCGCCTGCCATCGTTCGCCCAAACACACTATTTTCAAGAAACTACTCGATTTTTTTTATTGCTTACCTGATTACGAATATTTTTACTTTTGGTCAGCGGCTCTAAAGCCCCTCATTCACGGCAGTCCGCCGGCACCTCCGGCACGTAATATATTAGCATCGTGAATGTCGTTGCCGGATGCGTGCCGTACGGCAACATCCTGCTAGCTCCGCCCACCTCCTTGCAGTCCGAATTGCACTAAATTACGGTAATAAACAATTGAGAAATGCGGCAATGCAAAAAATATTAATTATTCATTATTAAAAATGACATAAGAGATGGCGGCATTTTTTTAATTCGAGTACAGTGTATGCGCTAAAACGCAGCGCTGCGCATCTTTCAACGAATAAGTGCGAATTGGACTGCCAGGCTGGGCCACTTGCACACCGTGTGTCCGCTACTTCCAGCCATGCCGGAGTGCCGGCGGTCGAAGTGCTAACCGAATACAGTTTAAAATTACTTTTCTGTTGATGTTATAAATAATTTTGCATACCTTTAGAGTAATGAAAAAAACCGGCCAAAGGCGAGTCGGACTGCACCGAAATTTGACGACAGCCACATGTATCGACAGATTAGATCACCCGTTTTCTCTTTATAGAGTTAGTACCTATGCGAGTTTGGTTTTGCTTGATTTTTTTATGACGTATACCGATTATTTTTTAACCTTATTTAAAAGACGGTCTTAAATCATATATTAAATAAACAATCTACGGCAGTTAAATTTCAAATTTAGTTCAGTAAAGTTTTTTCATATAAAAAAAAAGATGGGATCAACATAATTATTGTGATGTTTGCGCTGTGTAAAAAAAAATAAGCTTCAGTAGTTCTCGACGTGACACACATACAGACTGACTCACACCATAAGGGTCCTTTTTTACCATTTTGGTATGGAACCCTAGAAACCTATAGAAACGCAAGTCACAAATGGACAATGACATTCTCTTGATTAGAATTAGTTTATCTGGAGACTATTTTTTATGAATATGTACTTTATTACCTACGAACCCTTTTTACTCTAATTATAAACGCCCCTGCCCCGTACGGCCAAATTAAGAATCCATTTATTTACATTTCATTCATATGAAAAGCCTCAATGGAATCCATACCTACGTGGTAACGAGACAATGCAGGAAAATAACGTCCGTTGGCAACTAGGATTTGCAATCCAGATCCGAAAAGTATATTTATTTATTTATTTAAACTTTATTGCACAGTAAATAATGTACAAAAGGCGAACTTAATACCAGAAGGCATTCTCTACCAGTTAAACTTTGGGCCAAACAGAGATCAAAATTGATAGGTGCGAGTTATTATGAAATACGAGAAAAGAAAAAAAAATAGTACCTATTACATTGTATCTTATTCTAAATACCTAAGGAATATATACATATTAACATAACGTAATAAATACATAAATAAAATACATATACCTACATATATACATATACATTCATATATATATATATACATACCTGCTATCAAACTATTATGATACTTATTCATGGACTTTTCTAAAAGATGTCTGCGTAACTTATTTTTAAATTATATTAATTCAGAACTATCCGGATCTTCCATACATTTTGAGTTCCGGAATTTCCAGATTGCAAGCCCTAGTGGCATAGCAACCAAAACTCACTATGTGCACTTTTTTGAAAAATATTTGTGGTGGTGTTTGATTCTTTATAAATTTTATGATTATATTAAGAAAATAGCTAAGTCTTGGACTACCGACAGCAAAATCTCACTCTATGTTTCTATTCTGAACATACCTAATGATTTTGACTTGCGTCCATTTTTTACTTTATTGTACGAGTAGTAGTAAGCACTTTATTGTACACAAAATAAATCACAAAATACTGAAAATAATTGAAGTACAAAGGCGAACTTATCCCTGTAAGGGATCTCTTAAAGCTAACCTTAGAGTTGATGAGTGGAAAACTAATATTACGATAGACAGGACTCGTCTAGTCAAGTCATTATTGTATATATTTCTATTTATTTCTATTTCTCATAATATATATTTCTCAAACATGATCCTAAATGTATGCATTTATGCCACGAAATGAAGACATGAAGTTTCTTGTTTATGGCTCCTCCCCCCATTTACTTCTTGGCCGGAGGCCGTTTCAACTTTTTCCTTATTAAGCATTTACCTAGTAGTTATTTTAATTTTAATATTTCCTCACAATGTTTGACAAAATCACTATACAAGCCTCGGCCGGAAGAGAGATTGCAGGACTTGTTTAATCCACAGTCTACCACAAAGTCGTTCTGCAATCCCTTACTTCACGGCCTCTGCAGTAATGTACTATAAATACGCATAAAAATATTATAACCAATAAATAAAATACATAAAATTATACACAAATAAATAAAAAGTCAAAAGTATATATCAATATAATACACATAAAATTTTAAAAATGTCATAACTGAACCAAACACACAGAAGGCCTAGTATAAAATTGTACGACATTAACTTCTCGAACGCGTTAGCGTATCGAGAGTTCAGATTATGTTTGCCGTTTATTTAAATCATCCGGCAACTTTCATATTTTGATCCATCGATACGCTAACACGGTCGAGAAGTTAATGTCGTACAATTTTATACTAGGCCTTCAGTTGAAATCAGACTGCGACAGCTTCTTAAGATTAAGCTTGAGTGACGCTGCAGACTGGGACCGTCTGAGCGACGGCGGCAACTTGTTCCACAACTTGACTGCGCAAACCGCAACAGTTTAGCAAGTGTACGCGACTTGTGAGCAGGTATGGCAAGAGTAACATTAGTACTCGAACGTAAACGATGATCGCTGCCTTCAGCCAAAAAGTTAAATTTGTCATTTAGATACGGGGAGCTAGCAGGGTTAAAGAGTACACGTACGTTATATAGAAATGACAGGATATGCATATCCCTGCGGCGCCGGATCGGTAGCCAGCCAAGCTGCGATCGGAAACATGATATGTGATCATATTTGCGGAGACCAAAAATATACCTGATGCATACATTTTGCGAACGCTCGAGCTTAACAGTTCCTCACTAAAGTCGAGAAATGCTATGTCACCATAGTCTAGAAGAGGGGAAGAAGGGACTGGGTAAGAGTCACCTTTATATGAAAAGGGAGAAAATTTTGAAGGCGTCGAAGGGAGTGGAGAGAACCAAAAATATTTTTACTCACCTCAGGGATGTGGGGAGACCAAGATAGCGTCTGATCCATAGATATACCCAAATTACAAACAGTAGAGGAAAATGGGATGGAGATTTCATCAAAAAATATATCAGGTACCACCACGTCAGAGATCTTACTAACATAGGAAGAACTACTAATAACAATTGCTTGCGATTTGTTTGCGTTCATTTTCAAACCAAACTTACACGCCCAGGCGCGGATAGACTCAAGATTATTATATATTTGGTTGATGCATTCTGGAAGGTCCTCTAAACTAGCCGCTGCATAAATCTGTAGGTCGTCTGCATAAAGATGATATGACGTTGTAAGGGTTGCAGTGATACCATTAATAAAAATTGAAAACAAAAGCGGTGAAAGAACTCCCCCCTGCGGAACGCCAGCGGAAAGTTTACACCACTCGGACAGCTTGTCGTCAACCTTCACACGTTGGCGCCTGCCAAAGAGGAACTTCTGAAACCAGGACAAAGACGTTTGAGGTATATTCAGAGTATTGAGAATGCCAAGAAGAATGTCAAAGTCTACCGTGTTGAAGGCACTGCTGAAGTCGAGACGAACAAGGACGGTGATCTTTTTACATTCGATGTTAAAGCGAATGTCGTCGGTGACCTTAACCAAAGCAGTAAATGTGCTATGCCCGGGGCGAAATCCTGATTGGATAGGATAAAATAATGAATTGAGATGAGAAAGAAGACGGCGGTTGATATTTACAATAGATATTTTACTAGAAAACCAACTTAAGTTACACACATATAGGTAGAAGTCTGTAACATACTCGTAACCCGTATTTTTGCTGGTAAAGAAGAACACGGATTTAGTTTATATTATAAGATTACCTACCTAGATAAGAGTATGTACATTGTCATAGTACATTGAATATTACTGAAAGCTAACATTATGACTCAAGCTTTGTTTAAACGGAAAAAAATATGTAGATACGCCTTTGTTTGAACATTGGTGGATATCGAACAATGGCAATGAAATAAATGCAATAATCAGCACTTACCTACTTAGAGTTGGAGACCTCGGAAAGAGACATGTTGTAGATTCCAGGAGTATGTTTACCACGAGTTTCACATAACCGTAGTCGATAGCGACTGTGCGATTTGGTAGTATTTTCATCTCACTTCGACCAGGTACGAACGAACAAGATGCAAACACTCGGATCGCGCAGTCCCTAGTCGCTACGGTTACAAAGAACTGATGGTAAACACATAGATTAAATGTATTGTTAAAACACATAGTATAGCCCAAAAATACTTTGACCGAACATAGTAACATGTCGAAATTAATCAAAATAATGTAGTTATCGAAACTATATTTTAAGGCTGTAAACCTTTGATCTTTCTTTATCCACCGTTGATATTTCGGCTGGACTTGTCTCGGCTTTCGCAAGACAAGCAATGTCTATCAATAGTGTAAACTTTACACATTTTTCCTAGATTCAAAAGCTAGATATATTCAGCCTACTCAACTAAATTCACTCTATTTATATCTCTAAATTCTGCCGTTTCTATTATTAAAAATTGGAGACGTTTTGAAAGCTACGAGTATACTTGCTGTAATTAGACAAATAAAAATCTTAGAAGAACTTCGGCATATTGCATTTTTTTATAAACCAAACGCGGATATTTTGACAAGTATTTGATTTATTTAGTTAACTATTATTATGGTTATGAATTCTTGTAACGCTAGAAAAATTTCAACGAATTTCTGAGCCATCCTGTAATATCACGGAATCAGTCCTATGCCAGTATGTGAAAATTGTCAAAGTGTCGTTTGAAATGTCACCGCAGGACCCACGTTCCACTAGCGCCCCTAGCGGAAAATCGACTCGCGGTAGTCTTCATTGGGCCCAGGGCGGCATGCTACGAAGTACGAAGGGCGACAAAGCCTCCCGTCGCGTTCTTCTCTGGACGCGTTTTGTCGCATAATGGGGCGGCAAAGATAACTGACCCGGGGCTCCAAATTTTTAAATACGCCTATTCTATAACGACAAAGATAAAAATATTATTCATTATATATTCAATCTCTGTAATGTTTCTCAACATAAAAAATGTAAACAGGTCAAGTGTGGGTTTGGCTTGGGAAAAATATAAAACATTGTAAATAACTGGTCAAGGCATTTGTTCGTTTTTTTTTTAAATCAAAAATCGAATCACTGCATAAACATAAACATCTCGTACTATTTGTGTAGGTTATATTTTAGTTAAAGTTAGGTTATTATTAGGTATTGTAAGCACCTTATTTCTTGTACTATCGCGTTCAAAATTGCATGGGCAGTTTATAATTTGAGTTCATTCACTAATTGCCCGTGCGCTTTTGGACGCGTGTCACACGCGGCGTGTGTACCTACATGAATAAGAGACATATTTAAATACTTCACTGCTGCTTGACCGGTAGGTAAATTGAAGTTTTGATAACTTTATTTGTTAGAGACGACGTAGACTGACTCAACGGGGAATATTGGTATTTGGTCGGGCGTAAATAGCGAACCATGAACAACATTATCGACAGTAGGTACGCAATTAGAACGATGATCGATGTCTCAAGTAAGCCGTTAATTGATAAGATAATGGCCTGAGCGCATTACCAAGTCGGTTATCAGTTTTTTTATTGTTAAGATCCATAATCATAAATTGATTAATATTGGATACTTTAAATACCTAAATTCCTCCAGTAAATGTAGATTGTACCTACATTACTTTCTCGTAGATACGTCCCTACTTTAATAAGTCATATAATACACACACACATACTGCACATCTATAAGCCAAGTATCTTCCTTGAAAAATTGAAACTACAAATGGTTTTTAAACCATTTAAAGTTACTTCTTGTTTTTCTTATTTGTCGTAGGTACTACGACATATTTACGTAGCAAAATATCTAAGAAGATAATGTAGTTAGTGTAGTTACCAGATACCTACGTCTCCAATAAGCACCAACTTACATTTTAATTGGTCGGGTAAAATAGTTAGCGCCACTATTGTACCATCCGGGGTTAGTCAACTAATTCGGAATTAAACGTGAATTAATATGTAATTTGACAGCTTGGCGTTGGTGCAAGTGGTCCTTAGAGTCAGAATATTTCTCCAATACCTAACCTTATTATGTTATTAAAATTATACTGGAGGAGTTTAGTGACGCACAAGCTCGGCGTTGGTGCAAGTGGTCCTTAGAGTCAGAATCTTTCTCCAATACCTAACCTTATTATGTTATTGAAATTATACTGGAGGAGCTTAGTGACGCACAATTCTGAAAGATACTAATTCGATCAGTCTATTTTTGAACTCTCTTATTGGTACCTACTTAATGCACAATTGCAGCCACCCCCACAAAAGCATGGAGCTAGTCACACCTATGCTGGTCATCGTTTATCAAACGAGCGAGTGAAGCGAGTAAGTTCTGCCGATCTACTTGGACAATCCTAGTTTGTTTGTATGTATGTATATTTGTACGTATGTTTGTTCGATGATACTTCGAGTGTCGTTTATCCGATCGTCGTGAAATTTGGCAGAATTCGAATATTATTCAATATGACTCAAATCGGTCGTGGAGTTGCCGAGATATTAGGGGTCGCGAGTTCACGTTCGGAGCGAACCACTCATAATATGTAGTTATTAGTAGTCGCATCTATATATTTTCGCTTCATACGCAAAAAGACAAGGACTTCTGACACTAAAAAACCCTGTCGCGGTTTTTTAGTGTGTTCCTTCGGGCTTTCTGTCAATTGTTAAATAGAAGCACTCGTAATAACGCCAACCGCAGCTAACCGCTAACACAACGTTAACTGTCAAATTCGTGAACTCGCGACCCCTACATTTCAGCAACCTGTTGATCGATTCGGCTCATATTCGAACTTAAATATATTTATCTCATCTAACCACGACGATCCGATCAACGATACTCGAGTTATCGTCGAACAAACATACATACAAACGATGGACTGTTCAAGCAGATTGGGAGACCTCACTCGCTTCGCCCGTTCGTTCGATAAAAGTACCTACTAATCGATATTGGTCAAACATTCAACATTCTTTAACTAGTGGATCGCCCCAAACTTGAACTCGCGAACCCCCTATATCCCTTTACGGATTTGGCTGATATTTGAAATTTTATTTACTGTAACCACCTGCCAAATGTCACGACGTTCCGATCAACGATACTCGAGCTATCGTCGAACAAACATACATACATACAAACGTGCATAAAAACGACGGATTGGGAGAACTCGTTCGTTTAACATTTGTTTTACCCGACCGATTAAGATGGATGATAATATAATATAATAATAATATGTACCTATGTTGGTGCGTATTTGACTGATCTACTCTGCATCTGCCACATGTGTATGTATCTAACTAGTCATAGCCAATGTATGTTTAAGTGATAGGATAAACTCCAGTTAGGAATGCTACATTGCAGCAGTGTGAGCACTCTTAATTAATTGAGCTGATCAGTTTCTTTACTCAGTTTTCATGGCTCGAAATCTGAAGTGACAAATATAATGCTGACGGGTGAAATAGTTTTCAAGTTTTGTACTCGTTGTGATAACCACACAATTTTTGGTAGAAATTTAGTAATAATAGTTGGAGATCCGATAGCGCGTAGATATTTATTTGTTATCGCGTTATCGGAGCACTCCGCCCCCCCCTCCACACTCCTCGCCGTCCCGGCCCGCAGCTCGCCCAACCCTTGCCCATCATGTAGAGTGATGTACAACGTTCTTGCTTGTATGCTATCAATAACAACATTTTGTAATAAGATAGGAATGGAGTGTTCAAAATAAAAACAGATGCATTTTCACAACGGTGTTCAGAATATACCTATATTCGTAAAACACAAGACCACCACGTTATTTAATTATAACTTTTCTTGTTAATTTAGAACTCTTTAAAAGTTTTGCGTGGATTTGAATAAACGTAGGTATAGGTTTAATTTCTTAACATAGGACTCCTTAGACACTTCAAACGATTGTAATCAATGTCTTGATTTTGACGAGCTCCTTATTCAATGGGCGACGATTCGAACTCTGTTTTCGCTTTCGCTGTCTGTGACTCTATTTCAACAGCTAGGTCAACAGCTTAATTTTCCATTGTAAGTTTTTATGTTGCCGCTTCTACAACTAGTGGTTCGCCCCGGATTTGAACTCAACTCACGACCTCTATATTTGGCACATATTCGAACTTAAAAAATCTTTTTGTATCATCTAATCACCTGCCAAATTTAGGGCGATCTGACCAACGATACTCGAGTTATCGTCAACAAACATACATACTTACATACGACGACTTGTCCAAGTAGATTGGGAGAATTCACTCCCTTCGCTCACTCGTTCGATAAAAGGAAATAAAATACTAAACAAAACTCGTGATTTTCAGTTTATTGGGACATTTTGCTAGACAAGCTAAGGGGAGACAAGTAGGCAGCTGTGAAGAACATTTTCCTTAAATATTTTTATGTAACTACAATATTTCTTGAAACAAAAGGGTAATAACCAGAAAATATGGTAGTTATATGATTTATTGAGACAAAAAGGAACAAAAGTGGTACAAAAATCAGAATATTTAGGTATGGTAGTTATTACTTACTGCTTTTTATACGTACACACACACGTACGTACATATAGGTACGGGGTGCTACAATGAGATTTTACTCTCCAAACCGAGCATTTTTACCATGGGACCAACACTGAAAGAGCTACAATTAACTACTTTTTTCTTCAAATAGTTCGGAAAATCAGATGTTAACCCTTTGTGTGGGGTAGAAACTATGGGGTCAGTCAAATTTTTTTCGCGATATCGACGTTTGGTCCCGTAGTGAAAGAAGCTCAGTACAATAACTACTTTCTACAGGGTGGAAAGACACGACGATCCTTCTCGCAAAGGGGGGTTAGTTTAAGTGAAGGAGAATCGATTAGTAATGTTTATATTTTTGTTACGAACAATCAGTAAAAATATTAAAATTAATTAATGTTCTTCTTAGTGACAACCCTGCTATTACTATGTACTATACCTACATGTAACTGTAATGTGACACTTTATGTTTACAAAAATTTGCTCGACATACCGCAGCACTCGCTCTTCAAACCTTGGTGCAATGTGAACTACACCTCCTCCCCGTTGGTCGTTTTGGCCCGTTTGTGGTACTATGGGCTGATTATTTGCCACGCGATCAAAGGCCCGTAAAATTGACATACGGCTAGTTGGGTGTGGTGGAGGATATCTTTGTCGATAGCGTCGTAACGTCTCGGCGGCATTATAATTACACTCCCCGTATAACATAAGCAAATTTAGGTAATCGCGGGCTCCCAAGGGCATTTTGAAAATAGGTTTTATCACGTAATTTGCAATTTATTTGCGTCACTGTTTTATCACGGGTAAGACTGAGTAAAAATTAATATTTTTCCCAAACAAAATAATACAATTACAATAAATAGGTTCATAAAGCCCATAATACACCGCCAGAAGAGCATACTAGGCGGGGTGCGTGGAAGCTAGAAAATGCTGTTGGTTAACCGATTTGTATGGAAATAAATGCAAAAGTAACATGTTTATTTGAATTATAAAAATAAAGGCTTCAGAAGATATTATTTTCAATTCTACGATTCTGCATGTATAACTGCCCTTAGTCTTAATTTATCTATGGTTAGTTAGATTATTGTAAGTGGGTAGTTCACACAATTGTAATATTGACTGGGAAATATTATGGGGTAGAAATGTTGTTTTGGTAAATGTCACTGACCTTTGTGTTATTGTTAAATGTTATTGAACCTAATGAGGGTTGTCACTTGCAGTATTTTGCATCAAAAGTTAACTGCCTATAACTTAAAAACGCTTACGAATATGAGCCTAGTTTCTTTAGAGGAAATACAGTACTAAATCTAAACAATCCCCCTTTTGCGGAAAGGATCGTCGAGCCGTTCCACCCGGTATATGTAGGTTGACTATTGCGCCTCTTGATTTTCTCTGGTATCTCCCCAAAACTCATGAATTATGTATATTAGAGATTATTTGGTGGCATATCACGAAGTGAAATGGAGTTGGCATTACGGGTAAATAGTTAGAAAACCAGTCCAAAAATTTGTCCAACGGTTTTTTTTTTATTCTAAGGGCTTCTTAAACAACACGATAATGGCGTCTTGCGCCATTGTTACAACAATATATAAAATACGACTGCGAGAAACTCTATGTAGAATATGCCACATGTTGCAAATACAGCGTAACGCGTGCCCCGTCCAGTCACGCGTCTATAGTATTTTTCTGGTTTGTAATAGATGCCTACCTATAGACACAGAACCTATGCATTGTCACTACATATTTTATTTTATTTTATTTTCTTTTCTTTATTGAAAAAAAACGATATAGGCCAATAACATATAGATACAAGATTACAAATTGGTACATATAGCCTACATCCTAAAACAATTCCCACTGGGAGTTCTGCTAGTAATTTTAAGATAGCATTGTGATTGGAGCTAACATCTTTGGGTACTTACACAGAAAAAAAAAACTTAACAATAATGATATTTCAACACATACAGGGCTGAAACAATTAGATAGAAGAAATTAAATAGAAGAAGAAAAACTATCTAAGTGTCAAAAGGAGGCTGCAACTAGGTAGGAGTAGGGTAGGGGCTTAGAATTACAGGAGCAAGTTGACTTTAGTCGCTTTCCACTGTCTGTCTGTCCCTTTGTATGCTTAAATCTTTAAGTATGCAACGGACTTTGATGCAGTTTTTTTAATAAAGGTCTACAATAAAGTCTGCTATGGTATAATAATATGTCTATCTCTTAGGGATAACCTACAATAAACTTTTTTTATCCTTGTTTTTTAACGAGAAATAATGGCTTATCCACGAAATACATTGCGCATTTAATTTAGATCAATATGGTATTTTGGTATTTTAAATTAATATTTTCGAAGATATTACAAATTTATAATGCAGGGACATAGCGGTTGAGGCGGTACAATGACAAAAAAGATATGAACGTCGTATATACTCGTACAATAGACATTCTGTAGGTAGTATGTTTTAGTATCAGCATTGCACCCATGCGAAGCCGTATTTTATATTGTTGCTAGCAATATATTAAAGTTCTGTTGACCTACTTTATTTAAGAAATAAAATTGGCAGGAATAAGTATCATTATTGTTTAAAGTAGTAGCTGCAATAAAGTTTTATTCAATATGTTTTTCAGTCACTTGATGAAGGGCTCGTTCACAAATCACGTGAAGATTTATTCGGCTATTTTTTTACCCCCAAATCATTGGTGAGGTTCGAGGCTAACCTCCGCTCTCCGCTTACCTCCCGTGTAATCTTTCCCTTGACCTAATTTTAAAATAAATATTATTGTATTCGTAAATCTGATTTATTTCATAATTTCTACTACTTACATATATATATATATATCGTAAAAAGGCTCGATTATGAAGTGAGATAAAGTGATGATTTAGGCTTTACCTACATTTTTTATTGGTTTCGGTCAATGTAGAAAAATAAATAAGATGTGTTTGGAAACTTTAAAACCTCGCGTGATTTGTACTAGCACAAAGTGGAACGGCAGGTAGGTTACTGCTCTACTTTATTCTTTATTAATTCTAATAATAACACCTAACAAATGTAACACTGCAAAAATATTACACTACAGTTATAGATATAGCAACTTTTATCGTTTATTGTGTTATATCATGGGGGTAGAGCAATGACCTTTCAAATAGATTTATCGCAAGTTTCTTAAGATATGCAAAACGTTATCTCGTTTATCTTAACTATGCGCTAATGTGAGACTGGTTATCTTAAACTTTTGATAATCGTATCTAACAGATACTGCCTAGTCGGACGGCCGGAGCACCCCGCAACGCGCGCAGACGAGGCCTTCTATACTTGCATCGTTTTACTACAGCTGCAATGTACTTGCAACTGTTGCAAGTATTACTCTAAAACAATAAGATCGTAAAACACGTGAATGCTTGCACTCAAGTCATCGCTGAATCACCGAAGTTGTTTCGAGAAGTACCTACCTACAAGTGGAGCTAAACAAATTGCGTGCGGCGCAAGTGAGTAGAATATTTGAAGATAGGTACCGTTTGCTAATTGCTACTAATGTTAAGGTGCACACGTGCGAGGGTGGTGCCAAATTTTTTTAGGGTTCCGTCACTGAACGGCGTACTATCAAATGATAATAACCATACAAATTGTATGGTATTAATTATGACAAGCCACATCAAGGGAGCTTTATATATGGTGGTAAACCAATTCCCACGAGATTACTAGGTACCTTCAAAATATGTAGGTAAAATGTACCTGTGCACCATAAAGCCCAAATACCTATAACCCAATAATGAAGAGGTATGTTTTAAAATGTACCTATTAGCCAGTAGGTTACTGAGACGACATAGTTATATATACCATCAAATTTATTTTAGTGTGACCCGTTTAGAGATAATCATAAGTATTGAGCAAGTGGGGGTTCTGGCATTGCGGACGCGCCGCTCCGCGTTAGGTGTGTTCGCGAGTGACGTGATAAGGTGAGCAAACAGCGCCAACAGCAAATATTTGTAGGGGCCGTCGCCCCCGCCGCACCCTGCACCTCCGTCGTCGTCCTAGGTCTCCCTCGACAGCAGGATCACGAATCCTACGCCCAAAACCCTTGTTATTGTTCTAGCTACATCGCCTCACAATGAGTCTAGTAGGCTGAAGCTGGTGGCGCATCGCCGTATCTCCGTATCCCAAGATATCGCGATAGCATCCCCGATACGGAGTAATTATCAGATAGAGACCTACAGATTTGATTAGGAGTACTCGTATCTGCACCGTCCGCCTCATTACACTTAACACGGCGCTCGCGCACCCACTGTTAAGATAAACCATCAGGAAAAAGTTAAAATATGCCAGTTCCAATGTATTGTAGTTATTACTAGTTATTGAACTGATCGTGTTAGGGGTCGCTTAGTAGTTAGCCCCATAGCTAGCGCGAACAGTGTCAGTGCAGTGGTGAAGTGTATTGTGGCTGTGCAGTGGTCGTTTGCGTCACCGGGTGGCGGCCGACGCGCGCCTAATCCTTGGCTCGGATCTGATAGCTACACACATCGACGGATTATTGATGGGCGCCGCTCACCTTCATCGCGATCTTATCAGTTGTTTTTTGTCGAATGTTTTCCGTGAAAAGCTAATAAAACGCGGCGGTGGCGGCTGCGCGGCGCGGGAGGGGCGAGCGTCGCACGTGACGCGCAATGGCCGCTGATAAGCCGGCGCCATATTGTTTCAGCGAACCCCCTGCGCCCGCTCGCACCGCACAACTAGCTTAGCCTGAAATGAGCACGTTTGCATGACAGTGTCGCTTATACGTACGTACCTACGTTTAGGTATTATGCTCTTCATCTGAATCACGCGCTGTAATCGTGATAGCCTAGGCTAGGCCATGAAGAAGGTAATAAGTACCTAACGCATGTCAAGTCAATGCATAGTCAAGGCCTGTAAGATCTCGCTCTACTTTCTCTCACACATACATTCCGTGTATGAAATATAACATTAGTCCAAACGTCCTACTAGCGACCTACAGCATAGCAAAAAAAAAACCGGCCAAGAGCATGTCGGGCCATGCTCAGTGTAGGGTTCCGCAGTTTTAAAAAGTGTTTTAATAGATACCATGCTCAATATGCTTATAATAATTAACAAGTCGATGATACTTTTGATCACACGCGTCCCGACGAATTTATACAAACTAGACGCGTTATGTATGTAGGGTTTTCGGGGGTAACTTTTGATCACGTGAATCGATTTGAATCATTCTTTTCTTATTACAAGGAAGATACGTGCGGTGTGATAAATTAAGTACTCAAGATAAAAGAAGTGTTTGCATATACAGTTAAATTACAAACATAATTCAGATTTTTTTTTGTAAACATTTTCAAAAACCGTTCAACTAATCAAGTTCAAAATAATTTTCCTAGAAAGTTCTTATTAAGTTCTTCTCTTTTTAACTTATAGTTCAAAAGTTAGAGGGGGGGACACATTTTTTTAAACTTCTGGAGCGATTATTTCCGAAAATATTAACTTTATCAAAAAATGTTCTGAGTAAACCCTCATGATTTTACAAATACCTATCTATATCCAATGATATGCCACACTCTAGGGTTGAAACGAAAAAAAAAATCACCTCCCACTTTACGTGTATCCTGTAGGTATGTACCCTAAAAAAGAAATTATAACCACTTTTTATTTTACCACTTTGCTGGCGTAACCGATATACATATTCGTGCAAAATTACAGATTTCTAGTACAGTCACTGAGATTATCCGCGGACGGACGGACGGACAAACAGACAGACAGAGCGAAACTATAAGGGTTCCTAGTTGACTACGGAACCCTAAAAATGGACCTAGTCACTGGGCAGTAGATGGAATGCAAAGTGTACATGGCTTCAGGCTTAGTCATACTTGTTTCGCATACTCGATGCACACTATTATATAACATTATACATTACATTATAGACATGAAGGTTTGTCTGATATTCAGATTGTATAAGAAACCCTATATAGAGACAGAGTATGCAGCCCAGTGCACCGATTATCCTTTAAAGGGATTAGTGGAGGGTCATTTCTTCATACAAACAAACATGGGCTATATATATATATATACTCATCCGTTGATCGTGATGAAGCGCGGTAAATAATGTTTGGGCAGTCTAAATAATTACTTTTATCGAATACTGAATACTGAGACTACACCAAAGGCGGCACCCTGAATAATCTGCAAGATGTAAAAAAAGTCTTATACCTAACTAATTTAAATTTTCGTGAGTTATACTGACATTAAAATTGTAATTGTAAAAAAAAAGTCTTATAACTATTTTTTACTTTTGTGCTGTTTCCATGGAAGGTTTTCGTGGAAATAGCAATTAAAAAAAAAACTTTGAGGCAGGTCGGCTTTCAGTTGTAAATTATATGACGTTTCTATTCTAGGCAATGCTAGTGAATGTGAGTTTCAGTTTTAGGGTTCCGTACCCAAAGGATAAAACGGGACCCGATTACTAAGACTCCGCTGTCCGTCCGTCAGTCACTAGGCTATATCTCATGAACCATGGTAGTCAGACAGTTGACATTTTCACAGATGATGTATTTCTGTTGCCGCTATAACAACAAATAGTAAAAAACTGAATAAAATAAATATTTATGGCGGCTCCCATACAACAAACTAGATATTTTTGCTCGATATTGATAACGGCAACAGGCAGTCGTTTGAAATATTTACATAATATTTAAAAAGGTTCCTCGGACACAAATTTTATGAATCGAATATTTTCAGTAATAAATATGTTTTCGCTCTGATAATATGAAAAAGTGTGTACGGAGCAGGGTCTCCCTACCTCACCCTCTAACTTCTGATCGAGAGGTCCAAAAAATGGTAAAAAAAATCAGGAAGATACAAACTTACCATGAAATAGTTATTTATTATACAAGGGGGCAAAGTTGTTGTTTAACTCTCGGGCTTATATTGAGACCCGAGCAAGTGAAAGATTCCAAAATTGAGCCACGAGCGTAGCGAGTGGTTCAATAACTGGAATCTTGAGCTTTACGAGGGTCTGAAGGCACGAGAGTTGAACAAACTTTGCCGCCGAGTGTAATACAACATTTTTCCCCTCACTATTGCGAGGAAAATACAGACTAAATACGATTATAAATCTTATCCACATGTAAGTTATCTTGAAGAAACCATCAAAAATCAATTTCAAAATTTTTTATACAGTAGGTACGCTCCTGGTACTTAGATATTGCCAACAGCTTACCATGTGTGGGATAAGACATGATCACATGACCAATTTAAGGGGTGACCTCCGATTGCGCATATTTACTATGGGCATATAGGACTCACTTATACTGGACTGGTGGTAAGTGATAGGAATTAGATTACTTTGCCCCACATGTGGATAAAATGCGTTTTTCCACGCTAGTTTTAAAGGACAAAACAGCGCTTTCCGAGCTAGTGAGGGGAAAATTATTTTAAACATATTTCAAGCCATTATTGAGTTTGTGCAAAAAAAAACTATTTAATACAAAAGGACGTAAGTGTATGGAAAATTTGAAAGCAATCACGCCGTTTTGCTTGTCGACACGCCGGCCAAGTGGCCGGTTTTTAAATTATAGTGGTAGGTACTTCACTTTCTGATTTGTACGTATATAATACACAATAACGGCCTCCTAGCCTAGTTGGTAGTGACCCTGCCTACGAAGCAGGAGGTCCCGGGTTCGAATCCTGGTCAGGGCATTTATTTGTGTGTTTATCACGAATATTTGTCTATGTTTGACAACGGCCTCCTAGCCTAGTCGGTAGTGACCCTGCCTATGAAGCAGGAGGTCCCGGGTTCGAATCCTGGTCAGGGCATTTATTTGTGTGTTTATCACGAATATTTGTTCCTGAGTTATGGATGTTTTCTATGTATTTAAGTATTTATATGTATCTATCTATTATATATATCGTCGTCTAGTACCCACATCACAAGCCTTATTGAGCTTACCGTGGGACTAGGTCGATTTGTGTAAAATTGTCCCACAATATTTATTTATTATTTATTATTTATTATTTGTTCCTGAGTTATGGATGTTTTCTATGTATTTAAGTAGTTATATGTATATGTCTTTAATATATATCGTCGCCTAGTACCCACAATACAAGCCTTATTGAGCTTACCGTGGGACTAGGTCGATTTGTGTAAGATTGTCCCATAAAATATTTATAATTATGAGCGTGTCACAGTCATATTTTTGCGATCTTCATAACGAAAGATATTATTGCAGCCATTTTTTTAAATTAACTTCCATGCATGTCCCACGAGAAGCTAGGGAAAAAGTGGTCCATTCTTATCCAGTCCATAATAATAATAATTGCAGCTATTGCAGGTGACTGTATCTACTTGTACAAGTACTTACGCGAGGACATACGAGGTTCACCAATCATCATGGTATGTTGCCAATTCTTACAATTATATATTTAATTCAGGTAGGTTATACATATAAGGAGGATACATACCTGGATGTACCTAGTACAAAGCTACTTTTAGTAAGTAGATAATTACTTAACATAATTAAATGCAGTAGTTAATGTCTACATGGTCGACTTAGAGACTTACGTAAGATGATTATGATATTAAAGTTGAACTTTGAATATTATTAGTGAGAATCCTTTTCGAGAAAAAAGCCCACGATCAATGGTTCTGAACTGGACAACGATTGATTTAAAATGTTACCTACGTTTTTTACTGATGTGTAAGATCCTATCCATCCTAGATGTCTGTTACCCATAAGATTTTTTTAAAATTGTTGGCTTAACCAATCAATCCTCTTAGGCCCACTTGCACCACCCAGGGTGCAAGCGGGTTAGCCGAAAACCCGGAGTAAAGCTGTCAAATCCCATACAAAAAAACGCTTAACCCCGGGTTATGTGGCTAACCCCGGGTGGTGCAAGTGGCCCTTAAATAATGATACAAGCAACATATTGAGTGTAGCTATTTTATTGAAAGCATTGCTAACATAATATATTTACACGATGCACCTTAAAGAAGGGATGACTATTGTTGGAATCTGCTATTTTACATCTTTATTATTTTGTTTAAAAACACGAAAGTAAAGAAAACAAGCTAAGGTTTCGTCCCAAAAAGTCAGACCCAACAATAGCCACTTCTTTGACATAGCCAGGTACTACTCATTCAAAAGAAATCAAATGTCAGTATAAATTTATTTTAACGATAATAATATTTTCATTCAACATGCAGTTTTTCACTACACTAATAAAATACAAACGAATTACATCCTTCAACGACATGAGGAACCATTTATATTAAGTAAGCACATTCAAGACACTTTAGAGAGTTAACAAACAGATCTGTCGTCTAAGGTACTTACAGCATTTGAGACAATTATTAAAAATTATAAAAAGTAAGACTGCTTGTGACTGATGTTCCAATTTAGCCGCAGTAGCACGGTCCATCATCAAATGCAGAAAGTACTTATACTTAGGTATAATATCAAGTGACAAAGTTGCAGACATCGTTCGTATTATACAAAAGAAAACACGTTTTTTAAATAAGGCACTGAAGGTAAATTGTAGCCATATGAAATAGAATTATGCAATGATGTTAATAAAGTCGGACCAGGCTAAGTTTGCATCCATTTTGATATACGTACGAGTAAGAGACTACGCAAGTGTTATTTTAAACGTAACACTTCTATGAAATTATGGCGTTTCTATCAAAATCAACGCATAATTAGCTTAGCGCAACTAACTGACAAATTCCGTATGAATTAAATTCTTAACTCCGAGTTAGCTGGCTAACCGTAGTTGGCGCAAGTGCACGTTGTATATATTTATTTAAATTAACATAGGTATGAGACTTTTTCAGACAAAAGGACAAACACTGTCAGTTGTCGATAAGGATGACTCCTTAGTACGCAATTTCTCCACCTTACATCTGATTGCATTAGTGGCAAGCGAAAACAAGTCACCTTTTTCTTGATGAGAATAGATATGTCTTATCAAGAAAAAGGTGTCATTCTGCCAATGTTGAATCAAAGTGCATCATTAGGTACTATATCATTGAGCACACACTTTAAATTCATGGTATGTATTAACATGGCATACAAAAATTCAATACACCTTAATACAAGCGGCGAATCCTGTAACATAGACATTACACAGAGTGTACAGAAACATATACGACATCGATTTCCGTTTCTTAATGCGCGAGTTCAAAAACGTTATGCACATAAGTATGTGGTTTAAACACAATCAATCTTCATTTATACCGATATCAGTCGAATTAGAGACTATCTTATCATTTCTACTATGCTTAAGTGTAATAAATTTAAGGAATGTTTAACAAAGTCATGGAGTTTGATATATACTATAAAGAAAGGCGCTAAAATAAAGCGACCATAGCTTCCTTACGGCATTTTACATGAGCAGGGTAGGATTGGGAGCACCATCGCCTAGCGCGCGCGAGAGGAATGCATTTGGGCAGTCGTACTCGTCTATGAACGAGTAAAGTATTTGGTAACAAAAATAAACACAAACCATTAGGCTAAGTGTGACGCTCAGTAGTTAAACTTAACTTCGTCTCGCATAAGTTGCTAGTAAATATCCTTTCAAATTGTAATCGTAGTTACAAAGATATCAACTTAATAATCTAAACTAAATAATGATTATATCGCAGATAGTTACAAGAATTGTAACCGTCTATCTCGCAGATCATTTTCATCTTAAAGGTTTAAGTAAAACTATATAGGTACATTTATATATAATAAGTTTAAGACTGTGTACTTGTTTGGTAAATATTACGCGAATATGGAAGATGAAAGTTATATACAAAATTAAAATATCCGACTGTACACATTGCATATTTGGTCAACTAGCTACGACTCTTTGGTCGAACTCGCTCACATCTCTAATCTAAACTACTTTAGTAAATAAAGTACTGCTTAACTAAGTGAGATTCTATATTATTATTCTCAACGTTTAAAATATATTAATTTACGCAAGGAGTGGTGAGTCTTCCTAGCTAACTCCAGTTTGTTCCGCCGTAGTGTCACGTTGACGACTTGTAAATGAATCGCTACTTATACGTATAACAACAGCAAATAATAATGACATTGTACTTTTGTACCCTGATAGAGTTTAGCACTTGACAGATATTTTAATCAAAGTCACCGTAAGTCATCCTAATGTAAAAGATCACGCAAACATTGAAATATTTCCCGTAGTGTTCGTCGCGTTCCTCGCACGGTTCGCCACGAGCCACGCGCCTGTGTCAGGATAGGCAGACGGCGGGCTCAGCTGCCGATGGAGACGACGGTGGGGCGTTCCAGGCGGTCGGCGGACTCGGGCGCGCGCCGGAACTCGTCCTCGTAGAGCTGCTGCGCGTGCACGTGGTGCAGCAGCGCGGGCGAGTGTGCATGCGCGTGGTGCGCCAGCGCTCCACCATGGGCCGGCGGCGGCTCCTCGCGCTTCAGCTGCTGCTGCACGTAGTACCCAGCCAGCGTGAGCCCCCGACTACTCTCGCCTACGGACGACGCTGCCGTCGCTCCCGCATCCACTGAAATACGTTATTTATGTGCATTAGAATTAATTTTTCACTACGAACTAAGCATAAGGCGCAACTTATGGAATTACCTACAGATCCCTTACCGACAAACGAGAACGTGTACTATTTATTTAAATACGTACCTACCTAACAACCTTTTGCCTGATAACATCAGAAATAAAATATATATACAGCTAACCCGCGACCGCGCAGTGCGTCGAGTCAAATTAATGTACCTATCAGTACCTACTTCGACAATAATAATTAACATTTATAAAAGAAGTCGCGTTGGAAAACGGGCAGTAGATAGGTAGGAGTCTAAATAAATCGCGTAGGTATTGCTTACACCTGGAAAGGACTAAGTAACCATGGCGATAAAAGTGCCTTTATTTTCATTCCACACACTTTTTTGGTCGACTGCTAAACTTAGTTCTATTTAGTTGAATGTTTTACTTGTATTAAGTATCACGATTTTTTTAATGTATCCCTTGAACTCTGTCATTTCTTTCTGAACGGATATTGATATAAGTAGGTAATATAATAAGATTGGCCCCTTTTTTATCTAGTGCTGATCGTGGAATCTATAGATTTCCTGTAACCCAGTTTATGTATTTTTTTTCAAGGAAAAATTTATGGTATCTGTTTGTATTTTTTAAATTATGTACCTATTTATTTTTAGAACATAGGTATCCTGTAAACGTCAAAATATATACCTTAAGTCTAAAATAGGTCCTTGAGGCATTGTACCCAGGATACTGGGGGCATTTCCTCGTTGTGCGAGGAAGCCACCAGCTCTTCGGTCACCAGTTTCATCAGTAACACCAGACGTTTCGCGATTTCTAATATGATATTTTGTATTTATTTATACATAAAATTTCCTAAATTGTAAGAAATGTAAGAAGAGTCTGTTTTTTAGAACTACTGACTTAGCTACGTATTCGTTTATAAATTGGTACTTACAGAGATTTTCCATTTTGACAGCAGTGGAATGCGAGTGTTGGCTTAGACTCTTCAAGCTGCGCTCTGCTTTCAGGCTGTTCTTAGGCTTTCGCTTTCTCGTCTGAAATACGGTATATAAAATGGTAAACATAAATTATGTTATGCGATTTTAAGCTAACATGGTCATTTACACTATAATTACTATTTAAAACGAGATATTTAAAATGTATATTTGTTTTTCTGATAAATTATGTTATTTGGTTATAAAATAACAAAATAACAAAAGATGTAGGTATGTAGTACATAAATGTACCTAAGTCTAAAATAACCTTTGAAAATTTCGGTAGATACGTGGCCGAAATTTGCTGTAAGTATGCTATAGTCAAACTCAAACGTATGATGTCGATTGTTAAAAGTAGGCATAATCAGATTCAATGAAAGCGGGTGTGATATCAAAGTAATGTAACTATGGTTAAAGATATCCACGGTTTTGTAAAATTATTGAAATTTTGCCCCAAAACGATCATTTTTAACACGCTTTAATTCATAATTTATGTCAGCCAACTCAGGAAAATATTAAAACAAGACCTACCTAGGTTTACTTATTACTATTAAGTACTTAGACAAAGAAAAAATAAGCATATTAGCCAGTTTTAAAACCATTTTCTCAGAAATTGCGCGACAGCAAATGAATGACTTTTCTTTGAAAAATCTACCATGACTGACATAGAAGTGATCCCATTAGTGTTTCGTAAACCATGTTTGGTACGGAACACTAAAAACGAGGTAGGTACCTACACTAAATCGACTTTCAAAAGGAAACAATTTCTATATGTAAAACAATTAGTGTGCCGTAGTAGAGAAATTTACCTGTATAGAATCTTTCTTCATTGCCATAGGGCGGTTGATGTTGTGCAGCTTGTAGTAGAGGCCACAGGCGTTGCACACGGTCTCGCCGTGCGCGTTGCGGCGCCACAGCGACGTCATCGTCGTGTGGCAGTTGCTGCAGGATAGGCCGGGCCGCTTCGTTCCCATCTGCACACACATGTCCAATAAGCTAGCTCTCTAATGCACATGTACCAGTACAATAGCTGTTCGTTTCATCTACTCATTCTAAAATATGACTACAGACCTATATATTTTCTTTAATTTTTTGAAGTCGAGAAGGTATCCGATAGCCGATAAAAGTTAAAATCTATTCGTGACAGCATTGGTGCGCAGAATTGCTGCAGAAAATTGGCATACCGGTCAAGGTAAAAATTTGCAATTGGCAGCAATGCTGACAGTAAGTGCAATAATAATGTTGTTCTGGACTTATTTGCGATTTAAGTCAATAAAAACTGTCAGCAGTACTGCGCTTCAATGCTGTTATAATTAGAATCTGATCCCAAAACTCAAGTAGGTGGTATTTAGGTAGGTGCTGTTAAATTTATATTACATTTTAAATTTAAATTAGTATTCAAGCACCTACTAATATTAAAAAAACTTAGATCTAGTTTTATTGTAACGCATGCGTGATGATTCAAGCTTGATAGAGAAGAGACAACAGAGCAACATGTGTTAAAAAGCCAATGCAGATGCGGGATTGGAAGCAAGGATTGGACGGATCAAGATTAGGGGAGGACGTACCCCTTTCTTCGATTTGTAGTCAGAGGGGGGAGGGCCGGCGTGCGACGACGCACACAGCGGCGCAGGCGCGGGCATAGAGTGCGCGTGCGGCGACGCGACGCCGTTATACAGGAAGCCTTTGTAGAAATCCGCGCCCGGCGGGGTCCCCTCCGCGGCCACTGCAACTAATACAACTGTCACTACGAGTTGGGGAAGTGGACGCTCGACGGGGCGCGGATTTCTGACGGGCGTGGGGCGATAGCGGTGGCGGTGAAAAGTGGTGCGGGGCGAGTGTTAGCTGTGTCGAGCGGAGGAATGTCTGCGTACGTCGTTGGCGGGCGCGGGCACGGCGTGCGCCGCGTGCCGCTGACGTACCAGCCGGCGAGGCTGCTTGGGCGGCCGGTTCATGCCGTTCATCTTGTTGTAGAGGCCGCACGCGTTGCACAAGTAGTGGCCGGTGCCGTCGCGCCGCCACAGCGGCGTGTCGATGGCGCCGCAGTTCACGCATTCACGCCCCTCCGTGAAAATCTCCGCCATCTCGACTGCGCCAACACACCGTACGTTAGCTCACCACACACCAATCCCTCACTCACTCAATTATATAACTTATCCACGTCAGCCGAGCGTCCATTTTGAAATACTTTGTGCATATAGTACGAGTAGTTAAACATGAATCAGTATTCCACATCGGCAGTTGTTTATATAAAACTGATACAACATGATTCGGCCATAGTAGTAGGGTCTCCTACGAGATATCAGAGGAATACGACAAGAAACAGAATAACGTTTACAAATTGTGATTCATAGAATTATGTATTCTTGGTGCATATCTCAACAAATAATTAGGTAATAAATAAGCTATAATTTCCTATCATTATATCTATGATCCTACTTTCCTTATAATCATAGGGCTTCCGTTCCCTATGATCAATTCAAGCGTGGCTTGGGCCACGAGTAAGGTAAATAGAATATGTAGGTAGGTGCTATCGCGTTCAGAATAGCATTGGCAGTTTATCAAAATCAAAAAATCAAAATTTTTTATTTCGTGTAACTAGACACATATTTTACAAGTACTCATCACATTAAAAAAAAAAAGAAATATTAAGCCTATATATTCTACATTATACAAACAAACCTACCATTTTATAGCACTGGTGGGAGAGTGCAGCCCCTCACAGTGCAACAAAATAGCACAATCGGGTTTATCCGCTATCATCCTAAGAATTCTGTTGGGACTGTCCCGCACCCGGCGCACCAGGGATGCCGCGCGCCCGCGCATGGTCGCATAGAAACAGCTGACGCGCGCCTCCGCAAACATCCCTGATGCGCTACAGAAGCGAGGCAGTCCCATCAGAACCCGGAACGCGTTATTATATTGGATTCGGAGAGCCCCAAAGGCCCGTTGCGAATACTTCACCCACAGGCTGCACGTATAGAGGGAGGTGCAGAATGCCCTAAACAAAGTGACCTTAACCTCTTTAGAACATCTGGAAAACCTGCGGGCTATCATATTCGCCCTCACCGATAAGGCTCTCCTCTCCCTCTCCATGTCCAGGTTATCTTTGAGATCAGCCGCAACGAATGAATGAATTTATTCATAAATTGCCAATGCACTTTTGGACGCGTGTGTAGGTAGGTACCTATTATTTAGATTTGATCTTATTGCAATACGGTTAAATGTTTGTAGTTTGTAAAATGATCAATCAACAGTAAATAATTTAGTGATCGAACAGCAGATGATTTCCGTCCTTGACAATGACTTTGTTGAGATCGATTCATTGATCGCTACAAATCGCTGAGTCGCCGCGCTGCGAGGCTGCCGCGCCGTGCCGCGTCGCCGCGAGAGCACGTCGCGCCAAGGTCGCGCCTGCCCCAACGTGTGCGCGCGTGACTCTTCACAATGACAATAGTAGGTAGTATGACAGTTCTTACTATCCTCTCATATGTATAATATTTATTATTTCTAGTGACCGGAAGACGTAACATGAACTTCCACGAATAACATGAGGCTGTGTAGATCGAATTAATTCTGCATTCAGTAGGCAGTAGTTTCCTATAGAGTCTAATCAGCTTCCCTTTATGAAACATTAATAAGTGCGATTTACTAGAATAGGTACTCGTAAGAAGAGAAAGGTAGGTATGTCATTTGTATGGGAAAGCCAATTATTGCTGAATGTTATTTCGATTTAGCTGGTAGGTAAGGACCTAGATATATATGTGACAGACAAAGTTATGGGCAGCCAAAGTAGGAAACCGTTATGGCATAAAGGAATATAGTATTTAGTTTCTGAATTAGGTATACGCGGAATAGAATAAATAATTTTACGTATTATAGTGCTTTTCAGATAACTTGGCAAAACGATGGCTGCCATTTGGCTAACATATGCATAAAATTTATAAGCTATTTCACTTTTCGAGGTAGATACACCTCCCTCCCACCAAAAATCCCTAGAATATTTTTGTATATGGTTACGTACTATAATGATGAGTCTAACCTTATCGATTATAGGTAGTCTAATTAAATTTTATATTATTATAACGTTTCTATATTAAATTATTATAGAACAAGAATCAAAATCTTACTACAGTCAATGCACAAACAGACGTGAACCGTCGGTATTCAATTACACGAGAGCGCAGGACACTGCTCTGGTCGCAGAGATTTTAACCGGAATGGGTTCTGGCGTTTCCAATTACTCATAATAGCGTTGGCAGTTGAGTGCTGGGCGAATGTGGTTGTCATTAGGCGTATTATGTTATTGAGTGGTGTAACGGGAACCGACGCCATGTGCGTCGCCCGGCTGGCGCTCGCGCTCGCGCTGATCATCGTTGTTATGTCCCAAATCTTCAGGCTCTTGATTTTATTTGTTAGTAACTTAAGCTGAAATTGTAGATGACTACAATCAGCATACAATCAATGTGCATTACCCTTCACACCGTATCAATATCGCACACGTAACAGGAATATTTAAGATCTCACTCAAGCGTACCGTTGGCTACAACTAATAGGTACCTATAACTACGCTTGACGTTCGTTTGTGTCGTTACATGCGCAAGTTGTACAGCCAGCCTACTGAAGTAGAACAAAGGTGTCGGTAAGGCCATTGTCACCCGGCAGGGGCGCGTGCGGGTTGCGTCATGGTTCAACTATGCAACAAACATCATTAAGGGAGCTTTCCTTTCGTAAATCCCTTAGAATATATTATGAGTAATCCGGAACGCGCGTCCTAGCACAGATAAGAAGTGCAACACATTCGAGACATTTGAGTGTTAGTAAGCAAATATGCGGAGACGAAGTGTAGATAGATATCTTGTGCCAGTTTGTTCTGTCGCGGCTGCGGTGTTTGCAGCGCCGGCCCGGGCCCGGCGGCGGGCCGGACGCGGCGCGGTGTTTGCCCGCGGCACGTGCCTTATCCGATACCATTTACGGAATGCGATTTTAATGCGCTTAAAAGGGAACGACTTTATTTTAAAAGGAGACATCGTTTTTTGTCGGGACCTATGCAAACACGCGGCTCGCTCGTTACTTTTGTCTGATGCAACGTACAAGGTGCTTTGTTTTCATTTATTTTTCTAAAACTAAGGTACTACGATTAGCTTGATCATATAATACTGGCAACTTAAAGCTTTTGTATCAAAATATCGAATGTTCTTAAGAGCACTTAAATACTTAAGTAAGTACCTACTACAAGGGTGGTGTAGTAATAGTAACCTATTAAATTAAACTGCTCAATCTGTGGCGGTTAATAAAAGCCAAGAAATATAACCCCCGTTAAAAAATGGAATCTGGGATGCCCCAGTTCAGCTAAACACATCTTCGCATATATGGTTACTTCGCATATACCTTGTCTACGGGATTGATCTTTGGGGTTTAGCTGCAGACCGAGATCGTCCTTTCATTATGCAGAAGAAAGTTGTACGGTCTATATGCCGGGTACCGCCGGATGAACCAGCGAGAAAACTGTTTATAGAACTGCGTATCCTAACAGTCCCGTGCCTCTTTATATTCGAAGTAGGAAAACTAATCCGACGCGTCAGGCATCAGTTCGCCTATGGTACAACGCGTGAAACGTCCAGGCGGACACCGGTTTTAGTTATCCCTAAACATAGACTGGCGAAAAGCGGTAACTATTTTCAAATTATTGGTCCGCGTATTTATAATAAGCTCCCGTCTGAAATAAAGGATGCCACCTCGGATCTCATTTATATAAATAAACTGAAACGTTTCCTCATCTCTAAGGCGTTCTATTCGGTAAATGAATTTTTAGAGGTGTAATTTTTACTAGTTTTTTATTTATTTATTTGATTTACCCCACGTATTGGAACTCGACAATTTGCCAATATTTAATTGTATTAATTATTTTAATTTTTGAAATGAAAATGTACATATATGTAAATATGACAATGTATGATCAATACAAATAAAGAATATGAATATGAATATGTATTGAATACCTGTCTGACTGTATCAAATGTAAAAATAAAACAAATTAATTACATACCTACTTATTAACTGTGCAACACATTGTTATTATATGTATATTATGCTGCCACCAGAAGCAACAGTGAAGTCTATTGCCAACGACAAAACAAAAACGAGTGAAAGGATCACTCTAAACCTTGAAGAAGGTTTAAGTGCCGCTTGTCAAAACTTGTACATAAAAAAATTCAAGTGTGGGCTTCGATCGCAAAAACTAGCATTTTAGGGGTTTGTATTTCTATTTATATCTACTACCTACTTACCTACGCCAAGCAGATTAAGTAATTCCTCTTTTGTATCAATCAAAATTGTATTAATTACCTAAGTCGTGGTTTCTTATTATTATTAAGCGTTCATGTTACTAAATAACTAGTTTTTAGGCATAGGTAGAAAGTATAAAATATGAACTAACTTAATGCTACATCAACTATTAGGTAGGTAGCAACTATAGAATATTTGTATGACTGAGGGACCATATTAAATATTTGCTTCGCTCGATGTTGTAGCACGGAGCGGATGATAAAAAAATATGGTTATATTGTTATAAACACATTTTGCTAACAGTATTTAGCATTAAAGATTTCAATTTTAAATTGTATGTAGACTCGACTGACTCCAGAAAGTCTATTGCACATAATATTTCACCCAAAATGCCCATAAAAAAGAAATAAAATATTTCGAGCTACAAGCATAACAAAAATTACAACTATGTATGTATATGTATAATTATATTTACTAAGTTTCACATTGAAAAAAAACACACTGGCCTTATCAGTCTTGTTTATCACAATGACAATTCATCCCCGATGTTATTTAGAGAAGAATATTTTATAGTTTTGACAGTCGGTCGGGGTTATCGCGACGACCCGCAGCAAAAAATAACACACGAGTTCACGCTCAATACTGAAATCGAAAGGATGTTTACCAGCTAGCTAGTTCACAAATCATGGCGGTTTCGGCGCTGTTAAAACCTTGATACTTGAGATTCGTCACAGGCTTGTGTAGACAAAGAGCCGAGAGCACGCTTATGTCGCATATACTGGTGTCCAGGCGCAGCTCGCGGCCTTCCGCGGGCGGTGCGCACGCGCGCCGTGTACGTACTTCCTGCCCAACCATCATTAACATGCTTCTTTTGTCATGTCATTACTTCTTAAAATAACAATCACTAAACTTTTTGTTTATTCATCCTAATAAATGTGTCAACAACATTAATTATGATTTCTGTAACATGTAATCTTTGTTTTATTTATTTAGTTGCTATATTTACCCTGTTAATGAGGCAATCAGTAGCTGTGTCGAAAAAATATTTGAACCCAGCGGTAATTAGGTATGTTTTAATATACCTAAGAACGAAATTAAAATTGAATACGAGATATTCACCTACCCGTAGCAACTTATTCGTGAATCATAAAGGTTTATATAAGTACCTATTTCTTTTACTTTCTTTCTATTTTTATTTCTTCATAAAATATATTTTTCTGCCTACTGAATTTACCTAAGTACCTACTTCTTGTAGGTACAAACGTATAATTCGTCTAGTTTTTTATTGAAGTGTGTGTGATCCTACCCTAATTACAAAACCCACTTCTTATACCGCCTCATGATATGCTTATAAATTGGAAATTCATTTAAATTCCTATGGCGACCGAATCTAGCGTGTCTATCTATTAAAAAAATATAGGGTGTTCAAGGTAGGTATCTAAAGTAAAATATTCTTACTTGCTGACAGATTGGCGGCGGCAGAGTACTGACGGCGACTGCCCTCTAACCATACTTCCTGAAAATATCGAAAATTATCATTTTATCATAAGGTGGGTAATGTCACTAGTTACTAAAGATTAAGATATCTTGTTTGTAATATTTAGAGACAATCGTTCGTACACCTAGTCCCAAACTAAAAATATTAGTAGCTACTTATTATTAGGCGAACAAAAAACCATGTTTCGAATAGACGTTATTGACACCCATCATACAAATCAATGATTTGAACCCAGGGGATGTAGTTTTGGAACGTCACAACCGCTTAGGCTACGAAGGTTGATAGACGGTATTGTTAAAGTTACTGTTGGAATCGTTTTGGCATCATTTTATAGCATACTTAGTGCGTAACGCACCGTTTTAGGGAATTTAATTCATAGATACCTGGTGCACGTAGGCATTAGAAGGCAGAGCTGTGGTCCCGTACACGGTGGAAGGGCGCGAGGTGGAGCAGGCGAACGGCGTTCCTCCGAAGCGGGTGTTAAAGGCGGGTAACGTGCCGCCGCTGCCGGGCGAGCCGCCAGCGCCACCAGAGCCTGAGCCGGCGCCATCGCCGTACTCCTCCAGTACCGCACCCGGCGCGCTGCCGCTAGAGCCGCCGTAAGACGGCGATCCGCCTAATAACATACTCTTTGTTCAGCTGGCACCACAGCGTGCGTAGCCAAGATGCCAATCGCTCACGCTTATTAACGTATCGCAGCTACCTCTCTCTATCACTCTTCCTTATTAGTGTGACAGTGACAGTTGCGTTTCGTTAGCGACTGAACGTGAGCGATTGGCATCTTGGCTACACACCCAGGGTGTGTAGATATATATATCTGTACACAACAATAACGAACGATAGGCGGTTATCATCGTTGCAAGCGACTGTATAACATCAAATAAGCAACCCTAAGGCCCACTTGCGCTACCCAGGGTTAACCGCTAACTCGGATTTAAGCAGTCAAATTCCATCAACATAAACGCTTAACTCCGGGTTATGTGGCTAACCCCGGGTGGTGCAAGTGGTCCCAAGTGGGTGCTGCAGCTCACATTACACCTAAAGTACGGTTACCCAAATCATCAAAGTATTTAAGTTCAATTTATTTAGAAACATTCGCATACAGCAAATAAAAAAATTGTTAGAACGCTTGTTCGTATAGCATTGCATATATTCGCAAACGGCAGAGTGTTTTACCCTAAAGTATACATTACAAGAAAATACATTGCGGAGTTATACCTGCACTAGAAGTCCAGATCTGCGGCTGTGAAGACAGGTCAGCACCGTTGCCGAAGTAAGGCGCGCCGCCAGGGTAGCCGCAGCGCGAGTACACGCCACTTCCTCCGCCGCCCCTGCACACGCAAACATTCACTCTCTCAATATGCATGCGTAACTGTCTACTAAGTAGTCGAAGTGTAGATTTTTAGATTTTGGGTAGTTAAAACTAAGCGGAGCTATGCTGGGATCGTATCATTTATTTAGAATATTACATTTTAAATTTTACGGTTGACAAAATAGATCAGCAACAGGCATCGTCATCACACTAAAAATAAAGCAATCCGCAACAGGCTTCGTCATTTTCACCTTACGCTAAAACAAATGCTGGGATTATGCTCTAAAGTATAAGACTTTGGGCTGGGACTTTAGGTTATATGGCGTATCAATCGAATCTCTTGTTTTAACATTTGGTAGTACCGGTTAGATAATGATTGCCATTCTATCATAAAAAACGTACGTAACTGGGAAGTCTTAGAAAATGTAAAAATCTTTAGCTGCTCGAGAAGCTAAGCTCACACCAGTGCAACATATTTCAACCTGACTACGAGCTTTCGTTCCTGTACCCTGTTGCCTACCAATCCATCCTGCATTGACTGAAGCTAAAGTATTACGGGTATGAAGTGGCGGTAGGTAAAGTGGAACGCAGTCGCTGAGGCTAATGGCTCGGAACGTCTCGGAAGTGCCCTGTGTTGCTGCGCTTATCGCTCCTTCCCTCCCCGCACGCCGCCCGCGCCCTCGACCCGTTTGCATTCATTACCGTGTGGTGACGGAGCTACCGTTGCACCAACACAAGGGGGCCTTGTACCGTACCGATGCTGATAACGAATACAAATTTCAGACCAAACCAGACATCTCCTAAATTTCCGAAGAAATATTTCAGTCAAAACTCAGTTTCACAAGTTTCACAACACCAGTAGATCTCGATACCTAAACTAATAACTTACCCAGCGAAGATAAACCGTAACGGCCGGCGGCGGCGTACGCCTTATGAGGAAACGAACATATGGAAACACGGATATTTACAGTAACTAAACACCGGCTCATGTCGAGTATAGCGAAACGTGGTCTTTGAACCTAACCTATTAAAAATAGTAGGTATATTACCAATAACGTAGTTCCGCGCGAAAGTCTTGCTTGAATAGCTTTTGTAATGAAGTATGTTTATTTTCCGTGGCACGTGTTCGAATTAATGGTCTCCCTCTAAATAACAAGAAATACCTACGTAAGTAAGGGAAACATTTAGAAGTGCCACTAGCCCGCATCAGGGTACGGAAACGGTATAAATCGAGTTCATATAGTTGTACTCGATGCAGAAAAGTAAGTATCGCCCGCAGACTACCTCGGTGGTTGTCGAACCATTCCCACACGCAGCCACGCATCGCCACTGGACCTCAACACGCGGCTCAGTAGCTACCCCGTCTTCCCCGGAACTCACCTCGTGTATCCGGGTGCATCATCTAATACTTACATGAGATTATTAGTTTGCTAATTATTGCAGTAGGACCTATCTGGTGGTAGTAATAAAAGAACAGAACATCTAGGTATAAGAAAAATATCAATCTAATCTTATATATAATTGGCCGTTATTTGCGCATCATCACCCAGGATTCACACCAGAACGTTAAGTGCCTATACAAATAAATCATTTCGAGACACTCGACCCGGCATTCGACGAGAACAAAAAATGAGTGTACAAATTTTGGAACGATCCAAAGGTCCTTAAAACGTGTAAAATGGCGCGATAAAGGCAGATGAGAACAAAAAGTGTGGCTGTTGACTTGTCATGGGGCGAGATGCGAGGGGTGGCGCAGCGGTGAGCGCCAGCTCAGGCCTACAGTTGAGGGCACAATACCCACAACTACTTACATTAGAAACTGATTAATTTTAGCCACTTCAAGTTGAATAGGTACCCCTTTTAGACCAAGAAAGATACGGGATTTTCACCTTAGCTATACCTACGCAAGGTGGGTTAGAACCTCATTCGCATAACAAACAACTTTAAAAAAGGATAACCCCGTATGTAAGACAATTTGAATATGGCAAACACGTTTGAACGAAAACTGCAGCTGATATTGTAGATAGGTAAGTAAGTTTATATCTGTAAAGATATTACAGGATGGCAGATTACCTTTTGTGCCTGTTCCATTCGCTATTACTATTTATGCTGACTGTACTTCAGTATCTGACAATTGTACTTTTATAAGGGGTTTTAAATCATATAGGTATCGCTCTGCAAGACGAAACGTAATAGTTTAAAAACGAACCACTAACTTGTTTAACTTTCGTGTTATCGAGCCCTCGAATAAAAGCTAACTAATGTTAGTAGGTAACACATGTGAATAATCATTTGTAATTGATCACGTTAATAAAATATTATGTTTTGTATATAGCATAGAGCACACGAATTAGGTTTTATTTTCATAAAAATCTGAAAACGTAGTATGTACCTACCTAATGATTTACATACTTATAAATGTAGTTGTATAATCTACGCGCAATCGGGGTTGCATTTATTTGCATGAATAAATAATAATAATAGGTAATCGCTAATACTTTCTGAGTATATTCCTATTAGGTAAGCATATATCTATAGGAGATTTATTAAGTCGTCGTTTCAACAACCTTAGTTTTCCTTAAATTAATTACTTGTTGTAAACAATATATCTCAAATAAAGTAGACCTTAGAGGAAAATGTAGTTATTACGCGGCAATTATACTCGTGACTTAATTAAATAAATGCGAATTTATTAAACTTTACTTGTTATGAACTATAATTTGCGAAGGACGGTAGCCAATATGTCATCGACGTGTAACTCAAATATTACCTACCAATGGGTTGGGATACGTTTATCTATAAAGAAACTAAATACTGCTTGTGGCAAAGGGACCAAGCAAAGTTTTGTTCAAAAGAAACGAGTCGGGTCGTTGCTTGTATATTTATTGAGTAGGTCATTCACCAGGAGTTGTCTCGCGGAACAAATGCAGGTATGTATTAAATTTAGCTATGGTAGCAGCTTTCATTGAAAATCGTCTGGTTCTCACGTGCGCCGCTCACCACGCACGCCACCCGACACCGCCGCGCCGGCGCACTCCCATCCAGATCTGACGTCATGCGGTCAACCACACACACACACATTATCACTATCACACTGCTCATTTCTGAAATAAACATTTCTCGGGCTATTGATTTCGGTTGAAATCGGTAATTACAGGTGAACCCTCTAAAATGTGAATTTCATACCTACTACTATTAAATATGCACCAGGCAGTTACAACTTTTTGCAAACACACTTTTATCGTGTAAATAAACCTCTCTTCATTGTGCAAACAATCCCATTTTTTACATTCTTCCGCTAGACTTTGGAGTTTCTTCCCTGTTTGTGACAAATAAAAAAACGTCCCGAGTCTATATTATACCCAGCTCAAACGCCTGGGCCAACACAATATTTGCAGAACCAATTGACTTTATTTAAAGGCACCGTTTACTTTTAGTTTTATAATGTTTGCCATAAATTAATGTGAGTGTGGGTCGTGAAACAGCGTGCGCGAGTGTGAGGCGATGTGATGAGGACCCCGGAGCGTGATGGAGGCGGTAGGTATGCGCGGGATCACATCACCGGAAGTCGATGCCATTATTATATTTTCGTAGAAACCACAATGGGACTTCATACTCACTAACAATAGTAATAATAACAATACATATAATTATTGCCTTACGACGTTCTTGTTTAACTAAATAAAAATTATAAGGATAGCCAACTACCTATATCTTACTGTAATAAATGAATATCATTAAATGAGATATTTTCCATGTATATTTGTTTTGAAAACCCAAATATACATGGTAAATGTCTTGTTTTATATAGTAATTATAATAATTAAATCATTATTAAGTATGAAAATATTGACGAAGCCATTGTGCATATTTTAAATGTTATAAACACGTTCTTGTAAATCGCATGAGCATTATATTCGCAATCGCAAATTTCATAACACATTCGCTTAACAGCATACCTAAGTGGTTCCTGTAATATCACAAGTTTTAATCTAGAAAAAAAAATACGGACCATGCGTGCGCATGTTTTAAAACATACTTAATATTTATTCGGGATCTAGCCTCTGGGTACGAATCGAGTCAGTTAAAGAATAATACCTATATTAAGGGTACAACTTAATACACAACGGAGAGGACACAACACTCCTAGGTACCTACTTATGTAGGTACGAATCTACTTTTTATCATGATCGCTATCTTTAGTTTATTTAATTTATTTTACTCTTACGTTCGGACGAAACTATAAACGGTTTCCCAATTAACTCTTGATGAATGCTTATAATTATGAATTTGTCATTTAATGTCGTAGTGGTTGGATCTACCAGTAAATTCAAGGATTTGTTTAATGACACCTACACACGTTAAACATTGACACGTTATCGTCATTTGTCACCGTTGTCTCGGCTTTTGCCACCATTCTAAATATGTAGGTGGGGTCTCCCCGTCAAAATTAATCTCTTGAATTGGCGTACTGGCTAGTCACTACTTAGTTTGTACAAACGATAGGTAACCTACCTATTGCCGTCTGACCTTCCAAGTCTTCCAACCCAGACCCCTCTGGGTACCACTCTAGTGTACGTATTGGGATTAGACCGACTCTCTGCGTGCCCTCTCGAAAAGAGACAGGTAAATATGAAATGAAATTTCCTACATAAGAAAGATAAGTGCCTTAAATTCAATATTAAAACATCTCAATTAATGAAAAGTCATTTGTCCATGTTATAAAATAAATTGAAAGAGATGTCATATAGATACTACAGAAAAAGTGTCCAAGGCCCCTAGTGCCCAAGGTTGGAGTAGAACCAGCGACCTCCTGCTTGCTCGGCTGAGTTCTTAAAAACATGAATCAAAAAATTTACTTATCAAATATAAATATGATTATTTTATGATGGTATTAATGATAAGAATTGTGTTTTAAACATTGTCTTTTTTCCATGATTGCGATATTTATTCTAGCTACGAGTACATGAATAAATGAAAGTGTTTTAATTATAGTATTAGGTCTAGGTACTTATTTAATCTAATATTTATTCGAATAACCCATTTGATTTCGGAACAAAAGGATGACTCACACTAGAACGAGACGGGACGGGGAAGGACGGGACGATCTGTCAGTTTCTATAGAAATCGTTACGTCACATTCGAGGGCTCCCAGCTATCACGTGATTCTTTATATAGAAATTGATAGGTCGTCCCGTCCTGTTGTAAGTAATCCTTTATGTTGTTATTGCATTATTTTTACTATAGTGGATATACATACAAACTTTTTGAATTCCAAACGTTTCCAATACGGTAAATTTTAACCTTGTTTATTGGGTGGCCTTCAAAAAAAGTTTACATTTCAATAAGAAAAATGTCCTCATCATTAAAAAATCTGCTTAAAAATAAATATTGCAGTCACACGCATTCCAAGTAATTCATAATATAGCACACCTTATATTCTAATAGGATTTGTATACCATTAAAGAATATAATCAGTAAAAGTATGTTAGAAAAAATAAAAACTTAAATATTGTTTTTTTTCTCCCATACAAAATTCATATGTCCTCACGACACCCCGCGGTAAACAAAAATTCATAATTTTAGCATTGAAATGAATCGTGTGGTGATTTTTTAAGGAGTTCTTTAATACCTATACACAATTGTTTCTAGAAAATCATTTTTTAGACGATTTCTGTATTAGGTATATGTTTAACAAAATCCTATGTTAAAATTCGGGGACACATTTCGTTCCATTGTGTTACACAGCTGTGTTACGCCGTACCAAACGGTTAAATGCGAAATATGAACACACCAGTGATATAGTACGTCTGGCAACAATTTTAGGTTGCCCCGACGCCAGCGCACATGTCGGTATCTATATTGGTTTTTACGCAGTGGTGAGGTAAAGTGTGTTTTTGTATTTTGTCGAAAAAATTACTAAATTTGGATCTAACTTTAAAGCAGGAAGCTTATTGTTTTTTCTCAGTATTTTTACATAATTCGCTAGATAAATTAGTTGACTATACACATAGGATTCACAAATCCAGAAATTATTTGTCTTCTTTTATCTTCATGAGGTGAAACATGTGGTGATACCCATTTTTGCTTCCATTGTGTGATTTTTGTGTTACGTAACTAAACTTAAGGATCGTTCATATTGCAATTTTCAACCAACTTTAAAAAAGGAGGAGGTTCGCAATTCGTCGCGTTTAAATGTGTCATTGGTTTTTTTTAATAAACATTGTTTTATTTCCATGTATTTGCCAAATTTAGAAATAAAAACAATAATTTCCAAGTTCTATGAAAATCAATTATAGTATCTTCACATAAAACAAACTTTTTTTGTACTTGTGAAGTAGTCCTTATAATTTCCAGTGTGATATTTTCTGCATTTTGTGTCACATTTTTTGAATATTCCATTGTGATATGTACATTTTTTTTGAAATCCACCCTATTATTGAAGAAAGTATTAAATATTTGTGTTTGAAACGGCAATAAAATACACATTTCGCGTAAGGAAACAATTATGACATTATTACTTTGT
This sequence comes from Lathronympha strigana, assembly GCA_949128165.1. Classification (NCBI taxonomy): domain Eukaryota; kingdom Metazoa; phylum Arthropoda; class Insecta; order Lepidoptera; family Tortricidae; genus Lathronympha; species Lathronympha strigana. The sequence continues at coordinate 25,868,678 of OX421901.1, read as the reverse complement.
GCACAGAAAAAACAGCGGGACGGTCGAAAGACAAATGCTTACGGTTCCGTTTGCCACTCTTCGAGTAAGTACATAGCCCAAAAATTATCATGTGAATTATAAGTTAATGAAAAAATACGTAGAAATTCTTTGTTGTCTGGTAAAGGTATGTACTCGTAAAGGCTAGTCTCGTCGTAATGTCATCCGTCATTAGAGGAAGTGATCAACTTTCATGGTTTAAAATGCGTGTAGGCATTACTCAGTTCTACCAACGCATTCATTTCGCATGACAAGTAGTTAAATAAACAATACAATAGTACCTAATCCAAGGTACACTTCAAACCTCACACTTATTTAAAGCATGTATATGTATATCATTACCCCTATAGCTATGGCCAAGAAAGCATTTAATTTCAAAAAGAACATATTTCAATCTAAGATATCTCGCCATACCAGAAAGCGATTTATTAAAACTTACATTTGGAGTATAGCGTTATATGGAAGCGAGACGTGGACGTTAACTCAGCGTGATAGAGAGAGATTGAGTGCTTTCGAAATGTGGACTTGGAGAAGGATGGAAGGTATAAGCTGGAGAGAGAGAAGAACAAACGAAGAAGTGTTGAATTTGGTGGGTGAGAAAAGAAGCCTGTTAAGTACGATAGAGAACGGAAGAGGAAACATGTTGGGGCACCAGTGTGCGTAGCCAAGATGCCAATCGCTCACGCTTAATAACGTATCGTAGCTACCTCTCTCTATCACTCTTCCTTATTAGTGTGACAATGACAGTTGCGTTTCGTTAGCGACTGAACGTGAGCAATTGGCATCTTGGCTACGCACCCTGATACGTCATGACGACTACATAAAAATGATAATTGAAGGCAAAATTGAAAAAAGAAGAGAGAGGGGAAGGCCAAGACGGGCGTTTTTAGATCAAGTCAAAGAGAAAGTTAAAGTAGCGACGTACCAGGAACTCAAAACAGTAGCAGAAACAAGACCCAAGTGGCGATTACTCTACCGACAAGAGCAAGGCTCTTAAATTTATGATAATGATGACATGTATACGTCTATTTGACTTGACTGACAAAATGACTTTGACTTGACTGACAAAATGACTTTGACTTGATGTGATGCTTTTGTTTTTCGAAAGATTCAATGTCCAATCCACTCGAACTTTGGTTCTGATCTGATTCATGATGAAAGAGAAAACTCCACCATTATGAAAGGCCCACACATGTCGATGATTATTATTTTATGTAAGTCATGCATTTGTTTTTAATACACCAGTTCCCCTATTTCCACAAAGTATGTTGTTTGTTGTAAAATATCGTCGACCGTTGGTTCGATTAGGGTAAGGGACATTGGAAATACCTGTCTGTTACCCTGACTGACGATATGTGTATTAGGTATTTTTTATCATGCCAACCAGGTAAGTATTACTAGTAGAAACATATCTACGGTCACTGTACATAGGTAGACTAAAGTGGTCGAATAATGACCGCGATACACCTTCACCAGACCAGATGCAGACCTGCGTCGATAACGAGCTCCGTTGTAATCATGTTTGTGTCACATGTCTTAGCTCACTTGTATTGTTTTTTAAACCACAAGGGTTATAATAACTCTTAATGACAAACGGCCACTGTGTAAAAATACTATATTTTAAGTAAACAGTGTAATCATTGTTATTACTCACGGGCGGAGAGCGAGTATGTATGTGTGCCTAACTAAGTCTGAGGCCGCAATTAAAAAACTTATTATTACAGCGATGCCGGAGTACGGCCAACATACTCATGTATGCACATATCGAATACATGCACTCTAGTCGCCTGCTGCGCTTCATGCGCTTGCTACTCGCGCACTCCCACCCACAGGCCACCCACACACATATATATTGGAAGCTATACCCGACACACACAGCTGAAATTTTGCTCACACGCACAATAATCAACTGATAACTACAAAACAATGTGTACCTATCCTTTCCATACCTACTTCTCCAAAAATTACATGTTATGTGTCTTATGTTGACCCGTAAACAAAATGAAAAGAAAAAGTGAATTAAAAAAATGGTTTAAATTCATTGCTCCATTCAATAAAACGGCGTAAAAACTGTAAACAAAACTCTTTTGTAATCGAAATTATTGGTTATCCTCTGTGTTGTGCGTGAAGCGACACGCACTTAGCCGGTTATTTACCGTACTAAATTATTCTAGTGACACACTAATGGCAGATAAATTGAACAAGAAAATTCCCTTAAACTTAGAAGACTAGTTTAACTCTTTACTTAAATAAATTATTACACATTAAATGGTTATCCGTAAATGGAGTAAGCTATTAGACAGACCGCAGTCTAGCCGAGCGGCCGCTCGGGCCGTGGCCGCGCACGCGGAGGTTCCGATACGAATTCTACTTGATATTATTATCGTCGAAAATCACTTGACACAACAATATTAAGATTTATCTTAAGATATTTGATATGGGCCGATCGGACGACCGATTTCAGTCAATAACTTCTTACTTACACGTCCAAAACAAATAGTACGTGTCAATGGGATACTTCAGTGGCGACAAGACATCTCATTGCTGCCCTTTCAAAACAATTTTGACTGTTTTGTCCTATTAGTCATGAAACCAATCTATTAACGTAAGATTTTAGATAACTAGTATTGAGCTTGAAATGTTAAATTCATTTATTTTTAAAATAATTGAAATTCATTTATTTTCAACATAATTGAATTTAAAATTATTTAAATTTTTGAAATTACGTCTGTCTTAGACAAACGCATTTCTATCCTGGAAAGTACCTATACCTATTCAATGACAATTTAGGACAAAGGCAGTATTAGGTAAAATGATATTAATTTGTGGTTACTAAATAATGATATGTAGCATGTAACAACAGTTTAGTAGTACCACTTCACTATTGAGAAATATTTGGTGAATCACTTAATCGTCACTAGTCCTCACACCTAACACCTAATCAAACATCTTTCAAGGTCGCTCGTGATTTTGGACTCTCGGAGGCAGGATTTATTAATCTTCTTGAAACGCCTAATGAGCAATGAGCAAAGTGAATGATTAATCGCATACACCACACCACAAGGTTTGGTGAATACTAATACCAGTAGGAAAGGAATAAAAAATAGGAAGTCAGGATTGTTAACGTTACTAAGAAATATGAGTATGATGTTGAACATTAACTCATTGGTTACGAATGGGCGTCAATGTTTTGGGCAGATGTCAAAGTCACGTGTCCGTGTATAGATACAATGTTGGAATGTTTTCGTTGTGTCGTGTTGCAACCATGTCTGCACAATGTGTCACAACACGCCAAGCCGGGGTGCGGGCACGTAGCGCGGCGACGCACGTGACCGCGCGGCGCACGCTGACCGCCAAGCTCACAATCACTTTCATAATTCGGATGCATCTTGTGGAAGCACAAACAAGCAATCGTGTTTGTGAAATATTGGCTCTACACAATTCAGGAACTGAAACATTTACTTTTACATAAGCTAACCGGTACTGACTGCGAATCAGAACTGTGGTGGGTTTAGCCAATGGCGTCGCTTGATGGGCGTCGACATAGCCAAATGCATCAAAAAAATACATAAGTCGAAAAATAGTGCCAGGTCTGAAGGCCTACCACGAATTATTTTGTTCGTTCGTTCGTCTATTTGCCTCTTTATCGCTTGAATATGCGAAAGAAATATGAATTAAACGATCGTACGAACGAAGTGGTTCGTGGACTTCGTGCTTGACGTTAAATATAAAGCGCTGCTAACTAAATGAAGAGGGCTGCCATATTGAAGTTAGAGTCGAACCACGCTATCTCATCCAAGCAAATCAACCGTCTAACTTAAAGTGTTATTTTAAACGTCAAACTTCTATGAAATTATGGCGTTTACTTAAGAGTCCACACGCTCGAGCAAAAGAGAGCGGGATGGATCTAACTAAATGCAAGAGCACGCGAAAAATGAAAGGCGATGATAGTACGCGGGTGCGTCGAATTAAACCGCGTAATCAGTTAATTGCTGTTTACAACTAAACTATCATTTTTGTAGTTAAAGCTTTTACCAGATTAAGGCCCTAGTTATTACTCAACTATTTAACTAAGCATCATGTGTACTAACTAAGCATCATCATAAATTCAAGGGTTTCGACTCTCTAAAATAGGACCTATGTTTGAAAAATAAAAGTAACGAGGTTTTTGTTAAAAATTATGTTTTCACGTTTACCAGTTTGATGGAAATATGTTGAAGTTTGATGTATCTGAATACCTAGTTGTTATAAATAGTGAGATCTAGACGTCTGAATGATAACAATTTGACCACTGCCCTCTTAATACTTTCACAGTCGGTGCTATCTAAATCTATGAAACTTAGCAGTCGGACTCTATGTCTCGGTAATATGTGTAGCAAGCAGCCATCTCAAAGTATAAATAGAAAATAATTTGTAGTGCTATTTTAGACGGGCGTTTATGTCTAAAGGCCACGTGCCCGATCTGTCAATTCCTTAAGAAAGCGTCACGTGATAGAGTCAAACCACGTTATCTTTTCTCAGCAAATGAACTGTTAATCTTGAATGCCACACTCTGGCGGATTGTGATGTAACTAAACACTAACCCTACCACCATTTGTAACCACTCACATTCAAACAATAAATAATTTGTATTTGTATTTGAAAGTTTGACGTTTAAAACGTCAAACTTCTATGAAATTATGACGTTTATTTAGGAAACATAGCATAGACTGACTCTAGCTCGGTACCCTCGGACATCATGTGACACTTTCTGTAGAAATTGACAGATCGGACACGGCCGGGCCCGTCCCGATCCGGTCTACTGTGAGTCGTCCTTAAAGATCTACAGCCGGAACCCGGTCCGCGAAATGAAGCATTATAATATTTATCTCAGAATTTTTTTTCCACATTTTCCACAACAGAGCTGCAAATACACGAACAATAAATTACCCAGTTGATACCTATGTTACTGGTTGTAATGATGTTGTGCGATCGTGGTGCTTTAATTAACTGCGAGTACAGGTCGGTTTTTAACGCTTTTTGATTTATATGCGTATGGCATGGCATTGTATTGTATTGTATAATTTACCAACTGCGAGCTAAACTGCAGTTAATTTCGCGTTCCTAATCTAATTGTTGTTTTGAAGATAAGGATCGAAGACACGCATATACATAATACATAACAAACTAGTTGTTCTATGGCTATGATGGACGATATGTATGTAGCTATATATATGAATTTATTTTTCAAAAAAATGTGGTGGGATTTGGGGGGGCGGGGCTACGCTACGGTGCCACTATAGGTATAGTTTTCACTTTACAAAGACAAAATCTAACTACCTAAGTTATGGTAATGGTAGAATTCCAGATTAGGTACGAACGAAAGTGGAAGATTTTGTGACTGATTGAGAAAAACAAATTGTATTATTATTTAAAGGTGTAAATGAGTAGACTAATGTGCTGAGTCGTTAGGTGAGGTCGAAAATCGTCGCGGCGCCCACGCCATTAGAGCCAGCCTATGCCGCTGTTCCCATCGCGCGCCAGCCACAATAGCGATCGCCTGAGGTGAACCAGCGCGCCTGTTATCACACAACACAATACGCGCACTCGTATGCATCTAGGTCACACTTACTGCAGCCGAATACTCGTCAACGCAGTGACTTGAAGGAATACCGAACGTGAAACTAGCTACTCGATGCAGACACTCAGTTCATGTTTTAGCAATTATTTGATATAATGTAAAACAGACGACGGTGGAGATAAATCATCACACTATATTTTACTAGAGATACATATTTAGTATGTACAACGGCTTAGTATTGGTGATAATATGTCTGTCATCTCATGATTTAGGAGGCAGTGAGGCCTGCCATAGGCAGGATGAAAAAAGCGGTAAGGTTTTCTGACTGATAAGCAGAGGAAAGTCGTTGAAGTCCTATTACTCAATAAATGGAACGCTAAAGAAATAAGTTAACGGAGGTATATATAATAGGTACCTAGGGGCTTGTACCTTTACAAAGTACCTTTTGCCTTGGTTTAATTAGGATGAAAACATTAAAAAAGAAACTTCAGATATTTCTTAAATTACATAATTTTAAATGATTTTTTTTAGATACATATGTGATATCACCTAGCAATGAAACTAGCATTTTAGTCGAGAGGAGAATTGAAAAGAAATAGGTAGAGGTAGGAGAATAGGGGTCTGATATCAATACTTGATAACTATATACTTGAAAGTACAAGTACTTACCTATACTTATAACAGTTTTAGTTGGTTTGGGTTAAAACTGGAGTTTTTTTTCAACATTTTAGCTGTTGTTATTGCGTGTAATGCTTTAATAATCATAGAATTAAGTATTATTTAAGCGTACTGTGAACTTTGTATTGTTTGAATACCCGTGCGGAAAGACTCAAGAAACAAATAGGGTCAGACGGAGCTAATAATGCTCCGTTTTCCTGGTAGCTACACAACTACAAATAATGAATCATTAAACAATATAATGCGTAGGTTATTTATAGGTGACCGCTACTTTGATTATTATTTATTCTTAAGTACAGTGCTGTAATTTAATTATCGTGGAGGATTTTTCTATATTACTATTATGCACTTTGTTTTAGATCAATTGTTTAGCTACATTTTAGTAATTTCTTATTTATTATACTTGGAGAGGTACAAACTTGAACTGATCTATGGATAAGTATTGTAAGAATGTATTGTCATATAAGTAATACTTATTTAGGTAAATTGAGTATTAACGAACATTTATTTTCAAAATATATACAGTAAGTGGAACTTACAAAGCTACTTACCTCTGCCTACGTTAAATCTAAAATAGGTCAGGCAGGAGGCATTGTACTTAGGATGCTGACGGCATTTCCTCGTTGTATCGGAATGCTGATACGTTGTGCGAGGAAGCCACCAGCTCTTCGGTCACCAGTTACATCAACCAAACGTTTCGCGATTTCTACGAAAAACTTGCGAGCGCTGGGTGGGACCCCATGGACCAAGAGTTTCGACCCCGAATGGTACAAAAGGCCTCTGCCATGGCTCTTATATTTAGGTATTACGTTTTAAAATTACGGCGCTTTCAGCCGCTCCGCCCGCTTTCACATTACTACTTTGAATGCATAATGGATCATGGATAGTACAGAAATATTTACCTATACAAGAAGGTATATGTATATGTCACCGTTAAATTGTGAACTCCCGACAGATTATAATTTGACTAGGAATATTATAAACTAACTTAACCAACCCGTTAGTCCACAATCTCGCGAGTTACTTTATAAATTAACGGTTTTCACAATTCTACGGTTACATGTACATAAAATCTATATACAGTATACCTACCTACCTACACACTTGGGCGAAGAAGTCGATAGAGCTCAATGTCTTGTTTTTATGAAATAATGGGCAAACTAAGTAAGGCATCGGCTCACATACTATAATGATTCAAATAAGTATTCCTAAAATATCTCCCTTTTACATAATTATAAACTGAATGACTTAGCATAAAACTATAAATTGCATAAAAATAAATAGGGAGGTGGAAACTGATATGTGTGTTTAATTTAAACCAATTAGCATTATGTTAAGTCAGTTTTTAAAATGTGCCTCTGTATATTTTTATTTCCTACAGGACTTTCAGATATTGATATTGTTTAAAGAATTATTTTTAGATAAGTACCTACATAAAGTAAGAGTTGTTAACTTTGAAGAAGCCGCTCCCAACTCGTCTAAAGTACCTACCTACCTAATCAATTATGAACATTAGTGAAGTAGGAAATGAATGAGACTTACCCGTCGACGTGGTGATGGTGATCGTGTGCGTAGGCGGGCGGCGGGCCAGGCGTGTAGGCCTCGTAGGGGTGCACGGAGCGGTAGTCCTCGCGGCGCTCCGGCGAGGGACTCTGCTCGGGGCTGCGTCGGAAGATGAGCACGCTGCCGCCGTCGGTGGAGCCCGGCGTGCCTGCCGGCTTGAACAGCGTCTCCTCGAGGTGCGGGTAGGTCTGCATGTCGCGCGCGTGTGCCGCCGGCCGCAGCTCCTGGTAGCTGCGCGAGTGGGACGGCGACAGCCCGCCCTGGTGGGCGTAGCCGAACGCCGGCAGGGGGGGCGGGCTCTCTGCCTCGCCGCCGCCCGCGCCCTCCGCGCCGCAATCCGCCTCGCCTTCTGCGCACACGCATACATGTTTGTTTTATGCTACAGTCGTTTCACTGAGAACATCGCACACAATTGTCTCACCCGAGACAATGATTGGATTATACGTCCTCGTTATTTATGTTGTGATTCTACGCTTAGACACTACACCCAGCAATGAGTGCAGAGCAGCTATATTCTTAGTTTCCGCTGCTCAGGTGCCTTATGTCGTTTTATTATTATTTATATTAGTTGACATTTTGTAAGTGGACACAAAGTATTGATAAAAACATTAAATAAATAAATAACAAGGTAATCCCTTGTCGCCAAGAATATTTATAACCGTACTACAAAATATAATGAAAAATCTAAACTGGTCTGCTAATGGAATAAATATAGAAGGTATTTTTCTAAACAACTTACGATTTGCGGACGACATTGTACTCTTCTCGGAATCAGCCGAACAACTACAGTCAATGATCGAAGATATTTACTTCTCTAGTCAAAATATAGGCCTTGAACTGAACACCTCTAAAACTAAAGTCATGACAAACCACGTTCAGGACTCTATCAAAGTAAATAATATAACTCTTGACTATGTTGAAAACTACATCTATTTGGGTAAGCAAATGTCGTTCACGAAAACCCGACATTTAGACGAAATAGACAGACGGGTTAAATTATCCTGCAATAAGTACTGGAGCTACAAAGAACCGTTAAAATCTAACCTACCACTGAAACTGAAAAAGAAAATCTTAGATTCATGTATACTACCGTGCCTTTCTTATGGGTGCCAAACATGGATTTTAACTTATACACGAAAAATAAACTGAATACGTGCCAAAGAAGTATGGAACGGAGTATTTTCAATATAAAACGTATGGATAAAAATAAAAACACAGACATAAGACAAAAAACAAAAATAATTGATGCTGTGACATACTGAAAAAAATTAAAATGGCGCTGGGCTGGCCATGTATCAAGAATGAATGACGAAAAATGGACAAAAGCAGTGACGGGATGGGCTGGTCCGGATGGAAAACGTAGGAAAGGAAAACCATTAGAAAGGTGGTCAGACGAAATTTCAAAAATAGCTGGACAAAACTGGATGGAAAAAGCGAAAACTAGAGAAAAATGGAAGGAGATGGAGGAGGCCTACACTTGAGGAGAGGTTCTTAATATATGAGACATACATCTTTATAAATAATTAGATATCATACTAATAATACATCAATTTTTGACGAACATTATGATTATGACATGAAAAACGTTTATATTATATTGAAGTGATAATTAATAAATAAATTCAAAATAAGATGCATGTATAAACGTCTGACAATTGTAAATTTTCTATTATTTAACACATAGGTAAGTACCTAACAGGAAGGCGCGGTTATCTTGGAGTTAGTAAGATTGTTATTTGGGGAGCTTTTGCAAATACTTTCATAATAAATAAAGTCTGAGAAGGAAGCTTCGTATTACCTTTAAGGCAGTTGTTGTTAACTTCAGCAATGAGAGCGTCCAGCTCGAGGATTTCTGTTTTGAGCCAAGGGGCGGTGATGCCGGTTGCAGTTCCGGGCCACGCTTCGTGCAGCATGGCGTGTTGTGTTTACGTACTCACAGTTGCAATGTAAAAGGAAAGACCCGACGTGTGCTCGGTAGTGCTGCACACCGTGGACTGACGCGGCGAGGCTGGCGAGGCGCGGGCGCCGCCGATACGCCACTGCGACCGCGGGCTGCATCCCCGCCACGGCGAGGTTCATTGGTCATTCACTCCCTGAACTTTTTTAGCCCTACGGTATTCCTTTTTTTGGGAGGGTCCAAAACTCCCCGTCAGGACTGTTTCTTATTATTGTTTTGTAGTAAATACGTGCTTTTACCGACATAATATAGGTAGGTATCTAAGTAAAAATGTGGGCCTTAAGGTAGTGATCACATCATAAATTTTAACATTAAATTAAATTTCCTGTGAACGTATCAATGCCAAGTTCTCACCTAATTCCTACTTAAGTACTACCAGTGGTGCGTAGGTGCATTTTATGTAGCAGACCATACTATTTTCTGATAAAATGAATAATAGGCTATTAAATAACAGGTTTGAGTATGTAATTTGTTTTTTTCAATTGGTCTTGTGGCACCCGCAATCTCGTGTGGGTAAATTTTGCTTAGGCTTATTCATGTAGGCAGGTAGGTAGGTTTGCACATGTGTAAAACACAAAATATTTAGATAAAACTAAAAAAAGTAGAAGTAGATACCTATAACTATAGTGCGATGGACAATGGTTTTAGTGTGGACGCCATTTATACTGATTTTTCCAAGGCCTTCGATAAAATCTGTCACTATACTTTATTAAAGAAGCTTTGGCATCTTGGTATACATGGCGACCTTTTCCGCTGGATTAAGTCCTATGTTGAGAACAGGAGTCAGGCGGTTGTTTTGTTGGGTTACCAATCTCAGTGGAAGTCTGTCAGTTCTGGAGTCCCTCAAGGTTCTCATTTGGGACCCTTGCTTTTTACATTATACATAAATGATATCACTAATCACATCAAGAACTCTAACTTGTTACTTTATGCAGATGACACTAAAATTTTTAGGATAGTCAAAAATATTAGGGATTGTGAAAAATTGCAAGACGATCTAAATAATTTAGTTAAGTACTGTGACCTAAACAAACTGTTTCTTAATTTAGATAAATGCCATGTAATTACCTTCTCAAAAAAGAAAAAATATATTAAATACACGTACACACTATCTGGTAAAACTTTAAACAGGGTGACCGAAGTTAGGGATCTTGGTGTGATTATGGATAGCAAACTCACTTTTATTCCCCATATTGATAAGACTCTAGCTAAGTCGTTTAAACAACTAGGTTTCATAATGCGTGTTGGTAAACCGTTTCTTTATAATAGCTTCGTTCGAAGTCATCTCGAATTTGCTTGCTCAGTATGGAAACCTTACTCTAAAGTTCATATTGATAGAATAGAGAGACTCCAAAAAATATTCGTTAAATCTCTGGCCTTTCGGACAGGTCTGGCATATATCAACTACTCTGATTCCTGTAAACGTCTTAATATTCAAACACTCCGTGACCGTCGTGATTGTGTTGACTCTGTTTTACTCTTTAAGATTATACATTCAAAATTAGAAGCCCCTGATCTTTTACATAAAGTCTGTTTTAGAGTTCCGCGAAGACGTGAGCGTCGTTGTAAAAAAAAACTATTATTCTCTATACCTCGCAGCAGGACTAGTTATGGTGGAAATATATTTATTAAACGTGCATGTAAACTTTTTAACGAGAATCCTTCACTCTCGGACATAGATATTTTTAATTGTAGTCTCAACATGATCAAAAAAGTTTTTAAATCTAAATTCTAAGTGGTAATTTAAGTTTTTTTTCTTAACTTGTACCAATATTAGTGCTGTTCATTTTCACGCATTTTGCTTTCTTTTTAAATCTTTTTTTTTTGTTTCAAAACTTTTTTAATGATTACCTTGGAAATAAGCCACGCACTTTCTTCTGTGTTATTTAATGAAACTGTAGGTCTACTTTTAACTTTTTATGTTTTCATGTTCATAAACCTAATGTATGACTGTTTGTTTCTAAAAAAAAAAAAACTACTAGTTTATGTTTCGATAAATAATTACTATCATTCAATGTGGTGTGCGATTAGACGTAGGCGTAGGTACCAAAACTGACACATGTATGTGGATTTGTCATTTTCCAATTTGTCAAATTAGTAGATAGTTCGAATTGCGCCCATGTATGGCAGGTCACCGTCACGTGTAAGATATATGGATACATATATGGATTAATCAACTATTTCTTGTCACTAGTTGCCATGTTTACTATTCTCTGGGTCACTTTTAAAATGGCATTAATATTCACAAAATATGATTTTATTCGGTAGTTATTCCCTTTCCATGATGGGCCCTCTACCAAGCATTTCAATGGCATATAGGTACTTACTACAACGTTTCTTGTAACAAACTGTGCGGTATTGTACCACTGGCTGACGGGACAGAATAACAACAAGAAACAGTTAATTGACCCACATAATAAATGTGATTGTTTTTTACCAAAAGGTACCACTTTGTCGCTTGCCAATAAGGCGCTAATGCCATGAGGATTCATTTATAAATGAACCTTATCAACAAGCGTCAAAGCGGTACCATTTAAAAAACAAGCACAAATAAATATGTAGGTATGCTAAACTACGTTGTTAGGTTCTTTCTTTGTGGAACTAACTTTTTTCCTAATCTTTAATTTTGGTTACACGAATCTCGGCCGCACGTACAGGCGTACAGAATCTGTACATGAAAGTACAGACTTTCCAGGGACCCAGCAACATAAACTGTTTATCTGGATATGATTTTTAATAAAAAATGACATGTTTTCCTCGTGTATGGTAGGGAGGGACATGATGAGGAGGCTGGTAAGTTGGGCAATCGCAATAGGTAGGTTAGGTGCCTCAGAGAACTAGTCACGCAGCGCGGGAACACCTAATGGCGGAAAGTGAGGTCCAAGTGAGGGGAATCACCGCCTGGCTAATATCTTGAACCTTGGCTAACACCAGAGCGGGTGTGGTACAGATCTGATGTGAAATGGCCATGCTGGACGCATTGCATTCGATCGCGCAGATAGCTGGCGAAAAAGTTAAGTAAGTCCGGACTAAATCCAATTACGTCTAGTTTGTCCAGCAAAACGTCATTATCTACGCGATCAAAAGCCTTGCGAAAGTCAAAATACAAAACGTCCACTTGGATGCCCATGTCAAGATGTTCGGAAATGGAGTCTACCAAGGTCAACAGGTTTGTGTCTACCGAGCGCTTAGCTCTGAAACCGTGCTGCGAATCACCTAAGAACGGTTTAACTTGCTCAGATAGTTTCCGATGTAGTATGGATTCAAAGAGCTTGGCCAGTGCAGGAAGAATAGTAATCGGCCTGTAACCCTCCACGTTGACAACATCATTGGTCTAAGGGATCGGCTTAACCCGTGAGGTCTTCCACTGTGGAGGATATGAGGAGGAGGATGGAGAGAGCAAGGTTAAAAAGAAAGAGTATGGGCGTAGCTAACTGATCTACACACCCCTTCAAGACATATGCTGGCAGATTATCCAGCCCAACCGCGCTCTTCGGCTTAAGATCCTTTATGGCCAATTCTAAATCCTTCATTGCTATGTTTTTAATGTCGATATAGTTGGCAGAAGGATCTCGAATGGTGTTATTAACAGGAATGGTGGGATCAAGACTAGGGGCTTCCGGTAAAAATACGCTCGAGAAGTAGGTGGCAAATGCTTGAGCAGCTTCGCGACCGACATATTGCCTTCCACCCATCATAACCTGACCTACGAACCCTCCCTTGGATTTCAGGCTTTGGATATGCTGCCAAAAACCACGTGGGTTACTCTTTAATTGAGCTTGAATATGCCGGATATAGCCTGCGTATGCAGAGGCAATACCTTTTTTAACTTCCGCCCTAAGCCTCGAGAATTCGGCATACACGCTACTACTTTTTGTGGCCTTCCACTCCCGATGACGATCAGCTTTAGCTTTTATGCAGCTAATAATGTCAGCTGAAAACCAAACCGGGTAACGCCGAGCACTATAATTACTTACAACGGTTTTTTTTTGGAATGCAGATATCAAAAATGCCATAGATAATTTTGTAGAACTCATTCACCGCCTGCTTCAAATCTTGTTTTTCAAGAACATCCTTCCAGTTTACTTCTGATATAAGATTATAAAGTAGTTTGAAGTTCCCCTTAGCTGTCCAAAGAAATAGGTTGAAAAACCGTTTCATAGGTAAATTAGGCACAGCACAAAATAATGTCCAATCTAAGTTTCGAGCGGCTGTGACGAGCGTGCCACTCATTATATCAAATGTACACAAAGAGACAGAAGTACAGGACATAGTAGAGTACATATATAAGATGACTCAGGTAAATGTGCATTTGGAAAAAAATGTTACGAAATGGGAGAAACGTCATAATGCCTTCAAATTAAATGTACCTTTCAATAAATTGGCACTATTCCTGGATGATAACTTGTGGCCGGATTCAATATCGTTTAGGCGTTTCGTGCAATTTAGTCAGCGGCGACAGGAAGGGAGTATACCAATCTCAAATGTATAATCGTACCAATAACAATGTTACGTTGGCGTCGTTTAACTGTAAAAATATAATGACGTCTAGTGAATGCGTTAAAAGGCTGTGTGGCGCTGCGGACGTCATCGCGTTACAAGAGACATGGTTATGGCCACATGATGTGCCATATCTCGGCACCCTGGACGGTAACTTTGCTTACACTGGTAAGTCCGCAATTGATACATCTGTAGGCATTATCAGAGGACGTCCCTATGGCGGAGTTGCGTTGTTATGGAGATCAGCGGCGTTTCCTAATGTGTCAATAGTGCCGTGTAGTAGTGATCGCATTGTGGCAATTAACATTGTACTATCGAATCGTTCTTTACTGATTTTTTCCGTGTACATGCCAACTGACACCGCCGAAAACCTCGTGGAGTACACGCAATGTTTGAGTGAGATTGTGGCAATTATAGAATCTTTTAAAGCTGAGGTAGTGTTCATACTAGGCGACTTTAATGCGCACCCGGGTGAAAGATTTGCCAATGAACTCTTAACTTTTTGTGACGAGCAATCGTGGTCTTGCGTGGACATGGAGCTACTGCCACAGGATACGCATACTTTTATAAGCAGCGCCAACGGTGCGCTGAGGTGGTTGGACCACTGTACAGCGACCAGTTCCGCGCGACGTCTTGTGGTAGACGCTTCAGTTTTGTATGACGTGTTCACGTCGGATCATTATCCATTGTTAATAATGTGATGTTGATTTGGTTTTGTATAGAGCTGATTTACCCAAAATCTTTTGTAATAAAGTTGTTTGGGGGGAAAGGGACGATGCTCAGGCAAAGAAATATCAGTCATTTTGTCATAATAGACTTAGACAATTGATGATGCCAGAAGAGTTATTTGAATGTTCAAATATGCGCTGTACTAACCCAAGTCACTTTTTGTTGATCGATAAATTGTATAACGAAATAATAAGTATTCTTAAACAAGGTGCCGAACACTCGCATTATGAGTTCAAGTCTATATAGAAAAAAGCGTACTGTACCAGGGTGGAACCTGCATGTTAGTGTTGCGCATAGGGAGGCGCGATTGCGTTATCAAATGTGGTTAATGTGCGGGAAACCTATGCATGGCGAAACTTATGAACTCATGTGCGAGTCTAGGCGGATATTTAAAACTAAACTAAAGTACTGCCAGGACAACCAACAACAGATTAGGATGGACATAATTGCTAAAAGTCATTCTAAAAAACGTTTTGGTGAATTTTGGAAACGCACAAAAAACTTGAGTCCCAAGTCTAGCCTACCGGCGAGCGTTTCCAGTTTGTACGATCTCAAAGACATAGCAAATGCCTTTAGACAACGTTTCAGAGTTGAGTCGTCGCTTCCTCCCAGGGCTCCAATGGGAGACGCTGAGGTCGTCAATGCCGAAACACTGACTGTTAAGTTTTCAAGTAAGCAAGTAACCTTGATAATAAATAAAATGTTAAGAGGTAAATCACCTGGTTTCGACGATCTCAGCGTCGAACATTTAAAATACGCGGGTCCACATTTACCTAGGGTACTTGCGATGCTATTTAACCTGTGCATTGGCCACTGTTACCTACCGAGTGATCTAATGTATACCACTGTAGTACCAATAGTTAAAAATAAGACCGGCGATGCCTCTGACATGTCCAATTAATTACAGGCCGATTTCGCTAGCTACCATCTTAGCTAAGGTGTTGGACAGTTTGCTTGACAAACATCTTGCGGATCATCTCGACTTGCACGACTCACAATTCGGTTTTAGGCCTGGGTTATCCACCGAGAGTGCAATCATGTGCCTCAAGCAAACTGTTCAATACTGCACTGACAGAAGTACTCCTGTATTTGCCTGTTTTTTGGACTTGTCACAGGCATTTGATCTAGTGGATTATAGTGCTTTATGGCATAAGCTGAAACACGAAACCACGTTGCCACGCGAGATTATTTCAATATTTAGCTATTGGTACAATAACCAAAGAAACAGAGTAAGATGGGGAAAGTCATATTCAGATGAGTATGGGTTGGAGTGCGGGGTGAGGCAGGGGGGGCTGAGCTCGCCCCGGCTCTTCAATCTTTATATGAACCAGTTAATTGGTGAGCTTAGCAACACCAATATAGGTTGTCATATTGGCGATGTATGTATGAACAACATCAGCTATGCTGACGACATGGTGTTGCTAAGCCCATCTGTTGGCGGTTTGAGGAAACTTGTGGCGATCTGCGAATCATATGCCGTGGCTCATGGACTCAAGTATAACGCCAAAAAGAGTGAGATGATGATTTTTAAGGTAGCCTCAAAGACCTACACAGACGTTCCTGGTGTCTCGCTCTGTGGCACTCTATTAAACAGGGTACAAAAATTTAAATATTTGAGTCACTGGGTCACGGATGATTTGAGAGATGTCACCGATATTGAAAGGGAACGCAGATTGCTGGCCGTCAGATGTAACATGTTGGCTCGCAGGTTCGCACGGTGTTCAAGACCCGTAAAGGTAACATTATTCAAGGCATTTTGTCAGTCTTTTTATACGTGCGGCTTGTGGGTTAATTTTACGCAGCGGGCGTATAGCGACTTGCGCGTCCAGTATAACAACGCGTTCAGGGTACTGATGGGTCTGCCACGACACTGTAGTGCGTCGGGAATATTCGCCGAGGCGCGCACTGATGATTTCGCGGCCATCATGCGTAAACGCTGCGCATCTCTGCGAGCCCGGACACTGGGCAGCACCAACAGGATCCTGAGCGCGTTCGCGGACCGCTGGGACTCCGCGCTTTTGTGTCGGTGGACCTAGCTCCATGTTCGCAACCCTTAGATAGTAGGTATTTATAGTATTGTAACTAACCATAGTTTTTTAAGGTATATTGTAATATTACTAACACTTTATGGGCGCAGCCTGAAATAAATGATTTGATTTGAATTAGCAAAGTTCCAGTCTCTTTCACGGTTAAGGTTACTCGGATCTAAGTATTCAGGCCGCCCCCGAGATACCCCGTCTACGGAGGCTAGGATCTCATGAGGCGGATGGTATAAATCTCGTAGCGGAACAAGACCGCCACCCTCAACCTCAAGCACACTGACTCCATTAAAGCGCTCCGACACCAGCACAACATCTAACATTCCGTCATAGGCATTCTGCCTAGATAAGGCAGGTCCGATTCCAAGGCAGGAATCGGATCTGCCTTATCTAGGGAATGCAGTACCAGTACTGTTTACTGGTACCGAGATTTTCGGTACTGGGCAAAAATGGAGCCGGGAGTTCCCGGTACTCTAGGGATTGGTTTTCTATTTAATACTAACTATTATTTATTTTCTAAAGATTTTTAGAATTGGATTGATTAGGCATGCGATCAAACCGCTTCGCTCGATTTCCACAAAAACTCAAAAACCATGACCAGCATTGAAGGATGTGCCTACCTATAATAATCTGTTAGGTTTAGGTAATTTTCTCCGCTTTTTCAATAGTTCATCGGTCGGGGCATTTTAAGGTTTTTGAATAGATGATGTTGACGTCATCATAGCCGGATCAAATCTAGGTTTTGCGCGCTTACATCGATATTTACTCCGTGTACGCTTCTTAAATGTTTCCAGAGCACACTCGTACTGCCGTGCCGCCAACGCATGTCAGACTTCTGCAGCGCTCATGAGACAAAAACTCTTCTAACTGACAACTGTATTCGATCACGACTGCCGTGCTCGAAAGTATGTCCCTCTCGTCCCAACCATTTGTCTGGCAGGAGCGAGACGGACATACATACCCCCGAACGCCGCAGTCGCTATCGAATACGGCCACATACAACTCATGGTAAGCACACTGGTAGCGCGTAATCTAAGGTATTAGGTATCACCTTTAACCAGTGCTTGCGCCAAATTATTTAAACCTGTTGTTTTTACTATTTCTTTATTGAAATATGCTTTATTAAAAACCAAACCATATTCAAATTCCCCCGATAGGTACCTACACTTAACCTATTACGAAGCCGTTAAAAGGTTCTAGGTAAAATACTCTCGTTTTTGTAAGACTATTTTAAAATTTAAGATTTCTTTATAAACTTTAAGGTATATTTACTCAACAGGGTAATTTTTGAGATAGAAGAGATAAGTCTCAAATGTAGGTATGGTTACGATTTCCCTAGGCGTTTGGTGGATTCGAATTCAACGTCTATTGTTTGCCACTTATCAGGTTTGTTAAAAAAATGCTGAATAAGCTGAGAAAAATATACCTACTAAAATAATTAGTCTAAAACTTAAAATGTTAGGTACTTGAAAGTTTTTCTCGAAAATCCCGAAAGTACCTGGATTTTTATTTTTCAGTCCCGGTTCTTTACACATCCAAAAATCACGGAAAATCCTGATATTTTCGGTTCCGGAATTTCCTGGGACTAGCGTCATCTGCATCCGTGGCAGACGCCATACTATGCAGGTAGTATGTATACTATTATAATCAAAGGTACAGAGAGGTACAGAAATGTATGATGAGGTTTTTTTTTGTTTTTTCAATACATTTTGTTTCAAAATAATATACAGTAACTATAACTTACCTAACTACCTACCTCTACCTACCTTAAATCGAAAATAGGTCCTTGAGGTATTGTACCTAGGATGCTGTAATAATTTTATAATGTAATTAATTTCATAGTCATTCCGCGCCAGCGTTCGTGAATCGATCTGTAAAACTGTCATTGAAGTGAGGCGCATACGTCGTACCTACTATCTGGCTTTGTAGTGAGCTTGTGTACAGGATGTTATCTTCTTCGGGTAGCAAGAAAGCATAATCAGTCGCGTAGATATTAATTAGCAGACTGTATGTCTAGCGTGCGCGGTGTTGAACGGATCAGCTGATCACCAGCAGCGCTATCGGCGCGGCGCGGGCGTCGGTGATAAGCCGGTATCGACCACGTGCGCGCACCGCCTTTATCGCATACCATCTCCCGACCTACACTTACTAGATTATACCACCTAACATTTCTATCGCTATTCATTCACAGGGCTGGCACAATCTATCACTGCTAATTAGCTAACGGCATAACAAGCCTCGGGGCATGATTATCCTGCCGGCTCGTAAAATGATCATACGTTTCTTTCAACTTTGTCTTAGGAGAAACGCCAAAAACTACTATGTAGGTATACTTATATTAATTTAAAATCTGGGTTTTGCCAGGGGGGTAATCTTTAACGCGTATTACCTCACGGATGCGTTCAGATATATTTATATTTCAAACACCGCATACTAAATTATATTAAGACAAATAATACCAATAATAATAAATAATCGATAAAACGTGTTCATAAAATACAAATAATGTGCCGATACATATTTCGTTCCTATTCATACGTTTATACAAATTGTTGTACCACCATACGCACCTGACAGCATGGTGACATTGGTGACCACCCTAATGTTAATGTCATCTTGACATTTGCATGCTTCACAAAGTAAACGTCAAATATAGGAAAGAGAAGCTTCTGTACTTTAGTAGTTATTATTACTTATTTTGTGGTTTTGCTCAGTTCTAGCCCAGATAATCCCGAATTATTTGAAAACCAAAATCGAAACTAACTTCTTACGCGATAGAGCACATCAAATACATAAATATTATGGAGTATTTACACAAATAAAATAACCTGTTAGGGAATTGGAATTTAAAAAATATATAGAATAATATAACACATAGGTTCATACTTATGATTGATGATGAACAGATGATGACTGATTATAGATTTGAACTCAATGTTTTGTTGCAAAATCCCCATTTAAATATGTTATGTTTTATAAAATTGGTAAATTTGAATAGCGATTGCTTAAAATCCCAATTTGTTTAGAGATACTTAGTACCTACCTATTTATTAATAGAGTTCTGTAAAAGAGTAAGCCTCCTGTCATTAGATAAGAAACTGGACTGCCTATACTTTTTGACACTTAGAATTCTACCCATCCCGGACCAAGCCGATTTTATAATTCCAATTATGTAATCCCGGATCAACATTGACCAAGTTAGAATTTAGTTGGTCACTCAAAATAAAATAACTTAAAAGCACGATTTGCAGTTTTAACCCAAGTAAATAATAGTAGTATAGCAAAAAATATATTTAAATAAGTATAATAAAAATGTAGCTGTCAACAGCTCGTTACAATAAATGTTTTCTGGCAGACGAACGCTGAAGCACAGGACCCGCAACTGAAGTATTAATCGCTTCGCTCCCGGGAACCAATAAATTTTATCGTATTAGTGGTAAAAAGGTTGTAAATCTTAATAATGCTTGTCGTTTTTCCTGGTTCCGAGTACTCGCATGCGGCTTGCATGAAAAAAAAAGTGTTGTGACAGCGAGTCGCGAGAGTCGACGCCCCGTGGCGACCGGCGCGCGCTAATCCCACATAAATAAATATTCATAAAACCAATAGCTATTAACGAGTCATCAACGTTGACTGATTTTACTGCCGGCTGTTCCTGGGTCCCGGCCCTGCCCTTTATCTCTATTTTAACAACTATTTTATTTCGCGCTAAGCTTGTTACTCTTCCATTTGCATTTGTTTACCAAATGTCAACAAACTGGGGAACAATGTACCTACTGTTTCTTCAATAGATCATATGTAAAGTAAAGTGACTTTAGTAACCATGTTAGATTTTTTTTTATAGAACTTTTTTTAATGTTACGGAATGAATTTGTTTTATATATTGGGCAGTTTATACACTACCTACTACGTAGTTTTACTCTACGGGCAGTTTATGCACTACGTAGTAGTTAACTATACTTTGTAAATAAGTAGGTAAGTAACCAAGATTACGTACCTAGTTTTATTTTAGACGATTTATTTACAAGAGACATAACATAAACTCCCTGTGGTAAAAAACATTTACCTTCTTAAGTTTATAAAAGTAAATAAGTTTAACTTCCGCATTATCTGCAATTTTCTTGCACAAATTACCAATTTAAACACATTATTATATACATACACAATTCCATGTCGTCATCATAAATGACAATAGGTAACATGCTTAGCTTAAGCTTATTATATGAATTTTATATCTTGGAGTTAGGCGATTCAGTATAAACCTAGCTGGTTTAATCTCATTCTGTTAACGAACTAGAAGTTTGGCAATAATTAAAAACCACTATTCTTAGCTATTTACTTATTCAATATTGCTACTTTACCTTTTTGTCCTCTAACTCAAAAAGAATGCAATCGCAGGTAAAAACTACGTAATGACTCAACTCTCAGTAATGATACGGTACGTTATGAACTTCAAGCCGCAACAACTATTATTATTATTTGTGGGTGAGAGTGTTACTAATGTTACTATTATTGGAATAGATTAGTCATAATCCAAACAATATGTTTAAATAACTTAGTAGGTAACTAGGTACCTATTGTTTTATGATAATGTCAAGGACGTCGAGGTAAATCATATATAGGTATGTGTAAACAAGGTGTTGTCATTTCAAGTGTAATCTGTTGTCATTTCAATTGCACAGAATTACAGCTAGCGATGTTTAGTGCATTGATAAAACTAACCCTTAGGTATTATACAAGGTGTAACAAAAATGGTAGTATAATAATTATTTTAATTTTTTCCTAATCAAAATACTGACGGATCACCAGCAATTTTGTTACACCTTGTAGGGTTACAAAACACGCACACACTTGGTGATCGTTAATGATGACTTGATAAAAGCCTACGCTGTTTATTTTAATTTTATTTATGTTTTTATGACATTTAACATAACAATTTTAACCCTAGTTAAACTATGAAACAAAAAGTTGTTATGATCATTTTTAGTCAAATTTAATTTTAATTCATAGTATTCATAATATGTTTTTATGAAATCTTTGTCCACTGATGAAATGTTTTGCCAATTAGGTATTGGCCATCAACTGCACATCAAATATCACTAAAAATTCTGAAAGTCGTACGCCGGAATACGTACATGGGAAATTGAGATTGAAATCGTGATTTTTACGTTCCTTAAGTAAAATAATCACTTTATAG
Source organism: Lathronympha strigana (assembly GCA_949128165.1). Lineage (NCBI taxonomy): Eukaryota > Metazoa > Arthropoda > Insecta > Lepidoptera > Tortricidae > Lathronympha > Lathronympha strigana. Next base: position 25,846,440 of record OX421901.1, on the reverse strand, counting down.
TAAGTAAAGAGTAAAGAAAGGCAAAGAGAGGACACGGATGCTGATGCCATTCGTATAACTTAATTAATTACCTACCTGTATACTAGCGTGTAAAAAATACGGACTTAGATCAATTTGACGTATTCAAGACAAATATTTGGCATTTATGAAAGTAGTAGCTAAATTGAGTTACAACAATATGCATACTTTGTACAGTCAACAACACACCTGTGTATACAGCCAAAGTGCCAAAAATATGTATACTGAACTTAATTGCCAGAGAATTAAGGTCGTGTATACATATTTTTGGCACTTTGGCTGTATACACAGGTGTGTTGTTGACTGTACTATCCAAAGACGTCTGCTATTGTAACTAATAATATAATCGTATACAGTGTCTCAAGTGAATTGACAGTTTTATTGACGGCCTCTATTGGCATTCATGTCATTCGGCTCATATTGTCGCGCATGTGGTTTGTCATTAAAGAAAATATTTTTTAACCAGTGAAAAGCTTTTTAGACGCAAAAATACGTATTGCTTACTTATATTTCTGAGGAGGGGGATAAATAATCTGTTAAATGTATTCAAAAATACTTACCTACTATTTAAACTGATCTCACATTTCCCACGTAGGATTTTCATTATGAATATTCGTATTGGGTTTACACCAGATTGCGACTTCCATGGGCTAAATAGTGACAAAATGAAATCGCCAATTGTAATTGTTCGTTTATAAACCCAATTAGATGCTCTAAGCATGAGTCACACTAGGACGGGACAGGACGATCTGTCAATTTCTATAGAAAGAATCACGTGATAGCTCGGATCCCTCGGATGTCACGTGAAGTTTTATATAGAAACTGACATATCGTCCCGTCCCGTTCTAGTGTGAGACATCCCTGTTTATGAAATTTTTAAGATAAATGTGGGCCCAAATTTAGCGCGGCAGATCAAACTTTCGCCCTCTCCCACCACTAAACGACAATTGGCTCTCGATGGCTCCCTGTCTAAATCCACTCAAGATCACCTAAAGTTTAACTGTGCCAAGTATCAGCGCATAGTCATATAGTGCAAGGTTCCAATACAACATTGTGCAGTAGATCCCCGACTACAACTAACCCGGAGTTAAAGGTTTACTTCAGGGAATTTGACAGTCAAGAGGCCGGTCACGATTTGAAAGTGAAAATCGTTAGTAATTAAATAACGCATAAATATTGTAGTTAATTCCTAAGAGAGTATATGGTATTGCGAAAAAATTGTTTTGATTTACATATATATACAAAAGAGGATGCCCTGATAATGATAAGCAACCAAAGCACAGCTGAAATCACTGGGTTCTAATTTTCACTAAAGCATTTTCCTAACGGATTTTTGGAAATTCCGCTCCTAAGGGTGTAAAAAAGGGGTTGAAAGTTTGTATAGGCGAAATTTTTTTATTTTTTTTTTTATTTTTTTTTTTTTTTTTTTTCCTTATTAAAATAAAAATATTGAGATTTGGAAAAATTAACCCACAAAGGAGTGAAAGGGGTGTTTTATGAAACCACGATAGAGCCCTCAGATTTAGGTAGGTACATTATTAAAAACCTAAAAACGAAAACAGATACGTAGCTCATAAAGAAAAGTACAAAAATAACGAAAGTGTTTTAAGCATTACACATTTTAAACGCACCTATATTATACCTAACTACTACACGAATATGCCACATGGTTTTAGCAAGTGTGATGAAAAAATAAACGAAATTTAATATATTTTAATTGCTTGAATTGTGCCGTTAGATTCGTACTATTATTCGTGTAATTTTGGAGAACCTACCTATAAACTGTGAAAGTCTTTTTGAAATAAATTACTCACTACTTATTTGTTCTCATTACACCACGTGTAGGTAATTAGAAGTTCTTCCCACGGTCCAATATGTAAATAACAATTTTCGGAAGTTGAAAGTTCCCTAAAGGATTACTTGATGATGATCCTATTGTATCGACTCAGACGCTAATGAGGTTCTGGGAAGGAGTTTGAACAGGGTGCCGTCTGCATGGCCTTTCCTCTCAAGCCAGAACTTGGGTACTCAGGACTTTAGCGACAACAATGTATAAGTATATATTGTATTGTATTATAGTATTTTCTATGAAAATTGTAAACGTCCATAGAATGAGCTGCTTTTTTGACATAAAAATTACCTGACTAGTAAACCCCATACCAAATTTGTACTACCTTTACTAACACTACCATGGGTCCATAAATATCCCAAAATGTTTTTACTGTTTGATCCGCCACGTTCCTTTGTTAAGTATCAAAATTTTAAAATGTATTAATTTTCCCCGCCAAGGTCATTCGTTTTGACGAGCAAAAACAAATGAAAAATATCTGGAAATTATTTTTTCCTATATTTTATTACTCTTTTGAATATATATCTTATGATATTATTAAATTCAAATAGATATTAGGTATAATTATGTAAACAGTAAAAAAAAACAAAATATGAAAATGCTTTCTCCCCGACCTACTACGAGTAATATGAATTCGTGTATCTTATAAGTATACTTATGGGCCTTATGGCGTTATTCATAAACGAACTTCAACAACAGTTTAGCTAAATTATTGTTTGTCCTTATCTCTCACTTTGACAATCGTTTGTCAGAATGGGAGAAAACATAATTTAACTGAAGCTTCTGTTAACTTCTTTATGAATAAGGCGGTTAGTGAATAAAATTCAGGGTGATTCGGGAGAAGTCTGCAGGACTAACGCCCCATAGAGTGAGTATTAAATAATATGAATAGATCGATCAAACACACTCTGATGCGCACACTGCAATCGCCGCAAGCGCTTCTCACTCATGATTATGGGACGCGGACCATTCCGAAAGATGTCGAGCTATTTTCGACTTTATTGACGCGAGTAACCCGATATAAAGTATATTAATATGTCTAATACTCACGGGAGTTTTCTATTTAAAATCACACTATATTGGAACCATAACTTGAATAGTAGGTAAATATTTCATAAAGTAAGTTTGAATATGCCATTATTACATTCTAAATTTACAAAAACGGAACTTAATCGTCTAGAAACTTTAAAAACGAACCTCTGACGTTTCAACACTATTAAGCTCCGAATGATGGCCGTTGGGGCGGAAAGGTTCTCGAGTGGCGACCGCGTACCGGAAGGCGCAGCGTGGGTAGGCCCCCTGCAAGGTGGACTGATGACCTGGTGAAGGTCGCAGGAGTCCGCTGGATGCGGGTGGCGCAGGACCGGTCATTGTGGAAATCTTTGGGGGAGGCCTATGTCCAGCAGTGGACGTCTTTCGGCTATGATGATGATGATGATGAAGCCTCGAATTAGTACATTTATAATGTGTGAAAATCGTGAAAGTTTAAATAAAAGCCATCATTAGTTGCTTAAATGGTAGTTGGATTAGTCTAGAATATTTACTAGAAAAGGGATGCTAGTAGGAAAATTATTTAATTGTATACGAATTTATTTTCTTATTTTTTTTTTCTTTTATAAGATTTCCATACAAACGGTAATTTTCAGCGAGGCATATATTCAGCGAGCTCTCACAACCGCATACATGGATATACGAGTATTATTTCAGAGTTAAAATGTCTATGATCGGAAAGTGTTAAAATTTTAGTAAAATATAAAGGACGTCAGGATTTAATTATGTTTAAGCAAAGTTCATCTTTGACGACCGGTTGGCGTAGTTGGTAGTGACCCTGCCTGCTAAGCCGATGGTCCTGGATTCGAATCCCAGTATGGGCATTTATTTGTGTGATGAACACAGATATTTGTTCCTGAGTCATGGATGTTTTCTATGTATTTATGTATTTGTATATTATATATATATATATATATATATATATATATATATATATCGTTGTCTAAGTACCCGTAACACAAGCCTTCTTGAGCTTACTGCGGGACATAGTCAATTTGTGTAAGTATGTCCTATAATATTTATTATTATTTTATTTTATTATCTTTTGGGGGTTGTTCATCTTTTAGTTCCTTTTTTTTTGGTCACGGCTTGGCAAACGCAGCGTAGGTATCCAACCACAAGATGGGCAGATGACCTTATAAAGGTTGCCGGGAGACGCTGGATGCAGGTCGCTTCCAACCGGTACTTACGAGTATGGAGGTCCAGAGGGGAGGCCTATATGTTCAGCAGTGGACATATTATGGCTGATATGATGATGATGAATGACCTTCTAAATTATAAAAATATATGTTAATTTTATGATTTTTTTATAATCATAATAATTAGTGGTTGAAACATAAATTACTTAATTTTTTTATTTTACTGTTTGGCGGGCCTTTGCTTTAAACTTGCAGGCGCAACGAGATTCGAAAAAAATGCGCTCCAATGACGCAGTGCGGTAACTTGTTTACGTAAAACATAATATTATGACAAAATGCAACTATAGGAGATTTAGAAGTGAAACTATAGATGTTCGTTTTTATTTTTTGTAATAGGAAAATAATATGTTTTTGCTAAATTGGAAACTTTTATTTATTTTCTACTCAGAATCGCGAGATTGTTCAATCCTACTAAGGATGTCTTAAAACTGACATACATTTTCAAGGCTTTTTGCCTAATGCTAAAGAAACGGAATACTGTGGATGCCTTCGACATTTCGCCGAATGTTCTTTCTTGGATATGGCCAGTTGTGAGCGATGTAGTTGTCGTGCTCATAAACCAGATGTTCGAAACTGGAACATATCCTGATGTTTTAAAAAACGCCAGAGTATGTCCGGTTTTTAAAGGGAAGGGTGACAGGTATGACGTAAATAACTACAGGCCTATCACAATTGTCCCGACCATATCCAAAATAGTCGAATCTGTCTTGTCGTCCCATCTTATGGGTCACCTGGAATCGAACAACCTGCTCACAAACAACCAATTCGCGTACCGACAGAAAATGTCCACAACCACCGCGGCGTACAGGATGTTCGATTGCATTGTGTCTGGGTTGGACGACAAGAAAAAGATGGCTGGAATATTGTGCGACTTGTTGAAGGCATTTGACGTTATTAACCATAGTTTACTTTTAAATACGTTAAACCTCTATGGAGTCCAAAGCAAAGCCCACCTATTGTTTTCGTCCTTCTTATCTGGCCGAAAACAAGTAGTAAAAATACTTACGTATGGTAAACAGCTGCAATCTGACGCAGGCAGCGTCAAAACTGGTATTCCACAGGGTTCTTCCCTCGGAAATACCCTATTTTTGCTGTTTATTAACGACCTGCCGACGAACGTTGCAGCTGGTTCATCCGTATTATTTGCGGACGATACAACTGTGTTGGTAAGTGCGGAATCTTACGACCAGCTGAGTGTAAATATTGGTGGTGCATGTAACCAGTTAAATTCGTGGTTCATAGCAAATGGCCTATTACTAAACAGCACCAAATCAAATATTATTCTATTCTCTGGTCGTAGAGTTCCATTACCAACATGTGTGGCCAGCTGTCCGATGCCACTGTGTGACGTAAGTAGGTTCCTTGGGTTTATAATTGACTCCAATCTATATTGGAAGTGCCATGTTGACAGCGTTTGTGACAGGTTGGGTAGTGCCGTCTTCGCGTTGCGAAAATTGAAACCGCTTATCTCGAATGAAGCACTTAAACAGGTGTACTTTGCTCACTTCCATTCCATAATGGCATACGGCACTCTCGTTTGGGGTAGTTCCACAGACGCTAAACGAGTATTAATTGTGCAGAAGAGAGCAATACGTACTCTTGTTGGAGTGAAACGACTCGTGAATGATAGCACACTTGTATAACAATGTTTTTTTTTTTAAGACAGATAACAATGTATTATTGTTACGAGTAATAGCATTTTGCGGGAGTGCAATCTGGTACCGTGATTGACGATTTGAGATTTCGTGCGAAGATCTCAACGACCAGATCGAGATTCAGTAGTCTAGTCTTGCTTATTGACATATCACGAAAGCAGCTGTAGTACCTATTAGCTTGGTACACTTTTAGCTTTACTTAATAGACCTAGAAGTTCTGTTACAAGGTTTTATCTGATAAAATTATAATGCAAGCTCGTTCAATAAAAAATATAGACTCAAGTCTATTATAAGATTTACAAGCCGGCCATATCCGCCGGAACTGCTTATATATCAATGTATGGTAAATTTGTCCGCCGGACATACCCGCTATGAAGATCTGACAGATGGCTCGAACGCATATGGCCAGCTATAAAGTGCACCTTCTTCGTAATCAGCTTTTAGTTTTCTGAGGAGTCTGACTGAGTTTGACCTTCAGCTATTACGCTCTGAATGCATCGTATTTTTCACTTTCACGCAATAACACGCAGATTTAACTTTCATAAAACTAGAGAGTAGTAGTATCCTGTTGGCCTAAAGTATATCAACTATACTTTTAAATATATTCAAGGCCTGGATATCCAGTTAAACAAGATTGAAACTTTGTAATAAATTTAAAAATAAACAAGAAAAGGTAATAAGTATTAAGATACACTTCTAGAGGTAAGTAGCGTGTTTTATTAATGACTTTCTCCGAATGACACATGGCCTTGTACAAAACCAAAACTCTAAGTTATATTAATAGTTTATCACTGTGTAAATAAGTTTTAAAACCAATTGTATGAATATCAGGAAACCGCTGCCTAATTATATTTTACCTGTCAAAATGTTTGTGTATGTACTTCAGTGTGCTTAGCCAAGATGTCAATCGCTCACGCTTAATAACGTATCGCAGCTACCTCTCTCTATCACTCTTCCATATTAGTGTGACAATGACAGTTGCGTTTCGTTAGCGACTGAGCGTGAGCGATTGGCATCTTGGCTACGCACCCTGATGTAGGTACCTACTTTATGTATGTTGAGAATCAGCTGCGCCAACATCTATATATATAGCTTGTAAAAATGTTTGGGACCAATCATTATAATGCGACAACCGTGTCATGGCAAAAGGGTTATTTTTAATGATAATTAACCGCATTACCTAATGAGTTAAAATAAGCGCCGGCCAAAATACATTTCAAGTTATTCAATATTGAGCAAATTCCGAAATGTTTTGGATTGTTGTATGCAGTAGGTATGTACAGTCAACCAATTGGAACCCTAGGCCACTGTAGGACTATGTCACAGTTTTTTTTTTTTTTTTTTTTTTTTGTCGAAGTGTGGAATGCATTTACGCATCGTCCCCCCCGGCCGCGGGAAGGCCATAATGGGGGGGTATGTGGGACTCCCTCTTTCGGCCCCCTCTCCTAACGAGAGGGGGGGGAAGAGGACTACCCACTAAACCCCACTCCGGCGTTTCACCCTCGCTGTCGTTTATTTGGGGGCGCAGTGGGATTTGTCATTGGACATTCTACCACAGCGCCCCCCCAACTGCCCAGCTTAGCACTTGGGCATCCGCACTACTGGAGGGGGGAGATTAGAAACGCTTAGTCTCCCCCCCGAAGACTCGAGTAGGGCCGTGCATTGCGGGTCCTGGTTGACTGTACCTACGTGTTACATACATTTATACAATACCTAATAGTATACATATATAATTTGTGTCAACTGCCCTCGAGACTTTACTGCGACCCTATTTATACAGGTAATGACCAGTCCTACGTTTTCCAGTTAATATCCTGGTTACCTAACATAAAAATACTAGTTTCAATATTTAAGATGGGTAGGTACAAGACATTCAACGTCATTAGGTATTGAGGTACTTAGTAAGTTGGCACAAACATCTGTCCCGTGGCCATCGTATTATTATTACTTATAACAAACTCTTCAATCGTAGACGTAAACACATTAACTAATTAACTTTGTTTTATTTTAAGTGTAATTAAAAAACTTGAAGTTACGAATATCATCACATACCTAAGTACAACAATATACGACCTGTTGATAACGTGCTTACTTAACATATTATTGTAACTATGACTGACTTTTTGCGAATGTCACATGAACATGTATACACGCGTTTAAAAGTGCGTGGGCCGTTTATGAATGAATGAATTCATTAATTGCCCATGCACTTTTGAACGCGCGTGTAGAAAACCACATCTTTAAGTTAAATATTGTGTAAGTTTACTAGTTACTGAATGCTGTTATATTAAGCTTTCAAACCAAATATATGAATAACAGGAATCCGCTGCCTATTCATATTTTATAGAAACCTGTCAAAGTTTAAAAATAAATAAAAATCCTATAAATGAACTGCTAGATTCATTATTTAAACGATATTTTAAAAACAGTTTTGACTAATAATTAGTTCCATAAATAGTTTTATTGAGAGGTCAAAAGTAGAAGGTAAAAGTAGTAGGTAGTACTCATCAGTAGAGGGAGCATAAAGAGTTAACCAAACATCATGAATACATTCAAGATGCCGATAAAATGTGTATACATTTTTTATTACTAACTCATGGTACGGTTTGAAATCGAAAAGCGCTTATTATCTATCAAAGAAAGAAAGTATCTGTCAATTGGATAATCCGTAAGTAAGATAACCGAAAGTGGGTTACTTAAATAGTACATTACTGCAGTGGCCGTGAAGTAAGGGATTGCTGGACGAGATCGAAGTAGACGGTCATTAGTAGTACATATATTCACGCGATCAAAAGTTACCTACCTAACCCAACATACATAACCCGTCTAGTTTGTATAAATTAGTAACCCAATTTCCCGAGAGATGGCGCTGTACCGTGGTCTACTTCGGGCTGTTAAGATTTTTCCGGAGTGGATGGGGTCGGGACGGGTGTGATCGAAAGTACCTATCATGGAATTGTTAATTATTATAAGCATATTGAGCATGGTATCTATCCTATAATCCAGTCATTGAACTGACAGCTTGTATGGAAATTTTGAATGTTTGGGAAATAATTGATAATAACTAATTTTTTTAGCGTAACGGATATATCGTGAGTATTAAGTAGGCAACAAAATCTAACAAAATATCGTTACATGCTAATCGTCACACATATGTACACACATGTTACAAACGTTTTTGTAGTAAGATTTGTATGTTTCTTTGTGTATTAAGCCGTTTAGAATGGGTCAGGACCAATTTCTACCTATTAACATTTGTTACTAGCGAAATAACACATCTATCACCCGCGCCGTACATTTTGTAGAACGGTTTTACGTGAATAAGTTTTCTTCGGTTTCTCTTTTAACAGATAGAAGACAAATATGTCGTGATGTTAAAATACAAGAAAACTACTTATTTGCTAACGTTAATTTTGAAAAATCTGATTAGTTTAGTTTTTTTTTACTATTTAACTTACTTCCGGAAGCAAAGTTTGTAGGATTTTTGCATATATCATCTATAAATATCCCATTCGAACGTAATTTGAAAAAATCAGGCTATTAGCGCGGGGGCGGGGCCGCGGCGAGCTCCGGCCGCCTGCGATGTTACTTTGTGCACTAGGACATAAAAAGCGATTTTTTGCCGCCTAGTCTCGACTTAAAGTGAAACTTTTCGAGCAAGAGAATTGAAAAAGATCTTATTAACTACCTACATTTTGATTGCTTATGCACTTTTCAGCAAACGACTGGAGGTGATGGGATACCGTGGTATCATCCAAGCAAGGTTGATTTGCCGACGTCGTCGGTTTCCCTGGCTTCTAATCAACATATTATGTTCACAGTACACAAGTTTTCAACAATGCCATGTAGGTTAAAAGTAAAATACAATGATGATCCCCTTTTTAATGCTTTGCTTTACACATTTAAAAAACTTTAACTTTAAGATTAGATTAGATTAGATTTATTTATTACACGAAAAACATTACATTATAAATTTGCATTAGATGTCAAAATTATACGAATATTTATCATGATCGTCACAATGAAAAAAGGAATAGTAATAATATTAACAAATCATTATATAATTCAGTCTCCCAATAAGGATCGTCATTTTAATAACAGGTAAAAACAAAATAAAAGTATAAGTAAGTATGTAGATACTTACAGATCAAACATAATCAATTAATTCAAATACAAATGTCAATACATGATTTAAAACAACAATTAAACAAGTTAGAAATAAAAATAAGCAAATCATATCTCCCAATAAGAATCGTCAACAAGTAAAGAAACAATACATTCAGATTATATCTCCCAATAAGGATTGTCAATATAATAACAACACAGACAATAATCAAAATACAAAAATAAAAACAATAATACATAATCAAAGTTGTAATTCCGTGTACTCTTTTATTGAGTACAATGGATTATTCAATAAAAGGTTTCTCAATTGGCGCCTGAATGTTTCGTCACATGGCTCGTTTCTTAGTTCGGCTGGCAGGTGCTCGAAATAAGTTGGTCCTATGACACGTGGATTCCTTTTTGAAAGTGCCATGCGACGAGGGACTGTTCTAAGGCGCCCCGTTGAGCGTAGCAGTTTTCCAGGGCATTCTACTCGCGAAAATTGCGACGTTAGATCTGACAAACATTATTAGATCTGTGAATAAACATTATATTTATTTATTAATTTTTTATTTATTCTTTCAAGCTAGTATCATTATTTTTACGCTTGACATTTTTTGTTGCTATTTTAGTCTCCGGAATGAAAACATGGAGTTTCCAATTTATAGGTACGGAGGTAATATGACTATACAATACGTCAATTTAATTTTGAAAAACACAGCTTTTATACACGCTTTTCTTTTGAAATAGGAGCGGATGACATAAGCTGCACTTTACTTGTATGCCCTATTGTTCCCGCGCTTAGTTACCTATCTCATTGTTAATAGCATAATTCTTGCCGCAAACAATGGTACCTATATTACACTAGTAGAGTTGCCGGAAACGGATGTGACATACTTGCTCCCTAAGTCTGGCTCCCCGTGCCCGCATTACCAACCTACTCACCCAAATGACTAATGCAACTAACGAAAATGCCATACGTCACACGTCATCGGTCAGCCTGGCAATACATACTTACATTGAACTTTGAAAATAATAGAGAATTCTGGAAAATGCGCTTTGTCCCTTTAATGTATCTGTCGTATTCCTATATTTACGATATTTACCTTCATTGCCAATAAAAAACCCGGAAAACTTGACTTCACTGGTTAAAATTTAGGTGTTTTATTATAAATATTAAAATTACTTATAGTTCATTCGCGTTAAGAAAATAGTGACTCATCGGTGCCGCTGCAAGGTAAAGGCAAAGGAAAGGTATTCATAGTCTCAAATACTTTCTTTCTTCACCGAACTCGTGTTCGCAGCATTTTTTCAATTTGTTTGCATTTATTGTTGCTATTGCTTCATAATCAGAAAACAGTTTCTCTACATCTTTAGGTTTAAATGACGCGTTATTGGCAGCAATAAAATTATTTTTTTTTATTTAGGCTTAAACAAACTCAATTTGATTGAGTGTGCAATGGTATGACGGTCAACGGTGAATTTCAAAGCCATATATTTTAGCAGTTTCATCGTTATAAATTAGTATTCTTTCTCCGCTATAAATTATTGATCCACTTTTATTTTTACGAATAAGGTGAGGTATTCATTTTCAATATTGACAAGACGCATCCGTACTGTATTGTATGCAGGGCTTACTTCAAATGGTCAGTGTTAACACGGGTTTCTAATTTACTGACATCTAATTTGCCAAGGGGTGTGACAACGGAGAATGGACTATAGTCAAAATTTAAAAAGTGACAGAGGTTGTAAACGTGACAACAATCTCTCAAACAAAATCCATCATTTGTTGGGAAAGGAACGGAAAAAACTGAAATAGTCTTAAAAAAGGATATAATTATTCATTTAATAATACCTGTAATAATATATCACGTCTGAAAAAAGCACTTTCATTCCATCATCATGGCATAGGTACACAAAATACCTAGGTATAAATAGAGGCACTAAGAAGCCTACTCGAATTAATAAAACTTTATTTGTTTTGATAGCACGCATACCTGATTACCGTTAAAATTTAAAATATAATCATTTTACTTGCTTTTCAAATGTTTATACTTAGTTACCTACACAAACTTATCCATCGAAATCAAAAAATGCATAAGAACGATTTATAAAAAACAGCGAAACATACCAGCAGGCTTAACGAAATGTAACTATGTACTTAAAAGTAAGTTCACGAGGCATTTTATATGAGACATTTTACATTTCTGTTTATAGTCATTTACGTAAACAGCTATCTCTCACAACCATTATAATTTAAGTAATAAATACCTATATCATTTGGCTCTGTAAGTATAACGGAATCTACCTACGTAAAATGTAGACTTGTGCTACGATCAACATGTATAAAGTAAATCCTTAAAGAGATTTATGACATGATGAGTAATTGTGACAATAAGTCCTTGTGCAGGGTAAGGGCCGAATACTCGGGGAGGTCAGTGGGGGGAGAGGTTGCTCGTGTTTAAATAAATACAGATATAAATATTTTTAAACGCGAGGCCGGAGGTCACCGGTCCAGCCGTTATCAGTGCCGCTCCCGCCCCGCCGCGCGCCCCTGGTTCGCCGCTCGCTTCTCGATTTGTGGAAAGTTACTCATTAACATGGCAACAGGGTGGATTTTAAATACATTTACATCACCCCGGACATTAACTGCCTTTTAACAATCGTAACGCTAACGTAGAATCCCTATCCCTATGGATGAGCGATGGGGTAACGTGTGAACACACTACAGAAGTGATAAAAAAACTGATAAGAATATTATTAGATCAAATATTTATGACCAAATCGTTGAATTATGGGTCCTTGTATTCTGTTATGTGGACTTTAAAAATATACAAACTAGGATTACTAACGATAAATATAAAATTGCTTTATAGAACATTTATATTTTTACGGCCTGTCTGGCTGTCTAGCCTAGTCGGTAGTGACGCTTCCTACGAAGCTGGAGGTCCCGAGTTCGAATGCTGATAAGGGCATTTATTTGTGTGTTTATCGTGAATATTTGTTTCCGAGTTGTGGACGTTGTCTATGTATATATGTATGTATCTATCTAATACATATTAATATGTATATCGTCGCCTAGTACCCATAGTTATTACAAGCTTTGCTTAGTTTGGGACTAGGTTGATTCAGTTTTTTTATAGCTGGGATTTAAGGGTTTAATCATTATAAACCCTTAAATAAACCAGCTATAAAATTAAGGTCTATCATCCGGGCCTATAGTAGAAATAGTCCTACAGCGCTGAAATTTCGCGTTAAACTTTGAAGTATTATTTATACCTACGTCATATTTCACAGTCTGTTCTATCACAATCTAGGAAACGTAGCATAGAAAGACTCTACATAAGTACTTACCTACCTAAGGTATCCGCATTCATATAATCGGCCAACTTCTAAAAGAATGTGTTATAATTAGCTTTATCTGCCATAACATTTATTAAGTCGCTAAGGTTTATCTATACGATAAGCTTCATTTATATTTATGCTTTTCAAATATACTTTTTAAATTTCAAATCCCTATCTAAAATAATATAATTAATTTTCTTGTATAAATAATAAAGATAAAATACAATTAAATTAAAAAAGTAAAACCTTCCTGTAAAACCACCCACACTGCACACTGCATCGTACCCGGCTCAATGTGCAAAGGTTCCCATAATGCCTGCAGCATTCCCCCGCTGTCTTAAATATGTATGGGTACATATAAAACCAGTTTTTTTATATATGTCTGATTCTGATTCCAATTCTTGTGGTAATTCCAGGCAACAATTCCGCTGCCAAAAAGACTGGGAAGCAGTGTCTACGAGAGGGAAGAGGTGTTGAGACTAATAATAACTTAAGGGGTTTGTATGATCCTCTGATTTTGCATGATCGTTAAAATTGGCGGAGTATGTCAGTATCACGCCGCGCCGACCAAACCTTAAATACTAGATCAAACTAGGTATGGCTCGTATCTTATTCTTCTTCACGTGCCATCTGACCATCTCCATCCAGGAGGTCGGCGACCATATGTCTATACGTTTCTCTATCTTCAGTCATGCGAATTAGTTTATCTATGTTCTTCACTTCCAACCAGTGTTCCCACTGCCGTAGTGTTCCCCCAGCAGGTAGGTTGGGTTAGGTATATGTCATCATTACAAAAAATCTAAAATCTAAAATCTAGTGCATAAGTGGTATTTTGCAGTAACTGTAAGCAGTAAGCAGTACCTCTGATAAGTACTGTGTATTCATATAAAATAATATTTATTTATTGCACATAATACTTAATATTAAAGAGGTTTGTATGGAGGAATGATTCTGAAGGAACTAGGTACCAAATATTGTGATATAATAAAGTATTACCGGTTGAACTAAAATATAACTTCTACTCAACTCTTATCCTAGTTTTCAACAATACCATGTAGTTTAAAAGTAATATACATTTAAGATCTACGAGACAAAATATATCAAGGTTTTTATTTTATATTTTTTTTAAGATCTTAAGTTATATAAGTTAAAAAAATTAACATTCCTTCTATATTTTTGGCGTGTTTGTACAAAACCAGCAAAACCGTAATCAAAGACCAGCACTAGTGTACGAGTATCATTATTTGAGTCGCTTAGCTTCAAACTCAGGTAAATTCATCTGTCGGATTATGCGATTTTGGTATAAATAAAAGGGAATATAATAAGGTAATATTTGTTGAGAGGGTCGAATGGATTTACACGAGTTTGAAGTAAAGCGACACATTTTTACGTTTGAACAAAGGTCATTTTAGTCTCCGGAATAAAAAAAAATACTTTTGTAGTGAATAGGACGACAGCACCGCTATCGGTACATTCATTACTCGAAAAATTGAGGAGTAATCTCAAATCGGACGATAGAGCTGGAAATTACCAAGGTCATCAGTTCCAGTAAAATTATGGCTTCAGTAAGAAAATGCCCAAACTTATTATGAAAACCTACCAATAAAAATGCATGTTCTTTTCAAATTTGTGGAATTTCCTCAATGCGTGTATCCATCATCAGAAATGGATTTTAAAAAATGAGACCAAGGTTTCAAATAAAAAGTTTTTTTTTTAAATCATTTTAGTAGTGACGTAGTTCTGAAGTAACAAACGTTAGAAAAATCATAGTTACTGCAAACAGCCAGTGTGCCATCTCGTATCCTTTATTTGTAACCTGCGAGCATTTAGCTCTGACATCCCACTCGCCGGCCAATCAAGGCAAGCCGAAGAGAGGGGCCTCACCGACTCTCGGGGACATGACACCCAAGGAACGTCACTTTCCATTACTAACACAAGCTGCCTTTGGGGCTTATTATTATTGCTAGCTTATTGTGTATTGTGTTGGGCTAAGGGTTCCCTTCACCCATTCTTCAATCCCAGTCTTGTAGCTAGTCTCTTAAAGAGGAGTCTAAGTTATTTCGCGTTTCGCCGACGAGGTCTGCCAGGTCTGGGTAGAGTCTCGGCACACTAGTCCGTGGTTATCTTGGCCCACAAATCGTTCGGCCCATGGCATTACCCCCATACCCATTTCAGCTTGGGCGCTTTCCGAGCTACATCCATAATTGCATGGAAAATAGGAAATTTAATTAGCTACAAGAAATATAAGCGTTTAATTTTGATATATATTTATATATAAAATTGAAATTAAACGTTTCAACTACACGAATTTGTAAGTCGCCACTGCCACTGCAAGTATGTTATAAAATGTACTGAAATGCATAAGTGCAAAACAGAACGTGCAGTTGCAGCGCGCGTGTCGCAATTCCAGCGCCCGATCGATAACCGACGCCGACGTCACGTTCATACACGCCGCCGGTGGAGAAACCGCGCCGAACGTCGCCGCTAGCACGTTCATCGGCACCGTCGCCGACCAAGTATGTCATGTCGTGCGTGAGGCTTCACACATTTTACTTCATTTAAATTTAAGAAGAAACTAATAAAAGACCCACGTACAGAAGAATATAAAACTGAGTAGATAAGAACGAAATCATTCATTAAATAGTAGGCTAGTGAGAAACAGTTATTTCATTTAATGTGGACGAGAGGGTCGGGTAGAGGGGAGACGGGCGGGTGCGGGAGCGGGTGTTAGGCGGGTGATCTCCGGGTCAGCATGAGCGCCGCTTATCGCCGCAACGCCGCTCGTCGGCTCCCGCCCCACGCCAGCCCGCGTAAACTAATGAATAAACTGTTTAATAAACTACTTACTTATTCGTTACATACAGAAGCGGCAAATAATCTATCATATTTTTCAGGGTCATTTTCATACATTTAACAATATAGGTCCGTATAAAAACGACCATTATGTCAAGCCAGCGTTCATTTTTAGAATTATTATTTTCGCCAAAGTTTTGCATAAAAATAATGCAATTCAATGTATTAAGCACAGACTTTAGATGGCAAAAAATAAACCTATGTTGACTAGAGGGGGCTTTCGGGCCTGGCGCTTGCCGCCGAGGTACAAGAATGCCGCTGTCCTGTATAAAACTGCTGTCCCGTACCCTGTCTAGGCAGAGGGCCTATGATGACGGGCCGGGGGTTGCCACTGCTGGCTGGTACCGGCGTGGTGGCTGCGAGGATAAAAACCTCTATAAAAAATCGCGAAGGCAACCTGAAGCGGTGGAACCCGGGATTTATCCATCTCGTTCCCGGCGTGGAAGGCGGCGGTCATGAGGGACCAGCGTGTGGTGTCGCCCTGCACGCTACCTTCGGGCGGTGGAGCTTTGACTCCGGGGCTTCGGCTCCAAGGAGGGGACAGCCTCCGCTGTCGCAGCAGGCGGTGTTCACGGTTGCATGCCTAGGGCGATCCCGTGTTCACCGTCACCAACGCTGCAAGATGGGCATACCGTGGATGGTTTAGTGGGTAGTGTGGGCCCGGGCCTGCGAGTCCCACATACTCGTCCTAGTTCCCCGGCTAGGCGGGATGCTAAATGCATTCCTCCACATTAAAAAAAAAGGTATTAGGTCTTCCAATTACGGTCGTATGCAATAATTGATTTCATGGTATAAAGTCAAATTACACTTTTTTTAAAACGAAATGCATGCAATAAATAAATAGGAATATGATAGATTTTTGCCGCTTTCGTATATATATGTGAAAGAGACAGTTTTGACAGACATTCAATTATAATAGCCTGATTTTCTCAAATTACGTTTGAATGGGATATTTATATATTGTATCTGCAAAATCCTACAAACTTTAACTCCGGAACTAGGTATACAGTAACAAAATAAAACTTAACCAAGTTGATTTTTTTAATATACTGTATTAAATATTTTTTGCATGTAAATATGTAGACATATTTATTCTATTTGTTAAAAGCAAAACCGGAAAAAACTCATTTACGTAAAACCGTTAAAGCTACAAAATTTATAACACCGATAGAGATGTGATATTACGCTAGAAATAAATGGTAAACGGTAAAAGCTGGTCCTGACCCATTTTAAACAACTAAAAAACATAAATGCATAAAAGTATTGCAAGAAAAACGTTTGTAACACGTGTGTGTGCATGTAGGTAACGATATTTTGTCGGTTTTTTTACCGAAATAATAGGTACTAGACCCATGATATATCCTTTACGCTACAAATGTCAGCTATTATAAATTATTTCCCGAATAATCAAAATTTCCATACAAGCTGTCGAACTGACAGCTTGTATGGAAATAGTGACTGGATTATTGTCTAAACGTTGCGATATACAGTTGCTGTCATGTTAGGCACAACGAAAATAACAAGCGAATATATCGATTATTTTAAAAAATAGGCTATTAATTTATGTTGTTATCGCTAGTAACCGGAAGCGGGCGCTGCCACTGGGCCCGCGTGGAGCCGCGCTTGCGCAGCTCGGAGTGCTCAATTTATTGCTACCATTTTTTAACGTTGCCTGTATTTATGATTAATAAAAGAAAATTCTTTCACTTGAATCTGCTTCGGTAGATAAATCTTAACTGACTACTTACCAACTCTTCAATGTTAAGCTGCATGAGTTTTTGTGGTTAAACATTTTGCATCACGATATACGATGTAGTACGGAAACTGTTGGTGTAGGTACTTAGCATCGACTTTCATAATTGACCAATAGGTATTCATTTCTCCTAAGTGTAGGTGAATTGGTACTTTTTCGTTGTACATTCGGGTTCATGTGCTTAGGAACCTTTTGCAGTAACAAAAACTTGTCATTGCATTTTATATGAAGTTTTGATGTAGACCGTGAGTGTAGGTTGCATTAACGCCTTGGTACGGCAAAAATCGGGTCAGCGGCACTCGCGCGGTCAACATTCGCTAACAATAACAAGGAAGCTTGCGCTCGGCTCGCGGCCGTCTCCACGGCGCGCGCCCTCCGCCGCGGTCTAACGTCTCAATCACACGGTGTTGACCCATAGCCTGGGAAGCCTGTACTGTATTAACAGGTGAGTGGCTTTGTCAGCGGCAATGGTGGCTGCTGTACCCGACGCAGCTGTCTGCTCACACGAGGCGCGCGAAGCGAGCAGGGCGCGCGCGAGCCTACTGCCGTTCACTGAGTTTGAGCGATTTCGCTTTATCTAATCGCCGGATGATAAAATACTACCACCGTTTGCTTCGTATCAACTCTACACGAAGCCGCCTTTATCGCCCTCATTCTTGACGTTGTTAAGGCTGCTCAAAGCTGTAGGACACATAACATTCCAGCCCATACTATTAGAAAAGCGAGGTAGATGTCGTGAACTCGAACTAGTGCACAGGATATAAAAATAGTATGCGAGTGTAGAGCGATAAGAAACAGTAAAGTATAAGTAAGTAAGGGTTGGGAGCGTCGGCGAGCAAACGTCGACCTTGCGGCCCGAGCGCAGCGCAGAGGTCGCAGCGCGCAGGCGCGGCGCTTGCGGCCCTCCGGCTGGTGCGCTCCCGCGCAGGCACTAAAGTCGCACGCCCGTTAAAACCTACTCGCAATAAACCTAGACTTCGATGCAAACAATGAATTGTGTTTTCGTGCTCACTGCTCTTTCAGTTCAACCGGCGTGTAACTTTGAAGAAAGAGCTAAATCCTTTAAAATTAGAAATAGGTTGTTTTTTTCAACCATTATTGGACGAGGTATCTGAACATTATAATGCACTTTTATTTTTACAACCATTCTATATGCTTAATTTCTAAGGATTTTGGCGCAATCTCGTATCTACATATCTACTTAGGACTGCAAAAGTGATAAATTGCTATGATAACATACATACTTACCTACTCATAATTTAGGGATTATAATGTTAATACATTATATTGTAATTCATAGTACATTAATGTTAAGGCGCGGAAACATTCCATTTGGACGCTGAATATTATTTTTAACGGACGACTTTAGGAATCCGTTTAAATTTGATATGAAGCCTGCAAATGCCTTTCCAGCCGAGTCAAGGATAGTCGAGTCAAGTGCTTTTCTCAACAATGGTGCAAATAAACCAAAACAAAACCTGATAAAATCGAAACCAGCAGTTACAACATGTAGGATATTAACATTGATATTAACCTACAGCGTGTATTTTTAAAATTTTAATAACCTCAAATTTTAACCAGACGTAGTAGGCGTTAATACTATGAACGGATATTGCAACTTAAAAAAAAATTTGTACTTAAAAAAAAACCTTATAAAATTAGCCAGCAAGCAATGTTTCGCTACTTTGTCGTACTGGTGTGGCGTGATGTCACTACTATCACAAGTGATACCTTTTAACTGCTGTCAAATCAGTGTATGCAATACATTGGGGCTCGATACATTTTCAAAAATTTATTACGCTAGTGGTTAAGACTAACCTAAAATTACCTTGCAAGATCGGTTCATAGTACTACCTAAAACATATGTTTGGTCTGAGGTAATATTCATAATACAGGGTACATATGAAAGCACATGTAACATGCAGGAACATACCGTGCTAAGAGGCCTTCTTGAATACTAGTGTTGAACCTCAACAAGTTGAAATTATCTCAATACCTACAAACCTGCTTATTATTTGTATCTCCGTTTATAAGGCTAACGTGTAGATACAGATCCAACACGCGACCTCTGCGTGAGTTTGGAGAATTTTGATGTCCTATGTTATGGATAACCTTGATATTTTTAAATTTTTCTAGTCTTGTTTAAGCAGTTTTTGGTCAACCGACTCGTATGCAAGCGTGTTAAAATTATTTAAAAATGCTTTGCCTTAGTATTCTTGGAATCAAATGAGCAACTAAATTTAACACCGCGTGGAGATCTTTTTGTTGGAAATCGTATTAGCTTGATGAAATATTTAGTCCACCTTTCGCTATAAGTTCACTAACCCATAATAGATATACTACTTGATCGAAGAACGTAACTAATTTTGACGTGGCTAGTCTTAAATTTCCCCCGAAAAACACAGTAGTTATGCATGCTTTGTTGTTTTGCAAAATTATGTACTTATCTTAACATGTGTCAGAATTGTCAATTTAATATTAGGCGTATATTTGTCAATGTATTTATGGAATGCGAAATGTTAGTGTAATATGCTGTTGGTATATATTTTATCGATAGATTCATTTTTACTTATCACAGGGAGAAATTCTCTTAAAATAAAAAAAATTAAAGTTAAAAAGTTACGACTACATTAAGCATTGCTAACTTATAAAACCTTTCTACTGATACGTATATTTGGACGCTTCATTTCTTATCGAAGATGTCTATTACGTAATGCTATCTGACAATAAGATAATTGCTTCTTACTTTTTATTATAATTGCCATATTGATAGTTGGTACTTCCATAAATTAAGAGTGTTATCTTCGGTAGAGTTCATTTATAATAATTGCATTTGTAACATTGTTGTTCATATGATTACTATAATGGTAAAATAGTGGGCGATGTAGGTATATAAGATGTTTGGATATTTTAGCCCTACCACCAATATCAATAAAAACCATATGTTGCATTTTGAAAACCACCAGATCCAGCTGGTATTTTATACAGTTACATATGGTTTTTATGCGTGGTGGGGTAGATATACATACCACTCAAGAGAGGTAAAGGTGATGAGTAATAAAGATATCAGCTCGTTATCTCTTAACGAATAAACTCACCGTAGAGCTACCGTAGCACAGGCAGGGAGTGCTACGAATTCGCTACGCTTCAATGAGACTCACAGTTTCTCCAGAGTATGTGCTTCTTTTGTGATGATTTTTTATTGTTATTGGGAAATTGTATTACAATGTCTTTTAACAGTCATCTTTAATGTAAGTACCTGGTTAGTGTTTCATCGACATTTTATCGAGGCTACTGGACAATAAATAAAAAAAATATTCGTGTATATAAATTAAGCAACATATTTACATCAACATAATTAATAATGTTTTCCCACCCAGTGCATCGTATTTGGACGAACATGGGTGAACTCTAAATAACTATCTCAATTTGCTTTAGTATCCACCACCGTAAGATCAAGAGAAAGCACGAACACTTCCGACTACGTACTACATCTGTAAGTAAATTACTGAATGTTTTTAATAGTTAAATGGAACTTACCGAAGTGGTATTCGTGCTTAGTCGTCGTCATAATGGTCTCCATCTGCACGAAAGACAATCGTTGCCGTTGGGAAGGGATTGAGTAGGTTCCGAGGGTCCGAGTGCCGCATCACCGGACGAGACAGGCGGTTGTCTGTCGGTGGCCGAGTTCGGGGCACATCGCTCTGCAGAGGAGATGAGTGGCGCGGCTGCGGGACGTGGATCGGCGCGTGCGCGCGGCGATCGTTAGCGCGCGAGTCTTCGCCAGGCGCCGCGCTGTGCCGCCGCGCCAGCGCGAGCACCCCTCGCCGCGCGGCCGCCCGCCGCGCTGACGCAACCGAAGACGTCGTCGACACGCCTGACCCCCGGCCCCCGGCCCTGCCACTGCTGGCAAATGCCGCCCCGTGACATCCTCACACACAACAACCCCAACCGATACCTCTTCCCATACAACAAAATGTCTTAGGGCTGTTTCCCAATTATGAAATTTATTGTATGTACATATTTACTTGTGACAAACGGAGGTACAAGTTAATGTTTGAAGAAAAATGAGTATCTAATTATAATAATGAAGTATTGTCTGTTAATAAATTAATTGAATTATGAAAACGCTGCATCAATAAATTGTATCTACGTCAACGCGCAGACGCAAAGTGGTGCATAGCAACATTAGCAACGCGACGCGTTATTAATAAATTATGCGTTATTGATATCTTCACCTAATTCTTCGTTAATTAAGACCTGAACTTCGATCACATTTGAAACTTGAATCTAGTTAAAATTTGTCTTATACATCTTCTTAAACTTAGAACTATTTACTACTATTTACTTTAAATTATATTGATCTCAAAATTTGTATGGAGCTTGTATTCAAAAAAGAATTCTGAGGAGGCTAAAAGATTTTGACGTGACAACGTCTTATAATTCGATGAGCCGGCTGCACGCATGAAAAAACATGACGTATGCGTCGTTACCTCGCTTTGCGGCGTTCCATCTCGGCAATATTCGACATTCATCGTGCAAGATCGGAAGTTCAAATGACACGACATTCATTGCTGCTTGTTCTAATAGCCTCGAGTGCATTTAGCAATCTAAAACAGTAATATGGATCACCTGCCAAAATGACATCTCTGTCCTGACTTATGAATAGAATGTGGCAGAAAATATTGAAAGGACGTAAATATTGTTCAAATTTGAAAACTATTTTTCAGAATTTATAATTAAATTTAACAATGCATTGTCCCTTTTGTAACAAGTGGATGGAACGGAAGAACAAAAGATGTACCTGTCCTAGTCGCACAAATAAATTGTTAAGATGCGACGAATGTTGCACAATAACTGCTGATACCTTCAAGTTTTGTATCAAGTGCGGTCACAATTTGAGCCGAATAATACGAATTAATAGGGCTAAGGAACAAAAAAATCGAGTGAAACAACAACTGTTATTAAAACCGAAGTTCGTCTCAACAATGCCATCATCACTATCTGAGTCATCATCTGAGGGAATATTTTATGAACTTAATTTAACTGTCGAAGATCTAAAGGATTTGGATGAAATTGAAGAAAGTCAGCAGCTCAACATCAGCAATATTCTGGTTCAACCAGACTTGCCACAGTCGCCAAGGACTCCCACCACGCCGTTAAGTCCTGGTGAGCCAATTGGAGACATCATCAGCAAGTCGGGTTCACCTTTGTTCTTAGATTGATTGATATGTTGCCAATTGACACAGGGAAGTGTCACTCGTGAAAATTTTCGACCCGTAACCGACGTGGCGTAACCGTGTGTAAATGTTACTTGATTAATTCAATTGTGATTTCCATTTACCTCCTTCTCTATATCCATACAAAATATCTATCAAACAAATAAAATTAAAATTTTCTTTTGAAAAATGAAACCATTTCATTATTATTTTCTTATGACGTTGTCATCGTCATCGTCAGTAAACCAACTTTACAGACAACCGATTTTTTTTGGAAGTCGAGGAGCTCAGTATGCCAAAGAGTATCCACGAATGTCATTTGGTAAGGCTATAAGTTGATGAAATGACAAGTTATACGGATAGCGCGACCTTGATTGCTGTCCAATGTGTATTACTGTTAAAAATTATCAGAAATTTTCATAAAATGCTTACAAACTATCGTCTTATCCAGCACGCCCAAGATGGCTATCCACGAATGTCATCTGATAATGCTCAAAGTTGATCAACAGACAAGTCGCACGGATAGGGCGATAATGATTGCTATCAAATGTTTATAACTGTTTAAAATTATTAGATAATATTGTCATAAAAATGCTGACAAACTGTTGTCTTATCCAGCAAGTATCACGCTATTCGCTTGTCATTTTAGCCCTGCTGGAGCACATTCTGCAGCATGTGGCAACTTGTTTCGTCCTTCAAGCTCTAGATATTACTTTTGGTCGGCACGTCTTTGACCGGGCCATCTATTTCTCAGAATATATAATAAAACAAAACACCTATATAATGCCGTTGTTGTGTTAAATATTATACACTTTTGTAATGCTTCCTTCAAGATTTTCTTTAAGAAGTTAAAGGAGTAGTTTTTACTTTATAGTTGTTTTTTACTTTCCTCGCATTCGAAATGAAAAGTAGAGTGTTTAACTCGGGTAAAAGGCATCCATTTCCGACTCGCACTATTGGCGATTAAATATCTTTGTTTATAGATCGAAATGAAAAGTAGAGTGTTTAACTCGGGTAAAAGGCACTCATTTCCGACTCGTACTATTGGCGCTCTCACTTCGTTCGAGTGCCAAACTACTTGGTTAACAATCTACTATTGCTACCCTTTTGTTTTGAGCACTGGAAGAAATTTCAGAACTGTAACTCACATCGCACAATTTTTACCGTTAGCATCTACGAGTAGTCTAAATACAATACGGCAAATGAAAATAATTAACTAGTAACACGAGGTTTTTACTTGTTTATGCGTATTTTCCATTTTGATCAGCATTCATATCTCGAAAAATATTGATCCTATGAATATTGTCTCATTTCACCCAGCACACAAAATTACATCGAAAATGGTACCTCACTTGCCTAGTTTGTAAAATGTGCATTTATAAAAAGGTACTCCCTGCCCTGGAAATTTCGAACACTTCGAGCTACCTTGCATCACTGTAAGCCTTATATATTTTAAGAAATAATGCTTAAAAAAATGACGATTTTTCCGATCATAGTAAAATTTTGAGTTTTGGTAACGTTACCTTTTCCGCCTCAACCAATTACACCAAGAAAAAATACAATTGAAGTATGACATTAGAGTGCACTTAATAACATTTCGTCTAAGTGCAAAAAGAGAAGTAGAAGTTACGCCAGCCAAGTTTTACATATTAAACGCAAAGCGTGAGTTAAAGCTGCATTTTTTGTATCTTGTAAGGGCCCTGTAGGAAAGTATGAAACTGCATTTTACAAACAAATGTTTACGGCGACGACTTTTTTAGTTATTGAAGAAACTAAAAAGAAACTAAAAGGAAGGTTGAGGGTCTGTCGGCGCGACTCGTCGATGCTTTGGCGGACTGTAGGGCCAGCCCTACGTATAGCCATATCGATACAGAGGGGAACGCCAGCGTTATGGGGACCATACCTGGGCGTTTTCGACGGTGTGTTTCTTTTGTAATTGGGCTTTTATAATAATAATAATAATAAAAAAATGCCGTTGACACTGACGGACGCGTCTAGAGAAAATTTTATTCAATATTTATATTTTGTACTATAGTTTCGCCCAATCTCAGTTTTTAGTGTTGTGTAATTATATTTACGTCCCCCAAATGATGTGTCGTTACAAAAAACACGATTACACAGGCTTTTGATACACCAATTTACTTTTGATCACAACTGTCAAATGGCGAACTACAAAATAAAATAAAATGCTCACAAGATCGCGGACGAAAGCGGCCCAACCACGAAGCGCACGACCCACACCCTCGCCCACGCCGTCCAGCTCCTCGCATCCGTCGTCAGGCGACGAATATGCCACAGCGCCTGACGCGAACACCAGCGAGTCGAGCAGTGACGAGCGCGGGCAGTCGCCCTCGCCACCACCACCACCAGCGCGACGAGGACGACCTCCGCTGCCGGCACGCTTGGGGCCTGCGGGGCATTCTGCTCCGCCAACGGCTCCAGCTGCCGGTGGTGTAGTGCGCCGCATGCGATGGACTCAGATTATGAATGAGAACTGCATGCGCGCCTACTATGGGGCTACAGAGGGGGGAACCCGGCTATCCGCGTACCGTGCTAGGATGTTGCCTCTGTTTCAGGCTCTTGAACCTGCCATCACTGTTTCGGAGCAACGATTATCGGATCAGGTGCGCGTCATTCAGCGGTTAAAGCGGTTGGATGACGTGACGCTCGATCGGCTTCGCCTGGAGGCTCTCACTGCTGCCGCAGTCTCCACTTCGGCACGAGACCCGCCCGCCATGTTGCCGGATCCGGTGCCCGCACCCGACCTGGCATCGGAGGCACCGCGGGCTGATCCCAGTGCTGACGAGGAGGAGTTTGCTATTCAGAGTGTGAGTACTTCAGCTAATGAGCAATTGAGGAGGACTTTGGAAGAGGTAATTACGCAGTATCGGTCCACAAACAATTCTAGGCCACGATTACCACGTTTGCCAATGAATAGACGTAATCTAGCGCTAATGAGTGCCCTGAATGATTTGCTAGAACCGTATCTACGGTCTAGTAAAGATTTAGATGATACACACTCGATCATGTACTGCGGGGCCATCTCGGCGTGCCGTGTTGCTCGAGTCAAGTTTCCGGACGCTGAACGTGCACCTAGGACCGCCGGGGGTGTCCCCGCGTGGCAAGTGCGGATCGAGCGACGTATCAACTCATTTAGGACTCTTATTGCAAAGCTGATCTGCTTCAGGGGGGGTAATAATCGCCCCCGAGTAATGCGTTTTGTGAACCAGGCGTTCGCGGGGACGGGTATTGAGCCCCGTGACTACATGGCCAATGTCACAGAACGCATTGACTTTCTGAAGCAGAAAATCTATTCATGGGCAAACCGTATTCGTCGCTACAGAAAGCGTGTGGACCGATTCCAGCAGAATCGTCTTTTCCAAAGTGACCAAAGGAAAGTATACCGAAGGTGGGAGGAAACTAACCTGCGTGTGCCCGACGCGCGACCGCCGGATGCTGCTGCCATGTCTGATTTCTGGCGTAGCATCTGGTCGGTGCCCGTTGAGCACACGGAAGGTGAATGGATGAGCGTTGTTGAACGTGAGTGCGAGGCCATCGAACCAATGGGGGCTATCACCATCAGCCCCGAAGACGTAAGTTGTGCCATCCGTACGGCTCAAAACTGGAAAAGTCCTGGACCGGACGGATTGCACAACTTTTGGCTAAAATGGTTTCGATGCTCGCACTCACGGTTGGCTGCGCAATTTCAACAAGCCCTTGAGCTTGGTTCCCTGCCACCTTCCTTAACAACTGGTATAACTTTCCTGCTCTACAAGTCCGGTAGTACCACGGAAGCTAAAAACTATCGACCCATCACGTGCTTGCCCACGCTTTACAAGCTCCTTACATCCATTTTGAGAGCAAAAATTAACGCGCATATTGTCGCAAACAATGTTTTGGCCTCTTCTCAAAATGGTTGTAGGGTTGGGTCCCGTGGTACTAAAGAGCTCCTCCTCATCGACATGGCCATTTGCCAACAAGTTCGGCGGAACAAGGGAACCCTCTCAGCCGCTTGGATTGACTATAAAAAGGCCTATGATTCGGTGCCTCATTCATGGCTGAGAAGGATATTGGAGCTGTATAAACTTGATGCAGCTTTAATATCCTTCCTAGGCGCGTGTATGGGGCAGTGGACCACAGTCCTTTGTCAACCAGGAGACAGAGATGGTCCCCCTGGGCCGCAGGATTTTATAAGGATAGAGCGGGGAATATTCCAGGGTGACAGTCTGAGTCCCCTGTGGTTCTGCCTAGCTTTGAATCCTCTCAGCACCCTGTTGAAGGATTCAGGGCTAGGTTGCCGGCTTCGGAGAGAGGGTGAAGTCATTTCTCACCTTCTGTACATGGATGATCTCAAACTATTTGCACCAAATGACCGAGATTTGTTGGAGCTATTGCAAACCACCGCAGTTTTCAGTAGAGCCATCAAAATGGAATTTGGTGTCGATAAGTGCGCGATTATGCATGTACAGCGGGGGAAAGTAGTAAATTCAACAAATTTACAACCTTCTGAGACAATGTCGTTCAGATCTATCTCTGAAGCAGAAACCTATAAATACCTTGGTATGTCACAGTCGTTGGGTATTGAGGACGCTGGTATTAGACAGGCGACGAAGGAGCGCTTCTTTGGTCGGCTGACAAAAGTACTTAACAGTCTTTTGTCAGGTGGCAACAAAGTGCGCGCCTTTAACGCTTGGGTAATGCCTCTGCTCACATACTCCTTTGGCATACTAAGATGGACCCAGACCGAGCTGGATGCCCTGGATCGGAGAGTTCGCCTACTGCTCACCACACATCGTATGCTACACCCGCGCTCGTCTGTTATGAGATTGTACATCCCACGGAAATGTGGAGGTCGCGGCTTTTTAAACGCCAAAAACCTTCACAACCGTGAGGTGTACAATCTTAGGAATTATTTCCTTAACAACGAGTGTGGGATGCATCGTGATGTGGTGGCAGTAGACAGAAATCTCACGCCGCTCTCCTTGGCAAAAGAGAATTGGCGCAAACCTGTGGTACTAAGCACCGAGGACCGCAAGACGGTATGGAAGAGCAAAGAGCTACACGGGCGGTTCTACAAGGCCCTCATGGGCCCCGACGTAGATCTGCCCGCGTCGGTGAACTGGTTACGATTCGGGGACCTCTTCGGAGAAACCGAAGGTTTTGCCTGTGCAATTGCGGACGAAGTTATCATGACGAATAACTATCGGAAATATATCCTGAAGGACGGTACGGTCGACATTTGTCGGGCATGCCGCCGTCCCGGAGAGTCACTCAGGCATATTATTTCTGGTTGTTCTCATCTTGCTAACGGCGAGTACTTGCACAGACATAATCTCGTAGCCAGGATTATTCACCAGCAACTTGCTCTTAAATACGATCTTGTGGACCACGAAGTGCCGTACTACAAGTACGCACCTGCACCAGTTCTCGAAAATGGTCGTGCCACGCTCTATTGGGATCGATCTATCATCACGGACAGGACTATTGTAGCCAATAAGCCTGACATCGTGCTGGTAGATCGATCGCAGCGCCGGGCCGTGCTCGTCGACGTCACCATCCCCCATGACGAGAATCTCGTGAAAGCCGAGAAGGACAAGTCCAGTAAGTACCTAGACTTGGCTCACGAAATAACCGCCATGTGGGATGTTGACTCGACGATCATTGTTCCGATAGTCGTTTCAGCGAACGGTCTCATAGCGAAGAGTCTCGACCAACATCTTGAGAGACTCTCGCTAGGTGGATGGATCAAGGGTCAGATGCAGAAGGCAGTAATCCTGGACACAGCGCGTATAGTCCGGCGGTTCCTTTCTCTGCGGCCCTAACCACCGGCAGCCTGGGCCCTGCCCCGTTGCCGGCGGCACTCTAGGTTAGGTTTTTATAATATGTTTATATGTATTTTGTATTGTTTTTGTATGTGTTTTTGTATTTTACTTTTATAATCATATTATATAGCCTAACCTAAGATAAAAAATAAATAAAGTGAATAATAATAATAATAATATATTCTTTATTGCTCACCAATAATGATAAATACACATACAAAGAAAACTGTTATACAAGATAAAAAATAATTGGCACACAACAGGCGGTCTTATCGCTAAGAAGCGATCTCTTCCAGACAACCTTTGGGTGGTGGAGAAATTTAGAGAAATAAAATAATATAATATAAGTAGGTGAAGCGATTTAAGTTACGGACTAAGTAGGAACATATACCGAGAAATCAGTAAGTTAAATCCATATAACACTAAGGCATAAACTTACATACACTAAATTATAATGTAAACATACATAGAAGCATACTTATATACATACGTACATACAAATATACTAAACAGCAGTACAGCAAATAATAATGGACAAGGTTATAGCACACACGGAACTATGAAAGGGACAAATAATACTTTTTTAATTTATCTTTAAAAGTAAAAAGGGACTGAGCACACCTAACATCAGTGGGTAAAGAATTCCACAGGAGCACAGCCTGAAAAGTGAAAGATTTTGAGTAGAATTTTGAACAAGAAGACGGGACAGATAGAAGGAAATTTTTAGCACACCTTGAAGAGGTAACGTATTTGAAGCGCTCTTTGAGATAGCGGGGCGTTGCAGGGTTAAAAAGAATTCCAAACAAGAAAGAAAGCAGGTGAAATTTACGCCTATAACGTATTGGAAGCCATTTTAGCTGGGACCGAAAACGTGACACATGGTCATATTTACGCAAACCAAAAACAAATCGGATACAAACATTCTGAATTCTCTCCAGCTTTTCGAGTTGTTCTTCCGTCAGATCTAGGTAAGAGATGTCCGCATAATCCAATATTGGGAGGAGTAAGGATTGAGCAAGGGAAATTTTAGTAGCAGTCGGAAGAAAATTACTAAGCCTCCTTAAGGAACCCACCGCAGCAAACATCTTTCTGCTAACTTCATTCAACTGTGGAACCCAAGAAAGACTTTTACTAACTTACTTACGAACTTTTATACGTTAGTTTTTGTACTTTTAATCGTTAATTATTTTTATTATTAGGTATAATTTAATTATTCCCTTATTGTAAATACCCGTAGGTATATATCCAATTCCACTTCACAAAATAAATGATTTATATTTTCAATTAAAATAACGTTTATTTCATTTAATTATTAATTTTATTCTTTCCAGCAGTTCAGTATGACATTAAATGCGAACTAATTTATAAATGTTCGTATAAAAAGTAAATATTCGGAACCTTTTTTTTGTATAGGTACCTCATTTAAGCGCGCGGTTGTTTTGTGCGGCAATCGCAGCGTTTAGACGCATGCGATTAACGGAATGCGTTTGCCCCGTATGTTTCACCTGCTGCGTTAACCACGTAAAACAATGGTCTATAATTATATTACCTGATTTGAAATGATCTGCGTCTAACGCATTGTGTGTAACGTAGCGTTTATCGCATAAAACAACCGCGCGCTTTATAAATTATTTCTGATTAATATACTTGGTGAACCAGTATACTTGGTGAAAATGTAATTATATAAATTTCAATATTGTGACTGAAGAATATTCGCAATTATTTAAATCACAGATTATTTCTTCCATGAATGTTTCATGCGGAACCGACCTAGTGCTGCCATCTATCATAAGCATACTAAACTGGCTCCCCACAGGCCGGGTGTATTAAACTTTGCCACCGCCCATGGCGTAGTCACCACTAGTAGGTAAGCAGTGCCAATTCTTTCCTGTAGAGTGCGCTTTGGGTGAAGGAAAGGTAGCTAGATGTAGCGTAGCGTAGTGGTAGCGTAGCTAACTCTTACTCAGATTTTGTTGACGACATACCTACTAAACGCGAAATTGCTACGATATTGCACCGACAGACAGTCTAACTTAAAAACCTGATGTGTAAAAGACGTCAGACGACCACTTTGGAAATAAACCCTATCGACAACGACAACTGACAAAGTGGTATCTTTTACTTCTTTGGTTTTACTAAATTCCAATACCGCAGGGCTGCCACCTAGAATACATCGTAAACACTACAATGTGAACTTAAATGAATACATGTGTGGCGTTGCGATTATCGATAGTAGTTTAAATTGTTTCCTACAGATTGCAGCACTAGCATATGATATAAAATGGCAATATTTAATTATGCAATTCTATTCTGGAACAATGACCTTCAATTTTACTGTAGGTAACTTCATTACGTCATTCGTTTAGGTTATAACAGAATTATGATATTTCGTTACTTTAATAACTCTATAAATAAGAATGGTGTAATTGGTAGTTAATTATCCATTTGCCAAAAACTGTAAATTTATATGCTGACCTACCTATGATGAATGAAGCCACATTGGGTAGAAGATTACTGATATCTTCAAAGCCGCGTACTTACAATAATTTATTGTCCCTGTATAAGTGCCACTGGCACCACCCAGAGTTAGTCAACTAACCCAGAGTTAAGCGTTTTTTAGTATGGAATTGAATCACTCTTATATGTTTAAAAAAAACCGTATCTAAATCAGTTGTGTAGTTTTAAAGATTTAAGCATACATACATACATACAGACAGCGGGAAGCGAATTTGTTTTATGATATGTAGTGATGAAGTGATAAAGAAAACTGCATTCAAAGATCTTGGAATCGAAATGTCGCTCTTATTGATTGTTAACGGCAAAATCTTTTTTCACGAAATAATAAATATTATGTGTCATAATACCATTTATGAATCACCATTAAGTAAACTATTTTTCAGGAAGTTGGCCACTCTGATTTCCATACATTTTTGTTTTTCACCACCACTGGTGATTAAACTTGTAGAAAAAAATAGTCTACAATGTAATTTTTTGAATTAAGGCCAAATTAAAAAAAAAAAACTCCGCTACTACGAAGATACTTTAATGTCAATCAGTTAGTAGCACTATTTGAGAATATTAAACAAAAACCGGCCAAGAGCATGTCGGGCCATGCTCAGTGTAGGGTTCTGCAGTTTACTGTCCGTCACAATAGGCAACTTAAAAAGTGTTTTAATAGATACCATGCTCAATATGCTTATAATAATTAACAATTCGATGATACTTTCGATCACACCCGTCCCGATCCCATCAACTCCGGAAATACAGTGCCATCTCGCGATCGCGTGAATCGATTTGAATCATTTTTCTCTTATTAGAAGGAAGATACGTGCGGGATAATAAATTAAGTACTTAAGATAAAAGAAGTGTTTGCATATACAGTTAAATTACGAGTACAAACTTAATTCCGAAATTATTTTGTACAATTTTTCAAAAACTATTCAACCAATCAAGTTTAAAATTTCCAAGAAAGTTCTTATTAAGTTCGACTTTTGTAATTTTTTTCATAATTTTTTAACTTATAGTTCAAAAGTTAGAGGACACATTTTTTTAAACTTCTGGAGCGATTATTTCCGAAAATATTAACTTTATCAAAAACTGGTCTTAGTAAACCCTCATTATTTTACAAATACCTATCTAATGATATGTCACACTCTAGGGTTGAAACGGAAAAAAAAATCACCCCCCACTTTACGTGTATGGGGAGGTACGTCTCTACGAGTAAAAAAGAAATTATAACCACTTTTTATTTAACCACTTTGTTGGCGTGACCAATATACATATTCGTACAAAATTACAGCTTTCTAGTACTTACAGTCACTGAGATTATCCGCGGACGGACGGACGGACGGACGGACAGACGGACAGACAGAGCGAAACTATAAGGGTTCCATTCATTTGTGGCCTGTACGATCATTAACGTAATATAAGAATGCAAAAATTGGAAAATAACAAAAGTACAAATATCTAACAACCAGGGGACTTTTACTACCTAAACCTTAAAGTTGATTTTCTGGACCAGTATAGTATAAGGTGCCCTATTCGTGGTAAGAAGGTTGTCCATTAATTACCGGACTCCCTGTATAAAGATAACTTAAATACATAGAAAATCAGGAACAAATATTCGTGATAAACACACAAATAATTGCCCTGATCACGTTTCGAACCCGAGATCTCCTGCTTCGCAGGCAGGGTCACTACCAACTGGGCTATGAGACCGTGATTCGCGTAAGATATGACATTTAATATATTAATATACTAGCTTTTACCCGCGGCTTCGCACGCGCAGATTTCGTACTTCTAAGAACATTCTGAACCGACTTCAAAAAAGGAGGAGGTTGTAGGTATGTACGTGTATGTTACGCGATAATTCCGCAAGTTATAAATCGATTTTGATAATTCTCTTTCTTTGGTAGATTCAGAGTTGGCCAAAATAAATTAAATTTTTTAACTAAGAATATTTTGGACTTTGTTTAGGAAATCAACTGAAAATAGTAGAAATGGGAAATGGAAAACTAAAAAAAAATCAATTACACCTTCAAAATTACACGCACTTATTTAGGTAGTATTTATATTTAAATATGCCCTATGCACTTTTTAAAGGTGGTAAGTATTATTTTTTTGTGAAAAAACTCAGCGTAGTACTTTTTTGTACTCGTACACAACGTTTACAGTTTTACATTGAGGTGATAAGATGACAGTGCGTGTGGTGAGCTTACTCTCGAGCAGGCCACGTAAAGTTGTCCGTGCGAGAAGCAGTCTCCCCTAAGATCAAATCTTGCCGTTTTCAGTGACTGGCCTTGAGATTTTTTTATTGTCATTGCGAAACAGACCTTAAGGGGGAACTGCAGCCTTTTAAATTCAAACGGGTATTCGGAAGGTATGAGTGGTATCCGTGGAACATATACCGATTCTCCGCGAGCGCAACCAGTAACGATAATAGCCTCCACTAAGTTCTTATGCAAGACTTTAACCTGCAACCTTGTACCGTTGCACAATTTGGGCGGATTAAGGTTTCGTAGCAACATTACTGGAGCACCCACTTTCAGAACCAGAACATGTGAAGGGAGGCCAGGTGGACTAAGGGAATTTAAAAATTCCACAGGGTAATTTGTTGCGTCGTCCGTGTCCACAGATTTGTATACGTGTTCTGCACCTTCGAACGATTTTAATAACATATTATTGATTGTTGATACCTGATCGTTCTTAGGTGCGAGAATCGCGCGCTCACATAACCACTCCACTGACTTACTGAGTAGGTTGCGGACATCTGGGTAAATCGGGGCTATAAAATCTTCGACGGTTTGTACAACTAAGGCAAGATTGGGTGGAAAATCAATCCTACCCTCGATTTCTGGATACTCTCCATTGCCAATTTGAAGGAGAAGATCGAATTTGATTTGAGGTGGAGTTTAACGCTTTGAATTCGTCTGCCCGAGTTCCTCTCGGCACTACGGGTAGCGTTAGACGGAAGTCTCCGGCAAACAATACAGTGACGCCATCCATCATATCTTCGCACCCTCTGATGTCTTTTAGAGTTCTATCTAGAACTTCGAAACCTCCTTTATGCGTCATAGTACTTTCATCCCAAACTATGAGCTCGCATTCGCGCAACACCTGTGCCACGTTACTTTGCTTGGAAATATTGCACAATGGAGTTTGGACACGAATTCAGTTCAAAGGCAGCTTGAACGCGCTGTGAGCTGTTTTTCCTCCTTCCAGTAATGTCGCTGCGATTCCCGATGACGCGACTGCCAATGCGATGGCATGATTACTCCTCACTTTTGCAAGCAGTAGGTTAATGAGAAAGGTCTTTCCAGTGCCACCAGGAGCATCTAAGAAAAATATTTGACCAGAACTTTTATCAATGTTCTCCAGAATTAACTGGCAAACGTCCTGCTGTTCAGCTGTCAGTAACTCCTCATTATATGTAACACTACCTCTCTAGAACGTTAATATACCTCTAAACTTTCAACAACCATTTAATTCCCTCCCAATTTCGTACGACATAGTCCACGATCTCTTCCTAAATCTTCCTATCCACATTTATGGTGTACGATATTGAACGAAATGTTAAACACTCTTTTACCCCCAAAATGATAAAAACACCTTTTTTTGTATTTTAATGACGATGAGAAACCTTTTCACATAT
Organism: Lathronympha strigana; assembly: GCA_949128165.1. Lineage (NCBI taxonomy): Eukaryota > Metazoa > Arthropoda > Insecta > Lepidoptera > Tortricidae > Lathronympha > Lathronympha strigana. Next base: position 25,811,422 of record OX421901.1, on the reverse strand, counting down.
TAGCTTTTACCCGCGGCTTCGCCCGCGTACTAAACGTAATTTTATAAATAAAAAAAAATAAGGAGGTTCTTAGTTGGGCCCGTATATTTGTATGTACCTACATATGTATGTTTGTCCGCTATTATCTTGCGGTTGGCTGAACGGATTTAAATGGAATGGATGGTTGTCGCAAAAGTGATCAAACTGAAAAATTCAAGTTGGCGGCTGTTTCTCAATTTTTACCTCTGATTTGTTATAAAGAACCTCTCGAACCCTTTATATGTGGCTACCGAGCTTTATCACGAACTTAACTCTATAAATTCAAGATGGTGGCCGTTGATGGTGGCGTTGGTGGTTCGTTAGAAAAAACCTTTCGGATCCTCGGATATCGATTTTCATCACGATCAGATCATAACTGAAGAAATTCTAGACGATGGCCGTTTTTCTCAGTTTTAACTTCAGATTATTCATAAAGAGAACCTCTCGGAAATCGATTTTAACACGATCGGATCAAAATCAAAATAATTCAAGATGGCGGCCGGATCTCGCAGTTTTTACTACAGATTCATTACTGAGGAATCTCTCGGATCCCAGAATACCGATTATTATCAAGGTCAGATTAAAACTCAATAAATTCAAGATGGAGCCCCTTTTCGCAATTCTGATCAAGGACCTATTTTAGATTTAAGGTAGGCAGAGGTAGGTCGTTAGGTAAGTTACACTTACCGTATATATTTCCCATGTTGACTTTTTCACCCCATTTCGTACTCCTATTTACTAATTTCTCGTTAGGAATACTCCTGTGAATAAAATAGTCTAATAAATCTTGTTTCCCGATATACAATCAAATCCCACTTCACCCCTTTAGGAGGTATTCTAAAAAATCCTAGCTATTTCCCGCAGCTTCACCCGCATACAAAATAAATGTTCAACCGTAACGTAATTTCAAAATCAAGTTGGCGGCTTTGATTCGTTATAAAGAACCTCTTGAACCCTTTGATATGTACCAACCGAGTACATATTACGATCAATGTTGACTTCTGATTCCTTAGAAAGAACCTTTCGGATTCTCAGATATTGATTTCCATCACGATCAGATCATAACTGACGAAATTTCAGATGGCGGCCTTTTCTCGCAGTTTTGGCTCCAGATTCATTGTAAAGAACCTCTCGGATCTTCTTTCTTATCTCAATTAGAAGGTGAATTCTGAAAAATCCTTTCTTAATGCACCCCTACACCTTAATAAGAAACCTACGTGCCAAATTTTAAATTCTAGAAACAGAAATAAACAACAAAACGACACTCATATTGATAGTTTGAGATTTCAACCCCATCGCACCCCAACAGGGAAGATGGTGTATCATACGTCCACCTCATTGGATTTTAAAATGGTTGTTGTTTTTGATTTCAGCGACTCGATAAACCATAAAAACGATAATCATGATGTTTTTTGACTTTGTTACCCCTTTTTGCCCTCTTAGGGGTTTAATTCTCAAAAAATCAAATACACGTCTTTACTCATTTATCTTTAGAAATACTCTTGTGTAGTTTTGAATAAAATAGTTTAACTAATCATGTTTCCCCATACATAGTTTGTACCGTCATTTCTCCCCCTTTGGAGGTGAATTTTGAAAACTCCTTTGTTTGTGCACCCCTACGCCTTATAAGGAACCTAAGTGTTAAGTTTGGAATCTATAGAACCAGAAATAAACAACAAAACGACACCCATATTTATATTTTTAGAATTCGACCCCCTCGCGGCCCAACAGGGAAGATGGTATTTCACAATCGCCACGTTAGATTTTAAAATCGTCGTTGTTTTTGTAATCAGCGACCCGATAAATCAGAAAACGATACCCATGTTGTTTTTTTTACTTTTTCACCCCTTTTCCCCCTTATATGGGTTGAATTCTCAAAAAACCTGAAACACGTGCTACCTCATTTATCTTTATAAATACTCCTGTAAAGTTTCAAATGGAATAGGCAGCAACTAATCTTGTTTCCCCATAAAAACTTTGGACTTCCAAATCACCCGCTTAGGGGGTTGAATTTGGAAAAATACTTTCTTAGTGCACCTCTAGACTTTATAAGGAACCTACGTTTCAAATTTGGTATCTCTAGGACCAGCGGTTTGGGCTGTGCGTTGATATGTCAGTCAGTCAGTCAGTTAGTCATTCAGTTTCTTTTTTATATATTATATAGATAAAAAACACCTTTTTTGTATTTTGATGAGAAACCTTTACACATAAAATAAAGTCTCTCGCTAAACAGAAAACCTTCCGCCATACAAACTTTCAACACCCTTTTCACCCTCATAAGGGTCGAATTTTCGAAATCGCTGAAATTACTTTTTGTAAACTCTAATGAGGATTCCTTTCACAAAGTTTGTAGTCTATAACTAAAAGGGAAACGCTTCCGCCATACAAACTTTTAACACACTTTTCACCCCTTTTGGGGTTGATTTTTCCAAAACGCTAAAATTACTTTTTTTGTATTTTAATAACAAACCTCTACACCAACTTTTGAGTCTCTATCTAAAAAAAAAAACTTTCTTCCATACAAACTTTCAACCCCGATTTAACCCCCTTAGAAGATGATTTTATCAAAACCCTTTCTTATTCGTTACCTTCGTTAAACACCTAATGTAATGTGAAAATTTCAGGATCATACGTTTAGTAGTTTCGGCTGTGCGTTGATCAGTGAGTCAGTCAGTCAGGACTTTTCCTTTTATATGTATAGACTAGATCTTGCCCGCGATTTCGCTCGCGTTAGAAAGAGTCAAAAAGTAGCCTATGACACTCTCCATCCCTTCAACTATCTCCTCTTAAAACATCACGCCAATTCGTCGCTCCGTTGTGCCGTGAAAGACGGACAAACAAACAGACTCACACACTTTCCCATTGATAATATTAGTATGAATTTAAGTAGGTATTATTGTCAAAGTGAACGCTGCACTGGAGCCGTACAAGATGGTGGCTTGTTTAGACCATGTGCTCGACTTTACTTTGTGTAAATGATATTGATTTGAGAGACCAAAGAAAACGATTTCAATATCAAATATGCTTAGTTTTTTAGATGTTGAAGCAGACTGTGAAAGTGTTAAGGAAACGTCATAATTTCATACAAGTTTGACGTTTAAAGTAACACTTAAGTTTGACAGTTCATTTGCTAGGAAGAGATAATATGATTTGACTCAAGATTTACTTTCTATTGATTTAGGAAACGTTCGTGTAACCTTGCTACAGTCATCTGATGCTAAGTTATCTTGATGATTAAGCACAGACTGTAAAAGTGTTTTTAAGGAAACGTCATACGTTTAAAGACGTTTAAAGTAACACTTTAAACTTTAACTATTAATTTGCTTGGAAGAGATAATAATATGATTTGACTCTAGAACTAATGGCAAGATTTACTTTCAGCATTTACTTACTTTCAACAGACACACACACGTTCCCATTTATAATATTACGTAGTACCTATGGATTGTGATTTAATTGCTGATAAAAAAGGGGTGTAATGCCTTATTCTAGTCGCACGGCTGCTACAGTAACGTACGTATACAATGCTGGCGAAACTAGACAAAGATATTATTGATGTACTTTAATATCGAAATATTGTAGAATGTCCGTGGAAATGAAATTAATTAGGTACAATGAATGGTCATTATTTCAAATTATTACCCCGGACGAGACGTAAGCACGGTTACCAGGTTCATAAACAAATCGATCCACCCTTTTCCAGACAGCCAGGAATATATCTACAAACGTACATAGGATTTAATCTCCCCTATTTCATTACATTGTTTGTGCTGCTTCCCCTCCTGTAGGGGGTCTGGTAGTCGTAGCTAGCGTAGCTCTTTTCATACGGACGTAATAATGCACCGACAAGGTCATAACATAACGTTTTTATATACACAAACCGTTACCATTTATTCGTTTCCGTTCGCATTTATTACGAAACTATCGATATTGGTTTAACAAACCAAAGTTAAAATGCACATTGTTATCTTCAAGTCCTATCATTTTAATCACGCAATTAATATACATATCGTCGCGAGCCTGCTACACTGTCACACCTAAAAAAAATTTTTATTTTTATTTTTGCAGATCCGTATTCATTATCGTTCAATTTACGATTTTATTCCGAGAACCGTAGCAAACAGTGTCCTTATGAGCCTTATTTTTAGATAACGCATAATATGAATATACAACTGAGTTAAGTTTTTAGGTAAGCAGTACGTTACCTAGATAGTATAAGTAGTACAATTTTAAAATCCAATAAAACTAGGCTTTTTAGTCTAATTACAGTAGGCGCTCGGTAAACCAGCACCTATTTTTTTTATGCCAGGACAGTGCATTCATTGTAAGAGATAAAATAACCAATCTTCAACTACATTGTGTAAGAAATACGTTTCATAGTTGTTAAAATTGATGTGTATTTGAATATTAAAATCCCTTTTTTATCCGGAGAATTTAATATCTCTTTACCTATCATGAATTGTCACTGCGTATTTAAAATGAATATTGATAAATTCAAGGTTAGAAAGAAGTACCAGTACCTAGTTAATTGACGTCAACAAAAGTGCCACAAAAGTTTCTATACCTGATAATAGCAATGGCTTGTTTGTTTTAGATCTAAACATTCGAGGACTAAATTTGCCAACATAAGCAATGCCACCTCAGACACGAAACGAATGCCGAGTTTAATGCTTAATAATATCTCACGAGTGCTTTAATGTATAATTATTAACAGTTACATACACAGCTCTATCTAAAAGCATAATAGCGCGTCCATTTGTATTAGTCAACTTATAATACAGTTTCATACACAGAGTTTTATTACCCTGTTATTTTATCGGAATTGCGTGTAACCGTTATAAAGTCATGTATGGCGACGTTAAGTGGTACCAGTAGCCATCATTTATGGAATGGAGTAATTTGTATTACGCTTTTTCATCATCATATATTTAAGAGCCTGGCTCTTGTCGGTGGAGTAATCGCCATTCCGTTCGGTTTTCTGCCAATGTCTTGAGCTCCTGATACGACATCACATTCGCCTTTTCTTTGACTTGGTCCATATAGGCACGCCTCGGTCTTCCCCTGCCTCTACTCCTTTCTATCCTGCCTTCGATGATGGTTTTTATATAATTGTCATGCCGTATCAGATGCCCCAGCATAGTCCCTCCCCTGTTCTCAATTGTTATCAACAGCAGCCTCTTTTCCTCAACCAAATCCAAAACCTCTTCATTCGTCTTCCTTTCTGTCCAGCTTATTCCCTCCATTCGACGCCAACACCACAACTCAAATGCACACAACCTATCCCTATCTCTCTGAGTCAGGTCCACGTCTCGCTTTTTATAGTACCAATATTGAAACGAGTAAAATTATGAACATCATTATAGGCGACAAGATAAACATTAAATGATTTACCTAGGTAAATACTTCAAAATCCGGTTTGCTTCTGTTAAATAGTAATAAAACACGATGAACAGCACAATACCATATTTATGAGAAGATCGAAAACGCCATCTCTTTTGCAGTGGTGTGAACACCTAAGTTTCCTTACTACAAATTTTGCAACCCTATTTAAATTTGAAAACTCTTGGAGTGGAATTTTCCAAATTGCTGATATCATTTTTTTTAATTATAAGGACCCTCAAAAAAAAAATGAAATCTCCATTTAAATAAGACTTTTACCCATACAAATATTCAACACTATTTTAACCCCTATGGGATAGATTTTTCTAAAATACTAAAACTACTTCTTTTCTTTTTGTGTTTTAATTAGGAATCTTTTTACAAAATTTTACGTTATCTTTAAAAAAAAGTTTCTACCGCACAAACCCCTCAACCTCTTAACTACCCTCTGGGAGTGGAATTTTCAAAAATCGCTTATTATCCCTTGCCTACCTTACAGAAGAAAGCTTTGGTGAAAATTACAAGTCTCTAGTTCCAGTAGTTTGGGTTGGGCGTTGATGACCAGTTTCAAGACAACACCTTTTGTAAGTATATAATTATGTATAAATTATGGCTGTGTGTGCAGTGTGTGTCGAATAAAAATATGCCAACTAAAATAAAATATGCCAACGCGTAGGAAAATTGTTTTTAAAAGGTATGTACCTACTGGGTTGGTAACTAAAGTCAAAATGGAAAATATATAAGTGTCGTTTTTGACGAGAAACTCCCTCTTAAATGCTCTAGCCTACGTACTTGTTACCAAATCACTTTACACGCACGCAGAGGCAGCACCCGCCAAGGTGTATGGACTATTCAGAATTATTGGAATCTAAAATATACTGGACTATAAGGTGGATGGGGTGGATTAAATGCTGGGTAATGGAGAATAAAACCGGACGCCTTTCTAATAAAATGGGAAGTAATTTTATTTCCGGTAGACGGTGACTCGCATACAACAGGTGGACCCTGGTGCTCCGAGGCCAAACGTTTTATAAATATTTTAGGTAAACGCATCAGAGAGAGAGGTGGCGATGCCCGGTCTGGCTCGTACCTGGTCCAGCAAATATCGTTGGCGATACAGCGAGGCAACGCCGCCAGCATATTTGGCACATTCGCGCCGGGTACTGTCGCTCCGGGCATTAGTAGTTAAATGTATTTTAGATTAATTTTAATGTCATCTTCTTATATTTATGTTAGTTTATTTTCTGGTTTTACCTGTACTATGTTAAAATAGTTTGCTACTGAATAAATACATAAGGTATAAGGTATCAGTATGAGGGCAGGGGGTAGAGAGATGTCACTGGACTTTAAACATATAGCCAAGTCACCACTTAGGTTTCCAGATCTACCCTTGAGGACACAGCCCTCGCGACCCCACTCTGGACGGCTATCTAAGACAAGCCAGAGGCAGAGGACTTGGTCGGATGATAGAGCCCCCCCAGGAGCGCTCAGGTACGTGGAGTCGCTCTTCCCCAACCGACAAGCTGCCCTGCCTTGACTGATTCGAAACCAGTGGGCGATGGGGTCGTCAAATCCCTAATCCCTTCTTACATACCGTATTAATATTGTTTTTTACTGTAAATATTTTTACCAATAGATACTTTTATCGAATCGTAATCATTCTGCATTTAATCGAGCAAATACTATAAATTCTATATTTGTATGGGTTGAGATTTGTTTCAAATATTGTTACATTATTTGACATTCGAATTTGTAAAATTCTCAATTATTTTACTACAGAACTGATTATGTAACGCATATTAAAGAAATTAGTGATATTATAACGTAATTTATTTTTTTACAAAAATTTGTGGTTTTATTACTTCTAATCCTATAGACAAGTGTTTTCAAGGCCACGCCGCCGATTCGCCGCCGCCGCCGATTGATTTTGACCGGCGCGCCGCCGCCGACTATTTGGCCATCGGCGCTCATATCTAGCCGACCCTTTTAAAACTTATTGTGGTTATGTAACCGCAGTAAGAAGAATTGTATAGACAAAAATAGTTAATGTATAATGTTACATTATGTTGGTAGTGATACAGCTAACTATAGCTGTACCTACCTAACTATATTTTTAGAGTTTTTAGTTACTTAGTAGGTAAACAATTATATTAAATTATTGTTTTTTTTTGTTTATAAATGCCTATAATGTAGATGTTAAAATTGTATTAAAATATTGGTGAAAACTATGGCAGGTTCTGATCTACCTAAATGTTTTAAATGTATGATTGTATGATTTAACGTATTATTTATTAACGTATCGAACGTATGATTATAGTTGTGTATTTACCTTAATAAAGAAATTAAATTAAAAGAAAATGAAATCATATTGTTTTTGTATTTATTAGCATCAGGAGTAATAACGTTAATATAGATAACGTTACCTATAAGGCTATAACGGTACGGTTGTTATAAGTCAATCCCTTTAGCAACGCGAACGCGGCCGGCACAATCCGGACTGGTATAAAGAGGAGGGAGCTCTCGGTCCGCGTCGCAGCTTGTTAGTCACCGCTCGTCATGGTAGCGGGGAGCACGCTTGCTTAACAAGTGATTTCTGGAAACCCCAGTAACATGGCTGATCCCCCGGAGCCCGACCCTGGAGGAGGCGACGTCAAGATTCGCCTGGCGCGCCCTGATGACATGGTCGTCGTCCATGGAATGATACAAGTGAGTTACGGACCTCATTTTTTCCGGTTCCTACTTTGCTTGCGGCTGTTTGTTCATACCCTTTTTACATGTAATCCTTTATAGCATTAGTATACTATTAACTAAAAATTCTGCGATTTCATTGAATTGTATTTTTGTGTCACAATAATTTTAACTTGGTTAGTTTTAATATCACAAAATTTTATAGTTCATTAATGTTACTTGAACTTTTTAGCGTCACTTTCATCTGTTTATATTAATATATTTCAAACACCAGCAAAGTTATTATTAGCTTAGGTATTGCACTAATTAACATGATGCATTGTATCAAGATAATGCATTTTCAATGATATGGATGCTTATAAATACTCGTAGGTACGAGTATAATCAAAGATAAAACCTCACTCGGTTGGTTCGTTTCTAGGTTAATAAATTATTATTTGTAGTATTATATTTTTGCCGATTTTTTCCTTTAGGCGGAATACGTCATTTTCTTAGAAAGTCACATTCGAGATAGGTCATGTTCTGACTATGCCACTTTCTGAGGATGTCACTTTCTGAGAGCGTCACGTTCTGAGTACGTCACTTTCTTTGATCACCACTTTCGGAGTTCGTCACTTTCGGAGTTTGTCACATTCTGACTTCGTCACTTTTTGCATTTTGCGGCTGTTCCGTACGTTTTTGCAAGTTGATCTCTAAGAAACTATTGATACAGATCAGGTATGGGACCGATTGGCATTAAAAAAACATGTAAAAAAAAAAACAAAAATCCTTTTCATACTAATTCTATGGGAAAGGTTTTTTCCGATTTGTGGTTTTCCTAGCATAATTTTTCTGTTACAAGCTTTTAATTCTGGATAGTACCTAATGACACCGATTGACATAAAAAAAAGAATTGGCAAACATATTTTTTTTCTCGCAACCTGTACTTTTTTTACTCAAAATTCAAAAATTTATTCTGCAAGAAGGGCTCAAGGGCACTTTTACAAGTCAATAAGCATTTGCATGAACAAACATTTACAATTTATTATTTATTACCTATGTATTTTTAGGGTTCCGTACCAAAATGGTGAAAAAGGAACCCTTATGGTGCGACTCAGACTGTCTGTCTGTCTCGTCTGTCACATCGTTAAATATCTTGAGACTTACGCTACCGATTGTAAATTAATATAACATTGAGAGAAGATTTTTATATATTTTTATTTATTTACAATGAAAAATGCCCGATAAACGATGGGGCGAAAATTACAAGTTTAGTTACAGGGTTATTTGGGCATTTGAAAGGGCTAGATTTGAACATTTTTAATATGTTTTTTTTATTTATAAACGAAAATGTAAAATAAAATACCCCCCCATTTATCTCCGAAGTTTATGACGGCAAAAATATGAGTTTTTCGACAGAAACATGATATTATCCCAAATATTACAGGAAACATAACAATGACCCTAGACTAGACCCTAAGTTCATTATTGATTGTTTACTTTTGACATACCTACAAATAACCAGTAAATTGAATTTATGACATTAATATTATTCTTAGATTTAAAAAATGTTGACATATTGTAATATTTCTGTATTATCAATAAATGAGTATGAGTATGAGTATTATCAATTTTTTTTACTGGACTAAATTAGTAATTTAAGCTATTTCGATTTATTTTTTCTTTAAATTTATATGGTACCATGCAGTTAGTACTGCCTAATAAATAAAATTAAAAAAATTGGTATACGTAAAAAAAAAATCAAGCAAAAACAAACTCGCATACAAACAGTCGATATATGTGGCTGACGTCATATTTCTACTTCTAGGTGTAGTTGCAACATAAAGTTTGTACAGAACCCTCGGTGCGCGAAACCGACTCGCACTTGGCCGGTTTTCAAAATCTGTATACCCACGCCAATCTTCATTAATTTACAATCGAGGGATGGTTTCTTAAGACCATTTTCGCGTAGCGGATCCCCTGCGATATGGTAGCTGCCCACTCTGACCCAAAAAGAAAATCCATCCTGTATGTCTACTAGGGTGAATTTTGAATTTGGATTGAGATTTTAACGGAATACGTTCATAAAAGAGACGAATATTTTAAACGTAGGTATGTTTGGGAATACATTTTTGGGAGTACATTTGGAGCGTTGGTGGCTCAGCGGTAAGACGCGAGACTTTCAATCCGAAGTTCTCGGGTTCAAATCCTGCCGGCTCGCCCCGACTAATCCCAATAAGGCCTAGTTTACCCTATGGGTTGGAAGGTCAGATAGCAAAGACGAATATAACAAATAGAGTTATGCATATCGACAATATGACTTTCATATTTATGCAATCCAATATGGAACCATTGTTGTGACATGTAATTGGCATTATAACCGACCCGCGTCGCACCGGGTTGTTATTTACAAAGGGTTGATTGTACCTGCTGCAGTTGACATTCAACATTCAAAAAAGTTCAACAGTTATTTTAAATAAGTACTCAGAATTTCCGGGCAAAGAAAAGTTTAAAACTTCATAACTTTAAAAATATCAAAAATTGACATACATGGGGTATATTCCCATAGCCCACGCCCACGACGTGAGTAATCTAAAAAAATATTGATGTCGAGGTTTGGACCAACCTGTAGATCGCTATTACATATCGCCTGATCCTGATTTAATACCACAATAAATATAATCAGAATAAGCAAAATTTATTGTAAAGCCATAAATCGAAAAAAAAAACGTTTCCCATAGAATAGTATGAAAAGGATTTTTGATTTTTTTTAACATGTTTTTTTAATACCAATCGATCCCATACCTGATCTGTATCTATAGTTTCTTAGAGGTCAACTTGCGGAAACGTACAGAACAGCCGCAAAATGCAAAAAGTTACGAAGGCAGAATGTGACAAACTCCGAAAGTGACGAACTCCGAAAGTGGTGATCAAAGAAAGTGACGAACTCAGAAAGTGGTGATCAAAGAAAGTGACGTACTCAGAACGTGACGCTCTCAGAAAGTGACATCGTCAGAACGTGACATCCTCAGAAAGTGGCATAGTCAGAATATGACCTATCTCGAATGTGACTTTCTAAGAAAATGACGTACTCCGCCTAAAGGGATTTTTTTATTGATCGCTATGACCTATAAAAGTCACTTCTCACGATGTTTTCCGTCACTAAACAGAGATTGATAAATAGCACATGATACCTATAGGTACGTTTTTCGTTTTGAATGATGGAATACATTATATTTCATATCTGTACTTATAATAATGAGTTATACCTATATGTAACATGTGAATTTCCTCAGTTGCTTCATCTGAACACGTACGTGTGTAGGGATATTATCTACTTGTAACTAAGTCCAATTGTTTGACATAGCGAAAGCAGCTTATATCTGAAAATTTACTACTAAAACAACGAATATAAGTAAATTAAAGGTATTGCTGAACTCTTTATAATAGTAGGTATAACTTTTTTATTTCAGCAAACACGTATTTTAGCGTTTTCACTTTCAGGTTGTAACCCATACGAATAAAATGGCTTGTCATCATAAGTCATAATATAAACGCCTGACGCTCCAATGTAACCTACGAAATAGTGTCATTTACTTATTAATTCGCTTACTAAATGAAATATTATCTTATGTCAGCTTTTTATAAGAATCTTCTTATTGGCAAATTACGTATAATCTCATTAAGGTCGCTTGATAGATAAGTTATTGAGATATCTATCAAGCGACCTTAATGATATTGTACGTAATTATACATAAAGGTACTTTTATATAAAAAAAACAACAGACTTTAACGGTGTACTCTGGAAGTTAAAACAAGCACCAAATGTAGTAATTGACTATTGTAATTTCTGACAAAAAACAATTTACTTACTTTTAAAATTAAGAATTTTTAATACTTTTAAACATGGCCTAATTAATTACCATAAAAAGAGATATAAGTTATTTTTATAGATTTTTTTGAGATAAAGGGCTATTGCGAAGTTTTTTTAATTTTTTTTCTAATATTAAGCAATAATTATGTTAAAACTAAAACTCATAGTGGTAATACTGCAGTCAAAAAGGCGTCTGCGCGAGCTATAATGAACAGTTTTAGAGAAACATGTAATTATCTCTAAAACTAAGTCAAATCCAGATAATTTCATTATAGTCTCTAAATGCGGTCAGGAATACACCGTTAAACTCTGTCGGTTTACTCATTCCCACCGTGTATATTCATATATATATATATAGTATTTTAAATTTGAGTAACCTGATGTTAATGTTAACTATTTGATATTTGTACGTTGCTTTTATTATACCTAAATTATTTAAATTGATTCATTTCAGGAGCTGGCTGAGTACGAAGGAGTTCCCAATGGTCCCAAATTAACAGTGCGGGGTAAGTTAAAAAAATAATAAAATACATATACTCGTAAAATCAAAAAATCTCCTAAAATCACTTGTGCTAACTATTTTGTCCTAATGAACATAACGATGAATTGTCATAAAAACTATTTTCCATGTTATGGTTGCCACTAAACTAAGTACTTACTACTAACACCGAACCAAATCACTGTTAGAAAGGGCATATGAGGTTCTGACAAACGATCATGAGTATTAAGGAATAAAAAAATAGCATTAATAACTTTAGCGATACCGATAGATGCAAATCCAAAATGGAAGGTTTGCTTAACAACAAATGGTGGAGCTTCTACATGAGCATAAATATTAGTGAACGTTACGCGTTAAAACCCAAACGAATACATGTTTGCAAAAAGGACTAGCTGAACTACATGTTTTATATACCTATATATTGTAGATCTGGTGGAAGATGGTTTCAACAGTAGCCATCCCTGGTTCTTCGTACTGTTGGCCGAGAAAGACAACGTGGTGCTGGGCTCAGCACTCTGCAACCGCGCCTACTCTAGCTGGTCGCGCCGCGCCTTCTACATCGAGGATCTGTTCGTGCGGCCAGAGGCGCGCCGCAAGGGCATAGGACTCATGCTCATGCGAGAGCTCAGTCGGGTAATTTTGTTATATTATACATAACTTCTCAAATACTTACTGTTTAATTAGCGATAGAAATAAATTAATTTCGTTTTGAAACGTAAAAGCGACGACGACTTTATTTTAATGTCTGAATCATGATAGCGGTTGTTAATCCTCTTCAAAATACGGTTACGATTTTTGGTCATATATTGTGTGCTTACCATGAGCTCCACGCAACCGTAGTCGATAGCGACTCGAGTATGGTTACGCAAAACTCATGGTAAGCACATTGGACCATCAATTTTCGCCCGGCGTCAAAGGTTCGAATTCTGTAAGGTAAGGTTCTAAGGTCGGCAATCTGAAGTCTGATTTGCGTTGTCTTTATATTATTTTGTGGGAGACTAGAAGATCTGTTTTATACTTACTTATATCATGCTTACACATGAGAAGAGTCATTATCTATTTTGTCTACAGCGGGCCGTGCTAGAAGGTGTGAACCGCATAGACTGGCACGTGCTGAAGAGCAACACCGACGCCCTGGCGTTTTACAACCGTCTGGGCGCCCGCGACCTGCGCGTCACCGAGGGCCGCACGGCGCTCCGCCTCGACCGCGAGTCCATCGACACCCTTGCTTCAGAGAAAAAAAACATCTAATACCTAGATTATAAGTGCGTTTATCTACGGCAAAACGGGGTTCTCGGTTTAGTACCCCGGTGATAATACTTACTTACTGGTGGGTAAAGAGGCGGAGCACATTGGAACAGGCTTCCCAATTGCGTTGATAGTATCTAAAAATGAACATTTGGCAGTTAAATGCTTAATATTTGTAAATTACACTTTGAAAAATACGAACACACAAGGTGAATGGGTCAGTATAGAAAATTATAATCATAAGAAATAGTATTTGTCCGATTTTAAAGGACAAACTATTTGTAGAGAAAAATCCGTACTTACATTTTTATTTTCTTTTGCCTATTTCAAATTTAACCTTAGAACAAAATTTGATACGTTTTAACGTCTATAACTGGCCCATTTTCTTATGCGTTCTTTGACTCGTACATTATAATATTTATAATGCTTATTATAATTCCCACAGTAATTGACTTGTGTTTGACTTCAAAAACAAAAAAAAAACAAGAAAATCGCACATCGTCTCAAGTGCCAATCTAAAATATTTTAATTATAATAAATGAGATTTTCTTAATTATTTTAATCTGTTCATTTAGGATTTCATAAATTTGAATATCTAAGCAAATACACGTCTTACTCATTTAGTTCTCTCTGAAGCTTTATTGCAATTATTGACTTCCCGCTTCCGACCGCGGGCATACTAAAGTATGTAGTATTTTTTATGGGTTTGTTAAAGCCATTTAATATTATCGCCGAACTCAGAAAGTCAGATACCTAGTTAGAATATTAATTATGTTTTATCATTTTTGTGTATTCAGTAAGTAACAAACAATACACGTGTATTATTTCTTTGCCTTGGGGCACTTATGTAATGGCACTAATTATGATAACTATTTTTAGTCAAAACCCACTGTGATAAATATGTTTAAGGAAAGTAAAATAAAGATAGTTCGAAATGTAATGTTCACTAACTTTCCATGTGGCTAACCCATTGATTTTTGTAATTGAAATAAAATAAATATTTCATGCGAATACTGTTTGATTTTTTACTTACTTGCCTACTCTGCTTAGGAGATCCTTAACTACTCATTTTTGAATAAAATTTGCACATTAATTTTACAGTTCTTACTGCAAAGTTAATTAACTTATAACGTATAAGATACTTAAGAATAGTAATAAAACTTTTTACAAAGAAAACAAAACCGACTTGGAAAAGGTTAAAATATAATACATTACTGCAGAGGCGGAAAAACAAGGGCTTGCAAGCCGAATAGATAACCGGATAGGAATATGAGGCCTTTCACTTTTCACACCTGTAAAATAGATTAGTAGCTAGCATATTAGTTAATGGCATGTACGAGTAACTAGCACACAATGAGTGCAATTGTAAGTAAAAGGAGATTGCTGTTTCATGTATGGGGCCTCCATACATGAAACAGCAATACCCTTAACGAAGATCGCTGTCCACTGATGGAATCTTATACAAATCAGTGGCCATCAACTGCACATCACAATTCCTAAATATTTCAAATCGCACGTCAGAATACGTAGAAAATTGAGATTGAAATCGTGACTTTTAGGTTCGTTTTGAAGTAAAATAATCTCATTCTCCTAACTGCCACAGCTATTATCTGAATCCTTGTTACCTAGGTTAACTGGAAGAGATATTTATGCTTTGTTTCAGCGTTTTAGTACCTTCAGTATTCATTTTTCGCGGTCGTACAGCTTTACGCCAAACGCCAACTCACAGCACTTGCGTATCTAGAGTTTGTGTTTCAGCATTCAATAAACTTCCCGTTGATACGCGCAAGATTAGAAGAATGTAGCTGGAGGTAGGTATTGGTTAAATGCGCATAATTAGTCGCAAACGTAGCGAAGCATGGTCGCGTTCACAAACAGGATGCAGGAGGTTTCTCAATCAAAACTGCACAATTGCAATTTATCAGAGGTCAAATCTTTTAACTGCACCAGGACTTTGTATCGCAGACGTTTATAGCATACACTGAGAGCTGAGTTGGTTTAACATTATTCAATTACATTCAATTACATCCTTACAATTACATCCTGTGCTAGTGCGAAGACTCGCACTAGCACAGGATGGACCAAGGTTCGCTACTAACGTAAAACATATTGGCATACCTACTTATATGCTAATAAATTAGTTACTGATACGTTTATAAGGTTCTCGAGTGGCGACCGCGTACCAAAAGGCGCAGCGTGGGTAGGCCCCCAACAAGGTGGACTGATGACCTGGTGAAGGTCGCAGGAGTCCGCTGGATGCGGGTGGCGCAGGACCGGTCATTGTGGAAATCTTTGGGGGAGGCCTATGTCCAGCAGTGGACGTCTTTCGGCTGAAATGATGATGATGATGATGACGTTTATAGCTGATATAGTAGGTACTCGGTTCCTGGAGTACATTATTGAAGTACATAACATTATAGGTATTACGATATTTTAGGAGAAAACTGAAAAATATTGCTAAAATGTTGTATAAACACCCTGTTAAAGAAGACTCGCACTAGCACGGGACGGGGCGGGACGGGAAAATCTGTCAATTTCTATAGAAAGAATCACGTAATAGCTCGGAGCCCTCAGACGTCACGTGACGATTCCTATAGAAATTGGCAGATTTTCCCGTCCCGCCCCGCCCCGTCCCGTCCCACCCCGTTCTAGTGTGAGTCATCCTTTAATGTGACTATAAAATAAGAACTCATTGAACAGATTCTAGTGCCTCTTTTAACTCACACCTAGCTGTCCACTTCACGTCGATAAATCAAATGCTGAACAATAACAACATTTAAGATAAACAATTGTTTACATGACAGCCATCTTGTCAGTTAAATGCACATGATTATTATTTGTCGGGATATTTTTTTTATTCGGTAAATGTAAAGTAAATTCCTAATTTCTATTTAAAGTTTGACTGTTTTAAAGTAAAGTATTACTTATTAAAATATCGATTAATAATTTGTTAGCACCTCACACAGTTGATTCATAAGACGTGAGTTAATGGATAAGCTATTTTTGCATACTAGACTTAAGAAGATTAACGATATTTATTTTAAATAATGAAAACAATCAAGTTTTATTTTTATTGCAGAATGCATGGTCACTCTCTAAATAAAATAGCGTCATCAGTGGTAACTTTTGAAATATTTCGAGTGAGACAATTCACAATTATGTTTTTTCGAGATCTTCTTCCGACGAGCAGTAACCTACTGCAACCATCGCCGGATCATTTTTTGTTTGCCTAGTAAGTTTATCGATTTCCTCGCAACTGTGATGAAAAACATTGTTTGTATCACATGCGGAAAAACGATTACAAAAACGAGTCATTAAAGAGAAAGACAAGTGTCATTATGTGACCATAATTTTTTTCATAATCAGGGTGTTGTCATTACATTTAAATAGATTTTATCATTATCAATTAGCTGTTGTAGTGTGACCATTACTGCAGACAATCAAAACTGTAGTTAACGAAAAGTTAAAAAAAAGTTAAAACCGTGAGCGATTCACTACTATTAACTGTCTGTGTAGGGTAAGTCCTTGTATAAGTATTGTTGTTACTACAACGTCGCATTTGCTCTCTTTAGTACATATATATGTAGGTATCTATGCGGGTTAATGGTTTCCCATTGTATTTTGACAAAAATGCTCGATATTCATATGTCTATAGCAATTATCTTTATAACCTGTCATACGCTTGTCATTTGAGACTGCGGCCATCTGTCATACCTACGTTCACTTGAACCCTTAGCACCTTGAAGCGACCTTAACTGTTGAAACATAGGTGTTTATTTTCTTTTCACTTTATAGTTGACGCATAATTTCTGAGACACTGAGATTATCCGCGGACGGACGGACGGATAGACAGACAGACTTGGCGAAACTATAAGGGTTCCTAGTTGACTACAGAACCCTAAAAACACTATCAGAACTTCCTTCAGTAACGCCATCTGTTTTCAAATACGGGTATTTCTGATCGAGCCTCGTAGGTTTAGTCAAAGATTTATACGATATATCGGACTAGATGGCGACACAAATAAATATAGATAGTTTATTAATAATGTTGATATACTTATGGCATTTCATTTAATTGCCTAACAATTAAAATTTGAATCTATTATTTGACGTCGTAAAAAATCCTTTTTTTGAGAATGGATGGAACTAGAGTCAGTCTAAGCTAAGTTTCCTAGATTTTGATAGCACAGAATTTGAAAGTGTTAAGTAAACGTCATAATTTTATAGAAGTTTGACGTTTAAAATAACACTTTAAAGTTTGACAGTTAATTTGCTCGGCAGAGGTAACGTGGTTTGACTCTAACTTATATTGTTACTTTTTACAGAATTGAACTTCACATTAGGGGAGAGCGGATCACGGGTTACAGTGGATTATTCGTTATATCTCTTACGTGTGATGCATTACGCGCAAAAAAAAAAAACGCGTTTCTACTACTCATCTATACCCCCTTCCTACGTACCAATACGTAGTCAATGCCGCGCTGTCCAAGCTGTATCACATGCTATCACACTCACTTAGTTCAGTTGGTAAGTACGAAAGTATTTTTTCGTAATTTAAAATTTTTGTAGTACTTACTTCCAAATAAATCATAAATATAAATGTTGCGTTTACGTTTTGAACTTGATATTTAATAAATCTATTGTGGGTAATATAGTTTTGGCTTGGGTGTAGGTAGTTTTTTTTTTGGTATTTTTTGTCTGTCGCAACGGCCTATGGGTCACAGTGAATTATTTCAATTTGGGTCACAGTAGACTGAAGGAATTGTTTGACATAAAAAAATAATTGATTGGATTCAGTGTAAGTTAAAATTTAATACTGATTATAGTGATTATTGTCAATATTTACTATGTCATAATAGGCTGTCTCATAGTACAAACAAATGAGTAATAATTTGGAAATGTTGCCTTTTATTAGACATAACTTCAGGTGATTCACTGTCACCCATGTGATGATCCAAAGTGACCCATATCCGGGTCACAGTGGATCATTTCGCATTTATTTTTCAAGTTGCTATAACTTGTAAGTTTATGCAGTGTTTGCTTATAATTGCTTTTGTTTTTGTAGATTAGGTAAATATCTTATGACTACTTATCATATAATAATTATTTAGATACTTTAGGAATTGCGGAGCTTAAAAAAAAAGTGATCCACTGTTACCCACTCTCCCCTACTCCATCCTCTGTGGTTTAGTTATAGTAGGTAAGTAGCATTTTGTATCCTACAACCTACAGTTATCGGTAGGTTTTTAATTTTTACTTGCTTGCGTTCCGTGGTCATTATTTATTTATTAGACATAACTTCAGGTGATTCACTGTCACCCATGTGATGATCCAAAGTGACCCATCTCCGGGTCACAGTGGATCATTTCGCATTTATTTTTCAAGTTGCTATAACTTGTAAGTTTATGCAGTGTTTGCTAATAATTGCTTTTGTTTTTGTAGATTAGGTATATATCTTATGATTACTTATCATAGAATAATTATTTAGATAAACTTTGGAATTGACAACATTTCATATTTTTAAATGATGCCAATTCAAAAACCATTTCGGTAAACATGTATGAAGAACTCGAAAAAAATATTTTTGGATTTTTTTGTTAGTTAATTTTGAAGAAAATCGTGAATTAGTGTAAATCGGGTGATGACGTCACTTTTATAGCATAATCGAGAAAGTCCTTAGTCTTGTGATAGAGAGTGAAATATTAAAAAGTTTGACGTTTGACGTTATTTCAGTTGTCACATAATTTGAAATACTCAACGCTATCATTTCTTTTAAATTCATTAATTTGCTCGTATTCGAATATCATAAACGACTTGGCACTTTCTCACTGGACTCCGATATACCTAACATATAACCTACTTTATTACGAACTTGGCATTGCTGGATCAATGAATCCCTCAGAGGGCTTTTCGCTGATAGCACCAACCTGCCGTGTGTAGAAGCATTGATGATGATGGAGTACACAATGACAAGTGATAATTATAATGCAGCTGAAATCAGAGGGGCAAAAACATAGTTGTCTTCTTGTTCTTCCTATGTCGAAAATGCTATAGGATATGTGGAAGTTGAACGAGAAGCAGGAAAATGCATAGTGCAATGCCGAATCAGTCCGGAACAAAACACTTACACAAAGTTGAATAAAGTAATTGCGCATATAAATAAGGAACATGAGACAGTTACTGAATGTTGAATGTCAAAGAAGTAGAGAAGCACCTGGAAATAAATATCAATAAATTTGAGTTTTACATTATCTCCCCTATAACGGAAGCATCACCTGATGGTATTTTTGACGAGTATGTCATCAAGGTCATATGCCCTTCAAAAGAAAAGGCTGTCAAAAACTATGTCACTGAAGATGGGCAGGTATGTGACAAATTTAAAGCCCAAATAAACCTGCAAATGCATGAAACAAACAAACAGAATGGGTTATTTTGTGTTGCAAGCCCCAAATTCGAGGAAAATAAAGAGGTTAATGTCTACTGGGTTCATAAAAAAACCTGAGAAAACCTATATTGAACACATCATTACAGCTGCTGAAAGTTTTTGGGTTACAAATGTTTTTCCAAAACTACTAGATAGCGTAAAGTAAATATTAATAGCAACTAGGTTATTCGTTACTTAGGTTAACTGGAAGGGATCCCTTGTAGGGATAAGTTCGCGTTTTTATTTTTCTATTTATAAATAGGTACCTTTTTGTAAACTCATATCCTTTTTTGTGCAACAAAGTGTTAATTACTTACTAGTAAGTAATTGAAATGTTAATCTAAAATGTATTAAATAAATAAAATAAATAAAAATAACTTTATTCAATGCTTATGACACAATAAATAAATTATAAAATAAATTAAATTATTGAATAAATTATTGCTTTTACTCATGTAACAACCATACTGTTTTTATTTCATTGATGATTGATATTCTTATAACATCCCCTCTGTCCTCGGGTGCCCTATATTAAAACTTAGGAACTGTACTTATTGTATGTATTAAGTTAATACATACAATAAGTACTGTTTCTAAGTTTTGATTTAGTAAATTTTTTGGATGTTAATATGATTAACATTTTCACAGAAAATAAGAATCTCAAATGTAGAAGGTTCCTACAGGCTACTAAAGTAAAAAAAATACTTACATAGTAAATGTCTAAAACCATAGTATACCTAACATTACTATAATGTAATGAGAAAAAGAAACACAGAAATATTACAAATTTTTTATTATAGGAGATTGTATATTTATCAATCCGCAGGCCACAAGTACAGCATCACCTAAAGTATTGACAAACTTGTTCTCTGTTGAATGTCTTTTCAGAAATTTGTAAATCCTGACTCTCCTGATAACACATTCAATATGGACTCTGAGGGTTTGAAATAAGTCAGCCATTTTAGTGAATGTATCATTGTTTCTTATTTTATAAACTGTTATGATGTTTAATTTAATGACTGCATTATTTGATAGAAAGGCAATAATCCAATAATATTTACATGGGAGTTCCAAATAAGTCATTGGCATTTTCTTTATAATTGACATCATAAAATCTCTGCCGACGAATCCTTTATTTTCCAAGCCAGGTGCAGATGTTTCAGATGTTGAATCGAACTCTGTGACTTCTTAAGTACTTCCAAGGTGTGAAGGAATGGTGCCTGATGATGGACTTTTTTGTACAGTATTCTGAAGTACTAACTTTTTTGGTTTTAACAGAGAACACTGGGTTGTATGATGTGACATTTTTACATTAATTTGAGTCTTGTGGTGTGCCCTTCAGGAGAGCACTGCACACTTTGACAACCATGTAGGTCAGTTTTTGCTTCATTAACCTGTGTGGTCCCACGACCCAAAATCTAATTTAGTCGTTGTTTACCAGAGGCACAAATTTGTGCCCAAAATATCAGTACCTAGGTGTCCCAGGTGGTGCGCGATGGGCTAACTCCGTATTTCCCATGAGTTTTTGATACCTACTACTACTACTACTTACATGCTGTTTATCGCTTGTGAGGCTGAAGTGTTTATACATAAATGAGAGAATTGTGTATTATTTTGAAGAGGATGAATTATACTTTATGTTGATGTGTGTAAAATACTTCACTAGAGCCTAATTTACGAACTATCTGCGATATATGGTCTAAAGACCCTATTTTGATTTACGGTTTTTACACAGAAAACACGTTATAATAACAAATGATTGTATTTAGTACTAATCTATAATGAATAAGTATATAAAAAACAACAATTACTTAGTGTTTTCTTTGTAAAATCCCAAAGATTCACGCAAAATACGAAATCCTCTGTTGCAAACATGGATGCCGAACTTTTGACTGGTGGTAACGAGTTGTTTGTATTGTGAGCGCGCGAATGATTGGTATCGTTCTGTAGGTAACTTCATTCAGAATCGAATGAAAGTCAGTCCAATGTAATTTATATCTTATATTCTTACATATACGGTTTCAAACGGAATAAGATTTTCGGTCACAAATTTGAGTCTTGGGAAACATAGGTGTACGAAATCGCGGGCACAAATTTGAGCCCGTGGGAGTTGCCGGATTCTAGGTTTTGAAGGTCGTGGGAGATCTAGAAATTTTATTTAGGGCACAAATTTGAGCCCCTGGGATCCCACAGGTTAAAAGTATCAATTTGCTGTTGGTTTATATTTGAATTTGATGTTGCACATAATGGTGTTATAAACATTGGAAGATAGGTCTTGAGTCTTGCATTTAGGTACCTTTGTTGTCTCTTTCATAGTCTTCCAACAGATATAATTTTCCAAGTTCTCCTCCAACTGAAATGATACAAAACATGATGTTATCTTCTTAGGTAAGGTACTGTTGTGATCTATTTTTTATGAAAGCAAACAAAGAATACTTACATTTAAATGTTCATCAAATATTTTAAATTACTGGATGGTGTGCCTTTTAGTCCTGTTGCATGACACCATTCTGCTCGATTCTTAACGGGAACGAAGAAAAAATGGTTTTCAGACCATGTTTTAGAGTTGTTTTTACAGTCTGACCTGACATAAAGCAATATTTTAGTAATGGCAAAGTTGACAGCCTTTACTAGTTGATGCCATCGTTTTAAACATATTAAATGACCGTTATATCTATTATGTTAATAGTTCTTAACAATTACAAACCGCTAACAAAACTAGCAAAATACAAATCTATCTCAATAACCTAACCGCCACTTTTGACAACTATCAGTGTCAATGTCACAGATAACTTTTTTTTAATTAACTTGTCTGCCCCAGATTCCGTTATAAAAGTGACGTCATCATCCACTTACGCTCTTTTAGAATGAGCGACATTTAAAAATTGTTTTTTTATATTAAAAATTGAGTTATCATGAAAAAGAAAAAACACGTGTCGCTTAAAATGCCCTCTATTTTCTGATTAGCTCATAAAATGGAAAACTTCAAAATATGAAATGTTGTCAATTGCGGAGCTTCAAAAAAAAAGTGATCCACTGTTACCTACTCCATCCTCTGTGATTTAGTTATAGTAGGTAAGTAGCATTTTGTATCCTACAACCTACAGCTATCGGTAAGTTTTTAATTTTTACTTGCTTGCGTTTTCTGTTGTCATTTTTACAAAGGGCAATACGTTTTGCAATACAACTTTATTTCTCACAATTGCTTAAGAGCGCACCGACTTTTTTCCGCTTCGGTTCTAAGGAGCGAGCGAGCTTGGAATCTAATTTATTTATTAAAAAAAAAGAAAATGTTTTCCCGCCAAATGTGTCTATGGAAATACAGTTTTAAACAGTATATCAGTATTATTGTGGCCTTCCTCTTTGTTTTTATATTTGTCTATTGAAAAACTTATCCAGTGATAGTGACCTAGATGTGTAATAAAACGACATTATATATATGAAAAAAGATATTTATTACTATAATAATGAAAAGTTTCAAAAATACACAAATCACCCGAGGTAAATCACAATTTAAGTTGCAAGTGCTTTTGTAAAAAAAATAATTTTACACATGCTACTTCTAACGACTTCATTACAACATTAGGTTAAAATCTCTATGAACGAACGTCCTAAAGTTAACGGTGGTGAGTAAACAGACCTCGTGGGGAGAGGGACGTGCTTACATACATACGTTTACATAACGTCGTGAAAGAGTTGACTACCAAAATAAATTATTGTCGATGGAGAGCCGAGCTCGGCGCAAGTAGGGAACGAATAAGAATTTCCGACACCAAGCAGTGCGGGGTTAAAATAGCCAGTCGCCTAGGGTGGACACGTGTTGGAGGTTTGTGCTTCGTCGATAGGCTGAGCAGCCTGAGAAGGTGCTGGTGGAAGAGGGAGCAGCTCTAGTGCGGCTGGCGCGTCCGGGCGGGTCCGGTAGCGCGCAGCAGCGGCGCGCGGCGCCGCCGGTGCCAGCAGCGCCAGCGGCTCGAGCGGTGGCGACCGGGCTTCGGGCAGCACCGCGCCGCGGGCCCCGGCCGCGGCCGCGAGTGCGTCGCCCCGTTCCAGCGACCACTGCCGGCGCAGGCCACGGGGTCCCCCAGCCAAGCATCTAAAAAAAGAGGGCATGTGTTACAAGCTTGTTATAATGTTCGGCCTACACCGCGCCCCAGCGGTACCGTGCTGTACAAACCTGTATCGAGAATATGGCGCGCAAAGATCAGTCGGGGTCGCCGCCGCGGAGGTCCCCGAGGAAGGCGCTCGTGGGGGCGGGCTGCTGTCGGCTGACACTGCGCCCGAGCGCTGCCATGCTGGACAAACAAATACAAACATCTGATTTAATTATTCCTTTAATAAAATATAAGTATAAGGCCTGAGAGACTGGTGCAGCGGGGCGTGCGGCGAGTCGGGTAGCGTGGCGTCCATGTTAAACATAAGCAATGTATGTGAGCATCCCCAGTGCACGCTGCACGCTCGCCACTCAGGCGGCTCAGGGTGCTTAGCCAAGATGCCAATCGCTCACGCTCAGTCGCTAACGACACGCAACTGTCACTGTCACACTAATAAGAAAGAGTGATAGAGAGAGGTAGCTGCGATACGTTATTAAGCGTGAGCGATTGGCATCTTGGCTACGCACACTGGTCGTGCACAGAGATTGAGTTGGTTTCTTGGTTATCACCAAAGAGAATATAGGCGTTTAGTCTTAGAAATAATAGAGTGTTTGTTTGCCTTACTCCAGTACTTCTATCTGTCAATTAGATGACTACCTAGATATTGACATTAATTTTTCTCATTACAGATCCAGTAAACAGTATCCGTATCTTGCGATACTATTTTAATTATAGAGTGAACATGCGTTTCTTAAAAATTGTAAAACTATTTGGTTTCATTATTTAAGAACAAAAAGATGTAAATTTTTAAGACGTTATATCTCACTCTATTATTAAAATAGTTTTGGCAGATATCGATAAGACTCCTTGCTTTATCTGTAATGCGTGCTGGGTGTTAAACTGTCAAATCAATTTGTTGATAACAGGACTGTCGATGTTTTTATTTTGTCAAGCACTGACAACATGTCGTTCGTGCTAGAAAAATATCTAGGTATAATGACTGATAGCGATATTAAAAAAGTACACAATATAACGTTGTCTATGGTATTCCATAAGAACACTGCTCCTATAGATTTTCATACAATATATTAGCACTTGGCAAAAGTCAAGCTCAACTCCTGGAATTCTGCAAACTCGGTTGATTCGTCTTAAGGACCTAATGAAGGTATTAAAACTAAATTATGTATACGAAGTTATGCTAAACATCGGTGATTTCTTTAAAAACATATTGGGGATTTACGTCGGATGTTCCAAAGGCAAAGTAATTTCCACGTAGGTAATTTCTTAGGGGCTTGTCACGTAAAACTCAAATAATAAAGATAAAAAACAATGATGCTTTTTACGGTCATATAATACAAATACTACTATTTTTTTAGTCTAGTATGGGAATCGCGATAATTTTCCTCTGCGGTAGCGACGTGGTATGTTTTCCAAAGAACATAAAAGGAAGGTGCTCCGTTAACATTTTTACCTTTTACCACAGAATAAATAATAGTACAACTTTTACTAAATAAAAACCAGCCTACTGAACTGAACTTATATAACAAAATGCATTAAAATCCGAGAATGGGTAGGAATATGGAACCAGGCGTCTGCCGAGTTTAAAAATAACTGTTTTAGTGGCCAAATATTTACATTTACATACACTGCTTTATATACTCGCATATATGTGAGCAACTTGTATATCTATAATTGTCATTTCATTTCGAATTAAAGCCTCACCTCGGCTAATATTAGAATAGAGATAAAATCCAATTCCCTTCTTTTTCAGCGATGTTCGAAATTTGTAAAAAAATATGTTATTGAAATCCGGGTCTACGGATTAGTTGGTTAACCCTGGTTGGCGCAATTGAGCCCTAAGAAATTGAATATAACGGCAGAGTTATTGATTCTATATCCGACCACAACTTATCGTTGATCAAAATATAATTTTAAACAACAAAAATATATTGTAATAAATTATAGGTAACACGTATTTTTAGTCACTACACGCAACATGTTTCGGGCATCTTGGAATGCCATCATCAAGCATCAAGGATGTGACAAAAAATACGTAAGTATTATCCGTAATTTATTATAATATTTATAATATGTCCCACGATAGTTTAAATTCAAGAAAAACGTAATAACAATAATACAATAATAATATAAAGTTTCGTTACCAAATTTGTCAGAGCTGGTCGATGCATCAGAGCGCTGACGATGGATCTGTATCTCCGGTTTTTCGTCCGCTATATTTTCGTTTGCCTGTGATGGAGGCGTCATTGTTTCACTATCATTTTCACTATCAGCCTCAAATAAGATTTCTTCAGTCCTGTTACCAAATAAATAATGTTAGGTTTACATGTCGTTATTATATCTTACCTAAAATAGACAATGTACGAAAGGTGCCCTTTTAATATTTTTCGGGGGTTATCGGGGTTATTTACACCCCATGATACTCTTTTGTGTCGTCATTGCAGCAAATATCCGAGGTCTATTTATGATGTGTGTGTCTTGTACTTTCACGAATTTATTACTGACTTTATTACGCGTGAAAATAGGGTAATAAAGAGAATATTTTTTTTTAACTGTGACTATATTATGTATATTACATTTCATCATAAACGTTTCAGAAACTTTGAAACTTATTAAATATAGCATAAAAATCCTAGTTAGGTGCCTACTTATAAGACGGGCATCTTTCAGAAAGTATAACTTGCATATACGTAGATAACTTACTCTAGAGGCGGTGGTGTCGGAAGTGGTTTGTCGAAGCCTTCCTTACCCAGCAGCCAGTAGGTGTGCATGGCACCCTTGCCTTTAATTTGAGTCAAGCCGCGTGAGCGCAAACGGTAGCCCCCCGCTGTCGCCAGTCGCTCGGCAGTTGTTGCAGAAATCTGAATTCGCCACGCAGCACCTGGAATTGATCGTAGCGACCTTAGCCCTTTTTTTTGTAATAATAGACCCGAGAGTTGTTCTGATTCTGTTCTAATTCTGATTCTGAAAAAAGAAATATCCAGAAAGGTGGCAGAATGTGGAAGATGTCGTTTACCCACTGTGACGAACTACTTGGACAATTCGCCTTTTTGGAATTCTATTTACTTTTAATATTTTTATATATACCCACTATAGAAATACATATAAAAACATGTTCAAATCAAAAGGAGATATCTATCTCACTCAATTTTTTTAATATTTGGTGACGTTTATAGTAAACTAGCTTTTGCCCGCGGGATCGCTCGCGTTATAAAGAGGCAAAAAGCAGCCAATGTCACACTCCATCCCTTCAACTATCTCCATAAAAAAAAATCACGTCAATTCATAGCTCCGTTTTGCCGTGAAAGACGGACAAATAAACAGACACACACACTTTCCCATTTATAATATTAGTATGGATTTTATATAATATCATACTTCTGTCCTCATATAATAAATAGTAAGTAGCAACTGTATGTATACATCTCTTACCAGTAGATTCCATTCTTGAAGCTGTGTTAACAGTATCACCAAAGAGACAATATCTTGGCATCGTCAGGCCGACGACGCCCGCGCAACACGGGCCAGTGTGCAAGCCGATACGCAGGTGCAAAGGTGCTGTAGGCGCGTGCCTGATGCGGAACCGTCCCGCCAGGTGCAGTAGGTGCAAGGCCATTGTAGCTATGCTCTCAGCGTGATCTTGCGCGCGAGTGGGCAAGCCGCCCACTACCATGTAAGCGTCTCCAATCGTCTCTACCTTATACACCCGATATTGCTCTATGGCTGCATCGAATACGGTGTACAAGTCGTTTAAAAGGTCAACCACCTGTACTGGCGTGGCACGCGCCGCTAAAGCCGTAAAGCCGACTATATCGCTAAAGTAGATGGATACCTCTTCGAATTCTTCGGGTTCAACGCGTAAACCGAGAATTAGTCGTTCTGCGACAGATCTATAAGAAAATTATGAATGATATATGTAGGTATTCCAGTTAATTAGAGAAGACAGTACTTATGTAAATGATATATACAGTAACAAGATGGGCTGGTCCGGATGGAAAACGAAGGAAAGGAAAAACAATAGATAGGTGGTCCGACGAAACTTCAAAAATAACTGGACAAAAGTGGATGGAAAAAGCGAAAACAAGAGAAAAATGGAGGGAGATGGAGGAGGCCTACACTCGAGGAGAGGTACATTTTTATAAATAATTATAGATCATTAATACATACATTTTTGACGAACATTATAATTATGACATGGAAAACGTATCTCTATTATATTGAAGTAATATTAGTTTTAATTAATTGATTAATTAAAAAAATAAGATGCATGCTTAAATGTCTGAAAATTGTAATTTTACTATGATGACATTAAAAAATAAATGGCTTTTTTATGTTATTATTTATATAAATGAATAGAGAGTATGTAGAACTTAAAGCATGTTTACATTTCTATGTAAACGAATAATTCAATATTTAAGTAAGAGTTTAGAATTAAATTTACCTTGGTAGCATTCTATTGAGGAGTTGTTCGGTTTTCTTCTTTTCCATGTCCAGCTGATCAGTTCGTTCTTTAATAAGTTCTTCTAGATTGTTGCTGTACTTTTCCAACATCTCAAACATGGAGTCTACTATATTGATTTTCCTGGAAAAATAATAGTCATTTTTAAATACTTACGTCAGCTTGTAGAGTGTAACCCAACCCAGCGACATATTCGCGGGGTTTATTTATTTGCTAGACATATTTGACAGATGACAGACGGATCTGAGCATGTATCCCTCTAGCTATTGTGGCTCAACAAGGAAATAGAAAATTTGTTTGTCACCGTCGTAGTATTAAAAAATAATAATAATAATGAAGTAGTTCAATGATAACCTGTCGTTGTTAACTTAGAAAACTTGTGTTATTACATGCAAAGTTATTTAACTGATCGGTTTAGACCACGTTAGGCATTTTCGCAAAAAGAGATCCAAAATGTTTTTTTTTTCTAAAACGGGTAAGTTTAATGTTTTTCCTATACGATCGAATCACGAGCTCTTTCGATAATATTAGGAGAAAAAAGGAATCGCTAATTTTTTTTCCATTTTTAACCATTTTCTAAACACTTTGTACAGCGGTTACAAAATGGAGAGTACGTAAAACGTTTGAAAATGTTGAGACCTTTTTTTGCTCGCAGTTTTTGTCTTCTACATTGAAAGAGCTCGTTATTATGAGTAGAAAAAACATGATATTTACCTAAGTACCTTTAAAAAGTTTTCTTGGATTTTATCTCGCGAAAATGCCCAAGTAGTAGAACTATTAATGATGGGCTATTCTGACTGAAAATGACGTGCTGGGAAAACCGGAGCGCAGGTTCTGCGCTGCCGCATAACACCCGTGGACAGCAACGGCCGGATTAAACGAAAAGAACATTACTGCAGGCTTGAGGGGGTAAGTAGTTAAGTATAGTAGGATATACGAAGCCGGCAAAACCTTTTCACGGCAAGGCATGTAAAGTGCTTTTCTCAAACATGCGATGAAATAAATTAAAAAGAACCGTCCAAGGGCATGTCGGGCCACGCTCAGTGTAGGGTTCCGTAGTTAACCGTACATCACAATGAGTGAACCTAGAGATTTCTCTCGAGTTGCTCCGCTGGCAACGTGATACTTTGAAGCCAAACGATAACGATTTGAAAACGAACGTAATGACGACATTTCATTGCATGTTTGAGAAAAATGATGTTGTCAGTACCTGCCACGGTGCATGTGTCTGAAGATATCATGCAGGGTGTGGAAGTCGGGGCGCAGGTCCGGCGCCTCGCTCCAGCACTGGCGCATCACGCTCACGGCCTCGGGTGGCGCGGCACCCATGGACACTGACGGCCGGATTAGAGGAGGCGGACGCATTACTTTCTCTACGATCTCTGAAAATGTTTTAAAAAGACATTGTTAATTTGATACATTTTCCCGGCTTATGCCACGACTCAGAGACTCGAAAGTCCGCCTTGGCAACCTAATTCTAAGAAATGGTATCTGCTATGAGCATGACAGACGCTAGTTTTACGAAAGTGACTGCCATCGTACCTTTTAACCCTGGTGAAAACCTAATTTAATCTAATAGCAGCCTTATTTTACCAAACTTTTATACCGAGAAAAACGCTTACTCTCAGATAGTAACGTCAAATTACTATGGGATTTTGACATTAGTATCCAAGAGTAAGCGTTACTATTGGTTAAAAAGTTTGGTCAAATCCAGCCTTCGAATGAGTATTAGATTATTAACTGGAATATTTAAAGCAGTCACGTTAATATAGAAGCTGGAAGACAACGCTGGTCCTAAACTGTTGAAGGTACAACCATGAAATTTGGACGATGTATTGTTTAAAGCCGTTAAACTCCAGTAAGATAAGCTAAAGTTTTCGATTACGACGACTTTCGTCGATGAAGTCGCGAGCGGTGGCTAATATCTACTTATAAATTGTATAACATAATACAGCTGGTTCTATTAAAGTATACATTGAGTATTAAAAAAGTTCTTGAAAAACTTCATAAATAAACTGTAGCATAGTCAAATCTTTTGGAACAGGGCCCTTACCAAGACGTCTTAACGTGAAAAGAATTAGGTTCTTAAGTGTGCTTACGCGATTCAGTTTAGGTTATTAACTGTGCTCAGTTGTATGGCAGCGACTAAGTTTAGGTCCTAAACTGAATCGCGTTAAGAAGTCGGTAAGGGCCCAGTTTAGAGCTGTCAATTAGGAAAAGGTAATATAAATAAATCATAATCAGAAGTAAAATTGTGTTTTTTTTTCTTTTTCAAATCCCAATGCTGTTTCTCAACTGACTTAATATAGTCATAAAAACCAGCTTGCGTAAGATGGTCCTGTTTTAACTAGTGTCTGTCATCATATCTGCCACGTTCTAATGAGACCTCTCTCTTATCGGGCATAATGAAATTCGCATCTCGCACACACGCAATCGCACTCTATGCCGTGCAAACGAGTGACCCAATCTGTCGATACATGGGACTGACGTCAAATTTTTATGTGTAGGTGCAGTTGCAACTCAAAATTAGCACGGAACCCTCGGTATGCGACTCGCATTTAGACGGCTTTTTTACAGTTTAATTAAGTTAAATAATAGCATAGAAACGTGGTAGTATCGAAATATTAGACAGTAAACAATACGAGTAACGAACCTTCCGGAGTTAGAGCAAGCATGCAGTAGGGCTCGCCGCGGACGATGACCTCCTGCATGATGATGGCGAACGAGAACACGTCCCCGGGCTGCGAGCCGCGCCCCATGCCACCCTCCTCGCGCAGCACTTCCGGAGCAGTCCACAGCAGCTCTGTTCATACGAAACATTTCATTCTTAATGACTTTTCAATCAGATAAAGTACTTCATTTTAAAGTAAAATACGGCCATTGTCATGGTAGCGACGGCACAACCAGGCAGTGAGCTCCGCTTCTCTTTTAAATTCATACTCTGTGTCCCTCATCAATCATCATCATTCTGGATTAGTGTCTATTATTTCACCGTACAGGTAAACGAATGAGGATTACCGCGAGATGATTTTCCGCTAGGGGCGCTAGTGGGTCCTGCAGGAACATTTCAAACGTCACTTTGACATTTTTCTCATACTGACACAGGACCCACGCATGAGTGGTGCCGCCTGGAGAGCAACAATACGGTAGCTCCCATTGCATGTACGTCTTAAATATGTTAATTCTTATTCAAGCTCGAATTGCAAGTACCTACGTATTTAGGTATTTCTTTTAAATTGTACTTCCGAATCTCCGGATATACCTATCGTCTTCTTCCTAGCGTTTTTCCGGCTTATACCACAGCTCAGGGAGCCTGGGGTCCGCTATGGCTACTAATCCCAAGCTTTGGCGTAGGGGCAGTTTTACGAAATCGACTGACACCTGACCTTCCAACTCAGAGGGTAAACTAGGCTTGATTGTGATTAGTCCGGTTTCCTCGCGATGTTTTCCTTCACCGAAAAGCGATTGGTATAAGTATATCAAATTATATTACGTAAATAATTTCCGAAAAACTCATTGGTGCGAGTCGGGAGATTTTGAACACGTGGATTGAAAGTCGCACGCCTTACCGCTGGGCCGAGAACCCGGAGGTACGAGTATTTACATAAAAATTACATTTCAGTAATGCCGTATTTTACTAATATTATAACTATAAGTTAGGAGCCGGTTGCACCAAATAGTCCGTGACTTGCTTAAATTTAGCAAAATGTTGTTTACGGGAAGTTCCTTACTTGTATACAGTTTACGGCAAGTCACCAATTACCCCAACTTTAGTAAATGCTACTAAAGCAGGTGCCGTAAGGCGCAACAACAGGCCACTGTCGAACTTATTCCACAAAATCTATCCTTTTTTAGGGTTCCGAAATCAACTAGAAAAACTTTTAATTTCGCCATGTCAGTTATGTTATGTATAGTATGCCATGTTGTCCGCCTGTTTACTTCGTCGGCGAATAATCTTAGTGACCTAGAACACTGGAAGTTAGTGTAGTTAGCTAACTACCTATGCGCAAAGTTTGGTATAATTTTGTTTTTGTTGAACCCTGAAGTGTAAAAATAAGAGAGTTTTTCCGAAAATGAGGATGTATTTTCTGTCGGAAATAAACGCTACAGAATTTTTTTTAAACTGTCCCTTCCCTCCAGATATATGAACAAAATCGTGAATGTAGAGAGTTTTATAAACACTTTAAAGTAAGTAAAAATATTTTAAATTTGACCAGTTAAGCCATTTTTGTGTATTGAAAAAAAAACTGTAAATAACAAAATTCATATTGTCTTATTTGAAAAGGCGTAAGTAGATGTATTATAACCTAAGACGTAAGATCTCCAATCATGAAAACCTTTCTAAGTTCCTCTATTGTGACAGACTGTAGGTACTACACTGAGCTTGGCCCGAAATACTCTTGACCGGTTTCTTAATTAACTTGAATGTAGTAACCTATGTAACAAATATCTTACCTCTAGCGGCTCTTGGCGGCTGGGTCAACCCTTGGGCGCGATAGAAACCAGGTAGACCGTAGTCTGTGATTCTTAACACCCAGCGAGAATCGACAACACAGTTCCTCGAAGATAGGCGTCCATGTTGGCGCAGTGAGGAGGAATGCACGTAGCGCATGCCTTTGACCAGGTCGGTGAGCAAAGAGAGCCGGAACGTCCAGTCTAGCTTGATGTCGTCTGCCATTAGGACGTCCTCGAGCGACCCGCGTCCACAGGCATCAAATACTAACGCAGGCCGCAATTCACATAAGCAACCTGTAAATTCAAACAATCTTCGAAGGGTAATTTTTCCACGCTTCTTATTCATTTATTTATTCGTTATAGGTAGTTATATCCAACCGTAAAAGTTAGTCAAACTATTCAATTTAATTCACGACTAACGAATGAAAATTTGGAATGGCTGTACAATAAGCTAAAATTTTTCGATAGTTATTTAAAATAATTCTCTTTTAATGCATTACCGATGAATGGATTGAGATTTTCATGCCGCATTGTTTGCATTACAAGAAGAACATCTGTTGCTTTTCGTTTGAGTTCGAGGGCCCCAGCCGACGGCAAATATTTTACGTGAACAGCATCACCCTGTTAGAAAACAAACATTATTACTGTATTTCTTACTTACAAAATACCTTACTAACTTTGATATTTCATGTAGGTACTGCTTCGTCCTAGTAGGTATTAGAAAAATGTTGAAACTATATGACACAAAAAAAAACAGACAGTACCTTGTACCGAGTGCGACGATCGTGGGTCAGGCGGTTGACGCTACAAGTGGAAGAAGGTGCGGAGGGCGCGGCTGCGGCGGGGGGCAGCGCGGAGCGCGGCGACTGCTTCAGCAGGTCGGGCCGCTCCAGCTCCGGCCCACCGAACTCGTGTAGTTGTTGTAACCAGCACGACAACATCGTCTCCATTCCCTCGCCCACGCGGCGCCGCTCGTCCGCCGGGAACGTGAAGTCGCTAGCCAGGAGAACCGCGTCTCCCCGCCTTCGCCGCTGCCGACGCCGTGTCGCCGCATATCGGGTGGCAAACACCGCCGCCGCTGCCACCAAGAGAGCGCAACAAACAAACACCGCTGTCAGTACCCCATGTTCGAACTGTGCCCATAAATCATGATCACTAACGGCATGGTCTAGGCTCCATTTGTCAAAGTTATATGTTGAATTCAATACTTCAACAATTGTCGTCCAGTCTTCGGTGTCATCTAGGGAACGTGTCGACCTTGAATTAAAAATCGTCACGTATTCCCATTTGCAAGTTCCATTTTGAACAACTACTCGTTGGTATAAATAAAGTTTTATTTCGCTACTTTCCATTCTGGTTTGTTCCGCTCGGTCTTGTTGATTAAGATTTTCTATTACTTCGTTATATATTATTGTTTCCCAAGAGTCCCCTTTTTCCTCGGGTTTGCCGACTCGTAATAGAAAAAGGTCTTGTTGAAAAGCATCCAGGTGAATTAGTAGCGAGTTGAAATCGTAGAGGTTTTCGGAAGAGAGCGGAGGGCCGGGCTCGGGCGCCACGCCACTGGCGCCGAGCGGCGCCGAGGGCTCCCCCGAGCTGCGCCGTAAGCGAGTAAGATTTGATCTTTGACCTTGAACGGAAGCAATTCGCGCGTTATCTTCGACCGTGTTTTTGTCAAATGTTTGTTTTGCGGGGCGAATATTATTATAGGGCCCAGGAAAATAACCTCGGAACTGACTATGTAATGTGCTATTTTTTATAGTGTTTACGACGTTTTCGGTTCGTAAAGTGCCAGCAGAGTCCTGTCGAGTTCTCTTTTTGGGATAAGGGCCCGCAGTTATGTTGTTTACGAGAGCAAAGACTAACGGCGTCGGAAAACTTTTCTTATATAATGGCGGAAGGTTACTCGATAAATTCGGGGTTTTTGAAATATACGTAGGTTGGTTAGATGACAGACTCTCTCTCGTTTGTGTATAAGGCAAATTTCTTATAGCTAAAGTGATATTGCTCGGTAGAGAAGTTAGAGGAGCATCTCGGCGTAGTAAGGATGTGGAGCTAGCAGGCGGCGGCTGGTCCTGGTCGACCGGCAGCAGCAGTACGGCGGGCCCGGCGCCCGCGGCGGCCATCTCACGCAGCGCCGCCAAGGCGTCAGCGCCCACGCCCCCGTGAGGCGCACACAGGATCACAACTGCAACAATGAATGTCCGCCTTCCGTTGTCATCATAGATATATGATTTTGCGCTAACATTTAAAGAGTAACAAAGTGAGCAAAAGTGAAGCCATCTTTAAATAAATATTTCACGAATTCGACAGAGACACGCAACAATTGAAAATCGTGTAAATTTTTCGCATCAACGCATCAACTCCGCTATACGAGAATATAAGGATCGGGCTTTAAAATATGAAAAGTTATTTTTAAGCGGTGTTGTATTTTAATGTTACAATAGAAAATAATTCACTTCATCATATATTGATATCTTTGGGTTTTTAGTCACATCTCACATCTTTAACATTTGACAAGCATTCTTTGTCTTGCGCAAACGTAATGTTTATAAATAAAATTTGACGGCCTCCTAGCCTAGTTGGTAGTGACCCTGCTTACGAAGCAGGAGGTCCCGGGTTCGAATTCTGGTCAGGGCATTTATTTGTGTGTTTATCATGAATATTTGTTCCTGAGTTATGGATGTTTTCTATGTATTTAAGTATTTATATGTATCTATCTATTATATATGTCGTCGCCTAGTACCCACAACACAAGCCTTAGAGCTTACCGTGGGACTAGGTCGATTTGTGTAAGATTGTCCCATAATATTTATTTATTTTATTTTATTTTTTAAAATTGATTCGGTGAAAACCTTAATAATTACTAATAAGTAGATTTCCCTCAGTTTCAGTGAGTGCTTTCGTAAAGACTAGTACCTAAAATACCTACATGGAGCATGCAGGTATTGTAGGTATCCTTCGATGTAGGAGACACAAGTAAAAAAAGGGCTTCCAATAATGTATTGCATGTTAATGTGACACCTCATCACTTACCCTTTACGTCTGCTTAGTAAGCATGACAATATTTTTTGCTTGCGGTATCAATACATTCGAACCACAGAACCATCACAGAACTAATATGACAAGAATGCTTGTCAAACATTGAAAACGTGACCAAAAACGCAAAGGTGTCCACTGTCATTGACAAAATTGAAATCGAAATTCATATGTAATCACGTGAATTATTTTCTTTTGTAACAGTATAATTGCAAGACGTATCCACAAACCACATTTCTTAAACATAACTTTTCATATATTTAATGCCGATAACCTTATATTCTCGTATCATCAAGGGGGTATACCGATGCGTATACCCAGAAGCTCCGAAATAGTTACGTTTTTCATATAAAGATGGCTTACTAGTACCTACTAAGTACTTTACTCTTTAAGCGTCAGCGCGACATTCACGATATGGAACAAAAAATTCATTTTAAAATAGTTTAAATGTGCGTTTTTACTGAGCGTGGTACCTAAGGCCGGTCACACGTACGATAATCGTCGTCGTACGATAATCATATTGTTTGTAAGTATACAAATGTCATAATGTCATAAACGTGCAATGCGGTGCGGTGTACAGATTTTTAAGATGACATCTAATGAATGTCAAAAAGTTATAGATGTCAGCGACAGTCATATACCTACTCTAGGGAGATGAATCGGAGAAACTTGAATTTTTCAAATTAAATTATGCCTGATACCTTATCAATGTATACCTTAACAATGTTGTTAATTATGGCTATGTAGCTATAATGTTAGTTAAAATTTTAAATACAATAACA
The DNA here is from genome assembly GCA_949128165.1 of Lathronympha strigana. Classification (NCBI taxonomy): domain Eukaryota; kingdom Metazoa; phylum Arthropoda; class Insecta; order Lepidoptera; family Tortricidae; genus Lathronympha; species Lathronympha strigana. The sequence goes on along the minus strand of OX421901.1, from coordinate 25,774,472 downwards.
GATTAGCATTGTCATAAAATAAACACGTTCCTTCAGTTGTATATATGCTTCATGGACGTCATATTAGTTTTGACTATGGTAACTTAATATGATACATGAGCTGAATCTTACCTAATTCCAACAAGTCTAACAGTCAAATATAAAACAAAACATAAAGTAATTTGGTACACGTTTACAATTGTGATAGCTCATGCAATTCGTATGAGATTACAAAGCTACCCGTGCAGGAAAATAACTGGTACCCCTATGGTGGACCATCGTCATTGTCAGATTAACATACCTAGTATACCTACTTACCTCTCTAGTCTTTATCAATGACGCATGGGGAGTTTACAATTTCAATATATAACTAGCACGAGTCCATGCAATCATTTTTGCACATCTTTGAGCCGTTCTCCCTGTTAATGACAATTTGGGTGAATCAACTACCTATATTTCTTGTTGTTATTCTGCGCCGTAAACCAGGGGACAAAAGCAGCGCTGTTTATTAAATGAACAGATGTAGTATGTTCTACTCACATGCTTGGTACATGGCCCATGATGGAAAGGGAATATAACTAGTCTACCAAAACAAATCATGCTTTGTACATTTTAATGCAATAAAACCATGATTCTTATTATATCTTATCCAGTGTAGACAAAATTGTAGACAACCTTCGGAAAAATGAAATAATAAACAGATGTCAGCATGGTTTTCAGAAGGGTAAAAAGGTACGGACACTTTGTTAACAAGATCCACGGACGAAATAAACTCATATTTAGCGGATAAAAAAGTAGTTGTAGCAATATTCTTTGATTTTAGTAAAGCATTTGATACCTTGGATACTGATACCCTTTTGAAAGCCATGAGCGAATGCGTGGTGAAAAAGCCACTCAACAAATGGTTCCGTGACTATCTCACCGCGCGATCGTACCGAGTGAAGCTAGGCTCGACGCTGAGCGAGAAGCGGTAAGTGTCGTGTGGCCATAGCTGGGCATTAACTCGTTAATCCGTTAATCGTTAATTAACGAAGTTAACATTTTCATTAACGGATTAACTTTTAAGTTAACTTAAAAATATGTTAACGGAATCATTAACTTCCGTTAAGTTTTCCCAAGTCCGTTAATCGTTAATCCAGTTCCAAATTACTTATCAAAAAGATACCGCACATACCGCCACGCGGCAAAAAACCTGTTTCCACTCGACTACACATTTTCAAAAAAAGAAGAATTTCTCAGATCATGTGATTTTTTATTATTATTCTTTATTTTTATTTTATTTTTATGTTTGTTACGTCAGAACTCCGTCAATACCACCAATACTGAACCGATTGGTCCCATTTTTTTCAAAATTCATTTCTGATGGGATCCATGAGAAATTGCGGGAACTCTTCAAATTTAATAGGCTTATGCATGATGATTTGGGTGTTTTCTTAAGAAACTCGAGCATTTTCTTTACGAAAACCATCAATTTGGTGGAGTGGAGCTGATGATGGAGCCCAGGGCCTATACCACGAAAATCGAACGATTGCGGATTTGTATCTCCATCTCTGTTACACTTGCATATTAGAGTGTCAAAGAGGTTTTCCCGTCAATGCCAATTTTCGATGTTCGTGGTAGGCATGCAGGGATGGCAAAGTGGAAAAGTCTCTTAATTCCCATCCTATTTGAGACATTCATATTTTGAATTCATGGAATTCATGAAGAAATTAAAGTACTCCTCAAATTTGAACGGCACATGCATTATGATTTGAGGGTTTCCTTATAAAGTTGAAAAAATGTTTGGGGGTTAACAACATTTTGGTGGAGTGTACAGTGTACCTGATGATGAAGACTTTGAAGAGATTGGTCGGTAAACACAGACATTCATCTTTTGGATTTCATTTATATTCTGATGATGGAGTTCTTGAGAAATTCAGACAACCTTCAAATTTGAACGGCACGTCCAACGTGAATGGAGGGTTTTCATAATTAGTTGGGGTATTTTCTTAATCAAGCCATCAATTTGCTGCAGTGGATCTGATTTTGAACACCAGGGATGTCATATTAAAACTGCTCGATAATTTCTAGCTCTGTCCTCCAACTTGAGACATTGTTATTTTGTCTGTGACCTCGGAGGTCTACAAGATGGTTGCATTTGATTTTACTTCAGATCAAATGATGGAAACCATGAGACATTAAGAAAACTAAAATACTAATACTAATGGTAAATTGGATATTTTTGAAGGAAACTGATTAACTATAAGTTGTAGATCACTAACTCAAAGATGCCCTTTTTACCATGTGTTAACGGATTAACGATTAACGTTAACTTCCGTTAAGTCTTCCGAAAAGTAGCGCTTTAACGATTAACGAAGTTAACTTTTTTTGTAACGGATTAGCGATTAACGAAGTTAACTATTTGATTAACGGTGCCCAGCTCTGCGTGTGGCGTACCGCAAGGCTCCTGTAGCGGCCCGGTCTTCTACTTACTGCACGTTAACGGGCTGTGCGAAGTGCTGTAGCACTGTTCCGCGCACATGTTCGCTGACGACCTATGCGTGTTACGCGCCGGCGACGCCGATGCGCTGCCCGACATTTGCCGCTTGGTACAACAGGACGTGGACGCTGTAGTCCGATGGTCCCATGACAATGGAATCAAGTTAAACGCGGACAAAACTAGGCAAGGCCCTCTGCCATTGTATACCTACTTTACAAGTATGCTCTGTAACCTACCTCGGTTCGGTGTTAAAGTGGACGAAAACTTCTCATGGACTCATAATGTAAATTATATATGTGATAAACTAAGAGTTCCTCTTACTACACTATAATATGTGTACAAGTAATAAGTAGAGTCTATTATAGGATATGCCCTTAGCTGTTACGGATTAACTTTAAGAGAAACGTAAGTAAGATAAAAAAGCTACAAGTAAGGTTTTTAAAACTTCTAGTCAACTAAAAGTAAATGTAAAACGGATTATCGTGAACTATTTCAAATTTGTAAGATCCTACCAGTAAGCCTTAAACATAAATTCAACCTTGCACTTAATCACCACCGAAGTCAAGAACATGACCTTTCTCATGTAAGTCATACATATGTCACCAGATCGGTAGATGCGGGTAAGTACATACGTTGTACCGAAGGTAACTAACTACTACGGTGATAGGTGCCTACGGAAACGCCTCCCCTATATTTTAAACAGCTTGCTGGCAGATATCAGACAGGAGAATAACAGAGCCAAGTTTAAATCTAAAATATTTGATCATTATATAAATAGTTTTTAAGTTAGTAGATAAGTAAGTAAATGGTGTTAGAGAACTAGAAACTCTGATCCCACAGTCAAACTGTGAAAACCGTTTTGTGGGACATATACTTTTAAGAATGTAACCCAATTTGAAGATAATAAATCAATAATAATAAAATAATAATTGACACGTTTTGAAGGCGGTAATACTGGACACTGCGCGCATAGTCCGAAGGTTGGTTCCTCTCTTTGCGGCCCTAACCACCGGCAGCCTGGGCCCAGCCCTATTGCCGGCGGCACTCTAGGTTAGGTTTTTTATAATGTGTATTTGTTATGTATTGTTTTTTGTATGTTGTTTTGTATTTTATTTTTATATACGTATTGTAAAAATCCTAACCTAAGGAAGAAAATAAATAAACGAAATAATAATTTTAAAACTGACTCAGGAGACCGTAACCATTACAACTAGTGGCAAGTAAGTAAAAGTCTAATCTATAACGTTGCAAAAGAAACTTCAATTTTAGCATGATGGGCTCTCGAACCTAATCTTAAAGAATAAGACAACAAAAAAATGTAGGGTCAAAAGAAATATGGTCACGTGGTAACTCCGTACGTTACGTACGGGATGTGAAGTGGATATGCAAATTTGTCAAATTAGCGGTTCGAATGGGGCCCCTGTACGGATACTAATAAATCCGCCAAGTGTCGAATAAAGAGCCTGGATAGATGATAAAAACGTTTATATACGATCAAGCATGTCAGATGGGTTAACTTACTTACATAAAGGATACCGAGGCAAAAGGGTCTTGCCTTTTTCCTTATCACGGTCAAATTACTTACGCAATTACATCACGCGGTAATCCGTACTTAAGGAAACCCCTATTCAGGCATAAATGAGATAGCGCTCTTCATTATACACGGCTATAGAAGTTTGACTTAGATATATCTACTTGAGAATCAATAATCTAAGCTACATATTGAACCTATACATTTAATATAATGATTCAAGTCTCGTGACGCATGCACTTTGCACAAATAAGAATGACTTGGAACGAAAATAAATTAAATGTAAATGTAATTTTCTACAGAATGAATAAACATGTTGCGTGGGTTGGTAATTGTATTAGATATTTTAATATTAGCGAGATCATAGAGGTATAAGGTGGCTTTCATGGAAAAGAGCACCTATATCGGATTACTAATGGATAATTCATAGGTAGAATATCTAAACAGCGACGCCGGACGTGATAGCTGCAAAATCCATTTAACCTTTTAATACAGTAACTAGGCCCTTTGTGATCTATAAAATAGCTAGAATGCAAATGAATAAACATGATCCTTATTAACTTTTGTGTTTTCTAGCTGATAGTATTAATTGGCTAAAATACCCTCTTCTCGTTTGAACTTTATCAAAGTTAGAATATACAAAGGTAGTATATACACACGCGTGTACCCTATATGTTACCCACATGTAAGAACAATTTCCTACATATCACCGGGGTCCATGTGATACCTACTTATCCTTATTATGTCAATAAATTCAATGTTCTTATACATAAGTTACCGTAGTTTGCAATCAAGAGTTTTCTATATGTCTGTCTATCTTAATCATGTAATCATCGATAAACCACCGTTATTGGTTGAATTTTCAGAACGATCTTTGGCAATATGTCCATAAATAATATATATATATATATTTAGTATGTATTAACAATGGTGCCTCTTTATAGGAATATATTATGAAATAAATAATATTTTCCAAAAATTAAAACTTACTGACCTTCATATGCACATATACAGCATGACTCATTAGTCGTGAGCAGGATTAATCTTACGGTTTCAGTGAATAATAAGCTATTACATATCTCATTCTAGACTTAACGAAATTAACGTTAAATTTAATTAAATTAAATCTTCTACCTATGAGTTAATTGATACTTAACTATCAATTAAGTATCAAGTACCTCATAATTAGGAGATTATAATTGATTGAATTTAACGTTAATTTCGTGTCTAGTATGAAATAATAGCTTATCATTCACTGAAACCGTAAGGTTAATCCTGCTCACGACTCATGAATCAGCCTGTATAGGCAAGTACTTAGCATTAGAAAGACCATCAAAAAACGATGTTTTTATCAGGCACACTCTGCAGATCAGAACCTTATTGACATCGACGGGTCCGTCAAATGTGGTCGTTTCAACTTTTTATTCATTAAGTGCTCAGATGGTCTTGTGCTTTCGTAGTTATAGTTTTTTTTTGTCAGATCCCCTAGATAGCCAATTAGCCAATTAATGGTATTGTTAGGCGTTATTGGCCCAGTCGCTAATTACTATATACTTACAGACTTTCCAATCGAAAGAAGAAGGACGACATTGTCAGGGAAACGTTTTAGACATAGGCAGTCCCTATTTGAATTACCACCAGCAGCGAACCAGGTTATACGTTACAGAATGATAAAGGGATAGCTTTATTGTCAATCTTTTGTTATTTATGCGTTTCACCCTGCCCTAGTCTTCAGCGGCTGGGCTCTGCAGGAGATAACAATAACAACAATGCCATTCATTAGCGGTTTGGTTTTTTCTAAGCTTCAAGGGACCGCAGTAAGTAATTGTTGAAAAACATGCAATGAAATGTCGTTATAACCATCGTTATCGCTTCAAAATATTACGTTGCCGGCGAAGTAACTCGGGTGAACTGAAAAGGAATTGAAGGCCTACGCCTACGCGAAGGAAGTAATGTTTTTATTTTTAATTTTCATTCCACATATGTATATCACATACAGTACATGTATTAAGAAATTACTGTATGTACCTATGTATACTATATCAATACAACTGCAACTACTAAGCCAAAAAAAAATGTTTACCTTCAAATTGATAAAAAATACCTACACTTTTTTTTTCTCGCGTTACGGTTTGAGTAGACACTTTTACCACTAATGTTAAATGCAATATTTATTTTAATGTGAGTCTGTGTTGGTAAATTTGCAATATTAAATTGTCGGAACTTATTGAACATATCGATGTCGATTTTATGTTATATAAACAGCAAAATATTTTATTTTGTAGGCGTAATGGCAGAATGTCATACATAAAAGTCATAACGCTGTGTCACAAATGTTTTAAGTAGTAGTTGCAGTTGTATTGATATAGTATAGGTGCATACAGTAATTTCTTAATGCATGTACTTATCTCGCATTTGTAATTCAAGACCAAAAAACTACTCTAATGTTGCCACTGCAACAAAATGTCTCATCGATAGTAAGTATATTCCTTTTATACCGAAAAACACGCTACGATAATTTATTTCGAATGTTCGAATTAGACAATGACAGTTGTCTTTCTCGACCGCGAGATACTGTCGAAGCACTCGTGTGCTAGGGCTACTGGATCGACGATAAAGACGACGATGTTGGATCTTAGTCTTTATCGTGTATATAACTTAGCAAATAACGCCGGGCACACAGATAAAGTAAACGTAGGTACTGTGTCGTCTTTATCGTCGATCCAGGGGTGCGATTTTTGAATCTCACTCGTGAGTTGAGCTCGCCTGGTGACTAAAATTCTCACCGGTGACTTTGATATCACCGATTACCAAATGTCGTATTTTTGAAACTCACACGCAGGTTACCAACATGCAGACATTTTACAACTTCAGTCATAGACAATCGTCCCATGACGTTCCTTTTTAAGCAGATACCGGTTTTTATTTCTCATACTATAACTTAAAATAGGTTCAATGAAATCGGTCAAACGTAAAACGTGGTGTACCTACCTGTCAGTCAGTCTGTGTAATTTAAAAGAAAACTTAGTTTTGGAAACATTTTATTATCAGAACTACAAGGATTGCTTGAAATTTACTCGAAGAAAGCGACAGTTGTATTAAAAAAAGGTATGTTCATTTGTTAGTGGCATATGTTCTATTATCGTAATATATAGTGTTGTTTAACCTGATAATTGTTTATTGTCCCTTTTATAGATGCTCGTCGTCGGTCCCAGTCCCACAAAAGAGGAAAGTTGGAATATAACAGAAAACGCGACTGCAAGCACTTGTGCGGGAGAATGAGCTCAATGAGCAACCTTGAAAGTTTGGCAGGATATAGCGGCCGAATTAAATGCTATTCCAGGACTAGAAGGCGTGGAGAAAGGTAGGATCTTTTCATTGTTATTCTTTCATTCAGGTTAAATTTATAACTAAAATCATATCAGAGAAATTTCCCAATGGTATAACAGCGTGCAAGGTGTTCACAATGATCCTAATACACTTTTATTGTCTTAATAATTAGCCAGTGCCAAAATCATTTTGGTCACCTTACCAACTTAGCAATTTCTGCTGCTGAGTGCACAATGGTTGTCAACTTGAAGAAAATGCCAAGACCAACTAACTAACTTACACACCAATTCCCAGCATATAAAAATTAGTAATTTATACAAACCAAAGGCAAAAATGAACTATTATATTGGTCTGACTGTTTACCTTTTTAATATCTTGTAGGAAGGCTTTGATGCATTTTGCCAGGTTGATTATTAGCTGTGACCAGGATATAAATATATTACACAACAGGGCTACTGATCAAATTACAATCAGTTACATTACTTGTTGTGCACCTCTGTGTAGTTGACTGCAACATATTCAAATTAAATTTCACCATCTTTGATACACATACATCTGTAACTCCAGATGTTTTCTCAAACTGTTACATAATTATTAAAGGATCAGGATACATTGAAAATCTAATTTATAGCTGATAATAGAACTCTATTATGATTGAATGTTTTTTTTTGTACTTTCAGGTAAGCGGCAAGCAGACAATGCAACTTCTCTACTTTTTGGAGTTTCCTACAAACATTGGATAACAGCATTCTCCATGGCTTGTCTAAGTATCTAGACAATACAATGTATGCATATTGGTTTTCTGTACACCATGAGTGGAACAAAAAATAAGTTTTTGTAGACCAACAGATAATAGCCTAATTACCTATACCCGGAGGTAGATACCAAATTAAAATTAAGTTATTAATTTTAACTTATTTATTTATGTTCCTTTTATTTTTTGTATTTATACTTTAACTACCATTTGCAATCTGATATGGATCATACCTGTCAATAAAGAAATTTATTAATGATGAAAAAGTAGAATGGCTGAATTGACTGGATTGTCTACCTCTCTCATTTAAAGTGATAACTCATACAGTATATCTCTCAATCTTTCTAAATGAAAGTGGGAAGTTGTGAAAACCTGCCAATTTGTGCTACCTACTTGTGCTGTGATTTGATACAAAAATTCTATGTATGATGTTAGATTATAAGATGATTATTATTTAGTTCAGATATTTAGGCTGATGTTTTTAATATACTTATAATGCACTTCTTGATAATAAAGTAGTAATGTAAAATTCGAAGCTTTAGACTGATGTTTTATTAATAGGTATCTTGTAAGGCTTTATTTAATTTGCCTACTATTTAGTTGAGAAATTCAAACTGATTGATTTTGTCAATGTATAAGTAATCATATGGCTAGCAGCAGAAGTAGTAGAGCAGGCAAGGTGTTCAAAATGGTCTGAGCACAATCTTATTGTTTTCAAAAGAAGGGTGCATCAAGATCATATTGGACACCCCGCATGCTTAACTACATCTGCTACAGACTGTACGGTCAGTGTCAACAATACCTACACAACTCTCGCTTTATTTCTTATGTAATAAGAGGAGAGTTGTATAGATATTTTTGATGCTTAATGTACATTCACTAACATTAAGGCTATTGGCGGTCTTATTAAAATGTTAATTATGTTAGGAGCAAAGGACTAGTGTTCTCCATAACTGTAACTTTTAACACTGACTTTCTATAAAATAGAAGTCACAGAGTTGCTTAAGCACATTGCAACTATTGACTACTACCTAATCTAATTAAGTTGCTTACACTAAACTAAACAGACTTGATGTATTGAATTGTTTAAAATGAGCCTATGTAGGTAGACTATACCTAAATTACAAGAAATAATATATAAAGCCTACACAAACTCCCCTTGTTTCATTCAGTTTCTACAGCTACCTAATGCCTGCCTCCTGCCTGTTCCATATTGCCCTATCATTGTAAGTGTACCTTACTGATACATTTGAGAACTAATTTACATCCTCTTTTTAATTGAAGAGCAACATGTACCTATGCTATACATACAAAAATTCTCAGCCCGCATACCTTACAACTGCACAGGCGCAGTGTCTGTGCAAAACCTGTCCATGTTATACTTATAAGGTTAATGTGGCTAATTCTGTCATTTTGACTATTCAATCTAATGCTCGATTATCAAGTATAAGCACAGTATGCAGCTCTCGACTCAGTTGATGAACTACGGATAGCCTGCTGCTTATTGACTCGTGTTTATTCATATTCAATGCAGGCGAGCATTAGATAGAATAGGCTCTACGATGGAATTAGCTACATTAACCTTACCCTACTCATGTAGACAAAAACTGAACTATGATTAACTGGAGTAGGTATGGTAGTTTGGTTGATGTAAGTAATTTGCTTGGGCGTACAAGGAATTTAAAACAATGTAAGTAGAAGAGATATTCATAACATGCTTTATTGTGCACTATAATAACAAAACATGAACAAAAACTTCAGCAAGTGACAAAATAGGCCGACTACCTACTCGCTAGGTGGCTTAATCTTCCAAATAATAATATCGCACTATAGATGCCCGTAGAGCTTCTCTTGCCAACAAATCAGGTAAGTACAGGCCAAAATCCAAAACATCATCTTCATTGTCATGACCAAGATCGACAGTTTTGAATGCAGACCACCACGCAGCTGTTTATTATTTTCGACGCCTTCTCCGGTGCATAGTGCAGTACTCTATGCTTTAATAAACAGCGGAATCGGCCTTTTAATATGCCATTACACGTTTCTATCGCAGCATGCGCTTTTTCAAAGGCCTCGTTCTATTCTATTGCTGCTATGCCATATTCGCTATCCGTTATCGTCATCTTAGTGTAATCTTCCAGGCTTGTCATTTCTTATTCTTTTCACAAATATGCGAAATTCACGAAATTACAGTGAGCCCCGCTGCTAATTCAGTTAAATCTCCAACATTACTGTTTTCCAATTCCAACAAACTTTGGCAGATTTCACAATTCACATAAGTCAACTGTCAAAATACTCACCGATGATTTCAAATACGAATGGGTAGGGGCATTCGAATTGAACTCACATGCGTGAGAATCAGAAGTCACCGATGAGTTTCAAAAATACGAATTTTCGGAAATCACTCATTTTTGTGAGAATTAGTCACTCGGTGAGATTCAAAAATCGCACCCCTGATCGTGTGTGTGCCCGCTGCCAAAGGCTTTGATATCATTAAACAAAAAGTTTGGCGAAACCTGAAATGTCAACGCGGCAGTGAAATAAGTTACTTTGGCACTTTTGACAGTAACGTATCTGTCGTAGACTTTTTGGTGGATTGTCAGTTGATACTCGAAATGGCGATGGCGTCTCTGTACTTAATTGTTTTTTGTTATTTGTTTGCTAAATGAATGAGAATGAATGAATGGGAATGAGATCTTTATTGATAAAATTTACAAATTTTACAAGTAGTTTCTTGATATAGGGGAAACTGTTGAACCTTGGACATAATTGTACCTGGGACAGTTGGCAATATTTCTATGTTGCCACGGATATTGAAATATTTAATGTATATTATTTGTAACGTTAATTAATAACTAATAAAATGAACTCTCAACAAAACTTGACGGCGGGCGGTTTCTCGAAAAAATTAATTAAATGTGAAATATATCATGAAAGTTGGTATTTAGAACTTTACGTCAAGGATCATAATTTCATGTTTAGCTATTGGAAAATAAAACTTTGCTATTAGGTTAAAGTCAAGATACTTAACTACTCGATGGTAGGATCGTTTCAGCCTAATCTTAATTGGAAGTGCTAATACGATGATTACTTGTCCAAAAAGTTACTTTGTTGTACCTCGGACACCAAGAATATGTTGTACCTTGGCCCCTATCTTCCTGCTACTGTATTTTTTTTAACTGAAGGTTAAATATTTACCGTATTTTTATTTATTAGTTATCTGCGTTTTAAGTTATCCAGTAATCAATCTTATGGTTTAGGCAAAAATAAAATATGACAATTGCTAGATATTTTTTTAAAGAAAATTTGTACTAGAAAACTCTGATGAATGGCTGAAATATGCTAAAAATATATACGACTTTATATGTAAATACCAAATATTTCTATAGATATAATATAGTTAATAAAAAATATCCTGTCCAAGGTACAACAGGATATGTCCAAGGTACATCAGGGGTGTTGTTCCTTGGACACTTTTCCCTTTTTTTTCGTCAACGTATCCTATCAAAATAAATAAGTAGTTCAATTCTTTAATTTCGTATTGTAATAATCTATATTAGGTACGTTGTAATACGTTATATTAATTGCACTATTGTACCTGCTAGTATGTAGGATCGATGACCTGTAACTTTGGCGTTATCAATAAATATTTGTATTTGTATTAGTTAGTTTATTAATGGATCTTATGTAAGTAACAGTTTTGCAACCCTTTGTTTTTTTTTCTTAAAATCATAAAAGAAAAAACTGTCCGAGGTAGAACAGGTTCCCTATTAAAGCCTTTTTTAAGTAACATAATTATTAAAATAAATGTTGTTTAATGTGTAATATTCATAGCTAACTGTGCAGTAAACTAACGAAGCAGTATATAGCTAATGAAGAATTAATCCTGAAACGCGTTCAATCACTCCTTTAGTCATCAAGCGGCAATCCCGGGATCTTGGGCCCCCTGAGAAACTACAATACAATACAATACAAATACTCTTTATTGTTCACCAACAAGGAAATAAAAACAATATACATTAAACACTACAATATAAACACTGGTAGACAACAGGCGGCCTTATCGCTAAGAAGCGATCTCTTCCAGACTACCTTTGGGTAGAGGAGTCAATACACATGGAAATCCAAACAATGTAAAGGTAAACCAAAACTGAGTACATAATTAATTTAATTAATTAATATAACAAAAAATTTAACATAAAAGGGAAGTCATACCATACACATACTTATATACAAAAAATACATAAACATACATACACATAAATATTACAAAACACGGCATAACAGTAGGAAAACTGTTAGGTAGAAGAAAAATAAAAATCTTTCAGTTTATTTTTGAAAATTGGCAATGACTTAGCACGTCTAATGTCGACAGGTAGAGAGTTCCATAAAATAACCGCCTGGTATGAAAAGGAGCTCGTGAAAAATTTGGAGCTGGAAGAAGGAACTGAAAGAAGCAAGTTTTCAGCACACCTAGCGGAGGTTACATAATTAAAACGTTCTTTGAGGTAGCGGGGAGTAGCAGGATTAAAAAGTATGCCAAAGAGAAGTGAAAGAATGTGAAATTTACGTCTAAGCCGGATAGGAAGCCACTTGAGTTGGGAACGGAAAGAGGATACATGGTCATATATTTAATAAAAAAAATAGTATTTTATGGATTTATTGGACCATAGTTTTTATCCAGTGACAAATTAATTTATGATTGATATTCCGAAAATTACTTTCGCCAATAAAATAGAATGAACAATTTTTTTTCTAAATTTTCACTTGTGAGCCTTATAACGACGTGAATTTAGGATCCATTTATGTGTTAAAAAAGTCCGTTTACAGTCTACGGACGTCATAGGGGAAAAATTTAGAAAAAAAAATGTCATTCTATTTTATTGGCGAAAGTAATTTTCGGAATGTCAATCATTAATTAATTTGTCACTGGATATAAATGATGGTCCAATAAATCCATAAAATACTTGTTTTTATTAACATATGGAAGTCTCTACTGTACGGAACAGGGTTATATTTTTGAAATGACGGGCGTTTGTCCGATCTTTGGTCATTATCTAAACGTTCGAATTAGACAATGACAGTTGTCTTTTTCGACCGCGAGATACTTTGGAATCACTCCTAAGGGCATGAATGGGGGATGAATGTTGCTCACGTCCGCAGGAAGCACCTATCAATACCCTGCACGTGTCCCCTGGGTGGTGCTAAACGAGCAGCGACCACAAAGGCGAAATAGGCGAATTCAGCATTTGCTTACATACTGTATACGAATGGCTATCACGAGTGCTCAATGCTCCCGAGGATCTACGGATTCTAAGACAAAAGATGTGAGACCTTCTGTCCGCATCTGCCAGCTAAATATCGAAGGCATCAGTGAAGCCAAATGTGACTACCTGCACAAACAGCTGCGGGAACATGACATCGACATAGTCAACATCCAAGAAACACATACTAAAGACGAGCAAGACCTGCACAGAAGAGGACTCATACCGGGCTACAGCCTCATTCAAGCGCTTCATCATCCTCAGTATGGAATAGCCACATATGCTAGAGCGAACCTGACTGGGGTTTCTCTGGTATCTGCAGACTGCCAAGAAAATATATTCACTATCACTGTTAAAATTAACGACCTAAATGTAGTAAATGTGTACAAACCTCCCCGGGAGAGATGGGTGCCTGGAACACTCCCTACTTACGAGCACCCATGCTTATACGTGGGGGACTTTAATAGTCACCACACGAACTGGAAGTACAGCACTAACGATGAGAATGGTGAAGCACTTGTCCAGTGGGCAGAGCTGGCTGATTTACATCTGGTTTTTGATGTAAAGGACCCGGGTACTTTCCACTCTGCGCGATGGCACAAGGACTACAATCCTGATCTCGCTTTTGTGTCATAAGACTGCCTCGACCAACCTCTTCCGACTACTCGTACCATTTTGTCCTATTTTCCGAATAGTCAACACAAACCTGTACATCTGGAAGTCGGTTTAAAAATACCTCTTGTAGATTCCATGCCCGTGCCAAGGTGGAACTTTGGTCGAGCAAACTGGGACAGTTTTAAGACTCTACTTGACACGCAACTGCTGGCAGCAGATTTGGTTCCGTGCCCTCGGAACTATAAGACTTTTTTCTGCTTTGGTCATTAAGGTAGCTAAAAACACTATTCCCCGTGGATACAGAAAAGAGTACGTTCCGGGATGGAACCCTGAAAGCGGACTCCTATACAATACATACCAAAACACAGGGCATCACGAAGTGGGTACTAAATTACTGCAGTCATTAGACACGAACAGGAGGCAGAGGTGGAAATCGCTGGTGGAGAGCATGGACTTCAAAAAATCGAGCAGAAAAGCGTGGCAAACTCTTCACAAACTTACAGGAAAGAAATCGTCTCCGAAGAGTAGTCAGCAAAACCTACACCCTGACGCTATTGCAAACCGGATGGTGGAACTAACGCGGGCAAAGAGAGACAAGCTTGTCACAAAAAGAACGAGACAAAAACTAACAGAACTCAGACGTTCAATGCCGAGGAACAACAATCTATCAAGAAAATCTTCGGCATGTGAGGTGGAGTTTGCAATTAAGCATTTGAAAGTTGGTAAAGCATGTGGACCAGATAATTTTTTTAATGAATTCATCCGCAACATGGGTCCCGTAGGTGTGGAATGGCTTGCTGCTTTGTTTTCGAGCATACTTGAGAAGAACCACATACCCAAAGAGTTCAAGCAATCAAATGTCATAGCTATACTGAAGCCTGGAAAGACAGAGCATATCGCGGAAAATTTTAGACCTGTGTCCCTCCTCAGCTGCGTCTATAAATTGCTTGAGCGTCTGATTCTTACAAGGATTGCCCCGTATATAGAAGCTGCTACTCCACCGGAGCAGGCTGGGTTCAGATGTGGGCGCAGCTGTACCGATCAGGTTCTTGCTCTCACTACCCACATTGAGGCTGGTTTCCAGAATAAGTTGAAGTCCACCGCCGTCTTCATAGACCTAACAGCTGCTTATGACACTGTCTGGAAACATGGTATGATATACAAGGCCCTATCAGTTATCCCTAGCCGAGAAATCGCGGACTTGCTGTGCAACATGCTGAGCGAAAAAGAGATTGAGGTCTTCCTCGGAGACCAGAAAAGTAAAAAGAGGAAATTAAACAATGGCCTTCCTCAGGGCTCAGTTCTTGCTCCACAGCTGTTTAACCTCTACATTTACGACCTGTCGGAAACTAAAGCCAAGAAGTTCATTTATGCGGATGATATCGCTCTGGTAGCTCAGAGTCGCACGTTTGGGGAGGGTGAGAGCAAACTAACTGCAGACTTAAGGGTCTTGGAAGGGTATTTTCGGGAGTGGAGACTTATACCTAGTGCGAGAAAAACCGAAGTGTCCTGTTTTCATCTTTCTAATCAACTTGCTGGGTATACACCAAGTGTAATGTTGGCGGGTGAATAGCTTCCTTATAATCCTTTCCCGAAATACCTTGGCGTAACTCTAGACAGGACCCTAAGTTACAAAGAACACCTAACCAAGCTCTCACTAAAAGTCGCGGCTCGAAATAACATCCTTCACAAGTTGTGTGGCACTTCATGGGGAGCATCTGCGGATTGTCTTCGTTCAACGGCTCTGAGACTTGTCTACTCCACAGCAGAGTACTGTGCTCCGGTTTGGCTACAAAGTGCACATACACAGAAGGTAGACTCGAAGCTCAATGCCACCATGAGATGCATCACTGGGACGGTTAAATCTACACCAAACCACTGGCTCCCCGTGCTTAGCCGTATCCCACCTTCACATCTGAGAAGGAAACAGGCCCTGGTGAGAGAGGCAGAAAAAATTAGAGCCACTCCTGCTCTCCCCATGTATCGGGAATTGACCAACCCACCTACGTCGAGACTTAAGTCGCGTCGTCCGGCATACGCAGCAGCAACAGCTCTCACCCGAAGTTCCTTCGACATACAGCAGCTTTGGAAACGGGAATGGAGCGAGCAAGTTGAGGGTACCCCGCTGGTGAACGTTGATCCGACAACTATGAACAGTGGGATTAAACTTCCCAGGAGACAATGGTGTCGCTTGAACCGTCTAAGAACCGGGCACGGGCGCTGCAACTATTTCCGACACAAATGGGGATGGAAGGATTCCGCGCTCTGCGACTGTTGCATCGAGGATCAGACCATGGAGCACATCATCCAGCGGTGCCCACTCCGCGCATACTTAGGAAGCCCAAGGAATCTTATGGACTTGACGCCCGATGCTGAGCAATGGCTGCAGAACTTGGATGTTGCCTTATAAATTATTTTATTTGCCTGATCGACAATATCGCCATACGATTAAATAAATAAACTCCTAAGGGCTACTGGATCGACGATAAAGACGACAATGCTGGATCGTAGTCTTTATCGCGTATATAACTTACTGTATCGTCGGGCACACCGATAAAGTAAACTGCCTTATTAAGACTTTAGTGTCGATCCAGATCGTGTAGTGTGTGCTAAAGGCCCGCTGCTAAAGGCTTTCATATCATTTTACAAAAAGGTTGGCGAAATCTGAAATATCAACGTGACAGTGCAATAAATAACAGATTGTGATGATAGGGCTAGATTTTTAGGTCTTGAATTACAAAAGGGATGATGACTAGGTTGAAAAAGTATTATCCTATTTAGTCATCCGTCAGGTAGATATCCAAATTTATTAAACACGTGTTTTTTCCTGTTTCAAGTTAACAAAAATTGACGACGATACAGAGCATCAAAGTTCCAGGGTGGGGGCTATTGACGTCAATTAGAGGTAAGAATCGTACCTAATTGTGACGTCACGCGAAACTTTAATGCATTGTATTTTCGGCCCATTTTTATTTGACGAACAAAAGAAACAATACGTGTCGAATATTTTATAATAATCTTACTGACGGACTAATTTTTAATAATTCGTTAAAATAGGTACGATGAAACCATTATTCACTACATCTGTATCATATATTCATTTACAATCAAGGTTTGGTTTTACGTTTGTCAATAAAATATACCTAGTTATCTTATGAAAATGAGTTCAAAATGCTTACCGTGGGGTCTCCAAGCAATTTGTTCAAGTGAAATCGCTGAGCGGCGAGCTGCTAGACCTGCTGCTGTGATGGCTCTTGCGACCTCTCGGAGAATAACAGCGCACTCCCCGGCGGCCGGTGGCAGCAACACTCGGCGCCAGCGCAGGCCAGCGGCGAGGCGGGCGGCGGCGGCGGCGCGGGCCGGCAGGGTGGCACAGGCGGCGGGCTGCGGTCGGCGCAGCGCGCGCGCTGCCCCCGCTAGCGCGCCGCACGCGCTCGTGCCCGCCCATCCTGCACACACCGCCGCGCCGCCCGCGCTTATAGCGCCTAGTGCGCTACTAGTTACAAGTTCTTTCCATTTCGGCCCGCAGGTATCTGTATGCATTTAGTTATTATTAGACGTCGAGAAGTTTGAAGGCCTCGTAATTTTCATATTATGTAGGTACAGTGCTTTAAATAAATCTATTATTTTATTTTTGCCTCCAATGCAATCAATTGTTGTTGGCTGCCTCTATCGGGTGTGGCCTCTAATAGGTCCATCGTAAGTTGTACTCCTCAAACCTAACAACTTTTATTCAACAACTTTTAAAAATTATGCACCTCTGTAGTTTTTCATACAAACTAAATAGTATGTTCAATGTACGATGACATCAGCCTTATTGACTTTTCGTGTCGTTCTCATAGTACAAAAACACAAAATTCGCAGTAGACATTGCGGCTTCTAACCAAATAACTAATGACAAGAATGTTTGTCAAACATTGTAAACGTAACCGAAAACGCAAAGGTGTCAATTGTAGTTATTGACAAAATTAAAACCGAAATGAATTTACTTATGTATGATTACGTGATTTCTTTTTCTTTAGTGTCATTATAATCCAAGATGTCCACTCACCATTTATAATATTTTCCTATCATCCAGAAGGTATATACGTTGGCGAAACTGAAAGTTCCTAGAATTACCAATTTAGAGATCATCCAGTAGTTAGATTTTTTTGTTTTCTAAATATATAATTTTGTAGCTATTTTCAGAGGTATAATTTATAATAAATAAATAATAAATATTTGTGGGACAATCTTACACAAATCGACCTAGTCCCACGGTAAGCTCAATAAGGCTTGTGTTATGGGTACTAGACGACGATATATATAATACATAGATACATATAAATACTTAAATACATAGAAAACATCCATAACTCAGGAACAAATATTCGTGATAAACACACAAATAAATGCCCTGACCAGGATTCGAACCCGGGACCTCCTGCTTCGTAGGCAGGGTCACTACCAACTAGGCTAGGAGGCCGTTAAATCACCGCCGGCCGGGTATCACCTATAGTTTAGGATTTCTAGCCATTTAAAAAGTGTATGTCGTGCGTGTTTCCTATTTTCACTCAGATTTTTTAAATAGGTAATGATTTAATACTAGTTTCAATGTGGCCTCAGTCAACAATAAAGCAAAAATGGGCTTAGATCATGATTTTATAATAAAGCCTACTTCTTCTCGGACTATTTGTAGTAGATATTACACAATTCATTGTTTCCGTTTTTTTCTTATGGATGAGTATTGAGGTGTACGTCTTACAACACGTAATCCTTAATTTCAAATCGCGTTTATGCGGTGAATAATGGAGATTTACAAAAAAGTTGCCAATCAGCAAATTCGGAGAACCTTAAATATCCAAATGAGTCACGAGAAAAAAACACTTTTTCTGAAAATGTTATAGTCTCAATGAACTCCCCACAAACTCCATAGAAACGACTGAGAACCCAAAATTTACATACAAAAAGTGACCTAGGAAAAATGGGCCGTCAGCTTCTCAGGTTGCTTCGTTTGTACTGAAAATTTGTTCACTTTGTCAGAAAGAGTTAAGAAAGGTGGGTATAAAAAAAAATTGTCGCATAATTAATAGATTTTCTGAGAATCCAGAAACTTTCAGTGTAACTCGCAAAAGAGATATTAAGACTATTGATATTAAAACAAATAGACCGTTGCTAAACAGACCAGTTAAGAGAAAAAAAACTATTAAAATGACAAATTAGACCTAATAACAAATAGTTTTGATATGATTTAATTTACCTTCATAATTAAGAATGCGAATCCTGCGTTGCGTCAGGGGGGACTTGCCGATTGAAAGCGCGTATTGGTGAAAGCGAGCTTCAGAGAAAAGGTCTACGGGGTGAGGAGCGACGCAGGCGGCTCGCAATAGCAGTAGCACGGTGGGGTCGGTGGCGCCGACATGGGGCCAGGCGCCATCGGTGAGCAGGAGCAGCAGCACCGCCAGCGCTGGCGGCGGCAGGGCCGGTCACGTCCACGCGGCGCGCCGGCCCGCGCTCCGCCGGCCCGCTTCGCGCTCCGTCGCTCTGATGCGTTCCGCATAATTGCGCCAGATCAAAAGCCTACTGATCACTTGTGTCACGTTCATAATGCGATCGATGCCTTACTTAGCTTGTTTTCTTTTCTGTGAGGAATAAAAATAGACATTGAGGAGGTAGAATAATAATAGAAAAATAGATATTGTATATTAACCCTGAATTACGACGTGGTCGGTCGTTCTTCTTCTTTACCGACAATGAAACACCATTTTTTCGATTTTTCTGACTTAAGTATACATTCATTCACGGCCAAAGATTTCTTATAGCGCTACGCCGTAGCCGATAACATGCATTTTCCGCTTTGTAGCTAAAATGGTGCGTATCTAGAGGCATGACGACAACGCGTCGTCATTGACTCTGAATGGGTTAACACGATAACAGTAGAAAAACCATGTTTAAAAAATTGCATAGCTACTTATTTGAAGTACATTATTTGATAGTTATTTACAGCGAGATAGCCGCCTCTCGACTGACGAACCTGTCACGGCGTTTTCAGTAAAAAAATCTAGCTAAGATAATAAAATTTTCACTAGAAGAGACGGAGAAATGACAAGTGTAGATATTGTATTGATTGATAGGGTAAACGAAATTACGGACATTTACCTCCTATGAAAGATGTAATAATGAAATTCTTAATCATACATTTACCTGAGCGGAGATGGATTAGTATCGGTAAAAAAGGAGACCGACCTAAATATACCTACCTACCAGTAGAAAACATACATTTTAAAGTAGCACAATTTCTGACAAAAATACAATAAGGTAAGGTAAAATTTTAAATGCAAAATTTTCCACAAATGGGCTCATATGAGTGCATATTAAACGAACAAATAAACGATACGTATAAATAAAATTAGACACTGACATGACATATCACTATCAGTTACGCAACTTGGTGGATTCGGTGTCTTTATCTTAGAAAACTTTAGTTCATAAATTCAGAATACGAACAAGAGAAAGCAGCAAAAACAAAAGCATCTAAAAAGGAGGCGTTCTACATTTGTTCTGCTATTACGTTTTTACGTAAGTAAATACCTACTTCGTTTTTTGCTTGACAAGTAGACCTGCAGTGAAATTTACTAATTCAGACTTCTTACTAAGGTCCACTTGCACCACCCGGGGTTAGCCACATAACCCGGAGTTAAGCGTTTTTTTGTATGAAATTTGACAGCTTAACTTCGGGTTAGCGGCTAACCCTGGGGCCCGGTGCAAGTGGGCCTAAGACTATTTAAGGTAGATGTACTTTTAACGTTCCATACGTAAAATAAAAACCCGGCCAAGAGTATATCGGGCCACACATAGTGTAAGGTTCCGCAGATAGATAGGGTTTTTCTTTAGGGTTGCTCTTTAACTCTCAGGCTTATATTGAGACCCGAGCAAGCGACAGGTTCTAAAATTTAGCCACGAGCGTTGCGAGTGATTCAATTACTGAAATCTTGAGCTTTACGAGGGTCTCAAGGTCCGAGAGTTGAACAATCTTTGCCGCCGAGTGTTATACAACATTTTTCCTCTCACTATCGCGAGGAAAATAAAGACTACATAATTACGATTACAAATCTTATCCACGTGTAAGCATCTTGAAGAAACCATTCAAAATTCAATTTCAAAATCTGTCATAGAGTACGTTAAAACAGCGCTTTTCGAGCTAGTGAGGGGAAAAAGACTATCTTCGCTGCAAATACGCCCTTTTATTTTACTCAAAGGATATGGACTTTTTGCAAAAAAAAATGAAAACAGCATAGCTAAACATGCATAAAATAGTTTTTCTTAAAAGTAGTTATAAAGTTCTAGTTTCAGGATTTTTTTCATATTTCTTGAACTTGCGGGTCTAAAGTTAGAGGAGCCCCAACTCCGCGCACACACATTTTTTTTTACTTCTGAAGTGATTATTTCTGAACATATAAACTTTATCAATAAATGTTTCTATATCACACCTATTTCTTATCAAATACATAACCAACGATATGTCACACTCAAGGATTGAAACGAAGAAATAAGAACCGCGGGTATAACCGGACTGCCACTCCTCCCTATTTCCTAGTCGGCAGCCTAATTCGTAAAAAAAAACAGTAGAAATTTAACATATCTTAAATACAGATTTGTAGCCAATTAATTTTTGCTTTACTTGCTCTGCTTGCTCTTTATCCTGTAAAACTAGCATAGGAAAAACTGATTTTATTCACTAGTGGGAAAAGTTATTTATTTGACCTTGCGCTAATTCCTATGATACACCAGTTCACCACCCGTCCAGTATAAGTGAGACCTGTATGGTCGTAGATAATATGCGCAATCGGGCGTCACATCTTTAAATTGGTCAAGTCTTATCCCGCACTTGGTAAGCTATTGGCAATATCTAAATACCAATACAAAGTATTTACCCAACACCATGCCTTCTATTCAATATCAGACTTAAAAATGTAATTAAAGAATGACAATGATAAATAATTACTTTTAGTGCCTATTTTCATTTTGATTTTGTATTAAATACAAATACACTTGTACATTGAATTTAAATATACAAATGTTATTTATTTGACTTACCGTGTAATAAACATGTTACATTATTAGGTATAACTAATATTTAAAACGAGATAATTACCATGTATGTTTGTTTTATTGCAAAAATCGTATACGTTACACTATGGCTAATAATTGAAATTGAAATTGAACTTGGGTACATTTGGATAAGATTTGTAATCGTATGGAGTTTTTATTTTCCTCACGATAGTGAGGTGAATAGAAACAAAAACGATGTGGTATCACACTCAGCGGCAAAGTTTGTTCAACTCTGGTGACTTTAGCTTCAGAATCGTCAGGTCATCCCGCTATCTCCTTTTTGGTCTACCCCTGCCCCGGCTGCCCTGTATGGTCCAATTGGAAGTTCAATTTGAGCCATCACTCCGTGTGCATGCCGCAGAAATGTCAAGCCCAATCCCATTTGAGCATAGCGGCCTTGACAACCTCATCCGAGCCCAGAAGCTGAGAGACTAGTAGCTCTTCCAGGCGTTATCGATCCGTCGATCGATTTATGTAGACTGTCTGTTGCCGAAGGATGATATCTGGCCCAGATAGGTATCCTCGTTGACCCATCCACGTCGACGCTACGTTTTACGCTCTTGTTAATCACCTATTAATGAATAATAAGTTTCTGACCTTTTAAAATAATTATTTATTGTTCCTTACAATATCTTACTCGTAATAAATACTTATACCTAGGTATAATTATTAATTATTCTTTGACCAATTTGAAACACAATAAATGGCTACATCCGACAGCAGTGCCACCTACCTACTGTCGATGTCGGTATGTCGTCAAGTTTGATTTTGCTGCACATGGTACGACATTATACCATATTGAGCGGTACTTTCAATGTCTAGCTAGAAATCATATAAAATTACAAGTTACAATATTTGTTTAATTCAAATCGGTTATTAAATAAAAGATCGACCAATATTGTGCTGCCGAATAAACTGTCAAGTTGATAACGTTTTTATTTGTCCTTATCTATCACTATCACTATGTCATTGCATTTTTTAGAAAGTGACAAACCTATTTAAAATATGCCTAAATTACGCTTGACCTTTCAGGATGATTTTGTGTAAATATTTATACCCCTACAGGACAATGTCTGCCCGTAATAGGTAGCTAAAAAAGGCACAATGGATGTCGATTTGCGGAAGAAGCCCAGGAAAACTAACTAACTAATAGGTAGCTACATAGTATCTTAAATAATAGTGATAAGTAGGCTTATCTACTGGAGAAGCAACACATTTAAGCCACGATGCTTGCTGATAACACTTGCGTTACCTTTCTCGGCTTTTTTACGAATATTATCAGGTGTACCTACTTATTGATCCGGTTGTTCCGGGAAAAAGGAAATGGTTCCTGGAAGGTGCTTCCTGGGTGCAACGGTAAGCGATCTCTTGGAGGACTCCGAGGATTTCTTACCGGTGCTGCAAGTATCCTGTCAGGGAAGGTTTGGGGGATTCCGCAGTGAGAGTACTCTAATTGAGGGAGAGAATTTCCGAGTGTTTGCCGCCGAGGTATAGAAATGCCGCTGTTCTGTATAAAACTGCGGTCCAGTACCCTGCCTAGGCAGAGGGCCTATAATGACCGGCCGGGGGTTGCCATTGCTGGCCGGCGGTGCCGGCGTGGATGGCAAGGATGACCACCTCTATAAAAAATCGCAAAGGCAACCTGAGGGAGTGGAACCCGGGGTTTTTCCGTCTCGCTCTCGGCGTGGAGGTTGTCATGAGGGACCAGCGTGTGGTGTCGCTCTGCAAGCTACCTTCGGGCGGTGGAGGTTTGGCTCCAAGGAGTCCCATGTGGGACTCGGGTATGTACCCGTCCTAGTTCCCCGGCTAGGCGGGATGCCAAATGCATTCCTTCACGTTAAAAAATAAATAAAATAGAAAGGTGTATCTACTTAAAACAGATCATACCAGCGCAACTTAAAACTACAGCGATTCTCTTCTATATCTTCTATTAAGTTTTTTACTATCTCACTAATCATAATCTGGTCTGTTCTACAGATAGTTTTTTTAATGAACATCGGAACCATTAAAATATTCGTTGGCAACGTAACCCACATTGATAGACCTTGTCGAGGCATATAACGCGGTACTTACCAATTAACACATTATCTCACCATGCGTTGCAATTAATACTAAGTAATAAGATATACGACGTATATCAAGTATGTTTCGGTAATATGAACATCACACATCCATTTATTACATGTAATGCATTTGCACATGTAATGTATTCTTATTTTAACTTAAGCGCTATGCTTTGAGTCTCGTTACCCGGAGAAAAAAAGGCAAAGTGTTCAAACTTTTTGGAAAACATTCGAAGCTGTTTAATATGTTACACAGTTTCTAATTTTTTCAACGTTTGCTTCATTAAAACCATAGTAAAGATTGATTGCTATTAATAAACAATGTTGGCCGTAAAACGCAAACCTAGTTAGACAAATTAAGGTTCGTCACAGATAACTGTGCAAAAAAAATTACTCGAAAATCGGTAATCTCTATCTGTGCCAACCTAATTTCACAAACTATTTCATAAAGGTAGTCAATCGTATAATTATTTTACTCCTAAAAAAGAACAAAACGTGAAATATTGAATATCAAATGAAAAATCGCAGCGGGCGGGTAAAGTTAAAATTTTTGACGATATAATTAGATATCATTACTCATTAGTATCAGTTTATGATCGAAGCAAAAGTTTACTAGTTTACCAATCCCAAATAGTGATAAATATTATTCCTAGATCCTCCAATACACATTACACAAATAAAGAAGTAATATAAGGCCCAAACTATGTAGGTCACATTATGTAAAGCAAACTATCAAAATAAAACGCAATACTTTTATAAATGTCATCGCCACACTAAAAAATGCAAATAAATATAAAAGTAATTATGAAAGTCGCTGTGCAAATAACCTAATAATTTAAAACAAAAACATAAGTTGTAAAAGTATTTTATATTTGTAAACTTACGACAGCGTTCATGCTCAGCCAATGGGTCCAGGTCACTTATTTCTTTAACAGTTCGATAAGCTCTGATTTATTTGTATTTATATATTAATTTTAAAGTAGAGTAAGTATTAATCATAAGTTTAATTAACTCGTGAAAGCGTGGCGGAAGCGTGCAAATTGTTGGTTGAAAAGCTCCGGAGCAAAGTGATTCAGTACGAAAAGCGCAGCGCACGGTTTGTGCGAGTCCGGTGCGGTGTGAGCGGGTTCAGGTCGCGGCGGACGGCGCGCCGGCACTACCCCGGCCCGCCGACCCGCCGACCCGCCGACCCGCCGGCCCGGCCGAGCACGCGCGCTCGCGGCGCCCCGGCGCCCACGGCACACCCCGCCGGGACCCGTGGCGGCGCGACGCGCATGTCGCCGTCGCCACCCTACATCCACATCCTACAGAACTCTACTTCCTTCGCTAGGGTCAATTCCGTCACTTAACTCTGACACAATTCATGATTGCGCATAAATTAGGAACAGTGCATTTGACTTGTACGTATGCCTAAAAAAATCAAAGGCTGAAATTTATTTCATCCTTACAAAAAATGTATATAAAACTTTCAATATTTCAGGTACTTAAATGAATTTTCGACACCTGCAACAAATTGGTAGTTAGGTAAAGGCTTCACTTAGGTAAAGGCTATTTTATTTATTATCGGCTACGTGATTAATGTTATTTATTCTTAACGAACGTAATATTAACTTTTTAATACTAAGGGTCTAAACCTACGGTACAGGCAGACTGACAAATGAACGGAACACTAAAATATAGTCAGCAAATTGAAGGAGACATATAGGTATGCACCTGAGCCAATTTGTGTTAAATCTGACACGGGAAACTAACCTTGTCCAAATGTCCATGTTGCTCTGTTCTCTGTACAGTTCTCGGGCGTTAATTATAGCGACATCAATATCACCAAGTAAGAATAAGAACCATAGATGAGAAGGAGATAAGAGGCTAAAATATTAAAAAAATTCTAGTGCAGCAAGTTTATAATGGTGCTCATTTAATATTTTTATATTCTAAACGTATTAAGGTTTTCGAAACATCATTATCGCCATAATTAGAAACTTAGTATGTGGCTTGAATCTTAAAAGCATATTGACGTTCTATTGGATTCAAAAGTGACAGGGCAATAAAACGCCATTAAGCTAATCTAATCCAGTCACTGGCACAACAGCTTGTATGGAAATTTGGATTATTTGGGATATCATTTGTATCGTGAAGCTAGTATTATGTAGGCAACAAAATCCAACAAAATATCGTTACATGCTAATTGTCATAATATGTACACATATGTTACAAAAAAATCTTGTAAGATTTTATTTAGTCGTTTAAAATATGTCAGGACCAGTTTCTACCAATTACCATTTATTTCTTACTAAATACCTAACACATCTATCACCCGTGCCATACATTTTGTAGATTTAACGGCTTTACGTGAATAAGATTTCTTCAGTTTCATGTTTCTAAACAAGAAAATATATTTGTTACCGTAAATTTAAAAAATAGACTTATTTAAGTTTTATTTATTTACTATTTACCTACTCCCGGAAGAAATGTTTGTTAGATTTGTACATATATTATCTATAAATATCATATATCAACGTAATTTGACTAAATCAGGCTATTATAATGTAATGTCTGTCAAACAAAGCCCTATCTTTCCTGAGTGAATCAGATAAGGGAGAGTGAAATGGCCGTAGCAACTCTTAAAGTAAACAACGAACGTAACCCCACTGAGTTTGAGTTTTACTACCCGTACCCTACGATAATTAAAGGCTTTAAAAAACTAGTAGGTATCTGTAGTTCTGTGTAGCTCTGTATGGTTTTGTACACAGAGCTAGGGAGAGGGTTTGTGCACAAATTATGAACAGAACAACAACAACACTTCAAGTCTTATTAACTCTTGATACAATTTAACTGGAAAAGCGTGTGCTCGTTCATTTGTCAATAATACGACAATTAAGGCCTCCTTTCTGGGTCTCCGAACGTGGGATTTGCTACGATATAATTTTATACATAACTCATGAAACTGTCATTTATTTCATAGACATTCCGCGCCAGCTTTTGTGAATCGATCTGTGATTTTATGACAGCGCGTAACTCGAGTAAATAGTTGGTTCGGATGTTTCATGTCCCGGCGATAGCAAAGCTTTTTTGTTCGTCTTGGGCATAACTGATATTGGATAAGTGAAACAGAATGATATTGATACAAAAGACTTAATGCAAGAAAATGGTGTAATACATTTAATATATTTTCCAAAAAAACCTCACAAAATATAATAAGAATCGGTTGAGTAATGCCACCTGTAGAGGAGAACCGATGGACTGCCAGCCATGCAGACAGCTGGACAGCCGGATAGGCCGCACCGCCGGACAAGCGGATAAGCTGAAACGAAGACATTCGCTAACGATTGGTCACTTAATGGTGCACATAAGTGTTACGGATAAAAGCTTTGGATAAAAGTAATATGTATTCTACTACTCCAGTTACCTTGTCATTCGAAGGTATGGGCTCGTATGCTTCCAATCCGGTAGTTCTGATTGTTTGCAGACTTATTTATGATGCTGGCTTAAAAAACAATATTACTATTAAAAATCCAAGTATATGATCACGGGCGCCGAACGCAATTTCGTAGAAATAAAAATAAAACGCGAATTTTTTTGATTTTTCATAGATTACCTATGGCTATTTTAACCCTTAAGGACTAGTTTTTAATGGTACCTTTTCACGGAGATTTTGAGGTAGTCTTGCTACAATATGGGCTAGCCCCATATTGTAGCAAGCCTCTTGTAGCAAGGTCTCTTTGAACGCAACAATTTCAGAGATAAAGCTTTTCAAAATTAACCATATTTCGCGTTTCGCAATTCGTTGTAATTTTTTTTAATTTATTATAGTTCTTTTCAAAAGATTATTACTAATACGTATGTCTCTCCCATCACGGAACACCAGTTCCGGACCTTTGGGAAGCGAACGCGGAGCGAAAGCCAACACGCAGGGGCCCTGCGTCCTCCCGAGTCATGGGACGCACGCAGAGGCAACACCCGCCAGAGTGTACGTGTATGGACTAATGAGAGTTTGATTACGGATGCTGAGTGGGATAGTCACAGATTTGTTTATTTGGCACACATGTCATATCTCTTTGAAGTCTTTTCTCCTTTTTATAATACATAATCCAATTCGCGAAACCCAGATAATGTATAAAAAAACAAATATATAAAAACCTAAATACCTATATATATATGGTGCTAACAATTTAGTCACGGATATTTTTACCGCTGATAGTACTCGGTTCTCGGAGTACATTTAGGTATGAAACATCATAAGTTTTGTTATGTTTTTTTGGAGAAAACTAGGAAACAAATTTGCAACGTTAAAACACCCTGTTAGTGTGATTATTAAATAAGTACTCATTGAACATATTTTAGTACCTCTTTTACCTAACACCTAACTGGCCACTTAACGTCAAATCAAATACTCGATGGTCAACGTCATGCTAAACATCTTGTCAGTTAAATTTTTACATGGTGATTATTTTTAGACGGAATTATAATTATTATTTTTGTTCGGTAAATGAAAACAAAAAAATTATATACAAAGGTTCCTTAATTATAGTTTAAAGTCAATTGTTTTAATACAATTTATTATCCCTTAAAATATCCGTGACCAATTTGTTAGCACCTTATATGTATATAATATATATATACATACATATACACATACATATATATACACACGTAAAACGTGTGTATATATATGTGTAAAAGACACAAGTCTCGCAGTACTTACTTACTTGAGATGAAGGAAATGTTAAAACAAGTCGGTTATTTTAGTCAGTATCGGAGGTAAAAAATAGAACTAGACTTCCATCAACTCCCCCAAAAAATTTTGAATATCGTACACCGGACTACGTAAAAAATTCAAAATGAAATCGTGATTTTTAGGTTCGTTTTTAAGTAAAACAATCCGTTTTTGGTAAGTACATCTGATACAAAGAGACTTAGGGGGCACGGATGGTCATGCCATTCTTTACCGCATAAGTCTATGAATTACCTGTACCTACTAAATCTGACTAAATCTATAAATATGGAAGAAAGGGAAATCTGAAGTAATCAAGACAAATATTAGGCAAATATTAAACAGAAGATAAATTGACTTAAAACAATCTGCACACTTTGTCTTATTCAAAGAGGTCTGCTTTTGTAATTAATAAGTACCTCCTCCTCCTCGCGTCGCATTCCTCATTGCTGAGGGTCGTGAAGTCCCCGCGAAAACAACTTTCCTCTGACGATGTCCCGCCATCTTCGTCTGTCTTTGGCTTCGTGAAGCGCGACGTGTAGCTGCACGTCCAGGGCGGATCGGACTTGATCTGACCACCTTGTTGGACTACGGCCTCTGGGTCTTTTGCCGTCAACCTTGCCAGTCACTAGGAGTTGTTCAAGATTGTGGCCTTCCTTTCTGGCAATGTGACCGAAAAACTCCAGTACTCTACGTAGGCAGACAGTTGAGAGTCTGGTTTTGATGTTCAGTTCGCGTAAGATGGATATATTTGTGCGAAATGCAGTCCACGGAATCTGTAGCATTTTCCGCCAACACCACATTTCAAACGCATCAATGCGAACGCGGTCAGCCTTTTTCAGTGTCCATGTCTCAGCCCCGTAGCTGAATATGGAGAAGACCAGGGAATGCAAGTACCTAATATAATCGCAATGCAGTGTCTCAATCGAATTGACAGTTTTATTACGCATGACTGGCCTCTAATGGCAATGTATGTCATTTAGACTCATATTTAACAATAAATAAACTATTTAAACCAATGAAACCTGAGGTACCTACAAAAATCTCGGCAATCTCTTTTTGTGAATTTTCTATGACTTGGTAGGCTATAAATTACTTATGATTCAAATTTGGACTTTCTGGACCTGCTAGAAGTACTTAAGAGCGCCCTAAGGCGCATACGAGGGATATGGTGGAGAAATTCGGGGCCACGGGTCTGATCTCGGTAGATTAGAGGGAAGAACGATGAGCTGGTACAGTCAAGTGTAAAAATATGGTGGTGCACATCTTACTCAAAAATATGTCCCATAGCACCTTATGCCGGTGTAATAAGAGCGTAGTACCATATCTATGAGTCGATTATGTCGAACCATATTTTTGCACTTGACTGTATCTCAGAGTCGCGGGTTCGACCCCCGCCCGCGGTCAAGATTTTTTACACATTTTCTTTCTTTCTAAAAAATTTGGTATCGTTTGCAAACATTTCTGCTTTAAAATAACTCGATTATTACCTATTCCAAGAAAAACATTTACGCAGGTAGTACCTATATTTGCATCACCAAGAAAAAATAGTCATATGCAACGATAGAATAAGTACTACTTTAGCATGTTACATCGTGGAACTATTAGTAAAAACTTGTAATAACTTAAGTAAAGCCCCCTTGCATGTAGTTGTGACGTATTGGATTGGACAATATGTGTAAAATTTGAACACAAACAAAACCAATGCGTGTTGGAATACTTAGGTCACATCTGCACATAAAATAAGATCTCTATATTGTGTGTAGATGGAGTTTAAAGTTTGTTACCTAAACTCGCATAGATAATCTTTTGAAGGAGAAGTCAAAAGTCAAATACTACTTCTAAAACTTAATTCTCATAACGAACTAAGTGACAAACCAGTCACAAGCTTATAATATATTTTGTAATATTTAGACTACTTACTCGATCGATCGGGGCTGTAAATAACTACGAGTACATACGAGTAGATAGGTACAATGAAATAGTTGCCAAATAAATCACAATTATGTAATAAAGAGAAGTAAGAAAAGAGTAAAGAAATATTACAATTAAATTTATGCATATCATCCAGACTATCCAAAATATTAGCTATGAACGTATAGAAGCGAAGAGACACCAAGAGTAGTCCGTCTTCAACTGTTTTGGCTAGTCGGATGCGGGTGTGATCGATAGCTATAGGGCTGTCCTCTGCCGTTGCGCCGCCGATCCAAGACGCTGGACCCTCAATGCTGCCCCTCGCCCTGTCCCATATGAATAAAATTAAAACTAGAAGTTAAGCATAATTGCACAAACTTTGTGGCCGTTCGTTAGGCTGCACACAAATTCGAAGGTATACAAGTGGCCTCAGTAAACGTTCATTTTACGTACATAGGATAAGGTTTTTGTCATTTAGAAACGGTAACATGAGACAAGAAAGTCTTAGTACATAGGTAAGTAAGTACTAGTAACTGCTGCATCTGAGCCTAAGATATGCCAGTTCGTCACCGGCCGACGCATATTGGACACGAATAGGTACATGTTGTGACTGTACTACCTGTATTCGTTTCAGGGACTCCTGAGCTTAAAGACGAATCTTCAGATTTTCAGGTCAAGCAGGACAGCAATGTCAGCTTCGCTTATTACTCTTATTAGTCATACCTATTACCACCAAACGTCTTTTATCACGCGTTCACGGACGCAGTGCCGTTATTAAAATTGCTTGATATGGCACAGAAGAAGGTCTTATAAAATATTTAACGGCCATGGACGAACTACCATATTAATGTGCTTAGCTGACCGCTATAACACCGTAGTGACGGATGTACCTAAATGTATATGTATTTGTTTTGATACAAAATTCTCCTAATGTGGCAGTGCAGCTACAGCCGTAACGATCTCAGCCATGTTTTGTCACAACACACGTAATCCCTTAATGTCAATGATGCATAATGTTAGGGTTGTCCTGAATCTTGCTG
The DNA here is from genome assembly GCA_949128165.1 of Lathronympha strigana. NCBI lineage: Eukaryota > Metazoa > Arthropoda > Insecta > Lepidoptera > Tortricidae > Lathronympha > Lathronympha strigana. The sequence goes on along the minus strand of OX421901.1, from coordinate 25,742,701 downwards.
TGGCACTATTTTTTTTCTACTCCAGCACTTCTATCTGTCAATTAGATGACTGACATCGATATTAAAAGAGTATATATTATAACGTTGTCTATGCTATTCCATAAAAACACTGCGCCTATGGATTTCCATACAATATAAGAGCACTGTTTGTTGTTTTTTTTATATAGTGGGCACAACATCTTCCCTATTCTGCCACGTTTCAAGATTTTGCTTTTTACGCTATTTTAGCTGTCGTAGAAAAACTAGCGTATCCAACAGCTCATAATTGGTTCCTAATAAGGACCCTTATTATATCACTGTAGTGATACAATGTACTTAGTGATATCACTGTAGTGAACTACTAATAGTGACTTACTAAAAATGGCACTAGATACCTGCCGTTATATAAATTCTAATAGAAATTGACGGCTGTGGACGGAACATCATTTATGCCTGAATAAAAATCACCGGCCACGGCCGGAATGTCGCATCAGGAGGGTTTATATACATCTACCCACGCCTGTCGACGTACTGTCCGTGGATGTACACGGCTACAGTCTTTACAGCTCACGGGCTGTACGCAAACGTAAGATACTCATCTACCGTGAAAGTGCTGTTGGCTATTATGTGTAAGACACCGTAGTGACCGAAGATACCTCAAACCAGTTACTGTGTGACTAAGCGCGCTGGCGAACGGGCGCGACGGTCCAGCGCGCGGTTGAGGCGCTCCACGTGCCGCAGCTGCTTCAGCACGAGCCGCACGTGAGCGTCGCGCAGAGCGCGCACTCCTCCCGTCCAGCCAGGTTCGTCGTCACCCTTCCCTTCTGTACACAACACCTACTTTTTTAAACACTGATATAAAAACATATTGAAATACTCTGCCTTACAGAAATAAAGGTAGGCAAATTTATTTCTTAAATATCGTGTTAAAAATTGTATGGGATGTTTAGAATGCATTCATTCATAAATTGCCCTTGCGCTTTTGAACGCTTGTGTACATATGTACAGTCAACCAATTGGAACCCTAGGCCACTGTAGGACTATGTCATAGTGACGCTATACATCAGATTGTAAGAAATCTCATATTGCTTGTCACTTTGACATGGTTCTAGAGTGGCCTAGGGTTCCAATTGGTTGACTGTACATACTTTCCACAAAGCCATTTTGTGAAGGTCAGCATTTTGAGGAAAATTCGTCGATTTTCAATGTAATCCCGTAATACGAGTATGTATAAGGTAAGTAGAAGAGGTTTTAGACACTTTTTTATTACCCTTGATCATTCCATCTTAACCCTTTTTAGACAACAATGTATTTTAATTTATTATTTTTATGTATTAAAATAGGCGTTTTTCTGACAGAATACAAAAATATAGTCCTTGCCCATGCCTTCTAATTTAGACAACCGAAAGGAATCAAATAGGTATTTTTTATTTTGCAAGTGTTTCAACACAACATGTTCCTGTCACTGTTGTCTATCTCATTAAAAAACCATTCAATCTTCTTCCACGTTAGCTTTATTTATAAGGTATATATTCAAACGAAAAAACATAGACCTTCGGCATTAAAAGTCACTGATTTGATACGTGTCGCTCATAAAATAAAAACACTTTAAATACTTAATGTCGCAACCAGCTATACGAGCACCGTATAGCGATATTGTCCAATACAATGACATATTATAGTGCCCCAATAAATAGGCTTTCTGAACCTACCTCATTATTCTACCCACAATCAGTTTTTAAAAATTCACTTATGGCCGCCGAGATCAGTGATAATTATACCATTCCGAGCACCCGTTGCCTTCTCGAGACGGTTCCTTATACATAATTTGGGTGCCAGTTCCCTACGTCTTAAGGGTTTCCACCCCAAACGGCTCTATCATGCAGCCAAAATCAATGGCTGCATATTTGCGTACTACCTATTGTCCAACTACTAAAATAAAAAGGAAATATTTATAGAGACTTACTATTTTTGGTAGGCCTACTTTTGTAACATGAGGGTTGGTGTTGAAAGCCTTTACTTCTGCAACAAAATAAAACAAACACGTTTTTAACTTAAAAATAGATATACTTAATGCGATTCATTAAGATATAACGGCTATTTTGAGTAGGTAGTGGGCGATTCTCCGAGCTGAGTTGTTTTGCGTGAGTTCAGTGGCCAATCGAAAGATATAATTAGGTAAAATCTTACGATTTATTTATAATTGTTTTTTTTTTAATAATCTATAGTTCGATTGAGGACTTAGCTTACCTACTTAGTGACCATCGTTATTTCATTGAAATTTTGAAATATTTAAGTTTTTTTTTGGAAGAGCAGTTTTAAGAGAGATTTTACACACATTACAATTAAATGTGACAAAATGTTGCCATATGATAAGATATGATAGAAAGTACAAGCCCTTAAGCAAGTTTTACATATAAATACCTGAATTGAATTCCGTGCTTTTTTATATATAAGTGGTTAAAAATGCAACAACATTAATACTAGGTACTTAATTCCAATTTATCGCTTGTGCAAAATTACAGAAAAAGTCATTAAGATACAGAAGAAAGACAATCGTAACGAATTTACACAACCACAAATGCACAACACTTGTTTCATAAATAGTTCCACCGATTTCATAAAAAATTGTGACCAAACCCACTGAATGACGAACAAACCTTTAAACACCCTACTCAGTAACAGTGAGCACACGTATGACAGCTCAGATACGATACGATTAACACTTAAGCTTAAACCACCGAGTTCCTGGTACAGTTCTTTGTCGGGGTATCGACACATTTTACAAATCCACCGATATCAACCACTACCCCGGGACACATGGTAAATCTGTTTTTATTCAATAAGATCCACAAATAATTTTATAATGTAAATATTATGAATACTTAACTAGTATTTAATATTATATCTCATAGCTGAAACCCAATCTTAAGTAAGGATTATTTCTTTTGACAAATCTGAATGCGAGACACTCAGACTGGACGTCATTTCCAGGACGTACAATTTTTTTTCATAACGCTAATGAATAGAATAATGAAATGGAGTTAGAACCAGTGCTAATTTTCCTTTTTGATACTTATTCACTAAAAACATCGTGCATAAAAATATACTAACGTATAGTCTCTATTAGTTGCGTTAGTTTCAAAAGTTTATTAATTTGTTCGTCTTCCTTATACAATCTTATGATTGGTTATCCAATATTCGGATTTGAATGCTTTGTGTTACACTTTGCTAACTCAGGTAAACCAGCACTGTAAAAATATGCCTGTATTTAGACTCAGCGTATCTGTCACAATATAATACTGAGAAATCTAAGATTTAAAGTAGGTCACGCGTAAGCTTGCGTGTGTACAAGATACTTGGTACTTGGTAGATAAAAGCCATAAGCTTTTACTTGCATTACAATTCTAAAGTACATATTTATGTACCAACATTGAATTCAAAAGCTGCCGTTACTAAACAAGTGAAGACTGTGCATTTCATAAATGGGTCGGTTAGCATTAGGAAAAGCTAGCTTTAAAGATGCAACCTACTCACAATTATTTGAAAGGTTTCAACGAGTCTGCCACTTGTCTGGGCAGAACCGACATATGCCTAGTTAGAAGCGAGGCTTAAGAACGAAAGATGCCGCTTACATGCCTTCGGGTAGTCAGTTTTCAAACATACTTGTGTAGCGTCAGCGCCACTTCACTTGCACGTCACGCTCTTGCATAGGTACATGTGTTAGACGATACAACGATATACAGAAAAACGTTAATATCTTCAAGTAAAATTGTACATTTATGCCTACCGGCTTCTAATACTTACACTAAATTATGAAACTTAGTATCCCGCCAGGGTGAATGGTTGTACGTTTCATTTTCAATCTGGGAACTGGTCAATCCATGTAAAAGTAACACGAGTCACGACTTCATTGCGAGCTTATTTAAATTACAGATGCGAATGTATGATTCAATATATATCTAGGGAAGATAACACTTATTTGGAGATACATTATTACTTGAATTTGGATCATGAATAAAGGGAACATGCAATAGAATGGTGACTCACATTACTCTTACCGTGGATTGACCCTGACCAGATCTTGCCACATATTCGATAATGGATAATGTATCTAGTTACACAAACTAGTCTATACAAACTAGGCATTTTCGCGAGAAGAGATCGTATCAACTGTTTTAATAAGGTAGGTTTGTAATATTTTTCCTGTTCAGAATACCCAGGAGCCCTATTCGAACGTGCTTATTATCTGTGATTTGGATGTGAACTTTCGTGGATATGATCAAAATCTTCACATGATGATAGGATAAAAAGTTCCTTTCGAAATAGGTTAAATGTGCGATTTCATGAGCGTGGAACCTAAGGGCGACCTCACATGTCGGATACCCGATACCCGTTCTTGATAAATGAGTTGATGACAATTTAAAAATCCATTTTTCTTGTAATCTAATCTTGAAGAGCATGTAACAACACGGTGTATTATTAATATTAATTATTAATATTAAAGCATAGAGAACAAAGAATCGAATCGAATCCTAGTAGCATCGGATTCTGAATAGGTAGAAAAAACATTATTTCTCAACTGCATGCTGCTTCCAAAACTTTGCCATCAGCTCAACTAGTCCTGGGAAATTACCATGACGTCTTAACGCTATTCAGTTTACAATACAATACAACGTTGTTTACGTATAGGTTCTTAACTTTTCTCAGTTCTATGGCAGCGACTCAGTTTAGGTCCTAAACTGAATCGCGTTAAGACGTCATAGTAAGGCCCCTGTTCTCATGGTACGACTAATTTTCGATACCCATCCTTCCTTAACTACATACGTGTTAGTTCAAAATATTTGTTTTTTATCATTTGCTTGTTATTAATTAACATCTTGGTGAAGAGTGTGGCTTTATTCAGGGCGACGTTGAAATGGGCTTTTAATCCTATTTATGTATACTTTTTGATCTTGTCACTATAACTAGGCATATTTGCATTTCATTCTATTGCAGGAGTTCATTTAAGTGAATTCTGCTTAAAAACTATTTAGTAACACAACAGCAGCTAGGTTACTAAAGGAAGTTTTACTGAATCACAATTTCACTGCAAGTGCAAATTCAGACAAAATAAAGGAGACGATATTTGTTTACGCCCGACGTATATACCGGTATTAGATACTTGATGTTTCTATCATTTCCGTGCCTATGCATACAACTATTGGGAGCCGTTCCTCGATTCGGTAAGAGATTTAAGAGAATGTAAAACGACACGTCTAATATTTATGAAATGGAGTTTAGATAAAGAACCATATCACGTGCTTGTTGTTAACGTTCTCTAAAGATCCTTACTTTTAGTAATAACAATAACTAATATATATCTGAGTGAAGCTTACGTGTGTGTTTGCACACAGAGGCTGCAGCGCGGGGGCGGCGAGCTCTGCGAACGCGTGCTAGGAGTAGGCCAGATTTTTTTTATAGGTCTGTCCGGCTTAGGTTTCCTGAAAAGATAACGAGATGAATTTGATTCGGTCAGACATAGAATTGGAATCGCTCCTATGTTTCTCACTCTGTACATCTTTGCTCCTCAGATCCTTGAAATAGATTCGACATTTCATTGGTTTTTTCTTTATTTCTTCCTTTGGACAAAATCTGTATATATGAGGAGCCCAAAAGTAAATCCAAAAATACCCTTTCGATACGATACGGAACCGAAAACTAACACATAAAAATTTTAATGTATTTATAATTAAAGGGTACGCCGTCGTTGTTTCTTGAGTAAGTCGTAATAATTATTTATTTTTAAATACTTCCTTAATTGAACAACTTTTACAGATGATTCTGGTTGCTAATAAATTTATCGGTTGTTTATGTACCCTCATAACATAACAAAGATTTTTTTTACTTCAGCCACAGGGAAGTTTTGCTAATTTTTAAGTCGTATAAACAAGCACAAAGTGCATTCTAATTTCTTGGTTGAATTGGCTTGGTTGGAGCTGCTATTTTAAATAAAATAACGGACAATGTGGTAAAATATGGAATGAGTGTTACCTGGATTAAATACATTAAACTAAACAGAACTTAGCCGTAATTAGTCTACGGCCGAACTAGACCACTCGAGTGTTTTCGCGGGTCTACATTACAGGTTGATATATAAATCTGAAGCATAACGAGGAGTAGAGACTCACTTCGCGTTATTAGCGTCTGTCGGGAGCAATGGCAAGGAAGCAATTAGTTCCCGTAGGAGTCGTTGCACGAAGCGGCGCGACTGGGGAGCACCGGCGGCGGCGGCGGCCGCCTGCAACACCCACACGGTCAAACGTCGCTAACAACCTCCGTGTCCGGGGACCTAGCAACTAACTATGTTGCAATGACGTGAAAATAAATTAAGTGAAACTCATGAATGGGTATTAAATAATAATAATAAAATTATTTAAAACAAAACCGACTTCAAAATGTGAAAAATAAAATATATTCATTTTCATTTGCTGTAAGGTTCGGAACGGATGAGTAATAAAACAAATGGAAGTCGGCTTAGCTACTGTTAGAACTGTTACATCCTACAAAAATGAATAGCTACACATGTGGCTTGAAAACTTTATGGACACATACTGTAAAAAAATAAATAAACAAGGATAACATGCATTCTTAATCGATTCTGCATTGAAATGGAGTTTTGGCTTGGCACCGACATCAAACGTATCAGTTCGTAGCGCTATATTATATGTTGCGCTACCTCCATTTATGGTGTTACTCATCCTTACCGAACCTTACAGCAAATAAAAATGAACAGGTACATTTTATTTATCACGTTTTGAAGTCGGTTTTACTTTTTGTTAAAAAGATTTAATTTTTCTATTTTTAGTTGGTTGGTAAGTGATGAGTTGATGATTAACACAGTAGATGATCTAATGAACAAAAAACAGATATTCAAATCAGACGGGCGGCGGAGCTCGGAATTATCAGCTTAAGTACGCATAGTACAAATGTTCCACATGCCAGACCAGACCAGGGGTCAAATCGCTCTGCCAATTGAGCTATCGACTCTCGATCAGCCCCGGCGAATTTTTCCACTATTTCTTTCATTTTGGTTATAGGTATACGCCTTAGGTAGACGCGTCTCGACATTTAATATTTTTGGAAATTAACTTCCGAAGCCATTATTTCAAAAAATATTTATTTTAACAAAAAAACCTTTGAGTAAACCCGCACTCATTTTAAAATACCGTAAAATGGTGCTACTTTGCTGGGTACTGGGTAACAATACTCCAAGTTTTTTTCGTCTCATTCTCTTGTCAGTAGGTAAAATAGAAAATATCGCTATTGATTACCTACATCAAAAATAATCGGGATTAGCTACAGAGCCGGATTTTTTGTTCTAATATCATTAATGGTGTAATTATACCCACGTACAAGTTGTAGGGAGCAAAATTATAGATAAAGAGGTGAAATTGCTCCAACTAAAAAATATCATTTAGGGTCAAAGTTAGACAAAGACTAGCTTAAGTTTTCTCCTAGCTATGTTCGAGTTCATATATTCCTCTCAAAACAGAATGATATTATACTGCAAGTGCCGCATAATTCCAGAATAATTGTTCTACTAACCACTAAATATCAATATGTTGTTTTACATCAAATTTTAAAATAGTTAAGTGATTTCAAAAATGTGGAGCAAATTTAGGAGCAAAATATCACCGTTTTACGGTACTTATACAACGATACCTCACACTTTAGGGTTGAAGAGGAAAAAATCCCCCCCACTTTATGTGTATTGAATGACTGAGTTTTAGATCAGACGAAGTAGCAGTTAACAGGCCTACCTCAGCCGAATGGGTATGATGAGATAGTTCTATACTCATTGTATGGGCTGACGTTTATCTGACATAGTTATTTGTAGGTTACATACGAATACCTGTACATTTGACGGGGGCGGGACCCCCGCAAAAATGGCAGCCTTTTTTTGTGTAGTCCGGTTGATTAAAAAGTCAAAGGTATTGGAGTTACCCTAAAAATGTTTCGTTCCCTACTTTTACCACTTCGTCGGCATGGATGATTTGTATATTCACACCAAATTACAGCTTCCTAATACTACGGTCACTGAGCTATGCCGCAGACAGACGGACAGACAGACATGGCAAAACTATGAGGGTTCCTAGTTGACTAAAAAGCTTTAAAAGACGAAGATATAACCGCTTCCTCAAATTTGAGAAGTCGGTTAAAAAGTATGAGTTTTATTGGATAGTTTCGTGGAAATAATGAATCTCAAGCAGTTTTATTTCTTACGGTGTTCTTTAAAGTACTAAGTCGTCTTACTAAATGTATGGGCGCGGTAAATTTTTGTGATATTTAGGCACCTACTGAAGGATGCTTACTTTAAGTACCTGTGCTTTAGGCATCAAACATCGTCAGATGTAGTTTATAAATATGGATACAAAAAAATCTGGTTCATTACATATTATTAGATAGACTACACGATATAATCAGAAGCAAATTGCCCGACTGTCGAACTTAAATTAGAGACGTCGTCTAGACAGACATAATAATTGCAACACAAGCAAACTCATTACGACATTAGCAGTTGTATAATATAAATTGAATATCAGATGACACTGATAATTTGCTGCACAGTGCTTATTATTGTAAATCTACTCAAATTATAGCTTTGTAAGTATATTGCAAATATTAGCCTTATAATAATAATAACCAAAGAGATTGGAAGTCGTAGGGCGACGCGCCTATAGAGAGACGGCTTGAGAGCCAAAACTCGTGTGTCGCATATGCGCCTGGCGCATACGTGACAGTCAGTAGCAGTCAGTACCCCTTGGGCCGTCATGAAGTAATAATAAAATGAAAATACTTCAAAAATGCCACATTGCTCAATAATCGGGTGCTGAAGCCAAAGCAAATTTGTAAATAAACAAAATTCAAACGTTTCGTATCACAGGTAATTAAATAATATGTAATTAATTCAATTAAAATTAGTATGGGCAAGAGAAATAGGGAAGAGACACGACGCTGCATTTGTTATCGATAGTGTATGTCATATGCCTTACTAAAATAGTAAGATGAATTTTTATTTAAATATTATTGAAATACTAAAAAAATACACAATACAATATACAGTGTGTATCAGAACAAAGAGCAAACCTTAGAATTGGTTGACGGGAACTCGAATACATTATAATGACGCCCATTTTACGGGCTTGTGGTATGGTCGGTATGGTCGGCGAGTTCTCGAATGGCAACCACGCACCAGACGATGCAGCGTGGGAAGGTCCCCACAAGATAAACTGACGACTGGCTGGCTGACTGGTAAAGGTTGCGGGTGTCTGTGGCAGTCCCTGGGGAAGGCCTATGTCCAGTAGTGGACATCGTTCGGCTGATGATGATAATGATGATGAGTCACGACGAATATTAATTAGTACATTGTACAGAATGAGCTCTTCGAGCAACAGAGGCTTTTAACATGTTGGAAGGGAGACGTCACAGCAACATCTTAATACCGTCCAAACTTTTGCGAGGGGAAACGTGCACACAGGCGCACTTCTCACACATTTATACATACAAAAAGCAATCAATAATGGTGAAACTGACACATAAACAATGAATACAACCACACTAATAAATCTTGCACACTTCGATCTATTTTTGTATACGGACTAGTCTCTCTAGTAGGACTTCAGAAGAGGTAGAGGTACCTTATGTATGTGGACACCACTTCCTGTGTTGCTTGAATGTTCTACTAACTACCGCTAATAATGATTGTATATTTATCTGCAGTAAGTTTATTTATTTTCTCGCAAATGTGAGGAAAAGCATTGTATGTATCACGAGCCGTACTAGAATTACGACCTCGTCTTCGACTCAACTTGTGACTTAAATTCACGTTCGTTCGTAATATCTTGTTTACTGCCCTTAATACACACTGTTCTATACCGTTCGTGTTTGTCACATTACTGTAAATAAAAGTCTTGTAAAGAAAGAGAGCGCGTTATGTTTTATCTGAAAGATAGCTGTAAATGAAGATTGTAAAACAGGCCCTTAGTTAAATTATTGTAAATAAAATATGTACTTAGTTAAAATTGCGTCAATTATTTATTTACTCTTCTTGTTTAATAATTAAATATCCTCTTCTTATGTTGTACTAAGATAGTACTAGCATCGCTTCATTATAGAATACTGATATAAGAAACAATTCACTTAAACCATAACGCAGTAATAAAATGAAATAACAATGAAGTCATTTGAGTGTCTGATTTTGAAACAGAAGTTAAAATAAGGTAAAAATAAAAATATTTGCATAACTTTATTTCATGTAATTTTTAGTGAAATGTTAATAAATGTTCCTAATCTATCGATACAATATCGACCCATATCACAACCCTATGAATAGCACATATGGCAGTTTTGACAATAACATGTCAAATTAACCTGACACGGTCAATTTCTATGAGAATCAAAGCCAAAGGCTCCTCTATATGTAAAGTTGCCACACTAAAGAGGTCCGTGCTCTGTGATAATAACAGTAGAAGGTACTTTCTGTCAAACGACGTGAAGCCATCATTATTTTGGTTTTTTTCTCAATTTCCATACATTGCCCTATAGCTGGGCGTTTTTATTTTTTGTTGCAGGATTTTTTTTTGCGTAATTGGAATTTTTTATATATTTTTATACTCAGAATCTGTTTTCTTCTCTTCTTCTCTAGCTCTTTCAATCTTAGTAGAAGAAAAAAAGTGTCCAAAGTTTTTTTTTTCATGTCGCCATCCTTTTTGCATAGATTTAATATGGTAGCGCAATGGAAAGTTTGAAAAATGTATGGAAATTTTCATACACTTTTTTCTGGTACTAGGTTTCAAAGAGCTCGCGATTTTGAGTAGAATACATACTTATACAAATTTACATTTTAACTAAAAAAATTTTCTCCAATAAAAACGCCCAACTATTTCATTCGATTATTATGGTTCGATTCGATTATTGGTATATTACAAGATGGACACAGCCCATTTTGGCGTCACTATTTAACGCTTTGTCTTTATGGAATTAGGTTTCTGGTAATTCTGTGATGTCAGCGTTGTTTTTGTCTGACAAACAACGATTGCAAAAAATACGAAGAGCGTATTGCTATCAAGCGTTCCCAACGTTAATTTTGCATCTCTTTTCTTAATATAGGCAGCGAAAGTGACGCAGCGACACTACGTAAACTCAATATAGGTAAAGTGAATTGGCAGCATAACTCGATTTTCGTAACTTATTAATCTTGATTGGCTGTGTTAACGTGTATCGTCGATACAGTAGGTAAGTTCATTAATATCTACTGATTTAATTATCCATACTAATATTTTAATTGAGAAAGTGTGTGTGTGTGTGTCTCTTTGTTTGTCCGTCTTTCATGGCAAAACCAAGCGACGAATTGACGTGACTTTTTTAAATGGAGATAGTTGAAGGGATGGGTAGTGACATAGGCTACTTTTTGTCTCTTTCTAACGCGAGCGAAGCCGCGGGCAAATGTAATAAATAACTTTTGCTTCAGCTGCGTACTTTTAGTACTCTCTGAACAATGACTTATCCTTCTTCCAAGCGTTTTCCCGGCTTATGCCACGGCTCAGAGATCCTGGGGTCCGCTTTGGCAACTAACCCCAAGATTTGGCGTAGACGTTAGTTTTATGAAAGCGACTGCCACCTGACCTTCCAACCCAGAGGGTAAACTAGGCCTTATTGGGATTAGTCCGGTTTTCTCACGATGTTTTCCTTCACCGAAAAGCGATTGGTAGGTGTATAAGGTGGCCAGCGTGGCCAGTTATTGGACGGTGGCCAGTTACTGGCAATTTATCCTGAATATCAAAAAATATTTCACACACAAGTTCCGAAAAACTCATTGGTTCGAGCCGGGGCTTAAACCCTCGACCACCGGATTGAAAGTCACACGCACAGACAAATAAATAATAATAAATGTACAGAGACCATATTATGTAAATAAAACAAGTCAGTCATATATGTAGGTCCGCCGCTTTTCGAATCAAACGTTAATAGTAATTCACGGTGAGGAGATGACTCACCATGAGTTTATTTAACCATACCCGCTAGCTCCAGCGTAAATTCACTGTCAATGCATTTTGTCCACACAAGGACGTTAGTGGTAGGGCCATAATATAATTTTGATTAGGTAAGTACGAGTTCATACATTTGCTTCTTCCTTTAAGTAACAACAAAGTCGTCACTTGTCAAAATCTCAATGGACCCTAAGCGGCATGCACTGCTAGTTAGTTTTATACGCACTCGCTAGCGAATACGTTATATCAAAACTCATGGTAAGAGTACAAGTTTTGTTTATGTTATGTTCTTACTGAAGGCGCTTGAGGTGGTTGTTCCAGTCCCGTCGTGAGCCACACCTGGTCCTCTTCGTTAGCGGCAGCTTTGAATTTGGTCCAAACTCCCTGCATATAAATATGTTGCAGTTTGCAGTTAATTTAAAAGCAATGGACCGTTATTGTTTTAAATATTAATCTAAAGATTTTCAAAGAACCAACCTGAGATAGTAATATTTTTTAAAGAAAACTTTGGCTGTATAGTTTTTTTCTCATATGGAATTCTTACATAATACAGGGCGTCCCACGCCAATGCCACATTAAGGGAAAGTACCTTAAATATATTTAGATAGCATATTTAGCATATTTTGCTGAAAGAAGACTTTATTTTATTTTTAAAATTTAGTAAAACCGAATTCATAGATTTTTAAATAATTTCATGGTTAAAGCAGGAATCGAACCCGTTACACGAGAAAAAAAAAATACCTGTAGCTTTGTCATACCGATCGCAATTATTTTTTGCTAAATAACATATTGTCGGAAACAAAAGGAAGACCATGAATTTTTACATTTGATGTGAAATTTCGTTCAGTAAAATTACATTGCCGTATCGTATGTTTTATGGAGTTACTTATGTAAAAAATGTAGTTCACAAGAACCAGTATGAAAGTGCCCACGAGCTAAAGCAGAACTTTGACGTATTATTTTAAATACCTATCCACCACAACATGATAAATAAAATCAAAAGAGATTGAAATAATCAAAAGAGTGCGACTTTGTCGTGAACAGGATGGAACTCATTTTGAGCATTTGATAAATTGATTAATTTTGTATTAAAAATGTTAAAATAAAAATAAATGGCCTTTATTTTAATTTCGTTATTTAGCAAAAAATAATTCTCACGATGAAGCCTTTCGATCTCAGGGTATTTTATTTTCTCGTGTAGCGGGTTCGATTCCCGGTTTAACCATCAAATTATTTAAAAATCTATGAATGCAATTCAACTTGTTTTTTAAATAGAAGTAATGTCTTCTTTAAGTAAAATGTTCATTTACAATATTCATGGTAAGTACTTCTCCTCCATCTGGCAAGCCGATGCGATAAATTTTGTCCATATAATTACTTAAAAAAAAACGTTGAATGCAGTTTTACTAAGTTTTAAAAATAAAATAAAGTCTTTTTTCAGCTAAATATGCTATCTACGATATTTAAGGCACTTTCCCTCCATGTGGCATTGGCGTGGGACGCCCTGTATACATTAAATTAAAAAGGGTTTTAATAGATATCATGCTCATAATCATAACAATATAAAATAAAAAATAAAATAAATCTTTATTGCAACTTAGGGTATTACATAAATAATTGGTACCTGACTCTCAAACTAGGTTACCCTGTGTCTCAAGAGCCAGCTCCTTCCCATTGAAAGGCGTTACATAAGTATACAATGTCAGACATTTGTTTTATACCTAATTAAACATTTTTTTTGAATATATATATTAAACTAGAACATGCAAGTTAGAATGTGTGCGTTTGTGTCTTCTGTATGTAATTCGTGGTGTGTGTGTGGGTGTGTGTGAGAGTGAGTATGCGTGTGTTGGTTTAAGATAATATTTGTAAAAGGTCTTCAGCTTCTGTGTAGTTTAAGGACTTTAACCAGACTTTTATAATCTTTTTGACTTGGAAATTACTTAATTTTGACATATTGAGGATTTTATTCACTTTGTTATACAAGAATGGAGCCAAAAATGAAAAATGCCTTTTGGCCTATGCACTGTAACAACGGGGTACTGGGTAATGAGCTATCCGTTTATTATCAATTGTTAAAGTAGGTGCTGTTACTCTGTGAAATCTTCGTAATATTTGGTAAATAAAAAGTTTACGTACACTTAGTACTTCAGCTATGTCATAAATCAAAGAGAAGAATCTTCGCAGCTCTTACGACTTATACACCCTTTTAACCGAGATACGTTTTATTGCAAAAAATCGAATATGGCTTTACTGATCAAGTTCAAAACAACTTTCCTTGAAAGTATGTATACAGCGTTACTTTCATGAATGTTTTCATATTTTTTGGACTTGCGGATAAAAAGTTAGAGGAAGGGAGGTACCCATTTTATTTAACTTCGGGAGCGATTATTTCCGCAAATATTAGTTTTATCAAAAAATGATTTTAGCAACCCCCTATTTTTTGTCCCCTATGTCACACTTTAGGGTTGAAACGAAAAAAAAAAACACCGTTCATTTTACGTTTATGGGAGGTACTTATCCCAAAAATAAAAGTTTTTCGGCTTGTTTTTTACCACTTTGTCGGCGTGATTGATATGTACTTATATTCATACCAAATACGCAACGTACAGATAGACATAGCAAAACTATAGTTGACTACGGAACCCTAAAAAGGGGAAAGATGAAATGTCTCATATAAATCCCAATTTGGTTTGAAAGTTTTAGTGCTGGTATCTTCCTTTAAACTGCCATCTGTTACGATCCGCCGCTCAGTCGATAGTGATCGCCCGGAGTGTGTACCCACGTGTTATAATATGTGCCATTTTTTGTAGGTCAGCATTTTGTGACAAATTCGTCGGTTTTCAATCTTATCCCGTAATATTTATAAGGTAACTAAGTAGGAGAGGGTTTAGACACTCTTTCAATCTTATCCCTCGACCATTCCATCTTAACCCGTCTATTTTTTAAACAACAATGTATTTTTATTTATTATTTTTATGTATTAGAATAGGCATAGCCGAGTTTTTACCAACTTGCCTTCTAATTTAAACCACCTAAAGGAATCATATAGTTTATTTTTATTTTACAAGGGTTTCAACACAATACTGTTTTCATCAAAAAACCATTTAATTTTCGCCCACCTTACCTTATTTGTAAGTGGCTCATTGTACGAAGTTTGAGTGTTACCTATATTAAACAGACGAACCTTCACATTCCGCGTCAGTACAGTAATGGGTGCCGCCGGAGGGCAGCTCCCGAATCTCTCCGATTTCTTGGTTGTTTCATCTTGTACTGGCATTACAACTTCTTCTTCATAACGCGATGCTTCATCCCTGGTATAAAACATCAAATTCTAAGTATGTTTGAGTCTTAGAATATTAAGTAATTGATGACGCCTTGTCTGTCTGTCTTTTCTATACAAAATATTCAGTTTGCCAGTTTTTTTGGCAGATGAAATAGTGTTGTGAGACGTCTCATTCCATCATTTATAAAAAAAGTGAGTCGTAGCTGATTAGGGTATAAAGTTGTAAGAGTGGAAAAAAGCTAAAAGAGAGCTTTATTGAAGTTTTATGCATAATGGAATCTTGCACTCACCTTTCAGTTTCTTTCCAAAGTGTACAAGAACTGGACTGGCCTAGTTCTAAGCAGTTAGACTCCGAGCTGTCACTGGAAATAAAACGAGCAGGAACAAGGGAAAAAGTTAATTTAAAAATACTTACATAATCTTAATGTTCTACGTTCTACAAAATTTCATATATTTCCTTTGTAAACTGTTATATTACTTTTTAAATCAAAATATATAAAAATAGTTTTAGAAAATGTGCTAATCAAGCCCTTTGAAATCATACCCCTCATGACCGATAACATAACTTTTTATTTTTGGCCACCCTTTTAATGGGGCATTTTTTATTTAAAATAAATTAAAATATATGATAATCCTCGCTCCGTGTCTCAATTACCCTTGGTTATAACTATAACTAATCCAAATTTCAAATCGGTAGCTTTAGTAGTTTTCGAGATATTTAACGATGTGACAGACATACTAGTATTTACACCATACGGGTTCCTTTTTTAGGGTTCCGTACCCAAAGGGTAAAAACGAGACCCTAATACTAAGACCCTGCTGTCCGTCCGTCCGTCCACCTGTCTGTCATTCATTAGGCTGTATCACATGAACCGTCATAGTTAGACAGTTTAAATTTTCACAGATAATGTATTTCTGCTGCCGCTATAACAATACTTACCTAAATAAAATAAAACCGGCCAAGTGCGAGTCAGACTCGCATACCGAGGGTTCCGTACATCATAAAAATGATTAAAAATCCCCCCCTAACTCCTTTTTTATCTCTTAGGGGATGAATTTCGGAAAACAAGGGATACCGTTTTCTTATATATTATCAGAAAGTCGATAAACGAAGTTTCCAAGTCTGCAACCTGAAAAATTATTCACACCTCATACATACTTTCAACCCCTTTTTTATCCCTTAGGGGATGAATTTCGAAAAACGCTAAATATACTTTTCTTGTATAATATCAAAGAGTCTATAAACGAAGTTTTAAGTCTGTAACTTAATAAAATAGTCGCATCTCATATTAACTTTCAATTCATTTTTTATCCCTTAGGGGATGAATTTCAAATAACGCTAAATATACTTTTCTTGTGTAGTATCAAAGAGTCTATAAACGAAGTTTTAAATCTGCAACCTGAATAATGATTCACATCTCATACAAACTTTCAACCCCCTTTTTTATCCCTTAGAGGATGAATTTCGGAAAACGCGAAATACGGTTTCAAGGGACCTTAGTATAAGGGACTTTAGTATATAGTTTAAATTTCAACTCGATACCTTTACGCACTCCCGAGATAAAGGGTCTTGAATATTCACATCTCATAGTAACTTTCAATTCCTTTTTTATCCCTTAGGGGATGAATTTCAAAAAACGCTAAATATACTTTTGTTGTATAGTATCAAAGAGTCTATAAACGAAGTTTTAAGTCTGTAACTTAAAAAAATATTCACATCTCATACAAACTTTCAACCCCCTTTTTTATCCCTTAGGGGATGAATTTCGGAAAACGCTGAATACGGTTTTAAGGGACCGTAGATCTTAGTATATTGTTCAAATTTCAACTCGATACCTCTACGCACTCCCGAGATAAAGGGTCTTGACGGACAGACGGACGGACGGACAACAAAGTGATCCTATAAGGGTTCCGTTTTTTTCCGTATGAGGTACGGAACCCTAAAAAGTGCTGTTCGCAAGTGCTGGTCGCAGTTGTTTGGATGGCAGCAGTCGACCTTCAGCTTCTAGCCCGTCCAGATGTGCGCTCACGATCGCTCCCACCTGAAGGGACACCGCCCGCATTAATTCCTCGTTCCAGCAAGGGGGTGTGAGGTCATTGGCCGGCCCACCAGTGCGTGGTGGCAACATTACTCCACTGGGAGGCAGTGGCATGTCAGGCATGTCCGCGTCCACTAGTTCGGGGGATGGGAGCTCGCGCTGAGGACTCTTCCTGCGCTTAGTCCGACCCTCCGCTACCTCTGCCTTTAGCTGGGCCAATTCTTTGCGAAGGCTGACCATTTCCGCTTGCATCTTTTCATTCGCCACCTGCAGTTGGCGAGTCTCCTCCGTGATTGTTCGCGCGCTCAGTTTTAGGACAGCCTCCAAGATGGTCTGTGATGCCTCCTTGAGCTTACGCACGAATGTACCTTTGAGGTTCTTTGACTTTGTCGCCACGTGCGTGATAATCGCCACCTGGGCTTCCACCGATTTGGTGAGGTCTGCCGCGGTTTTATGCTGATCCTCACTCGATTCAGGCAGTTCGACAGCTGCACACTTGTCCCGCAACTGCCTCGCTGCCTTTGCCTGGTTGGCAATTTCGGTTTCCGCCTCAGGTTCGAGAGCCACGCGTTTCGCCTCGTTGAGGGCCCTTTGCGCGTCTGCTAGGCCAACGTTTTGTCCTGTCGTGGGTGGACGGCCTCTTGACCGCTTGGCCACCTTTCCAGACGATCCGGAGTGATTCGAGTCCGAGTCAACTTCTGAGCCGTGTTTGCTGGCGCTGTTCGACTGAGCATCAGCCCAGAAGCGCCCTCCCAGGTAGGAGCCCGCCGATGTGCTCGAGTTCGACCTTGATCGGACCGTGACGAGCGTACCGACTGACGATTGGTTGTCCTCCTCCGTGATCAGGTCTGCACCGTCTTTAACCTTTGCGCGCTCGCCTCCCTCCTCCGGATTGGGGCTCTGCGTGACGCCGCTAGTCTCGGCCTGGGCATCTGTCCTGTGTAGGCTCAGGGTTTGGCTCCGTTGGCACTTTCCAGGGGTCTGGGGCCGCCCCTTTGTCCGATGTGGTGTGCCGTGGACCGTCCGAGAAAGTCCTGGCTCTTGTTCCTCTTCACTAGGCTCCGAGAGCTCCACCCGCCTCCTCTTGTTGCCAGTGACCTCCGCGGCGTGGAAAGGGGCGGAGAAGGAAGTACCCGCTCCGAGACCGGGTCGCAGCTTTGTCCCTGCGGTCGGCAGACCTGCGTCAGAGTCTGAACCCGAAAGCGTATTGACGATCATCTTTTCGTCTGTCAAATACGACATTCGGGTCGTCTTCTTAATGCGGCCGCCGTCGCGTAAGTTCACTTCCGAGAGATGCGCGGCCCGACTGAAAACCACCCGCGCCTCTGGTAGCGGGATTCGGCTCTTCAGCGTCGCTTTGTTCTTATCGGCGCTCCGTGTCTCCCGCACGGTGCTATCCGATGCCTTCTTATCAGCAGTTTGGGCTTCAGTACGCGCTACTGGGGCACTCTCAGCCACCGCTGTATCCTCCTCGAGCCTGACACCTTCCGATGGAGGCTCCACTACTTGGCCTTGAGAAAGGCCGTTTCCACTTTGGCACTGAGAAGGGCCTTTTACGACTGTTTTTTGGGTTTGGTTTGTCATCTGATTTTTGTTCCCACGAGTATGGGACGAAAGAAACTACACGCCGGGTGACGCCCATTCCGAAACGTGTGGCTAATACTCCAGAGGTCGCCCGGTATCTGGAGGTTTTAACGACTTCGCTGTCGGGTGTTATAGAGTTTTCCTTCTCGCAGGCCGGCCAATAAAGGCGAGCCTTCCGCGCCGCAAGCACTACCCGTACCCCATACCGCCGGTGATGGGGGTCGCTGGGAAAGTGCTGCGGGTTGCGGGATTCAAGGGAAGCTGGCGTGGACTTCCCTGTGGAGCTTCTCTCGAAGCTCCTCCTGCTCCTCCTCCTTTTCATTTTTTAACGTGGTTTTTTCCACAGCCGTCGGGCGATACTGCGTCCACTGCCACCTCAGATAGGCTGAGGCATGCTTGGAGCAGTTTGACAAAGCTCGGCACTTAAGCCCACGCAGGAGAGACTCAACTGCCACCGCCTCCAGTCTGGTAGTTCGCAGAGGGAGAATAGCCATCGCGCAACTGAGCGGGCTATTCTCCCTCTCCCAGGATGCACCACGGGGAGGTCTACCAGCTCCGCACCCCAACCAGCTCCGCACGTCAAAGCGCCTCAACAACGCGGAATAGGGGCTTCGTTGACACTGTTTGTAAGCCATACTGAAAAGTTAGGGCATCGCCCAATGAAACCCCCCTCACAAATGGGTTATGTTAGGTTAGTATGGACAGCAACGCGGAATAGTAGCTCCGCGAAGCGGAACTCCGTCGACTTTGTTTGTCATCAAGGTAAATTATGCTCTATTTAATAAAGAAGTGAAAATTGCGAAACATACGCATTAGTCGTGTTAATTTTAAGATATTTAAAATAAAATTATAAGGGTTATGCGTATAGAAAGACTCGACATAAGAACTTTATGACAAATTATGGTGTGGGATATTAAAACTTTTAGGCCGAACAAGCTTATGCTAATTCAATTTAGGATACTTAATCGATTTCTTTGGATCAATAGTTATGCCAAACGTTATTATGCCATGCCAATAGTTGTTACGCCAAGTTAAAATAGCCAAAAAAAGTTATACGTTCCAATATAGAATTATAGACCCTAGGGTAAATACATAATTACCATGTACTCACTCTCACTCACTCGTGTGATGTCAGTATGATAATCACATCTATCAGCATCGAGTCGCATTTCTTCGGTATATAAATCACTTAAATGAATAAACACGTGTACACGTTTATGGCCACGTACACACGTACGCATGTTTAATGCTTTCATTTGCTTACGAAACCCGGCTCGATGCTGATAGATGGGATTCCTCCCATATGCTTAATATGATATAGGTATTTATCTTCTGAAAATATTATCATTAGTATTTTCTTATTTCAAATATCTGTCGTGGTTAATAAAAATCATAAGTAGATATACTTAAAATTTGCATTGTTTTTATACCTTATGCTTGTAGGTGAAGAATCTGACTGAGCTCTTCGAGGGGATGTTCTTAATTCTCTTCTACTTAACCCTGTTGATAAAAAGCGTTATTTTTAGTACAGGATTCATATAGGCGATTCTTAAAGTCGCTTGGACCAACTAAATAATAGTACATTATTGCGGAGGCCGGGAAACCGAATTTCGTGGATGAGTATTTTTTGTCGGACGAAGCAAAGCTGAGTGCGACAATTACATACGAATCCACGAAATTCTATTTCCGTCCGAGGTATATATAGTGCTTTTCTCCAAACATGAAAGGAAATAAAAAGGATTCTTGCATAAGATTTGAAAGGAAAAATAAGGTTCCCGCCTAAACTTTCTTTTAATGCACAGTTGTGTTCATAAAAAAAGTTGAAATGTCATTAGTTTTATTAAGCCGTATCTACACGACCTTGCACAGTGAGCCGTATGCAACTCGCGATAGAACGAGACAACCAAGCATTTGATCTCCTTCTCTCTAGAACTACTACACTACTATACTACAAAGCCAGCCCAGACGGGGCATTTTTAAGCACGATATGATCAGATTGACAATTTGATGTCAATCAGATTGTCCCGTCTGTGCAGACCGTTTGGTCGCGGCTAAAGTATATTTGGCTGTTTGCAATATTGATAGTCCAAATATTTATTTAAAAAGTAAAAAACAATACAGTAATGGATTTTAGTACAACTTCCTGGCCGCTAAAACGGTAAAATAATGAATTCGATTTTTTTTAATTTGAGTCGGTACATAAGGAGGTTCTTTTCGTACCAATTTTGCTACATTAATGTGAACATTTCCGAGCATATTGGAGAAAATAAAATTGTTTTCTCAAACATGATCGGAAAAGTATGCATTTATATCACGAAATGAAGACATGAAGTTTCTTGTTTATGGCTCCTCCCCGGGGACGCTTCCCCCATTTACTTCTTGGCCGGAGGCCGTGAAGTAATGTATGGCGTAAGTATGAACGAAACATTATTGTCCGCTGCTCTAACTTTTTTAATTTGCGTACTAACACTAAACTGACAAAGGAAAAATTACATACAGCCAACGACCACTTGATACTTGGGACATTAAAAAAAACAAATTCTACTGTTCTATGTATATTTATGTGCGGTTAAACATGGTGCTCGAACAGCTCATTCAAATGGCATCTTTAAAAAATAAAAAGGTGGCAAATTAAACAATTTTTTCCTTATAAACTATTTACCTAGTAGTTATTTTAATTTAAATATTTCCTCACAATGTTTGAGAAAAGCACTATACAAGCCTCGGCCGGAAGAGAGATTGCAGGACTTATTTAATCCGGTCTACCACAAACTTGTCCTGCAATCCCTTACTTCACGGCCTCTGCAGTAATGTACTATTTTGTCGCTTTTAGGGCTCCGAGCTCCATACCAAAATGGTAAAAACGAACCCTTATGGCACCGCTCCGCCTGACTGTCTGTTTGTCTGTCTGTCACATCGTTAAATATTTCGGGGGATACTACTTAAGATATCGATGTGAAATTTGGAATATGTATATGTAATATATTTTGTATGTCAAATGTCAAAATGTCTGATCTGTTGCGAGGCAAAAAATAAAAATTTAGTTCCATACCAATATAACATTGTCGGTATCTTCAAGATACCGACAATGTTATATTTTTACTGTAATATTATCTTCATAATATTGCCGCCTTAGATATTTTTTTTTTCAACAATATTGTGTATCATACCGTAAGTACCTTCTTTTAAATAAAGCTAAAAATTTGTTTACGTGATAAAGAATTATCGATGAAAAACAAACTCACATAATAACTCTTTGCCGTGCAACCGAATGACCCAACCATGAAATTTCTACTTCGAAATGTAGTTTATATAATCATGTCTATGGGTGGACGTGATAACTAGTTTAAGCGAGTCAGACTCGCACTTGACCGGTAGGTAGTATTTCATTATTACAATAATAGGTAGTTATGGAAAAGGCTGTTATAAAGTATAGCTAAGTACCTGCCTTTTTTACTCAAGGGAACAAAATGGTAATAAGTATTACATCCAAAAAAAGAATAATTATATTTTTAAAGAAGAGAATTACATTTTTTTAAATAAAATGGTATTACTCTTATTAGTAGAGCCTAAGCAATAAGTTAAAAATACCATTTTTTACAGCACGATTCAAATCATTCATAATTTTTAATAAATGTTTTTATTCATGATTTTTAAGTAGTCACACCACTAAATAAAAATTATAAATTGAAAGATATGTCATAATATAGGTACTTACTAAAGAAATAGTGACAAAGATACATAGAAAACCGCGAAAGCAGGAGGTCGCTGGTTCGATTTCAGCCCTGAGCACTGGGGGCTTTGGTCACTTTTTCTGTAGTATATGACATCTCTTTCACTTTACAGTTAAAAATACCTTACACGGCCGGGTTTTATTTTTGTTATGTATAAAGTTTGGTACTTATTTTATAATTCCGTTGCATATTTAGGTAAGTACCTGAATATTGTGAATTTCATAGTGAACGAGAACCTACCTATACACTGCCAAGTTGTGTATTATAACAAAATGAATGATTAGAACTAAGAGAGCTGCAACATTAGTCTGGTAGTGGCTTTTGCCGTAAAAAGTCTGGTAGGAAAAATATTATAAATAAACTAAGAGGGCGAAATTTCAAAATTTTAAAAGTAGGTATTTAATCAAAAATGTGGATTCGACGTAAGAATTTTGTAGCGGAACCTTATTTTCAACCGACTTCAATATTTCTAGAGGAGGTTCTCAATTCGTCTGTTTTTATTTTTATTTTTTTATGTATGTTACCTCAGAACTCCGTCATTACTGAACCGATTAAATTTTTTTTTTGTTTTCTGTAAGGAGATGGTTCCAGATTGGTCCCGTTTTTTTCAAAATCGATTTCTGATGATGGGATCCATGAGGAACTGAGGGAACTCCTCAAATTTGAAAGGCACATGCATGCTGATTTGGGTGATTTCTTAAGAAACTCAAGCATTTCTTTACGAAAATCCTAAAATCATCAATTTGGTGGAGTGGATCTGATAATGAAGACCAGGGATGGCAAAGTGGAACTGCTTGGTAATTCCCAGGACTCATCCGAAAAAAAAAATGTCTGAAAATAGATGGTTCCAGGTTTGTCCCGTTTTTTTTTAAATCAATTTTTGATGTTGGGATCCATGAGGAACTGAGGGAACTCCTCAAATTTGAAAGGCACATGCAGGATGATTTGGATAGTTTCTTAAGACACTCGAGCATTTCTTTACGAACATCATCAATTTGGGGGAGTGGACCTGATGATGAAGACCAGGGATGACAAAGTGGAACTGCTTGGTAATTCCCAGCTCTATCATCCGATTTGAGACATTCATCTTTTCTTTGTAAAGAAATACCTTCAAGATAGTCCTATTTGATTATAGTTCTATTTTGATGATGGAATTCATGAGGGATTGAAAGAACTCCTCAAATTTTAACGGCACATGCATTCTGATTTGAGGGTTTCCTTAAGTAACTAAAACATTGTTTTGGGGGAGCCAACATTTTGATGAAGTGGACCTGATGATGAAGACCAGGGATGGCAAAGTAGAACTGGTCGAGAAACCTAGCTCTACTTATTATCCTAGTTGTGACATTCATCTTTTTGATTTGATTTCTATTCTGATGATGGAGTTCTTGAAGAATTCAGAGAACTCCTCAAATTTGAACGGCACGTTCATTGTGATTAGAGGGTGTTCATAATTAGCTTAGGCATTTTCTTACTGTGGCCATCATTTTGTTGGAGTGGACTTGATGTTGATAATCAGGGATGGCATAATGAACTGCTCGATAATTTACAGTCTCTCATCCAATTTAACACATTGTTATTTTGTTTGTTTTAAAGGTCTACAAGGGAGTTCCGTTTGATTATACTTCACATGTAATGATGGAAGCCCTGGGACATTAAGAAAGCTCCTCAATTTTCAATCGTACACGTGCGGTGTATTAGATATTTGTGAAGTAAACTGGCAAACTCAAACAAATTCAAAATTTCACTTTTACCGGGAACCAAATGAAGTCGGTTTTTTTTCTTAAAAATTATTAATGCAATGCGATTTCAAAGATTAAATGAGTTATGGTGGCTAAAGTGGACAGGTAAATAACATGGCATGCTATAATCACTTGACACGTGACACCACCGCGCTGCTGATTCTTCAGCGGTAATGCTTGTCTCGCTGAAATTGTACCTGTAATTTAACGTAAATAAATACAATTATAGTAGGTATCTAGTCATAGTCTTATAGTGGTGTGGATAACATCTGCTGGCCTGAATTTAAATTTTAAACTTACTTGAGCTTCCATAACCACGCTATATTATGCGCTCTCGTGAAGAGTAGATAGGTATTTTAGCTCACCTACTCGTAATTCAGATCCCACATTAGTGACTGAAATATTTTCTCAGGGTACATTATATTGGCTAACAAGGCGGTTATATAGAATAAAAGTGTATTAGAAAGATTGTTTATTACCAATTTACGAGCGTTGGTGGCCCAGCGGTAAGAGCGTGCTTTCAATCCAAAGATCGCGGGTTCAAACCCCGGCTCGTACCAGTGAGTTTTTCGGAACTTAATTACTAAATATAATTTTTATTTGGTGAAGGAAAACATCGTGAGGAAACTGGACTAATCCCCGTAAGGTCTAGTTTACCCTCTGGGTTGGAGTTGGAAGGTCAGAGGGCAGTCCCTTTCGTAAAACTAGCCCAAGAGCCAAATCTTGGGATTAGTTGCCAAAGCAGACCCCAGGCTCCCCGATCCGTGGCACAAGCCGGGAAAATGCTAAAATACCTAGCTATATAAGGGAACTAAAGATGAGCTGCTGGCTTTACAACTTACTCAAGTTTATAATTTATTGGCAATATTGCACTCATAGTTAATATCGTAAACGTAGTTAATCATCTATTTTTGTTTTTATTGACAAAGCAGGGCTGGCAGGTTTTTGCTCAACTAGCCTATAGTTGAGCGAAAACCTGCCAGCCCTGCAGTCACCGATAGCGTCCACTACCCTCTGAAATTACTTCTAAACATTTCTCTTTTAATACACTTCGACAATAGTAAAAACCTACTAAGGTCAACCGGGATAAAGGCGTCACTGTTTTTTTATATTTTTAGTGTCCCTTAACCTCAAATTATGAAAAATGTAACGAGTATATAGAAATATTCTTTCACTCTGCACCTTCTACAACACTTCACACAAATAATTCGTAAAGTAACTTTTTCGCTACTTTACAATAAATCGACATATAGAGATTTAAAAAGAAATGAACAATTTAGGCGCTTGTGGCCCATTAGGGTTAATTGCCTCTTTTAAAAATTATTGGTGAAACGTTACAGTTAAGCTTTCCAACATTTCCTGAAATGCATTTTCACTACACTACTTCAAGGGATAAAATCAAAACGAGGCATCAACAACAGCTAATATTGACCATCGATAGAAAACAGTAGAATCTGGATAATTGCGTCCTTTATCTGTAGACGCATTTGATACGTACAAGCCTGATTTCCAGTTGTTGTAAACCTTTTTGTAAAATATGCTATAAAAATATGCTCTTGTGGCTTTTGTTCTTACTTTTGCCACTGATTAATATATCCACTTAATAAAAATTATTTATGTTTTACCTAGATGAGGTAGAAAAATATTCAGTATACCTATATTGAAATTGGGGCAATTACCTCAAAGTAACTGATAAACTGACGCATTTTGACAAGTTTAAACAATAACTAATTTAAACGGATTTTGTTAGGTTACCTCCTGCACACTGCAGGTCTAGCGAGGTACTAAACTTTATAATGGTTGATCATTACAATACAATTTGTCAAAACGCCCTCTATGTTAGGTGTTGCCCTCGAAGTAGTTCAGGCCTTCATCCCTAGATGGCGAGAACTGCAGTGAGTGACTAAAGTTCTTTAAAAACTTAGTCGAATAGACGCAATAAACCCATAGTGGCAATTGTCCCAGGTGACCTTACTAAATATTGTATTATTCCAATTAACTAAGCTAAAAGATACAATACAAATTAAAATAAAAGTGTAACTTAACTAAAAGTAAAAAATGATTAAGTAAAAACTAAAATCTAAAAAAGGTTCCTTGTGGCATGGTATCGAGGGCGCTGGCAGCAGTTCCTCGCTGGATTGTTAGGCGGAGGCGTTAAGTTGAGCGACGAAACTGCTAGCTCTTCGGTCTCTTGTGGCGTTTCTGAGTCTTTCCAAAGGTATCGACACCGAAAGGTACGAAATTATATTCGGCACCGAGACCATTGTACTTTCCCACCTAGGCTTTGTCCGCCGCCTCTGCCGCTGACCGCTGTCTACACAGGTTGCATGCACCCGTGTAGACACACTAGCCCCATCTTATCTCCACACTAGCACCCGTTCCATTAGTAATAAATAGTCAATTACTTTCTAATTCATCGCATTATTCTAACTTACAATGTATCCAGTTCCAGAGCCATCATCTTGAATTTATCCAGTTGATTAATGATGTAAATTGATCGTTACAATTTTCAATATTTCCGGGAACGTTACGAAAGTAAAGACCAAATAAATATGTGAATATAGTTGATGGTGACTTTGACTTTTAACACCATAGACAGAAAAAATAAGGTCGAGTTATGTCATGGCGCGGTAGAGTCCGCCTATGCTAACTTTCCTAAGATTCCGATAGCACATACTGAGAAAATGTTAAAGAAAAGTCATCATTTCATAGATGTTTGACGTTTAAAATAACACATTAAGGCACTGGTCCCAACGCTGGCGAGTGAGATATGAACTATCGTACAGTCGACGTCAAAGATATGTTTACACTTTCGCACCTTATTACAACGGGTTAACGGCCTCCTAGCCTAGTTGGTAGTGACCCTGCCTACGAAGCAGGAGGTCCTGGGTTCGAATCCTGGTCAGGGCATTTATTGGTGTGTTTATCACGAATATTTGTTTCTGAGTTATGGATGTTTTCTATGTATTTAAGTATTTATATGTATCTATATATTATATATATCGTCGTCTAGTAGCCACACCACAAGCCTTATTGAGCTTACCGTGGGACTAGGTCGATTTGTGTAAGATTGTCCCACAATATTTATTTATTATTTTATTTATTTTATTATTATTTATTTGTTTATCGGCTCGGCTGCCAGAAAAGTAGATTAGGTTAGGTTAAAACTGTGACCCTTAAAAAAACGCTGCTGCTGGCAAGACAAAACGGCCTAAAAAATAAACAGTAAATACCGCGTGTAATAATCATTATTATGCGTGTTTTATTGACTCTAACATTATGAAGTCTGACAACACCATGTTGTAACTAAATAATTACCGAAATCATTATGACCTGCGAAAAAAGACCTAACAATAATTATTGTATGCAACTTTATTGCCTTCAACATTATGTCTTTACTTACCATCTGAACTTTTAATGTTATGTTATGACCTTATGACCAATAAATTTGCTATTTAACAATAATGATGAGATGACGTACAATACCAATTTATATTGTTTATTTTTATGACTTTGGACAATATGACCAATAAAAATTTAAATTTAAAATAAAAATATCGGAATTTAAAATGTATGGGAACCAATAGAGACCCGTTAAATATATGCTTATATAATCTTCAAGATTTTTTTCATGAAGTCAGTAGTTTTAACTTACACTTTTTTTACAATCCTCTTATTCTAAATGAAAGGTAGGGTGTATAACTCGGGTAAAAGGCACTCAAGTCGGAAATCCGACTCCCACTATTGGCGCTCTCACTTCGTTCGATCGCCGAACTACCTCGTCCGAAAAGCGTGCCTTTCAGCCCTTGGTTAACAATCTACTAATAAAGTATAAGCTTTATGATTGTCATAGAATATATCGCACAGGTATTTAACATAGGACTAAATTTCCAAATATAAGATACCTAATTGGGTCATAGTAAAATGAAAAGGCAATAATTGTAATAATTTAATGACTCATTTCTAATACACTAGTATACACTCCAGCCGACAATCCAAAGATTCCAAACATTATGATTAAAATATCACGGATAAGCTTGTACTTCAGTCGACCGTAGCTGTCAGGATACCAGATGCAGATGTCGATGAGGCCGGGGAACACGATGGCCAGCAGTGACAGGCACAGCGCGCCCACCAGCGAGATGACGGGCCCAAGATTGGGTAGCGCTATTGCCAACAGAACTGCACACAATTTCAATCATTTAATTATTTGAATTGTAATAAATTGCTGACAGTGGATAATTTAAAAGAGATGTGGAAGTGACTACGGTCCGACAAATAATAAGTTATTTGTCAAAATAAATGTTTTTTAATACGAGCTATTATCGCTGACTGGGTCAAACACAAAAGGATGTTCATAGTCTTTCTGGTGGACTTTTGAGGGCTATGAAAGTTTATTTTCTTACTGAATCATTTTCGACATTAAAATGTACTCCTTTTTTATTGAATTGTATGATAAAAATCATGACTACATGTCCACAAGCTGTTTACTACTGGTCATAGAAAAGATTGGTTCTACATTTAACCTGAACTTTTTTTCCTGTGGTCAATAAATAAAAGCATGTGGACATGTAGTAATGATTTTTAGCATACAATGCAAAAATGGGTACCCCTTAATAGATAAGGATTAAATAAGAAAATGAAGCTTTATAGCCCGTAACTTTTGATTAGTCCACCGGAAAGATTCGAAACATCGTTTTTTGTTAAACCCGACTGTACTTTGGTACCATAACATTGTATTGTCTGCTAACCTGCTTTAATTGTTAATTTTTAATATATTTCATTTCTGTTAATAGGGATGACGACTACGTTGAAAAACTATTATTCTAATTAGTCCGTCAGTTAGATTATCTAAAATTAGACACGTATTTTTTCCTTTTTCAATTTAACTAAAATTGACGAAGATAAAGAACATCAAAGTTCCGGGGTGGGGGCTTGTGACGTCACTCCTAGGTAAGAATCGTACCTAGGAGTGACATTACGCGAAACTTGAACGCACTGTATTTTTGTCATTTTTGATTTGACGAACAAAAGAAAAAATACGTGTACAATATTTTTTCATAATCAGAAAGACGGACTAAATAGATTTTTTCAGTCGTCTAGCCTATTGTTACCGTTGTTAAAAATAAATGCTATGATACCTGCATAAGTATGTGAAGTTTCAGTTTATCCGAATAACGGGAAGTTAATCAAATTCAGCTTGCAAGATTTGACTCTAACATACAAACAAACATACATACGTGGCATGGTTCCTGAGTCGAGTACATGAACGACCAATACGTATATATGTATTTTATTAAGTATATAAATGTTTTTATCTACCTACTATATGTGTACTCTAGTACCCAAAACACAAGCTTTATTGAGCTTACTGTGGAACTAGTTTATTGAAGTATGATTGTATTTTATTTCTTTTCAACCGACTTCAATATTTCAAAAAGAGGAGGTTCTCAATTCGACTGAATTTTTTTTATTTTATTTTTTATTTTTAATGGATGTTCACTCATAACTCCGTCATTACTGAACCGATTTGAATTTTTTTTTTGTTTTCTAAAAGTAGACGGTTCCTGGTTGGTCCCGTTTTTTTCAAAATCCATTTCTGATGATGGGATCCATGAGGAACTGAGGGAACTCCTCAAATTTGAAAGGCACATGCATGCTGATTTGGGTGATTTCTTAAGAAACTCGAGCATTTCTTTACGAAAATCATCAATTTGGTGGAGTGGACCTGATGATGAAGACCAGGGATGGCAAAGTGGAACTGCTTCGTAATTCTCAGGACTATGATCCGATTTTAAAAAATATTTTTTTGTCTGTATATAGATGGTTTCAGGATTGTCCCGTTTTTTTCAAAATCAATTTCTGATGATGGGATCCATGAGGAACTGAGGGAACTCCTCAAATTTGAAAGGCACATGCATGATGATTTGGGTAGTTTCTTAAGACACTCGAGCATTTCTTTACGAACATCATCAATTTGGTGGAGTGGACCTGATGATGAAGACCAGGGATGTCAAAGTGGAACTGCTTGGTAATTCCCAGGACTATCGTCCGATTTTTAAAAATATTTTTTGTTCTGAAAATAGATGGTTCCAGATTTGTTCCGTTTTTTTCAAAATCAATTTCTGATGATGGGATCTATGAGGAACTGAGGGAACTCCTCAAATTTGAAAGGCACATGCATGATGATTTGGGTAGTTTCTTAAGACACTCGAGCATTTCTTTACGAACATCATCAATTTGGTGGAGTGGACCTGATGATGAAGACCAGGGATGGCAAAGTGGAACTGCTTGTTAATTCCCAGCTCTATCATCCGATTTGAGACATTCATCTTTTCTTTGTAAAGAAATACCTTCAAGATAGTCCTATTTGATTATAGTTCTATTTTGATGATGGGCTTCATGAGGGATTGAGAGAACTCCTCAAATTTTAACGGCACATGCATTCTGATTTGAGGGTTTCCTTAAGTAACTAAAACATTGTTTTGGCGGAGCCAAAATTTTGATGAACTTGATCTGATGATGAAGACCAGGGATCGCAAAGTGGAACTGGTTAATAAACCTAGCTCTACTTATTATCCTAGTTGTGACATTCATCTTTTTGATTTGATTTATATTCTGATGATGGAGTTCTAGAAGAATTCAGAGAACTCTTCAAATTTGAACGGCAGGTTAATTGTGATTAGAGGGTGTTCATAATTAGCTTAGGCATTTTCTTACTGTGGCCATCATTTTGCTGGAGTGGACCTGATGTTGATAATCAGGGATGGCATAATGAATATGCTCGTTAATTTACAGTCTGTCATCCAATTTAACACATTGTTATTTTGTTTGTTTAAAGGTCTACAAGGGAGTTCCGTTTGATTATACTTCAAATGTAATGATGGAAGCCCTAGGACATTAAGAAAGCTCCTCAATTTTCAATCGTACACGTGCGGTGTATTGGATATTTTTGAAGTAAACTGGCTAACTCAAACAAATTCTTAATTTCACTTTTACCGGGAACCAAATGAAGTCGTTTTTTTTTTCTTAAAAATTATACTTATTTATAATAAGAAAGGTATTTTTAACTATAGTCTGACAAACGAATAAATGTAAGTGGATATAAAATAAACTGTAAAACGATGTAAGAAAGGATCCCGAAGGCTTATTTTCGTCGTATGGGCCAACTTTTCCCACTTTATTCCAACGGGTAAGTTTCGGTAAATCAGTTAGTAGGGCAATGGGCGTGTATATATATCCCATCCTGGCATGGAGTTCGAATCTCGCGCAAGGACGTGTTATTTTCCTCTTTGCCAATTTTTCTAAGCATTATATAGTTTAGTTTATGTTAGCTTCTGTTGTCAAAAAGGTTTAGTGCATTATTTATGAGCTTTCTAGGGTCACTAATGTACAAGCACCATAATGGAATTGTACGTATGATAACTAATGTTATAGCCATATGGCCATATTCATTGACATTTTGTGTGCACTGGCCCACTAACTTTAGTGTCTATAAATAAATAGGAAATCTACAAGAAGAAGTCATCATCGTAATTACAGTGTACAGTCACGTCCATAAATATCTATACACTTCGGAACTTATTACAGGAGAAGAAGGGCGAAAATTGAATACAGTTGCATATATATTTATGAAGCCGACCGTACGTACGCCGAGTTTGCCTCGTCGGTAGACTGACGATGATAATACGCTGCAAATACAAGATGGTAATAATGAGAAAAGCGTTGAAAGATGGCAGAGCAAGCACCGTCCGTGACAAACGGAGCTGCAGTCATTAACGGTACTTCTCAAGAGAAAGTGAACAGAGTTTTGTAGCGCGAGAACATCAATCACGAGATTTGAAATGGAAACATAACCAAAAATAGCGTACAAGAGGGCAACAGACAAGGAGTATCAAGTATGAAGAATACGTAGACACCACAGCAGATCCGCAAAAATGATGGGGTGGATGCAGCCAACTTGGTAAAACTATTAATGAACTTAGTGAAAACTAGCAAGTAACTGGCCTGAAGGTAATACCAAATTAATTTTCTATTTTAAGTAATGTCATACCCGAATTTGGCTCTATGTCAAAAGGACGAATACACGTTTGGTTAAAAAAGGTTGAAGAATGTGTAAATTTATATCAATGAGGAGATGACTAACGTTAGCCGGTGTTGCCCGCGCCTGGTGTCAGGCTTTTCCCACGATATCATTTTCATGGTGCGAATGGAAAAATAAACTAAAAGATTATTTCCCAGTATTGATGTCTAGGTACGCGGAGCGGACTAACTGAGATGTTGTCATAAAAGGTAAAATACGCCATAAGAACTGTATTACTATAAAAAATAATTTGTTACACAGGTGTTAAATTACAGGTACCTAAGCATTATGTTGCCTGTTTGCTGCATGGGATAGAGAACCGTTCTCTGAGACTTGCTAAAGCCTTAAAATCTGACAAGCCTCATAAACTTCTAGAATAATTACAATTTGTGAAAAAGCTGTCTTGTAAACCAGTCAAACATATTTGGACAGGAGGTTTAATGTCCCAAGCAGGCAACGACTAGCAAAATCACTAGACCACAAACCAGTGAATCTGCAGGTAAGACATGTTATAATTGCACCAACAAGATACGGAAATATTCATTGTGCAATTTATTGGGACATATTAGTACCAACTGTTATAAATAAGTTAAGAATCTTTTAAAAATAATAGTGCCACAATTAAAAAGATTGTCTTGCTAGTGAATATTTATAGGTTACTAGCTTTTACCCGCGGCTTCGCCCGCGTACTAAACGTAATTTTCAACCGTTTACAAATAAGGAGGTTCTTAGTTGGGCCCGTATATTTGTATGTACATAATTATGTATGTTTGTCCGCTATTATTTTGCGTTGTTTTTTTTTTTTTTTTTTTTAGTGGCGTTGGTTGTTCGTTAGAAAGAACCTTTCGGATTCTCGGATATCGATTTTCATCATGATCAGATCATAACTGAAGAAATTCTAGACGATGGCCGTTTTTCTCAGTTTTAACTTCAGATTATTCATAAAGAGAACCTCGCGGATCCTCAGAAATCGATTTTAACACGATCGGATCAAAATCGAAATAATTCAAGATGGCGGCCGGATCTCGCAGTTTTTACTACAGATTCGTTACTGAGGAATCTCTCGGATCCCCAAAACCGATTATTATCAAGGTCGGATTAAAACTCAATAAATTCAAGATGGAGCCCCTTTTCGCAATTCTGATCAAGGACCTATTTTAGATTTAAGGTAGGTAGAGGTAGGTCGTTAGGTAAGTTACACTTACTGTATATATTTCCCATGTTGACCTTTTCACCCCATTGCGTACTCCTATTTACTCATTTCTCGTTAGGAATACTCTTGTGAATAAAATAGTCCAATAAATCTTGTTTCCCGATATACAATCAAATCCCACTTCACCCCTTTAGGAGGAGAATTCTGAAAAATCCTAGCTATTTCCCGCAGCTTCGCCCGCGTACAAAATATGTTCAACCATAACGTAATTTCAAAATCAAGTTGGCGGCTTTGATTCCTTATAAAGAACCTCTTGAAACCTTTGATATGTGAACTAACCGAGTACATATTACGATGAATTTTGACTCCTGATTCCTTTAGAAAAAACCTTTCGGATTCTCAGATATTGATTTCTATCACGATCAGATCATAACTGAAGAAATTTCAGATGGCGGCCTTTTCTCGCAGTTTTGGCTCCAGATTCATTGTAAAGAACCTCTCAGATCTGCTTTCTTATCTCGATTAGAAGCTGAATTCTGAAAAATCCTTTCTTAATGCACCCCTACACCTTAATAAGAAACCTACGTGCCAAATTTGAAATTCTAGAAACAGAAATAAACAACAAAACGACACTCATATTGATATTTTGAGATTTTAACCCCATCGAACCCCAACAGGGAAGATGGTGTATCTTACGTCCACCTCATTGGATTTTAAAATGGTTGTTGTTTTTGATTTCAGCGACCCGATAAACCATAAAAACGATAATCATGTTGTTTTTTGACTTTGTTACCCCTTTTTCCCTCTTAGGCGTTGAATTCTCAAAAAATCTAATACACGTCTGTACTCATTTCTTTTCAACCGACTTCAATATTTCTAAAGGAGGAGGTTCTCAATTCGTCTGATTTTTTTTTTAATGGATGTTCACTCATAACTCTGTCATTACTGAACCGATTTGAATTTTTTTTTTGTTTTCTGAAAGTAGATGGTTCCAGGTTGGTCCCATTTTTTTCAAAATCCATTTCTGATGATGGGATCCATGAGGAACTGAGGGAACTCCTCAAATTTGAAAGGCACATGCATGCTGATTTGGGTGATTTCTTAAGAAACTCGAGCATTTCTTTACGAAAATCATCAATTTGGTGGAGTGGATCTGATAATGAAGACCAGGGATGGCAAAGTGGAACTGCTTGGTAATTCAAGGGAGTTCCGTTTGATTATACTTCACATGTAATGATGGGAGCCCGGACATTAAGAAAGCTCCTCAATTTTCAATCGTACACGTGCGGTGTATTGGATATTTGTGAAGTAAACTGGCTAACTCAAACAAATTCAAAATTTCACTTTTACCGGAAACCAAATGAAGTCGGTTTTTTTTCTTAAAATTTATAGAAATACTTCCTTCTACATCTTTAGAAATACTCTTGTGTAGTTTTGAATAAAATAGTTTAACTTATGTTTCCCCATACATAGTTTGTACCGTCATTTCTCCCCCTTTGGAGGTGAATTTTGAGAACTCCTTTCTTTGTGCACCTCTACGCCTTATAAGGAACCTAAGTGTTATGTTTGGAATCTATAGAACCAGAAATAAACAACAAAACGACACCCATATTTATATTTTTAGAGTTCGACCCCCTCGCGCCCCAACAGGGAAGATGATATTTCACAATCGCCACGTTAGATTTTAAAATCGTCGTTGTTTTTGTAATCAGCGACCCGATAAACCATAAAACGATACCCATGTTGTATTTTTTACTTTTTCACCCCTTTTCCCCCTTAAATGGGTTAAATTGACAAAAAACCTGAAACACGTGCTACCTCATTTATCTTTATAAATACTCCCGTAAAGTTTCAAATGAAATAGGCCATCAAATCTTGTTTCCCCATAAAAACTTTGGACTTCCAAATCACCCCCTTAGGGGTTGAATTTTGAAAAATCCTTTCTTAGTGCACCTCTAGACTTTATAAGGAAGGAATCTCTAGGACCAGCGGTTTGGGCTGTGCGTTGATATGTCAGTCAGTCAGTCAGTCAGTCAGTTAGTCATTCAGTCAGTCAGTTTCTTTTTTATGTATATAGATAAAAACACCTTTTTTTGTATTTTGATGAGAAACCTTTATACATAAAATAAAGTCTCTAGCTAAACAGAAAACCTTCCGTACAAACTTTCAACACCCTTTTCACCCTTATAAGGGTCGAATTTTCGAAATCGCTGAAACTACTTTTTTTAAACTCTAATGAGGATTCTTTTCACAAAGTTTGTAGTCTATAACTAAAAGGGAAACGATTCCGCCATACAAACTTTTAATACACTTTTCACTCCTTCTGGGGTTGATTTTTCCAAAACGCTAAAATTACTTTTTTTGTATTTTAATAACAAACCTTTAAACCAACTTTTGAGTCTCTATCTAAAAAAGAAACTTTCTTCCATACAAACTTTCAACCCCGAGTTAACCCCCTTAGAAGATGATTTTTTCAAAACCCCTTCTTATTCGTTACCTTCGTTAAACACTTAACGTAATGTGAAAATTTCAGGACCATACGTTTAGTAGTTTCGGCTGTACGTTGATCAGTGAGTCAGTCAGTCAGGACTTTTCCTTTTATATGTATAGAAGATAAATGGCATGTAGGTTATTTATCGTATGGCTTTTACACACTGGTATTTACATACTATATAAGTATTACACATTAAATTAAACAATAACGAAAAATTTCAATTTATAAATTTGCAGATATATGTACATTGTGTAGGTGACAATATTATAGCGCAAATTGGTGTAGTAGATATTAATATTAAGATACAGGGAATTTTAGACTGTGCTGAGGCAAACATAGTTATATTATACAGAAAAAATTATAGTTTAAAAAACTAAAAAACACGCTTTTAGCACGCACTAAAAATTACAAAATAATTTGGACATTTACCTCTAGTTTGATGACTCAAGAGTTTTCCCTTTGCCAATTCTTCATTAGATCGCAGGTAAATATAAACAATTTCAGTTCGTGATTAATGATAAATAATTATCTATGCGAAATGGTTATAAGTAGGTAATCATCTTTATTAAATATTTACTATGATTTATTTTGAAAGAAAGCGTGGAGCGTTTATGTAATTTTTACTCTTTTTTGGCGAAACGTTTTGCCCGAATGATTAAATGTCCGAATTATTTTGTATTTTTTAGTGCGTGCTAAAAGCGTGTTTTTTAGTTTTTAAACTATTATTTTTTTCTTGTAAATAAGAAAACAGGCGAGCATAGACTATGCGTTGATTACCACGCATTAAGTTATACCAAAAGATAATCGGATCCTAAGGATCAGCCGCTCGACGATCAGCTGGACATATTCGCAGGTCATTGTATATTTATAACCTTGGTCTTAGCCTCCGTCTACTATCAAATATCCATCGCAGAATAAAAGGTCGCGCAGGATAAAAGTTAGTTTGTGAAACCTGACCTGACGGACAACATAATTTCAACCGTACCTTTCGGTGTAGCAAATGCGCCGTCCGTGTTTCAACGTGCAATGAACAAAATACTTACCAAAGCACAGCTTAAGTATGCTTTAATGTTTGTATGGACGACGTATTGATCTCTGCATATTCCTTCGATGAGGGCCTCGGTTATTTAAAAGAAGTTCTTGGCCTTCTTCAAGCAGCTGGTTTAACTCTCAAGCTTTATAAGTGTTACTTCTTTTACATAGAAATATACTTCTTAGGATTTCGTCTTAATAGCGAAGGCATTCGTCCTGGTACAAAGAAAACGGACACTCTATCTATGTTCCCAATACCAAAGAACGTGCACTATTTGAGACGCTTCCTTGGCTTAACGAGTTTTTTCAGGCGATTAGTTATAAAAGCAAAGCCCTTTGCTCTTATAGCTTGTCCACTTACCGACCTTCTTAAGGCAAAATTTAAATGGAGATGAGAGAATGAGGACGCGCTGGCATTTGCAACCCTAAAACAAAAATAAGAGCGACCTATACTGGCTTTATATGATGCTAAATTAGAGACAGAATTGCATACCGATGCACCCAAATATGGCATAGCGGGTATCTTGATGCATCGCTGATCTAATGGATTATTTAGGCCTGTAGAACACTAAAGTCGTAAAAAGAAAGCTAAAGGACAGATAATGCATTTTTGTGAACTTGAGACTGTAGCTATCATCATTGAGTAGATTCCGTGTATACCTTTTAGGTATACGGTTTGAAATAGTTACTGACTGTGTAGCGCTACGAACGACACTGATGAAGAGAGATCTTATTCCTTGAATCTCCCGGAAGTGGGTGCAGTTTCAGAAGTGCGATTGCGAGATTCAGTACAGAGTGGGAGCACAAATGGCCCGTATGTATGTTCTCAGTCGGAGTCCTGTCACTGAGCCTACCCCAGGAGATGATATACACGTGATTGACGTCCTACAAATTAACGTAAAAGACTTAATATCGACGGTTCAAAGTAACGATGATGAGATTCGTAGAATTAAAGGGATATTACAAGATAAAAACACCAAACTGGCCGCTGATATACATAAAAAAAAATCAACTTAAAGGAAATTATGTGAGGAAATTACGCTAAGTAGAATTTAGAATTGATTGTGGTATATTTTGATTTCCTAAGATGCGACGTTTAAAAAGTACGAATCGTAAAATTGGAAATACCATCCCACATTCTTCACGCAGATCACCCAAGACCATTTGTTCGCTCAAAGTGAGGCATTATGTATATTTTAGTAATAATAGACGCATTCACAAATTATATCAACTAAACTAAAACTGCTATTCGAGTCTTCAAGGAACATTTTAGCTAGTTTGGTACACCTACTGTACCGTATATTTGATTACTGATAGAGGGTCTCGCTTCACAAGTAATAAATTTAAATATTTTACAGAAAGTTTAGGCATAAAGCACATATTGAATGCAGCAGCAACTCCTAGAGCAAACGTACCGATGGAGTGTTATAATGGAACGATTACCAAATCATTGTACACTAAATGTCATGATCAGAATGATAGCTCTTGGGATTAACACGTAGGCACTGTAGGCAACATACATACATAAGAAAGCAACAGGTAAAAGCTCCCCGGAACTCTTGTTTAGATTCAAATGAATTACTTCTACAAAAAATATAATCGGAAACGTCGTCAATGAGACGCTAGAACCTCTGACAGACGAAAGATTACAAACTAGTGATTCAATACAACTGCAACCAGAGTCAACAAAACGAATATTTGATAAGCAAACAGCAGGAAGCGTGGCACCAAGTATAACGTAGTTAGGGTTGAAAGGAATATTATTCGATACAGATCACGTAGGAAAATCCAAAAATAACGCTTAAATTGCATGGTCCATAACTACCGTATTGTAAAAATATTTCCCAACGATAGATTTGTTGTGGAGGATACTCCTCGTATAAGAAAAGGAAAAGATCGTTATGTAAATGTTGTGGCCTTGAACAAAATTCATCCTTGGCATTTTAAAGATTTAGATATAGAGACCAGTGAAAACGTCATAAGTGAGGGTATAGAGTCTGGTGATAATGGTGAGTAATGATCTATGTACCAAGATTGTAATAATTATTTGCCTGGATAAAGCAAATTCAATATTATGTAAGTAAAACTAATATTAATATGAGCAGTTATGTGATGTTAAAAGGGTTCTAAATATTTATTCAGAGCTATTCATGATAAAGATGATATATCTATTCACATTAATCAGTTCTAATTAGTGTAGTAAATTTAAACACATAAAAGAGGTTTTTTATGTGTATCACATTTATTTTGAGATGTGCATGTACATGTCGTCATGACAGATTATCTGAAGCAGGTCATACGTGTATTGGCAGACTGTCTAGAGCAGGCTTCAAAGGCAGACCGGCAGAGCCGCAAGGCAGACTGTAAACATTCAGGTGAATACAGTTGTTTGTAGATCGTTTAGGCATTCAGGTGAATCTGAATATAGAGGTTGGCGGACTGTCCAGTCTAAGCCATCAAGGCAAATTGTCTGGAGCAGGCTGTAGGATTTCAGGTGATTAAAGATTATATATAGCAATGTAATTCATAAAATTATATGTACTTAGGCGATGTAAAATTGATATTTGCTAATAACACTATATATTAATTGTTAAGCCCATAATTATCTCCTGTAACTATAAATAAGATAATTTGATGTGATATTTGAATGTGAGACTTATAAGACTTGATTCTAATGATCTCTTATTACTTAAAATAAGGTGAATTGATGTGATATAATATTATGAGTTATTTATAACTTATAAGACTCAAAGTCAGACTGATCTCCTATTTCTATAAATAAGGTAACTTGATGTGATAAGATATGAGAGATAGGACTTAAATCTATAATTGTTAACAGTAAGGTAAATGTGACCTGTGATAGTCACTGGTTGAAATGGAACACTAAATAAACTATAAGAATGTATATGTATAATTTAAAAGAAACTATAGTTGTTTGTTAGCATAAACTCATGACAGATTGTTATTGTCAAAACTGAATTTGTTACTTGTGGTTACTTATTAAGCGATAATAAGTAATGTGCTAAGCAATGTGTAATTTGTAGTGAGAAGGTCACTCATTAAAGAGGATGGCCGAAGTTGTAAGCACCATACTTGTATAAATAGCTAATTTCCTATATATGGCATTATGCAATAACATATTTTATGCCACACCTGGCCATAAAGTGTCTTTTTTCCGCACGCTACGCGTACGGGAAAAGCCGATTTCTGCCCAAGTGTAGGCATAAAATGATGTACCTAACACGTGAGGTAATAAATAAAGCCCTTGATCTCATATTTACGTCCCTCGCTTGCAGCTCGGGTCGCAAACATCTGCGATCTCGGCCTTTCTTTGTTTTACCACACTAGTTAGGTAATGTACTATTTCAACACACTTGCTCGTAACGAGGTTCTTATCGTACCGCTTTTAGGCTCATAATCCTAGATATTAAAGACGCGTGCTTTTTCATTATATTATTGAACTAGTGTTGTAATCAGATAAC
Organism: Lathronympha strigana; assembly: GCA_949128165.1. Classification (NCBI taxonomy): domain Eukaryota; kingdom Metazoa; phylum Arthropoda; class Insecta; order Lepidoptera; family Tortricidae; genus Lathronympha; species Lathronympha strigana. Next base: position 25,702,061 of record OX421901.1, on the reverse strand, counting down.
CCCATCAAATTAAGTTTGTACCCTACGAGACTAAGTTACGAACACAGATAATACATTCAAATTTTGTCCGATTGGAAATATTTTTTTTTCCAAATAAAGTACACTGTTTTAGCCGCATAATAACTTATGCTTTAAAAAGCAATATCTCCGTATTTAGTTGAATACATGGATTAAAACCATCTGGATTATTGAATATACGTGAAATTGTATTAAATTATCCAAAATTCACAATAATTTGTGCTTCAAACATAAATAATTTCATTTTTTATTCTGGCTGTTTGGCGGGCCTTTGCCTCAAATTTACGCGCGCAACGCGATTCGAAAAAAATACACCAATGGCGCGCCGCGGTAACTTATTTACGTAAATCATTTTTTATGGTTTTCTCGCTTTATTATTAGGTATGATAAAATGCAACTATAAGAGAATTAGAAGTAAAACTATAACAATATGTGGATTAGGCTCCTCTGAAACGACAAAACGCGGGTGCTATCATGAAAATCTAGTTGTACTTAATAGTGATAAATATACCTACTTTTTTGTGACGTTTGGGCCTTAGCTTCGGGATGTATTAGTTGAAAATATTTTCATCAACCGACGTCGAAAAAGCCTCGCAAGAAGCTTCAAGTAGTCAATAAAGGTTAGTGAAACTCATATGCTAATTACCATGTAGGCATTCTGACATGATTCTGACAATTAAGTTAACGTAATTAACAAAAGTTAATAACCTCGAATTAAATTTAGATTTTTACTTACAAGTGTGTTGAAAAATGTCGTATGACACGTGTGTGCATGGCCATTATACACATCGGCTTCCTTATTGCGCACTCACTTTCAGCTCGCGCGCACTATACCGCCTCGTGTATAATGACCATCATAGCACACGTGTATCACAATGTTTAGTGTGCACTCACCCTCTTAGTTTAGTGTCTATGATCATAGACTTAATTTTTGCCTAGAGCTGTCGGGAGATATTTTTGGGGGATTGAGAATTGTCACTACGGATTGATAATATGGCTGCAATTTGTATCGGATTTCGGTCTAAATTTACCAATAAACGATAGTAAACTTCAAATAATAGGTAGTTTAATTTTATACTAAGGACGGATGTTACGGTGCTTTTGTCGGAACCGAAGCTGATACCGAAGTTTAAAAAAATGTTTTATACGAAACCGAAACCGGATCCAGAGGTGAAGATGGAGAGCTATACCCGGAGAGAGAATCCGAAACCATTTTGTACATTTAGGCACGTGCCGCGCACCGCGGCTGCTAGGCTTCCGCTCCGGTATAACCTCCGGTTGAAATCAATCCGGAGGCACGGAACCGGAGGCGTGAAATCGACCAAAAGTTTCGGAAGTTCCTGAACATCCCTATCAGTAAGCTAGATTGCGTTTGACTAAGCTAAAACATTAAATTTGATAACGGAACGCTAATAATCAGTTTTATGTTTTAATTGTGTTTTATTTAGGTAGTTCTTATGTTAAGAAAGCACTTACCAGGTATTACGACTAATATCACGCGCAAGAAGTAGTCGAAAAACCGTGCTTTTGCGCCTCGATATTTCTTCTTCAATGAATTCCAAATAAGTATATACGCTACGAAGTTTTGCAAAGGATGTGATAGCGCTATAGCTAATGCTAACATTACTTTGGCCACTTGTGCTTTCCTGTAAATGTTAATTTATGTAATAATAATTTGTTTAATGGGCATAAAATAATTACAATACATTAAAAAAGCTAACTTTTCATTTTTTGGTAGGTTAAGTGTGATAGAGGCTTGAATATCCGCGCCGTATTTCATATAACCAAAAATTCCAACTGTGCAATACATGGTTAATATCATTGCCATTGCAACATTGAGAAGCCCGAAACATCCTACAAACCTTTTAGGTTCTTCCATATTATATTCCAATGCTAAAATCTGAAAACGGCAAATTATTTAATGATATTATGACATTAATCATACGGGTTTCTATTGCGCGACACCTTGCACTTTGTGACTATACGCTGACACTTGACACTGTTGGTGGTTCTAAGTGGATTTAGACCATACATAACAGGGCACATTGGTAATATTGGGTAGAGGAGAAAGTTTCTCCGTATTTTGCATACAAAAAGTTATTAGTAGGTACCTACTCCGGGAAGCCCAGGCGGGCTGTAAGGTACTATGGAAATCCATTACGACTATAGGCTTACTAATACAGCTCATTAAGTCTTAAGTATGCTGGCAATGCTGGCATATAATATCATCATCATCATCATCATTTCAGCCGAAAGACGTCCACTGCTGGACATAGGCCTCCCCCAAAGATTTCCACAATGAAGGTCGCAGGAGTCCGCTGGATGCGGGGGGCGCAGGACCGGTCATTGTGGCATATAATATAATATTACGAGCGTGTGATTTTTTTATATAAATACTTTTAGTTGTTGAGGGAGAGGATGTGTATCGTAGCATTTCTCGACACTGCGGGGAAATGACGAGGAGCGCCAGTAAGATAAAGCTGTGGTAGATGCATAGCTAGTCACTAAAATTGAAGAGACCCACCACTCCGACTGCCTCGAGGGCAAACAGCGTCATTCCCACAAACACCGGCAAGTCGATCAGACTCTTTGGTTGTGTCATTTCATGTTCAAGTTTTAGGTCTTCCTCCATCAAGTAGTAGAACACGAGAATGAGACCCAAAAGTGTTATTATATTTGATATGAACGATATCGGTGATAGAAGTTTAAGACTCTTAACCATGTTGAGAAGGAGTAGTGGGATGAATCCTAGTAATATATGCAGTCTTATTGAAATTTCGTACCCATAGTAATCGCACACCTGTAATTATAAAGATCGGGTCAATTATTACTAAAAGAAAGAAACGTTAATATAAAACTATAGATAATATAACAAAGCTTATTAACCTGTTTTATGTTTTCTGCTACAAACACGCTGTAGACGCAACACAGACCAAGTTGCCAAGTGATTAGAACGAAGTTCACAAACTTGCCCAAGCACATAGCCATTCTATGGAGAAACGTAGGACCCAACAGCACAGCAGTCCTTATGGAGCGCGAGTACGACATGTAACCTTTCTTATCACGTTTACACAGGAAATATTGCGCTGCGATCTACGATCAAATTGGTTAAAATAAATCAATTATTTAATGTACGTGTACACAGATACATTTTTGATCAATTCATTATTTGAAACAAAAGCACACGAATAGGAATTTGATAATACACATGAAAAAAATGGTTGACAGAACCTAAGAACACTTTATGCCTATCATTTATAGTGACAGAACCTAAGAACACTTTATGCCTATCATTTATAGTATAGTTGTTTAATCGTCTATCGTATCTCTCGTTCAGAATTTCATGGGCAGTTTATGAACGAATTCAATCATAAATTGCCCTTTTGAACGCGTGAGTGGGGCGCTTATTTTACGAAACGGGACAGCCATGACAGACGATAATACACTCTCACATCAATTTAACCTTAAGCCACCTGATTGTATTCATCTAGTAATTATTATGAACTTAAGTAACAACAACATAATATATATTTTATTTTATTTTATTTTTATTTTATTTATTCAATAAGTTAACACGACATTACAGCATACGCCAATGCGTCATGAAACTAAGACAAATACAAACATAAAAACAAATGTAAACATCGTCATGAAAAACAAATTTAATATATACTAACGAGCATATGTATGCAATATGTAGCAAATGATCCAATCACGATTAAACCAATGGTGCCTGCGATAATGCCCATGCGTCTAAAGCCATCAGGCATTGCGAGGATCCCGGCACCTATACTACCTTTCATCATGTGTATCATGGTTTCCGAATAACTGTAAAAACAATAACTTCATTTAAAACTAACTACTACTATGTTTTTTTTGTAAAACTATGCTTTATATTTTAGACTTAACGTATAGAAATAAACTTGTGTATGTCGCGATGACCATTAGCCTTACTTCATGTGCTAATTTCGGACGCATATATATACTCAGATATCAGGTTTAACCCAATCACTAAGTACTCAGCGCGCCGTTGAATACCTACGTAGATGCATAAGTAAGGATCCAGCCACACTAGAACGACATATTCAACATTACTAAAGGCCTAAATTGCTTGCAATCGAAACAATTTCTGATCGTCCCTTGAAATGTTTTAAATGATCTAGATCTGACACGCCACTGATTTAACAAATGAAATACAACATTATACTAAATACATACCTACATGATAAATAGGAGAGTCGTTTTGTAGTTTTAATAAGAAGTAGGTATTGAAACGACATAATTTAACAGCATAAGACAATACCATAAAAGTATTTTGTTAGTTTTTGTAAAACACTTATTTAAACTCCCGATTATCACACAATATAGGTATATTCACTAAAACGGGGCTTAATCGCGTAAAACTTAGAAAACGAATCTCCGAAGTTTTTTTATGTGCAGACTACTACATGTTTAACACTCACGAGGTAGGTTTCTCGACTTTACGATGTTTATGGGGATCATATCCGCGCACTGATCCTGTAAACACCCATACTTATTTTCATTACAGAACAACAGTGGACAAAATGATCATTAAATGTAAAGCTTGTGCTTTACCGTCATCTCCACCATCGTCTCCAGAAATAGCGTCTATCACGCCACCCATAAACTCGTAAATAAACATGGTGCCAGTTCCTTTTGGCTTATGTACTCAGAAAACCTTAACTAACTTAATTAATTTTATTTTACTTATATTGAGAATTTTGTTACATAAATTGTTATGGTTCTGATCATAGGCCCAGGACACGTATTATGATGTGGGTAACATCAATTTGTCATGCCAATGTCAATTTGTATCTTATGTGTATAGAGGATTTCAATTTGAGTGATCTATGTCTCTATACCAAAATAGAGTTTGTGTGCAAAGTGAATACGTGCGGCAGAAACCTTTGTATTAAACCAGACGTAGTAGCAATTGACAAGCCTACCCCTCTGCCCAAGCCCCCCGTCATCAAATTCAACATCAAAGTCATACACCCATCTCTTACTTCCTTACCAAGTAAAGAAAGTGTCCAAAAGAAATGTATATATGTTTGTTTTTTCGCCGATTCCATAGGTTGTCACAGTTTTTCCTGACCTCACTCTGACTCAGTTCATCCAAGCAGCCGAATTAAATACATCGTTTTTAGTTGGTAGTCGGTATCAATGCATTACAACTTAACTTAGTCGCATATTTTGACAGTAGTTTTTTCAAATGTCGTAAAAGGCGTGTAAAAAGGTTAAGACTTACGACATTTCAAAAATCCACTGCGAATTTCAAGGCCGCTCCAAACTGGTGACATTTGACAGTTGTTGTACTCCTTCCATGCTTTATAGTACTAGTTCCATTCTTCCGTGCCTCTGCCCATTGCATTTGACAAGCATATGTATAGACTGACGTTTATCTAACATAGCTAATTGTACATTCCGTGCTACATTGTATTATATGCTCAGTGATTCCGTGCCCCTCCTCAGCAAAAATCGGGAGACATTTTTGTATAGAAAATGACAGACATTGCCAGTCTGGCTGATTAAATAGTCAAAGGCTGAAACGGATACTAACATTGAATTGCATAGACATATTAAAACAATATACCAAGTCTATCAAGTTTGACGTTGTCCCCGTAACTATGTTTGTTTGCCTTGCAGTTGAACGCAAGAGGCAGCGACACCACGTTTCGTTATTGTTATGAGTGGAAGGTGATACAAATGTGAATTAGTATAATGATAACTTGTCTGGTACCAGGGTGCAGTAAACGCCAGGGAACCCTCACGGAAAATAATGACGTTTCCATCCACCGGTAAGTTATTGAGTCAAAAGTGTCTGAAAATCTAATTGAATATATATGAAATGTATGTGTAGTTTAGTGAATCAAATATGCTTACTTGCATTAATAACGTAATTATAAATAGCGGGATCCCATATTAAGATACTGGATAGTGTTGCACTAAAAATACTTATTGTGACATCGATAAAAGTCGACAGCAAACTTTGAAAATGTATGGTGATGTAAATGTAATCAAGCCAATCTAGAACAAAGACAGCAATGGATAAAAAATATCAAAAGTTCTGATAAAGTGGTGGCAAGCAAAGAATGCAGTGACTAACAAAGCATCATAGTTTTTTAACTTACCTTTATATAATCGTCATCGACGATGATGGCCACTTTTTATCGCCCATTGTGAAGAACAGCCATAAGGGTTCCTAGTTGCGATAATAATTATTATTATTATCGACCAAAGCATACGATGAAAACTGCACCACACTAGTAGTAATGACGTTCTGTAAACTCTATTGTAAGGATTGCGTAGAGTCAAACCACGTTATCTCTTCTAAGCATATTGAACATGAAACTTCTATGAAATTATGACGTTAACTTAACACTTTCAAAGGCAGTGTTCTCACAATTTAGAAAAAAGAACCGCTTGTGTTGTGTCATCCGGGAATCGACTCATTTAATTTTTTTTAAATTAAACTTGCGTTTTTATTACACCAATCCATAAATTCAAGTTCAAATATAACACTTGTCCAAGAGGCATTAGATATTAAACTTGTCTTTCGCTAGGCATGTCCATAAAAAAAGGAATATTCAATGTGGGAAAAAAATTATGGGCCCTTAAGGGAAAGAGCCCTAAATGTTTTGCTACCTTATTTTACTCAAAGGAAATATTCAAATATTTTTATAAAGGAACAAAATTGCATTCATGGTTTTTTTTAAATTTGCTTATGACACCAAGTAAATCGTACCAACTAAAAAAAAAATAAAAAAAATTGAATCGTGTTAAGACGTCATGGTAAGGCTAAGTAACCCATATAAGGCCCACCTTTTTTTAAGTAGGTAATGTAGAAAGCCTATGACAGTTTAAAGGAAAGAAAATGTTTCTTAGTCATTTATATTTCATAATCAAAGAATGAATAGTCGGTTTGTTTAAATAACATTGCGATCTATTAAATATAACCCTTTTTTAAAGTATCCTCTGGGGGTTATTCGGACCCCTGTCTCCTAAAAGAGCCCATACCGGGCCTTGTTATTGCATATCTAAATTTCTTGTTTATTTTAATATCACAATTCAGGCTTATTAAAATAACAACAAATTAAAATACAGACAAAAGACAAATAAAAATTACAAAGTGAACTTATAAATAAAACTAAAAATAACTACCTATAAAAAAAAATTGCCCCAAATCGCTGCCTAGTCGAAGCGTGCCCAGAATGCTGGCAGCATTGCCACGTTGTATGGCAATGCTGATCCGCTGTGCAAGATATGACCCACCCAGCCCTCTGGTCACGCGTCGCTTCAATTATCCTGTGGCTGCATCCTTTTAAAACACTGTGGGCGCTTTCCCCCCAAGGCCCCAGAGTCTCAACCCCAAACGGCATCCAATATTTATGGATGCATACTTGCGACGCTTGATGGCCTGGGCCGAATTCGGAATTCAGTATTTCCTTTGGAATCAAGTTAATAAGAATAAAAAGAAACACAAACAATCATAAAACTCAACAAAATAACAAAAAAAGGTTAACAATAGGCATCCTTGAAACTTTATAGGAACGATATACTTCATAAACTTATGCAATTTTTTATCTTACTTTAGAGCAAAACAAAATAATTAAATTAAATTAATCAGAGAACAGAATGTAATCGAAATTTTGTTCGCACAATTGTATGAATTGTGTGAATCAGTATTGAAAATGTTAGAAATTATTTTAAATTTGCATGTAAATATATACCTTCAGGTATAAAAAAAATCATACAAAAAAAAACTAAGCACAAAGTTAGATGTTGATGTATGACTCAATTTGAAGACGTAGCGCATTTGCAATCTTTATCAATTTCAGTAGGAGGTCCCGCACATATCTCGTGGAACCAGGCAGAACACAGTTAACGTTACCTCATGTCCAAAACGACATCTTTTTTTGCATGGCAAAACCAAATCCCAGCTGATGACTGTTGCCTTCCCTTTTTCTAGCCTCTCCAGATTCCAAACATTTACCTACATCCTGGACTGGAGGTAATGTATCCTTTAATATTTCATAATAATGCCCAGGTCTATTTCTGATGGGCCTTTTTAGGGTAGAGAATAGGGTTTCTGATCGAGATTTCTCGAACTCGAGACAACTCGAGAATTTTGGTTTCATTCGAGACGAGAAAAAAATGTCCATGACTCGAGAATTCTCGAGTCATGCGCGGCGGGCACGCGCCTTTTCGCCCCGTACAACTAGACTTAAAGAAAATTAACTTTATTTAATTAAGAATAATAAACACAGAACTTTTATTATTTTGTTTTTATAAGTAATACTTCTTCATTACAGTAGGCCCAGTAGGGTAAGTTGGTTCTATGTTAAAGTCGTGACAAGGGCTTCTAATCACGATTTTTTGAATTCAAGACAACTAGCTACACTTTTTAGCTACATTTTATATGAGATAAAAATTATCGGAAGTCAAGAAGTATCAAGTCTTCTGATGGACGGAACATCAAAGTTAATTTCAGATGTGACAGCCTTAATGCTCAACTCGTGGTTCTACATCAAAACGACTTTTCCAGCTGTCTATTTATCAATTTTTCTTACAAAAATTATACTCATTATGGTTGAACTACCCCGAAATGTCAACTATTCAAGACTCGGATGAAGTCGGCGGTGACGATGATAATTCTATCAGAAATTGGAATCTGAAACTGCAAACAACGTGCAATATCTAAAGAATATTATATATTTTTATAACAAATATGATATCTGTTAAGAGTTCAGAAATAGCCCACTGAAAAACATCTTACAAAAGCATGTAGGTACCTAACAGAAGATTCTGTTGATGCTGAAAGAAGCTACACTGAAACTCATTCCGTATTTTTTTCTTTTATATTTTATTTATTCTAAAGACAATCGACGTAACAATCTTCCAGTCCTGTACTTAACTTGATCTTCGTGTTAAATGGTAATAATGTACGGGATCCCAAGCTGGTGATACGGGAAAGATTCCTTACTATTGAAATTAGGAACCTTTTGATTTGAATAGCTACGCGTAAGAACCTAGAGAAGTATCGCTTTACCTGGCGAGAATGAGAGGATTTTCAAACTTTTGAATGGCTTATATTAATTCGATGGAGGCAGACTGCGATGTTTTTTGGCTGTGCTGGACATCGGCTATGTCATGTGTAAGGAATATATGGAATAGGTACTCCGTTTTGTTAGCCCATCGAATGGGAGTACACGTTCTGCCCAGTGACAACGAGTGCTTTAAAGGATAACTGTCTTAACTCTTTAGCGGTTAAGACTGGATAAAATGCTTAATTCAAACCTCATCGCCAATTCATAGTTATGAAAAAGTTATATATAAAGAAAACATATAAAAAGATGTCGTTATAGGTTGGTTTATTTTAAGAGGTTTTGCTTTAAAAGAGTAACAATATTTTAACAATGAATACTTACGGTGGTATACGAAAAACATTAAAATTACTATCCTCCAAAAAAAGACTCGAGACTCGAGAAGACTCGAGAAATTGGGCTCGAGATTTCTCGAAACTCGAGAATACAAATGGGCCGAGAAGGTATAGGTATAGGTATAGGTATACGCGGGCTAGTTTCCGCAACTCGACGTCAAATGATGCGCCTATTTTGCGTGGTGGGTTGCCGGCACTACTCCTGCCAACCCAGCTCTTCCAGGAAGCCTAGCAGACCCTTGATGTTGCCGACGACTTCCGGGAGAGACCTCGGTGTACCGAGGTATTTTGCCCGGTAGTTTGCCACCCCAGTGCATTCGATGATGACGTGGGCGGCTGTTTCTTCTGCCTCCAAGCAGGCCCTGCAGAGTGCGCTGTCTGTAACACGCAAAGTATGCAAGTGTTTGTTGAATAAGGCATGACCTGTTATGGCGCCAGTCAGGAGACGGAGCTGGGGCCTTTTCAGCTGTCTCAGCCTCCGCGACAGCCCGGGGGTGATTGTCGGGAGGGCTAACCTTGTTTGCCTGCAGGTTCCTATGTTAGACCAGTATAGTTGGTGTTTTACCCTGGTGTCTTGTTGGAGAGTGCTCCGCAGCCAGGCGAATGGCAGGGGTATGATCGGTTCTGGTCCTACCACGACCGTCTCCGAACCTTCCCTCGCCAATATGTCTGCTGCATCGTTCCCTCGCGAGTTGCTGTGCCCCTTGATCCATTGTAGAGTTACGTGATTGTTCTTACATACCTCCGACAGGATTGTGTGGCACTCGTGGACTAGTCCCGAGGTTAAAGTGTAGCCTTGTAGGGCCTGTAGTACTGATCGACTGTCAGAGAGTATGCGGATTGGGAAATCCGTTACCTTCCTTGCGACGATTGCGTGTGCTGCCAGTATAATGCCCAAACACTCCGCCTGGAAGACAGTGTTATGTGCACCTAGTGGTGTAGAGATGTGTATATTTAGGTCCTCAGAGAATACTCCTGAGCCAGTGCCCGACCTTGTCTTTGATCCGTCCGTGAAGATTCTCAGCTCCCTTGGGTTGAGGCCTTCCCGGGGGTCTTCATGTAATTGTATCTTGTATTTCTTATCGAATATGTATTGCCTGGGTATCTTATCAGTTGCTGCCTCTATGAGCGGCTCCTTACCTATAGCCTCGTAGAGGATTTCGGTGTGGGGTACCCGAGGCAGTCTCCAGAGGTTCATCTTCTTAAGACGTACCGCCGCGGCCAGTGCCTCCTGTTGTATAAGGAGGTGTAGCGGCGGGAGGCACAGTAGGGCTTCCAGGGCAGCGGTTGGTGTTGTCCGCATGCATCCCGTGGCCGCCATACAGGCCAATCTCTGCAGTCTTTGTAGTTTGGCCTCCACCGTGGACAGCCTGGTTCGTGGCCACCAGACTATCGCACCATAGCTTATTATAGGCCTTATTACCGCCTGGTATAGCCATAGAGTGATTTTCGGGGAAAGTCCCCAGGTCTTACCTACCATTCTACGACACTGCCAGAATGCGATTGTAGCTTTTTCAATTTTGTTGTTAACATGTTTGCTCCAATTCAACTTACTGTCAAGTAGTACTCCCAGGTATTTTACTTCAGTTGCTAGTTGGAGTTCTGTATTGAACAGTTTGGGCAGCCGAAAGTTGCCCAGTTGTCGTTTGTTGGTGAACAGTACTAGTTCAGTCTTCCTGGGATTAACTGTAAGCTCGTTTGCGGTGCACCAGCGTTCCACGATGGCTAGTGCAGAGCGGGTGACATCGCATATCGTACCTGTGTGATTGCCGCTCGTAAGTATCACTATATCGTCAGCATAGCCGATCGTGTAATGGTGATTGTTGTTCAGCTTGGTGATCAGGTCATTCACCACTAAGTTCCATAGCAGTGGCGATAGGACTCCCCCCTGCGGGCAACCTTTCGCCACCAGCGCCTGTTGTTTTTCGTCGGTCCCGAGTCTGATAACTCTCTGGCTCAACATGTTATTTATCCAATTAACCATAACTGCACTTACCCCATGCTTTGTCAGTGCTGCAGTTATGCTGGTGAACCTGGTCTTGTCGAAGGCTCCTTCGATGTCTATGAAGGTGCCCAGGCACATAGACCTGCTTTTGATCGCTACTTCAATCTTACTTACAACTGCGTGAAGTGCTGATTCCGTTGATTTGCCGGGGCTGTAGGCATGTTGGTTCGGGTGTAGGGGTACCTCGGTTAACACCTTCTCTCTCAGGTACCTATCGCACATCCTTTCTAGTGTTTTTAACAAGAAGGAGGTGAGGCTGATGGGTCTGAAAGATTTGGGGTCCGAGTAGTCACTTTTACCTGGTTTTGGTATGAAGATAACCTTGACTTCTCTCCAGCGTCTAGGCACATATCTGTGGGCCAGACAGGCGCGCAAGACGTTGTTGAGCCTGAGGGCGAGATCCTCCTGCCCCCACTTCAGTAGCGCTGGGAAGATCCCGTCCAGGCCCGGCGATTTGTACGAGTCAAAGCTGTTTATTGCCCAGTGCGTGCGCTGCGGGGTGATAACCTCGCATGTCTGTTGCCACTCATCCTCCGTAGGAGCGGTATCTACCTCTCTCCAACTTACCGCGTTCAGTATCTCGCAGTCCGGGAAGTGCGTTTGTACCAGAATACTTTCTGCCTCTTCCCTTGAGGTGGAGAGGGTGTCATCGGGTTTACGTATGGATCCTAGGGATATGGTTGAGTTGTTAGAGAGAATCTTCCTTACCCTATTGGCCTGTATAGTGGTCTCAATGTTGGTGCAGAAGCTGCGCCACGAGTTCGTTCTTCTGTACCTGAGACGTTTCTTGTACTTAGACTTGGTGTTTTTATAGCTGTCCCAGTCTAGGTCGCTTCCAGTATTCATCGCTCTGTTAAATTGTCTCCTCATCTTAGTCCTAAGTCTCTCCAGCTCAGGGCCCCACCAGCTGGTGTTCCTGCCGCTTTCGGCTGTGGGAGTAGATAGGGGACATGCATGGTGGTAGCATTCTATGATAGTGTCTGTGAGAATACCTACCTGTTTTTCTATCTCCGCGGTGCCTTTTATTCGGCTTGGACTCTCCATCGCTCCTAAGGCCGAGCTCAGATGTCGGTTGTATTGAGCTCGGTCTGTTTTGCGTGGGTTACGTCTCGGCACCGCCGTATGTGTAATTACCAGGAGGTCGAAACGGATCCATCTGTGGTCTGAGCACGAAAGTTCGTTTGAGACGTGCCAGTTTGAGATGTGTTCCGATGCTTCTGGCGTTGCTAGCGTTAAGTCAATGATCGTTTTGCTACGCTTGTTGACAAATGTCGGTTCTGAACCTGTGTTTAGTATATTAAGGTTAGTTGTAAATAGGTACTCGACTAATTTCTTACCTCTGTCGTTACCCGTTCTCATGCCCCATAGGGCGTGGTGTGCGTTGGAATCGGTGGCCACGATCAGTTCCAGCCCCGCCTCTTCGCAGTGTTTGACCAGCCTTGTCATGTCGTGCGGTGGTGGGTCGTCCGCCTCTGCCATGTAGACTGATGCCACGACCACCTCCTGCAGGCCGGAGTATTGTGCACCACGAATTTTCATGGCGCTCATGTCTCTGGAACAGAAGCTTGTTAATGGTTCTGCCTGTATGTTGTTAGTTGTGTAAATGCAGGCCCGGGGATTATCCGGTCCTGTGTAGACTGTTAGCTTACCTCCTGCGTTGCGGAGTCCGCAGACAGAGCCCTTCCTGACCCACGGCTCCTGGATCAGTACTACGGCTGTACTGTTGACCTCCAACCATTTCCGGACCTGTGCCGTTGCGGTTTCACTGTGGTGGAGGTTTGTCTGAAGGAAGCTACAAGTCGAGGAAGGGGACGCCGCCATCGAGATCAACATCCTCGACCGACATCTTGTCCTCCTCGTCCTCCTTACCGATGGACAGCTTACGCAGCTCTTGTGCGCATGTCCCTTCACCCTCCGGAGGATCGCGAAGAAGTTCATCCTCGTCCCTCTCAGTAGAGGAAGTTGACTGCGCTGGAGCTGGGGTCTTAGGCGCCTCGGCGTCTTCCGACCTTGTAACGTCCATTGGTTCGGTGGGTGTAGCCTCCGTGGGGTCCTGGGAGACGGTAGTAGTTGTGGGCGGTTGCTCCACATATTTGCCTCGTGGTCCTTGAAACTTTACGTACACCGAGCCCAGCATGAATGCGAGCCGGCGCTCGTGTTCCACGAGGCTTTGCACTATCGTCTCCGGTATGCTGACGACAGCGAACGTCTCCGTTCCCTGCACATCTGTACGGTGGACGAGCCAGTGGTTGATCTCTGCCCACGGGTTCTGGTACCGAAGAGTTTTCCCGACTGTTCGGAAGTCTTCCCAGACGCCCGGGAACAGGATCCCACACCGTACCCTCCTGATTATCTCGCTCTGGCTTTTTACGACCACTTTCTCCCCCTTCGCGAGGGTGATTGTGGCCGCATTGTGCCTGAGCCAGGTCAGTGTGGCCTGATCCTCGCACCACAGACGCAGATAACCGTCTGCTAGTGTGGGCTTGCCCCGAAATCTCGGGCCTGAGGACAGGCTGTTGGTGGGCTGCATAGCCTCTTTCATGAGGAGGTCCTGCAGTTTTTGCTGTACCTCCTCTGACTGCTGCTGGCTGAGGTGTCCCGTGGTGTCCACCGTGATGGCCACCAGCAGATCAGCCTTTGCTGCCTCCGCATAACAGGCGCGAGTGGCCTCACCGGTTCTTTGTTTTTTGGTTTCGCCTCTGGGCGAGATAGTCTCGTCCAGCCGGGCCCTCTTGGCAGAAGGTTTGGGCCCGCGGCTACTGCCACTCGCTGTTATAACAGCTACTGGGGTGCCAGCGACTGATTGTATGGCACCGCTGCTAGGGGCCGCATGCGACTGCGGCGCCAAGGAGGGTTGCGTCTGTGCCGCGTACTTCTCACGAAGTTTCCTGCGCTGCTTCTTGTTGGGCTTGTGTACCTTGGCAGAAACAGGGGGTACGGGGGGATCCGCCCGTTTAACGGTCTTATCCCTACGCGCCTTCCTGCTCGCGCCTTGGATGGTCCATCCAGCCTCCAGCAACGCAGTCGCGTTGTCAGTGCCCAGGTCTACAGTAGGAGGCTGCTCCGGAGCAGGGGATTTCCCCATCGGAACGGCCGCCGTGAGTTGGACCGGTGTTGGGAGCAGTGGCTCTTTACGGCCCGGGGCCTGTGCTGAGCTTGCTGGTAGAGATGGCGCACGCGATGCTTGTACCGCCGATTTCTCAGGGGTCCCGGCACCATGTGCAGCCTTTAGTCTTTGTCTTCGTGGGGGTACTGTCCTAGCAGCGCCACCACGTTGTTTTTTGTGTGGGGGTACTGTCTTAGCAGCGCCGCCACGGTGTGTGGTGAGTGGTGGCACCGACGGAGCAGCGCCACCGTGTTGCTTGTGGTATGGCGGTACTGCCGGAGCTGCGCCGCCATTGTGTGAAGTGAGTGTTGGTACTGCCGGGGCAGTACCAGCGTGGTGTGTGGGTAGTGGCGGTACTGCCGAGGCAGCGCCGTCACGATGTGTTGTGGTGATTGTGTTTGAGGTGCTCGGTACAGAGTTCCCTGCGCCGCATCCCTCGTGTGTAGGGGTGATAGATCTTTTAGTATCCATACTTTTAATTGTTTTTATTTTCACCTCTCGAGCTTCCCACCCTCCACGGAGCCCGCACCTTTGGGGATGTCACTTAGGACACCAGGACTACCCAAGAGGTATAGGTGCATCGGGTTGAGACTCATGCGCGACATCGGAAGCTGCAGACGTATGGCTGGGTAGAACGATCTAATTCTACCCAGTGGTTCCATACGCCCTTGCCTCGTCAGCATGGCCGAGCCCCAGGCATCCTCCCAGAGAACGCCCCCCTCCACACCTTGCCTGCGGACCGTACCACCTCGACCGTACGGGACGCGTGTCCACTTCCCTGCAGTGGCTAGTTGCAGGGCAACCGTTTTGACGGCGTTCAACTGCGCAGGACATACGCAGGTAGGTGCGTGTAGTCCACTGAGGTCACCTACACCCTCAGCGGAACCGGGAGGCCCAAACTTACATAGGTAGCAAAGTGGTCGAAACCATATTACTACCTATGTTATTCAGGCTACTCCAGTAGATTTGTCACACCTCGTTCGGGTTCTGAGGTCCTTACGGGTTGTGACGTCGCCGACACACTTGGCTACTGGTGGTCTGGGGTGGTTGGAATGTGCGACGCCCATTGACTACCAGCATTTCCAGGGGGTACGACCCATCCACAGTGGAACGGGTTCGCCCCTGGCCTGCGGCGGCAGGGCCAGAGACGACGGGGACGTGTGTGATCGACTTGGGAGTATAGGGTCCGCAGCTCATCATCGCACACCTGAACTTGCCTACCTACACCCCCCCAACCCCCCAATGGGCCGAGAAATCAGAAACCCTAGTAGAGAATCGCTTTAAGACGTCATGGTAAGGCCCCTGACATCAAATAACAAGTACCTCGCTAAAAGTCGAAAAGTATTGAAAATTCAATATTCGTGGCAGGCGCTCAGTTACAATAGTTGTAGGTGTTGTGTCGAATCCATCCTTTCGCATAGATTTAGTAAAGTAAAGATAAAAAAAAGTTAAGTACATCTAGAATAAGGGGCTTACCCATAGATATACGATAAAAGAACTGGAGACCTGGATAAAAAAATGACAACACAAGTGTGTAGCAGTTGCGACTCTTTTTCATATAGTATATAACGTGACGTTCCGTCAGTGCCAACAGCCTATATATTTGAACAGTGTTGGTAGTTCTGTGCATGAATTTGACACTTAATGCTTTCATCAGTAAGCTCTTTTTCGTACGAAGCATTTATGGTTTTGTATCATCAATAATCAATAATCATCATCAATGCAAGTTCGCTAATGTCATTCTGACCCCAGTTTTTTGACGTTTTTGTTCTGCTTTGTGTGTATATTTCTTTTAATAAGTCAATGGGCTTACCGCTACACAAACATGATAGTAATAACGTTAACGTAACGATTTAACTACCACTGATGCATTTTTGGCGACTCGTAGCCGATTACACGAAGCTGTATCTTTTTTTTGGGAACTCAATATAACATACTAAAAATCATCGGTAGTCCTGCAAACTAGGTACTAAATCTTTGCAAAAAGATGGATTCGACCAACGATGCCTACAGCTATTGGAACTGAGAGCCTAAAAAGAACATTTAATTATTGACTAAACTCAGGCAAAAACCAGAACAAGAGCTATTTAGTAAAATGTTATTGACATTTTATTTCAACAGAATGCCACTATTTCAAATACACTATAAGTACCTAATTTTCCTACCAAGTCAGTCATTTTCCTGCAATCAAACGTAATTTTCCTGGCATGGGCGTCATTTCCTGGATCAAATTATTTCAATCGCTCATTACTACTAAACAATTAAGTTCAAAGAGGTGCCTAATGTACCATTTTACTTCATTGTTTCATAATCCAAGATCATTTTGCACAAAATGTAAAAAAAATTAGCCCAGGAAAATGATGCAAAAATCACATTTGAAAAATCTACCCAACAACTTCATCACTGCTTATTATTTTGTAATCTATGGATAACTGTTACTAGTCTTGAACAAATGTTGCTATCAGCATTAATGTAAACTTATAAACTGTTAATTGTCCTATATAAGGTACTAACAAATTAGTCACGGATATTTTGAGAGATAATACATTGTATTTACTCAATAAATATTTTTTATTTATTTATTTATTTATTTATTTATTAAAACAATTAACTTTAAACTATAATTAAGGAACCTTTGTATATAATTTTTTTGTTTTCATTTACCGAACAAAAATAATAATTATAATTCCGTCTAAAAATAATCACCATGTGCAAATTTAACTGACAAGATGTTTAGCATGACGTTGACAATCGAGTATTTGATTTGACGTTAAGTGGCCAGTTAGGTGTTTTAGGTAAAAGAGATGCTAAAATATGTTCAATGAGTACTCATTTAATAATCACACTAACAGGGTGTTTTATCGTTGCAAATTTGTTTCCTAGTTTTCTCCAAAAAAACATAACAAAACTTATGATGTTTCATACCTAAATGTACTCCGAGAACCGAGTACTATCAGCGGTAAAAATATCCGTGACTAAATTGTTAGCACCTTATATATTAATAAAAAAGTAAAAATCCAAATTTTAATGTTCTACCTTCAACGGTTTAGGCGACGCGTGGGTAGTCTAGTCAGTCTCTTTTTGTATAACGTAGTGTTTTATTTGTTTAGGAGGTAAAAAATAAATTTATGGTCAAATTCTTCATTTAAAAGTATAACACAAATTATATATTCAAACTTCAGGGTCTAGAATTTTTTTATAAGGAGATTCGCCATGTTGGTAAAGCCGTGCTCGCTGCTGGGCGGGCGTGCTGCCGCTGCCGCCGCCGCCGCGCCGCTCGCCGCAACGCCGCCGCGCCGCCGCGCCATCACGCCGCACGGTGTAAGTGTAACGCTCGCTGCCCGCCGCGCGGCGCCGAGTCTCTCGCCGCTCGACGGTCGAGGTAGATGTACGTAACTAATAAAGCTGCCCTCCTCGATGAGTGTTCATGTTAATACGAGTGTTAAAAGTTTGTTGATCATTCGAAACAAAACCATAAAACATTTTGTTACATCGAAGTAAATGTTACATAATTAAACTCGAGCTATCCTTCACTTTAGTATTGAATCGAATTTTGTTGTAAATAATTATTAATCTGGTAAGTACCATACCTATTCATATTTTACTTTTGCCGCCCGTTTAATTACAGTAAATAATCCAAACAAGCAGACATGTCAAGCAGTTTAGTTATTATACAATCTTGTTATACAACCCAACCTAACAAAGTAGTAAGTAGATAAATAAGTACCTGCAGTATCGAAAACAAAAACAAATCAGACTCGTGTGTATAAAACGTCTTTTTAGCTTTTAATGTTTACTTTATTAATTTAAAGAAATAGTGTTGAGTGGTGGTATGTTATTTATGGGGTCGTCGGCTAAATAACCCGGTCAAGACAAACAAGGGGCGAGGGAGGGTTGCTACTCGTAGAAGCGGCCGCGGGATGGCAGCAAACCGCGAGCGCGCACGCGCCGTGGACAGCGCTGCTAGCGCCGCACCTTTCAACTAGGCGACGACTAACACTGGCACCACGAGCGCTCGATAACTTTATGAGGACCATAGGATGCTGGTTATAAGGGTTGATTGATATAATATAAACCGAAATCCTTACTAAATGTGCCAACCTGTTTGAGTATAGGCTTTTAATATACAGGTGACCAAATAAGAGGTAGGTATACATTTTTCTTTTAATTTACTATAAAATTTATAAGTTTTTTCAAACATTTTATTGAGCCATTTCACACGAAACACAAGTTCACAAGAAAAATACTCCAAATTCATAGTCAAATGTTTCAATGTCTCCAGTCTCCAGAATAAAAAATACGGCCAATTTTGATAAGAGTTTTTGATTAAATACTTTATAAATTTAAAATTAGATATTGTAAGATCAAAAAATTAAATGTATGTATAACCTCTTATTTGGCCACCCTGTACGGACGGATTAAGTTCCACTATAAGATTAGGTAATTAAGTTATGTAATGAACTTCACTTTTTGAATATTTTAAATGAGACCTTAAACTATTGAACTCGACTCAGTCTGTCTATCTGTCTGTCTGTCACATCGTTAAATATCTCGAGAAGTACTTAAAATACCGATTTGAACATTGGAATAATTATAAACAAAGGATGTAGCAGGGTTTATCATATATTTTTATTTATTTTCAATTAAAAATTACCAATAAAAGAGGGAGCAAAGCTTAAAAGTTTAGTTACTAGATGATATGGAGTATCATTTGAAAGGGCTAAATTTGCACATTCTAAAACAGTTTTTTATATTTTCTTACAGGGAAAAATGTTTGATTTATAAACGAAAATGAAAAAAATATACCATTCCCCTAACTAGACTAACCGCCTAAGAATGTTTATTTTTGCTTTAAATTTATATGTTATCATACTGCAAGTACCGTATTTTGAATAAAATATAGTCGCTATAATAAAAAAATCTCAAGGAAAGATACTAACTCTATGCCGTGTCGATACATGGGGCTGACGTCAAATTTCTACTTCGAGATGCAGTTTATTGCATCACGTTTATGGATGAATGCGATAAACAAAAGTTTGTAGGAAAACCTCAGTGCGCGAGTCCGGCTCGCGCTTGACCGGTTTTTGAATTGGTTTACGTTTACGTTTTCAGAATGTTAAGCCCCTTTAGTGCGGATTGTGTGTATGTGGTTTTTATTAGATAGTATTTTCACATTTACTTTGTTAATACGAGGTTTCAGCGTTTTCAGTCATTTAATTTCTTAGGGTTACTTACTTGCACCACCCAGGGTTAGCCGCTAACCCGGAGAATATCTGTCAAATTTCATACAAATAAATGATCAACTTCGGGTTAGGTTAGGTTAGGTTGCTGCTCGACGAGGTGAGCAAGCTCTTCGAACGGGTTGTCTCGCTTCGCCTCGTGGGCCACTTGGAAAACACAGGTCCAAACCTCAGCGACAGGCAGTTTGGCTTTCGTCGATGTCGCTCAACCGTCGACGCGATAGGTCGAGTCAAAAACATAGCGGAAGAGGCAGTGTCCAATGGCCGGGTCGTTCTTGCAGTGTCCTTGGATATATCCAATGCATTCAACACCCTGCCATGGAGCTGCATTAAGGAGGCCCTAAGGCACCACGCTGTGCTCTTGTATCTGCGCAGGACTGTTGGAGCGTACCTTTCGGCAAGGACGGTCAAGTATCCGGCGCAACACGAGTGGAGTGAAAAACCCATGTCATGCGGTGTCCCACAGGGGTCAGTCCTAGGGCCACTCCTGTGGAACATTGGGTATGACTGGGTGCTTCGTGACAACAACATCCCGGGGGTGGAACTGACGTGCTACGCTGATGACACACTCGTCACGGCAACAGCGAGCACGTTCAGAGAGGCTTTACTAAAAGCTACGGCGGGAGTTGCCCAAGTCGTAGCCAACATACGAAAGCTGGGCTTAGAGGTTGCGCTAAATAAAACAGAAGCCATTTGTTTCCACGGACCCAGAAGAGCGCCCCCAGCCGGTGCTCAACTAATGGTGGGCGGAGTCTCCATCGGTATCGGGTCGACAATGAAGTATCTAGGACTTGTCCTCGATAGCCGGTGGAACTTCAAAGAGCACTTTAAGCGCCTGGCTCCCAAACTCCTAGGAGCAGCCGGAGCGCTGAGCCGGCTTCTACCAAACGTGGGAGGACCAAATGTGGGCTGTCGCCGCCTCTATACCATGGTGGTGCGGTCGATGGCCCTATACGGAGCACCCATATGGGTAGATGCCCTTAACGACCATAACCAGGCCCTACTGCGGAGACCGCAAAGGGTCATGGCGATAAGGGTCATCAGAGGCTACCGCACCATATCATACGAGGCAGCCTGCGCTCTGGCCGGGACCCCACCATGGTACCTGGACGCGAAGGCGCTTGCTGATGTGTACAGGCGAATCACGCAGTCCCGAGCAGGAGGCCAGGAGCCAACGTCTGAGGAGGTAAAACACTGGAGGGGCGAAGCGCGCGACACACTCCTTTGCGACTGGGGCGAAAGGATGAGAAGCCCAAACGCTGGCCATCATACTGTAACCGCGATCCAGCCGCGGCTAAAAGAATGGATAGGGAGGGAGCACGGGGTGGTAACTTTCCACCTCGCGCAGATCCTAACAAGCCACGGCTGTTTTGGCAAATACCTATGCCAAATAGCAGGACGAGAGCCAACGCCAGCGTGTCATCATTGCAACAGCGTGGAAGACACGGCGCAGCACACGCTGGCGGATTGCCCAGAATGGACGGAGCCTCGCAATCATTTGGTCGCGGAAATAGGCCCAGATTTGTCGCTGTCGGGTGTCATAAACGCGATACTGAACGAAAAAAGATGCTGGAAAACGGTTGTCACTTTCTGTGAGAGAGTGATGACCGAAAAGGAAATGGCTGAACGAGCTCGGGAGGAAAATGCTGGAGCTCACCCGCTGCGACGTAAAAAGGCCGGGCGGAGGAGAACCGCCCAGGATCGCCGCTTACCGCCCTAACGAGGGCCTCGGGGTGGTATCCACGGGGACGGCTGCCACCCGAACGAGACCGAGACCCTCGAGGAGGCTGGCGTGACACTCCTACACGCCACCGAGACGGTCGGGGTGTATACCTACCCCAAAGCCGGGGCCTAACGGCCAGCCGCTGGCGAGGCTGCGGAAGTGTTCTTTAGCGTTCCCGTGGCCTCGCCGTTACAGCGACGAGGCGGCAACAGAGGGGTTTTAGTGGGTAAACTCGGGGTCCCATCAGCCCACTACGAGGAGTCCCACATAACCCCCCGGGTCCGTCCCTGCACCCGGGAGGTATGCGTAAAGCATTTCCCCTCTTAAAAAAAAAAAGGTTGGTGCAAGTGGCCCCTATAGGGTTGACTATTTAGAATATCCTCAAAATATCTCACACAACAGGGGTGTTGTGGTTCTGTTCTTCAAAAAAGGTGACAAAACCTTACTGAAGAACTACAGGCCCTACCACTAACACTGCTGAGCCACGTCTATAAGCTGTTGTCGAGAGTCATCACGAACCGTCTCGAACGCAGGCTCGATGACTTCCAGCCTACCGAACGGTTTCCGAAAAGGCTATATAGTACCATAGACCACATACACACGCTGCGGCAGATTATACAGTAGACCGGAGAGTATAATTGGCCATTATGCTTGGCGTTTGTGGACTATGAGAAAGCCTTCGATTCCGTAGAAAACTTGGGCTTTTCTTAGATCCCTCCAGCGATGCCGTATTGACGTCGAAGTGCTGAATTGCTTGTATAACAACGCCGCCATGTCAGTCCGAGTACTGGAGCAGTCCACGAAGGAAATCCCCCTAAAGAATGGAGTAAGACAGGGAGATACTGTAATATCGCCGAAACTGTTTACCGCTGCTCTAGAGGATTCCTTCAAGCTCCTGGAATGGCAAGGACTTGGCATCAACATCAATGGCGAATACATCACACACCTCCGATTTGCCGACGATATAGTAGTCATGGCTGAGTCGCTGGAAGATCTAGGACAAATGCTCGGTGACCTCAATAGTTTCTCAACAAGTAGGTCTTAAAATGAACATGGACAAAACGAAGGTCATGTTTAACGTCCATGTTACACCCACCGCACATACTGTTGGAAACTCTACTCTTGAAGTTGTTGACGAATATATATACCTGGGACAAGTAGTCCAATTAGGTAATTCCAATTTTGAGAGAGAGGTCAGTAGACGGATCCAACTCGGCTGGGCAGCGTTCGGTAAATTACAAAACGTCTTCTCGTCCAAAATCCCCCAGTGCCTGAAAACTAAGGTGTACAACCAATGTGTGTTACAAGTGATGACTTACGGCTCTGAGACGTGGTGCTTCACAAAAGGTCTTTTTCAGAGGCTCAATGTCGCTCAGCGAGCTATGGAAAGCGCTATGCTTGGTATTTCTCTACGAGATCGAGTCAGAAATGAGGACATCCGTAGAAGAACCAAAGTCGCTGACATAGCCCGTATGATTAGCAAACTGAAGTGGCAATGGGCCGGCCACATAGCGCGAAGATCGGATGGCCGATGGGGCAAAAAAGGCCTTGAATGGAGACCACGTACTAGCAAGCGCAGTGTGGGACGGCCACCTACGAGATGGACCGACGACCTGGTGAGGATCGCTGGGTCTCGTTGAATGCAGGTGGCTGTAGACCGGTCGCGCTGGAGTTCGATTGGAGAGGCCTATGTTCAGTAGCGGACGCTTACAGGCTGACAAATGATGATGATGATGATGATCTCACATTAACATACATACCCATGAAAAGCATTTGTTTTATTTACTTACATAGCTAGAGGCACCAGTAGCACACAAGAGTGCCGTGCGTGACAGTATCTCGTGCGAGAAATAGACTAAGGGCAGATTCGCACTACGTCCGATCCGAATCCGATCCGAACCCGTGAAAATATGGGTCTAGAAAACTCGGACCGAATTCGGATATTCCTTACGCACTAGTCCGATCCGAACCCGTGAAAATATGGGTCTAGAAAACTCTGACCGAATTCGGATATTGCTTACGCACTAGTCCGATCCGAACTCGAGAAAATATGGGTTTAAACTTTATTTTTCAACGTGAAATGAACCTTAAAACACATAAGTGAAGATTATATTTCGAGTAATAGTGAGTGTCCCATCGCTCGTGCCGGCATCGGCGGTACCCTTTGAGTATATATTCAAGGGCGGCACCTGTATCCATGTTTTGTTTGATATCACGCCGGCAAGAATATTGCGAATAATGAGAATTCAACTGTTTAGAATAGAAAATGAAGTTCAGATTGCCATGGAGGAACGTTAAGCGCGCGGCATTTCTCAAAAGAGTGTGTACCTACGCGTGGCACGTGCGACACTTTTGTTCTATCGCTAAACGTAATTTTGCGAAATAAGCCTTCGCGCAATGAATTAAGTTTTATATTTGAGTAAACATTAAAATTTGCCTAATAAACTTAATAAGTAAAATTTGATATTAGCTCAATTAGCTGCCACAAGTGTCATATCATAACAGTAACACACCTGTTGCGACTTTCGACGGGGTCAGAGCTCGTCAAAAATTACCTACTTACAAAAAATTTCAGGCTAAAAACTGAAAATAAAAATTACTTTACTCAAATAAGTACAGGGAGTGATAGTGATATCGCAAATACGAACTTATTTCTTATTTCTATCCTAGTAAATTTCTATGAATATCGGATTCGGATCGGACGCAGTGCGCGAGCGTATACAAATTTAATAATACTAAGGCTACTTGCTTCGGTCCGTCAAAAATTTTATTCTAGAATGACGGAAAGAAATCGGATGACGGAGATCGGTTATAGTGCGTAACTTACCATAGAAATAGTTCCACGGCTACGACGGACCGGATTCGAATCGGATTCGGATCGGACGTAGTGCGAGCGAATCCGCCCTAACTAGGGGCCACTTGCATTACCCCGGGTTAGCCACATAAACTGGAGTTAAACGTTTTTTGTATGGAATTTACAGCTTGACTCTGGGTTAACGGTGACGCTGGGTAGTGCAAGTGGATCTTACTGTATTTACTCGCACTCTAGCACGAACTATTGTCCTGGAACTCTTGTTCAAGGGCTACTAATCTGAGGGCCTACCACGAGCTACTTCGTTCGTTCGTTCGTCTATTTTCCTCTATTGCTCTCGCATTCGAGCGATAAAGAGACAAATAGACGAACAAGCAAACAAAGCGGTTTATGGTAGGCCCTCTGGGCCTCTGGGCCTCAACGTACAATACAAAATAGACATTTATTATTTTACTAAGTATCATAAAATAAAGTTAATACTTGGTATATCTAAAAATAAACTCATCTTAAATAAATCTAAAACTAACTATAAAATACAAAACTAAATAAATAAATTAAAAACTATTCCTCCTTCACCGAATCCTCCAAAAATTCGCCTAGTGGCAAGGTGCCCATCACAAAGGCAGCGTTCCGACGCTGGACCGCGATGGCAATCCTTTGTGCGAGAAAGCTGAAATGAATAGGTACCTAATATAAAAACGTAAATTTATGGACAGCGCTGCAGGGTTATTTTATTGCATCGAGTGTTCAGTCCACAAATCAAACCCAAGTTACGGGGTTAATCAAACCCAGATTTAGAGGCGGGTGAAGTTTTTAATTTTGAAAATTTTTAAATTTCTTCGACGTCTTCTTTTTACGACCATGTTTCTAACATCGTAACCATAACAACTTCATAAGTTTGTATGGAAATTCTAATAGTTTTAGTATAAAAAAAAACATTCTCATAAGCTTATAACATTCACGACTTGATCTTTGCTTTGGGATTGCTGTCTTATTTCATTTCATAGGCTTTGCTTTTTGATTTCGACTCTCAATGTAAATATTTCACCTACATAGTTGTTAGACATTGGTTTGGATCATGAATCATGTAGTTGTCATATCCTATGTTAGTTATCTCTTTCGATCGTTTGTGATAATGTATGGCTTGCCTTTTTATTTGTGAAATATGTTGTTTTTTGTTCAAATTAGATTTCAATCAAAGACAAAATAGAGACCCCTGTAGGCTCTTAAATAGAGACACACGTTTCTGTTTTATAGGAGCTACAAGTGGGGATGTGTTGCATATGCAAGTGGTGTGGACTTGACATTAGACCCATTGTGATCTAGATTTAGTATACCTATTATTAGAAAGGTTTGCATAAGTAAGGGTTGTTTTACAAAGGTTTCGACTTTTTTTTTATTGTACAAAGAAAAAAAACGTATTACACTCAACTTGGACTAAAAGCCTTTCGGAATCCCCAACCAGTCAAAAATTATTTTATAAATTGAAAGAGATGTCGTATACAACAGAAAAAGTGACCAAGGTCCCCGGTGAGCAGGGCTGAGCACGGCCGTGATCGGGTAGCCCAGTGGTTAGGGCGGCTGCCGCGAAATCAGGAGGTCGCTGGTTCGATCCCAGCCCTGCTCACCGGGGACCTTGGTCACTTTTTCTGTAGTATATGACATCTCTTTCAATTTATAATTCATATATAGTAGTGTGCCTACTTAAAAATTATATACTAAATTATAAAATTATTATAAATAATAAATGATTTGATTCCTCTCCCGGCGGGCGACCTTTTCCTTGAACTTGACCAGACACGGACACTGCCGTGTGTCAAGATAATTAAAAAACGGAATGATCGCGTAACAGACGTAAATAGTCTAAGGAAATAAATAAGAACTTCCTTTTAATCAACTTCTCTGTATCTTAACAGTAAGTCGATTATGATAATTGTTTTAAGAGAATTAGGCATACTCGCCGATATATGAAACCTTTGGACGCCAAGAAAACCTAAAGTATATACAAAGGTACAGTCAACCAATTGGAACCCTAGGCCACTCTAGAAGTTCTAGAACCATGTCAAAATGACAAGCAGGAAGAGATTTCTTACAATCTGATTTACAGCGTCACTATGACATAGTCCTAAAGTGGCCTAGGGTTCCAATTGGTTGACTGTACTACCGTGTCCACCACGCCAACAATCCCTGAATACAATAATAAACAACAATCCCTGTATAATATATCTAAGGTATAGTGTACTATGATCAATGATCATGACTAAAATATATAGTAAATCTTTGAGGACACGTAAGAAAAATATTATATACCTCTACCTACCTTAAATCTAAAATAGGTCCTTGAGGCATTGTACCTAGGATGCTGGTAGCATTTCCTCATTGTGTTGACAAGTGACATAACTTTTGGTCAATTCATTCGTGCCAGCTCTCGTGAATCGACTTGTACTTGGATAAACATGTAGCACTGCGTAGGTACTTCCTGAGACATAAGTACCTTTTTCATATCAATTTAATTAAAATGCTTATTTAAATTGCGTATGTACCTAAACGTCCAGAAAGCGTCAATCATTCATCAGTCGACAAAATCAACCGGGCGAGGAACAATCACATGCACCAGACACCTGTGTCCGTTACCCGTTACTAGAAATAAGAGCTGTGTTGGATACGCGAGTTCCCAGTAAGCGACCAATTCCGCGGATGGCCACCAAGCGAAAATAGCTGACACACTTACGTTGGTATATTCGGTTACAAGTATTTCAGAAACAAAATAAAAATATGTGGCATAAAATAGACAACTGCATTTGGCCTGCTGAAAAGCTACTAGACTAATATTACTTGTAAATCTTAATGGCGACGGCACATGTTTATACAGGGGCCTTACCATGACTTCTTAATGCGATTCAGTTTAGGTTTAGTTTAGGCTCAGTTGTACGAAAGCGACTCAGTTTATGTCGTCAACTGAGTCGCGTTAAGACGTCATGGTAAGGCTTCAGGTAGATTTAAAGTAGTACATTGTCGGAGAGGTGAAGAAAATCAGCTGTAGATGGACGAGTTAGAGGGCCGACGCGTAGTGGAGCCCCCTCTAAGATACGAGTTCATCTATAGCGCTTTTGGCCGAGGCTTTACAAAGTGCTTTTTTCGATAACTATAAGGAAATTTAAAAAAAAATCAATGTCCAGAGGCGTTTTTACGTAGTTTGCTTCAAACAAAATCACTGTTCAGATGCATTTTAACGTTATTTGCCGTAAATTGCTTTTTAGGGTTCCGTACTCAGTCTGTCTGTCTGTCTGTCACTTCGTTAAATATCTCGAGAACTACTTAAGCTACTGATTTGAAATTTTTAATAGTTATAAACAAAGTTAATCCAGACATATTGAAAGAAGATCTTTTATATATTACTTTTATTTATTTTCAATGATAATGCCCGATAAAAGAGGGGACAAAAATTAAAAGTTTAGTTACTGGGTTATGTGGGGTATCATTTGAAATGGCTAGATTCGCCATTCTAAAAAAAATTTATGTAGAATAAATTTTTTTTAGAATGGCACAAAGAAAAAAAAATTGATTTATAAACGAAAATGTTGAAATAAATACCATTATCCCCCCTTTATCTCCGAAGTTTATGAAGGAAAAAATATGTTTTTCTTAAATAACCTTGATATTATCCTAAATATAACAGGAAAAATATAATATTGACCCTAACTTCATTATTATTATTTTTATTTTAAAAAAATATTTCTGTACTAAATTTGTAATTTAAGCGACTTTGATTTTTTTCTTTAAATTTATATGATATCATTTAGTAAGTACCGTCTTTTAAATAAATTGGTTTACGTGATAAAAAAATATCAAGCAAAAACCAGCTCGCATACAACTACATGCCGTGCAAACGAGTGACCTAATCTGTCGATACATGTGGCTGGCTTCAAATTTCTACTTCTAGGTGTAGTTGCAACATAAAGTTTGTACGGAACCCGCGGTGCGCGAGTCCAGCTCGCACTTGGCCGTTTTTTTTAAGTTATGGTCTGGATGCTAGTGTTTAAGAAAAAATCGACCTGATTGGTCTAAGAGAGGAAAATATCGTCCTATAAACAACCTTTTGAAATCCTAGAGTTGGTTCAGATGTTCAACTATAGTTGTCGATTTCTAAGTCTGAACTTTTGACACATCGAAATACCCGTAGAACGTAAACGCGCAAGACACTTTGGAATTATAAACAAAATCCCATAAGGATATTACAGCTAGTCATGTACATAAACACAATATTTCACTTTTCATAAACATAATGTGATGAATGTAACATTTTTTCATGCATTAGTTATTGAATATTTTACGATAACAATTTAGCACACCAACAGTTACGGTCTACGTCGTTTTTTTTTTAAATTTAGGGTTGCGACCATGTCTGCTGTTTTAAATCATATAACCGTCCGTAAATCGATAAAAATCGATCTTGTAATCAATAGGCAATACAGTAAAAATCAAAACAAAACGATTAAAACGAAAATAAAACTAAGTACGATGTGGAAAAAAATGTTATTTAAAATAAGACAAATTAACTATGAAGGTTTTTTATCCAACATTTTAAGAATTCAACAGTATTGATTTCTGAACGAAACTAAGATGACTTTGGAAAAAATCGTATGTCAAATGCGCAGTTTGTCGAAGTTTCTCGGTCTTATCAAATACAAATCCGTAGTAGTAAAATCGAATCAAACAATTCATCGCTAAAATCAATAATCGCTGAATTTGACAAACGATTTGTCTTAGCCTCATCACTAAGTACGTCAATACTCAAGTGTCAAAAGTTCAGACTTAGAAATCGGCAACTATAAAGCCTACTTTCCAGCTTGATTCAGACCTATTGCCACATATCGGTGCACTAGCGTCAAAAATTATTTTCCTATTTTTACGAAAGTGACTGCATACCTACTCGTAGGTATGTTGTCCCAGTTTGTTCCAAATGCTTAGTCAAAATGTTTATGGTAGGCTAAGGTTTTCACAATGAAATCAGCCTTCTTTTATTTTTATGACTGTGCATGACCATCCATCATAGTCTCTTTTTCTACAATTAGCATTCCTATTAGGTACCTAATGACTGCGTAAGTGATATTTTAGTTAGATTAATATATTTTATTTTATTTATTTTAAACAAAATTGTATGGTATTACAGTCGAAACTAAGGCACTATACAATTGAACACTAATAAACATAAATTACAAAAGATTTTTTTTGTTCAAATTCAACTCTCGTCCATCATCTCACAGTATCGCAGGCACATTCGACACACAATCACCCATCGACTTGCAAACAAATCACTTTCGGGTGCCCATGACAGCAGCGAGTTCAGCATTCTTAGAGCTCGCACAGCATATATGCTGGTAGGTATGAGCGAGATAACCTTTACTGATCGAGAGTTTACGGGTATAGCGGATCTGGCGTCGTTATTATGGTAGATGTATGGTAGTCTTACTAGTCTTATTAGTTATTACCTACGTATTTATTTTTATATTAGTAATTTTTAATTAATGCGAGGCAAAGTCTCTGTCAGTGTCATATCCCATAAATTAAAAGCATAGACAGTGTCATAGTGTAGACAGCGTACCTAGAAGGTAATACTCTCTAAACGATATATGTATAGAGAACAAAACGAAACATTTCTTATTATAAGTAAACATAAAATACCGATCGTACTTCGTCCGTGGTTCCGTTAATCATTGCGATGGAACGCCTCTACAAATATGTTTGATTGCTCTTGTATGTGCTTCATTGACTTCAATCGCCGCGTACCTACATTATTAAGATACCATTTGATCACAGCTGAACACCATTAGCGTACCGATGATAATACTGATTTATTATCATAGGTTAAAGGTTATCGTTAGTATCGAAGATATATACCGTCATCCATTTTAGTTTAAACTATATTTATAATTAAATACACGTTGTTATGCGTCAGTAACGTTCTTAATTAACACGCCGGATGTTAGAAATAGCAATATTAAAGCTATTATGGGCACAGGCTGTTCACAGATACCTACCTATCAACTCATATCGCCGAACTTCACTTTAAATGTCCGACTTTTTTGTATAAGACTTATGAATAGCCAAAAAAATAAATTAATTTTTGCCATCCCCAAAACAGACAAAAATCGTTTTAGGCCATATAAGGAAAAGGCCAGATCCTTGTACATGCAAAAGTAAAATGTAGTTGGTACATAATTCTATTTCAATTTCGGCGCGCCACAATATCCCAATGTGAATCTGAGCATATTGGTCTTATATTTTACTGCGGAATTTTGCACACGCCTTTACCGATATATTACCTAGTACAGCGGAATTAATATGTTTGCACGTGATCGCAAAACCGCGCACAGCACGTGCATGCTCTGGCTCAGATCGTCAAACCACAATGTTTTATAAAAACTCTGACTTTACACATGGTTTACTTCTTGGCCAGGTACACATCACAGGCCATTTATAAACTCTGGAGCAATAAAAACGGGTCACGTTGTACCTATACCTTTTTTTTATCGGATACTACTCTGTTTCTAAACGGTATTTATACACTTTTTAAGTCAATGCTAACGTGCCAGAAAACTATTCTCGCACAAAAATATGTTTGGATTGAATCCAGGGAACATGCATGTTATATATTAGTTATTTAGTGGTTATTTCATCTTATTACACCCTGACAAAGAGTAGTCTCGCGTTTTACAATTTGTATCGGGTTGTGCTGTAAATAGATGCTGGTCGGTAATTATTAAATACTTACACACATGTTTGTTTCCCGCGTTTTCATTTTCGAATGTCAGTATGTACTTAAGACACCACTTACGATAACGGTTTGTAAATGATCAGTTGATCCTGTGACATAACCTTCAGTCAGTGCACAGAACGGATCAATTAAGGGGATTGCGTCAAACGAAGGCTCGCCTACTCCAACTGCTCGCGCCACGCGCTGTTCAATGAGCCTATATATAGTGTACACATCAATGACGACAAGTACCACAACTGACGGCGGCTAGTGCTCGATGGGGGACATCCTGAACCCATTATCGTACCCTGCTACCGCCTCCGCGATCCGACCACTCACTCGACATATCTGTCGTTAAGCGCACGCATCCGACAAGTTGACTCCCTATTGATTTGTAATTTCGATATATCGGTTGCAGGCGCTGCGTGCGTAATGGAGGAGAAAACAGAAACCGTACATTTGCAGCCGGTAGCCGAGCCAGCCAAGTAAGTCTAATATTGTTAACAGATCTTCAGTTTATTTCAGCGTATTTCTGCAATACTTATGGGCTTAGAGAATAGTCTCAAAAACACAATATTATGTATCAGACACATGGGTAATTTTACATCAATTTGGCTGCAAATGATCCAGCTGTATTACTTGGATTTATAGGGTCTTGAATATAAATAAATGAAAACAACTTCTTGTAATTGATTATATTGACAGAGGTACAAACATTTTATCTACTTATAATGTAGGACCAAAGATAAGTTTAATAAGCAAAGAGTACCTTAACCCACATAATACGTCTCGTGCCTCAATAATATTGGAGTTGGCGCTACTTATGAAACTGCCAACAGCTAATTTTAACTGCAAACGCATTCGTGGACTGACCTGCACGTCAAGCACGGCTTGCCGCGACTGGTGCGACTCCATGAAAGTCGTACGTACGACTTTTGACACGACATGCGTAGCGTACCAACATAATTAGTTATGTATACCTATATGGTTTAATTAGTCACCAAATCAATGCAAATACTACCTAATTAATAAAAATCATTTTATTAATCAATCAACGTCCAGTCTAATAACAACCCAGCGTAGAAATGCTACTAGCGCCTTCGGTACCATAATACACAATTTTTATTCCATTTCATTGATTACATTTTTAGCTATGTTTTATTTTTGTTGGAGTAAAATTGATATTAGGTAATCAATTTGGTTTTAAAATGAAATAGACCTGTCATTACAATTGAATACCAGAAAATATCAAAAACTTACACACATAATATTTAATCTCTGGTATATCTAATATAGTCGTCGTAATATTGTATTAGTCTATATAGGCTACAAAATAATCGATCTGTCACCAAAATCGAATCACCAAACTACTATGTTAAAACAATAACTTAATAACCCTAAGTCATAATTGTCAACATGTAAGTACATATAGGTACCTTAATTTCAACGTAATAAATAATGCGATGCCATAATGCCATAACATGGGTACCTATTTATGAGTCATACATAGCTATAATTTTCCATAAGGCATAAACGAAATCAGAGCACTAAGTGATAGCAAAGGTGGAAGCGTATACGCTAGGGCGAGCAGACTGCACAGAACGTCCTGCATTGCTAGAGCCTAAAAAAGAAAGGTAGAATCCGGTTACAACGACGTCGAAGGGACCGGCGATATCACGTCGTACTAACCGCAAGTCGTACTAAACAAACAGACAATTTTAAAGTAGTTTATCGATTTAAATAGTCACACATGCATTATAATTCATAATTGTTCAATGAAACTCACTGAATAATTGAAATTAAGAATATTTAGCGAAATAAATTGTGGAATCATAGACCTATTTACTCGTACTTCCCGACTACGTTCCAAATAGGCCATTGTACATTGCGGAGGATTTTTTTACACGAGATGAAACCTTTACGCGCGTAAGTTTTAAAATATTCGCTTCGAACAAAGGTTACATCTTATATGTATTGTTTGGTTACAATGCACCGTAATCGTTGTAACCGAACAATTTCATGTGAAATCCCGTCGTTAAAAGCGGTATGTTGATATAAGCAGTCTTACTAAACGGATTCACTTTCATAGTAGCTTGTATGAAAACCAACCAACTGCCTATACCTACGTCGCTAAAACCGGTAGGTTGTTGTATGCGGAGTCGTACTAACCGGATTCTACTGTATGATGTTTTTTCAGTATAAAATTTCACATCTAGATTATACTTTGGGCTGTAGAAATTAGGAAATGAATTGAATTCAACAAAAATTTGCCTAAGACATTTAGATTAATGAAAGGTATAATGAATTGTAAAATAATGATAACTTGCATGAATGGATACTGATTTTGTATCGTACTTTCCTATATAACAGTTAGGACAAATAAAATTATGACAAATGAGCAAAGCGTAAATAAAATTATGGATTTGATTAAGCGTAATCATTTATAATCGGGCGCAGAAGTCTATCCGGGCTTGCATTAATATTCTAAGGACAAACAATACGTGGCTATTGGATAATTATTTTACGTGGTTATTGCAACTAAGTGATACGTTTTTCGGTATTTATTCAAGGAATAAAAACAAAAGCCAACACAAAACAATTGTGACAGATCTACAATTGTATTATTACCGCGCTAATTTTGAAGGATAAAGTTTTTATTTTGGGCAGTAAAATATAGTCGTCTGTAAATTAGAGACAAATCTTAGCTTAGCGTTGGGCGTCGTTTTGTCACTCTTGGCAGTGACCCGCCATACCTCGCGTATATCTTGGCGAGAACATATAACAACGGAATTAACCTCTAATCTAGTATTCAAGGAAAACTGTTTTACTGTGTAATAATCTATATAAATACTAACACTTGTTAATTTCAGAAAAAATGGTTTTTGTATAGTAATGGTATGTATAAGGTATGTTAACACAATTAATTGTAAAAATGCCTGTTCTTTCTACGAATAGTTAGAGATGGAGAGCTAGAGAATCTCCTACCTCGTACTTTATTTGGTAATTTTTTGATACACGCATTTAAATAAATCGACACTTTATTAACTTGTATATAAAAAATTGTTAAATCCTGTAAACATTGGTTATTATTGAATTTTCAGTCTTCTTTTCTCGAAAGACCAACATTAAAAAACCCTTAGTACCTACAAAACCTTGCACTTGTAGATTGATTAGCAAATATATAGCCGTTTTTGCCATACTAATACATAATAAACTTGTATTGTATAGTGGAATAAATGATGATGACATGATGATGATGAAAACAAAATAGATTCCAACACTTTAAAATATCAATTAAAATATCAAAGTGAATGCGAATTAACCGGAGTATATTAAATAAACATGACGTCACGCGAGCTCGCCGTCGTTTAATTAGGTTTGAAATTCCAAACTGCATTTAGCTGGAATTCCGAGCAGTTCTAGATCTCGCTATTGACAACGTGACATCGGGACATCTTCAGAGAAGCTAAATATTTTTTTTAAATAACTTTTTTGATGGTCTTTGGATTGAAATTTAAATGAATACGCGATTTTATATAGATGATTTTCCATACATGTTTTTTTTTTAAATCTTTATTAAATATAATTAGAAAGGGGTTTTGTCACACAATGACAATGTCACCCCCGTAATTGATACATACATGATATAATGTTTATTATGTAGGTACAACCAATTTGTGCAAAGTTGTAGCTTGTTGATGTTCCAAATGTCAGTACAGTCTTATAAATGTATGTAGATACTTGCGAACTAAAAACAAAGTAAGTAAGTTATGAGGTTATTTTTATTCCATTTAGATCGAAACTAGTCGACATTCTATGAAAAATACTATAGTTAGCCGTACGTTTTTTCTAAATTTTAGTAAAGAAAATGGTTTTAACAAAACGACCCACGCCCTCTTTACAACCTAGACGCGGCATTTGTCTCGGCCACAAATAGCTAAGACGATCTGCAAATAGTTAGTCTGACCTGTTCCGCGCGGTGATATCAATGTAGTATAATACAGAACAGCTAATACAGTGCAACGATCGATAACTCCAAACTCGTTAACACGAACTAAAATGTTACCTTTTGCCTTTCCTTTAAAGCCCAAAACTTCTAAGACTCGAAAAAAAGACCTTAAAAAAAAGAACATGAAAGTGGGAAACCGCCTCTATCAAGACTCAAATTGATATATTTTGCCAGCTGTAATGTTTACTTTCTAAAAAATAAAATAAATAGAGTTAAACCACGTTACCTATTACCTCTTCCTAGAAAATTAACTGTCAAACTTTAAAGTGTTATTTTAAACGTCAAACTTCTATGAAATGATTACGTTTCCTTAGAATTCCATTTGATATTCAAGATGGCAGTTGCGTCTCTTAAATATGTGTGCTAAATGCTGTTTAATGTGTATACTATTTATAGCTTATTATGCAGTAAACTAACAAAGAAGTGTGCAGCTAATAAAGAATTAATCCTGAAACGCGTGTAACCATATTGAGTTATTACTCGGTTGTCCCGGGATCTCGGCCTCCTGAGAAACTATTTTATTACGTATAGCTATAAACTTAATAAATAGCAAAGCCAATTAAAAATAATAATATTAAGGCGAGAATATTCATAATACGTGACACTGGCAATGTTGTCCAATTCTCGGACAGATGCCATTCATTATTTATAAAGAAGAAGAAGAAGACTTTTCCTTAACACTTTCACAGTCTGTGCTATCAAAATCTAGGAAACTTAGCATAGACGGACTCTAGGCAGTTCCACTCTAATGAACGTCATGTTCTTAAACTAGTAGCTCCATCTAGTATTTATTTTGGGTGCCAACGGCCTTGCACTGTGCACTAGTAGGTACCTACCTATTATTTTATCGGCTGCCACGCATAGCTAAACAGAAAGTGCAACTGCTATGATAGTCCAAAAATCAAGTACCAAATATATTGATGTGTCTAATGTTCTATTGTTCAAGTGACACCCATACAGTCTGACCTCCATTTATGATTGCAGGGATGGCGTCCCTGCCAGTTTTGCTGATGACGGGGACTACGATCCCCACGAGCATCGACAAGTCAACAGACCCACAAAGTAAGTGAACCTCAAAGGTTATAAAATATTAAAATACATCCAAAATTACGGAAAAACTCAAGGCATTAAATTCCTGTCTACATATTTTTGGCACTTTGGCTGTATTCGTATCTTTGTAGTTGACTGTACATTACTGCAGAGGCCGAAAAAGAAGGGCTTGCCGGGTGTGTAGGTATAGGTACGATGCCGGCAAGGCATGTATAGTGTTTTTCTCAAAAATGCAATGAAATAATTTAAAACCAAAACTCCAAAAATATCGTACTTTTATTTCTAGAGAAACTAAAGGTTAACTTGACGAAACTATATATCTAACGGGAATATTGCTATTTAGTTCGTTGTAATTCCAACACGGATTTAGTAGAAAACAGATAATCCACACATATTTCATGATGTAGAAAAATTGCGCAATGTTAAATTTACGAAAACACGAACAGCATTTGTTATTCTGTGACAATGCAAATTATAACCTCTGTACAAATTTCGACTTACTCCTACATAGGCAGGCAAATTTTACTTACAAGAAAACAATTTAGCATTCTTAACTATAGAGATACACGGTGGATTTCGGGCAGCCATATACTCGAACCTACTTTGTTGTCGTTTGATATTTGTACCATCAAGTTATTTAGAGCTAATTCAATTCTGCTTTCACATTTCGCACTCAATTCTGGTAGGGCGCAATAATTATTCATTTCTGTGTCGAAACTCGACAGCAAAAATAACATACTTAATTATTATAATTTCCAACGAACAACACACGTAATACAACATAAAAACGGAATAAAACTATTCAACTTTACCTCCTAGATGATTAAAATAAACATACCTACGCATTTTTTTTCTCACCGCACGGTTTGAGTACCGAGATACTTTTACCGCTAATGTTTAAATTAAATATTTTAAATGTGTATTTGTGTTGGTAAGTTTTCAGTTTATAATAATGTGTTATTTGTTACGTACATTTCGATGACGATTTTATGTTAATAAAACTGCAAAACATTATTTATTGTTTTTTTTTATAGGCGTTGAGGCAGAATGTTATAATGAACCAAAATGATGCTGTGTGACAAATCTACGTGGAATGAAAAAAAAACATGACTTCCTGGCCTAAGGCTTCAATTTTGTATGAAATTCTTTTTTTGTTCTCCCGAGTTGCTCCGCCGGCAATGTGATACCTACTTTGAAGCCTTTATGTATAACGAACGTAATAGGTAACGACATTTAATTTGCATGTTTAGTTTATTAAGTCTTTGTAAGTACCTTTTTAGTACCGAATAAATATAATACACCATGGCATGTTTGAGCAAACACGATACCTTACCTATATTGATGTGATGTCACCTCACAGGCTTGACAGTCTGGGTTGATTATAGTCAAGCATTGTTAACACGATCAAAATCAAAGGCTCGATTTGTATTGTTGAAAGACTTAACTCCGTTTTGTTTAAATAAAACTATTAAGTTGCCATTTTTATGATATTTAAGCACGCAACGCATTGAATATAACTCACTCATAATCCTATCCATCATAGAAAATGTTAGTATAGGATTAGGTACCTCTGATGAAAGTGATGAAGAACTTAGACTATATTGTTCTGTTCCAATGCTAAACTAATTGAGCTTCTCGCTGCAGTGACTTCGAGACGCTGGTTCACCTGCTGAAATGCAGCTTGGGTACGGGCATCCTGGCCATGCCGCAGGCGTTCGCGCGCTCTGGGCTGGTCACTGGCGTGATCTCCACTGTCATCGTCGGTGCGCTCTGCACCTACTGTTTACATATTCTGGTTTGTATTCGCATATCAACCATGAATCATCATAATCGCATGACTGATGATTCATGGATTAATGTGTTAATCTTTGTAGTTTTTCTTAGGTGTTTACAAGGTAAACAAGTTGTATACCTACTTGACAGTAAAGTATCCTACTATTTTGCCTGCTCAGAAAACTATGTTTAAGAACAAATTTACATGCGAAATCCCTATTTGTACGTTACTTGATACGATAAAACACAGTACCCAGTAAAAATATACGAGTAAGTTAATACGGTATGAGTATGACTATGTTAATACCTACGACTCCTTGTGTTGCCAAAGAAGCAATCTCCGATAGGTATTACCTCTATTCTAGCATTTCAAACACGAACTTGGAGCGTTCTACACTGGCACCGGCAACTTTAAAGTCCTGTACTTACAACAAATAGGTATGTTGACTATGTACAGTCGAGTTCCATAATATGTGTATACTTTGTCACCTCATTACAAGGGATTAAGGTAAAGAAATGTAGGTACTTACACATATTAATGAGCTCGACTGTAAGTTAAAAGGGTCAAGGGTGCAATATAGTAAGTGATCGAATAAGAATAACTGAGCTTTCGCAGAATTTTAACTGTCTGCGGTACGAATAAGCAAGCCTGTTTTATTGATTTGATTTATTTTGTGCTTTTCCGCACTAAACTATTTTTACACACTTATATTAACTTCACTAGTAACGAATTGATTAGGTAAATAACCATGTAATCAAATCGAAATCAAACCGTATCGATGTACGATTTACGACGTACTACAAATTCAAATACATAAATAGGTATTAGTAGGAAGTAGGTACAGATATTACAAATGACAATACAATGATTAGGGTTTCGTAGTTTCGCCATGTCTGTCTGTCCGTCCGTCCGTCTGCGGCTTAACTCAGTGAGACCGTTAATAGTAAAAGGTTAGGTTTAGAGATTCTTTATTTACTCAAAGAACAATAGTTCACTTAAATGAGCTTACATATTAGATTTCTTAAAATTAATTAACAAAAAGTAAAAGGTTGAATTCTTTTTTATGATACTTCCCATACCTACACGTAAAATGGGGCTGATTTTTTTTTCGTTTCAACCCTTAAAATTATTTTTAACTTGGTCAGTTAAGCGAATTAGATTTTTTTGCTAAATAAATCGTATTTTTCTCGGTCTAAAGTGCGTATAAGTCATAAGAGCTGCGAAGATACTCCTTTTTTATTGTTATAAGCATGGTACCTATTAACACCTTTATTAAGTTCGCCTAATGTGACGGACGGTACGGAACCCTACACTGAGCATTGCTCTTAGCCGGTTTTTTTGCTTACATTTCTCATTTTTCAGTACTTACCCTTTAAAAAGATCAACTATTAATCTAGGTACTTACCAACTGCCATTATTTTCAACGTCTACGCGATAATATCTTAGGACTAGTATCTTCTTATACATATATCACTCAGGAGTAAAACGCATGTTTACCTGTGGGCAGGTACGTTCCCAGTACGACCTGTGCAAGCGCCTGCGGGTGCCGCTGCTGACGTACCCGGAGTCGATGTCTGCGGCGCTGACGCGCGGGCCGCCCGCGCTACGTCTGCTCGCCAAGCCCTCCACGCTCGCCGTCGACATATTTCTCGTCGTCTACCAGCTTGGCATCTGCTGTGTCTACATCGTCTTTATAGCGGAAAATATTAAAGCGGTATTTATAGATCTTTGCTAATGTTCAGTACAGTAGTCGTGGATACTCATGTCCCGACTACCGGGTTTGCCGGCATCTGAGTAAAGTTTACGAGTGCCCGAGTGTCGGGTACGCGGTGTCGAAAGTGTTAACTTTGCTCAGTTGTATGGGTTTAGGTCCTAAACTGAATCGCGTTAAGACTTAAGACGTCATGGTAAGGCTAATACTTTATACGTGGCACATACCAAAACACAACTTAGTAGATGGTTTAGTAACCTTTAACACTGGTTCAGCTAATACATTTTTTATTAAATATCTCAAAAAATGTAATAGTTGAGACAAAGTTTTTTAGAGAAATTAAATCGAGTTAACCTGAAGAATCTCCCCTTAAAGTTAACGGAAATTAAAAAAAACAGGGTGAAACCTACACCAAGTGGCTTTGTGGATCATATTGTGACAGCCACCTGTCACTTTCAGCAGGTAAAGCTATATAATAACAAAGAACATACCTATATACCTACAAATAATTTTCACAACATAGCGGAAACTGCATCACAGAGTAGTAAATCGTGTTTAAATAGAAATTTCGTAGGCTTATTTATATGTAGTTCATTGACGAATTCGGTAATGAAATAAGTAAGGTCAAACTTGCTGTAACGTGCCGGTAATTAATCAATAATCATTTTATGCGAATTACAGCATTATGCGTTGTACTGTACGAATGTACGAACAATTCCAATATGTAAGATCCAAATTGAATCTCTCAGATGAATTTCCTGTTCGTGCCTATTATGCGGGGGGAATGAATATGCTCCATAAGCGGCTATTTAAAGCGAGGTCATCGCATTGCAGGCACTTAAGTGGGCGCCTTCTCGCCGCCGCTTAGGTCAGCCCGTGCCCTTTGCATCATTAATGCGTCCATATTCATCAGCAGTCCAACTGCCGACATAAACACCGCCAATAACGTTTCTATTGATTTCAGATAGTCGACAAATACTATGAAATGGATGTGAAACTGCACATGGTGATTATCCTGGGACCGCTGATAGCATTCAACTGTATCCCCAACTTGAAGATCCTGGCGCCATTCTCGACGCTCGCTAACTTGATCACGTTCGTTGGCCTCGGCATCGTGGTATATTTCTTGCTGGGGACACAGAAAAAATCCCAGTCGCCCCTAGACCTCTGGGGCTCATTTGATACATTCCCTTTGTTTTTCGGGACCATTCTGTTCGCGCTTACTGCTGTGGGAGTTGTGAGTATTCCTACAGATTATTTATGCGACTGACTCCTATAATAGTGTACCTTCTACCTGAATATTGCTCAGCAGTTTTTTTCTAATTAAAGCTTACGAGTTATTTCATACGAGTATGTCTACCCTGTTACATTATTTATACAAACGTGCTTATGCAATATATAAGACGATGATTCAGTTTTAATAATATTATTTATA
Source organism: Lathronympha strigana (assembly GCA_949128165.1). Taxonomy (NCBI): domain Eukaryota; kingdom Metazoa; phylum Arthropoda; class Insecta; order Lepidoptera; family Tortricidae; genus Lathronympha; species Lathronympha strigana. Next base: position 25,660,961 of record OX421901.1, on the reverse strand, counting down.
AACTATAAAATTGACTTGTATGAATCCATGAGATCCTTTTAGTTTATTTCTCAAATAATGATGAAAAGTTGATAAATAGATGTCATGTGTTGTCTTCCTTGTATTCTAAGTATATTGTAAGTATTTATTTTGTTTACATTGCTTTGTGACAAATAACAACTATATTTATTTTATCTTTTCTTATCTATATTATTTTTAATGGTGGAGAAGAATCTCTAAAGGTAGAAGCTTTCATAGACCTTAATTTTTAAGATTGCCTATGCAATTTCCATTACGAAGCGAAAGTTGTTGTGGTTGAGTTGTTAATCAATAATCACTAAACAGTGTTTGTGGGCGGCAGGTGATCGCGCTAGAGAACAACATGAAGACGCCGAAGTCATTCGGGAAGCCGATGGGCGTCCTCAACGTGGGCATGACGTTCATCGTGCTGCTGTACATCGCCGTCGGCGCCATTGGCTACGTCTTCTGCGTTGACAAATGCAGCGATTCTGTCACGCTTGATCTCCCTCCGAACTCATGGTGAGTACGAAACTACTAAACTTATATTAACTATTTATATATTCTATCTTACAGCGAGGTCTACCCAGGGATATAATTATGAGGTATTTTCGATTCAATCTACATCGCGTGGTCATTATTTAATTGTGCAAACTTTTAATACTGACGCTTAGAAAAGCTAAACAACGTTGTTATGCCATTGTGTGTGTACAGGAAATTAAACGTTACTCAAATTTACCGGGGCAGACCTGAAGGCCTAGTATAAAAATTGTACGACATTAACTTCTCCACCGCGTTAGCGTATCGAGAGTTCAAATTATGTTTGCCGTTTATTTAAATCATTCGGCAACTTTCATATTTTGACCCCTCGATACGCTAACGCAGTCGAGAAGTTAATGTTGTAAATTTTTTATACTAGGCCTTCTGGACTAATAAAGACTGAACCATAAAGACGCCACGCAAACTGCCAGCGCGAATACCTATTAAAAATTTACGTGAACTGCACATAAACTAGTCCGAGCTCTCATCGGTCGCTGTATCGGGTTGCTTGTCTGAGAGAAAACTGTAACACTGTTAATTAATATCGATATAGTACCTATACTTACGACTTTTACGAATTAATTATTTGCGATATCCTAATTAATCTCATTTCCGAACTTATCCCAATGTACCATAAACCCCTAATACTCATATGTTAACGTAATGTTTATGAATGACAGCTTCTGTGGGTAAGTAGTTCTCGTCTATATTTACCTCCGAGCTAAAATTGCTTTATGCCAAGCTTCCAAATCTCTTTGACTTTTCCAAAAGAGCTGACTTCACGTAATGTTGGCAGGTAGAGCATATGTAATTTATTGTATACGTATACGCGCATTTTTTTCTTAAAATGTTATAAATATACATTTTATGAAATGCATATATACAATTATACATTTTATGAAATATAGGTATTTTTTTGTAAACTTTTCATTAGAATATTTCTACGTTTTTAAGTTTTGTCCACTTTATAAAACAGACAATTAGGTTAATGCAAAGAGTTGATAATTAAGACTTGCCTTAGAAACTTCTAAATGACTGTCACTCTTTCCTTTAAAGCAGTCACCATTGGTACATTAGCTAACACAATGGAAATTCGGTAAGTTAATAATTGTCGATGTTGTTGTAGTTATATGTTATGTTGTCGTTGCCGGCGAGCGCTTAACAACAACAGACTTTCCTGAAAAATACGAGCTGTTTATACAACTCTGCTCAATTTTTATTGTTTATGCAACATTGTATACTTACCTACCATTTTCCATATTGCATCGTAATGTTGTTTTGTTAAAATGACAATAAACCCAGTTATACCCCGGTATAATTAAATCATGTATTTTGCATGTAGGTACAAAGAGATGTACTTAATATTTATTTTAATTTTTTAAACCTGCTGGCTTATTTAATTGCCATTCAATCAATTACGTAATAAAGAACATGTCGTAAATACAGACCCATATTGAGCACTTTCCTGTGCCTTATCTTATATTTTTAATTAAATAGGTTAGGTAGGCAGTTACAGTTTCTGCTACAGTACGATTAAAATCAGTTAACGATTCGGCTCTCACATAGAGTTATCAATTTACAGATATGACCTTTGATTATAGTTGCCGATTTCTAAGTCTGAACTTTTGACACATCGAAATACCCGTAGAACGTAAACGCGCAAGACACTTTGGAATTATAAACAAAATCCCATAAAGATATTACAGCTAGTCATGTACATAAACACAATATTTTACTTTTCATAAACATAATGTGATGAATGTTAAATTTTTTCATACATTAGTTATTGAATATTTTACGATAACAATTTAGCATGCCAACAGTTACGGTCTACGTCGTTTTTTTTTTAATTTAGTGTTGTGACCATGTCTGCTGTTCCAATTCATACAACTGTCTGTTAATCGATAAAAATCGATCTTGTTATCAATAGGCAATACAGTAAAAAAACAAAACAAAACGATAAAAACGAAAATAAAACTAAGTACGATGTGGGAAAAAATGTTATTTTAAATAAGACAAATTAACTATGAAGGTTTTTATCTTACATTTTAAGAATTCAACAGTATTGATTTCTGAACGAAACTAAGATGACTTTGGAAAAAATCGTATGACAAATGCGCAGTTTGTCGAAGTTTCTCGGTCTTATCCACGTCTTATCAAATACAAATCCGTAGTAGTAAAATCGAATCAAACAATTCATCGCTAAAATCAATAATCGCTGAATTTGACAAACGATTTGTCTTAGCCTCATCACTAAGTACGTCAATACTCAAGTGTCAAAAGTTCAGACTTAGAAATCGGCAACTATATGTTACTCGTTGTCTTATTGAATACAATACAAGAACGATATGAGCAACAAAACCTCCTTTGTAGCTCAAAACTAACCCAAACTTTATATTGAAATAAGAAAAATAATTGACTATTTTGGCAGTCTGCCTTCTTAGTGTCAATAAAAACAGTTTGACGTATATGATACATTTATGTTTATGAACGCTAATTTCATTCGTGAAAATATTCAACTCTATCAAAATTAACTTACAATAGTTATGTATCATGGCTTCAACAAACTTAAAGCGTGGTAAAAAAAATTGTTGCTAAATCTCGTGAAATTTTTGTTAATGTAACTATTGTAGAAAAGAAGCTAATTTATTTAAAAAAGAAAAAAGTAAATATCATCAAAATATTTGATTATTATCAATTATAATACGACGTAATATCGTACTGTTACTTACATACATCAAACAGTAAAATATTGACATATATATATATTTTTTTAATTATATTGTATACAAGTATAGCTTCAATAAATAATGAATGTTTAAATTCTAACCGTAACCGAAAAGTCTACCGGTTAGTAATGTCATCTTGGCAGGTGCTATACATTGCGTTTGTGATACTTCAAATTAAATGCTACTTAAAAGAAATCGCGGTAATGTATTTCGTGTCATTTCCGTCTCTGGATTACCCGACGGATACCCGAGAAAAGCCGAATGGTTAACTGATTTTAATTGTATTGTAATTAAATCTGAGTAGCAAACACTCAGTTTTAGTTTATGGCACATTAACATACTTTGGCAGCAACCTGCTCAGCGTATTATCTACAAGAATGGATATTTCAAGAATATGTATAGCCTGACCACCCAAGTCTGACAGTAGAGTTTTTTAATTTTATATGTCTTCCTTTTTAGGGTTCCGTACCAAAATCGTAAAAAAGGAACTCTTATGGTGCGACTCAGTTTGTCTGTCTGTCACATCGTTAAATATCTCAAGAACTACTTAAGCTTCCGATTTGGAATAGCTAAACAAAATTAGCGCAGACACATGAAAGAAGATTTATGACATCTTTTAATTTATTTTCAATATAAAATGCCTGATAAAAGAGGGGGAAAAAATTTGAAGATTGGATCACGGACTCATGTGGGGTATCATTTGAAAGGGCTACATTTTCACACGCTAAAACAATTTTTCAATTTTTTTTATAATGATTTTTTTTTAATTTATAAATGAAAATGTAAAAAAGACCATTCCCCCTTTTTATCTTCGAAGTTTATGAAGAAAAAAATATGTTTTTTTTTAAACATCGTCAATATTAGGATAAACATTACAGGAGAAACATAACATTAACCCTTTTTACCTTTTCATTAACTTTGTTTTTAATAAAAAAAACTTTTCGGATCAAAAGTTAAAAATTGAACCAATTTAGATTGTTTTTATTCCTTTAAATTTATGTGATATCATGCTGAAAGTACTGTCTTATAACTAAAGTAAATAAAAAAAGCTTTACGCTATAAAAAATATCAAGGAAAAACAAACTCTCATACTAAGTACAGTCAAGTGCAAAAATATGGTTCGACATAATCGACTCATAAATATGGTACTACGCTCTTATTACACTGGCATAAGGCGCTATGGGACATATTTTTGAGTAAGATGTGCACCACCATATTTTTACACTTGACTGTATGTATACTAACTCCATGCCGTACAAACGACTGACCCAATATGTCGATACATGTGGCTGACGTCAAATCTGTACTTCTAGTGCGCTACTTGGTGCGCGAGTCCGACTCGCACTTGACCGGTTTTTTAACTCCAAAATAACGGGACATATATAAATTAAAAAAAAGCTTCTGTCCGGCGTGGGTTGTCAGACTATACCTACATATTAATTGAAATATCGTGTAGCACCACTAGGAACTTTTTTTAAATGTAATCTCTAAGCGCCACTTGTGCTAATCAGGGTTAGACGTAGACGGCAACCCCTCTTTAACTGCCAAATTCGATATGAAATAAACGCTTAACTTCGAGTCAGTTTAGTAACCCTAGTTGGCGCAAGTGCCTCTAAGAAGGTGAAACTGACTTATCGCGGGTTGAACAAATCGAGTCTAATTATATATGTTTTAAAAAGTAACCGTAAGGCATTTCCTCAAATAATTAACAAGGTCCATAAAATTCTAACTGTTATTCTACAGCCCATTTAGATAATGAGAACCAAATAAAGCCTTTTGTGTCTGGCCAACCCATATGTCTGACTGGCCATTTCACAACAACCGGTGATTTTCCTATTGAACATGCGGTACCGGAATGTATTTGCAGGCTGGCGACGAGCGTGAAGGCGATGTTCTCGGTGGCCATCTTCATTAGCTACGGGCTGCAGTGCTACGTGCCGGTCGACGTGGTGTGGAGCGGCTACCTGCGCCCGCGCCTGCTGCAGTCCCACGCGACGCAAGCTAAGCTTGTCGCGTCTGAATACGCGCTAAGAATTGCACTCTGCCTTCTCACGTGTAAGTTGTACTAGATATTTTGCTGAACGAAAAGTTAAGTTGTAGAACGCAAACGATGTTACAGGCTGGGCACTTTCGCGACAATATTTTTTTAAGGTAGGTAAATTTAATGTTTTTCCTACTCACAATAACAAGTTCTTTCAATCTAGGACAAAAAAAGTACGAGAAAAAAAAGGTCTCACAATTTTGAAACGTTTTACGTACTCTCCGTTTTGTAACCGCTGTACAGTCTTTGAAAAATGGTAACGAAATGGAAAAATAAAATTGGGACTCTTTTTTTCTCCTAGTAGGATCGAAAGAGCTCGTGATTCTGAGTAGGAAAAACATTAAATTTACTTGATTTCTAAAAAAAGATTTTGGATCTCCTCTCGCGAAAATGCCCAGACTTACGAAACGTATTTCATCAATCGAAACTATCGTTATACGAGTATTTTGTAAGACTCGTTTTATGAAATATATTGTGTTACACAAATTTTGTTAAATATTTGAAATATTTGACTATATGAAAAAATGCTGCAATTATGGCAGTTTAGCGACTTAATTTATTTCGGCTGATTGGGTATCCAGTTCATTTATTCTATAAGTTGGTGATCTATGAATACAGGCGATAGTTTACGTATGACTGTACATATGTGAAAGACGCCTGCAGCTTAAAGTATACACGGACACTTATATCAAAATTTTATATTCCAAAAGAGCTGAATAGAAACTATTCTTCTGTACATTTCTTACTTGTAATACTTGTGTTTTTGTGCAGTCGTGTTCGCGGTGTCGATTCCCCGGCTGGGGTTATTCATCTCGCTGTTCGGAGCACTATGCTTGTCAGCGCTGGGCATCTGCTTTCCGGCCGTCATGGAACTATGCGTGTCATGGGCGGACGCTGTCGCCGCGGGGGGAGGCCTTGTGCGCCGCATCAAGGATTGCCTGCTCTTCATCTTCGGCATCGTCGGCCTTGTCGTCGGCACCTACACGGCGCTGCTCGCCATCGTCCACTCCTTTCAGACCCCGCCCGCTCAGGCCAACTAGAAAGTGCCTACGCTTGCTTTTCCAGAACACACTCTTGTGCTAGTGACGCCGCTAAAAGCTTTTGTTGTACATACCGTAGCAATAAGTTACAATGGATATATTATGTAAGTATTGCAATAATCAGTGTGATTCGCCAAATAATTGATATCAATTGACGAAGATATTACAAGTTTTCTAATGATTTGATACAAAGCGAAGGAACCAAAGAAACAAAAAAGTCAAATATAAATATTAGCTAAATAATTCTATGAAATAATTTATTTAAGTGTACTTTTGATACAAAAGAATATGTTTACTAAAAGTATCGATAAGATCTGACAAATAACAGGTAACCTTCCTAAGATTTATTAATAAAATTTCTCACGTCCCCAACCAGGGTAAAGAGGCAGTGATATCCCCAAGAAAGTTAGTTTTAATAAAAAAGAAAGTTATATCTATATTCTTTACCAAGTAGAACACAGACGCTTGAATATCGTTTGATAAAACGAGATGGCGATAAAAGTAATTTTTGGCACCCAGTTCTATGTGGCACCCAGTGGTATTTTACCATATTAGCTGTAAATTGTGGTAACTCTCGACAGTGACGCTAGTAGACTCTTTTTGAGCATACCTTAATAGTGATGGGTAGGAAGGCATGTGTTATTGTATCGCGTGCACCTTGAAATATATATACCAACGCTTGTACCGTCAGCTGCGTCGAACACGCGATGCCATATAATATATTGAGTTGATGACTGTCTCTTTCTGGTTCCTCTGGATTTAGTTCCATTGCATTGATCTTGGTATTCGCCATTGTGAGTATTTTGAGTAACACTGTCGACCTACAAATGCGATGCAAAATGCAGCCTTTAGGGTTACAGTGGTCATATTCTTTACTAGATCTTAGGGAACGAAATGGAAACTTACTTAGTAAAATCTTTTTCACCACACCCGTCCGGAAAAGTCCTTTCTTTTGAAATCTTTGAGTGTGCACAGTTGCATTTTATCTATATGTGAGTTTGTATGTTTAATGTTTTACAGATTTACTGCGCGATTGTGTGGTATAAAATCATGGATTACATTCGGCATCGAAGTTGTTGTTTACCTCTCGTGTCTTGGTGCTCTCGCAACGCTCAAGAATCCAAATAGTTCGTCGTCTCTGGTCTCAATATAAGTACGAGATGTAAACAACTTCTTTGTAATATAAATAACAATTAAACTTAACTGTATTGGTTTCATATCTTTTTTTTACCTGGATACATAACAAACGGAACCTTATTACTAAACCTGCTGTGCCTTCCGTCTGTCAGGGTCTCTATCTCAAGAACGGTAATAAGTAGTAAGTTAACATTCGCACAATCTATGGCATATGTTCATGTCATTGTTCCTATTAGGTATGCATTTATTTTGGGTTGCATATTTCTGAGGATGTACGTATACTGACCTTTTTTCTTTAATAATGAATAGATATTTTTTGTAATTATATAGCTGAATTTGGACAGTTTTATCCATCGTACTAAGAAACGCACCTATTATTGCTGTGCAGAGTGTTCCTGCTTTGGTGCGCAGCAACTGACCGTATTACTTTTTTGGTAAACATTTGTTCCGTGGTGAGTAGGTAAAGCACAGAATGCTAGCTAAAAACTGGCATATCTAGTAAGCTTGAAAAGCATAGAACCATAAGTAAACGATAAAAATAAGATTAGTAGGTAGTAACACCAGGATGCTATTTTCACGCTAAGACGGACGGCGTGCCAGTATTAAGTCTTTTTTAAAACTAATGTATTTTAAATATTATAATTGTAGATAATAAAGCATAGGTTTGTGCCATTCAACTTTGATAAGCCAGAGTTTAAATTGTTTTTTTTTATATACCTACCTATATATCATTGTTGTAGATGCCTTGCAATTAGTGATGTCATTATCAGTTGCACGGGGAGCAGACATCATCAATTTGGTCCCTATTGTGCTTGTATTTTTTTGTAAAAATATAATATTACATATTTTGTAATTTAAGTGTTTCCTATTCTATTCCTTTCCTACTGTTTATATTATGAATAAATTTATATCGGGTGTTGCCTGCAACAGGAGCAATAAATGTAAGTAGAACTCCCCAAACTAAACGTTTGCTCAGCGACTTTTCAAAATAACGTGGTTCGATTTTTATTTCACTTTAAAGTTCGTTATAAGGCGCAATGTACTGCGAATTTTGTATTTTTTTAACTATGACAAGAAACATTAATTAGGTTGTGGTTAACGTACATTGAAAATACTATTTAATTTATATGAAAAAGTGAAAGCGTATACATTTCATATATTTTAAAGGTTGTTGATTAACGATTTAATTTAGTGCTCCTGTTACAGGCAACACCCGGTATCATCAGTAGTCTCCTTATGAGAATTCTGACTGAAAATTAATATTAATATGAAATAATAATTGGCTTTATAGTCATAGGACTCATAGGGCTACGGGCCTACGGCGTAGCACTCGTAGCTTAGTTGCGGACGTCGGAAAGCAATTATATGGAATAAACATATTATTACTTATATAAAAGTAGAAAGATAACAAAAACAAATATACAAAAAAGCACGCAAACAGAAACAAAACAGTTTCACGTATAGCAGCAGCTCCCATCCCGAAGCGGAAATAGCTATTTATGCAACAAGTGCGGAAAGTAGATGGTTTCTGATGAGAAGCCAACAAAAGTCGGGAATCATATGATGATTCACTATGCATTGTGCGAAGAAAAAAATAAAGTATTATTAGCGGTTGTGTAGTACGGTAAATGTTACGGGATCTTAAGGCATTTCTAACTTTGACTGAGGACTAAAAAAAAGCGGATCCTATTTTGGAGATATGTTTTATAACGTGGATGTCCTAGTATTTTGCCTCATAGGTTTTAATTTTAAGAAATAATCGTTGTTTTGATAAACTCTTCATTAGTCCCTTATTTCGCGCTTAAATTTGGCTCAGGACTTAACTGGACCGTGACATCTACAAATTTCAATTTCAATGCGAATAATACATTCGGCACTGTTACAAGCCATGTTCACGGTGTAAACGGTGTTACACCGTGAATCCTGAATTATATTATTGGAATTTTAGTTCAACCTATAGTTAAACCACAATCAGGAGTTGGTACTTTACAGTGAGAAAAGCCTATTTTATAAGTTGTATCCAATCTAGGGTATTATTAATTTATGATATTTTGAAGGTTTCGGATTTAAGTTAATCTCTCTAATACACTTGGTGTAAAAAACAACGATTCAAGCTGTTGAGATTTCAAGATTGACTTTTCTCATCGCTACTGCTCCAAAAACCGCAAAGCGGGTTTTTTGTTTAGACATTGTATGCCTTTGGTCACTGCTTAACAACAACAACAACAACAACAACAGTCAACAGGTAAGAATATCAAGATTCTCTATAGTGAATACCTCACTATTTACTTAATTTTTTACATGATATGAACACTTCTTAGTATTGCCGGAGCTGTATTTCGGCAGAAATTCCATCCTGGCACCGGGGTTTGGAGCTCTCTTGACTTGACTTCACTTACTACGGGTATACACAATTATTTCAACCTGCTGGAGTTGCAGCTGTGCGATAACGCTAATATAAAATGCATTCTCGAAAACTCGTTATTTTCCATCCTTCATTTAACTGCATTTTTCAGATCAGTCAAATAATTCAAAGAGATACTAAGCAGAAGAGCCAGGCGTGCAATTACAGTCGATCTTTTGACGTCTAATATCCTCATCTTTTACTTTTGATTTACATTAAGGATTTTGCACATGCAATTATATGCATACATTAAGGATATGCATTGTCTAAGTGAGTTCTTAAAGAAGTGGTGTAACCAATGTTCATACAAGCTTTGACGAAAAAGTATTTTTTTACCACGCATGTATAAAGCCATAACAAAACAAAACGGTGATGCAAAAATACACACTGAAGATAGAAGTACAGTTGAATAAGGTTAATGAAAACTCACGGTTTGTGCAAGGTACTTATATCACGATTTATTACATAAAACACCGATTTAGGAAATATACCGTCAGCAGATCAAATCAGTAGATTCACGGCTTTGAGCTCGGTACATACTCGTAACTCGCGTGTGCAACGAATAACATTAAGTAATAAAATAACGTCGTGGGCAAACGCGGCTTTCTGCCGCGGCAGGCGCCGCGCCGGCGAGCACTTGCGGGCGCCGATTTAAATAAAAACGAACATAAATACAACAATTAACGTTTATTTCAATCCATAGAACCATATAAATTACGGTCAAACAAAATACTACTCGTACAAGTAAATCGATATGGTTTTATGTTGTTGCAAAGGTAACAGACATCTACTTTTAAAAATAAAGTAGCCTCAATCGAGGATATTTTACGGCAGGTTTATCAAATAAATAGCGTAAACGGGAAGAGGTGCGAGTAGGGCCGGATACAGTGCAGCGAGCGGACCTGTTCGGGAGGGTGGCGGCGGAGGATGTACGAGGCGAGACGGGTGGGGCGGGGTGGGGCGGGGCGGGGCGGAGGCTAGGAACAACGCGCGGGAAAGCGGCGCCGGGGCAGCGCGCGGCCGCCCCGCCCGATTCACATCACGTACACACTTCTCTTAGCTTAGTTTAAGTATAGCTAACTGTAATGTTCGTACATACAACTCCTTGTTATCACGACGCCTCGCGGCCGCTCCACACGACAGCCGCCGCCGCTGCGGCCTACAGCTGCGCAAGCGATGCCACCGGCGTGAGGCGGCGTCGTGTGAACCAGACTTAAAACTATCATATCAACTATACCCAGTTACAATTTTCGAAGAAACATATGTCATAATATTTTTATGTATGGATTTACAAAACCATCACATATATTGCGTATGTTAATGTATATTATAACAAACAAGATGGAGTATCAAATGCCGCACGGGGCGGCCAATTAACATTAGGTTCGTTACATATTATAATAATTATCATTTGATATGAAACAGTGCATTTCAAAAGTTCAACCCACACCTTTATAGAATCCCTCACTTGTAAACTTTTATAGAAAAAACATTTTATTGTTCTCGCTTTGTATCCATAAAATACTTTCAAATGCAACAACTTCTTAGTCTTAGTTTATAAACATTATTTTCTTCAATTCAATAAACATTCAATTGACTCATTTATCAACGACAAAAACCTACAAAAATATATATTAACATTAGCACGAGTCAAATAGAGTGCGGGGAAGCATCAAAGGACGCTTTCAGTGCATTGGGAGGCGCAGCTGGGCCGCGGAGGCCGGCGCGCGGCGAAGGCGGCGCGCGAGCACCCGAACGGCGCGGGCGCCGGGCGCGCCGTCGTCGCCGCGCCCGCCCGCGCCGACTCTACTCACGGGTCCTATCCATACGATACCGTAACGCAAGTCCGTTTACAACTAAAAAAATATAAACTTTCAAAAACGTTAACAACTACAGCCATAACAAAAATAGACTAATAACAACTACCCTACGGAATCTACCGACTACTTAAAACTATTCACTAAGTAAATTTGAAACGAAACTATAGTATTCGCTCACTACGTAAACGACAAAGGGAACGCATGTGATGCGCTAGAAGAGGCGATGGGCGCCCGAGCGCCACCTTGGGAGTTAATCTCTGGGAGCGGACCTACGAAGCAAGCCGGTGAGGCCTGAGGCGCGAGTGCGCGGGCGGCGGGGGCGGCCCCGGGCGCGGCGCGGGCGCTGCTTCGTGCCGGAACCGGGGGACGGACGGGGAGCTTGCGGTAACATTTATAATACAGATTCGGAGAGGATCCGAGGTCCGGGACGCGGCCCGGGGCCGTCTCTGGGCCTCATTAAAACTACCTATATACAGACGCAGCCTCTACATTTGCGCATGCGTACGCGAGCCACTTGAGCAATCTGGCGCGCGGCGACCCGCAGCGGTGCGCGAGCGGTCCGGCGCGGGCGCCGCACGGTCCCTGCCGGCGCAATATAAATATTCAACAACATTAACTTATTACAATAATCCACATTCGGGTCGGAAAACATGACGCGATGCGCACTCGGCACCATACTTACAACAAACACCCTTCAAAAATAACAATTTGCCATAAAATTTTGGTCCGTACGTCGTTGGCTAACCCTGTTGAGTGACGGACAGAGTCCGGATTGAAGGAATTAGAGACGACGATAGATCGGAGCGGAGCTCGAATGGGACTTTGGTTAACATTTTATCTATTAAACTAACTAGGTAAACTTACGGTAACTGCAGTATCGATTAATCCTACGTAACTTTAACATTTTGTAAGATATAGAACCTGTCAGAGAACTTAAGGTGGACTGCCGATTCGCTATGTCATTAACTCCACGGACACGAAGTATAATTATTTTTAAAATACGTATGAAAAAGTCATTGTAATATTTTATATAAGAATGGTCTAAAATTCTGGCAAACTAAATGTATCACTTTCACTGAGTACCAAATCAGCAGTTTGGTGGGAAATATTGGTGTACAATAAAAACTAAGAGTAGATAACAGTCGAACTGGCGAAACCAGACAGTTTTCTGCGTAACATAACGATAGGTCAAACGCGTTAGACGCAGGATGGTGAAAAGTTTGACTGGAGTGAGTTTGGGTTGTCAGCAGAGGCGGGAACCGAAGAGGCGTCGCAAGAAGCAAGAAGAGTGTCCGCAGGCGGCGGCCGGCGGCCAGCGGCGCGCGCCGAGTGGGCGCCTGCGACCTGCAAATATACATTTTACTGTTTATTTATCTCCTATATTTCTATACATATGTTACTAATAATTAAGGTAGCAGAGCCTAATAACCATTTAAGCATGATAACTTTCGCCCACCTATTAAGCATGAACTTTCGATATTTTATACTTTTATGAGTGTAAATTGGTTAAATTTTGCGTCCATGACCGCTTGTACTAATAAAGGACGTCGAAGTAATATAATGCAATAAGTCATATTAAATGTAATAAAAAACGAGTGGGTCTTATTTGGCGGTCCATATAAGTTATCAGAAAACCTTCTTTTTTACGAAAACATAGTATTTTTTACAGTGGTTTTAGTTTTAGTCTTGACAATGACTGCACGTGAATGCACATTTATGGGAAAATTGTAGTATCATGTGTTGCTGTAACTTCAAACCACGATGTTCAATATCCTGCTGTTTAAATTTATAATAACTGCAGTAAAAGGTTATTCTACAATATTGTTGTCATTTTTGTAATAATTTAATCATGAATCCCTGCAACTGCATCGATTTTTGTGTCCTTTCCTGCGCCCAGTCGAATTCTCAATTGGACCAAAAGTTAACGTTGTTCTTGTGTTTAATTAATAATCGATGTAAGAGACTCATTGCAATCGAAGAATGAATGGATTGATACGTACATGTCGAGTGGCGTGTTTGTGCTATGCGGGAAGGTGCGGGCGAGAAGATGCGTCCGCCTATACGTCCGCGTACTTGGATAACTTCTCGCGCAGGATGTGGTTTTCTTTCTTCAACAGCTCTACTTCTTGTCGCAACCCCATGTTCTGGAAAATCAGATCATATTGGTTATTTTGCTGTTATCTTATGAAATAGGTAAATTAAAGTCTGCAACTGTGGTCTGTGGTCTAGATCCTAAATATACTTATAGGTCTCCCACCCCTGAAGTCTAGCTAGATCTAAAGGAATGAATGATTTGGATTTTTAATGGGGGTGCGGGAGCTTACTCTCTGTTTAAAATAAAAGACTGGGAATGTTATAGTAATCATCAATAAGTCTATGACACAGGCCTTATTTTGCCATATTTCATTTTTGTTTTAATTAAGTAAGTCTGCAGAGTGAGATAATTAACTAACCTCTTTTTCCAGGTATCCGGCTCTTAGTGCGATTTGGTTCTCCTTCATGCGGCGCGCGTCGCGGGAGCGTTTGGCTGCCATGTTGTTCTTCCGCCGGCGCGCCCAGTACTTGTCGTCTTTCAGGTCATCGGGCACGAACTGCCGACGACGTCGATACACAGTTAGCCCGTGCCACACACTCATACCACCCTTCACCCGAAGGATACAAGCATACAGATCTGATCCGACCGACAGACCCAGCTGCCGACCCGTGGCCGCGTGCGGAATGGCGCGTCTTGTGTGCCTACCCTGAACACCCGCCCAGTGCCGTGAGGCCGTCCAACATTGCCTTAGAAGATTAATGCATCAAGATCAAAATGTGACCGTCAAGTAAGTATAAATTCTCAATGATCTAATAATTTACCCTCCAGGATAAAACAGACAGTTTCACGGCACCCAATCAACTAAATGAACACATAAAACACGCCATCCAGCAGTTCCTTGTTTTCTGACATCTATATGATCTATAAGTACTTAAATGTTTGTTCCAGTGAAAATAGAAAAAAAATGGTTTTATAGAAAATGTATGAAACTGTAAAAATAAATTAGCGCTATTAGGTAATAAAGCCAGTATTTTCGGTAAAAATAATTGGATGATAAATGATAAGATTAGTTTTTAAAACTGCGTTGTTAACGTTACTTTGATGTCATTTTTCATGTATCGTTGCCTACTTATTTTACTAAGTGTGTATTTCATAAAAGGAAAAAGTATATCGTGTTTTGTAATTATTGGTTATTCTTTTTTTTAGAAATGTAAGAAGTCAGCAGCAGAAGTAGCTAAGCGGGTAAGGTGATAAAAATTATCTTGGCACGATCTTATTGTTGTGACAATAAAGTCAAGATTATTTTAAACACCTTACGCGCTCAGTGACTGTACTGCTGACTGTACTGGCAGCATATACAAAAAAAACAGATCAAATACTGACTTAATTACCTATCTTTCTGCAGCCCGCGACATACAAAAATATAAAATATGTAAGTACCTAGGTATTTACTCGGGCGCAGAGAAGCGTTATTACCTATATCTACTTGTTGTATTTGACGTCGGTATCGTTTATACGCATTTACTAATACTACAGTTGTAATTCGGGTAATTCCTCGTCTCTAGTCCCAGCAAAAAATATCCTAGAGCGGCATTCCGATTTGTGAAATCTGTTTTGTTTATATATTGATATGATATTATTCAACTTGCATCTCGCACGCGCATATTTTGAGTTGCAAACGTGATTATTTATAGTAGTTTATGTGACTGTATATAATGAAAGGTATTAAAACTCAAAAGTGGGGCTAGTTATAACATTGAGTGTTTTAATGCCTTATTATTTACAGTTGCATACACTGCCTTTTATACACACATAGCATGAGCTCTCCATGGTGCGTTTAAGCCGCATGAAATACCGCCATTCCATTAGTCGTAATGAAACCTTCTCTTGAAAGCTGTCACGCATGCATAGCTTTTTTTAATTCATAGTCAAACTCGAGTTTGACTCAATTTTTATATCGTTCGACAATAAATAACGCGCGACTTGCATTGAATGAAATTGACACTTCATTTCAAAGTAAACGTCATTTCTATACTGGTATTATAAATGTCAAATAAAATTTCATTGTTGATCAATGCAAAGGTATTTGAAATGTGAAAAATATTATATATTATGGAAATTTATGTTATTATTTAGCAATAATAACATTTTTAAACATAAGAAATATATGTGGTTTTTATTGCATCATGGAGGATTTAACGATATGCGACTATGTGTGTACACAAAGAGTATTACCACTACAATATGAAATCAAATCATTAACTGATTTCTAATATCGAAAGGCCTATTCTAGGTCTACACGAAAACAATTGGTAACGCCGGTTAGTACTTACTATAGCCGCGGGGGTATATAATTAAATGATCAATTAGATTACCGTTTACTTGAAAACGAAATAACAAACAAACATAGGATTCATAATCATAAACCTTAACCCACCGTAACCATAAGTAAACAGAGCGCCTACCATGAACCACTTCGTTCGTTCGTCTATTTGCCTCTTTATCGCTCGAATATGCGAGAGCAATAGAGAGGGAAATAGACGAACGAATGAACGCAGTGGGTCGTCGTAGGCCCTCAGGTTCAACCTGAGATATTGGTTTGTCAATAGACGGTAGGAGACATCTGTAACTATAAGACACTATAAGAGTAAAATGAGCTTCACATCCTTTTAAAAAACGGTAACTACTCGTATCGTGAATATTTCGTTCATAATCAAATGTACAGTTTTTTAAAAGGATGTGAAGCTCATTTTACTATCCTCTTCACCACTTTGTCGATAATACGAGTGTAAAGAAATACCACATTTTCCTTTAATAACAACATGTCTATGTTCGATGATACCTTTACAATTCATTTTACGAGTTGAAATTGAGGTAATTAAATGTTTGGTAGTTCGATTCCTGGCGGCATAGTGCGGTTATGGTTATAGTGGGTTAAGAGGGGACTGCTTTGTGTGTTCGAAATATACTATTTATGAACTACCGTTTATTCGGGGCTCAAATGTTATATTGTATTTCAATACTATTTCGTACCCACACTTATTAAAATACGACAATAATTTATGTCAGTCTTCAAGAAAATCTTTTTAAATACCAATCTAAAATTTGTGCGTTATATAAAACTTTAGGTTGTTACTACTAAGTCGAAACCCTCGAGGCTGCAATAGGTACTGCTGGTACTAGGAATACTTCGTTTTCTTTTTTAAGATTAGGACAATCAAACGACTGCCGTATAATTGCTAACGCTACTTATTAGGGTTCCATAGCCAAAATGGCAAAAACGGAACCCTTATAGTTTCGTCCAGTCCGTCCGTCCGTATGTCACAGCGGTTTTTTTACCAATAATTTGGGCTTATCTGTTCTTATAATACTTAAAACTTTCGTGTCTTACGCACATTATTATGAACATATAACGCGTCTATCGCGAATTTAATTTACGTTAAAACACCGACGTTTACTGCCCCTTATTTTATTCAGACTTTTATAATTATTGGGAACAAGTAAACTAATTTCAATATTTAAATATAGACAAGTTCAACAGTTAATTTACGAATTTAAAAATAACGAAGTATAAACTAGCGATGGTTTCTCTGCGACGAACGTGACTTTACGCCGGCTGCGGGTAGAAATTGTTTAGGTACTCCCATTTGAAAAACTGAAAACAGAAACCTTGCACGATGTATATTTTGGAAATTCGTGTATTTTGATAGGCATAAAGTGGTTGGCCATTTTTAATAAGAGGAAGTTGCAAATTAAAGGGTTTTTTATATTTTATTAATGTTATTTACAACATCTGATTGTAATTAAACCGTTTAATTTTAACCTTTTGACATATTATTTTATTGTTTATTGCACCTTCAACAGCCATACCACACAGACCTCTATTAGGTCCAAAATATTATTTTTATGTTTAATACTAAAATCAGGTAAAGCACTCGCTAGTAAATACATTTTAAACAAATCCTCAGTACCGCAGATTGTAAGTCTACCGTTACCTTTTCCCAACATGGTAAGATAGGCTCACGTAAATGGTCCTGTAAAATTTACACGTTCAATTAGAAAAAGAAGTGTTTTTTTCTTCTTATTCTATACAGATAATCCTAAGTAAGATATAGTCACAACAAAGATTGTAAATTACTATACGTGTATCAGGTCCCAACCAACAGTAGTCAAATGAGAGTAAGCGATTTTGTTCAGCAGTGCTAGTTTCAGAAACAAATAGAAGTTATTTACAATAGTGGTATTTGTATTTAAGAGAATATCCACCATAAGGTCACGTATTAAACCGGCTTAATCCGTACCGTCACTACACTATCATGCAAACTTATTAGTCTAAATACTGCTCGGTAAAGCGTTAGTGCATTTGATGGGTGACCATGCTGTATTGGAATCACAAGAGTACCGTAATATGCACTCTGAGTCCTGTATCTAGTGTATACTACTGACCTAATGCATAGCATACTCGTACGTAACAGTAATTGGAAAAATTGTTTATACGAGATGAGTGGGAAAAAATATTTCATTTAATTAGTTTTCCAATTATTGTTACGGCTTATGTTTTGCAAATTAGAACATAATATGATAGGCGTACATCTCAGAATAAGCTATAAAAATCAAGTTACACGCGTAACACTTTTGAGAATCCACATTATTTAAATTTATGGCAGCAGACACGTGATATTAAAATCCACAAAAACTAAAACTCGAATTGATCACTATTTCTGGAGTTCTTAACTTATATGTTAAACTGGGATACAGTCTACATTAGTTTGTAGAGAGTTGGACAATAACTAAACGTAAATTTGCCTACAAGCAATATGTATAAAGTATTTTTTGTTTACTTCGGCATCCTGGGCAAATAATTTAATACATATCTGCCATTTATCATTATATTATGTGTGTTATTTATAATTATGTAGAAATAATATTTTTCTTTTCTAGGTGCCACATAAGAAGTTAAACGATATTGTCAGACCAAATATTTTATTAATTTGTCTTATATTTTCGATACTTTAGAGGTAAAATCAAGTATCGTTATCGTAACATTAATTTAAATGGGTTGAATTAGTGTAGAAGTGAGCTTGATATTTGCTTTAAGTATTTAAACCCATAAGAATACCAGTAATGTAATAAGGACTCATTTAGCTATCTATAATAATTGTTCATGGTAAGAGGATCGTGTGATTTAGATCGTATCCTAAGACATACTCGTTCAATACATGGTAAAAAATGTATAAATGCTTATGTCCGAGAGTATACGTGTGTATCTGTGGAGTGTGCGTGTTAGTGTGTATACGCCGCTCCCCTAAGGCAGCATGCGGCTAGGAATGATCAGCGCACTAACTTCATTTACCTGTTTCCGGGACTTCTTGATCATGGGCTGCGGCTTCAACTCCTCGTCGGAAAACGCGCGCGTCCGGGGGTCAAAGTCACGACCCGACGATGCCATTGAAAATGCTGGAACGTCAAGTTACCCAGTTAAGCGCCATATGGAACCCTTCGGATTATTCCGAACTTAAAATCACAAGGAATATCAACTAAATAAGGTAATCAGGTAAATCCAAATGTAAGATAATTCTGAAAATATAAAGGAGGTAGTCGCCTTCACTGTTCAGCGGGTCGGCGTTATGGAATTAGTTATTGGTTTTATTATTCTGAGATTCCAACTATAAATTCAATATTTACCTACTTTATATTTATTTGTCACGTTCTCAAGAAATGTTATGTTTATTGTATGCTTTATTCCAACTGTAGCCGTATTTGAAATTCAATTTTAGAGAAGGGTATTTCAAAATATACAGTTAGTTGTAACGTGACTATGAAAACGTGGAGTTACAAAATAAACAAAAGAAACTCACTGGAATCGGCGGGTGAGAGCGGGGGGTTGATGGTGTCAGGACTCATGCAGTCGGAGGGCGAGGGCGAGCGCTCGCGCTTGGTGACGGGGGCCTGCAGCCCCAGTGCCAGCCCTGCGCCCGCGCCGAACGCAGAGCCGCCCAGGTGCGCGCCACCCAGCGCCTCGCCTTGCATGCCATTCTCCGACAGGAACTCGTCTAGGTCCACGTACTGGAAAACCACATAGCAGACACATCATGCAACGTGCCACGAGTGGCGCGGCGCGCACGCATCGACGCACAGTAAGTATGACACTCGCAGCGATATACCAATGTTTATTCTATCATAACAATATTAAATACAATCAAACAATCGCATGTATGCAATTCGCTAGCAGGTTTTAACCCTATAAACGTAACCTACGTTAGTTAAAATTATAAAGGTAAACACGAGGGGTCGGTGCAAAAAGAAAAGCGTGAGGAAGAAGGGCGGGTCGGGTCAGAGCGGGAAGCTTCTCTATTACCTAGTGCGAGTGGCAGCGACCAGGAAGCTGGTGAGAGACGCACACAACACGCAACACGCAATAGGTAATAAAGTTGCGATTACTGACTTCCTGTACCTTGAGATCGGGATCATAGGGCAGCGTCTTGTCCCATAGGTTGGGCCCCAGAAAGGCGGCCTGCGCCTCCCATAGTTCATTGTCATCTTTCTTGTCTTCGAGCGTGTCTTTATTGTTCACCGATTTGCCTGTAACAAACAAGACGTAGGCCGGTCACTGATGAGCCCGCGTCGCAACCCTCCTTCCGTACCGCCGCGAGAACCTAGGCAACGACCTGGCCGGCTCCGATACGACCCGACTGCGCCGTTATCTCAGCCCAAATTTACATCGCTTACTCCATTGATGGTTGTTTTGCCATATTTACTCTTCGAATTCATCATCAAATTATTTTCATTTAATACCTACATACAAAGGTGGCGGTAAAGATTGAGCGATCGACGTTGGGATCGGTTCTTAACTAGCGTTTAACAACGTGGGCATTTCATTAGTGGGGTCAGAAAAATAATCACAAACACGTTATATGTAACATTACAACATTGGACCATATTTATACAGTGGAAATAATAATCGCAGTGCGACAAATGCGAGCAAAAACATTCAAATAATAATCGCACGAGCCAAAATGTTGTGTAAAATTATATTTTAACATACAACATAAACAATTCTAGCAAATACTATAAATTAGGAAATCGAGCCATCCAATGTGATATTATATATAGTTAGTAGGTATATAATTAAACCAGGTGTTATGTAGGATATAAATGCTTTTCTTCTATTAAGTATATTCAATTAACCGAACTACAATGGGTGAATCTTTGGAAGTAGAGGTAAAGAACAAAAAGCAGGTACGTAAATCTTGATCTCCAGTACAAATATGATGATCTTCACAAAAAAGAGCTCGATTGGCCTTAGGTCGCGGTCGATGTGGCATCGTGACCGCCGGCGCGGATAAACACTACACGCGGTGACATGACAGCACACTGCATCCAGTTGGCTTCCGAGACAACGTTCACAACTAAATACACAGCTATTCCGTACACCTAGGCAATATTTGTAGAAATAGGTATTGTAATGTAGTGACATCATTACATCTGTCGTTTCGATTGTTCTTGAAAATGTATTAATAACATCGTGTCGTCACGGCCAGCATGGTTTTGTTAAATTTTAATATAAGCAACATACTTATTAAATTATACATAAGTATAAATTGAGATAGCCCTAACCCCCCGAGCGAAAACGTACTTGGCATGTATCAAATGAAGATTAGGTACTTGACTATGAGCATCCAGATACCTGTTATATGGATCGGGCGGAAGGCTGATTGGAAATCAATAAGTTGTAACAACAGGTCGAAGAAGAAGAATCAAACGGCAACACGTGAACAGGAATGAAACGGAGAGGGCTGTTGAGGGTGGTGGTCACATGGCGGGGCACGTGCTGATCAGGCTGCGGAGCGCGGCTGCGGGGCGCGGGGGCGCGGGGGCCTTACACGTGACGGCTCACGCGCGGCTAACATCTCGCCCGTACTTCACTCAATCCTACCTAGCTTCTATTAATTGCAAACAAGACCTTCGCAAGTTTCTAGCCTTCAACAATCATAACACTATGCCAGGGACAACAAAATATACATCGACTTTTAATATTCATATAAAGCCGCGTTTTCATCATTATTGGATGATGGCGCTATTTATCACGTTTGCTCACTTTTACCAAACCATTTTAACGATATAGGACGCTTTAGGAAGCATGTTTAAATGTCCATGTCTAAAATGCTTCTTAGGTAGTAATAGAATTAACAGAGAACCTACAAGAAAAGTTAAATAGGTAGGTATTCATTCAATGAATTATGTTTATTTTATTTTTGTTTTTAGATTAAGTACTGTATTGTCTTGTCCTAGCGTGATATTTGCTATTCTCTCGGAAAACTGTAAGGACTATAGAAGGCGGTATCTGTCAAACAGTATAGTTTAATGTATACAGGTATACATTAAAAAGCGCACACATACACAGAAACATTTAACACCCAGAAATTTCTTACGTTTAACGAGTTTAAATTAACTAACTATAGGTACATAGACAGGCAGGAGGTTTGACACAGAAATGTCGTAAACACAAATTTAATATGAGAGCGAAGGACGCTATGATATGATTATTTTTGTTAGTTTGAACATATATTTAACGTCTAGATTAGGTACACCTATATAGTATCGAATAAATTTCGGTGCTCGTTCACCCTTAACATTTGGGGTTAAAGATATTTATTATTCTCAAAAGAAATTTACATTTCACTTAATGAGACTTAAATAACATAACAAACATTATAAAACCATGCAATAGTGCCCGTGGGCATTATAAATGTTATAATACATTCGTTTACACTTAAAATAACTTAATAAGATTTACAAAAGACAACGGTGGGTAATTATTGCACTCACGATAATAAAGGAACGGGTAGAAATACATTGCGTTCGTACATTGCGCTTAGCAATAGCGTTATTGCTAGCCGCCAGGGCCGCATTCAGATAGGCGGAATATTATTGACAACATGATTTTTTAATTTGTTTTTAAAAGTTTGGAACGATTCAACACATTTACACATTTACGCATTATATCAATTCATTGCCTGAAATTTTGCGCCTCCTGGCAGCAGTTGTCTCAATATTTTCATTTCGGAGGGTGTACATTTTAGTAGTCTCATGATCTCAAGAAAAAACTGTTATCACGTTACTGTTTCATTATTTTACAGCGGTTTCCGTAATACGTCATTCTGTTTGTGTCCGTGATTTTTCAGGTTAATAGGTCAGTTGTGGAAATATTTACAATATTCATACATAAGTAGGTCAGTGATTTAAAAATTTACTATGGAATAGTTACGTTTGTTACATCTTTAGTTAGTTGTATTTTTTTTATTTTTATTTAATACCTTCAAGCTTAAAGGTTATTGTAGAGATCATGCGCTACTTGTAAATGCGTGGCTATAGTCGTTAAACAGCAACGTTACGAGCAAGCCACGGTGCATTTATTGGTGGGCAGTAGTGCCGTCACATACGAGCCGGGCACGAGTGTGGCGGCGGCAAGTGCGCGGGGCGCGCTGCGGCCCAAGGCGAGCCGCTGCATTATCATAGCGTGTCGTCTCTGCCTATTAATCACAAGACCTTTTTTTATTTTTGCCGCACGTCTATTTTGTTAAAGTTTATTCATTGTGTCATTCAGTTGTCATCTACAAAATGTCTACGAATTCATTTAATCTAAGTACGTACTGAAGAAAACTTGACAATGCATATTAGTAAATATTTTGTTATGAATGCTCTAAATAATCATAATCACACATACTTGGAAGAATAAACCTACATACAGGGCGCTTTTCCAACTCTTAGCCATATTTTGCGAGGTGATTCTACTTAGGTGACACATAAACACACATCACATAAACAGTTAAGAAAACGTCTAAATAAAAAATATTGCTAACTACTCCACTATAGGTCACAACGATGACTATGACAAAAAACAATGTCCTTAAACAATTGATTTAACTCATGTAATCAAATCAAATCAGTGCAAACCGATTTAGTACCTACCTAAGAACATTAAAAATTATTTAGGTAGTTATTCCAAAAAAAGATAAATTTGTATATTAAATTGTAGGTATTTATAATTTGTATTTGTATTGAAGTATAATCAAATTTTACTTTAATTTCAGATGATGTTGAAAAAAAGTAGTATTTTTAATCTACAAATCAAATAATATAATTGTTATTAGCTGCGGAATTATTCACGGCGATCATCGCATTAAGAGAGCGTCCTGCTACGTACGAACATAAACAACGATGTTTGTATTGATACGTCTACAGAAACTAGTGACACAATAATGATCGTGGGAGTCGCTAAACACGCGATCGCGCGGCGTGCGCGCGAGTTTCCTCGAGAAAAACCGCGCTGGCGCAGCGGAACGACAGGGGGGAGTGCGGAAACGGGAAGTGTAAGCTAACCCACTTGTCGGAGTTACGTGCACCCGCGCCCGGCACGCTCCACTCGTGCGCACAATGCACCATACACCCCTCTCTCTTGTTGCACAATACGACTCTAATGCTGCATTCGCTTCACTACCTTCGCCAATCATGCACTGGGCTAAATTACGGCATTAGGTGTGCATACCTATTGTAAAGTAATAAATTTACTGAGAAATCTAATGAAAAAATGTTTTACTTCCGCTGCTCATGTTAATACCTAAGGTAAATACCTATAATGTGAAATGTATATGGGTAACTACAACAAATCGTCAAAATATTACCTATTATCGAGTTGACTATAGCGATTTCGTGGCCCTAACGGATGATGACATCGAACATTTACTTTCGTCGGCCGTAACTCTCACTTTTGTCGCCAGTTTGGTGAAAGTCTCGAGAAGTCATCTGTTGGAATTTTTTGATATCATTAATCAAAAGCTATATATACTCGTAGCCATACGAATTGAACAATCCCTACAGATTATATATTGCTATCATCTTTTCAGCGCTTTCCCGGCTTTAGCCACGTCTCTGGGAGCCTGGGGTCCGCTTGACAACTTAATGCCAAAATTTGACACCGGTATCAGTTATACGGGGGTTTTACGAAAGTTTTCTTAGCTTTTGTAAACATATAGGTACAGTCAACCATTTAGAACCCTAGGCCATTCTAGAATCATGTCAAAATGACATGCAGTAAGAGATTCCTGACAATCTGAGTAATAGCGTCACTATGACATAGTCCTACAGTGGCCTAGGGTTCCAATTGTTTGACTGTACTTATAAATCCTTTGACTAAGGAGTAAACAGTCATCCTGGTTTTGAGGGCTCGCTTGCTATACAAGAAGCGTGTTAGGACTATTATCGCTATCTTTGGTAAATTCATAGAGAAACCTTTTGTACTGCCACACACGTATATAATTTTAATAATTTATAATCTAAAAATACGACCTTCCGGTTTGAAAAATTAGTAGCGGAGAAAGTGTCGTCAGAACGGTTAGCAAGCATGAACCTCGCAGCCCCGCGCCTGCGGTTATGACTAGGGTGACGTCAGCACTCTCACTTTCCTGAGACACAGCGCTAGAAAGTGACGCGACCGTCTCCCAAATATCTACATCACACATCATCACGCTGGATAATCATTATTACAATATATTTTAGTTAGTTAATTGTACTGCAGAAAAGAAAAACCATATGAAAACCGCACCTCTAAGAAAAACAATCTTTATTATAATCTATGTTTAAGGTATGTACAATACTTTGACTATTCAATCAGCCGGACCGGCAATATCTGTCATTTTAGCGGAGAAGGGCACGTCAAATGTATCGAATACATACAAATACCTGTCATATAAACGTCTGTCCTAACAATGAGTATGATTATATGTCATATGCATTCGGCAGAGGGGTAGGACTATCAATTGCTTCTCAGTCTGGTTTAATACTATAGATATAGGTGTCATACGATATAATAGGCGTCATGTTCAAATACACTTCTAGTTAGAAAATTTACTAACCGCTGCTTTCCTTCTTTCATAATAATTGATAATAATCGATATTTTGCTTTAAAAGTGCACGTCATACGGTGCACCCAAAAAAAACATTTCCGAGGAAATGAATTATAAGGCTTAAGTACCAGGCGTAACGGCTCATAAAATACACATAAAACGTAAAATGTATTTATTTTCTAACATTTTGTAGCTAAAATTCATGTGAAAAATGACGTGATTATATTAAGGGGAATATGTATGTATCTACTGAGTTAAAGAGCTAGATGGATTACGGTGTGCAGATCTGCGTGGGGCTGAAGATAAAGCGGCACCGCGTCGGTGGCTGCAGTATGTATCGCGATCGGAATGCTGCACAGCGCAGGTGGAAAGCTATTGCGTAAGCGCCTCACTTCCTACTCGGGAAATATAGGTGAGGAGTGCGAGGGAAGCGGGGTGCGCTGGGGGGAGCGGGAAGTAGCCGCTGCTCTTGCGCAATGGAGAAAGCCAGCGTTTTCCGGCGGCGCGCGATCATTTTCGTAAACGTGTGAATTGAGCGAAAGTGAACGAGAAAGTAGAAGCCTTCGCGCGTCGCGGCTCAGGTGTTAGTGGACTGCCGATATTTTACGGGTCTGACCGTATCACAGAATTAACCGCCTTGAATATTTTATAAAATTATAATGCAGTAATACTGTACTACTTATTTAATTACTTTATTTATTTTTGTCCTTAAGTAGGGTATTTATAATATGATTATAAAAGTAAGATACAAAAACACATACAAAAACAATACAAAATACATATACATAATATTATAAAAAACCTTACTACTTTATTACTTTCATTATTACGGTGTGATTTACAGGTACCTATTCTGATCATACCTACTTAGTTGTAAAAACACAGAGTTATATACTACATATATCGAACTGTCATGGCGTTTTCAATTGACTAATATGGTAGGTATTAAAAAATATGTTCGTGTTTTTTGGACAAGAATCGTAATAATTGTTAACACTTACTTATACTCGTAATTACCACATACCTATTTAAAATGAGATATTTACCATGTAGGTACTTACACAAGTCTTTGTGAGCTCCCGATATTTCGGCACAAATACGAGTATATAGCTACTCGTACATGGTAACTGTCCCACATTATTTATTTATTTTATTTCTTTATTCATGCTAGCTTAAAATACAATCCCTAAGCCCAAAAACTATTTACACAATTTTAAGTCACCAATTCTATTTTTCAAACCTTGACAGGTCATATTTAGGCATTTCTAATTCTCATGAGAGCACTGTCGATACCTACCTATAACTACCTAATGGTAATCTACCTATAAACACTTTTGTGTTATAGGGCCACGGTTATAAAAGAGAATATAGATCAATTTACGCCCATACTATCTAAGTAGGTGGATATTTTTACGAGTTAAGCCGTCCTGAGCTACGCTCAAGGAAGCCTACGTAGTGAATACAACATTGCTACCGGGTAAAAGGCGCACATTTATCCTTGTCTACAAATCTACTTCGACTACAATAAATAATCAAATCAAAGCCGCTTTGTTTTTTACATTACAACTAACTACCTACCATGTTGAAAGCTCACCCTCATGTTCTTGTATGTTTTGCTTTGCTCTTGCTTGTACGTTTCGTTTATGCCTACCAACCAATGATAATTTGATAATCGGAATGATGAGATGAACGTCCACCCGCTGAGTTACGCACACAGTAAACCAGTATTGCTATAGGCGTGCATATTTGTTCAGCTCCAGCGGTTGTGAGCCATCAACGTCTCCAAAACGCGCACGTTTGCGTTATCGATTTATTTGAATAGGAAATACCGACAAACAAGACGTGCAAAATTACATCATATCTGTCTAAAAATCCACTAATTTCAATTACTTTTAATTGTTTAAATAAATGGAAGGTATTGCTATACGATAATAGTTTTCCCAGCCTACCTAAGTCTTAGAAAATTGATAATACTGCTGTACATATTCCGTATCCAAAATTTTGCTTGCCACAATGAAGTACCTTATTTTTATTCAGTTTTAAATCAGGCTTTTTATATATCTTCATGAAAAGTTATATGGTATATTATTAACATAAATAATAACATCGGTGGTTGTAGGTACCTACCGTTAAATACAAGTTGAGTTTAAGATAACTACATTTTACGTTTTAGATAGCTACATAAATATGTTTTCAACACACTTGCTCGTAACGAGGTTCTTATCGTACCGCTTTTAGGCTCATAATCCTAGATATTAAACACGCGTGCTTTTTCATTATATTATTGATGTAATCAGATAACCCCATCAAATTAAGTTTGTACCCTACGAGACTAAGTTACGTATATAGATAATACATTCACATTTTGTCTGATTGGAAAGTTTTTTTTTTCCAAATAAAGTACACTGTTTTTAGCCGCATAATAACTTATGCCTTAAAAAGCAATATCTCCGTATTTAGTTGAATACATGGATTCAAACCTTCTGCATTATTGAATATACGTGAAATTGTATTAAATTATTCAAAATTCACAATAATTTGTGCTTCAAACATAAATAATTTCATTTTTTATTTTGGCTGTTTGGCGGGCCTTTGCCTCAAATTTGCGCGCGCAACGCGATTCGAAAAAAATACACCAATGGCGCGCTGCGGTAACTTATTTACGTAAAACATTTTTGATTGTTTTCTCGCTTTATTATTATGATAAAATGCAACTATAATAGGATTAGAAGTAAAACTATAACAATATGTGGATTAGGCCTTCTGAAACTACAAAACGCGGCGCGGGTGCTATCATGAAAATCTAGTTGTACTTAGTAGTGATAAATATACCTACTTATTTGTGACGTTTGGGCCTTAGCTTCGGGATTTATTAATTGAAAATGTAAAATATTGTCATCAACCGACGTCAAAAAGGCATCGCAAGAAGCTTCAAGTACCTAGTCTATAAAGGTTAGTGAAACTCATATGCTAATTACCATATAGGCATTCTGATATGATTCTGACAATCAAGTTAACGTATTTAACAAAAGTTAATAACCTCGAATTAAATTTAGATTTTTACTTACAAGTGTGTTGAAAAATGTCGTATGACACGTGTGTGCATGGCCATTATACACATCGGCTTTCTTATTGCGCGCGAGCTGAAGCCTCGTGTATAATGACCATCATAGCACACGTGTATCACAATGTACTACTACCCCTGTATTTAAATTTGAACCTTCTTCGCCAGTAATTAATAAAAAGTTCCGAAGTGTATACATATTTATAGACGTGACTGTAGATAGGTAAATAGGTACAAGCGTTACAACATGCTCTTAAATGTGTATTTTGTTTTTACTATGTTATAGCTTTTCACGCATTTAGTATTTTTTGATC
Organism: Lathronympha strigana; assembly: GCA_949128165.1. NCBI lineage: Eukaryota > Metazoa > Arthropoda > Insecta > Lepidoptera > Tortricidae > Lathronympha > Lathronympha strigana. Next base: position 25,631,934 of record OX421901.1, on the reverse strand, counting down.
ACTATTAAAAACTTAAGTATGGACCTAAATTGCTTTGAACTAAACCATTTTGCACGTATAAAGAAAAACAGAACATATCCACGAGTGTCTGAGAAAATACAGTTTCTTAAATGACATAACACAATTACCAAAAAGTATCTTTACTTACATATTCAATTTTTCCAAGAGTTTACGATAATTAAATTAACATATTTAATACCTATCTCGAGTATTCTACTTTGAGAAACAACAATTATGATACTACTTAGAAAGTATTTAATATTTTAATCCTCCACTGCTAAACCCACATCCCAGTTCATAAGCGACTACAAAACGTGGCGTTGAATATTTATTTATGCCGTAAAGATTGAAAGTGGTGTCGCTATCGGAATAATGTTCACTACGTTGGTGGAAAGTAAAAGTCGGAAGGTGCTATGCGCGGCTTGAGCGGCGGGCAGCGGGCGGGGCGGGGGCAACGCGGAAGCGTGCCGGAAGATCGCTTTTACTCTCGTTCGCAGCTTGCGACTGCGCCTGCGGCGCGAGCTAGACCCACGCCATCCAAGCCCAAAGAATTCGCAGCATTGCTACAAGCCATTCGAGGCATTCGGTCGAAAACTCTATTGAATCTGCTTTCGGTCTTATTAGCAGTGTTTCTCAACCTGAGGTCCACTGCAGAACTCTGCGGCAAAACAATTTCGTAGGCTTCGAGTAGAGTACATAATAGACAAAAAAGGTCTGCAGAAAACTAGAAACTTATCCACTCCGGAAGAAACCCATATACAAATAGGTATACCTTTGTCCATGACCTATCTTTGAACTAAACAACCAAACTACGTAGTAAATGCTAGCAATTTCTAGTCACAATTACGGTGATAGATGGCTAAATGGCAACCTAGTAAAGTTACGAGTCTCTTTGTAAAACTCACAGTCGCAAGTAAAAATAAAGTAGGTACTTACATATTTCAATAGTTATTAAATATCCGAATACCACATCATCCTGTCGTGCTGTTTAGAATTAATGTTGCTTAAATAGGTGGTTTTAGGTCGCCGAGATTCAAAATGTGCTAACAATTTAGACACTAGGTTTACTTGTAAGTATCATAGAATGATTTTAAAACAAAGCTAGCTTTAAACAGCATGTAACATCTCAAGTGCATATAAGTTATGATTTTATCACAAAGGTTAATAATATAGAAACTATCTTGCTTCTGCCACGTTTCACCACGTACCAACAAAATATTAGGCATAAGAGGCACTGTTTGTCAAGAACAGTCAAGTTTTGCCTACGCACATTAATGAAACGAATTTTTAAACTTAATCTTGTTAGGAGCATTACACACGACAAGGACACTAATGCCGACATAAGTAGACATTCCTGCTTCGTAGAAATTAAACTGAACTACTAACTTTAAAATCTATAGAATGTAATAATTCGTTGTAAGTAGGTATAGACATTGACGACAGACGACAGATATACCTACAGAGTAAGCTGTCGATGTTCGAAAGTTGAAAGTTTGAGCATATATGATACGATTCAAATATCATGAAGCTCCAAAGATACCAGAGTGGTTGCAAAACCCTATATTGGGGGTGAAAACCGGGTTGAAAGTTTTAACGACTTTTACACGGGCGAAGTTGCGAGTGTTGACTACTTACTATTTGTAGGTATTAAAAAGGTACACATTTTTGTATCTCATTCGGATATTAAGGGACAGCTCTTATAGGTATCCTAATGACCTTAATTGTAGTGTAACTGACATAAGTAACCACCCAATGTTAGTATATCTTCGAGACGTAAGGGCATAGGGCATCTGCAGTAGGAATAAAACAACGCATTTCATTCTAGTAAGAAGAGTAGGGGTCTTTGTTATCCTCTTGGCAAGTAGTTATATTGACTGTGAAAAGTACAGTTTGCAATAGCAGAATAAAATGTTTCATATTAATTTATAATAAAAAAATAGGTAGGTACCTATCTACAAAACACTATTGAAACCCACTGAAACACACGTACGCGACTTATAACCGTTTTAATATAGGTTGACCTAGTAATTCGTCGTACCTATAATAAACTCTACTCTAATGCAAATATCACGATTAAACATTCATTGTTCATTGAAAGAGTAAAAAATGTTTTACATCCTAAGTTACTTGGGCATTCCAAACTGTATATAATTATAGGTAGGTACATTTATTTAAAAAAGTCTTGCGAATAACATTCCGTTTAACGACTACAATGATGAGAACAAAAAAGTTGAATTAAGAGTAGTGATTATAGGTAGTTTAAAACGAGCGGGGCATAATGAGCGAAGTAAGGGGCAACCATGCGAGAGTATTTCTCGTCTCAAGATTTCATTGTTGGGTCAAAAAGTAAAAGTGGTCGCGCTGTGCCCACGCGCACCGTACACGGAAGAAAGCACGCAGCGGGGGAAGCCCAGAGGCGCGCGGGAGGGACGAGGAGAAAGTTGCGAAAAGGTCGCCACTTTTGCCCAAATATTCCAAGTGAAAGTGCGTGCGGGTATGCTCGATTTGATAAAAAAAAGTTTGCGAAGAGAGCCTTTCGCGAGAACACTACTGTTACTAAGTAGTGAAAGGCCCAAATGTCCCGCGTGAGTGCTAACTATTCCGAAAGCAGGTCAGCCATTCTGGAATCATTAATGGCACATCTTGATTGCTTATGGAATAGAAGGATTAAAGGAAAAATCTAAGTGCGACATAATTAAGAATTTAAGTATGTCTTTCAAAAGAAATGTACCTACACGCACGAATTAAAAGCACCTTTACTTGTGAGTATTGTAATTCAAATTCAGAGTTACGTTGGCAACCGATTTCAAATCAATTTCACGGACTCTAAATGTAAAAATACCATTTGTTTTATAGGATTGTCACCACTGACTGATACGTATTCATTTTGACCTACATCGGCCAAGTATTTGACTGGATTGCACAAATTGCACATTGAATCAATATAAAACATGTCACTTTTGGAGGGGTTTTGTCAAACGAACAACACAACAATAAAAGTCAGTACCGATATTAACGAATAATACGATAAGATTACCTAAATAAAGACTAGTAAGTGGTCTAGTTTAATTGTTAGGCAAAACTAGTTCGGTGCACTTAAAAAATGTTTGTTACGGAGTGAAGATGAGGAAGACAACAGCGCGAGATAGCTGCAAGTGTTGCCAGCTATGTGGTGCGGACGCGGGAAGCTCGTTTCTCGCCGTTGACTAATTTCACTGTGACATAATCGGCCCACACATGTGACACACATGTGTGTAATAATGTCAACAAACCGTCAATGTCAAGTTCAGTGCACAATGCAATGCATTTTATGGCACGCATTTGCAAATCAGGCGATACATTTTCAAGGCTGACAACAAGGCACATTGTTGTAAACAATTAAAAAATATACAACAAATAAATATGAAAATAGTACTTTTAAACTAATAATGAATGATGGCTAAGATAACATAAATAGGTAATTGAAATCAACATGTACCTACTCGACCACCGTCACGCTCGCATATTTTTAGCACAATATATGCCTACTACCGCTTTAATCCAATAATAAGTGCTTATTCGGAGTAGAATTGACCCTCCCGATGCGTCGTTTCCCGGTGTTATGCTGTGTAACCGCTGGTTCAAGTCCTTATCGATATTTGGAGATCTCGTTCCGTCTAGCCCGATAGAAAGCGTGAAACATGTCATGATCATGAGCGAAGTGCTTCTCGACTGTTTAAGATACAAAGAAAGCTCGCATTCTCTCCCCCGCGTTTGGTTTCCTAATTTAGTTTATATAACCAACGAAATTAAATAACCAACTTTTTATTATAGAGCTTCCATGAATGCCCCATACCTGAAATAGACGGCATGTACCTGTACCGTTACGTTTCGAAATGAATGGTTGAGTAAAGTCCAAAAATAATATTTTGTCATAAAACTTCAGGCGCATATCCAATTCATTTCCACTTTCATGTCATGTAGTCTTATAAATGACCCCAACATCCTTAGTGAATGGGTGTTGATATTCATGAAAATAATGACTGTGTATCTACTTCTCACTAGAATTAAGGGAAGAGATGCACACGAACATTTGGAGAAATAGTAGGTAAGTAGCGTAATAGTAGTTTATGTGATTGTATATAATGAAAGGCATTAAAACTCGAGTGTGGGTTTATGAAACGTGGCGGCAGACGAGTTTCATATTAACATCACACGAATGTTTTATTGCCTAATTATTTACAATTACATACACTGCTGTATAAACACACATATCATGAGCTCTCCATGATGCGTTAAAACCGCACATATGTCGACCACCATTACGACTTTTATGAATGAAAACTTTCCTGACATTCAATTTTTAATTATTGGTTTTTGAACGCATTGTAGACAGATTGTAGAAGGCTTAATGATATGTGGGTATGTAAACATAAGTATTAGAACTAGTTTAGTCAATGAAATTACTTCAGTTCAGATGTCAGCGTAGGTGCTTTGAGAGAGGCGGGAACTTTAAAAAGAGCTTCTGTCTACGAGTTACCTAGGAGATATCGTTTACATAAGAAAACAATTATACAGGCGTTAGACAGGCTAAAGCTTTAAAATAATTGTTATTTATTGTACAAAGGGGCAAACTAATATTTATTATTAATTAACTCTAGTGCTTATATTGAGGCCTGAGTAAGCGAAATATTCAAAAATTTAGCCAAGAGCGTACCGAGTGGTTCAAAAACAAGAATCTTGAGCTTTACGAGGGTCTCAAGGCACGAGAGTTGAACAAACTTCGCCACCTAGGTGCCACAACATTTTTTACGTCACTATTGCGAGGGAAATAAATACTACAAACGATTAAAAATCTCATCCAAATGTAAGGTTATTCGATAGTTAGTACTCAAAACTATCGTTTAGAAGTTAATGCTACCAGTTAACTTGAAGAAACCCTTCAAAACTCAAGGTCAACTTACTTTCCCTACTAGTGTATAATATGTTCTCCCGCTAGTTTTAAAAGATAAAAAAGCGCTTTGCGAGCTAGTGAGTTAATACGATTTTAAGCTAACATGGTAATTTGCATTATAACTAATATTTTCAACGGAAATATTTATATGAATGAAACAAACATACATGATAATTATCCCGTTTCAAATATTAGTTATAGTGAGGTGATAACTCATTTTTGTGTTTTGTTATAGATCGGGGTTCATACAGTCGAATGGCAGAATAATATTTGTGATATGTAATAAATACAATAAGGTACAAATAGGTACTAAACTTTAGGATTTCAGAGTAGTTTTAGGTACGCTGTATCAAAAGTATAAAACACTACATCTACATTAGGTTCAAACATAATGTTCACTTTTAAAACATGTCAAACGTTTTATATTTAAAAATAATTAGATGCAGGAAGATTTGGTTAATTTATGAAAATAATATATATTTTAACGAAGTGTACCTACGCTATTTTTTTCTTAGTTTAGTATACTATGTTTAATTCTAAATAAGAAGTTTTTTTTTTAAAGAAATTGAGAAGTTGTTAATTTGGAAACAGTTATAACTGTGTCCATGATGTATATTATGCTGCAAGCATTATGTATTGAATATGTGGGTATATATATTTAGTTTCGTGCAAAACTACCGACATACCAGGTCTGGGTTGAAAAATAGCATTGAAGTGCTACTCTTACGAGATGAGCACTATCAACATTAATGGTGAGTGATGAGTCCAAACCGTTTGACTGACACAATAATTTGACTAATAAGTAATTTCAAATTATATTCGGTTTGAAAATTATGTGACAATAAACACATTTTATTCTTATTATTTTAAAACAAATTGTTTTCAAAGTTGTCTCCTAAGGATCTGTTAACTGACTTGAGAGATGTTTTGAAAATACAGTAAAGTAACACGTGCAACCACGCGTGTACGAATAAATGTGTCTTGAACATTGCGTTCTTGAAAAATGCTGTTTTTATTATCTTGTACAATTGAATGACTGTCATGAATTTAATGTCATGATAATCACTTGGGGATAAGTAGCCAGTTCATTAATTTAACTACGTTACAATTTTGAGGGTAATCAGACAATTAGTCAAAAATTAAAAAGGGCAGCCATTTTTAACAAAATCTGTCCTAACTTGCGTCATATTCTTACCAATTTAAAGTAGGTACCTTTACCAATTTTACGCGCTTAGTAAGACACGCGTCAGTAAGTTGTTGACAGTGCTGTGGGATCAAACTCAACAAGTCTGCAAATTGTAAATCTAATACGGGCGAATCTTTTAACGGTGGTTAGTAGGTATAAGACATAAGAAACGTGATTAGATAAATTTCTTTCTTTTTATTAACTCAGAGTTCCAGTTGAAATTGTATCCATACAAAATAATTTGGCTCGCAATGTAATGCAAAAACACTCACAGTTTTGATAATTACTTTTAAAAGCTCATGTTTACAGAAGGTATACTTATTGCTTCTGAAAAAAATTCTAAAATCATAGTTACTTTAAAGTAACTTAAAACAACTCTTAATTAATTATAACACTAATGAATTCTATGTCCAGTTTAATTTATCGCCCATGTTAGACTTCTAAGATTATGATCGAACAGACTCCATAAATGAAAGCTGCGTATATTTTATAGATCATCCAGAGAGCAAATCCCAATAAAAAAAACTGAGAAAAATTAAGTGATAGAATGTTCGTTCTCTAGTGACGGTGCATTCGTCAAAAATACGTTTCATATCCGCATTCACAAAAACCGCAGCAGATCTGGTCGTGTTGCGAAAACTTGTAGATGATAACCTCTAACCCGCAGATATAAAAAGGTAGTTTATTTTTGCGATTTGTATTGCGAATTTAGAACGAAAATATTTAAATAAATCAGTCATAGAATATAAATTCATAGTGCTAAAAAATGCCTCTTTAAATTACAATTATTTAGCAATCTTTAACTTTAAGTCAACTTCCACTTATTAAGCAAAACACTAACGTTCAAGCAAATAAATAACTGCTCATCAGTCATCTAGAGAGACAGTGCCCTTTAAGTTTATCATCACAGTAATTTTCGTTAACTAATAAATGAGTCCCAGAAACTATCAGTTAGCGGATGTGATACTCAAGTGCCTAACGATACATAGATAGGTAGGATTATATCAAGCAATTGTACTTCGAATACTTAGTTATGTAGTATTTATCATTAAATAAGTTTAGTAGGGCAATTTAAGTTAGTACAAAATGTACAAATTTAAATCGTCAAATGCTTAATTCGCATGCAAATAAAGAGCCAGCAACATAGACTGCACATTTTCAGTCCACTTTTCAATGTGCGTTAATGACAATGACATGACATTTTCCGCCATCAGTCTTATATTTTTTGCAAACTAATCATTCTAATTACCCCTACTTAGATAACTTTTAATTTTTTTCTACACCTTTAAATCTGACATGCAACATTTGTTGTAAGTAAATAATAAAATGGTTGACTAAACCTTTTTAAAAACAGGTAAGTAATTGTAATCATGGTAAATTATTTATTATTTGTGTTACCTATGTTCTTGATTGGAGTGCTGCTCTATTCAAAGACATGCATTAGCGCATGAAGTACATATTCGTAGGGTAATATAGTCAAAAGACCCAATATTCCAACAACGCGTATTCCTAACTTTAAGAGTAGATAGGTATTAGTGTTAAGGATTTACGCCAACTTCTCTTGTTTTAAGGATTGACTACAATTACTATGATGTCTATTGTTAACAAATTTAATTAAACAACAAATAGATTTAAATATTTCATATAAGTTAAGGAGGAGTCAGACAAGAACGGGCCGGGACGTGACCGGGCCGGGCCGTTCTGACAGTTTCTATAGAAAACGTCACGTGACATCCGAGGGCTCCGAGCTATCACGTGATTTTCTATAGAAATTGACAGATCGTCCCGTCGCGTTCTAGTGTGAGTTATCCTTACGGTAATGTTTTGTTACTTTTCAGAGCAGTGAAGCTCTTTCGATCCTGGTAATAAATATAATATATTATAGCCCCTGATTCCAGTATGTGGTGCACACAAAAACTACATTTGTACAAAAACTGGAAAGTCCATAAAGTGCTATTGCAAACCTGTATCTGAAATGACGTCGGTTCCCAAATAAATAGAAACAACACAAGTTAAGTTTTTTTTCCGGAACGTCTGTAGGTTATTGATAAGTAAGTTACAGCGATAGTTAAGCCTATGCTCAGTTCATAATTGCACTTTTAATGTTTAATAGCTAACTTTTAAATATATGCATAGGACATTGAGTCAGAATCCGATTAAATCTTTCAATTGGACCCATTATGGAGCGGCATTCGAAATTGCGCCAAATATGAAAAAATCAATATGAAACGAATGCTGCTAAGCACTAAGTAGTATTGTGTTTGCAAATGTAAGTTCGGCGATAAGAATAAGTCATGGTGCCGTTGAGCTGACCTGATCTGCTGATTGTCCGATATGCCATTCAAAGTGTAACAAAACATATAGCATCTACTTCTAATTAGGGCTCGTTAACATAGCCTCAATTTTATTAATTTTAGGGGATACAAAAGTACATCCATCGATGACTACAAATTGTCATGTCAGTCTGTATGTAGTGTCATAAAATATTTTGTTATACACTAGTGCATGAAGCAAAACCGGTCGTACAACTACCGGGTAGGGCGGCGAGTCACCCTAACTGGGCGGGGTAGACCTAGCTCGGATATTTAAAATGGGTTGTTTTATGTTCTCGTTCAGTAATGTACATGCTGGCAGAAGCTGGACGTGAAATGCAAAGTCACAACAAATGATTACTAGGCCATAACCAAATTCTATGTCATTCTAAATATCGGATTTTCTTACTTGTTGGTTGATACTGATTTATTCAAGAACTTATAAGAATTTTCAGTTCTTCTTTCTTATACAAACGTAAATTAAGAATGTACTATGCCAAAATGGAATAATTAAATCAGCTTGACGCAATTACACACGGAGGGCGTATAACTTATAGGGGTTGGTTACAGGAGGTCCGCTGATTTCAGACGTTTTTTATTAGCCTCAGAATACGCACAACAGGTTCCCAATAAAAGGGAAAGAGGAATTGTATAAAGTGCCACCTAAGGGGTGACGGATACCTTTGGTTGAACGACCATCACACGTAACGAAAAAAACAATGAAACCTTCTTATAAAGATACTGTCCGAGATCTCGAACATAGTTTCATATGTTCGGGGAAAATTTGATTTCAAGACAGGGACACCTTTAGAAAAACACTTTACCTTAGATCAGGAGTCTTACATCGACTTTTTATATTCAATGTTATTAAATAAAACTGACTAAGGCTTTCAGGATTGATGTGGAATAGAAGGCTAGCTGGGGCCGTAACAGCCGCGAAACCGACAGGCGACCGAGGCAGCTAGGCTTCCGCTACGGCTTCCCGCCGCTTCCGCGCTAATCGTGTTTGATGCCCGTCTTTGCTCGCCAGAAATTAAGCCCGAGGGGTTTTTATATTATATACATATAGAATCCTTATGTTACGTTTTAGCTGTAATAAACAACGAAATTTATATAAGAGCATCTTAAGACAATGATTTTATTCGGTATTAAAATTTTAAGTCCTCTCCTAGTAGTGAATGTAGGTAGGATGTGAATAAGTTTGTAACGCAGTCTTACCAACTACTTAATGGACTGGCTTGATTTCGTCACGAGCCAACACACAATGTCACTGTCATGTCTGAACTTATTTCGATTTGACGAGTAAGCTCGAACGGATCTTAGATGCATTGTAACGAGTGAAAGGCACCAATCGCCGAAACAAAGAACTCTCGATGAACCGAAAAGTTCCATCCGACAGCGTTGCGCTCGGGCACTTTCTCTTTTTTCGCGGCTCTCTCGCATCCGCGTCCACGGCCGCGGGCCAGGAGCGGGCGGAGAAAGTGTTGTGAACTTCCTGGTCGCGAGAAGCGCGGGACATAAGCGACGAGGGTGGAGCCACTGACCGTTGACGAATACGTGCTGTCTCCAGATGTGGTACTGGCTCCAACGGTCGTCGTCCTGGACGTGCGCGTGGCCGTGCTGGAGCTGTGGCAGCGTGGGCAGCGGCGGGTGCGGCGCGGGCGGCAGCAGCTGTGGCGGCGGCGCCGGCGGCCCGAGCGGCTGAAGGGCTTGCGGGTGCTGGTACTCCATGAGAACGAGTCGAGGCGCTCCGCGACGCACTCGCTCAGTGTTCACTCATCGCGACGCGGACGCTGCGGGGACGCGCGGGGCGTGCGATCGCGGCAGTGTGCGGCGCGCGACAGGCCGACGCGCGGTCGCACGCGTGCCGCCTCCCTCCCGCGCCTCCCACTACCACCTCTGGCCTCCCCCCTGTCCACTCTTGCCTCTCACTTGTCAGACCTCCACCCGTTTCCTCGACTTCCTCTGCACGCGGCATAGTTTTTAATTACAGTGACATAATACGATGCGCGATCACTCTCCACGCGATAACTGATTACTTACTTGGTCGCGCGCATGTTATGTGTACACACGAGTGCACGTGTCGTACGCCGCTTGTAAACAAAGCCCTGCTCTTCCGACTCTTTCCACCTGTTTAGGTTGTTACTCAATGAGCGTAGGACTATTCTTGGCATTATTACCCATAAAACAATACTTACATGTATACTTAAAAAAACATTTTATTAATTTATGTGCTCATTTTATTTAAACATAATTATATATATCTAGAAAAGTTCGATTAAGTTTGATATCAGAAACGGGAAGAAACCCGCGCGCGTTCATGTCTTTCATATGTGGTAATCCGTCCCCACGTTAAATGAGTCCTTTTCAGAAAATGCCCGATACAGTTCAATTACATCAATACAATACAAGAGTAGCAAGTATAAGGAAACCTTATTTAATTTGATAGGCGTATTCAGCTACACTTACATATGTAAATTAAGAAATAGTTATAAAATTCATTGACAGTGGCTTATACTTTGCGTACGATTACGAAAATTCAGTTTTATAAGAATCTTTTTCTCAAACATGATCGGAAATGTTAGCATTTTTGTCACGAAATGAAGACATGAAGTTTCTTGTTTATGGCTCTTCGGGCCGTGAAGTAATGTAGGTATGGCGTAAGTATGAACGAAACATTATTGTCCGCTGCTCTAACTTTTTAAGTTTGCGTACTAACACTAAACTGACAAAGGAAAAATTACATACAGCCAACGACCACTAGATACTTGCGACATTAAAAAAAAACAAATTATGTGCTTCTATGTATATTTATGTGCGGTTAAACATGGTCTTGAATAGCTCATTCAAATGGCATCTTTAAAAAATAAAAAAGGTATTTTTTCCTTATTAACTATTTACCTAGTAGTTATTTTAGTTTTAATATTTCCTCAATGTTTGAGAAAAGCACTATACAAGCCTCGGCCGGAAGAGAGATTGCAGGACTTGTTTTATCCGTCTACCACAAACTCGTCCTGCAATCACTTACCTCACGGCCTCTGCAGTAATGCACTATTCTTTTTTATCCTAAGTCTTTCTAAAATGGCACCTTCTTATTATTTAATCCCTTTTAGGTCACTTTTGTGATATGATGATGTATGATGAACTGATGATAAGTAGAACACGACAAACAATGTCAATTGTAAGCACTGTTATAGATATTTAAAATAAATTTGAATTTAAAATAAAAAAATTAAACATTGATACAACATACGGGTTAGTTTGGAAACCTATTTAAAAATTATGTAAAGATTTTGGACATCCCTAGTTTATTGCTTTGAAATATTATCAGAAATAACCACCCTTAAATTCGCTAAAATGTTACCGCGTGTTTCCCGAAACTTTCTGAGTGTCTAACTAAAGAACTACTCTTAACTAAAACCCAGTCGCGCCTGAGCAAGAGGCCAGGGTGCCTAGCCAAGATGCCAATCGCTCACGCTCAGTCGCTAACGAAACGCAACTGTCATTGTCACACTAATAAGGAAGAGTGATAGAGAGAGGTAGCTGCGATACGTTATTAAGCGTGAGCGATTGGCATCTTGGCTACGCACGCTGGTCCCTTTTTATTTCTCTCGCATAGTCAAGCGATAAAGAAGCACATATACGAACGAATGATCGAAGTGATTCATGGTAGTAGGCCCTCTGATCTTAACGATCGCTTACAGAAAACACTAAAATATTTCATTTACTTTTCGCTTATTGCTTTCAATAAACGACCAATATCTTGACGACTGTCTGACGTATGACTGAACTGACCGAGATGACACAAACAATGATCCAATATACAAGTTATATCTGATTTTTTTTATTAATTATTTAATAAGAATGAATTAGTTAGAACATCGCTTTTTTCGAATATCGCTAATAATCTAATATTCTTGATAAGAATGGAAATCCAACCCATGCAGAATAATACAAATATTATAAATTGGAAATACATACACCTATGTACGTATAAAACTGAATGTAGGTGCAGTTTATATACTTATTCAACATAACCAGTTAAATTTGTGCATATAGCGGCCCTAGTCAGTGCGGCTGGCCCGGCAGCTGCGAGGGCCGCGCGCGCTGATAGCGAGGACAATAGTGTTTTCCTTCGACCAGATGTGCGCTGCGTCGTTGACTCACAAGCTTTTCAGGAATTTCACAATAACTTGCACTTGCTATGTTCACTTTTTACTTCTATATCTGTACCCCTTTTAGTAATTTAGTTACAGCCGTTTTTCGAGCCACAGACTAATTTTAACTACGCACCCTATTCAAAACAACGTTATATGTGAATTTCCCACACTAGGTTATTATTTAAGCCAGGCATCAGTCTTCGGGCTGCAGTTTGTGCAAATATCATACATGACTACTTTTTGCAACTTGAAACAAAAACGTGGCGTGAACTTGACCGCGACAAAGCCTTTTATCACCAATTATTAGATAGGTACCAAACATCCACGTCTCATAATGGACGCCTGTAGATAAACATAATTCACCGAAATGGATGTATTATAGAAGCTGTTGTATTAGTTGTTAAGGTGACTTTTCGAGTGACCCACGTATTAAGCGGGCAACACAGTCCCGCCAGTTTTGTAATCTGTGGTATTGTCTGGTGTGAAATAAACATCGTGCATTGAATACTTGGTGGTATTAATTAATTACTTCCCAGTTATTTAAAGATACAACAGTGGCGACGAGGATGGGATGAAGTCAGAAAGATTAGTCTCTTGGTAAAATAATCGAGGTGCTAGTTCCGGGCGTAACCTATATCGTAGAAGTAGATGGATTAACATGGAAACGACATGCCAATCAACTACTCGAATGTGGTCAAAACTTAGAATAGTTAGAAATGTAGTAGGGAAAAGTTTCAAATTAATTTTGTAAGGGGAGGGAGAGTATTGTATTAGTTGTTAAGGTCCCTATTAAGCGGGCAACACAGTCCCGCCAGTTTTGTAATCTGTGGTATTGTCTGGTGTGAAATAAACATCGTGCATTGAATACTTGGTGGTATTAATTAATTACTTCCCAGTTATTTAAAGATACAACAGAAGCTAACGTATTTTAAATTACTTACTATAACAAAATAATTATTACATTTACCGTAATGCTACATTAGAGCAAAATGACGTTTCAGTGAATAACTATGTTGGGGTTGGCGCGCTGCGCCCGCGCCGCCGGTGCGATAACCCGCCGGGCTATCTCTGCTCTAAAGTGGAACCGAAGTTGAACTCCACACTTCTTGCCCGCTAAACGTGAGTAACGTATCTGCGTTGGATAACATGATCAATTATGTCACTTATCGCACGGAAATAAGGCATATAATTAATCGCTACAGATGGACTGTAGCTCTGTTAAACACAGCATAATACTCGTATCTCATTAAGCGGATACTTATGGGCTAATTTCATATAAGATAAATACGCAATCTTTTATTTATAACTATTGATCTAGTGAAGTCTCGACTTAATTACATTCAGGTGGAGGTTGTGATGCATATAGCTGGCAACACACTCACACTTAAGTAGGTACCTATACAATACATTCGTGCAGGGTCGCCACTAAATGTAGGTACCTCTTGTTTATTCATAATCCGTTTTCCTAAGTCGAGCTACGAGTATAATACGGATGCTCAGTAGTACGTGTAAGTAAACTGAGCGTCCGACGCGGCTTAGCGGCGACATGGGAGTCAGTTATGTATTGTAAACTTTTCTTTTGTGTAATGCCGAAAATACCTATGTTCAACCCTGTGAAATTTTTCGCCGATTTTTCCAACTAACAAGCTGTGCTCTGAACCTAAATGAGAAGTAAATAATTAAGATTATAAGTATGTAAATTTGGAGAGAGTAAAAATTGAGTGAATATGTTTATGTACGTGAGTGGCACCTCTCTATCGTGCAGTTCCTGTAGAGTCAGGCTATGCTAAGTTTCCTAGACTTTGATGGCACAGACTGTGACAGTGTTAAGTAAACGTCGTCATAGAAGTTTGACGTTAAAAATTACGCTTTAAATTTTGGCAGTTCATTTGCTTGTAAGAGATAACGTGGTTTGACTTGAGGTACCTACCTAGATTGTAATTCTTATTTTTAGGTGAAGACTATACAATATCTTCGTTAAGGAAAGAATCGAATTATAATGAATTATTAGTTAGGTTCAATTACTTTCTTACATTCAAAGGCTCTAATGCACACTAAGGTATGGTTGATGCGATAGGGGAATGTGCATTTTAGTGCGCCTGCAGACGACGGCGGTACACGGCGCAGACGAGCCAGCGGACCGTGAAGCTGATTGCTGCGGCCATTGTCTCGTGCTGACCTTTGGCACGACATGTGGACCTCACCGTCTCACAGGCCGTCACGCCTCGCTCTATCCCAATCACAAATATCATGATTTAATGTTACTATCCTTTACGTCAGTTCAAGTATAACTTTGCAAATATCAATATGATGCTCGTACATCGTCGTCTGGTACACATCACAAGCCTTAATGAACTTTTAGCGGGACTAAGTCGATTTTATTTTTTAATCCCTGATATTACATAATTAACGTAACCTAGTAAGAACCTACTGTTTTCACTATACACTATGTAATCGAAATAATACACTAATATATACTATTTATAAGAATTATTTATAGTAAAATAATTACCTATAGGTAAAATAAAATTGCTTAAAATTCTAAGAGAAAACAAACAGTTCTATACTGAATATAAAAAATCATAAACCAATATTTTATTTATTATACCGGAGTTTTCAAATGTTCTGTGAAAAATTTCAACAATAAAATTAAAAGAACGAAAATTTTAAAATTAGTCTGTTTCAATCTACGCTAACGTTATCGTAAGCAGACGCCAGTTCCTTTTAGAGCCATGTGTAACCTAGAATGTAGTGCAGTAATGGGTAGGCAATTCTGTTCGAACTGTAATTACTACGAGCTTGACATTGGAATGCGATCAGAGGCGTTGCAGTCCAAAGCTGCGGACCCAAGTTTCACTTTCATGAGCAACGGAGAGGGGTAGAGCGGGGCGGGGGACGGGTACCCGCGCAGCTCACAAGACCACAAAAAATAAGCTACTTTTCCTTACTCAAAAACACCCAACACTTTCACCTGCGCCGAAACTCGCGAGATAGTCAACTAAGCCGATCCTACTCAGAGAGAGAAGTAACCTTGTGCAGGCCGCAGTTTTCACTATCGCCCGTTGCTACCGAGCGTTGTTTATGTAACTAATGTTTACATTCAAGCAAAACATGACCTTACTACTTACTCCGATACTCCTAGTGGGTGACATAATTGTTACAGAAAGTACAATAGCCTCCTTATCAGCACATTTATAAACAAACATCTATTTATATAATTAAATGGCAATATGCCCTACTTAGTTGTTCTTTAGTTCCTTAATTATGAAAAGATGCCCTAGATGAAAACAAAGGTAATAATACTACCATGGAAACATTTTTCATTACGTCCGGTATTAGGTAACTGTCGGATAATAAAAAGGCGGGTGTATCATGCGACGGTGAAAGGTGCGGGCAAAGTTGTTCGGGTCGAGCTAATTGTACCTATACATTACTTTGCAAAATTTAACAGCACATATTATTTCTAAAAATGAATAGGCAGGTAATACAGTCAAATTTCTAAAATATTCTAAAAACCATTTCCTTGTATTAGTTGGCACAAGAGTGTTTTTCCAGATAATTTTAATACAAAATTAAATAACTCGCTACTGATAAATTTGACTTGCCACTAGAACTACCACAAGATTCAACAAAGGATTTCTCTTCGCTTAATAACGAGCAATCATTGTGTGCAAGAGTACGCAAGACGAGTTATTGCAGAGAGGAGAGGCGCCGTGACGCGTACGCGGCGGTGCCAATGTCAGGGTTGGCAGCGGCGGATTGTTATCGACCGCGTTATCGGCCCATTGTGGCGCGGTTAAAATAACACCCGTGTTTACACTGCCCGTGTTTACACCTGGTATACACAACCGACTGACGACAGCCATAAGCAAAATTTAACAACTCCTTGACTTGATACCAAAAATTTAGAGCTGTTGAAATTAGTCTTGTAACTCGTGTACCTAATGAATTGGCTTTTAATTCCAAGTTAAGACTGTGCATGTATACAATATACTACTCGTAACAATAAAATAAAATACTAAAATTAGGAATTAGTCAAATTAAAACCATCCTGATTTAGTAGATATTTGTCAAACAGCCCATTGAGCAAATTAACAGAAGATATCAATAAGTCTACCAACAGCTAATATCGAACCACGTTAGTATAAATAGATATGCTACAATTTTACTATCACAAATATCGTCAAATTTTGGAAACTATCTGATTGACACAGTGCCTACACGTAGCGAAGATAATAGGTATAATAATCATAGGAAAATGCAGATAGATGAAACAAGATGTGCAATGAGTATTTATTGCACGATTTACGTACGAGATTTATATTTATATACCTACGAGTACCTACTCGTGGCGTTAGTAACAAAGCGTCGCCACATTTCAAGGTTAAGAATGCTGTTGAAATATCGCAACGAACACAATTACTTCAGTCCCTTCATGTGACGGGGTCGATTTTCCCTTAAATATTAACAAAGCGACTACTGCTTGCATAGCCTGCCTGCGCGCTGCGTTGCTGCCTGTTAGAATCAGGTTTCACCTTGTAATTTTAAAAGATCGATATTTATTCGCCTATTCAGTCGTATTAGGCTCAATTATTAATTTGTTTACATAGTGACTAACCTCCGCCCCGCGTTAAGTGTTTAGAACTGGTACGTACCAGATATCCTCCAAATAGGGTGAATTTCAATTTTCAACAAAACTTATTACCTTTTTGTCTTTATATTACTATTCATAGAAATGAAATACTTTAAAACGGATTGATCGCGTATATTGATAAGATCGCTGTCAATAGAACTTCCTAACAATTGAAACAAATCTCCAAGATAACTTGTTTATCTTATGTTTTATATGTTACGATAATACGACCATTGCAGTAGTGTTTGATGAGGTAGGTAGTGTGTAAAAAAAATGTGACAGACAGACAGACTGAGTCGCACCATAAGGGTTCCTTTTTACCATTTTGGTACGGAACCCTAACCAGAAGAAATAGGGACAAAACATGTGACGCCTTTTGTTTAAATCCTTAGGAAGTTCCATTGACGACGATTTTACATTTCCCTACGTTTCGGGAACCGATATACAGTCAATATACACCATGAATCCATTTTTAGAGTGCTTTAACCTTCATTTAAATAAATCTTATTATGCTAACAAAATGTAAGGTCTGATCTTCAACGGTTTAAGTTGTGCGTTGTTTGTTGGTGCCTGTGTAGGGTTTGCGATCCGGATATACGCATACCTGTATAGTCCGGATATCCGTTGATTTTCAGATCCGGATCCTGTCGTGTCCTGGGTCCGGATAATTCGGATAATACAGATTCTTAGAACATTGAGTGAAAACACAATATATTTTAAACAAACAATAAAATATTACTATAATACTGTAAAATATGCAAGAGTATATAAGCACAACGTATGAACATTGCGATACAACGAGGAAATGGCGCCAGTATCCTAGGTACGATGCCTCGAGGGCCTATTTTAGATCAAAGGTAGGTTGTAACTTCCTGTATATATTTTGTTAGTTATATCTGAAATAGTTATTGCAATAAATTATGTTTATATTTACTATAATAAATATAAAATATAATTTGTTAATTTCTTAAGTTTGTATCTTCTTGTCATGTCACGTCCTTATATTTTAATCTTAAATAAGTTTATTTCAGAAAATGAATTAAGTAAATAACTAATTGATGGATTCGAAGTCCTAAATCATTAAAAATCATTCGTCATTTAAAATAATCCAGTTGTATTGGCACTATTTTGTTAAATATCATAGAATATCATAGAACAGAACAGAAGTAACGGAACTAATCCCTTTATTAACGTTACCGTGTTGGTGTTTAAAGTTCTGTATAGCAGCATTTTTTATGGAAACAATAGCGCTAAGGAAAAGTGCAAGATATCCTGACCGCAGCGCCATGTAAAGGTGATGTTCATTGAAACAACGACATATTGGAAGTGTTCTTTATTAGCATCTCCTGTCTCTCTCTACATTAGCATCATTACCCATATATCTGTTCTTGTTACTCTTACATATGGAATGAGACTATTACGGTTCGACCTAAGTATCGACTTTGCCCTTACATTTTATTGGTGTGATTTTTTTTTTTTCATTTATGTGGGTAAACAAACAGTCACTACAAGAAAGCTTATTAGATAAGTATTGTTATAAAATGTTTACAGTATGTGTGACCAACACCGTTCACCACTTATTCAAGTACAATAATTTGAATCATTCGAAGCTTTACAGGGGTATAGTGGCCCCTAGCTAGATTATGATCATATATTTATAATCAATGTTAATCTAACCTAAGTTTAAACAAGCTTAATTTACACGCACAAGAAAATCTTTAATTTAAAGACAGATTTTTACTGAAGCTATGTATCAAGGAAGTGAAAAGAGCATTGGCTCAATGGCGCTCGCTCCATATAAAACAAGGCATTTCGAGCTGCCATAGTCCCCTGTTTCCTCCTCCAAATCGAACCTATATGATTTACTTTTACTTACAGGTTAATGAAGAGTATTACTATCTCTATGTTTCTTTTATATTCATATTCATGTTCCTTTATTCATAAAATTTAATCATTTTACATGTCAAAAATAATATCTTTAAATATCAATCGAATTACAATTAAAAATACAAATTCATTATTCAATAAATAATAGTTAGAAATAATAATAGGAGTAAAACATACCAATTTAAGTGAAATAAAATCCAATATAGCACAAAATAAATAAATAAACTTTTATTTCCAAAAAATCAGTACAAAGTTGTGGTTGAATTCCCTGACTTCTGAGCTAGGTATAAAAAACCTGTGTTACAGAGGTCAGTGTCCTCTCCCATTATACAAAAATATCTAACAATAATATCTAACAATTATTTCGTTAGTTTTAATTTAATTTATTTAATTTTCAGTCTTATATGTGATCATGCATTAAGCTGTGAATGTATGTGTGTGTGTGTGTATGTGTGTGTATGTCTGAGAAGATGCACATGGAAATTTAGGGTAAGATACTTTCAGTTTGCTCATAATAATGTAACAAAAGCCAGGATTTTAGTTTTTCTTTTAATCATTACATACATTATATAAGGTGCTACTTTATTAGTTGCAGAATTTTTTGCAGCTGATAGTACTCGGTTCCTGGAGTAAATTTAGTTGTTAAACATTATACCTTTTACGATGTTTTTTTGGAGAAAACGTTAAAACAAATTTGCTACGTAAAAACACCCTGTTAATATGATCAGTAAATGAGAACTCATTAAACAGATTCTAGTACCTCTTACCAGTTAACTGTAACTGGCCACTTCACGTCGATAAATCTCGACCATAATGACATTTAAGACTGACTATTGTTGACATGAGTGATATGACGGATAGTGTTAAACGTCTTGTCACTGAAATGCACATGATGATTCTTTTTAGACGAAATTATAATTATTTTTTTTGTTCGGTAAATAAAAACAAAAAAATCATATGAAAAGATTTCATAATTTCTATTTAAAGTTATAGTTTATGGTTTTATGGTTTAAGAAATTTATTTCTCTAAAAAGAATATTACAATTCACTTATATAGAGAAATACAAACAATCTTAGCATACATTATTTACAAGTGTACGAAAATCATAAAATAACATTTTTTCCACATTTAAAACTAAAAACTAAAAAGCTATGATTATAATGCGGGTACGCACATTTATTTATTTTTACTCGGCAAACCAGTACAGCACTTAGTGACAATTCAATTAGATTGTCAAGTTAATTGTTTTAAAGTAGAGTATCACGTGTTAAAATATCTGCAACTAATAAAGTAGCACCTTATATATTTTGCGCTCTAGACGTCTGCAGGCGGTAGTGAACTTTGTCATTTTACATACATTTATAAGCGTTTCTAATTCTAATATAGTTATCAAGGAAAGGATACCATAGATACCTACACAGTATAGTCGAGTTCGTTAATATGTGTACTTACAGTTTTTAACCTCATTACAAGGGATGAATGTGACGAAATGTAAACAAATCAATGAATCAAGGAACTCAACGGTACCTAATATTCTTCATTTTCCTATCTATCAAAAACTATTTATATAGGTTTAATTTTTCAGGAGGCGATAGGAGACTACGGATCTTCAACATGCAACTGTTTGTATCTAGCGAGCGCAATTGAGCCCATGCCCCAATTTTCTCAGTGAAAAACGTATTGCCTTTACCTACCTACTTACTTTTTTGCATACGATTCAAAATAAACGACTCATTCAAAATACTTAAACTAATTTATTAACTTTATACCCGTTCATTTAAACACGTCACGCTTTTTTTACCCTTTTTGGTACGGATCCGTATTATCCGAATCATCCGGATATCCGGATCCCTTATATTTTAACATCCGAAATATGTGGATCCGAAAAATCGACGGATATTGCAAACTCTATACCTGTAAATGCAACGCAAAGGATCCAGAGGTGTATTTAGATACACATCATGGGACCACTTGCACGAATACCTATTTAGTCAGAGTACTTATACTTTAAGTATATATATTCCGCTGTAAAATGTTTATCATAAATTCCGATGGTCGTATTGGATATTGGAACATCAGCAAGTGCACGGATCATTGACAACTACCTTCCTGGGCTACAGGTCCTGGTTTTGGTTTTAGGCAAAGGCATTTATTTGTGTGTTGACCATGGATGGGCATCGTAAATATTTATTCGATGCAATATGCCCTCATCTAAAACCTACAACACAAAAGCTAGAGTTACAGGTTTTAAGTTACAGGTCAGCTCTGGACAATTTTGATTTTATATATAATTAAAAAGACGATAAAAATATAACATATTTTCATTACGACATGACCAAGAAATAAGTTTTTGTAACAACGAACGGTAACCGTCAGCTTGGTAATCATAGACAAATTCAGATTGAAGATAAGACCTATTATAACAGATATTGTACCTACAAGATTTGCGAGGTCTGAAAGACAGTCATATGGGAAAAGGACAAAGGTATGTGTTCATTAAATGAAGACAACAATGATACGCAGAGAGGGTACCTATTTTACAATGAAACAGATATTTCTTATACAACATTGATTGCTGGCAAACAAGCATATGGCTCACCTAATTGAACGTGGCCACCATAGCCCATGGACGCTTGCATCTCCCGGTATCTCATTCTTTTTTTGAAACAGCTTTTATTGTATTGTAGTATTGTGATTGTGACATTATTGGAAATAGGAGTCATTATTTCATATAACAATCAAGGAAATGATGTATTAAATAATAAGTAAAAATAAAATACAGAGCCATACTTTTTATTACGAGAATTAAATCAATTGCAATACAATCTTGTTAGATTTAAAATCTGCCGCCCAAAATTAACTTTCTGTAAGACAAACAATTAATAAACTAGATAATTTTTGAAACCGACATAATAAGATCACTTACGCAAATTGGGTTTAAAATATTTAAACATACCTCAATAACAATATAGGTATGTATCAACTTAATATATAAACAACAACAATACCTAACGAATCTACTAAGCAGACATTTTCTTAGTGTGTTTCTCTATTCCCTCTATAACAATTAATAATTAAAAATTATATATTTTAAGAAATTGCAGGCAAAAAACGTATTCATCATGTTTATTTTTTTTATCTTGACCTATGTAGGTAATATCTTAGGATAAACAATCATTCTTAAAGACTGTGTGAAGGTACGGAGAGTGGGACGCGACTACAAAAGCGTGAGTAAAAAAGAAAACAGGATATGGCTTCCGTACAATTTTTTTTTTCTAAATTATACGACTATATTTTTCAGACTACCTCCTGCAATACATGGCATTGAAAATAAAAGGAACGCAGAAGGTGCGTACCTTGCGGTGGTTGAATGATCGGCATGCGACGGTGAACATGGTGGGGCAGCATCAGCGGAGCAGCGGCCGGCGCCGGCGGGTCCAGCGGCGGCGGTGGCGATAGGAAGCACCGTTCCAAGTGCGGTAGCGAGTGCGCGCACCAACCCATGCCAGACGTATCGGTGCCCATGTCGATGTACCCGTGGCGGTCTAGCGGCCGGCGTCCGGGCCAGCATCGTAAGCACGCGCCAGCCCTGTCTCCTTTGACGCACTCAATCCTCGCTAAGTCCCGGTAAATACGCGATGTAACGCGTCCGTTCCCGAAGAAGCGCGCGGCAGGATTGAAGGAGCCGGTGGCCGAGCGCCGGGCACGCTTACAGCCACGTGCGCCGCGGCACGCTCGGCCGCCACGTGCGCCGCCCAGCCGCCACGTGCCGCGCCCCGCGCACCTCCACGCACCTCCATGAGTCTACCACCCGGCTCCCGGCACCCCGGGACTGCCACCCTCGAGGCTGCTTAAGCTCACCAAAACATAGCTTTTGTTTTCTACCCGTATAGGTTTGAATATATTGGAGTGAGCGTCGCGAAGACAAAACTGTTACTCCACAATGTGTCATATTTGCATGAACACATACTCAATTATCAGGTATGAGCACTGGCTCATACCTGATAAGTGAACCATAGAGCGTGCAGTCCTGAATATGTGCGTGACGCACATAAACGCCAGGAATTCGCACATACTCGTTCAGTCCTATGGCGTCTTCCGGTTGATACTCAAGATGAAGAAGTTGTTTCGGGAATATTTAGTTGTTTTTTTGTTCGTTAATAGTTGTTTAATGTGTACTATTGATAGCTTATTATACATTGAACTAACGAAAAAGTGTGCAGCTAACTGCTAATGAAGAATTAATCTTGATACATGTTGAACCACGCTTTGGTCATCACCCGTCAGTCCAGTGTCGGGACCACCTCGTGGCTGCTTGTGGAAAATCCAGCTACAACTTTACAAGGAGCAAGGCTTTTTACCGGGCAAACTTAGTTATTAAGCCGTACACTTGCAAAATAAACCTTGGCACAGGTGAAATTGTCCCACTGTTTTTATCTTCCATCCTTTTCTACCATTCCTACTATCCTTCTTTCTATTTGACTTGCGAGGTGATAAACTTATCCATTTTAACTAGGGAATGCAATAACCGACTAAACTCCATAACCGGTTTCGGTTACGGTATGATCGAAAAATAACCGAACACCGATTACCAAAGAACCGAAAGACCGTTATCCAAAACAAAGAAAAACTCGTAAATAAGGGTTTAAACGGGGTAATATAACGCCTCTTGCATTACAAATGAAATAAAGGCCTTGTATTGACTCGATTTGACAATTTCAATTACTTTTCTGGATTTTTTTTTATTTAACAATCATACAGGTATTTTCTTAGTGCTGACACCGTTAACAAATAATTGGGCGCTTAGGCGACCCGTATTGAAGACTTCTTTAATATACATATACATTAATTTATTCGTAACGCCACAACTAAAAAATGTTAAAACTAGTAAAATCCTTGGAAATATTATTTATACAATGTTTTAGTATTTGGTACCTACTAACAATAAAAAGTGAAATGCATTGTTCTTTATTTAAGTATATAATAAATAATGAATAAATAATAATAAATATTACAGGACATTCTTACACAAATTGACTAAGTCCCGCAGTAAGCTCAATAAGGCTTGTATTACGGGTACTCAGACAACGATATATATAATATACAAATACATAGAAAACATCCATGACTCAGGAACAAATATCTGTGTTCATCACACAAATAAATGCCCTTACCGGGATTCGAACCCAGGACCATCGGCTTAGCAGGCAGGGTCACTACCAACTACGCCAACCGGGCGTCCGTCATTTATTTAAGTATATGTTAAATTACATACACCTTTGATCATTTAGATCGGTAAATTTAAATCCAATAATAACTCTACGTCCAAACTGATTAAGGTAATAAGTGTAATAACAATTTTAAACAAATCTAACTGTAAATGCTTCAACTGCGAAAGTAAACTGATATATCTGCTGATTTCTGATAAACAGATTAGTAACCGACGTCTTAGCTTAGCCACTCAGTTGAATCCATTAGGAATTTAACCACACCCTTTTCTTGAGTTATCAGTGAGAAAAATTCCAATATGTTCAACGCTGACACTGTAGTACATGAGAAAGCCCTACTGTGTTTTGGTTTTTTGTGATAATAATTTCTTTATTTATCTCCGACTTTTCGTCGCTTGGTGGCCAAGTTGGGATGTCATGAGGTTAGGGAGCGGATGGCTGAGTATCTTGAGCCACATCAGTTGGGCTTCGGTACGCGGAGGGGGTGTGAGGCTGCGATTCATGCCACGCGCACTTTTGTTATGGAACCGAGGAATGCCGACTGCATTGTTCTGAAATTAGATCTCAAGAACGCGTTTAATACGGTGGAGAGGGATGTTCTGCTGGGCGAAGTTGCGAAGCATATTCCTAGCTTGTATCCTTTTTTACACTAAGTCTATCATTCTCCAACTAACCTTGTCTATGAGGATTCCTTAATTCTTTCGCAGGTGGGTGCGCAGCAGGGGGATCCCCTCGGACCGCTTGCCTTCAGTCTCGCAATCCATGAAGCGGTGTCGTCCTTAAATCTCCCCTGAATATTTGGTATTTGGATGACGGCACCTTAGGGGGGGAGCCTGAAGTCGTGAAGCAGGACTTGGCTGTGATTCCCCGTCTTAGGGACATGGGATTGGAGGTGAATGCGGGGAAGTGTGAGGTTTTCTGTTGCGGGCCTAACTCTGTGTCTTCTTTGTCTTCTTTAACGTCTTTGCTTCCTGGTCTCAAAGAGCTTTCTCACGATTCGTTTACCCTGTTGGGGTCTCCTATATTTCAAGAAGCTATTTCCGGCTCGAGGCCAGGAAGCGTCTTCTTTTGCTCGCCCAGGAACGCCTTAGGAACATTAACGCTCATGTCGCTTTAACTCTACTGCGCATGTGTTTTGCGGTTCCTAAAATTACTTACCTTTTACGAACCGCTCCTACATGGTTGTGTCCGGTTGACGTGTCCTTGTTTGATGCCGCGTTAAGGGATACGGCAGAGATTATTTTAAATGTTTCTATGTCGGAATACCAATGGATACAAGCGTCTTTGCCAATACGTCATGGTGGCCTTGGTTTGCGGTGTGCGGGGGATGTTGGTTTGCCGGCCTTTCTAGTAGCGTCGACACACGGAGTTGGTGGCCTAGTCTCTAAAATTTTAAATTATCATGGAGACAGGGTTACCATTCCATTTGTGGAGGATGCCCGTGCTAGGTGGACCGCTCGTTACCCAACCGCACAACTGCCCGACGCCCCACCAGTACAGCGTGGTTGGGACGATGTGGGGGCTAAGGACGCGCTGGCACGGCTTATGAGTGCAGCCACGGGGGTTGATTTGGCCAGGCTAAAGTCGGTGTCATGTGTCGAAGCGGGAGCGTGGTTGCAGGCTTTACCCGCTCCTCACCTGGGAACACACCTGGACAACAACTCATTGCGGGTGGCAGTTGCTCTCCGCCTGGGCTGCGATGTTTGTGTACCTCATAAAAGCATCTGTGGCTCCATGGTGGAGGCAAATGGCCATCACGCGTTGAGTTGTTGTCGTTGTTCGGGAAGGTTTCCTCGTCACCACGCCCTAAATGACACTGTGCGAAGGGCTTTGGTATCGGCCAACATCCCCTGTGTACTGGAGCCTCCGGGACTTTGTCGTTCCGACGGCAAAAGGCCGGATGGTTTGACTTTGGTGCCGTGGCAGAAAGACAAGTGCTTACTCTGGGATGCCACGTGCGTCAGCACTTTCGCCACCTCACATCTCAGTCGTGCGGACAGCTGGTGCTGCTGCGGATTTTGCTGCCGCTAAAAAACGGGACAAATATGCGGCCTTGGGTACTACGTATTATTTTGTACCAATCGCGGTCGAGTCTTCTGGATGCTTGGGGTCTGAGGCGATTGCCTTTGTAAGGGAGGTGGGACGTCGGATTAGTCAGAGGACGGCTGACGCCATGCGCGGGTTCGTACCTGGTGCAAAGGTTGTCCGTCGCCATTCAGCGTGGTAACGCGGCTAGTGTGATTGCGCGTAATATTAGAGGGAAATCTTAATAAGTGCGAGTGTTAATTGATTATTTTTTAAATTAGACGGCTACTGTGAAGGGCGACGCGAGTACAGTTCGCTAGAAGGTAAGTTCAACTTGCACTTGATAATGTATATTGATAATTTATTTATGAAGATAATTATTGTATATAAAAAAAAATTCAAGCAAAAACCTATTGACAGGTGGCGGTGACAAAATTTTGAGAAATGACCTATTGGGTTGTGTCCAATATCCTTCACGAAAGAAAAAAACAACGGTTTATTGAAAGCGGGCAAAACCGTCGGAATAGCTAATATACAATAAAGTCCCGTGTCTTGGCTGATTTTGGCCACGGCGACTGACATCCTTGATCCCCGCTCGGGGACGTTTCTGGTGCAGAGACTGTCCATCGCGAACGCGATTCAACGCGGCAACGCGGTGAGCGTGATGGGCTCCTTAGCACCGAGAACGGCTGTAGGCGGGGTACTTTAATTGGTCGTTTAGTTTATATTTTGTCTTCTGTTTCCGCGATTGTAATTCATTGAAATTAAACATTTTAGAATGGATTAATCGCATTTATTAACTCCATGACCCTACGTCCCAAGCCGTTTAAAGAACTTGTTTTCACAGGGTTAAGATCGTTTGACGTTTATATTTTGATTTCGGTTTATATTTAGTTAAGACTTTTAGATATCTTTTCTATCACGGAACAATGGTGTTCCGGACCTTTGGGAGGCGTACACGGAGCCGAAGCCAACACGCAGAGGGCCTTTCGACAATTTAATGAAATGTAAGGGGTACACCGAGCGGATGTTTCACCTGCCCGAGTCATAGGACGCACGCAGAGGCAGCACCCGCCAGGCTGTATAGACTATTGAGATTTAATGGAATCTAAAATATCCTGGACTATTAGGTGAAAGTGGTGGACTAAATACTGGGTTATGGAGAATAAAATCGGACGTCTGCCTAACAAAATGGTAATCAATTTTATTTCCGACAGATATATTATTTATATTAAAATCAGATCACCTATTCATAAGTTATAGAAGGAATTAATTCATAAAATGTTCATGCAATTTTTTACCACACTGAACCTAAACCTAATACTGTTATTTCAGATCTCGTTGAAACAGGCTACAAATAAATGTGGTTGACTATGTTTCCGCATGACGTACCATTAAATTGACTGACACTAGAAATGTCACTTACAATAATGTAACGTAATCAAAATCTGACTAAATTAGAAATAGACTATCAATCAATGAATAAAATGTATGCGAAACCTGATCTCATCAGAAAAGGGTTCATTATTGAATTTGACGCAGTCATAATTTGCTTTCGTTATAACTGAATTAACTTAGAATCTGACCTCAGAATTTAATCTTTAGCAGATTAGACGTACTCACTACTCAGTATTAAACTTATTACTAATGTGACCTCATGTTAGTTAGACGATTTTAGAATCTGACTAAACTACTGACTGAAAACTAGCGCATACGCCAAATATTGAGATTAGGTTGCCAAAGCGGACTGAGCCGTAACCGTCTAGAAAAGTTTAAGAAGAAGAAGACACAAAGTGCTACTATGTATGGAATAAAAAATGGGGAAAAAATAAACTAGCAATTTTCCAGTGACCGTAAAGGCCACGTGACGGGGCGCACCGGCAGCTGCCATCTGCCAGCTACTGCACCCAGCGCTATAACTTTTCTTCACACGTGCTACAAAGTGGTATTTCCTTTGCCTATTTATGTAGATAAGATATATACAAAGGGGTATATAAAGGTTAAACTGTGGGTATATGGGCATTTTCAGAAAAAAAGTGCACCCTTTTAATGAAAATGGGTCCTCAATTTTCCATACAAAACTTTTTTGTCAGGTTTGTAACGGCCCATACGAAATGTATGAAAAAATGCGTTACAAAGCTGTCCAAAAAAAACGGAGCACTATTTTTCCTTTTTTAAATCAATAGTACTCGTGATTCTGGTTATAAAAAACCCAAAACTTCTTATATTTTCAAAAATGGTGCCCTATATTTGAAAATGGTCTTCAGTGGTTTGCACCGAACGTGAACACGCGACCCCTTTATCTCGGCAACCCATCGACTTATTTGATTCATATTCGAACTTTAATAAAATATTTATCTAATATAATCACCTGTCTAATTTAACGACAATCCGATCAGCAAGACTTCAGCTATCGTCGAACAAACATACAAACATACAAATGACGGATTGTCCACGTTGACTAGGAGAACATATAGTTCGCTTCGCTCGCTCGTTCAATTATATGTATAACTAGTGGTACGCCCTGAACTTGAACTCGCGACACCTACATATACCTCGGCAACCCCTCGACCGATTTGGCTCATATTCGAACTAAAAAATTCTAATATTATCTTCTGTTTCCTCGATTGTTGTTTATTGAAATTCAACACTTTAGAACGGATTAATGTCGCTTCTTTCTGCCCCAAAGGCCAGTTAGGAAAGCGTTCGTAAGTTGTATGTATGTTAATTCTCACAGGGTTTTATAATTTTTAATTTTAATTGTAAAATGTCCTTCAGGGGATGTATTATGGGCATTGTAGACCAACCTTTGTATTTTTTTATTATTTTCTATATTTTTGTATGTAGGTATATAGGTTGCACAAGTAATTGACGGGGAGAATTCGCATTCTCTTTCACAGGGTTAAGATAAATAATAAAATAAATAAGTAAATATTATGGGACAATCTTACACAAATCGACCTAGTCCCACGGTAAGCTCAATAAGGCTTGTGTTATGGGTACTAGGCGACGATATATATAATAGACAGATACATATAAATACTTAAATACATAGAAAACGTCCATAACTCAGGAACAAATATTCGTGATAAATACACAAATAAATGCCCTGACCAGGATTCGAACCCGGGACCTCCTAGTAGGCAGGGTCACTACCAACTAGGCTAGGAGGCCGTTATAGGCTAGGAGGCCGTTAAACTGCCGATCTTAACCCGTCAACCACTTCTCGCTTTCTTATTCCCCTGAGATATGGTTACCTTTTTAAAGGGCTCGAAACGTAAGGTCATGGTGTCAATAAACTCAATTAATCCGTTCTAAAGTGCTCAATTTCTTTTCAAAATTATACTTATCTCATCTAACCACCTGTCAATTTCGCCACGATCCAATCAATGATACTCGAGTTATCGTCGAACAAACATACATACAAATATACCTACATACGAACAAATATACAAACATACATACATGCATACAAAGGACGGATTGTCCAAGCAGACTGGGCATTCACTCGTTCAATAAACTGCGTCTAAGTATTTTCTTTTTTACACACATATGGCTCCCAATTCGTGAACGCAGGTCATTGCGAATTTTATCCACTCTTTTTTTAATTCTATTTGACCCAACTTCATCCAGTTATCTCAAGACTAAATTCGAATTTATAACACCCCGTCCCGGTTGTATGCTTCGCACTTCTCGTGACCTGATGCTTGCTGTTCTCTGTGTGGCTGTGGAATGCTCTCCCTCTGCTTATCAGACAAGCTCAAAGTAAATATTCGTTTAAAAGCAAGTTGCGTAAGCATTTATTCGAAAATATTCGTCATTAAGGGTCTGCGTGATGTTTCGCTCAGGTACACTTATATTAGGTATATATGTATTTGTATATGTAGGTATATTTATATTTGTATATGTGTAAGTATATACATTATATTATTAATTAAGTTTGACATGTCTGTAGTTATCATATCTTTTTTCTACTATCCTGTACCAAACTAACAGTTTCGGTTTAGCCCGATGGTTGACTGGTAGAGAATGCCTAAAGGCGTTAAGTCCACCATTTGTACATTAATATAATTGTGCAATAAAGTTTAAATAAATAAATAATCTATTTACCGGAGTACTTCAACCTTCAACCACTTCTCGCTGTCTTATTCACCTGAGATTTGGTTACCTTTCTAGAGAGCTTTTATGGAATTGCCATCTGGCCCCTCAACCCTGTTGGAAACTAGGCTTTATTTTAATACATTTAGCTTCCTGACAATGTTTTTTTTTTCACCGAAAAGCCATTGGACATTTTCCCGGTTGATGTTTCGTCGATAAGTTCCGAAAAATTCATTGAAAGTCGCGCACCTTACCGCTGAGCGGCCAGCGGACAGCGGGCTACAAATATAGCAGTACGGTAACATAAAGCTGATTTAAAGTCACAACCAGAAGGTGAAGTAAAAACACCTCGACGTAATCTAACGTAATCTCTTCGATTTAGATCAGAGCTAATTAGAAAGTTCAACACGAGATCAGCAGAAGATAAACTCAGTAAGTAATAAAAGTGTGTAGGTCAAAACATATTTTTGGCTACTAATTAATTCCCCTTTCAAACCGTACCTAAGTACCTTGTACCGTACCCAGGTACTTAAATACTAAGGGCCGGTCGCCGGTTGCACTATACTAGGTATGTCACCGTTAAAAAGTTAACATTTTTTATGGGAATTTTCTTAGTTATGTCCAGAGGAACGTTTAGTGTCTGTCGCCGCGCCGCACATACAATGCAATATATTTGCTGGGTATGTCTGCAGTTTGCACTATAAGTCTTAAATTGAAACTATGCTGCGCTGTGCTGCGTGGTTATACTTAGTATGCCATCGTCAATAGTATGCAGTCGTACAAAGATGAACTCTAACCGGGAAATCCTACTCGGATTCGGGGCATGATGTTGCGGTTTCAAAAATTAAAATAGCTCTATGAGAAAAACAGAAGGGTTATGATTTTTCCAGACCACGTGTAGGTACATTCATGCTAACGATGAACCTATATTATGAATGTGGGTTTCACATGTTATCAAAACTACTAAGCCGATTGTCCTGGGAGAGTTGAGATGTTCGAATTTATGATCTAGGAAAGTGATAAATATTTACCTAATTACCCAGTTTGTTGTTTCATTGCAATACCTTCACATGTAAAGAGCGCCTTTTTTTTAAATCATTGTTGTTTTCGAAATCAGTGACGTGATAAAACATTAAAATGATACACTTTGTCACCCCTTTCCCCTTTTTAGGGGTTGAATTCTCAAAAACCCTGAATCATGTGTAAACTCATTTATATTTAGGAATACTCCTGTAAAGTTTCGAATGAAACAGACAAACTAATCTTGTTTTCCCATACAGACTTTGGACTTGCATTTCACCCTCTTAGAGGTGTAATTTTGAAAAATCCTTTACACCTCTAGACTTTCTAAGGAATCTACGTGCAAAATTTGGAATCTCTAAGACCAGCGGTTTGGGCTGTGCGTTGATACATATGTCAGTCAGTCAGCTTCTTTTATATTATACAATATTGAGTATAAAACAATGGGTATACTTTCGTTTCTAACAAGAACTTGTTGGAGTCACATTCCTCGTTTGTTAATAAACAATTACACTCCTTGTATGACTGGAAAATTCTTCATTTCTATGAGGAAATCTCTATTAACCGAGGGGCCGAGTCGAAGGATAATGGTTATATTTACTTATGTTTTCTGATAATTCGTTGACTTGGATGACTTGACAGAAACAAAGCCAGAGATATTGATACAGAGGTATTTTTGAAGTCATTAGACTGTGTAGGTAAGAAAAGCCATGAGTCATGGCCCATGACATAGGTACCGTCTTGAGATTGGAAGCAACAAAATCATTGGGTGGAAACATTTTAAAAACTAAGATCTGTGCGTTACTGAACCAATCGAGTTAGTAAATAAAGGACCGTTCAAAAACAAATACCACTTTAATTAATTTAATTTAGCGGTCATGCAGGAGAATTTCGGATGTTTGCATATTAATTTTACCTCCTGAGAAAAAAAGGAATCTTAAAAGAAACCTATGTCTCGATTCTCTCACTTTCAAAAACCACATCAGGTACAAAATTATTAGTACTAGGGATGGAAATATAGAAGCTGGCGGGAAAGTTAAATTCGTAAGATAGAGAAAAGTTATTTAACGTTTTTTGGTATTCTTTTTTTAACGCTAACTAGTACAACTGACCGGATAACATGATTCCTCGTCAAGCGATCGATTCAACTCTCATATTCCTGGTTATATTAATTATAACCAGGGAAGGATGGGGCTAAACGGTCCGTCCGATCTTACTCCAAAGTTAAATTACCGGGGCACCGATTATTCCCACTCGGTATTACAGTAATACTAGTTATAACGCGAGACGCGAAATTTATATTATGTTGGGTCAGGAGGGTAATTTTTGGTAATCGAGTGATTGACTCTGACAGTTAAAATCTTTCAAAAATGTAAGCGACCGGAATTAAAATCTTGTATATTGAAATTATTAATATCTTAGGTCCATTTGCGATTGTATAGTTGCCAATGCGGACCCCAGGCTCCCTGAGCCGTGGTGTAAAATAATAAATAAATAAAAAAGCCTTTTATTAACATGCAATACATTTTTTTTCCAAGTTTGGTTTACTTAAGATCACTTTTTTAAATATTTTAATTACATTGTTATTATATATTAATATAAATTAAAAGTATTATAACGCATACAGAGCTCAGAGAGCCGTGGTATAAGCTGGGAAAACGCAAAAAAAAGGGGAAAAAAACATTAGCAATTTTATTACATAATTATTGCTTTGATTTCCAGCACTCTAATGTCAAAAAACATTCTTAACCGACCACGGGGTCGGTTAAGGCAGAAATTTAATTAATCTTATTGTCAAACGGTAAATAGGTAAAGTTTCTATATGCATTATAAGTATAACACTAAGAGCTTGAGAGAGTACCTACTGCAACATTACATTGGCATTGCATAAAAATAGTTTATAAAGTAGCATTTCTTGCTGTTTTCTGAAGTAAAAAACACACTAACCGTATTTTTTGTTGAAACTCGCCCCGTGACTCAGAAAATCTGTAAAGAAATGATAATTCATGTTTAAATAAAAATAATGTAGAAATAATAGAAAACATATAAACAGGGCTGGTATTTTTGTTAATACTTGACCCTTTATGGATTATCATAAATCAAACCCTTTGTTTAATACAATCGTGGTGTCGGTCTATTATTGTCACATAAAACCAAGTAAAGCAATTAGCGTGTGCCAGAGGCTGAGCCGTGAAAAATGAAACACTGAACAGTTTTGCCTATATGAGTTTGTAACTAAAAGACCGAATGTAAACATTCTTCTCTGTGGGACGTGTGCCAAATTTTTCACGAGTACTAAATTAGTCCAGATCCTTGCGAATGTATTGGCTTGGAATACGAGTAAGCGTAGAGATACCTACAGGCAAATGTACATTGGCATTTAATTTTTAGCCCCTTGTGGCATTTAATTTTAGACCAAGAGATAGTTTAAACAACGTGGTTTACTTGTACGATAATCCTTGAAGCGTCAGTTTCAGGATACAATACGATGCGGAACGTAATAGGTATGTAAGTAAAAAAACTTAACCAAATAAAAATTAAACAAATAAACATATATAACAATGAACTTATAGTCCTATGACTATATACGAGTAGTCATGAGTTCATTGTTATATAGGGATATAATCAAGAAATTTTATTTTCAGTCCTCCGGCCGGTAAGCGCCACTTTACGCAAAACTAAATTGCCGCCTGCCGGCTCCGTCGGACAGAAAAATAGTATACAAACCTCGGCCGGTAAATGGGAAAGCCTCGGATCACATGTTAGTCGACCTCGGCTTCGCCTCGGCCGACAATTACATGGGATCCGAGTCATTTCCCACTTAAACGGCCTTGGTATGTAATCTACTATTTTGCATCACTTCGTGCGTCGTTGTCATCGTAGAAATAAATTAGATCTCTACTCACTTGCATATTATTTGTTACTGTGACACGGCACTAAATGGCATAAAATTGAGTTCCTTGACTGTGACTGTACCCTATAGGCACATGTTTTAGACACAAGATAGATGTCAGTCTTAATTCGGTGTTAGCATTGAAAAATTAGTAAATTTATTAATTAGTGAATACTAATAGTCCACACCTAAAATGCTAAATAATATTCGTATGATAACATTAGGACCCCCTAATACTGCTGGTCAACTAAAAATCGTTAGACTGCTTAGAAATTATCGCTAGCCATGTAACTAGTATTTTTTTTCGTAAAAAAAACCGGCCATGAGCGGGTCGGGCCACGTTCAGTGCAGGGTCCCGTAGTTTCCCGTCTATCACAATAAATATCCCTACTTAAGAGTTACAAACGGGCTATTTGTCAATGGTATTGTTATATTGAGTTGACAGACTAAGTACTATTCAAAAATATTGGTATTATTACTATTCAAAATGTATGAGAACATTTTAGTACCGAAGAATAAGTAATTACAACAACAAAACAAAGTGTTCAATCTAACTATTTACTGTACAGCAACACTATGTATTTTATTAAACTTAAAAGGCCTAAACGGAGAGACAGTTTAAGTATTTGCCTACTTCAAATCGTAAGTAGCTAGTTGTTAGTACGTATTAAGTAATTACTTACATACAAATGAATATAAACAATATCCCCAAGATATTATTTTTTACCCGCTATGCAATTTCATTAAACCCAATTTCTCATAAATCTTAACCCTTAACAGAACTTTAACTATCAATAAATTTTTCCCCGTATAAGTTACAATTATATACCTAGTCACATCACAAGTCACAAATCAACTAACTTTTTATACTATTTCCCAAAATTCCAATTCCACAGAATACGTCTCAATTTAATAATAAGTATAGACAACGAAACGAGAGACCAACCTAACAATCCGATGATACTTTCGATTACTTAATTTATACAAACTAGACGGGTTATGTACTTATGTATGTTGAATTTTCGGGGGTAACTTTTGATCGCGTGAATCGATTTGAATATTTTGAATCATTCTTTTTTTATTGGAAGGAAGATACGCGCGGGATGATAAATTAAGTAGGTACTTGAACCAATCATATTCAAAATAATTTTCCAATAAAGTTCTTATTAAGTTCTACTTTTGTAATTTTTTTTTATATGTTTTGAACTCATAGTTCAAAAGTTGGAGGGGGGAGTTGTTTATTTCCGAAAATATTAACTTTATCAAAAACTGTTTTTATAAAACCTTTTTTTTTTAATAACTATCCAATGAAATTTCACACTCAAGGGTTGAAATGAAAAAAAGAAATACCCCCACTTTACGTGTAGGTACACAAAAAAATTATAACCACTTTTTATTTTACCACTTTGTTGGCGTGACCGATAGGTATACATATTTGTACAAAATTACAGCTTTCTAGTACTTACAGTCACTGAGATTATCCGCGGACGGACGGACAGACAGACAGACTTGGCGAAACTATAAGGGTTCCTAGTTGACTACGGAACCCTAAAAAGTAACGTCAAGCTTGCAACTACTAGTACAAAACAATAGCTTACTGAACAGATAAGGTTAATCTTGCTCACACGTTTCAAGAATCGCCCTATAAATATAAGTAAACAGTTTTTGGCTTCCTTTTTCTTCATATTTTCTTGACCTTCAAAAAGTGTATAGCCCTCAGTGGAAGTAGGTTCTATTGACATCTATTGATACAAGATTTATTTAGAAAAAAATACTCATAAAAGTTTTATGCCTTCTTAGTAAGAAGGCCTAAAACTTGTTTTGTGCCAATTTAAAATAAAAATAGTATGTTTTCTTTTACAAATTGATATATTTCGACATTTGAAGAAAATCACCCATATAATAATAGTTTGATTCCAACCTGTTATTGGTATAGTCAGCTACAAAGATATGAATACAGCGGAAGTGCCAAAATATGTATACACATCAAGTCAGTGTATACATATTTTTGGCACTTTGGCTGTATTCATATCTTTGTAACTTACTGTGCCTACATTATGTATTTTCTATACTTTACCTATACATACATACATACCTATATATTTACCTACGAGATAAATACCTAAATGATCTTCCTACTCCTACTACTTATATCGCCCAAAGTACAACTTAACTAATGTTACCAACTTCATATACTTTTTTTAAATCGGCACAATTCGAATAATTGGAGCATGGAAAAAAATGAAAAAGTTGGAACAAATATAGAGCCATCTGCATTTTAATCTTGAAATCTCACGCCAGGTTTGGTCTGTCGACCCGTATTAATACTTTGAATTATGTATGTGTTTACAGCGCCATCTATAAGTTATATACAAACATGAAAAGTCAGCGCGAAGCGCAGGTTTGTTCCATGGTCGCAGTAGATTGTCTGTGTACCGCCAGGTGGCGCTATTAGCGCCTTCACTAAAAAGTAAAATTATACTGTTCCTTATTGACTTACCATTTCGACTCATGGTAACTTAAGTTTACTTATTTCATAAATGTTTAAACCAAAACAAAACACAAACTAAGACAAATACATCAAAACTTTTAATTAAGCTATGTTTAGAAACTAAAACTTTAATAAATAAACTGAGGGCCGGTCACATGTGCACACTGTGATCACAATGTAGTTTCTTGCTATTGGGTGAATATCGTCCGGTCGGTAAAGCAGGGCGGTATTTCATTGGACAAGCATTTCAATGTAGCAAAACAGAGCCAGTGCGAGCACGTGATAAAGCTAGATAGTCGCAGAAACTTTCACGACTACACATAGATGGCTCTGTAGGAGCATTCCACGGAAAATGGTAACTTTTAGTACATGAAAAGATATAGTTTAATAAATATTTCTTTGATGCAGAAATATTCTTAAGACACTGAAATTATCTATTTTGAATATTATTTTAGTAAAAAACAGGCTAAAAAAACATTTTCACGTTTAAAACCAAGACTCGTTATTGTATCTCCCACACTACCTATTTATTATGGTCATATTGAACCGATGTTTTCTAAACAATTTGATTATTTACGATGCTACTTCTAGGTTTATCTAAAATTAGAACCTCTTTTATTACTGAAATGCATTTCAATTTAAAATATCACTTAGGTATTGGCACAAAAATATTGACTTGAAAGTGCAGTGCGCTCTGTCCCGTACAAACGCATTTATTGATATTAAGTTATTTCATCTTACCCTCTTTATTGCTTTTATCACATGAACCTTTGTTATAAAACAACATTTATGTGAGCTATCGAATAGTGTAGAAAGCGTGTGAATTTTAAGTGTTTTTGATAATAAAATTATCTATATTGATTGCTTGTCCCGTACAAACACGACATTTCAATTATCGATAATTTTGTCAGAAATGGATGATTCTCAACCAAATACCAGCTCTGATCGTTATAGAAAATGGAGACAAAGACATTCTTGACATTGTTGTTCTGCATTACTCTCTTCTGAGAGTAATGCAGATTTTAAGTTGGCAGAAAAGTAACGAGTTAAAGCTTGGAGGCAAAAAAAGGCTGAAAAGTTATCATCTCAACAAAAGGAAAAGCGAAGAAAACATGAAACAGAACGATAAAAAGTTCAACGAGCTAGAAAAATGCTACAAAAAATTGATAGTTCCAATACTAGCACTAATTCAGAAGGAAACACTAGTTCTACTGTGGATTTTTGCGACTTTTCACCATATAAATGTAAACAAACATATTGCAAAGCTGTATTGAAGTGTGTGAAAGCATTACCTGCATGAATATTATCAGCTATTTGGGCAGCTGATATGTAAGAGACATATCAGCTGCCCAAATAGCTGATAATATTCAGAAATTTGACCCCCAGGAAGCTGTAAAACCTATACCAGGAATATCGAAATTTCATGATATATTTGTCAATGACAGTGAAATAGAATGTAAAATACACGTTTTGGCAGACGACAATATTAGGTTTTTCAGTTTAAAGTAGTTAAAACTTTGTTATGAAAAACTTCATTTCGCACAAGTCCCGTACGAACATTTTTTGTCCCGTACAAACTGGTAAGAACTTTTTTTTTTGTTGTTATTAAATAAAATTTCACCACATATTTTTCGTTTTATTTAACATGTATGTATGTGGCTATAATAGTACATTTTTATTTATCGGTTAAATAGTCTAATTTCGCTAAAACGTAGGCAAGATTGAATAAAACTGAAAACACGGTGGACTGGGCATGTCCCGTACAAACGCTACTAATTTTTGGATTTACTTAGAAATGTGTTACTTTTTAGAAGAATAAATAATTGTTTAGTATTCATCCCTTATTCCTTTATTCATATTTGTTGCAAGTTGTGTAGGATAACATTCGGTTTGCTACATACTTTGTATTTTATCATTAAAAATGCGTACGATTTGTCCCGTACGAACCGTGGAATGCTCCTGTAGACTGTCGTTTACAACTTATTACAAGAAGTCTGTGACATTACACTCGCTACTTGGTTATTACATCTGAGTCTGAGTGACATAATTATGATATGATAATAGTCAGGCAGTGACAACCGGTATGGCGCACGATTCACTTGCGTTATAATGTTTTTTTTTAAATATATACTGTGTGTATATGGTGTTATTTAATAGAATGCAAAATCTGTCTATAAGCCAGACTGCAGTTAATAGGTACATACAATATTATACATATCGTGTAAAATTGAACTGTTTAGGTAACTAAACGTAAGTTCTTGCGCTATTATAATATTAGTTTAAAGAACTATGCAGGGCCTTTAGATTGAGATAAATACGTATCTCAAAGCTTTGAAAATTAAATGTAAAATTTATTTCAATAACAACAAAGTCAAATAAAGACCCTAAAATAAAACTTACCTAAATAAAAATTTTACAAAAAAATTACTTAACAAGGTAGGTAGGTACCTACCTACGTAAAGTCAATGTAAGACAAATTGTTATTGTACCTAACACTAACTGCTACAAAATTTAACTACTTACACCCTTTTTCACAAATAAACATATTCTAATCATGATTATGGCTGAATGAGGGACCGATTTCACCCGAAAGAATGGTAGGTACCTAGGTGTGTCATACTGTTATAATAAAATGGTTATCTATCACTTGCTCACTATACAATTTTTTTTACATGAATTATATTTATAACTTGACGTGTAAAAGTGTTCTTTCGGCTTATTTGCTGCCAAAAGAGTTGATTAGACCAATAGGGAGTGTATTCGCCCAAAAATGTAAATCGCAAGAACAGGCAACTAAGTATTTTGGCAACAACCGTAAAGGGTTAAATACCCTTCATTGTGATCGACTTTTCCCTTTCCTCGCCAGAAAAAGTGCAGTCACGGTAGAAGGCTAGTTTTACCTACAATATTTTCCTAAATCAAATCAAACCTAGACTGAAATTTAAAGAACTCTGTATTATTTAGCAAGCCGATTTTGCCGTACTGACTTACAAATGGCTTTAGGGTTGGGGCCGCAATTCGGAAGCGGGCGGGGAATGGTGTGAGAAGGCTGGGGGAGATTAACCCACAAAGGTGGGTAGACAGTAGACACTGCGATAAAAGCACATCGGCCAAATAGAAGGACGCAGACGTGCCGGAATGCTGTCCGGTGAAAAATTTTTCATCTTTTATTAGGCCTTTACTTTTGGATTACGATTTAATTACTTTTCTGGAGTGTCTGGGCAATATTTAAAATAAATATATAGCAGAGATGGCATCTTTTGTAGGTATATAAATTACCTATTCTAAACTCTTTTTACGCCAACCTTCTCTTAAAGGTACATAAAAAAAACATCGAGGATAATGTTCATCTATTTTGGAGGCCGTTCTAAATAAAATTATAAATATGTACATAGGTACATAACTACTCACTTTA
This sequence comes from Lathronympha strigana, assembly GCA_949128165.1. Taxonomy (NCBI): domain Eukaryota; kingdom Metazoa; phylum Arthropoda; class Insecta; order Lepidoptera; family Tortricidae; genus Lathronympha; species Lathronympha strigana. The sequence goes on along the minus strand of OX421901.1, from coordinate 25,591,652 downwards.
CAAGAGGTTTACGTTCGAAAAGTTTTAGTTGTTAGTTAGTAATGAAAATATCTTTTACCTACCAATAATACCATGACGTCTTCATCATCGGCCAAAACCAGAATATTATCTTATCTAAAACAATCACGTTAAAAAGATATATCACCGACATTATCTAAAAATACATTAATCGTGATACAAAATGTGGGTAAGGAGTAAAAAAGAGATAAGGAAAGGCTATGAAGTACATTTTTAATTATGTTGGCAGGTATCTGTGCATGAAGCGTTGTTCTCTTTGGATAAAAAATCTTGTTACGTCTTGATATTTTTTGCGATCAATTCGGTCACAGAACTCGCAGATTGAGTTAGCTGTATAAAAACATTTCGCGTGTAATAGGACCGTCGTAGTTGAGGGTACTTCCAAAGTACGTAGGTACCTAACCAGCTAACTACTTGCGAAGTATTTTTATATAAATATTATGGAACGATCTAGCACTAATCAATCTAGCCCTACCGTAGACTAAACCTAAATACTTACTAAATGACGTAAAATGCATGTTTTTAACCCTTAGGGGTTCCCATATTGTTTATGGTGATTAAGTCATGTTGATCAAATTTTACTGTACTCGTATAACCTCCTCTGAAATTGAGAGTAAAAATGGGCAGGAAAAATCGACTTCTGAGTGGTCAAATTACCTAACTGACGTTCGGAGCAGAAAACTAAAAAGGTAGGTACACACGCGTTCAAAAGTTCAAACTAGAAAATGGGTTCGGTCGTCAACTAAATAGGAACATTATAATAGTTTCGTCATGTCTGTCGGTCCATCCGTCCGTTCGTCCATATGCGGCTTAGCTCAGTGACCATTAGTACTAGAAAGCTGTAATTTAGTATCAATATACATATCAATCATCAAAGCGGTAAAATAAAAAGTCAAAAACCTTTTATTTTTAGGATACGTCCCATAGGTACTTACACGTAGAGTGGTGAGTGACTTTTTTTACGTTACAACCCTAAAGTGTGAGGTATCGTCGGATAGGTATTTGAAAAATAATAGGGGTTTGCTAAAAATATTTTTAGATAAAGTGAATATATTCGAATATAATCACTCCGCAAGTTAAAAAAAAATGTGCCTCTCTTAATTTTTCAAGCGCAATTCCAAAAACTATGAAAAAATCATGAATATAATATAGCTTTATAAAAACTTTAAAGGGTAATGATTTTGAACTTGGTCAGTTAAACCATTTTTGTTTTTTTGCACAAAAACGTATCTTCTCGGTTAAAAGGGCGTATAAGTCGTAAGAGCTGCGAAGATACTCCTTTTTATTGTTATGAGAATGGTATCTATTAAAACCCTTTTTAAGTTCGCCTATCGTGACGGACGGTTAAACTACGGAACTCGTGGTTTTTATATAATAAAAATACTTCTTGAGCGCCTTATTTAGTCGTTATCATATCATGATGGGTACCTCATTATCGCAATGCACGCGCAGTACAATACTACTACGAGATAGCATAACTATACTTCTACAGCTACACACAGGTGGTGCCAGATACTGAAATTATGTATTGTTTTACGCTAATTTTTAATCCAAAGCAAACCTAGGCTGATGAAAAATACAGTGCGGCCGGGCGGTAAGAATTCATGTAAAAAAATAAGCCCTCGCCTTCAGGATTTAATACACACTCGTCCGTAAGTTCTGGTTTACCGCACCTTAATGCACAATTTACTATAATGCTGCATTACAGTCGATCAAATACAAGTCTTGCATCCGAATAATAATATGCAGTGTTACGGATCAAAAGTTCTAATTTAGATATCTAGGAACTGCGCGCCGCGCTAAACTAATAAAAATCATTTATTTCAGGCAAATTAACCCATAATAGAACACAGAACAAAAACACAAATGAAATTATAAAACAAACAAATTAATTAATAAACTAAGATTAAATTATTGCAAAAAACGTTAATATAAGTAAGTAGGCAATTAATTAAAGTAAATTATAATAAAATAAGATTGGACAATCCAGCAGTTGAGCAACCAAACTTAGAATGCCATTGGAGCTCTCACGTACGCGGCGCATAATGGAAGCGACCCGTTTCCGCATAATGGCATGGAAACCGTCAACTTGTGTCTCCGCAAACATGCTAGAAGCGCTACAGAACCTAGGGAGACCCAACAGCACTCTAAGCATATTATTGTATTGAACGCGCAAGGCGTTGACTGCCCTCTGAGTAAAATTCACCCATAGGCTGCACGTGTAGGACGACTGGCAATACGCCTTAAACCGGGTTATCTTGACTTCTTCTGTACATCGTGCGAACCTACGAGCTACCATATTACCCCGGACAGCCAACGCCCTGCGCTCCGTCTCTATGTCAAGATCGTCTGAGAGGCACTCCGTGACCCAATGACCATACTTAAATTTCTTGGTCCTGTTAAGAGGTACACCATAAAGCGAGATCTCTGGTACCCTATCCACTTTCTGCTCACGCGGCTGAAAAACAAGTACTTACCTCACTCTTGGCCACATTATATCTAAGCCCGTGAGTCACGGCATACCTCTCGCACTTACCTAAAAGTTTTATAAATAGTGAATTTTTCTAAATAGTGAATGTCATATCATATGCTGTATATGTAAGCTACAAGTATAATAATATGTAAGTTTATACTACCTATTATTTATCTGGCAGGGGCACACATTACAGCTGCAGAGTGGTGCCTGGTGGCTCATAACTTAGCGAGCTCCGATATCGAGCCAGCAGCACCGATGTGATTCATAGGTACGTACAGTCAAGTGTAAAAATATGGGTGGCCACATCATACTCAAAAATATGTCCGATAGCATTTTATTCCATTGTAGTAAGAGCGTAGTACCATATTTATGAGACGATTTTGTCGATACGTATTTTTGCACTTGACTGTACCGGGAGTGTACGACCTATGTACCTACTATTTATTGAGCTTTCATTCAAGGAATCACTCTATAGTGCAGTGCATTCCTGTCGCCGCGGAAGTTTCCGTCCGTTCGTACTTAAATGAGAGTTATCGGTCGAGAGTGAGCGTAGTTAGGGGTCGCCGGTCGGCAACCTTTTAGCATCCAAGGGCCACATAGTACTTAGTTAACGAAATTGATACGGACCACACTTTGTCAATAATCTATTTAATAACTTTAACATACTCGTTATACAAAATAGTCAAGAAGGCTCGCGGGCCGCCTGTTGCCTACCGCTGCACGCTGCTATAGACTATAGATAGACAGGCCACGGCAGGGATTTAGTTGGAGGAGCGTGTCCGCAATTAAGTGCGCTATACACACCTACTAGAAATAATAAAAATAATGAAACATACTTCCTAGGTTTAAGACTTCGTGGACGACTTGGCGTAAGAGTAGTGACAAGATGTTTGGTGAGGGGGGAGGCAAACGCGCACATCTCTCATGGGTGCATTAAGTAATCGTAACCCAAATTTGTTGAATAATCAGTAGGTATAATAACAGAATCCTTCTGGAAGAGGTAGGTCTGGGTCGGGACCAGTGGCGAAATAAAAATACAAAAAGGAGCTTAAATAGGTACTCGTATGATCAGCCGTGGACGACCTAAGGCCGCAATTATATTAATCACGTACCTATGGCGTTATTCATAAACGATTTAACGCACATCAAACACAATTCTTAATGCAAGGGAAAACTACCAGGACCATATTTGCCAAGACCGCACACTGTGAAGGTACGTAGCAGCTGATGAGTAATAGTTTATGTATTTGTTGCGAACAATAGTGCACCCGAGTCATTTATAAGAGTCCCGACATACGATAGGCACGCGACACTGAAACTCGGCCCCAACTCATGATCATGACAATGAACTGGAGACCTATTCGAACTCGATAGCTTATTGGCATGATACAAACTCTGTGTTATTTAGAGTTGCAATTCATCTTGCTCGCGTCACTGGATGATGAACTGCCCGTTGTGTTAACTGTGGTACCTGCCTGTATTTCCAAAAATATGCAGGCAGAGGAAACTTTCGGATTCTTCTTTTCAATATCCTTGGAGTCTTTGGGATGAATAGTTAGTTATAACAAATCAAAATATGCAGGCAGAGGAAACTTTCGGATTCTTCTTTTCAATATCCTTGGAGTCTATGGGATAAATAGTTAGTTATAACAAATCAGGTTGAAAACTACAATTTTAAAAAAGGCGACCTGCTTTGTATACATGATGTTATATAGAAAATAAAAGTGTCATCATGCTCTGATATCAGTATATACTTAAGAGTCACTAGTATATTATTTCTAACCGACTTCAAAATTTCGAAAGGAGGAGGCTCTCAATTGGTGTACTTAAATATATTTTTTTATATCTAAGAAGTAAAGAATAAAAAAATCTCACTCAAAGGCTAACATCGGCTAACAACATCATGCTGAAATTTGTATTTATATTTCATTAAATTATAGCAAGGATATTTTTATTTAATAACAGTATTTAATCCAAAAACATTACTAAAGATGGGCGGGATAGGATAGGGGACTGTATAATATTACCTATAGGGAATTAATCGGAAACGAACTGGTTTATGTACGCCAACGCAATGGCCAAAAACTCGACGAGTTGGTCGGTAACTATATTCAGTTTGAGCTGCAGTTACGTGCATTAACAACCTTATAAAATATAAACAAATTGCGCGAAAAAACTGTTATACCCATATAACAGGTTTTTCGCTGAAAACTTGCGACCTAGATTATGGTACAGGTAGCTTCTACATTTCCGTTGCATTCTATTGTCAGCTCCTCAGCTCTCATATTTCGTATCGAGTCGCGTCGGCCCATCCGCCCGGCGCGGTGCGGCGCCCGGAGCTTCGACGGCTTACACAAGTCAAGACGGCCTAGTGCGAATTTAGAATTAAGACATAATGCAAGTTTAGAATTAAATCAAGTCAAGAACCAAATTAGGTCATTTTTTGCGACAAAATACAAATACACACTTTACCTCACCACTGCTTGACAACCAATATGGACATGTGCGCTGGCGTCGGAGCAACCTAGAATTGTTGCCAGACGTACTATATCACTGGTGGTGTATTCATATATTTCTTTAACCGTTTGGTACGGCGTAACACAGTTGTGTAACACAATGGAACGAAATTTTTCCTTGAATTTAAATATAGGCTTTTGTTCAAAATACTTATATGTAATATAGAAATGGTGTAAAAAAATATTTTCTAGAAACAATTATGTATGTTAAAGAACTCCTTCAAAACAAAACCACGCGATTCATTTCAAAGCTAAAGTTATGATTTTTTGTTTACCGTGTGGTGCCGTGAGGACATTTTAATTTTGTATGGGAGAAAAAACAATTTTTAACTTTAAATTTTTATCTAAAATTCTTTTACTGATTATATACCTTAGAGGTATAAAAATCCTATTAGAATATAAGGTGTGCTATATTATGAATTACTTGGAATGCGTGTGACTGCAACATTTATTTTTATACAGATTTTTTAATGAGTCCTCATCATTAAAAAATCTGTATAAAAATATACAGATTTTTTACAGATATAAAAATTTTTCTTTCTGAAATTTACACTTTTTTTGTAATCCACCGATCTCTGAATCTCAATTCGATACTGATTAGTAATTAGGTAGTAAGTCGTAAGAATAAATGTTTCTTTAAAAGCCTGGGAAAATGCCGTGGGGTAAACGCATCACGTTAGTGCACCCTTTGACTAAAAATTACAATTTTATTTTCAAGTATTCACAAGACTTGAATTCATATTGTGGGTAAGGAAGCAGTTGCCAAAGCAAGTTTTTTCATAGAACCAGTTTTTTAGCCAACGTTGTCCCTCGTTCAGAACAAACTTCCATGAATAATTATATATGTAGGCAGGACCTATAAGTTTTATTGTACCTATAACGTACCTTATAGAACAAGAAACATCGACATCGAGTATTATAGGGGTATTTTTTGATTTCTTCTAACTGCGTTAAACGTATGTATCTTTATGAATAGTCTTACTTACATTTAAGATTATCTAAGAAATTGTTATAAATTGTTAATTCAAATAATTGAGAACCTTAACTGTTGACCTTACATTTGTAAATGACTACTATAAATTTAGTAAGTACCTATAAACTTATTTTATTTAACTCAATAACGGCAATAATGATGTTATAACATAAACGTTGTCGTCAATTTAGTACTTCAACTATTATCTAGATGTTATTCGCAAAGTATTTGTGCACGAAATGTGAAGAATAGGTAACTAATTATTTTATAGAATACCAACTATACTGAGCCTCACCCCTGGTGTAGCTGAGTATAGTACAATAGATACAATTTTCAACATATTAAGTACCTGTACTTAATATGTTGAAACTTGTATCTATTGTTGATCATTATACCTACGCGTTTCCTAGGCACAGGCAAGGCAGCAACTAACGTCTCATCATTGTCAGACAGTGCCAAGAGAAAAATGGTAAAATGTCAAATGTATTTTACTTAATTTAAGTAGGTTTTGTTTTAGTTTTATACGGGTAAATTCGCTAGTTAGGTACTTACATTTTAAGCCTTAGAGCGGAAAATAAGCCCCGTGAAGTAGGACTTCCTCGAATAGTTATCCGATCTTAGTTACCTACCTAGTTCTAAGGATTCTGAGCACTTGTGTCATTCCCTACCTAATTAAGGTATGCGATTTTTTTTACGTGCTAGGTATGTATTCAATCGAGTATAATCCCTAGATTATTCTGTAGAAATCTTGATCATAGGTATATCGACGGTAACGCAAATAATGATAAAAATTCGCAACTTGACTCGGATTGTTTGCGAAACTTGTGAAATCAGATCGCTCCAATACATCGTTATTAGTATCGTCCGTATGATGCCGACATGCCAAAGTGATAGCGTTATCACGAGCATGCTGTTTGTTGTCACTTGTGAATCGTTTGGATTGTTATCTGCGTGATACTCAAACCTTGGTGTGGCGTCTTAATAAAATAAATCAAATGTGATTTATTTTTTCTTCACCAGGTTTGACGTAGCACGATATTTTTAATACCTAGTGCTTCAATAATAAATTACTTAAGACTTGTTTAACCAAGGTATGGGATGTTAGCTACCTTAATTTTGAAACTTGCGACTCTTGTTAGTATTACATAGGTACCCTACCTAATTGAATTTAGTAAGGTAGAACCCTAATTATCTACCAATTTAATAAGAGATAAAATTCAACATTGGTTATTTATTATCCCTATTGCCTTCAAGCTATAAAATAACGGCAGGAGAGATGATTTTAAAGTGGTGTGAGCCGGCGAGTTATCATCTGTTATTGTGACATATTTGACCCTTGTACATACGAGTATCCATTGCGTTTCAGAGAAGATCACGACCTTTAAAATCGTCTTATATTGTATTTCCTTTAAATTGCACAGTAACCTTTAATACATTTATAAAGACAACGGTCTACTCTCGGCGTTTTTCGCTCATTAGGTACCGGAAGAGCATAGGTACCTACCACAATTAAAATTTAAAATCCTGTGAGAATTAACATGGCTGCACTAGGTACATACCATTTAAGACGCCAGGGACGACGACAGGGAGGATTCTCATTGTCATTTTAATTTGAAACCCCGTAACAACGACTTTTGTAAAGGACTGGAATCGTCGGGAAATTTACTTGGTCAATATTTAGGTACCTACCCACGCGAATAATTAGTTTTGATTTCATTATTTACTACTCACTTGCTCCTAACGAGTATCTAATTATATTGCCTTTAGACTTAGACTCATTATCCAAGATATCAAAAACGCGTACTTTTTAATAACATTATGTAGAAGTAAGGTAGACCCAGTGGATGACACTGACCTAGTAGATGACATTTTCACAGTTTATTAAAAAATATAAGAAAACGGTTGTTAATATAATCCCAAAACAGCTTCCATTTGACTGTTAATGCCATCTTTGATTGTTTATAGTAAAATTTTCATCGATTAATTGAGTATTTGTGAGATAGTGTTTGTGATCAGGTACTTCGAGTCGGTTTTGCGCCGGCGCGATTAGCAAATCTGTTAAGACTGTGCATTATAAAAGTGAACAGAAAAACAGGATTTACTTCGTTATTGATAAGTGTTTATTAAAACTGATGTTTAATGATAAAACAAACAATGGTTTTTGTGTATTCAAAGTTGATTAATTTGTAAGTAGGTACATGTTAGTATTTTGGAGGCTTATCATACACAGGGACAAAATTATAGCATTTAGTAGAGAATGACACCCATATGTAATGATTTTTCACATTTTATGATTTTAAGGAACCTAATTATTTTGAGGTTTTTGGGCCCAACGGTAAAGAATCCGACTTTGACATTATTATTAATGTATCTGCAGTTTATTATTCATCTCGGAAAATTTGAGGCAATTCCCTGTCATACACTGGGACTTCCATTTTTCCATAGTCATCCACTGGGCCATTTGAAATTTTGCATGTCACCCACTGGTACAATTTGAGATGTCACGAAAAATTGGAATTATTTATTCATGGTTTGAGAAATATACTATTTCTTTTATATAACCTTGAGGAAGAGCCGGTTTATAAATTTGTGTTTACTTATAGTAAGTTTGTTTCATAGTTGAGTAGTATTCTTTGTAAATATCTGAATTTCTTTCTTAAAGTGTCATCCACTGGGCCGCTTACCTCACTGCAGTCTAGAGACAACCCGATCAAGTTAGTTTGTACTCTAAGAAACAAAGTTTTATTATCACAGGCAATATCTACATTCAAATTTTGACGGGTAACAGATTTTTTTTTTTCAAACTAAGTTCAAGGTTACGTTTACGGTTACTTTGCTTAAAAAAAACCGGCCGTATACTTTTGGGCATATCCTGCGAAACGAACGGTTTGCTCGAACGTATATGGCAGGCTAATAACTAACACGGTAAAAAACGAGTATTTTACTTCTAAAGTCAAAGAAAGAAAAAGTAAAAAATCAAATAAAAAAGTTCCGAGTCCAGGAATAAATCGTTCACTACCGGGCCGTTTTGGGTGCAGGTCTCGTAACTTTAAAACCTACTACAAAACCGGTACTTGTAGACGAACATAACCTAACTTCATATACTGGAAGTAGTTTTTGTGTTGTGGATAGTTTAGTAGTTATATTTAACTATGTATTTTAAATTTTAATTGTTTAATTTGATAAGTACCTATTGGATTTTAATTTTAATTTATTTATAATTGTAATTGGATTATTGTTTTTGTTATTAATTTTATTTTAATGAAATGTCTGGACCATATGTTGTCTGTAAATAAATGATTTCTATAGTCTTGTTAATACTTACCCCGTTAAAAGAAGCCCTATTAAAACAAAGCTCATGCCTCGGGCATTTTTATTAGTGGAAAATTTAAAGTTTTGTCATCATTAACCGATGTGGATATCAGTTTTCGCAGGAAGCTTCGGGTAGTCAAAAAAGTTCAGTCATACCTAATTGAATATAAGAAAAAAAACCTACTTCATATGTCCTTCCGGTAAAAGCGAAATTTTGAATTAGTTTGAGTTAGCCGGTTTACTTCAAAAATATCCAATTCACCACACGTGAACCTTTGAAAATTGAGGAGCTTTGTTAATGGCTCATGGCTTCCATCATTACATCTGAAGTAAAATCAAACAGAACTATCTTGTAGACCTCCTAGGTCGCAAGGAAAATAACAATGTGTCAAATTGGATGTCACACTGAAAATTATCGAGTCATATTGAAGATCAGGGATGGCATAGTGGAACTACCACTATGCCATCCCTGATCTTCAATATCAGGTCCACTCCAGCAAAATGATGGAGCTAGTAAGAAAATGACCAAGCTAAATATGAATCCCAATCACAATGCACGTGCCGTTCAAATTTGAGGAGTTCTCTGAATTCCTCAAGAACTCCATCATTAGAAAAGAAATCAAATCAAAAATATTAATGTCACAACTCGGATAATACGTAGAGCTAGGTTTATCGACCAAACTATTATTTTAAAGTTTAAATGTCTATTTCGGGAAAATGCAGCAAATTCAGCAAAAGTTTTAGTAAAAAATATTCCTAAGATTGTAAAGTACGTCAGGATTATTGTAATTTTTAGGAACAACGTTCATCTATTGGGGGGTTCTAGAGTGGCCTAGGGTTCCAATTGGTTGACTGTACAGGGAAACAATTTAGTCTTCATATTTAAATTTAAGAACATTATAAACAACTGTTGTTTGAATTTCAAATGCCTTACCGCCTTATTCATAAAAAAGTTAACAGAAGCTTTAGTTAAATTATGTCTTCTCCCATTCTGACAAACAATCATTTAAAATGAATGTCATTCGACTTTCAGGACTATGTAAATAAACGGCGTAACTTTGATTTATCACTGTTACTCCTTAAAGTTTCACACCACCTCATCAAAAGTCATTGAAAACATACACTATTACAATAGCCTTTGTCGTAAAAATAAAAAATATAGGAAAAATTACTTAATCTTGGAAATTTCATTGAAAATTCAATATGATTTAAAAGTTAGATTATTCCGACAAAATGCAATGACGTTTTTGTTTCTTTTATATTCTACGTTGTCTTTGACGTTTAGGGATGTGACTAAAGTTAGTGACATTGTAATGCCGGTACTCACGGTATCTACCTGATATAGGCATTGTGTACACTACACGGTAAGTAAATGAGCAAAGGATCGTAGCGTAAGGTATAATATACTTAAAATTAAATAAATACCTAAATTCAGATGCGGATGCATGCAGTGGAAGAAATGCGTGGATCATGTAATAGGAGAAGAGCATAAAATGAAAAATTTAGACGGCATCATCGATAGGGTATACCGATGATGTAACGCCACCTTTTATAATTAATACTGGTGACTCTAGTAAAACTTCAAGCACCGATTTTTTCATAAGATCAAATCAATTAAAAATATGAAGATGAGATGTGTTTTACTTTCGGTATTTTAGTAATCGATTTATTATGACTTAAAATAGCACTTCCCCATCACTAGTAAATTAATCATTCAAAGACAATTTCAATATGGCGGTTTGTTTACACAGTCCTGAAAGTCGAATGACATTCGGTTTAGCTAAACTGTTGTTGAAGTGCGTTTATGAATAACGCCATTGATATCTCCAAAACATATTACGTCAACGTGTCAGTTCTTTACATACTGAAATTCTTTCTTTGCGTATACTTAGTCTACGCCGCGCCGATAGGTTACCGAACCGCCGAACCTATTTCTAAAGGGGTTAGGTATTTGTGTTGCGTAGGATATTACCAGTTTTCAACGACGCTTAGGTACGCATGGAGTAGTAAGAAAAAGAAACAGTAGTAAGTTGGCGTCTGTAGGGAAGGGGGCAGCCAGGGCGCGATGGGGTGCAGGGAGAAGCCGGTGCCGCAGCCAGGGCGACGCCGCGGCGGCCGCGCGAGACGCCTCGACGCCGACACTGCCGAAGTCACAACATACTCCTCCTATTAATCTCGTCGGGCGTCCACATTCTGCCAACGAAATATGCTGGATGCTGAAGTATATGCGTACAGGCGAATGACCTGTTATTCCTAACCTTATTATGATCAAAATTTAATAATGTTGTGACAGCATAGCTTTAATAATGCTTGTTTTTTTATATTTTCCAACATACAGTGTGTTAGTCTAATACGGGCAATAAATTTAACCAAACATAGAATTCATTAGTGTTATCAATAATTAAAACATATTTTTTTATAAAATTTTCAGCTGTAATGTACTATAAAATATTTGACGCTGACAGTTGTCAACGAATGTTTAACGCGAGTGTGTTTGCTTTACTTTGCGGCCTGAATTATTTTCTATGAATAAAATTTTAATTGCAATTCCATTTAAAAGTTACCTAATTACATTTCTTATGTCCTATATACTAACCACCGTTAAGAGGTCCGCCCGTATTCGATTTACACACTGTATATGAAATTACTTCAGTAATTTTTTTACTTCCGTAAATGGTGTTTTATGTTGTTTTGATGAAATAATTGAGAAGTGATAGCGAACAGTATAAATATGTAAACTCATCATGATAATGTGTACGGTCGGCTTCATAAATATGTATGCATCTGTATTCAATTTTGACCCTTCTTCCCCTGTACTAAGTTCCGAAGTGTATAGATATTTATGGACGTGACTGTACATATGATGCCGGCATCATTTGATAAGTTTGTCTTCAAAAATATATTTACAGTACACCTGGTGTTACTTTACCACCCGAGGGCAATAATGAGCACTTTACGTGCCTGAGTCGAATATTCAAAGTGCCATATGTACTGTAAAACGTCGTACGACACACGTGCGAAGAGGTAATTCGCAACTCGTGTCGATTTAAAACACTCCCTACGGTCGTGTTTCAACTTATCGCCACTCGTTGCGAATTTCCTCTTTTTCGCCCTTGTATCGTAATATATTCAATGATGTTTCTGTGATCAATATGGTCAAAACCGGAAGCGATCACCGTCTGGTAAGAGGCACATTGAATATATGTCCTAAGCTAGAACGCTCTCGACTGATGAAGTCTACGCTCCGTCCTGCACACCAAACTCAAAACCCCGAGAGCTTTCAGCTGGAACTCCAAAACCGTTTCGATTGCCTAGGCGATGATGTGGACGAGTTCAACGACGGGTTTGTGGAAGCTGTCCATAGCGCTGGGTCTAAGTTTTTTAAGGCCCAACGGACAAATAAAACCAAAAGGCTCTCAGACTCCACTCAGAGACTCTTTGATAAGAGGAGTAAAATGGTTCTACAATCTTCAGTTGACGCGACTTTATACCGGCGGCTCAACAAGCAGATCTCTAAGTCCCTCACCCGCGATATGCGCCAATTCAATACTAAGTGTATTGAAGAGGCCATTCAGCGAAATAAGGGCTCCAAAGTTTTTGCAAGGGATCTGTCTGTTGGGCAAAGCCAGCTCGCTAAGTTAAAAACTGAGGATGGTAGAATCATCACATCCAAACCTGAGCTCCTGAGTGAGATAGAGAGCTTTTATGGACAGCTATACACGTCAACGAGCAGACCCGAAGTTGGTCTAGCGGAAGACCCTAGAGCTAGACTGGCCCGACACTATACCGAAGACATCCCGGACATCAGCCTGTACGAGATTAGTATGGCTCTTAAACAGCTCAAAAACAACAAGGCGCCTGGTGAAGACGGAATTACAGCCGAACTTCTGAAGGCGGGTGGTAAACCGGTCCTTGCGGCCCTTCAGAAGTTGTTCAATTCCGTCTTACTAGAAGGGAGAATGCCAAAGGCATGGAGCGGAGGTGTGGTGGTACTGTTCTTCAAAAAAGGTGACAACGCCTTACTGAAGAACTACCGACCCATCTCACTTCTGAGCCATGTCTATAAGCTGTTTTTAAGAGTCATTACGAATCGTCTCGACGCAGGCTTGATGACTTCCAGCCTCCCGAACAAGCCGGTTTCCGAAGAGGCTTTAGTACCGTTGACGTAGACCACATTCATACGCTTCGTAAGGTTATACAGAAGACCGAGGAGTATAATCTGCCCCTCTGTTTAGCGTTTGTGGACTACGAGAAAACCTTTAATTCGATCGAAACCTGGGCGAAGACTACCGTTATATCGAAGTGTTGAAGTGTTTGTACGAGAGCGCCACTATGTCAGTCCGACTCCAAGACCAGAACTCGAAGCCTATTCCGCTGCAGCGGGGAGTCAGGCAGGGAGATGTCATCTCTCCTAAGCTGTTTACTGTGTAAACGGCGAGTACCTCACTCACCTTCGATTTGCTGACGATATAGTAGTCTTGGCTGAGACCATGGAGGATTTAAGTACGATGCTTGTTAGCCTCAGTAGAGCCTCCGGGCGAGTTGGTCTTAAGATGAACATGGATAAGACGAAATCCATGTAAAATCATGTCGAATATCCATGTAGCACCAACTCCAGTGACAATCGGAGACTTTACACTCGAAGTTGTAGACGATTATTTATACCTAGGACAAACTGTCCAGTTAGGTAGGTCCAATTTCGAGAAAGAGGTTAATCGTCGAATCCGACTCGGTTGGGCAGCGTTCGGGAAGCTGCGACACATCTTTTCGTCCAATATTCCGCAGTGCCTGAAGACGAAAGTCTTCGATCAGTGTGTGTTGCCAGTGATGACATGCGGTACTGAAACGTGGTCGCTTACAATGGGCCTCATAAGAAGGCTCAAAGTCACCCAAAGGGCAATGGAGAGAGCTATGCTAGGAGTCTCTCTGCGAGATCGTATCAGAAATGAGACCATCCGCAGCAGAACCAAAGTAACCGATATAGCTCTCCGAATCGCTAAACTTAAGTGGCAGTGGGCGGGGCACATTGCACGTAGAACCGATGGCCATTGGGGCGGAAAGGTTGTCGAGTGGCGACCGCGTACCGGAAGGCGCAGCGTGGGTAGGCCCCCCGCAAGGTGGACTGATGACCTGGTGAAGGTCGCAGGAGTCCGCTGGATGCGGGTGGCGCAGGACCGGTCATTGTGGAAATCTTTGGGGTAGGCCTATGTCCAGCAGTGGACGTCTTTCGGCTGAAATGATGATGATGATGAATACAAATTAATTAAGCGAAATTAAAGGAAATCAATAGTTACATGAACAGGAACTAAGGAAGTGATAAATAGTGCTTTTTAAGGAGAGATTTGAAAGAAGCAACAGATTCAGCACGCCTTATATCAAGAGGGAGAGAGTTCTACAGCCGGGTTGCTTGAAAAGTGAAAGAAGTATTATAAAATTTGGAAGAGGAGGATGGCACAGTCAGAAGCATGTTTTGAGAGGAACGAAGAGAATTGAGATAACTAAAACGCTGCTTGAGATAGCAGGGGGTTGCAGGGTTGAAAAGAATGCTATAGAGAAGTGAAAGAATATGGGAGTTACGACGATAGCGGATAGGGAGCCACTTGAGTTGAGAACGAAAACAAGAAACATGGTCATATTTGCGTTAGCCAAAAATGAGCCTTATGCAAAGATTTTGAATATTTTTTGTATATTTCTAACGTTTGACCTAAAGTGTGTTACGAAATAAAAGAGGCGATCGGTTGGCGTAGTTGGTGACCCTGCCTGCTAAGCCGATGGTCCTGAGTTCGAATCCCGGTAAGGACATTTATTTGTGTGATGAACACAGATATTTGTTCCCAAGTCATGGATGTTTTCTATGTATTTATTTATTTATTTTAATCTTTATTGCACAAAAGGAAATACAAACGTACAACAGGCGGACTTAATGCTACAAGGCATTCTCTACCAGTCAACCTTTGGACAAAACAGATCATTTTGTTGGCGGTGCAAGATCAACTGTGGTTTTACAAAACAAATTAAGTACATCAATTACACAATTCAAAACAATTATACATATAGGGTTCAATATAAATAATATATAGGTAAAATACATACTCGTACATTTTTAAATATACATACATATAAATACACATAAATATAATAAATCTGATGAAACTTGTAAAATAGAAAAACTAAGAATTTACCATTCTGCAAGCAAAGTAATCACTTAAGGATTTTTTAAAAGCAAATTTGTTTGGACACTGTCTAATTTTAACTGGGAGACTATTCCAAAGGCGAGCGACTTGAACAGAGAATGAATTGGACATGTAGCCTGTGTGGTGACAAGGTATAGCGAGAGAAAGGTTGCCAGTAGAGCGAAGTTGACGGACACGAGAAACACCATAGAAGTTAAAGAAAGCTTTCAAATACTCAGGAGATTGAGGATCATTAAGGATAGAAAAAAGAGAAATGTTGCGACGAACTCGAATAGGAAGTTTGGAGCGAAAAGAGGAGACATGGTCATATTTACGGAGGCAAAAAATAAACCGAATGCAGTTATTAAGTAAACGATCTAACTTGTTCAATAGCTCTTCAGTTAAGTCCGGATAACACACATCACCGTAGTCAATTATGGGTAAGATTAATGTCTGTACTAACAATATTTTGGTTTTAATAGGTAAAAAGTGCTTGAGTCTATTTAGGGCGTGTAGGGAACCGGTAACTTTACGGCTAAGCTCAGCTACCTGGGTCTTCCAACTCAGGGTGCTGTCTAAAAATATGCCTAAATCTTTTACATATTGGCTGTAGGGAATCGGAATGCCATTGAAATATACGGGGGGAGTAAAATCGATTTTAGCAAGCTGACGTTCACCACCTATGACGATAGCCTGACACTTAGAAGGGTTAACAAACAAACCAAACCTCTCGGACCAACGCTGAATATGTATGAGGTCTAGATTTAATTTGGCAACGGTAGAAGCAAGGTCAGTAACGCTACAGCGGTCATAGAGTTGCAAGTCGTCGGCGTATAGATGGTACGAGCAGCGAAAGGCCGGAGTAATAAAATTTATAAAAATGGAGAATAACGGGATGGGGAAAGAATACCTCCTTGGGGCACACCAGTGGCCAGGTCACACCATTCTGACAAAGCGCGATCAACTCGCACCGCTTGCTGCCGTCCACAAAGATAAGCCGAGAACCAATTTAATGCAGCTGGCGACACGTTCAGGTGTTCAAGAAGGGCAAGGAGAATTTGATGGTCGACAGTGTTGAAAGCGTTTGAAAAATCTACAAGGATAAGTACTGTGACCATTTGGTTCTCCATACCACTTCTGATGTCTTCGGTCACCTTGAGCAGCGCAGTGCAGGTGCTGTGTCCCGGCCGAAAACCTGACTGAAGGGGGCTCAAGAGATTGTATATTACATATATAGTTTTCTGTTTAGTGTTTAAGGTTGTCTGGAAGAAATCGCTTTTTAGCGATAAGCCTGTTTTCTGCCTCTGTGTTAATCAAATGTTTGTACCTTGTAAATGATTTTTCTTTCTCATGTACTGAGGTGTGCAATAAAGAGTATTCTATCTATCTATCTATAGTTGTCTGAGTACTCGTAACACAAGCCTTCTTGAGCTTACTGCGGGACTTAGTCAATTTGTGTAAGAATATCCTATAATAAGTATTTATTTTTTTATTTATAAGAGGCACTTTACGTGCATGTGCATTACAGTACTACCACTTTCTCTTATTTATCCGTCAAAATAATTAGATTTATTTTTAACAATCCGTACGTTTTCAAAGACGGGTTTTCATATCTAAGTTTAAGCATATTTTATTTCATACTTACAACAACAATGCTTTGAAGTTCAAAATATTAAAAATATCACATTGGTAATTTTTCGTCACACAAAGGTTGTCTCGGTGTAGCACGGCACATGCACATTAGGTATGTTCGTTCTGAAAGACGTATGTGGAATGATATCGATCTCAGCACTAACTAGGTCGTCTGCCTTTTCAAATACGGGTAGGTACTTAAGGTACCCTTTTTTGTTGCTGTCCTTGGAATTGCGCAGAAACATGTCGTGGGTGTTTTGTATTTAGCTGTGTATCTATAAATAACATCGCTTGTTAGTATAAAAATAAGCACGCATTGGAAACCTGAAAGCATTCTCGGCTTAAGTACGTAACTTCACACTAGCGAGTAAAATGATAAGGCACACGAAATGCGGCTGAATGTTGGTAGATGTGATTCCATCCTATATCGAGAGTGCCGCTTATTAGGATGACGCTTTGTAAATAAGCCACGACGCATTAAACCTGCATACCTTTGTAACAGGAACAGGAACGCAATTCACGCTAATCTATGTATTTATGTTATAATGAAAAATAATTGGGCCAAGCAAAAAGAATAGAAATAAAAACACAAATTATAACTAATTATAGAAAAAGTATAAAAAGTAAAAAGAATTCCAAAATGGTAGTAAAAATAGCGTCGTGCACACTACCTATTACATAAATTAATTTCAAGCGCTTCTAAATCTTGAGATTAGTTGCTAAAGCGGACCCAGGCTCCCTGAGCCGTGGCATAAGCCGGGAAATGCTAGAAAGAAGAGAAGAAGAATAATAAATGCAAGCTCTTTTACAAGCACAAGCGGTTCTTTAATCAAATGGTGATTTAATTACTATTTAAGTACCCTTTACCGACAGAAGGTTACACAGGTTCCATGGTGACATAACCTGTGAGGCATAAATGGTACGTACAGTCGAGTTCATAAATATCAGTGCAGCATAATATGTAAACACTTTCACCTTATTGTCAATAATGTCAATGTCCTAAGAGTTTACAAATATTTTTGAAGCCTTGGAAAAGCTCACATACATATTCATGAACTCGACTGTACTAGCGAAAATAGTAAAAGGTAACCCTTTCAGGGATCATTATATAAATTAGTTATATTTGGATGACATTTATTGTTCTGTTCAGCACTGTATATGGACAGAGGATCAGATAAACATGACAAATCGTTCCTATTTCCATGGAACCGTTTTCGGTATTATGAATGGGCTGTAAGCTGTAACTGTCTCGGTAGTCTCGGGGGAGCCTCACCCTTAGAGGCCACGTCCCCAGGTAGTGGATCGGGGAAAGCTCGGCACACATGCCAAGTAGGAGGGAAATCAAATACCTCCCGCGAACCAGGCCGGAGATGGATACTTCGTTACTAAACCTCTGCAGGTCTTTGCAGTGTTGGGAATTTAGGCTGGAGTATTCAGAAGGGATGGTGGCGGATGAATCCTGCATAAGGATCAATGGCAGCTCCCACATCTAAGTATTTAGTTACATTCTTGGCGTCAGGAGTGTATAGTCAATACACTCCTCCTCGTAAATATGAAAGAAGCCAAAAAATAAGTCAAGGATAACCACTAGGGCGTACCCCGGAAGCGACGCGAGTGATATGGAGCGGGAACAGATGGACGATGAGACAACCCAAGATCGAGTTGCTTGGCGCCTTAAACAAGGAGGGCCGACCCCAAATAACGGGATAAGGCACGGAAGAAGAAGAGAAGAGGAATGGGCTATAACTGATGATGATATAAATTGTAATAAATTAAGCTTAGTCATATTGTAAAAATAAGGAGTAAATAAGTTCAATAATAATACGCGCCGTACCTGCATCCCCTAATCAATAAATAAATATTAGGTGTTATGCAAAAAAATTACGTAGGTACTCGTCTTTATGTAAAATCTTTTTAAGCGATTTGTTGGCAGAAAGGACAAAGAAGATTGGAATATTGAGAATACCCGCCTTATAGCTTCATAATTGGCATGTTGTGGCTCCAAAACAGGGTCGTGTCACTAAGCGGAAGGCGGTATCGATCGCGCCGTACTTGCTCATTGGTGGGAGTCTATTCCTACGCTTAAAGGGTGTGTAATTAACATATTAATATCAACATCTTCCGTTTCGTCGGATATCTTTTTATAATCACCAATGTTTTAGTTTTTGTGGATTGCGTTCCTTTTAATACCTAGTTAACCCAGTTCCTATTGTAGATTAAATTATTGCATTAGCGCCACGCGCACTTGCACTATATAAAATTTGGGATTTGTTAGCTAACTCCGGGTTAGTTTGCTAACACTGGTTGGCACATGTGGCCCTAAGCGAGTTATTATTTTTAATTAGTTTAGGTTAAGATTTATAATTGCCGGACTTTTATTCTTCAAATAAAGTCAACCGTATTTATGTGAGACTATTTCCTCTTCACCATGGAATAAATCCCACAAGGTGGACTGATGACCTGGTGAAGGTTGCAGGAGTCCGCTGGATGCGGGTGGCGCAGGACCGGTCATTGTGGAAATCTTTGGGGGAGGCCTACGTCCAGCAGTGGACGTCTTTTGGCTGAAATGATGATGATGATGGAATAAATGAAAGTCTACAAAAATACCGGCCAAGTGCGTGACAGATCACGCATAATTAAGGGGAATTAAAAGGCGTAAGTGCCTTCAAAATATCTTAACTTATATCAGTCCTTCTGTAATAAATAGTTTTGTGGCAAAAACACAAAAACGGCTTAACCAAAATAATTTTCGTGCTAAGCCGCCTAAAACCCTAAAATAGGCAAATGTAATATCTTTCCAACGCAGAATCACGAGCTCCTTCGATCCTACTGGAGAAAAAAAGCATTCCGAATTTCATTTTTCAATCCGTTAACATTTTTAAACACTTTCTATGGCGATTACAAAATGTAAAGTAAAATATCTGAAAATTGTGAGACATTTTTTTTTTCGTTTTTTTTTTCTACAAGATCGAAAGAATTCGTGATTCTGTAGGAAAAACATGAAATTAATATATGTTTGACAAAAATAATAATAAATAAATCACAATAGGTACAAGAGTAGCCAAGGGTAAAATTTTTTTATTTAGATGTAGTGAATCCAGAGCTGAACGAAACTTTTAAAGCATCAAATCCACGCGTCCAAAAGCTAAACGAGGGAAACCTAGTTTGAGATATATATACGCTGCAGAAGAACAATGAGTAAAAATTAGCAACGTAGGGCGGAGAATGCCCGAGTGGAAGCCTCGTGGAGGGCCCTCGAGGTCGATCCGGCGCTGTGTATCCGGCCCATGCCTCGCATCACTAATAGTATTATGCCTTTGTCGTATACGTCGGTAAAAATCAACGCTAGGTTTTAATCGACCACTTTCATCGGTATCATAAACTAACTCCACTGTTTTATCTTATTTTCATTATTTATAGGTATACATAAAGAAAAATACCCGTACCTACCACGACACGCGTAAATCGTACGCAGCCGAGTTCCCGAGGCCATTGAGCGCCGTGACGCAGAGCGCGGTCTTCTCCAAATGTAATAATAAAACACCTATTCGCACAGTAAACAAAAACCACTTTCCTATCAGCCTGGTACAGCGGACTGATGGAGGAATTCAATAATCATTAACAAATTACTCAAGGATTCGAGTTATCGGATCTATTCGTATTTTCCTTATTTGTAAGAATAAATACACATAATGCCGTACCCAATAGGATACTAGGTACATTCCAAATAAAATTTTAAGTACGAGTAGTAGGTACTTTTCAAGCAATCCGGCTGTGGAACTTTCCTCCTCTTGATATAAAGCTGAATGTGTTGCTTCTTTCAAATCTCTCCTTAAAAAGCACTAAGTATTTATCACTTCCTTGTAATCTCAGTAATCTGCTATCATCATTTCGCTTAATTAGTTTGTATTTGTATATATGTATTTATATATTTATGTATTTAGATATGAACATATATATATGTAAGTACCTATATGTAATTGTGTGTGTGTGTTTGTTTTCTTTTATTTTGTAGATTTGTATACCTACACCTACTGTATGTATATGTATACTTCTCTTAGTGTAGTGTCTCCTCTACCCAAAGGTTGTCTGGAAGAGATCGCTCTTTAGCGATAAAACCGCCTGTTTGCCTTTTTTTCACGTGTAATCTATACCAGTTTGTGTTATTTTTGTTGTGTTGAGGTGCAATAAAGGGTTATTGTATTGCATTGTATACTTACGCTTTTATTGCTACTACCATTATTTAAAGTCAGCAATATCATATTTTATTCAGGACGTTTCTTATAATAACTAACCCAAATTCGATATGTTTTTTTTTTCTCTACAGAGTTAATTTTGCTATCATGTGACTTTGTAGAGAATAAGTTCGTAAAATTGTCACTAAACTTATAGAAGCATGCATACAATAATTTAACTTAATCAGAGAACGAATAAATTGCTTTAGCAGACTGACGTTGAGAAAAACGCGCAAATAGTAAATAACCGCATAAGCACTGTAATAATATCTTAATAAGCCAACAACGCAGGAAATTGTAAAAAGCTCAACAAATAAGTGGTATCAGATATATATGCGCGCTACTTTGCGTCAATTTGTATTTCGAACCGACAATATTAGCAGCAACACACTTAAATGACCGTTAGTCAACTTATCTTTGGAATAATTACTAACTAACAATAAAGTTTGTGAAGATTCTGAACATCCTTCAGGGAGAAACTCAAGAGTCCCTGCGTCAAGTACAACCTCGCCGTACCATCGTATGTACCCAACAGGAGAAAAACAAACCATGCCGTTTGTTGCCAAGCGTACAATGCGAGTCAGAAATAACTGGTAATGTTGACGTTACTATTGGAGCCAACATTGGTGCCAAATCACATGATTCACATTTTAGGCAGGTCACGAGCGACACCCACTTGTACTTTTAGTTTGTTGACGAGCATTCCCGCCCGGAAGACGGCTGGAATCCGGGATAATTAAGCTTATTTCGGAACATAGATACAGGTTCATTATAAGAACAGGAAATAG
Source organism: Lathronympha strigana (assembly GCA_949128165.1). NCBI lineage: Eukaryota > Metazoa > Arthropoda > Insecta > Lepidoptera > Tortricidae > Lathronympha > Lathronympha strigana. The sequence continues at coordinate 25,569,529 of OX421901.1, read as the reverse complement.
ATGTAGGTGTAACGGACACTATATTCGACGAAAGAGGACCAGTAAAGGTCAATCAGATAATTATGTTAGAATCACATAAGCATTACTTTCTCTTATTTTATAAAGTCCAAAGTTGATCGCTCGTACGTGTCTGTTGACAACAGCAAAGAGGTGAATTAAGTCGCTTTGTAATTTTTAAAACCATCCTCATCATCATCCGTAGTTTACCGTTCGTCACAATAGGCGAACTCAAAAATGGTTTTAATAGATACCATTGCTCATAAAACAATAAAAAAGGAGAATCTTCACAGGCCCTTCGACTTATACGCCCTTTAAACCAAGAAGATACGTTTTTTTGCAAATAATCAAAAATGACTTAACTCACCAAGATCAAAATATTTTTTCTTGAAAGTCTTCATAAAGCTCTATTTTCATGATTTTTTGGACTTGCGGTTTAAAAGTTAGAGGGCCTATAAATAGAAGGGTGGCCAGTTACTGAAAACTTACAATAAAAATGAACTCTGTTTATAAGTGAACAGAGTTCATTTTTAGTATAAGATGGCCAATTACTGGCGAATTAGCCTATTCGTTTTATCAAAAAGTATATTTAGGAAACCCCTATTCTTTTTCAGATACCTATCATACAATACCACACACTTTTGGAAAAAAAACACCCGACGTTTGTACCCTAAAAATTAAAGTTTACCGACTTTTTATTTTACCACTTTGTCGGCATGATTGATATGTACCTACATTCATAGTAAATTACAACTTTATAATACTAACGGTCCCTGAGCTAAGCCGCAGACAGACGTACGGACGGACACAAAGACATGGCGAAACTATAAGGGTTCCTAGTGGACTACGGTGATGATGGAATTCATGAGGAATTGAGAGAACTCCTCAAATTTTAACGGCACATGCATTGTGATTTGAGGGTTTCCTTAAGTAACTTGAGCATTGTTTGGGGGGGGGGGGCAACATTTTGGTGATGTGGACCTGATGATGAAGACCAAGGATGGCAAAGTGGAACTGGTCGATGCACCTAGCTCTACGTCTTATATAGTTGTGACATTCATCTTTTTGATTTGATTTGTATTCTCATGATGGAGTTCTTTAGGAATACAGAGAACTAGTCAAATGTAACGGCACATGCATTGTGATTAGAGGGTATTCATAACCCGTTTAGGTATTTTCTTACTAGCTATCATTTTGCTGGAGTGGACCTGATGTTGAAGATCAGGGATGGCATAGTGAAACTGCTCGATAATTTCCAGTCTGTCATGCAATTTACCACATGGTTATTTTGTTTGCGACCTTGGAGGTCTACAAGGTAGTTCAGTTTGATTTTACTTCAGATGTAATGATGGAAGCCCTGAGACAGTAAGAAACCTCCTCAATTTTCAAAAAACACCTGTGGTGAATGGATTTTGAAGTAAACTGGCCCACTCAAGCTAATTCTAAATTTCACTTATACCGGAAAGGCCAAGTGACGTCGGTTTTTTTTTTTCTTAAAAATTAATAATTAAGTAAATTAAAAATAGAGTATAGGTAGGAGTAATATTAATATCGGATCGCTGATCTGATATTACTATTAATTATACTCCATTTGAATACAATCTAGCCTCCAATAAAACCAATCGTATCTACACTGCGTAGGTATACTTACCTATAAATAGAAGTAATAGCAATAAATACAAATTAGTTCCTGCCTGTAAATTCGAGCTAGTAAGTATGAATATATCAAAAACACCCTAATGCATTAAGTACCTACCTACTTAACAAAGTTATAAGTAGGTAAGTAATTTTAAGACCTGGAACAATAAGAATGTAGGCAGGCACATGCATTTTGTTATAAGTTGTACCTAAACTTTATCTAGTTACTCAGTGTAAAATATCATTTCAATCAGCCCCCCGAAGATGCGTCATTTAGCTGACGGTCATTTTACGCTACAATAGTAAAGAATAAAGCGTTGTTTGATCACTAAGCCGACAAAATAAAACTGACGAAATGATCAATGAACGGTCAGCTATGACGAAAACGTATGTTCGTAGCGGATCTGTGAATAATTGTAATGGTGGCCGTAAAAATAGTTATCAGTGGCAGCTGGCGGTGCGCGCGAGCCGCGACGGCCGCGACTGCCGCGAGGGCCGCGCGCGCGCCGCTCAGCCACGCGCCATGCGCCTCTGCACAACACAACCAATAACTTCGTTCCCCATCCCATAACGTTTGACGTACATGCAACTACTGTTTAAATATGTTATTCATTAATTTAATGTAGTACTTCTTTTTTTGTATATGCGAGTAGATAAGGTAATTTTGGTTGCCAATCTCAATGTTCCTTCGTAATTCTGTAAGTAACTTGAGTTACCTACATATACGTCAAGTCTAAATTGAATTATTTTTATTGTCTTCACGTATCCAAAAAACAGTTTAGTTTAGTTTTAGTTTCAAGCCATTCGGATTAGACAATTGTCTTTCTCGGCCGCATGTTACAGTCGCGCGGCACTCTTGTGCTGGGGCTAGGCTTTAGATGGCGAAAAACCGATATAGGTTTTATTGTTAGTAAGATTCGTTTTTGAGCCTTTTCAATACTTAATTCAGTATTTATAACATCCCTATGTTAGTACTGTTGAACGTTGGACATAGTTATACCTCGGACAGATGGCTATATTTCTACTTTATTTATATATTTTATATTTTATTTATATTACCTATTTGTAACGTTATTCAATAACTAATAGAATCAACTATCAACAAAACTTGAGGGCGAGCGGTATATCGAGACAAATAATTAAATATGAAATGTGCCATGAAAAGTTTGTATTTAGAAATTGACATCAAAGATGCTCATTTCATGTTTTTCTACTAGACAATAAAATATTTATTTTTAATAAGTTAAATTCAAGATAATGGGATAGCCGGGATAGAATCGTTTCAGTTTCTAATCTTAGTTGGAAGTACTAATACGAAGCTTACTTGTCTAAAAAGTTAATTTGTTGTACCTCGGACACCAAGAAAGACTTACTACTACTAAATATATTTTTTTTAACTGAAGGTTCAATTTTTACTGTTTTATTATTTATTGGTTATATGTGTTTTTAGTTATAAAGCCAAGTAATCAATCTTAAAAACAATTATATTATATTAGGCAAAAAATAAGATATGGCTATTGCTAAAGTATTTTTTCTAAGATATTTTGTACTAGAAAACTCGATTTAATGGCATAAATATGCTAAAAATAGTGATTTTATAAAATAACTAGCTTTAACCCGCGGCTTCGCCCGCGTACTAAACGTAATTTTCAACCGTCATACAAAAAAGAGGTTTTTTTATTTATTTCACGTCCGCTAAGTTGGATTTGAAAATCGTTGTTGTTTTCGAAATCAGCGACCCGATAACGACACCCATATCAAATAAAATAGTCGTAACTATTCTTGTTTCCCCTTTACAAACTTTGGACCATCATTTTACCCCTACTTTGAAAAATCCTATCTTTGTGCACTGAAGCGGTGCACAAAGATAGGACTTATAAGAAATCTACGTACAAAATTTGGAATCTCTAGAACCAGAAATAAACATAAAAACGACCCCCCATTTTGATATTTCAACCCCATCGCGCCCCATCAGGGAAGATGGTATCTCACGTCCGCCTCTTTGGATGTTGAAATTGTTATTCTTTTCGAAATCAGCGACCCAATAAACCAGAAAAACGATAACCATGTTGTGTTTTACTACATTACCCCTTTTCCCCTTTGTGAAGGTTGATTTCTCAAACAGCCTGAAACACGTCTTTACTCATTTATATTTAGGAAAATTCCTGTGAAGTTTCGAATAAAATAATCGAACTAATATTGTTTCCCCATACAAACTTTGTACCCCCATTTGACCCCCTTTGGAGATGAATTTTGAAAAATCCTTTCTTTGGCACCCCTACGCTTTATAAGGAACCGAAGTGCTAAATTTGGAATCTCTAGAACCAGAAATAAACATATAAAGACACCCGTAGTGATATTTTTAGATTTCGACCCCATCGCGTCCCAACAGGGGAGATGGTATTTCACAATCGCCACGTTGGATATTGAAACCTACGTTGTTTTCGTAATCAGCGACCCAACAAACCATAAAAACGATACCCATGTTGTTGTTTTTTTACTTTTTCAGCCCTTTTCCCCATTTTAGGGGTTGTTTTCTTTAAAAACCTGAAACAGGTGTTAACTAATTTATCTTTATAAATACTCCTGTAAAGTTTCAAATAGAATAGTCCAACTAATCTTGTGTCCCCATACCAACTTTGTACCCCCATTTCACCCCCTTTGGAGATATATTATGACTCCTTTCTTTGTGCACCCCTACGCTTTATAAGAAACCAGTGCTAAATTTGTAATCTCTAGAAACAGAAATAAACATATAACGACATCCGTAGGGATATTTTTAGATTTCGACCCCATCGCACCCCAACAGGGGAGATGATATTTCACAATCGCCACGTTGGATTTTAAAATCTACGTTGTTTTCGTAATAATTAGCGACCTGATAAACCATAAAAACGATACCTATGTTGTTTTTTATACTTTTTCACCCCTTTTCCCCCTTTTAGGGGCTGAAAAACAACCTGAAACACGTGTTAACTCATTTATTTTTATAAATACTTCTGTAAAGTTTCAAATAGAATAGTCCAACTAATCTTGTTTCCCCATACAAACTTTGGACCCTCAAATCACCCCCTTAGGGGGTAAATTTTGAAAAATCCTTTTTTAGTGCACCTCCAGACTTTATAAGGAATCTACGTGCCAAATTTAGAATCTCTAGGACCAGCGGTTTGGGCTGTGCGTTGATATATCAGCCAGTCAGTCATTCAGTCGGTTTCTTCTTTTATATATATAGATCGTTGTCTGAGTAATTGAATGTGATTTACTCTAATTTAATTTAATTTGATTTTATTTAATTTAATACAATTTAATTTAATTTAATACAATTTAATTTAATTTAATACAATTTAATTTAATTTTTTACAATTTATTTTATTTTAATTCATTTTATTTTATTTTATTTTCATTCCTTTTTTTTCATTTTTTTTTCATTTTACTTCATTTTATTTTATTTCATTTCATTTTATTTCATTTTAATTAATTTTTTTTAATTTTATTTTATTTTGTTTTGTTTTATTTTATTTTATTTTACTTTATTTTAATAAAAAACGACACTCAAATTTATATGTTGACATTTCAACCCCATCGCATACCAACAGGGGAGATGGTATTCCACATTCGCCACATTGGATCTTCAAATCGTTGCTTTTTCGTGATCAGCGACCCGAAAAACCATATAAACGATACCCATGTTGATTTTTTCACATTTGCACCCCTTTTACCCCTTTCACGGGTTAAATTCTCAAAAAAGCTGAAACACGTGTTTGCTCATTTACCTTAAAGAATACTCCTGTGAAGTTTCAGATAAAATAGTCTAACTAATCTTGTTTCCCCATACAAACTTTGGACCCCCGTTTCAACCCCTTAGGAGGTGAATTTTGAAAAATCCTTCCTTAGTGCTCGCCTACACCATAAAAGGAACTTACGTGCCAAATTTGAAGTCTATAGGACCAGCCGTTTGGGCTGTGCGTTGATATGTCAGTCAGTCAGTCAGTCAGTCAGTCGGTCAGTCAGCTTCTTCTTTTATATATTTAGATACCTAATATTTTTTTAAATAATAATATACTTAGTTAATAAAAATATGTGTTCGAAGTATAACGGGATATGTCCAAGGAATATGTGGTGATTGTGGTGTTAGGTACAATTTAAGGCGGCTCAATTTAAAATTTAGACTTTTTCTTATAAAAAAAATTGTGAAGTAATAGTTATAATCATGTTGACGTTGTATTTTTAAATTTTCGTTGATAAATCTTAAATTATTCACTATAGAAAAATATTTTTCTCAAACATGATGAAATGAAGACATGAAGTTTCTTATTTACGGCTCCCCCCATTTACTTCTTGGCCGGCGGCCGTGAAGTAAGTACGTGTAATGTATGGCGTAAGTATGAACGAAACATTATTGTCCGCTGCTCTAACTTTTTTAAATTGCGTACTAACACTAAACTGACAAAGGAAAAATTACATACAGCCAACGACCACTAGATACTTGCGACATTAAAATAACAAATTCTATGGTTCTTTGTATATTTATGTGCGGTTAAACACGGTGCTCGAATAGCTCATTCAAATGGCATCTTTAAAAAATAAAAAAGGTGGCAAATTAAACTTTTTTTTCCTAATTAACTATTTCACTAGTAGTTATTTTAATTTTAATATTTCTTCACAATGTTTGAGAAAAGCACTATACAAGCCTCGGCCGGAAGAGAGATTGCAGGACTTGTTTAATCCGGCCTCGTCTGTAATGTACTATTAATTAAAAATGTTTTAGAAAGTTCAAATCAAGCCGTTTTCAATAATATCCCACATACTTACATGTCCCAGTAACTAAACTTTTAATTTTTGTTGCCTCTTTTATGGGGCATTTTTCATTGAATATGAATTAAAATGTATAATTAATCCTCTCTCAATATGTCTGGGTTAACCTTATTTATAACGATTACAAATTTCAAATCGCTATCGAGATATTTAACGATGTGACAGACAGACAGACGGACTGAGTCACATCATAAGGGTTCCTTTTTTCCATTTTGGTACGGGACCCTAAAAAAAGGGGGAAAGCCTACCTAAAATACATGAAATAAGACTTAATGGAAAATAATGTCGGCCTAGACGAAACCATTGTCATGTTTACGGAATATAAAACAACATTGCTAATAATATACTGTCATAAAACAATTGAACCCACTTATACATTAGCACATACAGCTGATAACATTAAGTCACGGCCAACTGATTAATATTACGTACTTAGATATGCAATATTTTCAGTGGTAAGAAAAGAACAAATAGTAAACGTAGTAAGGCGCGTACGCAAAAGTTTATGTATTAACGTTTGTTCATTGTTAATTGCCCACTATTCAAAAACATATGTTGAGAAAATAAACTAAGAACAAAATACCATTACCCGTTTCATAAAATGGCACCTTAAAATTGTAGAAACCCTAAATTGACGCAAGCGCGGGCGCGGCGTTTGCGCGAGCTACAATAAAATTAATCCACGCCAAAACTCACACAACAAACAAAGTGTGTCAGTTATTCACATTCTCTATTTATGCGGGCTATTTGTGTTTTATAGTTATTTATTTGTGTTCGCGGCTCTTTTATTTCTGTTTGAGTGTTTGTGTGGGGCTCGGGAGTTGGCGGCGGCGCTAGCGGCTCTCCCAGTGCTCCTAGCGAGTGGAATCTCAATGTGACACAATTATTGCTAAAGTCACGCGGAGGAGACTGGTCTTCCGTTACTGATAACTAAACGACCCCTGCTTTATAAATGCTAAAGCATATTATTGATATTACACACATTGATTATTGATATCCGTATCCATTCAATACGACGACAATTATCCGGGACGGACTAAATACCCCTTCGAATAAGTGAGGTGTATTTTAAAAAAGTAAGTTACTTGTTTGTAGGAACAAAATACAATTTCTCGAAAACTTAAAAAAAATCTATTTTGTTGTGAAAAAGCATAAGGAAAGAATCTGCCCTCCTAAAACAGTAAACCTAAGCTGAAAATGATCGCTTCATAATCTGAAGACGTATACACATATCTTCAGTCTGTTGAGGACTACCAGCGTCTCATGTCAGGTCAACGTTATCATTCAACAACCATATTATAAGACACATATCATAGGATAATTCTAACTAGAGCAGCTTGAAATCACTTAATCACCAGTGATCGTAAATCTTGTAGCAATTTGGATGCAGCATTGTTGCGTTAAAAGCATCTGAAAAAGGTTAGTAACAGTAATATCTAACTTTAATGATCATCTCCGTAGGTTTTTATTGTTGAAATTCGTTTGTTTTTACTATGCTGCACTGAAATCAGTACAAAATTTACGATCACTGTTAATTACGAGAAGCGCTTACAGTTTCGAGACGAAAAGTTTCAAGACTAAGCTCATTTAATATTTGTGGATAAAGGTTCACTTTTCAATACCTACAGTTCATTTATACTACAGTAAAGAGTCAACTATTACTACCAAACAGCGTAGAGCCATAATTAGCGATAAGGTTCGTTTATTTCAGGTTATTGTTGGTACATGTGCCTGTTATACCAAAACTCCGCGCAGTCAGCCTAAACTCAACAACAAAGTCCGAATAGTGGTTTAACATCAGACACTCTTCGTTACGATTGAAAACCCAATACTTAAGTAACTTTTACATTTGATATTGATTAGTGGTAATGAAGTATAAAGTCATAGTAAAAATAAAACGAAGTACATGTTTATAAATCGATGTTAAATGAAATGGACTGCTGTTAATCGGCACACAGTACATTTTCACTCCACCATCTGACTCAGCGTCCGAGTTGTGATAATAGTCATTTGATTTGACATTTACCAAACCATACTTTCTGGAAGCTATTTGGCATAATGACATATTTTAAGTTTTTTTGAGAGTTAAGTTAGTTAAGATTATATGCCCAGCTTAAACAACTCAGTTTAAAAAAGTAAGGTACCTGTACCTACCTATACACAATTTCAGACAGGAGTAGATTTTTTTTAATTAAAATTTGTGAAAGTGTGCATGCAAATCAGTTTGGTTGGTAGGTACTATGCATTATTGGCACAACTTTCTGGTTTCACCTAGTGAAAATACGCATACCTACGCATTTCATACTGATATAATTTTGTCAGTGGCTATTAATTTAATTTTCTACTCCACCACTTCGCCCACTTCTACTGTCAATGGGAGCTACCGTATTGTCGCTCACCAGGCGGCGCCACTCATGCGTGGGTCCTGTGTCAGTATGATTGACTAGTCAAAGTGACGTTTGAAATGTTCCCGCAGGACCCACGTTCCACTAGCGCCCCTAGCGGAATATCGACTTGCGGTAATCCTCATTAGATTACTGACAGCGAGTAAAATTCTTATGATAAGTATAGTTCTTATGGTATTCCATAAGAACACCGCTAAACGATGCTCCTATGTATTTTCATACAATTTTTTTTTCTTTCGTGGGCATACGACATCTTTCGCATTCTGCCATCATTTAAGATTTCGCTTATTTAGCTATGTTTACTGACGTGGAAAAACCAGTGTACTCAACATAATTAGTTCTTAATATTCTCGAGTCTATTATTACAAAACAGCAACAGCGACCCTTGAATTTTATGAACCCTTATTATATCACTGTTGAATAAACTACTATAAATCTAAAACTATAATATACATATACAAACAATTACAATACAAGCTCCGCCTTGGTTAGTACTCGCCGCCGTTATTTAAAAATACATTCATTTTAAAACGCAGACAAAATACATATTATGTTTGTTGTGTACCATATTCTCGCATAACCAATCCGAGAAATTCTAACTGGTTTTCCAATGGTCGTTCGGGGATTAGATTGACTGTAAACTTGCCTATTCCAATTTTAACCGACTTCAAAAAACGAGGATGGTGTGTAGCTTTTCCAGCTATTTCGGTGCAGCATAGTAGAAATAATGGAATTTCTGTAGGTACACCAGGATGAGATGATGAATTATGTTTCATATTACTGTTCTTAACTCTAATTAGCTATTCCAGATAGAATAAGGCATACACGCTTAACGCAACAATTCTGCATCAAAATTGCTGATAAAAGTACGATACCTGTAAATCAATGTTAAGTTGTTGTTACTTAGGGTCATCACTGTGTTAAATGGAAGAAATCCATGTCGTGTGTATATGTGTGTATGTGTTCGGACGTTCAGTCAGTGTAGTTAACAACACACCTACGTACATTCCCTGGCGACTGCAGCGTCGGCGTTGTAATTAGGTAGCCTGTGTCGCTTGTCGCCACCGATTAGGCGGAGCATGTGGGGATCGAGCGCTTGTGAATGAATAGGCCGTTTTGCGCCACCACCATTCTAAATCATAATATAAGTAGCTCTATAGGTACTCTATGCATAATATTAGCTAACAGTATGAGTCCGTTTTTCTTTTTCTAATCAAGTTATTCAATTTAGTATCAATCATACACGCAAGGGACACGCATGAGAATAATGACAACTTTCAGACAAAGTAGCAGTCATTTATATAATGGACAACTAATATTTTACAATCTTGTATCAAAACTATGAATCTATTACAATCGCTCGTCAACAGATGAATGGGCGTAACTACTCGTATAAAAGAACATATTAACCAAACAATACATTGAAATCCTTTCTTTGGTCGCGTGATAGCACCAACCAACCTGTCAGTATCAGCAAAATAAGGCCTTAGATTATGTTAATGAAGTGCTAACTACTAAAATAGCAGACACAATGATTCAATGAATTAATTTTAGCACAAATAATGCACTTGTCAAGCCGATGCGATGCGTTCCTGCTTGATCAAATGATCTCGTCCTAATAATAGTTGGCAACGAACCTATATAATCATTGCACACTAACGTTATGATTATAATGTCCCATTAACTATCTATATCTTAAACGTTTAATGACAGTAATCCGAAATGAAAAGCATTAAATCGAGTCAGTAAATACAGCATAGGTAGTTGTTGCAGTTTATTCAATAAACAATGTACACACCGTATTTACATACCGTACAACGTATGTTATGTACGAACTATTCTCAACCAATTTCTGCAGGCTGATGATATTGCTATATTTACAGACAGTGATGGTTCATTCTGCAGCATATATTCAAATTAATTTAGTTGCCTACATATTTCTGGATACACTCGTTGAGATTTTATTTTTTGTATTTTATGTTCGTTTGTTGCTTTTTATCATGTTTGTTCTTGTTTATTGTGATTGTCTTAGATGTACACTATTTGTAAGTTGTGTTAGCATATACAAAGTGTTTTGGCATTGACACTGTAAACGTATATGTTATTTTTACCTAAATGTTTTGATTGCAAAGTCCTTCCTTCCTTTTTAAATCCAGAAAGAAAAACCGACCAAGAGCATATCAAGCCACGCTCAGTAAAGAGTTCCGTCGTAGGGTATCAATCCGTCATAATAAGTGAATCTCGAAGAATTTTAGTAGATGACAATAACTAGCAAAAATGAGTATCTTCGCAGCACTTACCATGTACAAAATAATTTTCCTTGACAGTCTTTGCACTTGCGGTTAAAAGGTTATAGGAGAGAAAACTTTTTTTTAAACTTTCGAAGAGACAATTTCCAATTACAATCCAATTGTTTTTAATACCTTGAGAATTAAAGCCGAATCTGTTTATATTGACCAACCGCTTAGTATGACGTGATTACAGCACGAAGTTTGGTTTTTATATAAAAAAAAAAATATTATAAGCCGAATACAATGACTTACATTGACGTGTCGCTTATATTGACCGGTTAAGCCTATTTTTTGGAATTATGTCCGGACTCCGGTTAAAGTGCCGCCTGCGCTCATTTTCGTGAGCTATCCTACAACGACGATAGGTGGTGCGCCCTAGGTTAGCTTTTAGGGTTCCGTACCAAAATGATTAAAAAGGAACCCTTATTGTGCGACTCAGTCTGTCTGTCTGTCTGTCTATCTGTCACATCGTTAAATATCTCGAGAACTACTTAGGCTACCGATTTGAAATTTGGAATAGTTATTACACATATTTTAATTTATTTTGAATCATAAATGCCCGATAAAAGAGGGGGCAAATATTAAAAGTTTTGTTTCTTTGTCATGTGGGGTATCATTTGAATATTTACACATTCTTAAACAATTAAAAAAAATGAAAATAAAAAAAAAACATTTACAAACGAAAATGTGAAAAACATACCATCATCACACCTTTTTATCTCCGAAGTTTATGAAGAAAAACATATTATTTTTTACACGACGTTAATATTATCATAAACATTACAGGAAAAATATAACATTGACCATAAACTTCATTAACGTTTTTATAAATCAAAAAACTTTTCGGAACAAAAGTTAAAATATAACCAACTTAGATTGTTTTTTTTTCTTTAAATTTATGTGATATCATGCCTGAAAGTACTGTCTTATATATAAAGTAAAAAAAAATTACGTCATAAAACAATATCAATATCAAGGAAAAACAAACTCGCATACTAACTCCATGCCGTACAAACGACTGGGTCCCAATCGGTCGATATATATGGCTGACGTCAAATTTCTACTTCTAGGTTTATTTGCAACTTAAAGTTTATACGGAACCCTCGGTGCACAAGTCTGACTCGTACTCGGCCGGCTTTTTATTATCAGTCATGTCATGTGGCATTTACCATTGAAAAGGAAGATGTTATTATATTACGTATGGAGATGAAAGAAAGATGGCGAATCAATCAGTTAGGGGGTAGGTATAGATTGCGTAGCATAGGAATTTGATTATTTTCTTAATACGCTTTGTCCCCCCAATTTCCGTGTAGCGGGTACCCTTAAATAATTCTACTCTTTATTTTACCACTTTGTCGGCACGATTGATGTGTATATTCATACCAAATTAAATTACAGCTTTCTAGTACTAGGTAACTGTCACTGAGCTAACCTACAGACGGACGGACAGACAGACAGACATGATGAAACTATAGTTAGTGTTCCTAGTTAGGTTCCGTAACCCTAAAAGGGTGTTATAAGGTCAACATGTGTCTGTCTGTGTGTCTGTTATATAGCCCTGAAACCATTTGAGTGAAAAGGCCGGGAAAGCGCTAGGAAGATGATGGAGCCTACCGATGAAGAAGATCTAACTGTTAGAACTATGTAGAATTTGCTCACAGAAAAAAAAATCCTAATTAAGTAAGAATCATTTTCATGATTTAATGAGTAGTAGTACCTAGGTCGTCTTAGATTGTTGGAAACAAAGGAATAACAAAATATTATACGTTTGACAGGAACTTATTTTTATAAAATTCTCGAATATCATAACGAGACGCGCGTAACAGTGAATTGTTCTTAAAATAGCTGGGTAGTAGGTACCTTTAGTTAGTTTGGGCCAAGGTCACGGCGCGGTGCAAGGGGCACGGAAGCCGGCGCGGGGGCCGGGGGGCACCGAGAACTATTTATTGACGGCGGTCTGACAGATAGCAATCAATGCTGAACGGTCTTCACGTGTGAAACCAATATTGTACTTTTATAGGAATATATTGTTAGGTACATAACTACCCTCATAAACTATTATTGGATTTTCCTACGACATTTTCTTGCATGTCATTATCATGACCGTATAGAATTTTATACCTACACTGAACAAGCATTTTCGGGCTTTGTGGTTCACCGCGATTATTAGGTATCTAATCTAAATAGATTATATATAATAGTTAATTGATAGTTAAGTATCAATAAACTCATAATTAGGAGATTTAATTAAATTAAATTTAACGCTAATTGTGTTAAGTCTAATATGAAATAATAGCTTATCATTCACTGAAACCGTAAGGTTAATCCTGCTCACGTCTCATGAAGCACCCTGTATATATATTTATATACATTTCTTTTGAACATATTTACAATTTTATTGTCTTGAAATAATTAGATAATGAAGAACTATCGAACTATTGCTATCAAGTCTCGTATGAAATTAATAAGATAGCCGAGCTCTAGCCTTGACCTATAGTTGAACCGATTCAATCTCTAATTTACAGCTTCTTAGGCTGCGTAAACATTCAACAGATTTCCCGAAACATCCTGCAACATAAAACCAATGGATAGCCAGTAAAACAAGAATTCTTGCCAGAGCAAGAAAGCTTTCAAGTGCTTCAAACCTAACAAGAAACAATATTTTAATAAACATAATTTATCGGCTTTGTAACATATAGCTGTATGTAAGCATACTTGGTGTTAATTGATTAACTTGCACGATTTAAGGAGGTGATTGTGTAGGTCAAACAACTCATGCGAAACTCTTGAAACTGCGAAATAAATTTTGGCTCTCCCATACAAATTATCGTCATTTGATTTGCAGATAAGTATTGTAACTTTGTAACTAATGTGTTCATACTGCCTAAAAATTTTCCGCGATATCGGAGTTGGTCCTAAGTAAAACTTGTCATGCATAATCATCTCCATAAATATTGCCAGTTATTAAATAAAAGTAGGTACAGTTAGTTAGTTGGTTAGTTTTGCTGGGCCTTTTTCCGCAACTCGACATCTATTGTGCCTTTTTTTGCGTGCTAATGAGGTAGCCCTATTTCAACCACCCTATATTATAGCTCCTCCACGAAACCAAACATGCGAGGTTTTAGGTTGCTAAATATCTTCTTTATTGTGTTTGGAGTCCCCAAATACCTACTCCTGTATTTTTCTACCTGTCGGCAGTCTAGGAGGATGTTTTGCTGTTTCTGTTTTTCCCATGCAGGCTCTGCACATGGGACTATCTGTTTTACTTTACCCATGTTATATAGGTGTTTGTTTGGTGTGTTGTGTCCTGTGATTAGTTCTACTATTTTCCGGAGTTCGTGTCTGGGTGTCCTGACCTGATCGAGTAGAGTTTTTGTGAACTTGTAGTTTAACTCTGGTAAGACTTCTTTGGTTTGTTTACATGTCATCAGGTTATCCCAATATTTGTTGTGAAGGTATCTGTGATATTGGTTTAGTTGGTTTTGTATGTGCGATAAAGATAGTGATATGATAGGTTCCGGTCCGTATGTGGGTGTCTCTGACCCTCTCCTTGCCAGTTCATCCACTGCATCGTTCCCTCTTGAGCCACTGTGTCCTTTTATACATTGTACGGTTACCTTGTTTCCTTCCTCGCTTACCTCTATGAGGCTGTTGTGACATTCGAGTATGAGTTGTGCTTGTGACGTATGTTTATCACTAAGTAGCGCTTGTAGTACCGATTTACTGTCTGACAGTATTAGTATGTTTTAATTTTTCCTTGTAATCCTGTAGGTATATTAATAATATGTAATAATCTAAATAAATAGCCTCTAAATAAATAATCTAAAAAAATAAAAGCAGACGAAAGTACCTACTATGCAGTAGGTACCTAGTACGGGTAAAATTTAAAACTTGAAGTAATGTGTGATTTGAACCCATTCGCTAGACTCTACCCCTCTCAAAAGTAGGTCAATTTATAATAATATATTTTGTCCCAGAGTAGAGACTACTTTTTGCACAATTCCGTCAATTCCTTATGGACTCCTTAAGACTACTTATAAAGCTTTATCTTCTTATTTTATCCTTATCTACATTAAGGGGTACTTCTTTTTGATTGCATTGTATGATAATTAGGCCTTCTGAAATTGATGAAAATAGAATCGAATCGTAAACGTTATCCTTTTGTAAGGTAACGCTGCGAGTGCTTCGCTGGAAAGAAATACGTAGCCATGAACATACGATACGAGAATGGAAAATGTTACTCGACCCGGCCAATACCCACCACGGCTACCACGGGCTGTGGACCTTTAGATGATGAAGAATGATAAAAAAGCACATTAATTAATATCGTGCCAGCTTTCACTTTAATCCTATCGTAAATGCCAATTTCAGCAAAATTAAATGCTTGACAAAACAAAGCATACCTACTCGTATTTGTTGGCACTGAGTGGTGTCACTGGCACTGGTAGCGAACAAATGCTTTTGTTAAATAATCACATTACGAATACAGTTGCAGTACGCGTGGGGGTAACGTGTTACACCGCGAAGGTACCTAAATCAATTGAACTGAAACGCGGGCTTACCATTCAAACGTGCCAAAAGCATTAAAATATTTTATGGGTAAGTACGTGAGCTATTCGAAGAAAATGTTATCGATCAAATACATTACCTATCGGAAAATAGTTAAAAAGGTTCACTTTTTACAATTTCAACTAAAGGATGACTCACACTAGAACGGGCCGGGACGATACGGGCCGGGCCGATATTTGTCAGTTTCTATAGAAAACGTCACATGAGACATGACCTTCGAGGGCTCGGAGCTATCTCGTCGTTCTATAGAAATTGACAGATCGTCCCGTCCCGTTATAGAGTGAGTCATCCTTAAAGTAGGTATCACTCAGTAACCACATACCACATCATGTGAAGTTGAAATTATCACACAATGTGATTACTACTGATAGTAATCGCACCGTGTAAAAATGGTATATACTATACCGGGTCTTGCCTGTAACAGGAGCAATCGATTAAATCGCAGGTAGTACTCCTCAAATCCAACAAACTAAATAGTATTTTCAATGTACGTTAACATTAACATCAGCCTAATTGACGTCTCTTGACATAGTACAAAAATGACAAAATTCGTAGTACATTGCGTCTTTTCGTCAAAGTTTAAAGTGTAATAAAAATCAAAACACACATTATTTTCAAAAGTCGCTTAACAAACGTTGTTCAGTTTGGCGAGGATTACCTACGATTAAATTTATTGCTCCTGTTACAGGCAACACCCGGTATATATTTATACTATCGCTAGTACGACAAATACCTATAATAACATTAAGATGAAAATCTAAGGGAGGATTTTAAATGTTGCATGTAGTTAGGAAACCATGCAACCATTAGATATACTTAGATGTATGTAGAGATATGTTTAGATGAATAATGCTGTTCTTACTGACTAATATAATATAATATAGATGGTCTACGTTCACAGGTACCTATACCTATGTATCTTAAGAGACGAGAAATTCTCAGCACAAAATGAGACCGGGACGTGCTTCCATCGCCATCGCTGGCTGCGACGACGGAACGGCCAAATAAATATAACCTACAATCGTATTCCATCCCCGGTATTCATATTTTCCAGTATATTAAAAAAAAGTAGAGCATAGGGAAATAACTACTGAGAAGTAACTGCTGGTGTAGATTATTCACACTGGAAGAAAAATAAATTTAGCAGTCTCAAATGGGGATGGTATTGGGTACTCTGGACACCTATTCGAACGTGCTAAACTGACATTTGATATATCTGTGTGATTATATAATACCTTACTTAATTCTCTTCTTCTTTTTTCAAAACGATTTAATCTCGTCACAACTAACTTAAACTCGTCACAACTTTTTTCTTCATGAATACTATTGTTAATATAAACGAAAATATATAAACGAAGATTTAGTTTATCGATGTAGGAAGTCCCAGTATCACAAAACTTTGGCCCAAAGTATTTCTGGTTACAAAGAATTATCAACGAGAAACAAACTCACACACTAACTCTATGCCGTGCAAACAAGTGTCCCAATCTGTCAATGTACATATGGGGCTGACTATAGATGAATGCGATAACTAAAAGTTTGAACGGAACCCTCGGTGCACGAGTCCGACTCGCACTTGGTAGGTTTTTAGTAAAACGGTATCACTTTGTAGCGCCGATAAGGCGCTTATATCGTAGTAATTCGTTTAGAAATCAAACTTATCAACAATTTTACTAAAAATGAATACATACCTATAGCAAATGTTGCCTTTCAAAGTTCTACTTTCAACGGGTTAAACTAGTGTAGTAGTGTGAAAAATAATTAAGTATAAAATCACATCAGTTATTTACGGTAATTTTTGACCCTCGACCCGTTTCGTTACGTTTATGTCACGCTTATAACATATTTATGTTTCAATTAAGTGCATCAATTAATAAAAAATAAAAACTCGCGCAGTAAAAGTTACTTTGGTATCTATAAAAACGGTAAAAAATCATGTTTTGCTGTATGGGAACCTCCTTAAATATTCATTTAATTCTGCTGTTCAGTATTTGTTATAGTGGTAACAGAAATACAACATCTGTAAAAATTTGAAGTGTTTTAACTATAACGGTTCATGAGATACATCCTGGTAAAAGACGGACAGAGGGACGAATAGCGGACGAGTCTTAGTCATAGGGTCCCATTTTAGCCTTTGGGTACGGAACCCTATAAAGGTAGATTAAATTATAATCATGTGTTTGCATATCGCGCGTAGTAACTAAAACGTGTGTTATGCGTAATTTTAATTATTTATTATTTAGAAATCTTAATTATATGACTTATAATCATAAATGTTAGTGCCTACGATTTATGTTTGTTATATGACTATGAATTCTATCAGCAAAGTTCACGGATATATAATTTCAAATTTCAAAAGAAACACCATGTTCAAGGTTGATGTAATATGTCGGAAAAGTTATTTGTTTAAAATTAAAAAATCAACTGCGTTATTGTTAGTCAGATCAATACGTATAATCGAAGTGATTTATCTAAGTACGAGTATATTCGGTGTAAATATAATCACAAAAACCATTAAGTAATTTGAGGACGCATCAGTGGAAGCGGTCGCTGGGTGCGGCAATGGCGCAGCGTAGGGCAGCGGGAGCCCCCGCGGCTCGCTCCTGTGTGCTTGCCATGAGTTGCACGCATCTGTATTCGATAGAGACTGCAGCGCTCGAAAGTATGTCCGTCTCGCTCCTACCTTTACTCTGGCAGGAGCGAGACAGAGATATCCCCGAACGGCGCAGTCGGTATCGAATACGACCACGTACAACTCATGGGAAGCACACTGGCTTATCGTATTTATAAACCTGCCGACGCTGGCCGTGGATGCTCAGCGTCGCCAATGCGTGCAAACACTACTAATAACATTTGGAAAAAACAAATGGTACGTGACGATGCATTTGTATGTGAAAACAGAACATACTTTGCATACCTATCTCCGAAATAAAGCACCGGAGGATTGCGAGCTACAACTGTCTTGCATTTTAACAAATAATTCCGAGAGAATATAAACATAGTCTGGAATTATTATGAGTAACATGTATTAAAAAATCCTTATATCTTAGCGGCTTGTCCCTGCAGATTATCACTTGGACATCCGCCATACGTTGATTGGAAACGTCCCATTTCATAAACGTGTATGGCTCGTCCAATGTCTTTGCGAGTTATTCCTTTCCTTATAGGCACCTAACATCACATTAGGATGCAACTGAAATTCATGTTTACATAAAGTTTTAGGGTATTTTGTTAAACGTATCTAGTAAATACCTAGTAAAGGTAGAAATATTTGTACATTAGGATTTTTTGCTAAAAATACATTTCACTGAAGTAGATAACCTACTTTTGACTTTGACCTATAAGTAATTCCAATATCAGTCTTGAGATAATGCGAATGAAAGTCATCATATCGAAGTCATCATAATTTCACTTTGTTTTACTTTATGTCTGATTCTGATTACATTACACGCTTTACGTATGTCATCGCGCTAAGATGAGTTATTAATTGTCTTTACCCCTGTGATGATAAAAATAAGACTTTTGTGCAAACTGCTGTCTTTATCGACTTAGCTCAGTAACAGTTAGTTAGTTTTGTAACTGTTAATTATCATTATATTTATTTTATTTTGTGCTGGATGAATGCCTTAGAAACCATGAGAGGAATCCCAGCGCGCTGTAGGTATCACGACGGCTGCCGACGCCGGCTCACTCCCAACCTGCACATTATTTTTTGTTCATGCTCCGTTTTGGCCTCCCGCCAAATTGTGTCTTAACTGATTGATTTTACGAAGACGCATCACCAACACAATTATTCCACCAGTTTATTTACTGCCATTGAATATGTTTAGGTAGGTACAAATTGTACAATAAATAAACATTATTTGATGGAAGTGATTAGGACGCTAATAAATCCATGTAAAATCGACTGCCTTAATGAGGATTACCGCGAGTCGATTTTCCGCCAGGGGCGCTACTGGAACGTGGGTCCTGCGGGAACATTTCAAACGTCACTTTGACAATTCTCTCATACTGTCACAGGACCCACGCATTGGCGCCGCCTGGTGAGTGATAACACGGTAGCTCCCATTGAACCCGAATTATATTTTTAGATGTATGTAGTAATCTTTAAGAAACGGCATGATTGGTGTACATTCAAGCGCAAAAATATGGTCGACATAATCGACTCATAAATACGGTACTACGCTCTTATTACACCGGCATAAGATGATACGGGACATATTTTTGAGTAAGAATGTGTACCACCATATTTTTACACTTGACTGTACGTCAAATAAAATAAACGGATAAAGTGAAATGTAATGTTTTCAATAAATGAGTTGGTGCGATGTGGGTGCATGCAGGTGGCCGCGAGTCGCGCCGAGGCGAGCCTATATGTGGCCGTAAGCTCGTCTTCTAAAGTTGCTCATTCCCGGGTAATAATAGAGCGATAGCTTCCGTGTAGCCGTCGCCGCGCCGCCCGTACCTCGCTTTCGTTCTCTCCTTTGATTTATTTTCAAACTGCACACACACATAGGTTCATGTACAAAGATAGGGTTGCCAATTATAGGTCAATATAATCAAACCATTTAAGGGCTTTAATACATAAACCTACTCTTACTCGTATCTCCCATTAAGGAGCTTCGGTCATTTGACGCGTCTTAATTCTTATACTCGTAGTAGGTACTGGCAGATCAATGTTAAACGCTGAAGTTGGTTCTGTAATTTTTCGTTCGTGCTATTAGTCTCAGTTGTCAAATAAAATTGTATTACAATACAAGTAGTTCATAATTCACTCAATACGAACAGAACTGAACATTTTAAATGTTCAGTTAGTTCCAGTTAGTCGTTTTTGTACAATATAAAAAAAGGCTGTACTTATCCAGTTTTTTCCGGCAGTTTTCTCTATGTCAAAATAATAATAAAAAAAGAAACATCAGAATCCCCGGGAGAGGCAACTAACACGTCGGATCAAACCTGCCGTCGCAACCGAAGTAGAAACCAACCGAATAAAATATACAAAACCAATAACCTATAACCTACACTATAGCTATCAATAATCTCCTGACATTCTAAAATTTGTTAACGAGTTCAGGAAACCCAACGGCTAAAGAAACAGCGATCGGCATACATTTCTGTTGTAAATTGAATGTATCAAGCACTAGCGGAGCGTCTAAATATTTTGGGGCTGATTTGGCCTGCTTTTTCCTTAAGTCGTTAAGAAAAAATATGCTTGATTGTCTCACGTAAGCGAAGCCGACAGGAATAGAGTTCTATGAACGCTCCGCCACTGTTGCCTAGGTATTGCTTATTAAAGTGATATCGATTGTATAACTGTTAGTTGTCTTACACGGAAAATCCAATGATGCATTAGAGGGCATTATGTAAGCTCGCAGTGCATACAACTATATTTTACTTAAGTAATGCCTCGTCTATAAGTCAGCGATTATGGCACGTAAGTAGTTCAATAGGATTAAAGCGTGGACTAGGAACTCGATACAGTTTCGATACTTACGTTTTATGTAACATCATATAAACTTTATTGCTTCAAAGTGCATCGACACCCACGAATAATGACATCAGTGCGTTCTCCCGTCCGTCTGTCTATTGCTGTCACAGGTCGTTGATAGAACCATGTTTTTTTTTGCTTATTCAACGCTACGCGTACGGAAAGAGCCGATTTCTGCCCAAGTGTAGGCATAAAATGATGTGCCTAACACGCGAGGTAATAAATAAAGCCCTTGATCGCATATTTACGTCCCTCGCTTGCAGCTCGGGTCGCAAACATCTGCGATCTCGGCCTTTCTTTGTTTTACCGCACTAGTTAGGTAATGTACTATTGTCATTTTGCTAACGGACCATTTTTAAAGAATGTACTGTACTGGCCAAACAGGGGTTCCCATTGGAAAGGCTACGATATAAAAAGATGAACAACCGATGGAATCAATAGCACGTACCCGATTAAAAACCGGTCAAGTGCGAGCTGGCGTCGCGCACGGGGGGCTAACCTCCGAAATATCATACAATTTTTATTAAGTGTTTTGGTTTTTATCTGGATGGAAATTCTCGTGTACTTACCTGATTTTAATTTATGTTTGCTATGCGGAACCAACATTTAGCTTTTTAATTAATTCTGATTGGCAAAAAATATGGGTCATAATCATAAGTGAATAAGTCCAAAACTCGCAAACGCTCCTACTTTTTAATATTTTTCTTCTTATCTAAAGTTTTATAAACAGATTCTTAAAAATACAGTGCAGCTGCAAAAGTAGCATTTAATTAAAAAACGAATAAGCATAGCTACGTTTTATCTAAATGATAAGCAGTAAGCAAATAATTGCCTACGTAAAAAATCTAACAAATAAGCAATACAAACACGAGGAGAATACTTGGTAAGTGTCGGAGGTCGCGGTCGCCGCTGACGCAAGCGGCTCCCAGCCCGCGTGTACTCAACATTCGCGCTGGCCAATATTTAATAATTACGAGTATGTATGTAATGTGTCGTTATTGTACACTACTATCGAGTAAGTATCAACCATTGGCGTGTTATCAACGCGTTACACTCAATACCACAAGAGAGTAAGAGCACGAAATTTATGTTTTTTTATCAATTTACGTTCAATTTACAAGACAGGCAAGAGTGTCACTCAAAAGCATTGCGAGTAAATTACATATACAATATATTCAAAAGCATCATCATCTTTATAGTGTTTCCCCCGTTTGAATATACCAGTGTAATAACATAACATAACATAACATAAAGAAAATATTAAAATATCTTCCGCTAACTATTTATATAGGAATAAGTACACATATTATTCCTAAACCTATCCCAATAAATACAATCATGTGAATAACCCATATCTATTAAATAAAAAGTACAATTACGTACCTAAATCGATTGGAATAATTTGGGATCGTTCTTATCTGAAACGAATAAGCAAGCACCAGAGACATGCGAGCACATTCAGAAAATCTGCTCAAAGAAAAATGCGTAATATGTACAGTCAAGGGCATAAACATTACTTTATATGGAATCATATGGCTGAAAAGACAAAAAGTGTATAGATATTTATGCCCTTGACTGTACCAATGCAAACGCAAATGCTACAAAATGGAAATATCTAATAGTAATTAATAATAAGAATTACACTTCTGACCGTAATGAACTGCAGGAAAAGAGATCCGGTCCGTTCCGTGCCGTACCCAATTAATCCCCTATTGAGCTTGCTGGACTTATTATTTATTCAATTATATCTATTTATAGAAATTCGAAATGTGATTCCTTTCATGCGGATTCAATATTATGTGCACAAATTGCTTTTCGTTACCGGTTTACCTACTGATGTTATGACGACGCTTTAATTATTCTCTTTTTCATCTGTATAACTATGTAGTAGAGTAAGTTACTTAAAGTAGGTTAGTTAGTTAATTTGACCATTAGGTGTTCAGTAAACAGTACACATATGTGTAACGTACAAAAAGCTTTGGGTAGAAATATAATATTGTTACATCAACCTCTCACACTAACTTAACTTATTTTTTTAGGTAATAATTAAAATTGGTAAGTAACAAAACTAGCACTAGAACATGCTCTCCAGGATGTCACTCTCATAATAATTATCTAGTTAGCTACAAATAATACTTACCTCCGCTCTTGGAAATCAGTAAGGTAAGGTATCATTCATGATATGACGCTCACCTGAAACAAAAACATCAGTTAAACTCCTTTGTTAAGGCGTAGTTTAGCGGGATTAGATACATCGTTTCTCCAAAGTTTGCACAATTTTATTTACTTAAGGAAAGAGTGAATTTAAATATCAAGGTAGAATCTACCTTGATATTTAGTAGACACACAACTCATACTGTTTCTCTCTCTCTCAATCTGTGATAATCATAATACCCTGTAATAAATAGCGTAGTAGTTATAATTACGGTACTCATACTATAAATTCTAGTTCTGTATTCCTTTTGGTTACGTGTTTTTTGACATGATGATTGTATGAGTCAGTAACGAAATAAACCGATTATTATTGGTACTTACATCTAACTTTCGTAGGTACGATATTTTAATGAGCGTTTCCTTAATAACCCAGTCGCCTTATGTGTGATATCTTGCCCCAGATGCTAACAACACTTCAGTGTTTAGTCTTAAGTTTTCCTTGAGGAAAATGAGGTAAAGTAGGTATGCTAGTGAAACCTGTTTTCATAATCACTAGCTAACTAACTAACGGTACGTTAAGTTTCCGTGTTAATTCATTGACAATTTGAAGCTAATATTCGACTTAAGGCAATTTATTTTTTAGTGTTCCGTAGGCAGGGTGGAAATCTTATAGTTCGCTAGGTATTTAAAAAAATATTTGCTAAAAATATTTTGATCAATTAGCTGGCTGTCTAAAACGAAATATTAAGTTATTAATATTTCATTAAAATAAAAATTATCATTATTGTTAAATAATGATAATTTTTATTTTTATAATT
Organism: Lathronympha strigana; assembly: GCA_949128165.1. Taxonomy (NCBI): domain Eukaryota; kingdom Metazoa; phylum Arthropoda; class Insecta; order Lepidoptera; family Tortricidae; genus Lathronympha; species Lathronympha strigana. Next base: position 25,545,354 of record OX421901.1, on the reverse strand, counting down.
AGATAACTCGGAAATAATCGTTCTAGAAATTTAAAAAAAACGTGCTCTTTTACTCATACTGTCATACTCATACTCATACTCATTATTTATTGATAATTATAAATTACATGTCAACTTAACTTAAATACTTGCTAATACTAGTTGTATTGTTAGTAGGTACATAATTTACACTATTTTAAGCTTTTATTATTTATTTATTAGGAATTCGGCGAAACTATAGAACGACCGCTCGATAAGCCAAGACTTGAGTTTGTATTTAAATATCGCTAGACTAGGAGCGTCTGTTATTGAGGTGGGCAAGTTGTTATATACCGTCGGACCCATCACGTGTATACTTTTTGCCGTTTTAGCAAGGCTGCGAGGCACGGCGGCTAACTTGTGCCCATAGCGCGTGACACGATCGCTTCCCTCGCCTCGTCGGTGATACTGCCCCAGGTTTTCTCTGGTGTAAGTGGCTATCTGTAAGATCAGGAGACTTGGCAACGTCAGTATTCCCAGCTCGGCAAAGTGCGGTCTCGCAGACTCGCGCCAGGGCACTCGTGCCATCGCTCTTATAGCTCGTTTTTGGAGCCAGAACACGCGCTGCCAATCTGCCGCACGTCCCCAAAGCTCAATGCCGTATTGGACGACTGACTGTATGCTGGCATTAGAGGGCACACCCCCCTAACTTTTGAACCGCAAGTCCAAAAAATATGCATAAAATATTATTAAAATAGAGCTTTATGAAGACTTACTAGAAAAATTATTACAGTAAAGCATTTTTTTCGAAAAAACGTTTCTTCTCGGTTAAAAGGCGTATAAGTCGTAAGAGCTGCGAATATACTCCTTTTAATTGTTATAAGCATGGTATCTGTTATAACCCTTTTTAATTTCGCTTATTGTGACGGACGGTAAACTACAGAACCCTACATTGAGCATGGCCCAACATGCTCTTGGCCGGTTTTCAAACGAAGCGTACCACTAGCACTACCGTGTACTTTAAAGATATATTTTGTTTGTCTTTCCCATCACGGAACAATGGTGTTCCGGACCTTTGGGAGGCGTACGCGGAGCCGAAGCCAACACGCAGAGGCCCTTTCGACAATTTAATGAAATGTAAGGGTTACACCGAGCGGATTTTGCACCTGCCCGAGTCATGGGACGCACGCAAAGGCAGCACCCGCCCGGGTGTATACGCTATTGAGATTTAATGGAATCCAAAATATACTGGACTATTAGGATGAAACTAGTGGACTAAATACTGGGTTATGGAGAATAAAATCGGACGTCTGCCTAACAAAATGGTAATCAATTTTATTTCCGGCAGACGGTGACTCGCCCACATAAGATGGGCCCCCACAAAAAGCGACATCTAAGATGGCTCGAGGGCAACACCGGTATGAGGGCGGGGGGTAGAGAGGTGTCACTGGACTTTAAACATATAGCCAACTCGCCACTTAGGTTTCCACATCTACCCTCGAGAACACAGCTCTCGCGACCCCACTCTGGACGGCCGGTTAAGGCAAGCCAGAGGTGGAGGACTTGGTCGGACGACGGAGTCCCCCAGGAGCGCTCAGGTACGTGTGGTCGCTACTCCCCAACAGCTCGCCACAAGCTGCCCTGCGTTGACTGATTGCACCGGCCGAAACCAGTGGACGATGGGGTCGTCACATCCCTACGCCAATAGATATTATTATTATGTCGTAGTTAAAAGAGCAGACCTGCAAACCACAAATTTACAACTGTACATTTCGAAAATGTACAAGTTTGGTTTACCTCGTTATGCGGCAATTGTTAATTTATAATATTGATTAACTTAAAATCACGGGACATGAATGAAGAACATCAATTTTCTGTGTTCATGCATGAACATTACCTATGATATAAAAGTAAATTTGTAACCTATACAATTCTTTAAAATAAACCTAAGTAATATTACCACAAAAGTAAATGCTGAATTTTAAATGAACACTATAAACAACACAAAAGGAGGTTTTACTTCGAATACTTATATTAAAACTCTAACAAAGAAAAACTATTTATGGATCATTGTAACAATAAAAATCCTGACAAGCCTGACAATACATCGGCAGAAATCTGATCATAGAAACTCTTGAAAATGCTTAGAAACAGCTCATAATGTAAAAGTCAAAAAGTTGTCAAGGAAACACGATGATATAATAATATTGTATTCAGTTGAGCGTGAAGAGGGCTTCCTAATACCGGACCTTTCGCGATACCGGTATTAATACCGGAATAGACGGCTTCAATACCGGGATCCCGGGATTTTGCGATAAAAATGGAAACGAAGAAATTTGAAAGTAAAATACTTATTTTTTGACACTTTAATCTGGAAAAGAACTTCTAAATCTCTTTCCAAGAGAAAATATAAGAGTAGCCCTGTTTTGCATGGGGAAACTCGCAATATTTCTAAACCTTTGAGCAAAGCACAAGTGTAAAATAATCACACTTGTGCTTTGGAGCATGCGTCAAAATGGCCCTAACACCAACAAACATGAGAGTTAGGACGTAGGATAGGTCTTAAAATCGACTTCATTTAATTCTAAGGCACCAAGTCAAATTCCATTGCAGAACTGAGATATTCATATTTTACGTCATAGTGAATACGAACGATGAATAATCTGTAGATGTGACACGCGATGGACACAATATTGTAATAATGAAGACTGGAGACGTGGCAGTATGGCCTTATGGTCTTAGCCTGTCCAAATAGACGAATTATACTAAAAATTAAAATAATGAAGGATATTGCTATTGAATATGGTGTGAACTACATTTGTGTTCATAACAAGTCAACTTGCTGTAAATACTGATTCTATTAATAAATCAAATAATCAACTACAAAAATATTTTATTTTACACATTTCGGTATTCTAATAATAAATATTCGGTATTCTTAACGAAAACCCCGTTTTCTGGTAGATCATATTCACGCTAACTAACATGAATATCTCAGTTCTGCAATGGGATTGAACTTGGTGCCATAGAACGAAATGAAGTAGCTTTAAATACTTATCCAACGACCTAACTCTCAGCTGTGTTGGTTTTGGGGCCAAGCTCCATACAAAGTTGGTCATGGTTCTTTATTTGTTGGCTTTTAGAATTTGTCTTCATCGAGGTAGTTATCATAAAAACTGTCACTGTCATGCAAGTATTTGCATAAAATTAAACTTCGCATTTTGTCTGCACAATACCAGTACCGTTTTCTTGACAACTATAAATGTAAGGCACCCCCTTGACGAAGCCTACGTTGCGGATATTGATTGTACATTTGTAATTTTTTGTAAATTCATTTTGTGAAAATAAATAAATATTAATTTATGCTTTTAAACAAAAAAAAAGTAAGGCACTGAATATGTGATCTATTTGCTCTATTAGGGCCACTTGCACCACCCGGCCTTGGTTAGCCACATAACCCGGAGTCAAGCGTTTTTTTGTATGGAATTTGAAAGCTCTACCCCGGGTTTGTGGCTGACCCTGGGTGGTGCAAGTGGGTCTTAGGGTTTAAATAAATTAGAGCTTACGTTGCAGCATTTCTCAGGGTTAAAAAGCGCCCGACCATGTATGACATGTTGGTCTAAGTTGCAATGCAAGGTAGGTTTCTAATCGAGAATTGAGTGGTTTGGTTCAAATCAGGAGTAGTATAAACTACAGTATTATTTGTAGCTGAAACATATACAGTCAACATTATTCGTTGTGCACCGAGAAACTATTGGCTACATCACTTGCCGCACCACGTACCGCTTGAAGACAGTAAAAGCTGTAGAACAATTGTGAGATGCAAGATATACGCGTGCGAAGCTCCATGGTGATGCCGAATGTTACCATTTCGATGGGTATTTTGGGTTATTTTTGCATATTTTCCTATTTTATAAAAATACCGGGATCCCGGTATTTTGAAATTAAATACCGGGATTAAAATCTGCCCTAAAAAAGGCGGCTCCTTTTCAACATAATTTGCTATTATAAAGTTCCCCTTAAGAGGATAAAGATATCTTGAGAGGCAACATTAACAACGAAGAGTTAACTAAGACCGCAGTGTACGTAGGATTCGATTTCGTTAAGGGCGGTTGAGTCTAGTGCGGTAACATCCAGCGGTAGCGCCCCCTCCGCCCACCCCCACGTTACGATCGTCTCGAAGACTCCCGCACCTTGTACGTAACGTAACGCAACGGCCTACGGCACCAGTTCGTCGACCCCGCCGCGTCGATATTTCCCGGAGACTCGGCGGCCGCCGAAAACTCTTAACGTCCTGAAACGAGGTCAGGGATTATAAACAAATTTCTATTCTTTTGCCGGCGAGGTTTTGTTTAGCTTTGATGGTGACATTGGTCTGTCGTAATTAAATTTCAATGTTGATTATGTTTTTTACAACGTACTTATTGCTAAAGCTACACGTGTAATATAAAGGAATATCGTGTGCCTTCAATAGATTAACCAGATACCTCTTTTATAAAATTAAAGATTTTATAACTTTAATTTAAATGAAAAAATATACGATAACTCCTCACTACCTCACAATCTGCGAAATGTTAAATCCGTAAATAAAAATCTTAGGTTGGAAACGGGGTAATCCATTTTTAGATTTGCTGTATTCAGAATCCTGGATATACATACGCATCTGTATTTTAAAACAAAGAGCTCTTATGTATTTGTTAAGAAATACCGTTGAATGCTTTAACAAAGACGGTAGGTAATATTCTTTCTATTATATTGTGAATTGCTCGATTAGTTCACACGTTTGTCAAGGACATATTAAATATTCCGATGGATTAGCGGCAGCGTCAGCTCGGCGCTGCAAGGCAATGATGGCCGCAACAGAGGCCTTTTCAAATATTTAACAGCTATTAATGTGTTATTAATTATGAACACTATACCTAATACCTTGGAACAACTCGTAGTGCATCTAACAACACAATATAAGAAAATATAAATAGATGTTAACTATAGAAGTAGTGGTTCGCCCCGAACTTGAACTTATATCTCGACAACCGCTTAATCGATTTGGCTTATAGTCCAACTTAAAACCTTGTTAGACTCGTACCTTGTTAGAGCATGTTCAATGTATAATACAAATTACTCTGATTTTGATGTGTTTAACATGAAGCTTGATCAGTTTGTTTCATCAGTGAAAACTAAAGTTTAATTGAGTAACACTATCTTCTAGACACATTTTAAGTGAACTTTGTTATTATACTTTATTTTTTTCTTTTGCCTCTTTCTGTAACAAGCACAAATGTTAGATACAATTCCAGTTATTTCATCAACTCCCTGCTTGCCGCATTGCTTATTGCATTGTATAATACTTTTAAAATGTTTAGTTTCTATATTTAACTTGTATTTGATTAAGTTCCCTTTGAGCATTTCTGCTTAATTCACTAGTGGAAACTGTTTTGGCTCCTGTATTATTCATAATGTTTATATTTTGTATAATTGCATGCTGTTTGTTTCCCAATAAATAAATAAAATAAAAAAATAAAACAATATATTTATCTAATCTACCCACCTAACCACCTTAAACGACAATCCAATCAAGGATAGGCACTCGAGTTCTAGTCCAAACATACATACAAATATACATAAGTAGGTAGATACATATTTACAAACGACGGATCTTCCAAGTAGATCGGGAAAACTTAATTGTTTCACTCGCTTGTTACACTTTACCGATTTGGCCCGTATTCGAAAACAGTACATTTCGATGCTAGTGCGGAAAGTATGTCATTACTTCACGAGTCCCGAGGTATCTTGCCACGAGCCGTAGGCGAGTGGCAATACTCGGGACAAGTGAAAAATGACATATCCGCACGTGAATCGAACGACGTTTTTCAATACAGATGTGAAAAAAATTAAAATACATAAGAACGAATTTAAAGTTTTTTTATTATTTCCGTGACACGATTGTAATACAGTTGATATATTAAGAACATCTTCAAAATGTTTATCTTATCTTCTTTACTTTCTCATTTTCAATCTCATAATAATTATTTCTCATAAACAAAACAATAAATCGCATGTGACAAATCGTATCGGCATGTCTTAGAGGCCCTTCGAAATTGTTACCCGATTAAAAATGCCTCTACTTTGACTGACGTTTCGTAGGCTCTGTTCCGTTTCATACACACAGATTTATAAGAACTGTTTTCAATGTTAATATTTTTAATGAATGATCATAAGTATTATAAAGAAGTAATTATTGAAATATGAAATATCAATATCTTTAATATTATTGCGTTAATAGTAGGTATTTAGTTTTATTACGGCTCGGTAAAGTTAACGAACAATAATACTCTTCGGTAAGCAGTCATGAATTGGAACACAACTAAATTTAAAAAGATTGGAAAAGTAAAAAGCACTAGTTCGCAAAAACAAACTTTGCGCACGCAAAACAGCCAAGAAAAGGGCACTTTTTGAGCAACTGTATTGAAAAATATATTTATCTCATCTTACCACCTTTTCACGACAATCCGATCAACTATATTCGACTTATCATCAAACAAACATACGAACAAAAATACATATAAAAACGACGGATTGTCCAAGTAGATTCACTCACTTCACTCCCAAATAAAGATTTTAAAGTAAGGATGGGCTCCATGGCAATAAAAAATAATACATTTAATAATAATAATAAATAATGGCGTAGGGATGTGACGACCCCATCGCCCACTGGTTTCCACCGGTGCAATCAGTCAACGCAGGGCAGCTTGTGGCGAGCTGTTGGGGAGTAGCGACCCCACGTACCTGAGCGCTCCTGGGGGACTCCGTCGTCCGACCAAGTCCTCCGCCTCTGGCTTGCCTTAACCGGCCGTCCAGAGTGGGGTCGCGAGAGCTGTGTTCTCGAGGGTAGATGTGGAAACCTAAGTGGCGAGTTGGCTATATGTTTAAAGTCCAGTGACACCTCTCTACCCCCAGCCCTCATACCGGTGTTGCCCTCGAGCCATCTTAGATGTCGCTTTTTGTGGGGGCCCATCTTATGTGGGCGAGTCACCGTCTGCCGGAAATAAAATTGATTACCGTTTTGTTAGGCAGACGTCCGATTTTATTCTCCATAACCCAGTATTTAGTCCACCGCTTTCACCTAATAGTCCAGCATATTTTAGATTCCATTAAATCTCAATAGTCTATACACCCTGGCGGGTGCTGCCTCTGCGTGCGTCCCATGACTCGGGCAGGTGCAACATCCGCTCGGTGTACCCCTTACATTTCATTAAATTGTCGAAAGGGCCTCTGCGTGTTGGCTTCGGCTCCGCGCACGCCTCCCAAAGGTCCGGAACACCATTGTTCCGTGATGGGAAAGACATATAAATAAAACAATATATTTATCTAATCTACCCACCTAACCACCTTAAACGACAATCCAATCAAGGATAGGCACTCGAGTACAAACAAACAAACATACATACAAATATACATAAGTAGGTAGATACATAATATTGTTTCACTCGCTTGTTACACTTTACCGATTTGGCCCGTATTGGAATTATCAATTATTGCAATTATTTTTTTATTGCCATGGAGCCCATCCTTACTTTAAAATCTTAATCTTAATTCCTTGGCAAAAGAGAATTGGCGCAAACCTGTGGTACTAAGCACCGAGGACCGCAAGACGGTATGGAAGAGCAAAGAGCTACACGGGCGGTTCTACAAGGTCCTCACGGGCCCTGATGTAGATCTGCCCGCATCGGTGAACTGGTTACGATTCGGGGACCTTTTCGGAGAAACCGAAGGTTTTGTCTGTGCAATTGCCGACGAAGTTATCATGACGAATAACTACCGGAAATATATCCTGAAGGACGGTACGGTCGACATTTGTCGGGCATGCCGCCGTCCCGGAGAGTCACTCAGGCATATTATTTCCGGTTGTTCTTATCTTGCTAACGGCGAGTACTTGCACAGACATAATCTCGTAGCCAGGATTATTCACCAGCAACTTGCTCTTAAATACGGTCTTGTGGACCATGAAGTGCCGTACTACAAGTACGCACCTGCGCCAGTTCTTGAAAATGGTCGTGCCACGCTCTATTGGGATCGATCTATCATCACGGACAGGACTATTGTAGCCAATAAGCCTGACATCGTGCTGGTTGATCGATCGCAGCGTCGGGCCGTGCTCGTCGACGTCACCATCCCCCATGACGAGAATCTCGTGAAGGCCGAGAAGGACAAGTCCAGTAAGTACCTAGACTTGGCTCATGAAATAACCGCCATGTGGGATGTTGACTCGACGATCATTGTCCCGATAGTCGTTTCAGCGAACGGTCTCATAGCGAAGAGTCTCGAGCAACATCTTGAGAGACTCTCGCTAGGTGGATGGATCAAGGGTCAGATGCAGAAGGCGGTAATCCTGGACACGGCGCGTATAGTCCGGCGGTTCCTCTCTCTGCGGCCCTAACCACCGGCAGCCTGGGCCCTGCTCCGTTGCCGGCGGCACTCTAGGTTAGGTTTTTTATAATGTGTTTATGTTTTATGTTTTTTTTTTTTGTATGTTGTTTTATATTTTACTTTTATAGACATATTGTAAAAACCTAACTTAGGAATGAAAAGAAATAAAGGGAATAATAATAGATTTAAGGTAGGTAGAGGTAGGTAGTTAGGTAAGTTACACTTACTGTATATATTTCGAGAATAAATGTTATTAACTCTGTCGGAAAAAAAAAATTAGAAAACAATGCATTGCCTGACATATTATTTATTTGCATATTATTTCGGGCATATGCGCCAGATATGCCAACCATGTATGAGAAATTTGTCTGGCGGATGCCAGGCGGACATATCCACTATAGATATCCGACGAATTGCCCGAAAGTATATGGCCGGCAACTGTCCTCGGAGTCTGCATTCTTCGATGTAAATACCTGTAAGCATGTCTTTTTTTCTGTTTAGTGTTGGGTTTTGGTTAGATTACTTACTCGTGAGACACCCCATTTTTGTAAATTCTGTTATCGTGGCAGACTGTTTTTTACGCCATATTACGCCTTAAATTTTAATCCTTATCAACATACTTACGAGGGCTTGTCTGAAAGTTGTTAGCTGCTCCGTCTGTATTCATGCAAATCTACTGTTATATAGGTACACCAAAATGAGGGATATTTCAGTACTTATTCTCCTGTTGTCAAATATTTTATATAAAACGATTCTTTTTTTCATTATTTTTTTAAGTTTATTTCTTATGACCAATAGACGGTTTTTGACGCGCTACTTTGGTGAAGAAATATGAGCATTATTCATTAAGCGAAATGTTTGATTGTATAGACACTGCTAATAAAGGATATTGTCCGTATTTCTCACAAAACAGAGAGACTAGTAGAAGTGACTTGCGACCGGATTACTAGGAGAACGGATGTCGCCACACTCACACAGCCTCAAACACGCACACAACAGTATCTAAAAAATGATTGGCCCCAAAATCTTATTCAAAAATAAGCTTAATGTTTAATGTAACAACGTTGTTTTTACACTCTAAAACCGCACACTAAGGCATCTTTGCATTTTATTTTCACTATTGTCCAAACCACGATCATACTTGGGCGCTCGTGACTAACTGGCTACTATCTGTGGTGCGAGTGTGCGGAGCTCTGCGTACAATTGCCACACGCTCCCCGTCTACGTTACGCTTCTACTAGTCTCTCTGTTTTGTGGTATTTCTACATGAATACTGTATCTACTCGTATCGTGCAGAAATAATTTTGTCACTAGGTGTCAAAAATGATTCCAAGCCATATTACCAAGAATTCCAGCTATTTGATAAAAAAATACTTATATTAATATGCAAAATAATAAATCAATATAACATGAAAAAAGCAAAACTATAGGTATAAAACCTACCCGGCTATACCCGGATAAATTTAAGTTCGACTTTCAATGATACATATACCAAATCAGTTAATTTGTTTACAAAATTCTTAAATTATGCAAGAAGTTGTGAACTACATACATATTTTGTATGGTGTTTTCAGCTCCATAAAAAACATGTACATATGTAGCTCTTGGTAAAAAATCGTATTAAAGTCCCATTAAGCTTAAGTCACAAAAAAAAACTTGATAGTAATTAGTTATAAAATATCCCGCAAATTAACATACCAAATTAATATACGCAATTAATATACCAAATTAGTTACTGTTTACAAAATTCCCAAATTATACAAGAACTTGAAAACTCCATACATGTTTTATATTTTATATTATTAGTACCTAGTTATTTTATAATGGTTATTGGTACGTGGGGTGCGGGACAGCTCTAACATTATCCTGAGGGCATTTGCGTCAAGGTTTGACTGTCGGTACATGAACCATTGCCATATATGATACATGTACAGTCGCCATCAGATATATCGGAGCGTCCGAGGCGTTCATAATATCTGAACAAGCACTCTAACGTCTTGACAATAGAGGCGTGTTCAGATATTTGTGAACACCTCCGACGCTCCGATATATCTGATGGCGACTGTACTGACAGGCAAGCCAATATACTGTATGTAGAAATAGGATGCAGTTTTTACCTGTATGTGTATACTAATCTTAGTTGTAAGGCTAATAATGTACTTATTTATTGTTGCTTACTAACTAATTAATGTTATTATTATTATAATGAAAATGTATAAAATGTATATGGACCTGGTCTGAAATAAATAATGTTATTCTTATTCTTATATTTATTATTACCCATTAAGCTTAAGTCACAAAAAATATCTTGATAGTAGTTAGTTATAAAATATCCCGCAAATTGGTACAAATCATATTCAATCCGCATGAATACAGACGCCATCTAACAGCTTTCAGAACAGCCCGCGCATGCGAAGCAAGTTAGAAAAAGTGCGACAAAATTAAATCGTTAACTAAGTGACGTAAACTACCGCCTTATTTGCAATGTCTCTGTCAGTCGTGTGTTTTTCAACGGCTTAGCTCGATCCAAACAATTACTGATAATAAAAAACTATTCAGGCATAATGTCTCCTTTTCGTCTTCCTAGCGTTTCTCGGGTTACGCCACGTCTCAGGGATCCTGGGGCCTCTTGCGTAAACTCAAAATTTGGCGTAGGCGCTAGTTTTATGAAAGTGACTGCCATCTGACCTTCCGACCCAGACAGTAAACTCTATAGGCCTTATTGGAATTAGCACGATTTTCTTCACGATGTTTTGCTTCACCGAAAGGCGATTGATAAATATCAAATGATATTTCGTACATAAGTTCAGAAAAAACTCATTGGTACGAGCCGGCAGGATTTGAACCCGCGACCTTGGATTGAAAGTAGCTCGCACGCCTTACCGCGGAGCCACCAAAGCTTTTTCAGGCAGGTATTTTCAGGCATATCATACCTATATATAGGTTAATCAAAAAATGACCTATTTTCCGATCAAAAGGTATGCGAAGCGCCTTACGTGACAGTGAACTTTTTGTGGAATAGTATATTCTTGTATCTACATAAAAGGTGTATCTAACGACACTGTCGCACTTCCATGCCGAAACTACGCCATAGTATAGAAAGAAGCCGTAAACCTAAGGATAGGTATTACAGTAGCAGTTGTAGCTATTGCAGACCACGAGTTATTTGCTTTGCCTAATTTTTAATTATGGAATATATCCCTATGATGGCAGTGATGCAGTAACCATAAAATCCCATTGATTTATCCTAAATTGGCGGAATCCAAAGATTTAGTGCAGCATATATCAATATCTCCCACTCAGAAGTACTCCATTCGTGCCTTGAGTAGTAGGGTGGCCTATTTTGTTCCAAGAATTACAGTAGCTACCTAGTTAGTGCCTAGTTTCGCGAAAGTTGCTATCTAAACTTTCAACGGAGAGAGTAAAATTAACTTGTTATAAAAATTAGAACTTTTTTGAAATGAGGGGGTAGATTAGGTAACTTGACTTTTACTAATTCCGAAGTCTCGAACTTTTTGAGAATAATAGTATCCTTACCATCATCAGTTTAAAGTTCGAACCACTGATCCGACAAAAGGGGATATACTCACCATATTAATAATAAAATAATAATAAATATTAGGGGACCATCTCACACAGATCAACCTAGCCCCAAACTGAGCAAAGCTTGTAATATGTGTATTATGACGATATGTACATAACTAAGTACATAACATAACTTATATATGTCGCCCTAAAATTGTGAGTACCGTTACTTTATAAACTAATGCGCGCGATTATAAACAATTGGATAGGTTGTGTTAGGTTAGTTTATAATATTCCCAGTCAAATTATAAACTGTCAGGAGTTCACAATTTAACGGTGATATGGTGATGATGATGACTTCCTATTATCCCTCATCTGGGACATAAGGCTCTAAGAAGCTGTTTCCATTTGGCTCGATCCTGCGCAGCGTCTTCGACCAGCGTCTACACCTCCAGTGTGGCGTGGGGCTGGCCTGGCTTCCTTTTTCGGGGAGCTTGCCAGCGCAGACCTTGTTTGGATAGGTCATTCGCTGATCTTCGCAAATAATATAGATAAAATAATACGGTGACATAATATAGAAAAATATAAACATACTTATATGTACATATTTATACATAGGGAACGATCATAGCTCAGGAACTAGTTAACGTGATAAACACACAAATCCGGGACCTTCAGCTTCGTAGGCACGGTAACTACCAACTAGGCTAGGATGGCTACTTTCTCTTCGCTTGACAAATGGAGAATGGATAAACCCGCGGAAATTCACAACGATGTGTCGGTTTTGAACGTCGTGTCGGTTTCTATCAGAATAAAGGAGTAGTAGCATTCAGATTTAAAATTTCGTAACCTGACTGATCTTTTATAATCGCTAGTGTACTCTTGGCACGAGTTTGCACTGCACTTTGTGTAGGTGCGTAAAGCCCGCGGGGTAAAGTAAAAGTAGGTACCTAACTACCTAGTCACCATAAGATAAACTTTTTTATTTAACAGCCTCCTAGCGTTAACAGTAGAGGTTCAACATACACATTTTTTTTGTTCCTAAGTTATGTAGGAGTTAAGAATGTTTCCATATACTCGTACCTACAGACGTCTAATAACATGTCTACACCTCGTACGTATGTCCAAGGTATAAGGATCAAAATCTTAAGATATTTTTATAGCTGACCGTACTATGGGACCCACAACATCAACATAAGCCTTATTGAGTTTAGACGACCCGGTCGATTTATGTGAGATAGTCTTTGGTGATTTGGGTGGGCAAGTAAGTATATACATATTTGAAACCTCGATATTGTTCATCTTGTATTACTGCCGAAAATATGGTTTCAAAAACTTCGACTAAAGTTTTTAATGGCTGACTGTTTTATTTATGTAAGTATACAATCTAAACCGACGCCGCTGATCTATCTATAAACTTTGGAAGAAAATAAGTTTAAAATTCCATTAGTAATCCAGTCATTGCATTGACAGCTTTTTGTTGTAAGATTTTTATGTAAGTATATATGTTTTTTTTGTCGTTTAAAATGGGTGAGGGCCAGTTTCTACCTATTAACATTTGTTTCTAGGGAAAAAGAACATTTATCACCCGCGCCATGCATTTTGTAGATTTAACGGTTTTACGTGGTTAAGTTTTATTCGGTTTCGCTTTTAACAGATAGAAGACAAATATGTCATTATGTTCACAAACAAGAAAAATATTTTATCCGTAAATTTAAAAAATCGGCTCAGTTAAGTTTATTTTTTTTACTATTTACCTACTTCCGGAAGAAAATTATGTAGAATTTCTGCATATATTATCTACAAGGTGTTCTTGAGCATTTGCTTTAACTTCGTCATGTGGCTTGGTATAATTAAGGAAACAGACAGAATGGTATAGTTAATTTTATTAAATTCGTTACTTTTTTTTTCTCATACAAAATAATTACATGTTGCATCAACCGCTAATGTAAAACGGGCATTAGAATTGACTTTACTAAGTAAGTGACAACTATGACATATCAATGTCATGTCGAATACTCATACTCCGTTTACACACATGCAAATCCCATATGAGATCAAATTAAATTAGTAGTTATTTTCTAAATGGAGCTAATTAGAATACCGGTGTCTTTGATAAATTAAGTTAATTTAAGCTAAAGAATGCACCTTTGAATTTAAAGCAATTGCTCAAATACATGCTGTATAAATATCCCAGCCGAACGTAATTTGAGAAGATCAGGCTATTATAATTTAATGTAATGACTGTCAAAACCGTATCTTTCCTGGGTTATAGGTATTAACTATTGTTTAACGCACCGAGATAAACGAGAGCTATCCCTCACAAGCTCTCTAGCGCTAGCGGCCTCAAATAAAGACAGACATTGAAATATTTGCTGAATGGCGTTTAAACAAGCGTATCAGCGAAGAGAGAAGGACGAAACTGCTGCCCACTTATATAAATAGCAGCAGTTAAAATATTCATCGACATTTCGAAATAGATGACGGTGTGAACGCTATGACAAAAGAGTTGCTTCCACGTAGCGACACGAGAACGAGCGCTCGCCTCCACCCGCCTTATAAACCCAGGAAAAATCCGATTTTGACACACATTAAATTATAATAGCCTGATTTTTCAAATTACGTTCGAATGGGATATTTGTAGATGATATATGCAAAAATCCTACAAACTTTTCTTGCGAAAGTAGGTAAATAATAATAATAAAAACTAAACTAAGCCGATTTTTTTCAAATAGTTTTCTTATATATGAACATGCCGACATATTTGTCTTCTATCTGCCAAGCTGCAGTCTTTGGCCCATCGGCGGAAAGTTGCCAGTCCAGCAAGAGCTTCATGAGCTTATTCCACCGTTCCCATTCTACCATCGGACTTCTAGACGCACGGCCGGACTCCACCCTTACTTGGTAGACATTCCACTAATTCGCACGAAGCGCTTTGCTTCTTGTTTTCTTATGCGCTCTGCCAAGGAGTAAAATTCTCTGCCGGCGTCTATATTTCCGTGCACATATAACCCGACAGCCTTCAAATCAAGGGTTAACAGGCACCTTCTGGGCGAGCTCGCTCCATCGTAGGCCAAGTCTTTGCTTTCGGCTAGTCTGTGGCCAAGAGTAATCCCACTTGTAATAAAAAAAAAAGAGATAAACCGAAGAAAACTTATTCCATTAAAACCGTTAAATCTACAAAATGTACGGCGCGGGTGATAGATGTGTTATTTCGCTAGAAACAAATGTTAATAGGTAGAAACTGGTCCTGACCCAATTTAAACGGCTTAAAAAACATATACACATATAAATCTTACAACAAAAACGTTTGTAACATGTGTATACATATTTGTGACGAGTAGCATGTAACGATATTTTGTTGGATTTTGTTGCCTACTTAATACTAGACTCACTATATATCCGTTACGCAAAAAAATGAGCTGGTATCAATTATTTCGCAAACACTCAAAATTTCAATACAAGCTGTCAGTTCAATAACTGGATCGCATGCCACGGCTGCCAAGCCGCGTGAGGAGACTCTTATGCTGTGACTGTCACACTGGAATTAGATTCTAAACACTTATCATTATTTAATGATTTGACAACAGAAGATGATGACCAATACCGGCCTCCTAGCCTAGTTGGTAGTGACCCTGCCTACGAAGCAGGAGGTCCCGGGTTCGAATCCTGGTCGGGGCATTTATTTTATGGATACCCACAATACAAGCCTTATTGAGCTTACCGTGGGACTAGGTCGATATGTGTAAGATTGTCCCATAAAATATTTATTTATTTAATACCGATTGCGCCGGAATCAGAAAGAGACATAAAACAAAAGTTACCAAACATGAAAAAAAGATACCAACGAAAATTACGGAAGAAGAATGGGTGACAAAAGCAGAACGGGGCGAATTTAAGAACTTGACAAAAACGAATGAGTCGACCCAAGACATAACTTATCTTATAGTAGACTCGTGGAATTACAATATAGAACTAGAAGCGAGTACCAGGTGTATGTATAACTAAACTATACACCAGAATTTACCCGTGTTAATGAAGACTGGCCGCAGTACCTACCATAAATGTATTCCGATGTAATTCATTGTAACATTACATTATGCAAATAAGGTATCAAAATGAGTCTCCCTCTTCTTTCTCGCGTCTTCCACATATGTATGCCACGGCTCGGGGAGTCTGGGGTCTGCTTTGGCAAATAATTAAGTATAAAAAATAGATAGGATATTTGAAAAATATATATATTGGCAATAAATCTGAATTAAGATAAATAAAAACATAACATTTTCATTAATTAACTAAGGCAAAAGGGTATTTTTTTAGGATTCAGTACCAAAATGGTAAAAAAGAACTCTTATGGTGTGACTCTGTCTGTCTGTCTGTAACATCTTTAAATATCTCGAGAACTACTTGAGCTACCGATGTAAAATTTAGAATAGTTATAAGCAAAATTAACCCAGACACAATGAGAGAAGATTTATCATATATTTTAAAATATTTTCAATGAAAAATGCCCGATAAGCGTAGGCAATTTATTTTGATTTAAAAAAATTGTTTCCCCCTTTATCTCCGAAGTTTATGAAGGAAAATGTATAATTTTCTACACAAAATTAATATTATCATAAATATTACAGGATTTTTTTTATTTTTTATAATCCGTTTTTTTTTTATAAAAAAAAAACATTTCTGAACTAAATTTGTAATTTAAGCCACTTATATTGTTTTAGTTTTCCTTTAAATGTATATATATGATATATTAGTTCCATTATTTAACTTTATTTATAAGACAGTACTTTCTGTCTTATAAATAAAGTAAAAAAAATGGATTACGCGATAAAAAATATCACGGAAAAATAAACTCGCATACTAACTCCATGCCGTACAAACGTTTGACCCAATCTGTCGATACATGTGGCCGACATTTAATTTCTACCTCTAGATGTAGTTGCAACATAAAGTTTGTACGGAACCCTCGGTGCGCGAGTCTGAGTCGCACTAAGCCGGTTTTTTTTAAGTTAATTAACTATGTGATTTCTAAATAGTATCTGCATAATGAACGGTTATGTTATGTAGGTATAGGAAATTTAACTCCTTGGTATGGTTCCAATCCAAAATGCTGGAAGCATCAAAACACCATTTTTCCTTCCATCATATTTTGCTTGGAAATCTGTCGCCTAATTTATGTAGTAGGTACCTATATTGTTAAATTATCTAAATTTACGTATACCGCTGTTCTGTTTTCCATAAATGATGTCCACCTAGGTACTTTATAAAATTAGTCGTAATTATTTTTTTCTATGGTAACAATAATAATCCAGTTCACATAACAGCAACTGCATCCGTTTTCGGTCTACATGTGCATTACAGGTAGTTGCTGGTTTTTGTCAATTCATGCAAATGTATCCGAGTACAGTGCGACAGAAAAAGGTAGAAATTATGAAGTGGCAACATCGTAGTGTCGTCCTGTTTTCTTATATATATTGATTTAAAAGAGATTACACTACGATGTTCCCACTTTTTAATTTCTACCTTTTTCTGTCACACTGTAAGTAGCTAATTATTCAAAACTGTCCGCATGACCGAATTGACCGCGCTCTACCCTGTCACCGAAAAGAGATGAGATTTATAGGGTTCTGATTTACTGCTTACTGTATTTATATTGATTACAAAGGCAAGATTAGCGACTTGTGAAGCGGTAGTTTGGATAAGCGTGTACATTAGTACTGTCAGGTTATATTGCGTGCGATGATTGACGCGCCTGCGCTCGTGTCGTATGTCCGCTAATTCACCGCTCACGGCGTGCCCATTTACATTAATATGTTGTTTTTTTAATCTATATTTGTCATACATCCTTTTATCGCCGACTGTAATTTTCTTTAAACATTACTAATAAAATTAAATTCAATTTGGTTACACTGGTTACATTGTTTCGTTTACTTCCTGTGGCTATCCTAGGTCGCCCCGATATCGTGCCTAACACAAGTAAGTGCTTCTAAAATAGCTTTCATTACATGCTCACCTAACTAATTTCTGAAAACTAAACCCAAAATCTTAACTAATTCACGGACAAAACATTTTATATGAAAAAAGGTTTTTTGGCAGTCGTCAAAAGACACATTAAACTTTACAACAGAAGAGTAATTTAACTTTGCATAAATTTAATAAATTTAACAGGAGTAAATTCATTTATGCACACATTTTATGCTTCGTTAAAACGTACTCGAGGAGAAACTAATACTGCTAATGGGCCAGAGTCGACGAAGCTCCCCTTACTGTCCACCCCTCGCCTATTTCGTTAATGGTGGTAGGTCAGTTAGGTGTTAAGTGTTGTGGCCCAGCGGCAAGGCGTGCGACTTTCAATCCTAAGGTCGCGGGTTCAAATTCTGCCGGCTCGTACCAAACGAGTTTTTCGGAACTTATGTATGTACGCAATATCATTTGATATTGACCAATCGCTTTTCGGTGAAGGAAAACATCGTAAGGAAACCGGACTAATCCTAATAACGTCTAGTTTACCCTCAGGGTTGGAAGATGACATGGAAGTCGCTTTCGTAATGATTTCATGATAAGTTGCCAAAGTGGACCCTGGGCTCCCTGAGCCGTGGCATAAGCCGGAAAAAACGCTAGGAAGGAGGAAAGAAGTCGGTGTGGTAGATGTCACCTAACCAACCTAAACAAAACGCTAGGAAGGAGGAAAGAAGTCGGTGTGGTAGATGTCACCTAACCAACCTAAACAAAACGCTAGGAAGGAGGAAAGAAGTCGGTGTGGTAGATGTCACCTAACCAACCTAAACAAAACTCCTAAGTAATACGTTTACAAAAACGCTAGGAAGGAGGAAAGAAGTCGGTGTGGTAGATGTCACCTAACCAACCTAAACAAAACTCCTAAGTAATACGTTTACAAAAACGCTAGGAAGGAGGAAAGAAGTCGGTGTGGTAGATGTCACCTAACCAACTTAAACAAAACTCCTAAGTAATACGTTTACAAAAACGCTAGGAAGGAGGAAAGAAGTCGGTGTGGTAGATGTCACCTAACCAACCTAAACAAAACTCCTAAGTAATACGTTTACAAAAACGCTAGGAAGGAGGAAAGAAGTCGGGGTGGTAGATGTCACCTAACCAACCTAAACAAAACTCCTAAGTAATACGTTTACAAAAACGCTAGGAAGGAGGAAAGAAGTCGGTGTGGTAAATGTCACCTAACCAACCTAAACAAAACTCCTAATTAATACGTTTACAAAAACGCTAGGAAGGAGGAAAGAAGTCGGTGTGGTAGATGTCACCTAACCAACCTAAACAAAACTCCTAAGTAATACGTTTACAAAAACGCTAGGAAGGAGGAAAGAAGTCGGTGTGGTAGATGTCACCTAACCAACCTAAACAAAACTCCTAATACGTTTTTCAGTTGAACAATATGAGTATTGAAATATAATAATAACAATTTCGTGAATTTTATATTTAAGAGATAAATGACATACCGTGGTAGATACATACCGTGGTTTTCTTTCGTTAAATTCGACATGTTGTTTTGTACGAGGAATCGCATAGTGGTATTTTCTCCATACAAAAAGAACAGCAATGACGATAATACCACATTGTTACCTAAATCAAAGATTGAGTCCTACAAACCGGTTCCGATCCCTGCTTTGTATGTACAGTCACCTGCAATAGTATATGACGCTGTGAAGGCCGCAAAAATATGTGACACGCTCTTATGGCGGTACAAATAAGACTGTGTCACATATTTTTGCGGCCTTCACAGCGTCATATACTATTGCAGGTGACTGTACGTTAATAGGAGCTGCCTGATATATAGCTTTTTGTCGAATTCGAAAAAATACGTTTTTTTTCTATTTCATACAAAATAAATTAATATTACATTGTAAAAGGTCCTTACGCCAAGAGTAACGCGAAACTAAGTGTCAAGTCTGACAAAGCTGAAACAACAGATTTCAAAACACAGTTTAGTAGGAGATGGTTTAGTAACCTTTACACTGGTTTAGCTAATCAATTTATTTATTGAATATCTCAAAAACTGTAACCGTTAAGACTTAAGACATTAGTTTTGTTCAGAAACTAACTCGAGTTAACCTGAAGAATCTTCCCTTAAAGTTCACGGAAATATAAAACATAGGATAGGTATATAAAACATACATACTTATTTTAGCTTTTACAAAAAGTTTTTTAATAAAACCATACCAACAACATGAATTGTCAACCTCCTTAAAATTTGTTGCAAAGCTGAAGATTTCTATTTGTCTAAAAAAGGCTTCACGCAGCTTGCTAAAACCGCTATACCGATTATTATTTGGTTTGGTTTAAGGTGTTACACTTAGTCCAACCAAAACGGACCCTGTCTTTGGTTGCTGAAAATCGGCATGTGTGGTGTGGTTCAGCAGGCCGGGCCCGCAGCTGCCGCAGGCCAGAGCCACCGCATCCATCGCCTGTGTTGTGTCGCATCGCTCGCTTCGAACCCGCACGTGAACTGAATTTAGTTTGACCACTTAACCACGATACACTACACCATCCTATAGCTGATAGCCTAATAGCACACCACGTAACACGTAATCATATCCCATTATATTTTTTGTTCTTATAATTATTTTATTATTAATAACTTGATTACTTCATGACAGTATCTGACATTGATCTGACACATACGTAGTACCACAACGTCACTTTGACAATTCTTTCATATTGACACAGGACCCACGCATGAGTGCCGCCTGGTGAGCGACAATAAGGTAGCTCCCATAACTCCCATTACACGTGCTTCTGTCCTAAAATAGTAAATATCCTTATTTTAGACCGTGACTGTACCTGGAAATTGAACCACATTTTATGAAACATCATAAAATAGAACGCCCCCACGCTCATCGGAGTTAAATGCTTGTTTTACTGACCGGCTGCAGATAATACGAGTAATACGACGGACTGGTATTAGTAATTACTTCAAATGTAGTATTTTCTTATCGCTATCTAAGTTTAATTAATATAAATAAGCTATCGTAAGTAGTCTATCATATTTCCAGAAAATTATCCCAGCAATATAATTCCAGCAAAGATATGTTGCGGGTAACCCAACGCCATTTTCACGCAAGAAAAGCTAGTGAAAATAAATACAAAGTGAACCAAATTTAACATTTCTACGTCAGTCTTCGTGCCTTCAACGTGGTAAGATCACCATTGACGGTCGCTAATTGAGTTAGCGTCGCACGGCGTCACTTGGCAGCCACCGCGGACTGCGGAGCCGAGAGCCGAGCGCCGAGTGCCGAGCGCTGAACGCCGGGCGGCCCGCGTTGCCGTCGCATGTAGGTCACGAGTCACGACTGTGGCGGCGCGTTCCGTCGCTGTCGCGATACTTGTCTATCCATCAATTCCATCACTGGTATGGACTGTTTACATTGCCCTACCAATACAAAACAAAGATTAAACTTTTTTGTATTCCAGTATTGAGAGAAAGTACTAGTATAGCATGAATAATTATTCGTAGTTATATCTACCTACCTACCTGCCATAAATCTCACAATATTATTTGTCTGTGTCAAACATGAATGTATAGCCGTGGAGCCATAATTTTAAAATGCATACTTATTATAAAAACAGTCTGCTCTCTATACGGGGAAGCACTACTTATAAATAATGACAAAAGTAATGATAAGATAGGTATGGGGAGTCTAGCTGTAATCTGTTTCCCTGAACTCCTTATTAATTTCCACACTTGAAACTTTGCATACTTATTGAGTATGTGGGACTAGGTCGATTATTTTGTGCAAGATTGTCCCATAATATTTATTTATTTTAATAGGAGCACTATTATTATATAGACATACAAAGTACATACTCGTAGTTGTTAGTTGTTAAATAATTTTAAGCACCGGAAACAGATTTTCAGCGAGAACCGATTTTACAGGTTATTTTACAGGTTATTTTACAGGTCTTGAGCCCTGATCATTTTCCATGCAATAGTTTTTGCAGGTTTATGACGCATTTGCTAAATATTGTTGTGTTATAATCGTTTTATTTAGTGGATCACGTTAACTTATTTACGTAAAGTTTTTTTTAATGCTATAGGTGGCAAACGAGCAAACGAATCGCCTGATGGTAAGCGATTAACGTCGTCCATGGACACCCGCAACAACAGAGGTGTCGCAAGTGCGTTGCCGGCCTTTAAGGTGGGAGTACGCTCTTTTCATGAAGGTTTGAAGGTTATTTGTAGAATTATCGTGATTCACTGATTATTTTTGTGATTTAAGATTTCCATACAAAACATAATAGTACATTACTGCAGACGCCGGGAAAGAAGGGCTTAACGGGTGAGTATACACGAGCCGAGCGTTAGCGAGGCCGGGTAACCATACGAAGCCGTTAAAGCCCTTTTCACGGCAAGGCATGTATAGTGCTTTTCTCAAACATGCAATGAAATAAATAAAAAAAATCTCCAAAAATATGATAGTTTTATTTCTAGAAAAACTAAAAGTTGACTTGACGAATTATATCTAACACAAATATAGCTATTTAGTTCGTGGTGATTCCAACATGAATTTAGTCTATAACGATAAAACAGATGATCCATAAATATTTCATGATGTATAAATATGTCGCAATGTAAAATGTACCAAACACGAACAGCACTTGTTATTCTGTGACAATGAAATGTATAACCTCTTTACAAATTTTTGTAATTCCTACTTATCCTTAGATAGACAGACACAGTTCTCATTAAACAAGAAACCAATTTAGTCTAAACAGTTAGCGTAATATTAACTAAACACGCATGCATTTTGGGTAGCCATATGCCTTCCGACATCTCGTTTGTCATTTGCGCCATCAATTAATTTAGAGCCCATTCAATTTTACTTTCGCATTTCGCACTTAAATCTGGTGGGGCTCAATGATTAGTCATTTCTTCTTCAAAACTCGACGACAACATTATTATTATAAATAACAATGAACAATAAAACCATTGAAATAGAATAAAAGAATCAAAGTTATTTAACTTAACCTCCAAAATTATTAAAAAACTACATAGGCGTTTTTTCACACGCGGTTTGAGTAGACGCTTTTACGTTTAAATTTATTTTAATATTTGGAATGTACCTATATTTGTGTGAGTAAATTTTCAATAACGTGTTGTTACTTATGTTCATGTCGATGTCCATTTTATATAAATAAAACTTCAAATTATCATTACTTATTTTTATTTTTAATAGGCACTGTGGCAGAATGTTATCATGAAACAAAACGGCACGGTTTGAGTAGACACTTTTACCGCTAATGTTTAAATTTATGTGTTATTTGTTATGTTCATGTCCATATCGATTAATTATCGACTTAATATATTCGAATATATAATTTATTGTTTTTTTTAATAGGCGTACTGGCATAACTGGCAGAATGTCATCATGAACCATAGTAGTGAAACTGTTATAATGGCTAAAAACCATGTTGCTGTGTCAAACATTTATGTGGAATAAAATTAAAAAAATATTACTTCCCGGCCTAGGTCTTCAATTTTGTATGAAATTTCATTACGTGTCTCTTCAGTGGCCCCGCCTGAAACTTGGTACTTTGAAGCCTATTATAACGAACGTTATAACAACATTTCATTTCATGTTTGAGAAAAATAAATTATTTGAACAGTTGGTCTCTGTTATGATTGCTATTGTATTGTACCCATTATTTTAAAACGAACTGGTCTGAGAACTATATCAAATGGCGCAATAAAGAATG
This sequence comes from Lathronympha strigana, assembly GCA_949128165.1. NCBI lineage: Eukaryota > Metazoa > Arthropoda > Insecta > Lepidoptera > Tortricidae > Lathronympha > Lathronympha strigana. The sequence goes on along the minus strand of OX421901.1, from coordinate 25,521,714 downwards.
ACATTATTACTTATTGCTAATACTAAGTAGGTAGATAAACCAAGATTTTATAAAATGTCAGTTTTAAATATTGACTTGCCCCAACGCAACCTACATACTCCTACCATCCACGGAACAATTAGGTAATATCTATTTATTCGGTTTTTGTACTTATGTTTAACGAAAAGGTAGTCAGATGTACAGTCACCAGCATAAATATATGACGGTGAACAGCCGAGCATAAATATCTGACGCTCTATTGGGCGCATAAGTATCTGACGACACTACCTCGGTAAAAATATTTGATGATTTGTGGCCGGCAAAAATATCGTTGCTCCGTATCCGCATAAATATCGGATCGAGGCGCTTATAAACATGTGATTACTTATAAAAATCAAAATTATGTGATCACTCTCATCGGCAGAAATATCTATCCACTGCAAAAGCAAAAATATCGGATTACTGATGGATCGCCTATATATCTAACAATATATTCAAAACTGTGAAATCAATCAGCAAGGACAAACTATATCTGTATGGCATTAAGATGGCCGTAAATTGTATGAAGCAATTTGACAATTCACGAAAAGAGTACAGACTTGTCATTTGCTTGTCACTGGATATGTCTGTCTCACATTTTTCCATTTGCAATTTTAAATAGTAACATAACTGAAATTCAGGCATCAGAAGACTTTTCCTATGAGATGTGAGTAGTGAAGTAACAGTGATCAACCTCCTTTTTCCAAAGGAAAAATTCAACATTCATCATATTATTATGTCACTATTCAGAAAATCGCACTAAAAAAAAAATATAGCATCAAGCAGGGATTGTAAATAATATTTAATATAAGTATTATAATAACTTATAATGAAACGCCATTGTCAGGGCGACATATCGACTGGACGACCACACAAAACATAGAATCGTGCCAATACATGACTACTAAATTACTATGATGTATTTAGTTTGGCTGCTTGGACGAATTGCATCAAAAGAGAACAGCAAAACTGTTGACAATCTACGGAATCGGAGAAATAACAAACATTATATATACATCTCTTTTTGTCATTTCCTTTATTTAGTAAGAAAGTGAAAGAAGGGTGCATGTAGTCATTCACCCTGCTATGATGTTCTTAGTTTTGATGGAGGGCTTGGTTGGACACGCACGCCTGGTCTACTACCAAGAAAGTCGATCAAATAATAATTTTTAAGAAAAAAAACCGACTTCATTTGGTTCCCGGTAAAAGTGAAATTTTGAATTTGTTTGAGTTAGCCAGTTTACTTCACAAATATCCAATACACCGCACGTGGACGATTGAAAATTGAGGAGCTTTCTTAATGTCCCAGGGCTTCCATCAATTCATGTGAAGTATAATCAAACGGAACTCCCTTGAGACCTTTAAAAGAAACAAAATAAATTATCTAGCAGTTTCATTACGCCATTCCTGATTATCAACATCAGGTCCACTCCAGCAAAATGATGGCCACAGTAAGAAAATGCCTAAGCTAATTATGAACACCCTCTAATCACAATGAACGTGCCGTTCAAATTTGAGGAGTTCTCTGAATTCTTCTAGAACTCCAACATCAGAATATTAACCAAATCAAAAAGATGAATGTCACAACTAGGATAATAAGTAGAGCTAGGTTTATTGACCAGTTCCACTTTGCCATCTCTGGTCTTCATCATTAGGTCCACTTCATCAAAATGTTGGCTCCCCCAAAACAATGTTTTAGTTACTTAAGGAAACCCTCAAATCAGAATTTAATGCATGTGCCGTTAAAATTTGAGGAGTTCTCTCAATCCCTCATGAAGTCCATCATCAAAATAGAACTATAATCAAATAGGACTATCTTGAAGGTATTTCTTTACAAAGAAAAGATGAATGTCTCAAATCGGATGATAGAGCTGGGGATTACCAAGCAGTTCCACTTTGACATCCCTGGTCTTCATTATCAGATCCACTCCACCAAATTGATGATTTTCGTAAAGAAATGCTCGAGTTTCTTAAGAAATCACCCAAATCAGCATGCATGTGCCTTTCAAATTTAAGGAGTCCCCTCAGTTCCTCATGGATCCCATCATCAGAAATTGATTTTGAAAAAAACGGGACAAACCTGAAACCATCTATTTTCAGACAAAAAATATTTTTTTAAATCGGATGATAGTCCTGGGAATTACCAAGCAGTTCCACTTTGCCATCCCTGGTCTTCATTATCAGATCCACTCCACCAAATTGATGATTTTCGTAAAGAAATGCTCGAGTTTCTTAAGAAATCACCCAAATCAGCATGCATGTGCCTTTCAAATTTGAAGAGTTCCCTCAATTCCTCATGGATCCCATCATCAGAAATGGATTTTGAAAAAAACGGAACCAACCTGGAACCATCTACTTTAAGAAACCAAAAAAAAATTCAAATCGGTGCAGTAATGACGGAGTTCTGAGGTAACATCCATAAAAATAAAAAAATCTGACGAATTGAGAACCTCCTCCTTTACAAATATTGAAGTCGGTTGAAAAAATGTAGTTATCTCCCTTTCTATTGCACTTATACTTATACCTATTCGAGCGAAAAAGATGCAGATCGAAAATCTAATTTTCGATGTTTGCGGTAGGCTCTCGCATCTCTCAGAGCAACTTCATTATTCTTATATTTCAGCAATTTTAAACGTCGATTTGATGACAGAATAAAACGTGAGACAGACATATGCAATGACAAGTCTGCACTCTTTTCGTGAATTGTCAAATCACTACCTACAATTTACGGCTTTATGCCAACCAGATATGGTTTTCTTTTGCAGATTCAAAAAATATTTTTAAATATCGTGTCAGATATATAGGCGACCCATCAGTCAGCCGATGTTTTTGCTTTTACAGGGGATAGATATTTCTGCCGATGAGAGTGATCACATAATTTTGATTTTTATAAGTAATCACATATTTTTGCGGATACGGAGTAACGATGTTTTTGCCGGCCACAAAGCATCACATATTTTTTACGAGGTAGTGTCGTCAGATACTTATGCGCCCAACAGAGCGTCAGATATTTTTGCACGGCTGTTCACCGTCATATATTTATGCTGGTGACTGTACCTACCTACATAGTATCATTATGCTATATAATAGCAGACTTTATTTCCATGGATACGTTCAGACGACGTCAAGGCATGCATGCAGATTACTGTATATCCACGAGCTCAATGCAAAGTTGGATTAAACTTACGCCACTCGATAAATTGTGTTACAGCTGCAATCGGTTATTTTAAAGCTGCGAGGCGCACAAAAATCCTGTATACATACCCGAAAATTCCATGCGTATGAGTGAGTAAAATAACAATTGAGTTTGCATTACCATGGCGCTATCGAGCCGCTATCTTACGAAATCATGACATGTCTTAAACTTATCTACTTCCCCGCTACTTAAGCAAACATCAAAGTACTTACACGTCCTCGTTGTCGAGAAATGCTGGCGGTGGTAATGTGTGATTTTAATCGTTACAAGTAGGAATAGGAATCTGTCTAAATCATTACGAAAAGAAAAATAAGTAGCTACCTTTTTCAATTCAAACTCAACTCACTTCTTATTATTTGTCATGCGTAAACACACTTTTAATTCCCTTTTATCCCCTTTGTGGAAGCATGACGATGAACACTGAAATTTATTTTCTGGTTTTACCATTACAGGAGACCTATTCGAACGTGCTAAGTTGACATTTGACATATCCACTTCATATTCCCTATAAGTCATTATTATGTCATATTGATCATTTCCACGGAAGTTTGCATCTAAATGTCACTTAACATGTTCGAAATGTTCGAATAGGTCGCCAGTAGTTAATAGACTAACTTTTAATAATTAACCTATTCACCAAGTTTCAAGTCTCTAGATTAATTTATTACACCGTTCTTAAACAAACTTTCAACCCTCTTTTAAACCTTTTAAAAGTATAATTCTTCAAAATGGCTTCTTATTACTTGTACACTTTCGTAGTACTGTACGATAGTTTCGGTTGTCCGTTGATTACTATTGATTATAGTTGCCGATTTCTAAGTCTGAACTTTTGACACATCGAAATACCCGTAGAACGTAAACGCGCAAGACACTTTGAAATTATAAACAAAATCCCATAAAGATATTACAGCTAGTCATGTACATAAACACAATATTTCACTTTTCATAAACATAATGTGATGAATGTTACATTTTTTCATACATTAGTTATTGAATATTTTACGATAACAATTTAGCACGCCTCCAGTTACGGTATACGTCGTTTTTTTTTTTAATTTAGTGTTGTGACCATGTCTGCTGTTCCAATTCATACAACTGTCTGTTAATCGATAAAAATCGATCTTGTTATCAATAGGCAATACAGTAAAAAATCAAAACAAAACGATTTAAACGAAAATAAAACTAAGTACGATGTGGAAAAAAATGTTATTTAAAATAAGACAAATTAACTATGAAGGTTTTTATCTTACATTGTAAGAATTCAACAATATTGATTTCGAAACGAAACTAAGATGACTTTGGAAAAAATCGTATGACAAATGCGCAGTTTGTCGAAGTTTCTCGGTCTTATTAAATACCAACAAATCCGTAGTAGTAAAATCGAATCAAACAATTCATCGCTAAAATCAATAATCGCTGAATTTGACAAACGATTTGTCTTAGCCTCATCACTAAGTACGTCAATACTCAAGTGTCAAAAGTTCAGACTTAGAAATCGGCAACTATAGTCAGTAAGTCATGACACACGCTTTTATATTATGTATAGGTATAGATAATAATGGTTCTAAATGGTTGAACTAGCAAACTGCCAACAGCAAAAATGAGATCAAGGAGGCAACATTTTTGACCTAACAAGTATTTAGATAGTCGTGAATCGTGATGTATTCTAATAGCCCGAACACGTACTTGCATAAATGCTAACGGCGATTTCCTTGACCAGATCAACGCCACGGTTTCAGCTATCCGCAATAAGTTACCAAGTACTCCCGACTTATTTTAGAACATAATTCGGAGCGTCAAAATTACCGGGGGCAGATATACCTAAGTACTATTCAATTATACGGTAGTAGCCTACGGAAGTACCGAGGCGTGAAATGTCAATAGTGCAGTTGAATAAAATATTGACGGGTGGCAGTGCATTGTACATTCATCCCGGCGAGTTAGTCGCATGAGAGATTTATCGACGAGCTAACTAGCGTTGAAACGGTGCCAGGCCGGCCCCTCCCCGTGTCTATCGATGTCGCACTCTTCGTATGCGGCGGAAGACAAACATCTACCACCGGCCCTTCACCATCATTTCAAAAAAGCTACACACATTCATTCAATAAACAATGTGGCACCTACAACACAATTATAAGAAGGATCTTCGCTTGTTTTTAAACTAGACAAGGTTAAATAGTCAAGGTACCCAACAAGTCATAATAAATAAATTAAATTAAATTCCTTAACAAATTCTAGTCAACAATGCTACAAAATGACAAAGAACATAAATATATAAGGTATAATATTTGAATTGTTTCACTCTTTTATTTAAATTACTCAACAAATTTTAGTCAACAATGCTACAAAATGACGAAGAAAAATGATATAAGGTAAGCAGCCATTTGTTTAAGGAAAAATACTTATAAGTAGTAAACATGAGTAAGTTAGAGTGGAAAGTACGTGTTATGATTCATTCATGAACCATACACAACACAGTCATTTATATTTAAGAATATAATAGGTGGCGGTTTATACTTGATATTCAATATCGTAGGTACCTACTTAAACTTACATAAATATCTAAAATGAAGTGAAAAGAGTTCACAATTCAAGGCCAGTCTTTGCTTGCGTTTGATAGAGGGTCATTGTGGGAACCTACATTCCCGGTGCGGCAATCATCTGAATGGGGACCACTAGGTCACTTGAGTTGACAGCGACACCACGACCTTGCTGTCATTACTTGATTAACGTCTGTGTAGTTGGTAGTTAATGATTAAGAAATAGTATATTTATTACGTTAGATAAGGGCCTGAGCTCCTAGGACACATAAGTGCAAATGTTGAAAATTGAAACTATTGTAAGGTTGTACGACAACGCTGAAAGGATTTGCTGCCTCAGCTTCAGAATGTCCAGGGGAACTCAAAAGGCATTCATAGACATCGTAGGCTGCGTAACGACCCTGCGCGGATAATAAAGGAAAATAGGACACGAGATGTCCGTTGGATTGGATTACAGCTCTTGTATATGACATTGCTGGATTGATTTTTGGTTGGTGTAACGTTAATCGGAATGAACGATTATACATTAATCGAAGTATTTATTTTCCAATTAAACTTTCTATAACGTTCAATCAATTTAAATACACACATATTGCTATTGCTCAAAAATGCGAACAGAAACCGTAAGAAATGTTTAGCATTACTACGTATACTACCAATATTACTATGACAGCAGCAGGACCCCTAGCGAGCCGAACCAGTACTGTCATAATGTCATTAATTTTAGTACCGTAATGAGTGTCAATCAACACAATTTAAGTCGGTATATTATATATTTTAGAATCCTTACCCTTGCACAACATAGACTGTTGTCGATACATACTTTTTTATAATATAAAGTATTGAAGCAGTTGGAGCAGCTGGATAAGGATTACGAGTATACTCACTTACATATACAGTAGGTATACAGTGATTAAAGTGATTGATAAACTAAGGAGTTTTGAATTAAGCGGATAGGAGAAATATGGTAATGTTAACGCTCTAATTCGTTTCAATTGCGCGATGTGATTAGCGGAAGTCCTTCAGGACACGGTCATTAGTCGACCGCTCCGGCACGTGCTGGCGCGAGCTGGATCCGGCGCCAATTTAGACAGTAGACGCGGAGAGCGGAGATCAAGTAATAGGAACATGCATAGGGAACATGTGTGCTTACACTGCTTGCCATGAGTTGTATTGTATATGGCCGTATTCGATAGCGACTGCGGCGTTCGGGTATATCTCCGTCTCGCTCCTGCCAGAGTAATGGTTGGAGAGAGACGGACGTACTTTCGAGCGCCGCAGTCGCTATCGAATACAGTTGCGTGTAATTCATGGTAACATTGTGCTTATATACCATGAGTTGCATTCGATTGCGACTGCGGCATTCGACAGTATGTCCGTCTCGCTCCTGCCAGAGTAGTGGTAGGAGTGAGACGGACATACTTTCGAATGCCGCAGTTGCAATCGAATGCAACTCATGGTACGCACAAAGCACAATGTTCGAGTCGAGTTAACTCCGGAACGCAGTAGCTCCAGATTAGATACGGACGTGACATTTTATTCCTCCGTGGCCGCGTGGTGTTCCAACTGTTCCAAGTTTTCTATTCTAGTGTAGGTATCTTGAACTCTTATTGGCAAAATTGACTGCATAGGTATCTTTAAGTTTTAAATACACCATTAGAAAATGAAAGTATGTAGGTGTAAGTAGTTAGGTTAAGCCCAGATGTATGTGATTTATGAATCAATTCATTCATGTATTGCCCTATGCAGTTTTGAACCCGATAGTACATCAAATAACATCAATTAATAGAAAGTACGTCAAATTTGCAGCTCATGAATTTTTGGTCTTCTTCTTTTAAAAATAAGGGTTTCTGTCATGCATGATACCAAGTGCGAGTCGGACTCGCGCACTGAGGGTTTCGTAGATAAGTACTTGTAGTCGCAACTGCCTCTTGAATTAGAAATTTGACGTAAGCCCCATTTATTGACATAAGTACGTTCGGGCAATCCGTCAGATCTTCAAAGTGGGCGTGTCCGCCGGGCATCCGCCAGACAAATGTCCCATACATTAATTGGCAGATCCGGCGGATATGCTCGAACGTGTATGACCGGCAATAGAGGTAATAGTGCGGAAATTTTGCAATATAGGTAATATTCATACATTTATTTATAATACACGTATTTTATTGACATTTTTTACATTAAGAAGTTTGTACTCTGTAGGGGAAAGTGGGTAGGATTCGTACACCGGGAGGCTTCGTGCAGTGGGCATATCTCGGCTACCCTACATGCTGAAGAGTTGATATTTGTATACAAGATGGGCACTTTTACGTATAGGCTACCCTCCAAAATTTATTGTAGTGCGGTGGCAGCCTGTGCCAGAAAGAGTCAATATGGTGTTTTGGCAACTGTAAAGTAATTTTTTGTCTTGTATGAATCCATCTGTCTTTAATAAGTATTGATAGGATTGGAAAAAATACTTTAGTCTTGTGTGTAAATACACGCTTAACGTTCTTATGTAAATAATAGTTTTGGGATTAACTTGATGGATATTTTTTTTATTTTGGTTTTTTTGCGTTCAAGTCGATTGGGGTGCCTTCGTACACTCAGATTGTACGAGTATGAGATCTTTTACTGTACGAATGCACCCCATGGAACTAAAATCAAGAATATAATCATTAAATCATTATACAGTTATTATCAGTAAGATATACCTGAAAAGTGATTATAACGGGTACCTACAAGAACTCATAAAATAATGAATTCCGGGTCGAAACGAATGGTGTACGAAGCCTCCCTACGTGTGGGGTAGATTCGTACAATTCCCGCTTTTTAGAAAAATCGTATTAACTTGGCTAGTTTGCTTTGGATCAAATCAGAAATATACCGTTATTATTGACAGATAACTGCATGTGTCTACTCTATACGAAGGCTAAGGGGTATTCTCTACATAAATATATATTATATCTTGTATCTCGCGGTAACTGCCTTTTTAGGGTTCCGTACCAATATGGTAAAAAAGGAATCTTTATGGCGCCGTTCTGTCTATCCGTCTGTCTGTCTGACACATCGTTAAATAACTCGTGAACTAGGTAGGTACTTAAACTTTCGATGTGTAATTTGGAATAGTAGCAAAGAAGGCTAACCCAGACGCAAAGAAAGTAAAGTTATTAAACATTCTTATATTTTTATGGTGTATGAAAAATGGCTGGTAGGATGAGAGGCAACAATTAAATGTTTAGTCACTTGATCATTGGGGTCGTTCTCTGAAAGGGCTTGATTTGTATTCTAAAAATAAAAATAATTTATTTATGAAATCAATTGGAAAAAATTACTTTTCCCCTCTCGTCTCCGAAGTTTACGAAGGACAAAATATGAAATTTTATATATTATTGCATGTTTATGGATAAATACGATAAATTAACCATCATACGGAACCCTCGGTGCCCGAGTCTCTCAATTAACCAGCTTTTTTAATGATGAATGATGAATTTTTTCACGACAATCTTATCGATAACAGTTATTAGGTAAATTTTTTGTTTTGTGCTGCACTATGGCTGCACTAGTCTTGCCAGGAAAAGTTGTATGTATGTATAGATGTAACAAAGGGTTCAGCTTTCACACTGGCAAAAGGGTGTTTGTTATCTTAATATGTCTCCGCAGCCGGCCACCGGACACCGCGAGCTTGCGCGGCGCTGTGGCTACGAGCCATGTAGGTACAGTCAAGTGCTAAAATATCTATCGACATAATCCTACTAAAATTATAAACGCGAAATTTGTAAAGATGTTTGTTACTCTTTCACGTAAAAACTACTGAATGGATTTTAATGAAACTTTACAATCATAGCTTAATTATACATCAGAATAACACATAGGCGACCATTTATTGCGCAGACGAAGTCGCGGGCACCAACTATTCGTTTCATAAATATGGTACTACGCTCTTATTCCACCGGAATACCCATATTTTTACACTAGTGTGTTGAGGTCTATCCATTAACTGATATGTGTTATTAAACTTAGAGGGAAACTTATTTGTAGAGCCATAAAAGCGCTGTTAGTTATTTTGCGGCCTTTATAGCGAAATACACTATTGCAGGTGACTGTACTTACATACCCGTCCTACAGTTACCAGTAAGTATGTGTAAGTGCGTGTGCCTCATTATCAACTCACCCGAAAACAGTCGCGTATTATTAAACAGAATTATTTTTAATAATTGCATAGGTACTATAACTCTAGCCGTAGTGAGTAGCTGTAGCCATGACTCGTTTAAATAGCCTAACCTCAAACCGTTTACTTATTTATATTCTTGTAGAATAGGCAATAAAACAGAAAAAAACGGAAGCCTTCATAATCAGTACGGTAATAAACGATACAATCAAGCGATTATTAGCGCCATCATTAGCGCGACGGGCATACCCCGAACGCCGCAGTCGCTATCAAATACAGGTGTGCAACTCGTGAAAAGCACACAGGGCATGTAGGTAGGTAATCCAATCTTGCAAGTTTATTTTTATGCAATTATCGGTTTTCGGTTTAACTGCATTGTTTACATATCATCCGTAGCATCAAGCGACAATAACGAAATGCACTTAGAAGTACCTACCTCCTGTACACAGTAGGTACTTACACTGTTTGAAATAAAAGGTTGTAATAGAACTACAAAAAAATATTGCAACAGCTTAAACTTTAATAATAACTTAACAGCAATAAAAATCAATTAAGTATTTCTATTTTTACCAGCAATTGAATCGTGACAGTTGGAATATTGAGATTGGGTTTCGTTTGGCAAATTGTGAATTACTATTTATTTTCGTTGGGCTTCGGGGAAACGGGAACTTCAATTTCCGTTTCTGCACTGTGTAAAACACTGATTTATAATGTTAAATGAGGTTTTTCACTTAACTGTAAAGGTAATAAAACATCACTACCTTTGTATATATCATCTTTCCAGTTATATTTACGATACTTCGATAATAAGATTTACGTAAAAAATAAAACAACTGTACCTACTTACAAGGCTTTATATATACAATTCTCATTTAAGTTATTAGCTTCATCACGTGACCTCTTTTTACTGAAATAAACTTACCCTCTATACCTACATTAATTATGTATAAAATAAAGCAAGCTCCATCAAGATACCTACATAAAAGCTTTATAATGCTGATGTTTATATTGCGTGGCAAAATTGTCATTACCATTACAAAATTAAGTAGATATTTACAAGTGCTGAAAGACAGTTTGAGTAGTTTTTATAATAGATATTTATATCTACTTGTACACTCGTACGTCGTCAAGGGATAACGACCCTAGAACAGCGCTATATCATGTTTATTTACGTCGCATTTCTCCCAAGTTGTTTCTTAATTAGTTTCCGTACGCAGTTCGTTGATATCGCTAGTGATGAAGTTTTGGGTGAAGATGACGGTACGTTACTGAATAATAACATCCCACCAAAAATATAAATATGAAAATGGAAGCCAAACTCCGCCGACAAAAGATCTGATATCAAAATGGGTGCAAAGCTCTGTAGAAGTTAAAGATTGTGAAGTAAAAGATTTGACTTGGCTAGTTTTTAGTTTTTTGGATAGTTTTTGTTTTCGATGTATAATAAAAACAGTTATAAAGTCGAAACCTTTAATTTCATACTCGCGGCGGGCGTTATGACATGCCACCCGTTTATTTATTTTTTTACAAAAAAAACTTAACTGTTAACTAAACTATTTTTATCTCCTATTCATAAGCTATTCAAGATAACTAAAATGTCGCGGTACGAACATTATAAATACCACCGTCCTTCTGTTTTGGCTTTTTAGGGCCAATACCTTCGTCTTCTTATCTGAACGTTTCAACCGTTTTAAAAAGTTTGAATGAATGCATCAAATAAATGAATTAACGTCTAGTCTATCCCTATGAATTTTCGCTATCTCAATCCCTATCTCAATAACCAATTAAGCTAAATTTATGAAATTTGGGGATCTTGTTAGTCTCGGGTTCTAAATGTATGGGTAAAATTTCGTGTTTATATTCTGTAGATTTTGAATAACAAAAGGATCAAAAGTGCCTCCCGATGGTTCGTGTAAATATACACACTGCAGCTGCGTCGCCTGAACTTGGCTGGAAACGCTGCCGCGATCTATTACGATATTTTTTGTATAGCTTAATAACTAATAATTGATAGATTTTTATTGAATATTGATTTAAAATGGCCGGAGTGTTTAGGGTTGTGTAGCCTTTTCTCCCGTCGGCGACGGATCCTAAAGAGTCTCTCGGGAGTCATGCATAATGCTGACGCATCTGGCAGCTCCCATGGTTAAGCCTCATTTCTCTGGTCTCGCTTACTCTACACGTTCTAATACCCTTAACAGATACCACCCTTTATTTGATCGTAAACCGAATTTTACCCGCCTACGGCTAAGAGAAAAGATAGAGTTGTGATTTTAACAACAATGCAAGTCTATGTAGTATACTAGTATATTATTGTACGCTAGCGATTACAATCATGGTTATCTAACGCACAGGGTAGGCGCACACGCACAGTTCCAGTGTGCTTACCATAAGCCGTACTATCGCATTCAAAATTGCATGGGCAATTTTTGAATGAATTCATGCCCAAATTGGCCAAGCATTTATGAACGGGTGAGTACATGTACATAGAGTCTATCTATTCTAACTTTCTTAGATATTGGTAGCACAAACTGTGAAAGTCTTAAGTAACGACATAATTACTTACATAGAAGTTTGTGAGGTTTAAAATAACACTTTCAAGTTTGACAGTTCATTTACTTGAATGTGTAAAGAATGTTCCAACAACAATCATAAACAGTACAGTCGCCATCAGATACTTACTTATATCGTAGCGGGCGAGATCCTCAAATACTCAGAAGAGCAGGGTTAAATTTCAATAAATTCTTTACCGCAGATCGGCCAGTAACATCTAAGTTTCAAGTCACTGCAGTCATTTGTATATGAAAGATTACATTTGTCTCATTCTTTTCGTTTCCATTCATAAAACGTTTTGAATACTGTGCGCCAGGGTCAGTATAAAATGAACCCCATGCCTAAGAACTCTCCATGAAGCTGAATGTCAAGCGTTCTGGTTGGCATGTAATTAAACTAATTACCCCTCACACGATTGCTATTTTTTAATGAGAATGACTTATATTGTCAAGTTAAATAAGAGTGACACTTGTAACTACAGTTACCATTACCACAATCATGTGAGTCGATAAGTAGACGGTAGGCAGCTTCGAATTGCCACCCTGAATCGACAATAAAGGAAATTAGAACTTTAAACTTTGACAATCCACGAGAAGAGTACTGTTACGGCAAACGATGTCTTTTCAAAAGTCCTGTCATCCGCTGCGTTAGAAAATGGGCATTGAGAACGCCGCCGCGAATGCCAGCTATTCGCAATGCTTAGTTTTTAAGTAGCCCGCTACGATATATCTGATGGCGACTGTACTAAGTTCTTAGAATCGTCGTGATGACTGTACAAGGAACAGCTAGCAATCAAAAGTTTGTACTTTTTGCAAAGTTTGCTTACTTAATGAATAGCTCCCATAATATAGCATTTAACGACATTTGTTCCATGCGGATTTCTGATAAGGCATCCAAGCAGTGGCGAATTAAGGGGCTGACAACAGCAAAGTCATCGCACATTGCTATCTATTTGTATCGGAGTAAACGAGATCGCTAGCCCAGGCATGTGTGATTAGTACATTTCAGACTCGTGGTTTGAAATTTACTGCAGATATTTATCTATAGTCGTTAGCGTCTACGTGAACGCACTGTCAGTGCATCTTGCTTGCTAAATACTTGAAAACCGCATAAACACATGTAAAACAGAATAGCTACAAAGTAAAAACCTATTCCTGTTAAGTAATTAGTGCCGTTTAAAGTAATTAGTGGATGGCTGTCGACAGGCCACGTGTGAGTGCCATGGCGAGCGCGAAGCAAAGGATCACGTTACACACGCTGGTTGGCGACCAAACGTACTATTATTTAATTTTATTCTGTGACCAAACACTATACGTATGCGGCTAAAGCGACCGTTGACTAAATAACGAGTGTTTTGAATAGATAAAATGGGTGAAATTTCAAAATGAAGAGGAAATTTAGAACCTCTGTTAGTTTGAGATATTACGTCTTGTTTCCATTCACGTTACCTCTTACAAACTAGATATATTTACAAATTTCTTAACGCTTCATAAAACAATACAGCTAGAACTAAATTGTATAAAAGAACAACTGGATTCTAAAGATCATCCGTCCAAATTTTGAAAATGGTCGTATCGAGTAGATACCTACTGCATTTGATTATCGGGTGCTGCAGACAGGCCGCCGCCGCCCGGCGCGGCTACCGCCGAACCGACGCCGACGCGGGACATCGATCCATTACTAACAAGATAATAATCTGGGAACCTATTAACCTACCGCTGCCTATTTTGTACTAGATTAAAGAAATCTGGCCAAAGCAAGTTGATGTAAACGTTTTGGGAATAAGGTATCTGAGAGACTTGCGACCAACACATACTCGTACTGGGTTTCTATTAGGGATGTTACGGAGGTGGTTTTATCGGAACCGAAGCCGAAACCGGAGGTTTTAAATTTGTTTTAACGAAACCGAAAGCGAATCCGAAACCGAACCCAAAAGCGAACCCGAAAGCGAAACCGAACCCGAAACCGGAGCCGGAGGTGAAGGTGGAACTTAGCACAACGCGAGTGAGTCTGTCGAGTAGCCTGGTCTGGAAAAACGATGGTAATTACTATCGGATTGCCTTTTCGCGATTGAATCACTACTTTAATGGCATAAGCGCAAAATTAATATATATTTTGAGAGACAGTTCATGAAAATATCCGAAACCCCTCTTAAATCCGTCGCTACCGGCTGCCATGATATCCCTAAACCAAAGGAATATACAATATAAATTACGAACATTTATAATTGTTGGTCTATTGTTTCTGTAATTCAAAAGAACAATTTTGTTTTAACAACTTAAAACTGTATTCAAAAATATAACTACCTAAATATTTACAGTAAGTTACGAGCTAACTTAAATCTAATAAAAATCTATAGTAGCCCTTGATGCATTGTAGCTAATAGGATGCTGGCGGCATTTCCTCGTTGTATCGCAATTTGACTATATTAATTTTTATGATGTTTAAATATTTCAGGACCGTAAAGCTGTCGTTTTACGATCCTGAAATGTTTTTTGTTAAGGCGTGGTGTATACATATTACCTCCATGTATGAACATGAGGTCATTAAATCAGATGTGACAGAGGTGGCCGCTGGATGGACGGGCGCCAAATCGCATGCAATAACGGGCTAGTGCTATGGCCAATAAAATAAAGCATGGTGCACTTTCAAACAGTCACAGATTCTTTAAAATATAGGTAAAATAAAATAAAAAACTTCGGATTTAAGTATATGAAGGTTCAAATTATCGTTGGCCAACAATTATGCTTCCAATCTTCAAAAGCAATTATTTGGCAAACGTAAGACCAACAATAATGGATTATCAACATACACCACGGGTACGCAGAACACGTCCCGACACAAATGTGTTTGAATTCCGTGTAAGCACTACACCTACACTACCACTGAGCCGTTAATGCATATAATTGTGCGGATTTCGTGGAGTATATTGTTTCAAGTTACTGTTTATATAATAATACATTTTGAATAACTACAAGTTGAAGGAACATACAATAGATACCTACATGTACACTTGTACAGTCGCCAACCGGGATTGTTGAGCCACTTGTAACTTGGTCGTATAATGCTAAATCGGTTTTTATCGGTATTTCTTAAAGGTAGTCACGAATAGTTACACCACTATGTTTATTTTATTTTTATTTTTTATTTATTTAACCATTATTGCACAAAAGAAAACCTTAACGTACAAAAGGCGGACTTAATGCCAGAAGGCATTCTCTACCAGTCAACCTTAAGGCAAAACAGAAAAATTTGTGGGCGGTGCTACTAATAGTCAAAACTGAAATAGTAAGAACAAGTCAATCTATAAATATTAATTACATATACAGTAAATACATTATATAAACATAAATACATTTAGGTATATATAGATACATAAATACATACATACATAGGTATATATAGATAAATACGATATTCATCGAAAATAAACTCTAAACTTTCAATCTGCTAGCAATAAGAGCACGGACAGACCTTTTAAAGGCACATTTGCTAGGTGATTCCTTGACATTAAGGAGAAGGGTGTTCCACAGGCGTGCCACTGTAACAGAGAAGGAGTTTGACATAAAACCAGTGTGGTGGACAGGGATGGAAAGGGACAAATTTCCAGAAGAACGAAGTTGACGATCACGAGACACGCCGTAATAATGAAATAAAGACTTGAGGTATGTGGGAGAATGCGGGTCATTGAGAATAGAAAAGAGCGTACAAAGCATGCGAATATTACGTCGCTGACGAATAGGAAGCCAGCCAAGCTGAGAACGGAGGGAAGACACATGATCATATTTCCGAAGACAGAAGATGAAACGGATACAGTTGTTAAGAAGGCGATCCAGCTTATCCAGAAGTTCCTCGTTCAAGTCCGGATAACACACATCATCATCATCATTTATCTATTGGAGGAACAGAAATATATTTATAACTTTGTCGTTCCATGTTTGATATAAATGACTTGTTGTTTAATTTAAAATGTACGGATTGCCTAATCTGCCATTGCTACTTATCCGCTAGGCTTAAGGGAAGAACCACGAAAACTGAAAACCGCAATTTTTTAGCAGTTGTCTTTGTTTCTTTAATTACATCCTAGTTGGCGTGAAAGTAAAACATGCTCGAAAATTTCAAAGCCCAAAGATTGTAACTTTCAATAATAGGTACCTAATTCTATTACTAGTCATCTTATATTTGTATGTAACACATTCCAACCAAACACAAAATAATAATTTAATCTTTAATTCGTTTGAATCAAGAACAATCTTAACCTATGCAATTTATTTTAGATAGTAACAAATGATACGGGAATAACATATCTTCCAAATGTTCTTGAGTAAAGTTTTGCAAAGGTCATTTTGTTCATTTGTTCGGACATTTGACCCACGGCGTACACAAACGAAATAGAGCTAGATGTGTAGATAAATGTATCCGCAACTCAGTGGTATAGGTCGCATTCTTGCAGGGCATGGGAGACTTGAGGAATATGTGTTTGTTTTTAGTTAATTTATTGCGATTATTAGCGTTAATTAACTACGCTTTTATTGTTCTACTTGTCTCTAGATAGAGTCATGGTAGCAAAATGAGGATTTTATTTTATATAATAGACAATTAAAACATAATTTATTTACAAGGTATTAATCATAGATTTTATTTATTATAAGTATAACAATTTATTTTTCGTGAATTTTACTGTTGATTAACCGCAGGACCGCACTTAAATATATTATATATTCCAAAATCTTCTTTACTACCGATATCTTGTGTTTAGTAGGTGAACCGATTTACCATTGAGTAGGTGAACTAAAGGCTGGCATAAATAAATATAAATAAATGGAAATTAATAGATAGACATGAATATTTTCTCATTTTCTTTCAAAAATCGATATAAACACTGTTTCCGTAACGCGTAATTTAAAAAATTATAGGTAATATGTTCAGCCAATTTTTTTAATAACTTTTGTCCCCCGGTCGATAAATTGAACATTTGGACATATTTTGTAAAGCGGAATTAAGCTTTATAATTTAAAACTGGTTTGGTGTCTGTAAGCGAACTTTCATAAAACGGGTAAAAACGCCCAATGACGTTTTCATAGGCGTTCGCTAATTCCCTCCAAATTCCTTGCAAATGCTATCCATCCAAACATAATTGTACTCAGTGATGGGCAAAATTTATTCGAATGACGAATGACGAATAACCAAATCATTCGCGGATGACGGATGAATTTTCGGATGATTATTCGTATTCGAATAAACTTATTCGTCGAATAATTTATCCGCGAATAATTTATTAGCCGAATGAATTGCCACGAATAATTTTTTTAATAACTTATCAACTTCTGGTTAAAATAGCTATCAAATTATGCATTTTTATACATATTTTGCAGCATTAAGATTCCTATTTCGCCACCTAGGCTCAATATACGAAACATTAAACACGTGCAGCTTTTTACTAGGTACATTACAAAATTAACGGGGCTCATATAGATCATATCGAATAGATCACTAAACTCTGAGACGATCGTGAACTTTAGTAAAAATTTGTCATTTTTAATATATGATTCTTTTTTTTAATTAATAGAATAGCCAACAGACCTTAAATATTGTTAGTAAATTTATAGGAGTAATATAATACCTAAGTAAATCATTCCTCAAGTTAAAAACCGGCCGGAATATTTATTCGCCGTTAAGTTACTCGCGAATAAATCATTCGCAAATAAAAAATTGGTGGATTAGTCGTCATTCGAATGATCATTTAGATACATTTTTATTCGAATAATGCCCATCTCTGATTGTACTACGGTATATGAACCTTTAACATGCCCGGTATCCTTATTATCAGTGAAATACCGCTATAACAATCAGTCGGTTTGAAAGAGATACCGTAAGTTAATTATTGTAAATAAAACGAGTTAAAATAATCGTTGACATTTAGGCTGGCTCGCTATGATTGATTGGTTGACTGTTAACGTTTCTGACTCTGATAATGGAATGTAAATATATTTTTTGTAACAAACTTTTTGGAAGTAAACTTTTACTGCCTATCACTTACTTTCTTAGATAGCTTTCTTTGTCAGATCGGCGACTAGTTGCAATGTCATAATTTTTACTAACACCAAATAGCTGTTGGCTAGTTATTGGTCATTCATTTTCATTACATATTACACTGCTAAATTACGATCAGTGGCACGTGGCTCAACATTCCCGGTTTGCGACTGTATACATGATCTAGAAACTTATCGCTTGCAAACAGAGTACATACCGCCATTGAATAGCTTAAGCTCTGAGCGGGCGCGCTGTTATTGAATGGCCCATTCTGTCAGAGACTGCCGGTGCCGTTTGATGTTAAATTGAGCATTGCAGGCCACTGTATGCCAAGCAGCGCATTGCCAATCGGCCCGCACTCACGGGGGAGCCGGGCCGCTGCCAGCCGGCCTGTGACAACTAATACTATGCATGACTCAAGTAACCCGTATGCTTTCTTTATCATGAGATTCATAAGTCATTGATCAACAAGTTTAAAACATCTTATCATTTATGCATTTCTTGTATGGAACATCCTATGGATCAAGTTCCATAAATTCCAGTTTACATAAAGACTGGATCAATAGTTCAAATGCTACGTGATAATTCACGATATAGACAGCGACAACCAGCCCGAACTTAGATTAGTAACAGTATGCAAGTAATAAAAACAAATCTAAACATAACAAAATCTCAAAATATAACGAAATACCAATTTATAAAAGCTTCTTCAAGCTCTCTACTGCCACGAGATCTACAAATCGACTTTTGAACTCACACAGATTACACTAGTAAATATGTAGGTCATGAAGCTAATTAGGTTTTATTATTCTTTTTGCTCAAAGTAATTTGTAATAGTGTCACCAAAAGATTACTATAATAATGATATTGGACGCGCAGCTACTACCGCTGTTAGTCTATCAATAAGGCGCGAGTGATAAGAGAGCTACGATAGCGATATCTTAATAACACAACGATTAACATCTTAAATTACTCGTTCTTACTTGATATTAGTTTGCTCATTAATCTAATAAAACAGTCGGTACCTAAGAAAAAAATAATGCGGAACAGAACAGATCTCAGATTGCCTCTCCGCTTGTTTGTTTCTGAAACGAATAAAATAATCCTTTTGATATTTAATGTCTGAAAGTGGGTTGTTTGCTAACATATGAAGCCGATGAAACAAGACACATTTATGCGCTAGGGCGTTTTACTATCAAAATGTTACTATTCTTCTTAACTCTTACTAATCACAATTGATAATCGACCTAACATGGATGTATCGTTTGATTTCCACTCTGATAATTATTTCCCGAATTAATAAATGACG
Organism: Lathronympha strigana; assembly: GCA_949128165.1. Lineage (NCBI taxonomy): Eukaryota > Metazoa > Arthropoda > Insecta > Lepidoptera > Tortricidae > Lathronympha > Lathronympha strigana. The sequence continues at coordinate 25,501,915 of OX421901.1, read as the reverse complement.
ACCGCAAATCAAATTTACAAAAAAAAATGTTTCTCCGAAACCTCTCATGGCTATGTTTAGCTATATTTATAAAAAAAATAGTTTTTTTTCTTCCTCGTACTCGATATTAAAAGTAGAGTATTTAACTCGGGTGATAGGCACATTTCGGTTTTGGATTATCGGCGGCGCTCTCACTACGTTCGAGTAATCAAATACGTACCTCGACTAAAATGTGTGCTTTTCTTCCCTTGGTTAACAATCTACCTATTATTTTTAAGGGTTTTTAAGTTGCAAGAGTCTTTTAAATTTAGTCTCGTTTTGATAAACACAATCAACAAAACGACTGGGACTTATAAACTTGGGACAACCGATTAAGAATTTGATAGACAATTAAGATTAAGTAAACAATATAAGAGCCAAGAAAGTAGACCTGTAAAAGAGCCCACATCAACATCACATAGCTGACTTGTTGGTTAGCTTGTGTAGCGTCACACGTTTTTAGGCCGTGAACAAGCAAAGTACAAACAACATTATTATTTTGGCATTGACTAAATAGGCTATTATTCTAACATGAGAACGTACAGAATTTGAGTGGTTTGTGTAAAACCCTTTCAATTGTCGTATTCAAACGGTGTTTACGGTGAAATAAGTGCAAAATAAAGTCGATACACATCCGAGCAATTCTCTTTTAAAGTCGAATCACTGCCAATATCCTTTTCACAACGCCCGCTCGGAAGACAGCTCTTTTTCGTCTGTAAGTAAAGCAGCATTTTTTACACACTACTTGTCTTACATTTACTTGTGTTTTCACATTAGCCGGTAGGTTGGACTGTTACTCTATTATTATTAATTTGGATTACACCTAGCGTGTAATAAACTGTGAAATAAAAACTTTTTAACAAAAAAATAAAACCGCCGAAAAACTGAAACTGAAAAGAAAAAAATAATAATTTCGTCTTTAATAACGCTAGTGAATACCTACCCTACAATTACAATTATAATCTATTTCTCGTCAATTATAATCGTATTTATATATATACAATCTGTTATTTTTGGAGTGGGGTCCAACTTCAGGGTATACCCTATCTAATAAATAATTATCAAAATCGAACTACTCAGTAAAAAGTTATGCGTGGTCATACATAAAAAAAAATATAAAAAAAATATACGCGTCGACTTGAGAACCTCCTCCGTTTTTTTCGTCGGTTGATAAAATAAAAAGACTATTACACTCGGCAGAAATTTTTTTTCGCATCTAATACCTTGAGCTCAATATAATATTAAGGACTACTCGCTAAGGTCGTTATTCTCTTGCAGGCTCTTTTACTCGCTCAGGCCTACGATAACTAACGAGAGGTACACACGCGTTCAGAATTGCATGGGCACTTTATGAATGAATTCATTCATAAATTGACCATGCAATTCTGAACGCTATAGTATTTATGCAACCATTTTGCCCCAAGATTTACTACGAATTTACTCGTCAAAGGCTGTTGTTTCTTGCATGGTAGTCAATAGCCAGGAAATACTTCGTCCAAAGAGCTGGATATTTTCAACCCGTTTCGTATACGAACGTGCCTAGAGTAGATATGCTTGACCCACAAGACTTACCTACACAAGTTTGGCGCATTTTACCTGTCACCTCAAGCGCGCTCATAAGCTTTATATTAAATTTACTTCTTCACTAAAGACACACGCATTTTCAGGCATTATAGCAGGCAATTTAGACCAAGTGATATGTATATGTATGTTAACCATATACATATATGCATGCTTAAAAATTATAGGTACGCGGTCCCGTGCTCCTTACTAATTACCCGAGGGTTAAGAGTTTTGTCGTGTATATATTTTTTACACAATATGTCTTGGGGTAATGAGTAGACCTTGTAGGCGGTAAACAATTAATTAAGCTATATACCCTCCCCGGCGACTTGTGCCTGACCCGTGAGTGCCGCGACGGATGAACGTAATTAATTGCACGCTGAATGAATTGTCCACTGCATATCCCACACGAGAGCCGAGCTTACAACGCTAACACCTGACTTTAAAACTAAGCCGGTTTGAATTAAAGCCTAAATATTGCATTATTTGCTTCATATCTCCAATCCAAATAAGACTAACTCCTCCAAGCCAAATAGGATAGGATATAATATGCTTTTAAAAAACACAGTATAAAAACGTGTGTAGGTAGCTTAGGTTCTATCGCGTTAAAAATTGCATGGGCAGTTTGTGAATGAAATCATTCATAAATCGACCAAGCACTTTTGAACGCGTGATCTGGACGCGAGGTACCTACTGATGATTTCTCTTCATTAAGAGTTTTATTTCGGCACAGCAGCCGAAGCCCTTTACTCTGTCTCTACCGAATACGCAATGCGTCAGCGGCTCTTTCCTTGGACTGTCCGTCCACTCAGAAAGTGAAACACATCGGAACATTCCTAGCCGCAACGGCGAGTTAAATATAGTCAGTCAGTTATCATCGGCAGTGTTCGAGCTGAATTTCAAAACTATTTACATTATTTATGGCTTTATTCTTAGAAATAGCATGAATGTCGGCTAAATGTCAACCTATATTTCGTTTTTAACTTTGTTAAAATATACACATTCAGAGTAGGTAGGTTCACTCTTTCAGGAAAACAAGAAAAGTAGAACACGGGAGTAGCGCCTGCGCCCGCGCGGACACAAGTGGCCCGCCATTCAAGCGGCTGCATCCATTTATTTACAAGGTTGGCGACGTACGGGCATAATAGCGCTACAAAACACTTGTTACGGTAATAATGCTCGAGGCTCTATTTATTTCTATTACGACGACATAAACACACCGTATGCAAATCAATCCTACCCTACATACAGTTGTTCGCATAATCACTGCATTTATAGCACTAAAATAAATATCGATCATAAATGTTAGTTTTAACAGCCAAATGCCTTTGTATTATATTTATTAACTACTATTTTAAACTAAGTGTAAAATGCCTAAAATTCAAGCCGGCGTTTAAGTCACAAAATGCAACACAAACAATCATAGACATATTGACAAGTTGGTAGAGCACACGAATAATCCCAAACATACGGAAACACTGAAAACGTGATACCTATGACATAAAACAACAAACAATTCATAAAAATAGATAAGATTCAAGTGGAATACTATAATTCTCGAAGAAAAGTAATTTTATGTTTACCTATGAGTTAAGGACTGCGTCAAGTTGCGGAAGCGGCGCGAAGTAGGTATAGAAATGTTATCACTCGGAAAAGTCGCGAGTCTGAAAGTGATTCGGCTTTAAGACCTAAGGTCACCCTGTATCGATCCGGCACCAACCCGCGGCAGCTGGAGACCGCACCACGGCACCCCTCTCGCTTCCTCTCCGTCTCCGCAGTACAACACCACATATTATTGCACGCACATACCCTCCCCTACTTTCGCCCAAAACAATTAGTCGCGTCCCGAATTAACTGTCTGATCCTCACAAAACATCATCGAAACGTAAACTTATTTCGTTAAACTCTACGATCGCAACACTCCCATTCATCTGCAGGATCGCTGGTGTATATATATCTGCTAAGTATAGACATCGTTTATATCTAGATAGATTCCGAAAGGGGCTGGTCGCGGGTCGATCGAACCTGCGGCAGCTTCAATGCGGCAAAGTAAATCGTCTTGTGGGGATTCGTTGGGATCGCTTGCCGACCTTGACGGGACGTAATCGGGGCCTGGTGACCCACTGCCCTGAAGCTGCAGCGGGCACGATGCGCGCCGGCCGCACGCGCCCGCCGAAGTGGGGAGCGCGTGCGAGCGCGTGATGCGCGCCCATACCACGCGCTCTACTATATCCGTCATCCTCGCGCTCAAGCTCGAGGGTCGAAACTATCATATTCACTCACCGTTTCCGTTTATGAGAGGGTAGTCGTCGTCGTGTCGGCCGATGTACGTCTTCAGCGGAGTGTCCGTGAGGGAGGGTGATGACCTGTCCCTGTCGCTCATAATAGTCACTTAAACACCGACTCAAGACTTGATACAACAACACTGGACGGGGAGACGCGCCGGTCCCGCGCTACTGTCGACCACGACCGACCTCCGGCCCGCGGCTCGCGCGGCGAATAAATACACTCGCGCTCAACTCGTCGGCCCTCGAGTATCGCGCCGCCGCCACCGTCGCCACTGTCGGCACCCGACGACGAGGGGACGAGGCACACAATCAATCTCAACGTAGCGTCCTCTTTCTGAGCCCACCTAGTATACTTACACGCCGCTAGATGGCATTAAAAACAAACGCCTATATTTTTTCCGAGATTGGTTAAACACTAACACAACAATGCCGAATGAAGTTTTAACCAAATAATAATACTGATATTCCCATTGCAAAAAGTAGGGTAGGTACTGCATAATAATTTTCCCTCGTATATGCACGGGCACGCCCGAAGTGTCATGCTATTTCAGTCAGTGTCAATACATAAAGTAGGTACCAAGGTCGATTGAAGCATGCCAAATACGAGCATTTCCGAGAAAATACGAGGGAAAATCATTATGCACTACATCTGTGCCTACTTACGCAAATTTAACAAACCCCATCGATAAAACTACGATGTATGCCCAAGAAAACTGCCTTGCGTGTCTTTAAGTCCATCAAGTACCTAATTAAAGCATTTTTTAAACCGTGGTAACAATAATTATTTTCTCAAAAATGCTATGCAAAGTCGATTTTTCCGGTTACAAATTAAGTCATAAAGTGCTTTGTTTATGGTCAATCAATAATTTAAAAGTTACAGAAATTGCAGTCTCAATTTTGTGACAGAAAAGTTGCATACTTACAAATGCCTATATTGTTTGCTGAGCCCCTAACTTTACAAAAAGGTGAAACGGTCATATAAAATGAAGTCATTGGCCTTAAACAGCCAAAACAGAAGGTCGGTGGGTGGTCATTATTTATAACATTGGTACCGCAACATATTAGTTATCTTGAATAGCGTATAGAAGAATAAACGGGCGGCATGTCAACACGCTCGCCGCAATCTGCCGCAAGTATGAAATTAAACGTTTACATTTTATCACGATATGGTTTTTTTGCACCATTTTTATGAAAAGCACTATACTTGACTGGGCTGGAAAGGCATTTGCAGGCTTCATGTTAATTTAAACGGACTCCTAAAGTCGTCCGTTTAAACATGATGTTCGGCCTGCAAATCACCTTTTTCCATGCCTCGACAGTAATGTACAGTCAAAGGATACAAGTCCTGTCAAACTGTATTGAAATACAAAGAAAAAGTTTGCGAAATGGCTCGCAATAGTACATTACTGCAGACGCCGGGAAAGAAGGGCTTAACGGGTGAGTATGTATATACACGAGCCGAGCGTCAGCGAGGCCGGGTAACCATACGAAGCCGTTAAAGCCCTTTTCACGGCAAGGCATGTATAGTGCTTTTCTCAAACATGCAATGAAATAAATAAAAAAAATCTCCAAAAATATGATAGTTTTATTTCTAGAAAAACTAAAAGTTGACTTGACGAATTAATATATCGAACACAAATATTGCTATTTAGTTCGTGGTGATTCCAACATGAATTTAGTCTATAACGATAAAACAGATGAGTCATAAATATTTAATGATGTATAAATATGTCGCAATGTAAAATGTACCAAACACGAACAGCAGTTGTTATTCTGTGACAATGAAAATTATAACCTCTTTACAAATTTTTGTAATTCCTACTTATCCTTAGATAGACAGACACAGTTCTCACTTAAACAAGAAACCAATTTAGTCTAAACAGTTATCGTTATATTAACTAAACACGCATGCATTTTGGGTAGCCATATGCCTTCCGACATCTCGTTTGTCATTTGCGCCATCAATTAATTTAGAGCCCATTCAATTTTACTTTCGCATTTCGCACTTAATTCTGGTGGGGCTCAATGAATAGTAATTTCTGCTTCAAAACTCGACAACATTATTATAATAAATAACAATGAACAATAAAACTATTGAAATAGATTAAAAGAATCAAAGTTATTTAACCTCCAAAATTATTAAAAAACTACATAGGCGTTTTTTCACACGCGGTTTGAGTAGACGCTTTTACGTTTAAATTTATTTTAATATTTGGAATGTACCTAAATTTGTGTGAGTAAATTTGCAATAACGTGTTGTTACTTATGTTCATGTCGATGTCCATTTTATATAAATAAAACTTCAAAATATCATTACTTATTTTTATTTTTAATAGGCACTGTGGCAGAATATTATCATTAAACAAAACGGCACGGTTTGAGTAGACACTTTTACCGCTGTTCAAATTTATAATGTGTTATTTGTTATGTTCATGTCCATATCGATTACGTATCGACTTAATATATTCGAATATATAATTTATTGTTTCTTTTAATAGGCGTACTGGCATAACTGGTAGAATGTCATCATGAACCATAGTAATGAAACTGTTATAATGGCTAAAAACCATGTTGCTGTGTCACATCACACATTTATGTGGAATAAAATTAAAAAAATATTACTTCCCGGCCTAGGCCTTCAATTTTGTATGAAATTTCATTACGTGTCTCTCCAGTTGCCCGCCTGAAACGTGGTACTTTGAAGCCTATTATAACGAACGTTATAACAACATTTCATTGCATGTTTGAGAAAATTAAATTCCTACCTACATAACTTCACACTAAAATATACCTTTTTGGACTTCCAACTTTATGCTTTCTCAAATCTGGACATATCCATTAACTATAAATTGTTTTAATATAATAACTTCAAAATCTAGGAGGTTGTTTTTTGTATATATATTTATATTTCATACCTGTAGATAACTCATTCCCGCAAAAACGTCCCTTTCGATGTGGATTATCAGATTTTTCACCTCACTATAGTAAACTACAAACTTTTATACGTAAGTAAATTATATAAATTGTTTTAGTTTATGCACTCGAATACTCTGGAATAAATAGAGCTACAAGTAGATAATGAGATTCATCTCTGTATATATTTGTAAATAGTGTATTAAAGTTAAAAGATAAACGTACGTCGAAAGCTGAAGTCTGGGGGTTCGATTGTTGATAATGAATTGTGTCCACCGTGCTTCGTGGTAGGCGTCGACGGCGTCGGGGCGCAGCGTGGGTGGTGGGTCGGGGCCGAGCGCAGCCGCGGCCTCCTTGCGGCCTAGCAGCGCCTGCAGCTCGCGCTCCGCCGCGCTGCCTTTCGTCACCAGGCTCGTCTCCGTCGCCGCATCTACGCAGACCGTGTGACCAATAAGAACATACTCGTACACATGCGAATTCAACATTCACGTGAAAATTGACGGCCTGCGAGTTGTGAAGCGAGTTCTACACACACACCATAGCGATACTTCTTTGTTTCTAGATGTATTTTTACGTACAATTTCACCCTCATTGGAACCAATGGGATTGCCTGCATTCTCAAGTAATATACATAGATTTGGCTACATCAAAATAACAGGTGAGAGTTGAAATAAGTGCCTAGTCACCTTGTCTTAGCTTACACTAAAAGTTTTAATTTCATTGTGTTAGTACACCAACTTAAGCAGACCTAATTAATAAACAATACTAACCTATGTAAAAATTAAATAAACAAGTCTATTTAGAAACCGCCTTAATACTAACTAAACTTGCTATGTGCCTGATTGTGGTTCATTAAATTAATACCTTATATTTTTAATTGCTACGTTACTTGTAAACCCATTCAGCGCTAATCACGACACGTTGTCTTTCTGCCTTTACGCTACAAAGCGCGAAATGCGTGTTATAATTTTATTTAAAAAATACCTCTCTATGACACTAGCTGGTCTGAAATGATTCTAAAGAAATAAGACCTCACATATTGAAATCCGTTGAGAGATTTAGATGTTCATAGATGTTTGGGTGTGTGTTGTCGTCCTATGGCACTCCAGAGGTGCAGAGTGCTGGTGGGATGCTTGCGTCATTCGCTTCTCGTCGACAAATGGCATGGCCTATCCATCTCTATTTCCTTGCCGCGATCTCTTAAGTCAATGGGTGTTTGCGGGCATCTTCTCCACAGGTCTTTGAGAGAGGATATAGATGTAGGGCGTGACAAAGGAACCACCAAAAATTATTTATCTTTTCCTCACACTTTTTTACAACCTTCAGGATACCTACTACGGCATAACGAGTAACGGTTAATCTTCTTGAAGAGGAAAATATAGTGAAAATTAACTAGAAGTGAGAAATGCGCAGCTTCAGTATCATGTCAAAGCTTTACATTGCACGATACAGGAGGCCACAAACATATTCGTCAATTACCATGGCAGGACGCAATCATCGACTTATGACCGCACTCAGGCATAAAATGAGTGAAGACTAAAATAGCATATAACAGAAAGTAATATTGACCCAGTACCTAACTATTTTTATTTCCTAGTTTAACTCATTCGTAGTAAATTGTCCCCGCTCCCAAAACCCTGAGCAATACTTAAAATGAGCTACGCCGTAGCGCGTAGCAAGCAAAAAAAAAGAATTAGTAGTGATTCTTAATCCTTTTGCAACATTAAGTTCTTAGGTTGGCTTATCACCCATGACCTCTTAATGTGGCTGACTCGAGGGGTTCCGTCACTGTACCAGTCGCAGGCCGAGGAGGAAGGCGAGCGCTAACACATGACGCGCCTATCGCGGAGGGCCATTAGGGATTCCGCGGTAGCGTTGAAAATTCCGGAAAAAAACAAATGTTTTTTTTCATGATTTAATGAAACTTTCGTTTAAGTATATCCGAAATTTTGGTATTTTTTTAAGAACTAAATAATGTCACTATCACTGTCACTCTTTTCATCTATTTCAATTGTTTCTTTCTCGATGCCATCGATGTGACCCGAAAATACTCGTACATTGATTTATAGTTGAAAATTAGTGCGGAAATTGTCATAGATTATTTCCAAAAGATACCGTAAAAAACGAGGCTGATGGGAAAAAAACTGATTTGTTCCAGACTTTTCCAACGCTAGTCCGCGGAGTCCGCTAGCGGGGACGCGGACGTGTGTGTGCAAGCGTTCCCGTGACCCCGCCAACAAACGGCGCGGCGGTAAGTTGGTATACCTAGCCGCTAGGGTCACCCCTCGCACCCGAGTGGAATGTGTAAAGCATGGTTGGCCAATCAGGACGACCTGTCACATAGAAGTTTTTTGACATATAACATAAACTACTCCGTAGGGATGTGACGACCCCATCCCCCACTGGTTTCGACCGATGCAATCAGTCAACTCTGGGCAGCTTGTGGCGAGATGTTGGGGATTAGCGACCTCACGTATCTGAGCACTCCTGGAACCTGACCTGAGTCCTCCGCCACAGGCTTTGCCTTAACCGGCCGTCCAGAGTGGAGTCGCGAGAGCTGTGTTCTCGAGGGTAGATGTGGAAACCTAAGTGGCGAGTTGGTTATATGTTTAAAACCAGTGACACCTTTCTACCCCCAGCCCTCATACCGATGTTGCCCTTCAGCCATCTTAGATGTCGCTTTTTGTGGGGGCTCATCTTATGTGGGCGAGTCACCGTCTGCCGGAAATAAATTTGCATACCATTTTATTAGGCAGGCGACCGGTTTTATACTCCATAACCCAGTAGTCAGTCCATCATTTCCACATAAAAGCCCAGTGTATTTTAGATCCCATTAACTCTCAATAGTTTTTACACCTTGGCATGACTCCGGCAGGTGCAACATCCGCTTGGTGTACCCCTTACATTTTATTAAATTGTCGAAAGAGCGTCTGCGTTTTGGCTCCGGCTCCGCGTTCGCCTCCCGATGGTCCGGAACACCATCGTTCCGTGATGGGAAAGACACTCAAATTAAACGGATCACTATTTTTTATTTTGTTACAATTTATACATTACATTACTATTCAACGGGGATATTGCAAAGATGAGAAATCTTAGACTTAAGTTTTATTATGTAAATTATTCATAAATACTAAAATACAATAAATTTGCTTAGCGTAATAATAAGCGAAAATAATATTTATGGACAAGGGACTAGTAATGGACATTAACTCCTATCATAATGCAGCTTCTAGATGTATGGGCCATATTTCTCTGCACTTTGTAGCTGGCAAATATTGCTGTCTTACTTTGAGTCTATATGCATGAATGAGACGTTTGTATATTGCTGGCTATAAATTGCAGAAAAATGCGTAAGCAAACCTTACAGGTTGTTACAAAGACCAATAGCCGACTGAAAAAACAAGGGAACGTGTCTTTTTTTTCATATTTTACCTCAAACAATGTCTACTATTTTTCGATTTGACTACATGGCAAACGATATTCCGGTTTGAAAATCAGCTATCAAGTAACATTAACCGCCAAATAACTTTCTTATCTGACAGATGATCTAACCTATAATTTACCTGTGTTTTCCGGATATAGTTATTTCCATGTAGCGATTATTGCGATTTGCAATTTATGCCACTATATATTTCTCAATTGATTCCCTTCCCGAAAGCTTTTCTAACCATTCTCAAATTTTAGCGATAGATTTTTTAACGATTTGTATATTTTCCTGGTAAGTTTTGTAACCATTCGCATATTATTACAAACCCACTTTGTTACAAACTTTATTGCAAACTACCCAGACACTAGGAGCCCGCGAAAGGAGTTTTGCGAGTGGTTAAAAAACATTCCAGAGAAATGAGCTATTATTAAGAAAAAAAAAATGGGGGATTTTTGCGAATGGTCAGAAAATCGTTTTTCGGAAACCTGCTATTGAGAAATATATATATGGGTAAATATGCGAATGGTATTAATGGTGACATGTAAAAATAGAGTAAACACTCAAAGAAGGTACTCAACAAATTAATTTTGTGATTTCAAACCATTAACCATTTCGACGCCAAAAATAAACGCTTTCACTCAGTCGCCACGTCACCGAAGTGCCAAAACTGAAGTTGTCCTTTAAGGAGTGATTATTAAAGTCTATGTTGTTCTGTGGTCTATGACCAATTAATTATTTTTTGGCGATGAACTTGCGGTGCCAATTATAATGCCTCTTTGACTTGGCGTGGAAAAAGTTAAACATGACTGTACTTAAGCACGTAAAATGCCCGTCGTTAGCTATAATGTAGGTACTCCAGTTCCCCATCAACATGTTTCCAGGAATGGTTTTCGTAAGTTAACAATGTTAACATACTGTATAGTCTGTGTAGAAGCCTCTTAAGGAAATAAGATTCACACATAACCGTGTAATCTTTGAATTAAGAACGAAGTGTCCTTCACTGGTGCTCGTCAATGTAAAGCGTTCATCATTGGCCCCGTCGCCCTATTTTCTCATATTGATCGTTATTTTATGGTAATAATTGTGGTCACGATAACATGTTATCAATAAAAATTCATTAACTAAAAACTTTTTATTGAAGTTAATCCAGTGAACAATATTTCTAATATTTGCGCAGTGTGCGCGCAAGGAAAGGTGACGTAGGCACGTACATAGGTAATATACGTATACGGATTATAAAATTATACTTTGCAATTAGCGTTAAACGAAAAAAAGTGGCGAGATTATAAAATGTAAGTAAGTACCTACAAACGAGTAATAATCATTAGGACGTACTCTTGTTACATGTCGAAATATAAAATTCAATAATTGAAAGGTGTGTACGTACAAAACAAACACAGACAAACGCACACACAAACAAAGATTCACCTCATAAGTATTTTACCCAGAATGACGAGTAGTATTATCAAATAGGTACCATATTATAACATCAGACGGAACAGACGTATCACTGAAAATGTAGTCAATGAGCAACCTATGGGCTGAAGTAGTGACACGTAAAAGCTGTAGGCGTGTATCCAAACTGCTCCGTTATCATCCAACAGCGCGATGTCGACGTAGTCGCATACTGTGTCGTCCCAGTTCTCCATGAGCTCGCTTATATTCCTAGCGTTCGCAACTAGCTTGTTTCTCATAAAACGCTTCACTTTCGCAATGCGCTCAGGAGAGTCCTCTGCGATATCTCTTGCTCGTAACCACGGCTCCTGTGTGACAGGCGCGGGCTCTATCATCACTACTGTTTGCAACCTCTCAGTTACCTGGAGCAGCACCGGAGGCTTGTCCTTTAATATTTCATCCTTGACACTGTCTCTCCTTTGAGCTTTTTTAAGAATAGAAAGCTGCGACTTCTCAGCTATAGATAACTGCTTGGACTGGTTGACAAACGCCGTAATATTTTGGATAATATCTCTAGAGAGTGGAACGAGAGGTTCCTCGCCGCTTATTGGTAGTGAAGGAGGAGTGGCGTTAGCGGTGGGAGCGTCCAGTGGTCCGGGTGCGGCGGTCAAGATTTCAGCGTATTCTGCCACCTCTGTCGGAGGCATGTTGGAGTAGCGGCGGCGGAAGCCGTCGTGGAACGACCAACGCCGCGTTGCGCCCGTTCTCGCTGAGCACACACAAGCCGACGGTTAGGGCAGTCCGTTTTCCAAACAACAATAATATTTAACACGAAACGCGACTTAATCAAATATTGCACTTATGAAATGAAAATAGGAAATGTAGGTCTAAAACTAGATTAAAAACCTACGCTCATAATGTGTTGCCAATGTTAACCAATATTGATACGGTTTGTGCATTACTAGTAACTATCTTACAAATGCTAAAGTCACAGTAGTATATACTACTACATATGTATTATGTATATACACCTAATAGTAGGGGAGGTCAAGATGCTACATTTGTAGTAACTCGAGCGTTGTGGGGACCAATTGGAATTGAAAGATTAGTTGATTAGGAAGAAGAAAAGGTTATATGATGTTATCTTGTTTAGTGGTGGGCTAAGCGACTACAGGCTTTTTTTATTGTAAAAAAATCATTACGTGGAAATACTCGAGCGGGTCAGATATTGATGTTCAAGTCGCGCAACGTTTATGAAAAAATATAAATAAATCTATTGCACCCCAGTTAGTCAAGGTTACGTTTTGTTTGATACAACTTAGTGACCCTGCTCACTCCTTTACCTATTAGTGAAATCCTAAGATTTTTTGAAATGGTCACTTTTTAACAAGTAATTCTAATTAATTCACTATTCCTTAATCTGACGCGTACGAGTATTTTTGACTATACTTTTTTGACGTGACAACGTCTTATAATTCGATGGAGCCGGCTGCACGCACGAAAAACATGACTCATGCGGCGTTACCGAGGTAACGCCGCATGAGGCGTTCCATTTCAGTCAGTATTTTCTTACGACGTTGCCACGTTCAACTATCGTCAGTAAACCGACTTTCCAGACAACCGATTTTTTACATGATTTGCGAAACTAACGCGACGAAGCTCTGCCGCGGCAAAGTTACTACCGGAACCACTCTTGGCCTCCTCTACTATAATCTTTTACAACCATTTTTATTCATGATAAGAAAATCTAACTTTTGATTCAGAATACCTAGCTTCGTCTTCAGATTGTTGTTTTTTTTTTGCATTTTAACACCATGTAATTTTTTTGTAGACAATTCATCAGTTAGTGGTAGAGATTGGAAATTCGGATGCTTTTATACTTATAAACTTCGGCCTCATGACTGGTGTTGTGTAGGTAATATAAAAACGAACTCAATTTACTTAATTGTCACAATTTCATCAACCAAAAAAAAATTGATTTTACTTTTTAAAATAATATTCCATAATCTAAACACTTTAACCACTTTTATTTTGTTACATCCTGTTTGTAGTTAAAACTGTTTACTAACGTGTAGGTACATATGTTAACGAAAATGCTGAAAATAGTCATAACCTAAATATTAAATCCGTTATCACTATTTCCTGATGTTTTACACAATCCCGGAATTCCCGAACTAAAATAATTTAAATATAAATTAAAAATATTTAAGAAGCCGACTTCATACTCACTAAACGTCTGGGATAAAAGCATCCGAATTTCCGATCCCTGGTTATTAGCTATAGGTAGGTTGGTTAGTTACGGTCAGTCTGGTTTACTAATAAACTATTTAACCTTGACAACATTATTAAAATTAATAAAAGAAATGGTAACTGGATTATGGGCTTGACAGGGATTGTTGATGAAGATTAATTGAGTAGGTTACAGTCCAGTTAATTACTATGTGTACACTTTTCCACCATAGTATAAGGGTTTAAGATGAAAAAATTGACACATATTAATGTACTCTATTGTAATGGTACAATTTTAGCAGTTCATTGGTGAAAAAGAACGGGGAGGGACAAAGTATTTAAAACAATATCCTTTGACTTACCTGTTGTACTTCGAGTTGGGAGATTTTTTATTTTTTCAATCCGGTTCATGTCGTTGTAGTCAACATATTCTGAGCTTTTCTTTTTGGACTTTGGCATTGGCGCCTTGTGTTTAAGAGCAGATGGCGTTTCTGAATCGTCGTTGTCATCGGCCATAGCTTTGTAAGCGGGTGGCCGGCTTCTTTCTGGGGACCTGGCATCATCTGGTTCAACATTCGGCGCGTTTTGCATCAATTCCGGATCAGTATATATAGGCCCGTCAAGTTTCTTTGCAGCTTTACCCTGTCTACCCTCACTCTGGTCATCATAGTCGGATTCTCTCACCGTTGAAGATTTTGGATACCAAGTTCGTCTGGCATTTTGCCTTATGTCCCTACGAACAAATTTTCCTTTTTCGGTGTCGGAGCCGGAATATTTATCTTCCTCTGTGTGTTCTAAAGGAGTTTCATTGTCTTCATCATCTTGAGCTGTTAGAAGGCCTTTTTTTGCGTTACGACTAATTTTTGATCTTCGATCAATCATTTCGTTCCCTTGTATTTTATGAATATTTCTCGGCCTTTTGTTACTGTTCCTATTTTTCGGAATATTTTCCTCCGATTTCAAATTATAATCTGCATCAGAATCGTCTATTACAGTAGAAGTTAGATCTTTTCTTAAATTTTTACTAACAGGGATTTGATACAAATCTTCGTCATGGAGTGTTTTCGAATTTCTTTTATCTGAAAACATATAAGAGATTTAAATGATAAACAAACATTTTTTTGATGAGAATGAGTGTGCAGTCAAATGCAAAAATATGGTTCGACATAATCGACTCATAAATATGGTACTACGCTCTTATTACACCGGGATAAGGTGCTATGGGACATATTTTTTAAGTAAGATGTGCACCACCATATTTTTACACTTGACTGTGCTATATTTTGGTCCGTTATTTTTTCATAAGATGTGACTTAGATTAATTCCAGCAGCGTTTTGTCATTGTTTGTCACAAATGTTTACTTGAATTTAAAATTCCCAATAAATAATTCCGTAGTGAAATAGGAACCCTTATAGTTTCGCCATGTCTGTCTGTCCGTCCATCCGTGCTTCCGTTTGCGGGTTACCTCAGTGACAGTCAGTAATAGAAAGCTGTAATTTAGTATGAATATACCTACGTATCAATTATGTCGACAAAGTGGTTAAATAAAAAACGATTTATTTTTATTTTTAGGGTACCTGGAAATACACGTAAAATGAGGGGTGATCTTTTTCGTATAACCCTAAAATTGTTGGACAGGTAATTTTCAAAAAAGTAGGGGTTTGCTAATTTTTTTTTGATAAAGTTACTTTTTTTTAATAATCGCACGGAAGGTAAAAAGAAGGCCTCCTCTAACTTTAATCGTCACTTAAAAGTCATGAAAACCTTCGTGAAGATTCTCAAGGATTTTTTTTAACTTATTTAGTTATCTAAAAACATATCTTCTCGGTTAAAAGGGCGTATAAGTATTTTAAGTTTATTGTTAGGAGCGGGTGGGGTCACCAGAATGGATAGAGTCCGAAACACCCATATTAGAGGTACCTTTAAAGTCGCCAGCATTGCTGACAAAATGGCAGAGGGTCGCTTACGCTGGTACGGGCACATAATGAGACGAGATGGGAGCCATATGACAAGGGCAGTGATGGAAATTGAGGAAGGTAAAAGAGGGCGGGGTTGCCCGCCGACAACCTGGATGAGTACCATAACCAGCGATATGAAAGCAGCAAACGTCAATAAGGACATGACAAGCGACCGCATTAAGTGGCGCAATGGTATAAGGAGGGCCGACTCCAAATAAATATGGGAATAATAATGGCCAGGAAGAAGAAGAAGTTAGGAGCTTATAGTATCTATTAAAACCCTATTTAAGTTCGCCTATTGTAACGAACGGTCAACTACGGAACCCTACACTGAGGTATATTTACCGTTAGAGTCTTGATCATACGCATTGTAATCTACGGAGGCTGCAGAGTCGGAGCGGTCGCGATAATCGTCAGCAGGCACCGAGGCGCCGCGGGCGTCATAGAGGGTGTCGTACTGCGGCATGCGGGCGGCCGAGTAGTCGGCGTAGCGCGCGGGGCGGCCGGCGTCGGCGCACAGTGCGCTCGCCAGCGCCAGCAGCAGCCAACGCGCCATCGCATCGACCCCACCGCCAAATGCGCTAAATTACTGTAAAAAACAACGGTGACTTTAAATTTGACACTGTAAAGACATTCTTCTAAGACACAATTTTATTTCAGTGACTACTAGCATGTTCTCCGACCGGCCATGATTGTTTAGACATATTTGAAGAAGGCCGTATAGTAACCCTGCCGTATGCATACGGGAACTAATGAATACCACGGCCCTCCTTTTTTCGCACAGATTAATTAAAAATCAAAAATCGTTCAATTAAATTGGATTATCTTCAATATTGGCGGAAGTGGCCTGAAGACATAATACTACAGTAGAATCCGATTAGTACGACTCCACCTAAAACAACCAACCGTTTTTAGCGACGTAAATATAGGCATATGGTTGCTTTTCATACAAGCCACTATGAAAGTACATCCGTTTATTACGACTGCTTATATAGATTGACCGCTTTTAACGACAGGATTTCACACGAAATCGTTCGGCATTTTAACAGAACTATACACACATTACAGGTCCCTTGGACGTCGCTGTAACCGGATTCTACTGTAGGTACTTCCAAGTTGAACTGAATATCTAGAAACTGCTTTTCTATCCAAACATTTAAGAACTATATCGATAAACAATACTTTACTATTTTATTTATTTTTTAATAAGTATTTTTCTTAGTATTATTCATATAATACTATGAAAAATACTTAAATGTATTCAATAACAGTTATCAATTACATACTAAGTATTTAAAAAGGGAAATAATTTAAAGTGAATTGTGATACGTTTCAATCCAATGACAAACTCTTTGGCGCCCCTTGTAGGTAAACCAGTAAGTCTGGCCTAAATAGTAAACTAAAAAAAATCCTTGACGCTTTTGGGTTTCTCAAAATGACACTATAGTTCAATACAATGCAATTTCGTCAAATCACAGTGAAATTATAGTTTTAATAAAATAAAAATAAAAATGAATTGATTCGCTACCTACAAGATGACACCCTTATAAGAATTCGAAAGTTATTGAGAATGAACCGTATTTTCGAACCGTGTGATAATAACTCCGAAATTTCCATAAAGAGTGAAAAGAATGAAAAACAGGATCCCAATAAGAAACCCAAGGTGGAGTGTGATAAATTACAATCTACGCAAATAGATAACTGCACTCCACCCTTAAAGAACATCACACATCCTTTGGTACGACATTGTTTAACATTGTTTTAATTTTAACATCGCCTTGTTATGGCTCGTCTTTCTAATCGGCTATGATGGGCGATTACAGGCTCTCGCCATTGTGTAGAGGGCATAATCGTCCGTGAGTGGCCATCATTGCCAGTAATCGTGGACAATCGAGGAGTTGTTGGTAAGTACACTAAAGGAATTCGTGCCGATGATCATGCGTGCGTCTACACAATAGCCAACAGTGAATTTGGTCGCGGAGGTGATGGCCACTTATTTGATCGCCCACCATGGGCCAATGTGTGGATGTGGACACTTAATTGGGATTGTGAAGATCCATGATCGCGGCTATGATGGCCACTGTTTTAATCGGGTGATAATCATCGCTGATTATGAAGACGAGCCATCAAATTAAAAAAGTAGGTGAGGCATTTAAAAAAACCGAATGATTATAGAATAGCCAACGTTAACGAGGGAATCAAATTGAATTTTCTAATAATTTTGCTAGATTTCACAGTTTTCTCACTCATACTCAAAACGAATAAAACATTTGAGTATGAGTGTGTATATGAGTATGAGATTTCCAACGTTCAACTTCAAAATGCTGCTTTTCCTCTACTCGGTTGCTGTGTGAACTGTACCTATGTTTGTATTAATTTCAGCGGTACTACGAATTCACTCGTGATGAAATCAAAGTTCTAGAGGAATGCGATAAAGAGAGCTTCTATCGTCGGTGTCTTCCTTTCAGCACACTTTTTGCCACAGTCACGTACGCTGCTGTCAAATATGGTGAGTGTACCTACTTCTTTTTATTATTTTGTTTGGATGGTAGGTACATAGAGTCGAACCACCTTCAGATTAACTGTCAAATTTTAAAGTGATATTTTAGACGTAATACTTCTAAGAAGTTATGTCGCTTTCTTAACACTTTCGCAGTCTGCTATCAACATTCGGGAAACTTAGCATATTTGGACTCTATATGCAGGGCCGAGTTTGACTTTAGGCAAAGAAGGCACAAAAAATGTTTCATAAAGTCAACATTTTTACTAAATAAAGCTTGACAGTAAGTAAACATAGAGTCAAACCACGTAAACCTTTCTAAGCAAATAAACTGTCAAACTTTAAAGTGTTATTTTAAACCTAAAACTTGTATTAAATGATGACGTTTACTTCACACTTTCACAGTTCACAGTCTGTGCTATCAAAATCTAAGAATCTTTTCATAGCATAGAGTCCGCGTCCGACTCTATTATTGCTTGTTTTCGACCCATTCTGTCAATTCATGAAATACATTCCGATTGCTTTAATATACCGTACAATTTTGATACGTTCCAGTAAAAGTGATACTTATCAACTACTGTTCCGATAAAAGTAGAAAGGTTAACTATTATTGAAATCAATGTCACTTTAATAAGAATAACTTTAAATACCAGCGTCTGTACAATTTAATGACCATACTTGTAAAATTACGAGACTTTCGCAAATTTAATTAATATACTAGGTATAGTGTGTCGTGGTCGCGGATAAACTGATGAATCAGCGAAGTGTCAATGATATTGGTAGAGAAGAGATGCTCGCCTACCTAGCGATTACCTTTCGTGATCAAATCAAATCAAATCAAATCAAAAATGTTTATTCTGTAAATAGGCTTATTGCTAGCTCTTTTATAGTTAGGTAGAAAGGTACTTTTAGAATGGTGATCGTACCGTACGAGACCAGAGCGACCGGTTCAGTGGAAGCTATAGCCCTGTGTCTCACTCGCACTAAGTAGTTTCATAACCGGTTTCTCTATTTAGTCCCGTACGACCACCATTAATTTTGGGGAAAAAATAGATCGACTGCAGATTTGTATCTCCATCTCTGTGGCACTTATTGGATTGACAAAGAGGTTTTCCCGTCAATGGCAATTTGCGATGTTCGTGGTAGTCATGCAGGTGCTCGTCACCATTCCCGAGCGTTTCGTGTTATGGGATACGAGTAACATAAGTAACAACATAAGGGTTACTACGGATTTGCGACACACCGCTCGTGCGAAGTACTGTTTGTGCGAAGTACTGTTCGTGCGAAATGTGATTGGGCGAAGGACGATGGTGTGACACTTCATTTGTGTGATATTTCACAAAAACCATCGTTTCTGTGAAACATACTTAGGCGATGCACGTCTACATACATGTCGCAATGAGAGCTATCCTCAATTTTTTTTTTGTACATCTGGGTTACGTCTTCGTTTCAGGTAAAAATTGTTAGCCTAGTAGATTACGATGCTGAGCATGATTAACTACATTTCCCAAAATGTCTCAGGAAGTTTGTATGAAACTTTCCGTTTTAGTTACCAGATTTCCATACAATTTCGGTAGCAAAAATTCAAAGTTTCATACAAACTTGTTGGGACATTTTGGAAAATGTAATGGATCCTGAGCAAGATCCACCACATTTCCCAAAATGTCCCAACAAGTTTGTATGAAACTTTCCTTTATTGGTACAGTCAAGTGTAAAAATATGGTAGTGCACATCTTACTGAAAAATATGTCCCATAGCATCTTATGCCGGTGTAATAAGAGCGTAGTAGGGTGGTTGACCCTATAGTTGACCACGCACCGGTTGTTGACCACTTGAGACTTTGATTCTAAATTATAAGATTTCCCGCCGCTGGCCGTTATTTTTTATGTTGGATATAGGTTCTGACAACTATATCGAATCAACCAATCACGTCACCCGCTAGAAAAATACCACGGGGTAGCCAATAACTTCGTTTCACTTTCACTTATCGCTGTCAGTTGTCGTTCAACCGCCATTGTAATAAGGAGCGTGCTTCGGCATGTAAGACTATTTTAATTGAATTTATTGTTTTCGAGGTTATTTAATGGTTTAATTTAACGATTTTAATGTAATTTAAAGTGTATCTTCTATATTTCAAACTAATTTTTGGCTGGTTAACTAAAGGTACATCATTTGTTTGGATTTCCTAAGGTTGACCCACAGAGCACGGACCTCTTTAGTGTGACAACCTTACATATAGAGGAGCCTTTGGCTGTGAGTCTCATAGAAATCGACCGTGTCAGGTAATTTTGACATGTTATTGTCAAAACTGCCATACGTGCTATTAATAGGGTTGTGATATGGGTCGATATTGTATATCGATAGATAAGGAGCAGTTATTAAGATTTCACTAAAAATTACATGGAGTAAAGTTATGCAAATATTTTTATTTCTTACCTTATTTTAACCTCTGTTTCAAAATCAGACACTCAATTGACTTCATTGTTATTTCATTTTATTACTGCGTTATGGTTTAAGTGAATTGTTTCTTATATCAGTATTCTATAATGAAGCGATGCTAGTACTATCTTAGTTAAACATAAGAAGAGGATATTTAATTATTAACACAAGAGTAAATAAAGAATTCACGCAATTTTAACTACATATTTTATTTACAATAATTTAACTAAGGGCCTGTTTTACAATCTCCAGTTACAGCTATCTTTCAGATAAAACCTAACGCGCTCTCTTTCTTTACAACACTTTTATTTACAGTAATGTGCTATACACGAACGGTATAGAACAGGTGTATTAAGGGCAGTAAACAAGATATTACGAACGAATGTGAATTTAAGTCACAGGTTGAGTCGAAGACGAGATCGTAATTCTAGTACGGCTCGTGATACACACAATGTATTTCCTCACATTTGCGAGGAAATAAATAAACTTACTGCAGATAAATATACAATCGTTATTAGCGGTAGTTAGTAGAACATTCTAGCAACACAGGAAGTGGTGTCCACATACATAAGGTACCTCTACCTCTTCCGAAGTCCTACTAGAGAGACTAGTCCGTATACAAAAATAGATCGAGGTGTGCAAGATTTATTATTGTAGTTGTATTCATTGTTTATGTGTCAGTTTCACCATTATTGATTGCTTTTTGTATGTATAAATGTGTGAGAAGTGCGCCTGTGTGCACGTTTCCCCTCGCAAAAATTTGGACGGGATTAAGATGTTGCTGTGACGTCTCCCAACATGTTGAAAGCCTCTGTTGCTCGAAGAGCTCATTCTGTACAACTACTGGACATAGGCCTTCCTCAGGGACTGCCACAGACACCCGCAACCTTTACCAGTCAGCCAGCCAGTCGTCAGTTTATCTTGTGGGAGCCTTCCCACGCTGCATCGTCTGGTGCGTGGTTGCCATTCGAGAACTCGCCGACCATAACGACCATACCACAAGCCCGTAAAATGGACGTCATTACAATGTATTCGAGTTCCCATCAACCAATTTTAAGGTTTGCTCTTTGTTCTGATACACACTGTATATTGTATTGTGTATTTTTTTAGTATTTCAATAATATTTAAATAAAAATTCATCTTACTATTTTAGTAAGGCATATGACATACACTATCGATAACAAATGCAGCTTCGTGTCTCTTCCCTATTTCTCTTGCCCATACTAATTTTATATTGAATTAATTACATATTATTTAATTACCTGTGATACAAAACGTTTGAATTTTGTTTATTTACAAATTAGCTTTGGTTGCGGCACCCGATTATTGAGCAATGTGGCATTTTTGAAGTATTTTCATTTTATTATTACTCCATGACGGTCCAAGGGGTACTGACTGCTACTAACTGTCACATATGCGCCGGGCGCATATGCGAGACACGAGTTTTGGCTCTCAAGCCGTCTCTCTATAGGCGCGTCGCCCTACGACTTCCAATCTCTTTGGGTTGACCAGTTGGTCAACAATATGCTCCTTGTACAAATTTTTATTTCTTGTCTTAAAATTGTTTTTTTTTTCATATCTGTGGCATATTTAGAGACCCCACACACTAGTGCATGGTTGCTATTGCCTTGTTTTCAGTTGTTGACCAGTGGTTTGACATTGGTACTGCATACAAAAATATTTTCTTTCCAGTTGTTGACCAGTGTGGTTTGGCATTGGTACTGCATACAAAAATATTTTCTTTCCAGTTGTTGACCACTGACCAGTGTGGTTGGACATTAGTACTGCATACAAAAAAGATTTTCCTAAGATCGACCAATTCTGTTAAAAATAAATTATTTTTCACTTGCTTTAAATTAAATATGCCGCCAAAAAAAGTTTTTTTTTTAATATAAAGAAGAAGATGTGTTTAAAGTAAAGATGATTATATAAAAAACCCTATATCTTCTTTTTATTCGTTGTTCTAAAAGTTGGTCAACCTCTGGTACAAAACCTGGCCAACAACTGGGGCCGGCTGGTCAAACTAGGGTACATTCCAAAATTTGAACTTTAAAATTCAATAAAAAAAACTATTAAGTTTTAAGCGATTTCCTTTCTAATCAATACTTTTCAATAAATAATCTGTCACATAAAACATAAACTAGTAATAAAGGTTGATGCTATTTTCAACCGACTTCAATATTTCAAAAGGAGGAGGTTCTCAATTCGACTGAATTTTTTTTTTTTTTTTTTTTTTTTTTAATGGATGTTCACTCATAACTCCGTCATTACTGAACCGATTTGAATTTTTTTTTTGTTTTCTAAAAGTAGACGGTTCCTGGTTGGTCCCGTTTTTTTCAAAATCTATTTCTGATGATGGGATCCATGAGGAACTGAGGGAACTCCTCAAATTTGAAAGGCACATGCATGCTGATTTGGGTGATTTCTTAAGAAACTCGAGCATTTCTTTACGAAAATCATCAATTTGGTGGAGTGGACCTGATGATGAAGACCAGGGATGGCAAAGTGGAACTGCTTCGTAATTCTCAGGACTATGATCCGATTTTAAAAAATATTTTTTTGTCTGTATATAGATGGTTTCAGGATTGTCCCGTTTTTTTCAAAATCAATTTCTGATGATGGGATCCATGAGGAACTGAGGGAACTCCTCAAATTTGAAAGGCACATGCATGATGATTTGGGTAGTTTCTTAAGACACTCGAGCATTTCTTTACGAACATCATCAATTTGGTGGAGTGGACCTGATGATGAAGACCAGGGATGTCAAAGTGGAACTGCTTGGTAATTCCCAGGACTATCTTCCGATTTTAAAAAAAATTTTTTTGTCTGAAAATAGATGGTTCCAGATTTGTTCCGTTTTTTTCAAAATCAATTTCTGATGATGGGATCCATGAGGAACTGAGGGAACTCCTCAAATTTGAAAGGCACATGCATGATGATTTGGGTAGTTTCTTAAGACACTCGAGCATTTCTTTACGAACATCATCAATTTGGTGGAGTGGACCTGATGATGAAGACCAGGGATGGCAAAGTGGAACTGCTTGTTAATTCCCAGCTCTATCATCCGATTTGAGACATTCATCTTTTCTTTGTAAAGAAATACCTTCAAGATAGTCCTATTTGATTATAGTTCTATTTTGATGATGGGCTTCATGAGGGATTGAGAGAACTCCTCAAATTTTAACGGCACATGCATTCTGATTTGAGGGTTTCCTTAAGTAACTAAAACGGTGTTTTGGCGGAGCCAAAATTTTGATGAACTTGATCTGATGATGAAGACCAGGGATCGCAAAGTGGAACTGGTTAATGAACCTAGCTCTACTTATTATCCTAGTTGTGACATTCATCTTTTTGATTTGATTTATATTCTGATGATGGAGTTCTAGAAGAGTTCAGAGAACTCTTCAAATTTGAACGGCAGGTTAATTGTGATTAGAGGGTGTTCATAATTAGCTTAGGCATTTTCTTACTGTGGCCATCATTTTGCTGGAGTGGACCTGATGTTGATAATCAGGGATGGCATAATGAATATGCTCGTTAATTTACAGTCTGTCATCCAATTTAACACATTGTTATTTTGTTTGTTTAAAGGTCTACAAGGGAGTTCCGTTTGATTATACTTCAAATGTAATGATGGAAGCCCTAGGACATTAAGAAAGCTCCTCAATTTTCAATCGTACACGTGCGGTGTATTGGATATTTGTGAAGTAAACTGGCTAACTCAAACAAATTCTTAATTTCACTTTTACCGGGAACCAAATGAAGTCGGTTTTTTTTTCTTAAAAATTATGCATAACAACACTTTAAAGTCAAAATCTCTCCTTAATTGGTTTGGGACCGGAGCATCCACCCTACCATATTTATGAGTCGATTATGTCGAACCATATTTTTGCACTTGACTGTACCGACAACCTGTATTCTACCAGCCTACTAATTTTTACCTAAATCCAAGGCGTCATCTATGGTTATTATCGTTTCGGGTTCCAATTCTTGTAAAGGAATTTACTCTATTATATACATGGTTTAGGGCTAGGTTGATCTTGTTGGCCCAAAAAATGGTTTTATTAATTTAATAAGTTTTTTGTTATTAAGGATGCCATAAATTAAGTTTAATATTAAAATACGTTACCTATTAAAAGTCATAGAATCCAATATATTCAAATGCTTAGTCAAACACCGTCAAACTCGTTAAATTAAACGGTCGGACTCTAGTATCACCGTACAGTACCTAATAGGTCGCACAATTTAATTTCGCACAAGGGAACTTTCGAACATCAGTATTGTCGTAGCGTAGGTACTAGGTACTATACGCCGCACAATTTCAATTCGCAGATACATAGTTAGTCAGTTAGATTTCCAACTATTGGGTTTTCCAAATGTATTAGTTTTTCCTAAAGAATGTCTCCCAGTATTAAGTAGAAATAAAATATAGTAACACTATGCATATTCTTATCAAAAGACAATCAAACCGTTGTAAATTTTTGATAATATAAAAATACAGCAACGAACGTTTCATTACAAATTTGTTAGTGTACAGTCAAGGGCATAAATATATGTACAACTTTTTCATTACTTTATATGGAATCATATGGCTGAAAAGACAAAAAGTGTATAGATATTTATGCCCTTGACTGTACACATAAGTAGTGTTTGTATGACACAGTGGCGACAAAAATAAAGTTAAACCCACCTCTTGTGCTGTCCACCCGAACTTGCCAAAGGGTAGATTTAAATTGGCCTGTCTGTTAAAATACTATCTAAGATTCGACAGGAACGATAAGGAAACTTTCACTGAAGTAAGAACGAATAATAAAAGAACAAATTTAAAGAACAGTAGATAGCCTAGGTATTTTCATTAGTGTGATTCCGTGTGGAAGTTAAAGTATTTATCACCTTGATACACTAGCGCGACCTGTAAATTGTTCTGCATGAATTAAAGCTCTAGGATTTTGCTGATATTATTTTCGTCGACTTTTGCTGCTGACTGTACCTGGCCCTACATTTGTCTAAATGATGTCAATACCCGCTATTAATCCGTTTGAAAGTGTTCATTTTTGTTGTACTCATACTAATCGCGGAAATAGAAGACAATAGAATGTTGTCGGACGCAGTTTTGGCAATATTATTACTATTATCACTCTTTGGTGTGATTCCGGTCCTTCTAATTCTTTCTTGCTTCACTGAATCTTTTCTTATTTTAGGGTTGCTGAAGAAAAATCGGCATCTCGGAGCGTTTCCTAAAGTGTTGATCGCGTTTCTATTGGGGCATTTCTACGGGCGCTACTCGTACCTCCCCGAGTGCGAAGACAAGATAATCCGCATGCCTTGCGACAGCTACCTCGCCAACGTCATGCGACAACATTATTGCGAGAATCAATGTAGAGAACAAGGTGGAAGATGATGAATAACCTTCAATAAAAAATATTCGGGTTTAGGTGTTTTTTTATTTATTTTAATTTGTTTTTTTTTCTGACTAAAGTACCTACTGCTAGAACGTAGGCAGTGTAGGCACCGAGAGAACATAACTTAACACGTTTTTCAAAAAAGAAAGTAGTTTAATACCAAATAGTAATGTAGGTATGGTTGAGGTACCTCGATTACCTTGTCGTGTTGTTCCAAAGACTTAATTGCCGAATACCTACATAATAGCTCATTTGCAAACCACCTCAATTTGAGACAACGAAGCAAAATAGGATGACGTTCTGACACAGTGGGCACTCTGGCACAGTAGACATTTTGATACAGTGGACGCCCTGAGACAGTGGACACCATGACACAGTTGGCATTTTGACAATGTGGACCCAAAGGGGGTATACCCTATAGGATGTAGTTCTATCCTACATCCGATATCGGTTCGTATTTTGAGAAAATGTTCTAAGACTTTGTAGTCCTTGAAAAGAGAAGTTTGAGAGTTTTTGTGAGTTTGGGCTAGAGGACAAGTCTTTGCCCGGACGAGCCGCCTTCCAAGCGTATATAGCTTGGAAAAACCAACTAGCCTCAGAATCACCCACGATTTTATATTCCTTTTACTGTGGGACGAACACTGAACAATATAGTACATTACTGCAGAAGCCGTGAAGTAAGGGATTGCTGGACGAGATCGGAGTAGACGGCCGAGACGTAGATTAGGCCGGATAAAACGAGTCCTGCAATCTCTCTTCCGGCCGAGTCTTGTATAGTGCTTTTCTCAAACAATGTAAGGAAATATTAAAATTAAAACAAGTACTAGGTAAATAGTTAATTAGGAAAATATAGCTTAATTTGCCGTCTTTTTTATTTTTTAAACATGCCATTTGAATGAGCTATTTAAGCACCGTGTTTAACCGCACATAAATATATAGAACAATAGAAACTGTTTTTTATAGTCGCAAGTATCTAGTGGTCGTTAGATGTATTTACTTCACGGCCTAAGGCCAAGAAGTAAATGTGGGGAGCCATAAACAAGAAACTTCATGTGTTTCTACATTTCGGAAAATCATAAGATTCAGTTTGGAGAGTAAAATCTAACCCTGAATTTAAAGCCCCGTAGTCACAGACACCCAGTATATGCCTGCGTGTAACGAAATTAAGGTTTTTTGAATTAAAATGGTCTGAATTAGATACTGAATTTATTTTTGAATGGTGGTTATTAGCTTATTACTTATTACGTACAGTCAACCAAGTGGAACCCTAGGCCACTCTAGTCTAGAACTATTTCAAAATGACAAGCAGTAAGAAATTTCTTACAATCTGATTTATAGAGTCACTGTGCCATAGTCCTACAGTGGCATAGAGTTCCAACTGTTTTACTGTACCGAATTTGTTGATTTGGTGGGACCGAAAAGGTGTAAGTAGGTACGATGTTTTCGTAGATCAATCCTGGAATGGCTTGATACACTGGCGAACGAAGGAAGTAGGGTTACAATGTACAGAGGCCATAATTGAGTTTAATAAAGCTTCTGCTACACGTGCTTTTTATTAGCATAGCAAGAGGGGAAGTGGAAGGGGCCCTACTCTTTACCCTTCTTGCTAATAAGCAAACTTCTAAGCATTTCGCTAGTACCTAATGAGCATGTGTAAAATGTTTTTAAATTAATTTGTGGTACCTAACTACTATTTAAGTCGGCAAAAGGTCGGCGTAGAAGCTGTGAGCAGTTACTTACTCGTATTTACAATTTCCTTCATTAGTGTGTACCTACCTAGTAGTATGTGGTGTGTGTTATGGAGTAAAATACTGCTAGCAAAAGTTTTGATAAAAAGTAGATAGGTAGGTAAAGAGTAGTAAATTTTTTTAAATATCAGAATTTAATCAATTCGTGGTTCTGATTTGAATGAACCCAAGTAAGTCCAAGCGCTCTAGCACAATTTCGCGTTATAGACGCGATTCCATGCATTAGGTCGCGCTTGATGTGGGTACGGAGACTCGCGCCTTTAGACAAGTATAATGCTAAGGGGGCAGATCTGGAAGAATCAGGTTCAAGGGTTAATTTTTTTAAAATCTCACTTGCCTACTAGATAGATTAAATAAATGAGAGCGAACTTCGATATATATAAGTTATTAAAATAAGCGCAGTCCTTAGAAAGTGTAGGTATTTTGGTCGCGGAGATGATGGCCACTTATTTCATCGCCCATCATGGACCAATGTGTGGACGCTTCATCACGACTGTGAAGAGAATAACCCATGATCGCGCCGATGCTAGCCACTTTTTTAATCCATCATCGCGGATTATGAATATGAGCCATTAAATTGTTTCAATCATATTGTATGAAAATCCATAGAAGCATCGCTTACAGGACACGTTTTAGGGGCCGATTATTGCCTGCTCCTGACCCTTCCTACTCCTCCCTCGACTCCCTAAGATCCCTTCCGAAATCCCTTCCCGAGATCACACAGGGCGAGGCGATCGATTGACCCCAAAAAACGTATTATGTACCTAATACTATGATTACATCAGGCTTTAGCGATATTCTTACGGAATACCATAGACAACGTTATAATGTACATACCTATACTTTTTTAACACATTCACTGTCCCGAATTGACATGTGATCCTTACGGTTTTGTAAAAGGGGCGAGCCGTGCCCCGTGCATATGGGACACGGACAGTGAACGTGTTAATATCGTTGTCAGTTATCTAATAAAATTGACGAATAGAAGTGCTGGCGTAGAAAAAATAATTAATGATTCTGACGAGTTGAAAATTGAAACTTTGAAACCTACTTATAGTTAGACAAGCAAGCGCAGTAAGTTAGAGAGCATCTACCGTCTTATTCTTACGCTTCTTGTCCAGCTCTAAAAAACGGGATGGATATAGTTTTTGTCCTACAGCTACCGGGTTCGTTTGCTTGTCAGACTATATTTTTCATGTATGAGAAAACAGAAAAGGTATTGATCAGGCAGTATTGCGTAAGGTCTTTGTCGCGGCACGAATGAAATAAAAAAACCAAAACGTCACTGTCAATAGATAATGTGATGTTGTCAAACTTGTCAACCTCAAAGTCTGAAAGTCGTGAATACAGCACGGTTTGAGAAAATAAACTTGATTTATGATCGTATAAGACTAGTTACCGGTGAAAAATATAGTAATGCAATGAATGACCCAAACGTATTCGGGTACCAACCAGATGGGTCGGGACAACAGCTGACTCCAGGGGCGCCAGGGCAACGGCAGAATACACTTTTGCAGGCAAGAATAACCGATTTCATAACATTTTGTTGAAGTTGATACATCGAGCAAAGTTCCTAGAAATTGTTTCTTATTATTCTTTCGTACACTTGTAGGGCTCGTACAAGTACTCCGCTGATGAGCTTCGAGTGCTCGGGCAGTGCAATCGCGAGAGTCTTTACCAGCGCTCGCTGCCGTTCGGCACTTCACTCGGTGTCACTACTTACATCGCTATCCAGAAAGGTCTGTACATAATCATAACGAATACAATGTAGACATATAATTTTGAATATTATTGTTTAAATAAAAAAGGTTGCAAGGCCAGTATAATAATATTTTCTTGTGTTTGTACAGTCAAGTGTAAAAATATGGTGGTGAACATCTTACTCAAAAATATGTCCCATTGCACCTTATGCCGGTATAATAAGAGTGTAGTACCATATTTATGAGTTGATTATGTCAAATCATATTTTTGCATTTGACTGTATATAATGTATAAATTAATAATTGTCTGCTCGGAGACATTTACGCACATACATTTTTAATAATGATTGATACTGATGGTTTCAACACATTTTTGATTTGTAAGGCTCAGTGATTACATTCATGCTATAAAGATTGCAGTCAACCATTCCAGAGGAACACAAGTTCCTGAAAGACAACTTAGTCAAGCTCAATACTTATGGGCTACTAAACCATACTGACTGAATATTGTATGGGTTTGTATTGTATTGTAGGAGAAAAATGGTTTGTTATTGGCCGTCTATTACTGCTGATATACAAAACTGTTGCTGTACAAAACCAGATTGGGTATTGGGTAGTATTTCACATTCAAATTGTCTTTTTAGCATCTGCAGTATTAACCAGAAGTAAGTACTTTATTTATAAACATAGATAGTTACAGAGATGGATATTTATTTTGTGTGTCACTGTGTTTTGCCAATCGGTGTCCAATAGAATACTTAGTAACATAAGTTTTGAAAATGCAGTGCACACCTATTGAGTTTGCCACATAATGGTCAACTCATTCTTTATTTATACCCTGGTATGAAACTTCTTAAAAAAATTGTAATGGCATTAGAGAAATAATAAAATTATACTTTGAAAAATATGATACCATGTAAATCAACACAGGGTTTACTTTTCTCAAAATCTGACAAAGCACATGGTGGAATTTACAAGCGCTGCAAATAGTGCAATCATTTTTTACTGATTGTGTATTGAATTATTTAACAATATTGAAAATCTTAAGGTGATTTGTGCTTTGCTGTTTGCTGCCCTGCGAAATAAATTTGTATAAACTATATCCTATGTAGTGATAGTATAGCTGATTATCATCAGATAAAAACGCAAAACACACACAAACACATAGACTACAACACAACTTTGCACAAACATCACGCTTAATAACACACCATACACTCTAAGAAAGGTTGCACGGAAAAAGCTGCTTATTATATAAAAACAGCGTAGCGCCCACCTTTCAGGGACCAGAAAACCAGTGCTGGGCTGCAGATAAATGATAATGATAAATATCTTTATTTTTCAATTTAGGCACATTACAATGCACTTCACGGACACGACACTTTCTGATAGCTAGCTTTCTAACTTTCTAGTGTTATAGCTAGACATAAGAAATTCTATTGAATGAATCTAAGTTTCTAATAACATGAATTATATTATCATAGATATATTAGGATGCTACAGTTAAAATATTAATTTCTTAAAATAGCTCCCTTACTGATGCACGTTTACCTAACTTATATATAAAACGAATGGCTCTCTTTTGTAAAACAAATATAGTTTGTATGTCAGCTGCCTTGCCCCAAACCAGAATACCGTCTGACATTACACTATGAAAATAACTATGATAAACTAGGCAAGCTGTCTCAACATTAGTTAGTTGTCTGATTTACATTAGTTAGTTGTCTGATTTAGTCAAAGCATGGCACATGCTGAAATTGGGACACATTTGCCTTTAAATCAAAAGTTTTACTTCAGTGTTTAAAATATTTAGCCTAAGAAATAAGTTAATTGTTCTGATTGTTTTTCTATTTATACTTTATCTTAGTTTTTACTTTTAATAAAAAAAAAACTATTATATGTGTTTTTTAGGTCAATAAACTCTTAGTAACTGTTAGTTACTACAATGAGGTGTCCTGTGTTACTCTTAAAGTTAAAATAATTTTGAAGTGCAAAATATAAATCACTTTACTTGACTAGCTTACAGTGGCGGGGCATTCATAGAATTCGATTCCTGCCGGCTTCCCTTTCGTGAGCCCATGAACATTTCATTTTTCCTTAATGACTAAAAAAAAAAAGTAGGCCAAAGTGGCTGCTCTGGCTTGCCCAAAGAATATTTTCCTGCTCCGCCACTGCTGGCTTAACAAACTGCTTAAAAATATATTGTCTGTAGTATTATAGACTACTGGCATGGCAGTGAGACTGCCCTATGAAAGTTGTGTCCCTTTCATACATACCAAACATACAGGGTGTCGCCGACTTAGGGGCTTTAATTCTAGAGTTCGATTCTACTCACTTAACTGATCTAATTTTGTTTTAGGACATTAAAAAATTATACTAATTTGGATAATAATATAATTAGTAAAGTCAGTGTATCAGAACCAGTGATGGGCAAAATTTATTCGAATGACGGATGACGGATGACGAATAACCAAATCATTCGCGGATGACGGATGAATTTTCGGATGAATATTCGTATTCGAATAAATTATTCGTCGAATAATTTATCCGCGAATAATTCATTCGCCGGATGAATTGCCACGAATAATTTTTTAAATACCTTATCAACTTCTGTTTAAAATAGCTATCTAATTATGAATTCATAACTCAAGTTTCATTTCAACCGCCTAGTTTCATTGACACAATTTCTTTTAAACATTATGGCCTTACTAGTTTATATGGAATTAATTTTATATTCGGTTATTTGAATGAGAACTACGAGGCCCTTTTTAGACCGAGATGGTATATGTCATTGAAATGTACAGAAACTTGACAAAATCTATGCCATAAAAATTAGGCGGTTTCTTTGCTCAGATTTTCTTCCAACCCGCATAGGGATTATAAAAGGACTGTAAATAAAAGTGCACTTTAGAAATCAACATGGATTTATTAATAATTCGTAATAAAAATCATACGTGATGATATTCTTTGTTTGAAAACCAGAGTAAATAACATTAACTACATATAGATCATATCGAATAGATCACTATAGTCTTAGACGATCGTGAACTTTAGTAAAAATTTGTCATTTTTAATATATGTTTCTTTTTTAAATTTAATAGAATAGCCAAAAAACCTTTAATATTGTTAGTAAATTTATAGGAGTAATATAATAAGTAAATCATTCGTCAAGTTAAAAACCGGTCGAAATATTTATTCGCCGATAAGTTACTCGCGAATAAATCATCCGCGCACAAATCATCCGCGAATAAATCATCCGCGAATAAATCATTCGCGAATAAAAAATTGGTGGATTATTCGTCATTCGAATGATCATTTAGATAAATTTTTATTCGAATAATGCCCATCTCTGATCAGAACTAGCGATAATATCGTTATCTTATGGTACGAGGGTGACATCACCTTGGTACGGGGGCCTTTCAATGATAATTTTCCATTCCGTTTACAAACTTTGTTTTCTAATTTTCATAAAGAGGTTTTTTCCAATATATATTGATAAAATAAAACATTATGTTTGCTGTGTTATAGACTGAGTGACAACTTTAAGAAGTTGTTTGATGTTATGGCCAAAGGCAGCTTAATATATTTTCTTAATTTGTTTGTGACTATGCCATGCTGCATGCCATTGTTGGTTGACTTAGGGAAGCCAATCGTCATTAGCTCATTAGCTAATACCATCGAGTCTGTATTCTGTAGTATGCATTGTAGAACTACAAAGCCTATTGAGATGGGAATAAATTAGTATCATAAGAAGCTAAACTGAAAATACTTAAAAATGACTGACAGAAAAACATATTAATCATATGGTGCCAAGTTTGAAACTAATTCACTTAGACTTCCAGCACCATTCATAAAATTTGCTTTTGCTTTTATAAGGTTGTGAATTTTTATTATGTATTTGACTAGAATGACTAGAACAGAACATTCATCTAATATTATAATAAATGTTTATTTACTCTCTGCTAAAATGATGAACCAAATTGGCGAAATGTAGCTTATGTGCCCCTGGGGAAAGACATAATCAGAATCAAACCTTTGGGTGTTGGAATGACCCACTTTCACTCCCAAACATTTTTTGAATGACGGACGCTGCTTTGCGTATGCGCATCATTTTGCGCGTTTAACCTCATCGCGAGTATTTTTTCATTGCAGGATATTTCAAACCGAATGCCCGCTTTGGTGCCATTCCCAAAATTTCGTTTGCGGTGTTGGTTGGTTACTTCGTTGGAAAGCTATCCTATCAAGAAGCATGTGCTGAAAAACTGATGGCCTTACCTGGGAGCTACATCGGACAACTGCTTCGAGATAGAAGGGACGGGAGGACAGGAGGGTAAGTATATAATACAGAAAATCTACATACATACATATAAGACAGGCGCGAAGTACCCTTAAGCTAAGTTAAAGTACGTAAAAAAGTGTGACTTAAGCAAGCATGTTTCGTCGTTGCGCTTTCCAAATCTGATATGTGCTCGATTTTTGATAATTAATAGGTAACCTAGTAATTAAACACAAGGTTTTAATTTATTTAATTATAATCACACACATATCAGATTTGGTAAGCGCAACGACGGTTTGAAAAAATGTATGGATGTTAGTGTACGAAAGAAGTATGTGATGTAAGGTAAGGATCGTAGTTTATGTAACGTTCTGTAGTCTCTGCCTATCACAATGTAATCCCGACGTGAGGCGTGTCTATATGAATGGATATATAATATATATAGCTATTTATATTATATATCCATTCATATCCTAGGATTGTTATTTTATAATTTAGAATGATGGTCAGTAGATGATCCATCATGGAAAAAAGAATGCTTAAAAATCGTGTTTTTTGGAATAACAAGAAATAATTTATTAACAATAGGCCTGGTATTTTTTATTTGTGGTATCAATCGATCCCATTTGTTTCGTAAAAATATGTCAATGGCCGTGTAAAGGTAAAGGATTGAAAAAACAACACAATTTCAGAGGCGGCCACATTCAGAACACTCCGACCATGTTCGGCGCCGGCCCCAACGACATCTACTCGGACGCGGGCCCCGGCAGCTCGCTCGACCTGGACACCGACCGCCCGGCCTTTAGCGAGGACTCGTATCGCGCCGATCAGGAAGGTCAGCATTTGTTTTTAACTTAGCACTTTCATTGCCACCCAGCCAATCACATGTAGATCACTCAGAGCATGTTCGGCGCCGGCCCCGACAACATCTTCTCGGACGCGGGCCCCGGCAGCTCGCCCGACCTGGACACCGACCGCCCGGTCTTTAGCGAGGGAGGACTCATATCGCCCCGATCAGGAAGGTCGACATTTGTTTTTAATTTAGCACGTACTTAGACCTGGACACTGCAAGCTAGTTAGCGACAACTCCTGTCGTCCCAAGCAGGAAGATCAGCTTTTGTTTTTCGTTAATGATCAGAGTATGGTGGGTCGACACCAGATCATCTCAGCAGTTTCAGCTTAGATTTAGTAAGGCGTACAGAACATATATAGTTGTCGGTACCTATTATTAGCATTCAGCAACCGATTATTATTCCAAAGGAATCGATAATGAGCCATACCTACTAAGTCTTGTCTGTGGAGGCTTAGATAAGATAAGTCAATTTAAGTCATGTTTGGAATTTGACGACCTACTAGCGACCTACTACCAAATGTTTTTTTAATGATGTAATGGAACTTTCGTTATTTTCTGAAATTTTCGGCTATTTTTTTTTAACTAAATAAATAGTGTCATTCTTTTCATCCGTTTCAATTGTTTCTTCCTCAATGTAGGTATTTTGTAGGTGTGTATTAGACCTAATATACCTACGTTGATTTAGAGTTGAATATTAGAGCGAATACATTCATTGATCTTTTTCGAAACAATCCGAAAAAAAACGAGTCGTCTAGGAAAAAAAGCGGATTTTTCAAGACTTTTTCAACGCTGCGACCAACGACGAGGCTACCTCTTTTTGGTGATTTCACAGTCAACTTGATGTTGTAGATTAAATAGCGGTATTTTCTTTTGCAGAGAAGTTAAAAAAGGATAAACACAAACCGTGAAAATTGGTTATTTTAGGTGGTGGTTTGCCCTCGTCGGACCAGAAGAGCAAGAGCCCCGCGCTCTCTTATGACGACCTCCGACGCAGGAACCGCGGCGAGTACACTGAAGCTAGGCAAGATCCGTACAGGTAACTTTTAGTTTCGTAATCACATTTGAACTTTCAGTCTCACGAAGTGAAAAATTATTAGTTTCTCTGTACAGTCAAGTGTAAAAAAAAGGTGGTGCACATCTTACTCAAAAATATGTCCCATAGCACCTTATGGCGGTGTAATAAGAGCGTGTACCATATTTATGTTGATTATGTCGAACCATATTTTTGCACTTGACTGTACCAACAGTTTCGATTTCACATTTGAACTTTCAGTTTCACAAAGTGAAAAATCATCAGTCTCTTTGTGCCAACGAGAAGCGTATATAGAACAGAAGACGAAGCGGTAAAATCCATGTTAGGAGCGTCTTTGGTTTTCTCAACAATGAAGTACAGTTGTTCATAAATAATTATTCATAATTCGTGGTTCATTTTCATTTCAGAGTTGAGCCACACGCAGTACCGCCAATAACGCGCGCGAACCCGGTGGTCGACGCGCCGCCCCCCGCTCCGCGCAAAACTAATAAGTACGGCGACGTTATGGACTAAGGCATTTTCAATACACAATAAAGAAACACTATGGCTTTTAACATCATCATTTAGTGGGAATTGGCCAATAAAATACATCGTGTAAATAGTATTGAAAAAGTAACCTTAGTATTCGCTGAATATATATATGTAGACAACTCAACGCAATGTATCAATAACACATTTATTACTAAGAACTGCATAACTTTAGTTGTTTGAATTGTGTTGCGATTTTTCTTTAATTGTAAAAATCAAATCTTAAAAATATTATTAGCAGCAATATGAAAGCTTTTATTTCAACATCTTCCCTATTGGAAAATATGCGTATGCCGTTTTTTACTTGAAAGATATTTTAATTTGCTGTGCCGTTTTGGGAGCGAAAATAGAAGAGGCCTTGGTACACTAGGGGAGGGTAGGAGAAACACGGATGGCGTGTAATGCCGGACGCACAAGGTTAAGTTGGTATGTTAGGAACGGATAGGAGACATTTCGTTAGCAAATGAGAGTCGAGCTCGAGCGCAGTGTCTTAGCTCAGAACGGAGAGCTGGCAAGCTGTACAAAGTACTTACATATGTTTTTTGTAGTAATTTTTTTTGTGTAAAAGTGTGTAAGGTATTGTAGGAATAACATGGAACTTAGCTGATTTTTTAGGGAAATATTGACTAATTAAACAACGTTTCAAAGCGCTTGTTTCATATATTTCGTGGTTCTAACCTTAAATAAAATATTTTTATTGCATCTTTATAAGAGAGAGCTAGTAGCAGACTATTTGAGTAAGGTAATCTTGAACATCATTAGTTATACGTAATGTATGTAAGGTGGGGGAGGAATCGACGAATTTGCTACAAAATGCTGACCTTCACAAAATGGCACATAACACGTGTCTACACACTCCGGGCAGTCACTGTCGACTGAGCGGGATCGTAACAAGATGATACCAGCTAAAACTTTTAAACCAAATAGGGAGTTATTATAGGGAATGCAACCCGGGTTTTTTACTATGAGAGAAACCCGGGTTTTAAAAAAGGGTTGCACTCCTTAGAGTTATATAACTCCTTAGAGTTATTAGGGCTTTCCATCTTTTAACGCCCACCTTGACATTAATATATTTTTTTCAAATTAAAAAAATTGTTTAAATAACTTTTTCCTGATCAGAATACGATACTAACAACTCCCTTATGGCTGCTCCACACAATGGGCCACCATAGGCTATTATTATACGAGACGTATCTATACAAAAGAACGGGATGGCAGTATTGCGTAACCCCTCAACTGCGTATATTTTGGATAAACCCTGTATTAGCAATATTAATCATCAATACCATACCTACCTATACCGGGTGTGGCCTACAATAGGAGCAATAAATTTAATCGTAGGTTGTACTCCTCATGGTGACCAACATTTGATTAGCTACTTATAAAAATAACTTGGATTTAGATTTTTACTACACTTTAAAGTTTGTTAGAAGACGCAATGTACTGCAAAGTTTGACCTATTTGTACTTGTACTATGACAAGAGACGTCAATTAGACTGATGTTAACGGACATTGAAAATACCAAAGAGATTGGAAGTCGTAGGGCGACGCGTATCACACTAAACACACACACACACTAAAGACACACTAAAGAGGTCCGTGCTCTGTGGAAAATACTATTGAATTTGTATGAAAAACAAAATACCTACAAATTACACAGTTTTAAAAAGTTGTTCAATAAAAGTTGTTCAGTTTGAGGAGTGAAACCTACGATTAAATTTGTTGGTCCTAATTTAGGCCACACCCGGTATATTAGGTTATAATTCACTGAAACCGTAAGGTTAATCCTGCTCACATCATCCTGTATAGTAGTGTGCCTACTTAAAAACATGAAGCAAAATATTTATCATAAATAATAAATGATTTAATTCAAGCTTTACAATTTTAATGACAATAAGTTAAAATTATGAGCCTTTTAGTAATTATTACTGTTGCGTTTCACTACACGGTTTAGATTTTGAGCATAGACAAACGAATGTTCATTGTATATGACAGCGTGCGATCTTGTTTATGGAAGTACACAGGGGGTACTAAATTATTGTATACAAATCTTGAAATATAACGCAGGCTTTGTACATTTTCCAGTGGTCCACCCGCCATTCTGACGTTCACCATGTTTTGACAGCTTATTCACCACTTTTATACTTTAAATCGTGCCATGTAGTCGCTGAAAGAATCCTAGATTAAGCTTAATAGGTTGTCTAGAATAAATTTGCTAGACGTCATTCAAAACATCAAAAACCGATAGAGGAAAGTGGGTAGGATTCGTACACTTTTTGCTCTTAACCATGTAAAATAAAAACTAACAGTTTTTTAAAATTAAATTAATGCCACTTCATCGTCCAATTATCTGTATATAATAAGTATAATAACAGTGCACTTTGTCCTAACGTTATGCGGTGAAAATATAACAACCGATTTTATGCGAAAGAGAGGGCACCCTAAAAAAATACCTTAAATCGTGTATTTTTAGTTGTATGTATCAGAACGATTTAAGTGTCTAGCTCTAAATAATCTAAAATAAATTATGTAAATGCAAAATACTTCATTAATACAATGTAAAAGCCGGTGGTACGACTGAACCGATCCGTCGGCTAAATCGTACCAGTAGCAGTCTCTTTGAAATAACACATTTTGGTAATTGAATCCTAGAGTACCTAATTAATTTGGTAATTGAATGTAGCCAAGAAACCGAACTTCTATTTGATCATACGCTCACATTTGTAATTTTCAGAAACAAAATATTCACGTTTAACCCTTTCGCTGTCAATTGGCTTGATAGTAAGCTACAATATATTAATATACACGCCTTGAGTAAAACCAAAAAGGATAAATAAATAAAATCTTTGTTAAAAGTTATTTGCCGTGCAATACTGAAATATTTTGAACTTTATAGTTCTTATCAAAAGTGACGATTTTTATTATACTAACCTCGATTAAATAAGGAAGCTCAAAGTTTTATTTAAAACATTAGAATTTATGTTGTTTTGGCGAATTTTGGCTTGTGGGCGTCTAGAAGATAAACCAAAATACAAAGGAACTTTTTTATTTAATTTCGCAGTAAGGATAGTACAAAGACGTTTAATAAATTAGACGACATTGCAGTATAACTTTATTAAAAATTGTATTTTATTTGCATCTACCCCAACAACACATTCATGATTAACATCAATTCGCAATGCAGTCTTAAAACTAATAAAATAGTAAAAATATTAACTTCGCGATAGGAAAACAATTTAAATTTAACAATAAAATATACAAGGAACAAACTAAAAGTAATTAAAAATGTAACATTAGCTAACAAATAATAAAGTTGATATTCCGTGACATTCACTATAATTTCATGATCGCCAGATCGCGTTTTATAAACGTGTAATTTATTTTTCGCAGCCTAGGGATCTTTACAATGCCGAACCTTCGTCGGGTCATTAGCGGCCGGTTGATGGCTAGACGTTACATACATCGCTCCTTAAAAAACAAACAAACAATTAATTACTTTTAATGCAAATAGACTAAGACCCAATAATTTTAGACATTCAAGATTTATCTATAATGGTTACCCATCTATACGATAAATTAATTTCGCTCCAGATCTTTTGTACCAAGCAGTTTAAAATATTGCCACGTTGCTGAAAAATAACCTACAAAACGGAAATGATTCATAAACGCATAGTATACTATACTAAAATACATTGTCAAATAAAAATTATCTAAAATTATTTCATTTCAACTGCGATTAAATGTATTTAAGAATATTTTATATTGCATATATTTTTTTATTGAAATATTATTGGCCCTGTGTGTGGTCTTGATAGGTTGTAGGTAGGTACTCACTACTTACACAGCCCACACTCATAACGTAAAACTCAAAACGACCATTTAAAAACACCGGGCTAAGCGGTAATAATGTCAGTAGTGAAATGTATATATTACAGATGTAGTGCATAATGTATTGCCCTCGTTCTTTCACGGAAACGCCCGAACGTGTCATGCTATTTTGGTCAGTGTCAGTATTAAAAGTAACGAGGTCGATTGAGGGACGAGGTTAAAACATTATGCAATACATCTGTACGTTATACATGACACCTCACGCGGCTGTGCCGCGCCTCCAGCACGGGCACAGTAGCGACATATCTAAAGCTAGACTAGATACAAAATTTGGATTCAAATTATTTTATAAACATTATCAAAAAATACATATTTATTACATTAATTATCTACTTTAACCGTCTGTAATAGGTTTTATAGAGACTGGTATAAAAAAAGAATAATTAGGTAAGTAAGAAATTCTCCTACGAAGCCAAACAGGCCAATGACAATGAATAGGTAATAAAAAAACCTTACCCTATTACTAACGACAGTCTCTTAAACCCCGAGTTCAAGTACAACAGTAGCAATTGTTAGTAATCTAATATCATAACATTGCACAAAATGTATGCGTACAGGATTGCACATGCCAACAACATGAAAAAATATGATTACCTACTTACATATAGCTACATACTCTTGTTCCCAATTTCAGTTATTTTTCACCCGGTAGTTCCAACACACTTAAATTTATGATTATTAGGTTATGGTATAGTAAGTAATACATAGTAATGAGAATTGGCATGATGACTGTCTTAAATAATCATAGAAATAATGGTTTCAAAGAAAAACATTATGCGATAATATAATATAACCTAATACATGACCCGTTTTCATATAAACATTGAGATGATTAAAACTCCAATCGGACATTGACTGAAACCCTCAGAGTGAATGACGTCACAACTTTGAAGTTTTGTCTGTTGTATCCCGGACACAACAGTTGAACCTTCGAAAACAAATCATACAACAAAAACAAAGTTTTTTTTTGTGGCAACACCGTGTATTTCAAAGAACTAATAATGGGTGCTTTTGCTTTCGGTTTTCTTCGCTACATGACTGTTTCCGAGTTGTGTCATCACAATCGGACACCATGACACTGCCGAGCGATTTCGAGCAAGATTCCAACTGTGTACAAAGTAGACATAAACCAGTAAAAGTGTACTAATAATGTTAAGGTGTATTTAAAAATTTGTCATCATGCCAACTATTGCCTTCTGAGAGATCTTTTCAGCTTTTTTGGATACCCGGGAAAATAAAAAATCTTAAAGGTTAGTATATCCCCAGCTGATAAATTTGATGTACCTACGATTTATTTATTAAAAGTTTATAACTTTAATTAGATACAACATGTTTCTGACTAAGTTATATTAATTGGTTAAACTACGATTTTCTTTGAGCTTTTGAGGAACAAGATCTCTTAGACGGTGCAATTAACAGATGTCACAAAACGATAAAAATCATTCCATACTTCTCTGATGGGGCCTGTAACTAGAGCGAATATTGAAATGAATGACTCCTTTGACTTATCTGCATTTACCCTCTAATGGTCCCAATGTTACCTTTTGAATACGCTCTTATCCTTTAGATTTATAGACAAACAAAAGGTTTCAGTCGTTTACAGATTTTGTCTAGACGTACTACTTAAACATTTCGTGGTTTATCAGGCACTTAACCACAACAACAGTTAATACGATTTTGAGTATTCCTCCATTAATGTATAAGCCATAATAATATATTTATATTACCTTACTACATAAGATGTCGCTTCATTCTTAAATCACACGATTTCATAATAATATAAATTGCCTTATATTGTGCCATTAAAATTTATGCTCATGTTACAAGACCCACCTTGTATATTGATGGTTAATTTCGTGATATATGTATAAATAGGTATATATTTACCATAAATCACATTCATCCTATCTAATGAAAATGTAAATGGATGGATATTTTTTCTTATCACTTGCTGCCATCGTGACGTTCTCTCGGGTCAATTCTTGAAACATGGAGCAATTAAACTCACCAGCATTAACATTTGTCTATGACATGTATGTCTATAATGTCCTTAACAGCCTAAACTATCACTTACTTTCGGCTTTGCATCCTGTTACCAAACACTCTGTATATGTGTATACAGTTTTGTGATATGAACCGTTTTCAAAATGGGCCAACTAACTAATTAAGCCTGTTAATAGAACGCGTAACAAGATTTCTGACAAAATGTTCTAACTGATGAGACAGAATAATAACAAGAAATACTTGATCCTCCCATTTAACTAGAACAATAAACATACTATTTATGATAATATTTACCCCAGCGCTAATATGCTCCGCTCGGCTGCCGCATGAACCCTATTTGTGTTATATGAAAATAATACAAATACGCCTAACCAGTGAAAAATTACTTTAGATACTATGCTTAACATATCACTAAAATAAAAAATCCAGATTTGTGTTTATTTAGTTACCAAGATATTCTGAATATAAAGATAAACGATTTTATAAATTTACGTAAGTAAAATTATACGAGTAATGTGAGATAATGGTGAAGTTAAGCGATTTTGTTTTATTTTGTGATTGAATTATTTATACTTAGGTTTAAATTGAGTTAATACAAATTATCATAATTACTCCGCAGTTGTCGTATCGCGTCCAGATATTATTATTGTAAGTTTGCACACTTCCGCTTATTTAAGAAATAGGCCCGATAGGTAATAATGTGATGAGCTAACTTTTAGGGTTATGGTTATAAGGTACCGGGAGGGTCCAGGGCTCATTTTATAGATTAATCATTGTATACATTGAAAAAATTTAGTTATAATCGCCATTTAGATATTTTTTATTTAAAAAAAATATGCAAATTTATGCCAAGCTATTCTTATTATTTATTATGTATTTCCTCCTATTATATTTCCATCCGATCGGGGA
The DNA here is from genome assembly GCA_949128165.1 of Lathronympha strigana. Classification (NCBI taxonomy): domain Eukaryota; kingdom Metazoa; phylum Arthropoda; class Insecta; order Lepidoptera; family Tortricidae; genus Lathronympha; species Lathronympha strigana. The sequence continues at coordinate 25,458,843 of OX421901.1, read as the reverse complement.
TCAAAAACTCCTTGACTAACCTTGGTGTTTGGTGTTGTTTGAGATAGCACAAATATGGCTGACACGGCAGTCGGACAAAAACGAATAGCACGGATAGGATAGTTGCGTTTTTAACGTCTATAGTCTCGCGACTATAGGACTTGTTAGGAAGTGCCAACTAAGACGACGTACGATAAAAGCGCGACAGACTTAGGCCTACTGTTGACGTACCATAGGCGGCGATAAAATAAATTCTTCATCGTTTTACTGCCGTGTGTCATGTACTACATACTTGTATTAATCTAACCCTGCATACCGAGGTTTAACAAAGGTTTTACGAAACAATTATTCGTATACAAAGTGTATATCTAATCGTACCCATTGACACACATTCAACAACAATCATTCAAAAAATAATGTCCTTATAGTTAATAACGTTAAGGGCTTCTACTTCGCTATTCTTCATTGCATTTATATTCAAATTCGCCCGTTCCTCGGTCGTTCTGACGCGGCGCCCTCGTCGCCCGCGGCACCTGTGTCTGGCCGGTGGGTCAGAACGATCGAAGCTGTACATTTATTTTAAATAAATGTACAGTCAACCAATTGCAAAATGACAAGCAGTAAGAGATTTCTTTCAATCTGATTTATAGCGCCACTATGACATACTCCTACGGTGGCCTAGGGTTCCAATTGGTTACCTGTACAGTCAACGGTATAGCCGCCATCATATATACGAGTACCTACAGGAGCCGAACTTGAGAGCTCAAGTATTGATACTATCAAACGTATTCTGTCATGTGTGTCGACTATGAAATAACCTACCTATGTATTGTAGGACACCGAGTGGGCATTACAAACGCACATATAAACTATTTGTTTAAAAATCTAATAAGTAAGGTTGTACATTCGTTACCCCGCCCGTCGACTTGTAGGGATATATTATAACATTTATGTACTTATTTCGCTAAGTCCTCAGCGCTGTCTTAGTACTGAAACTAACACTCATTATTACCTATACACGTGCCACCATTTGTATGAAATAAGAAGAAAGAAAATAAATAATTAACGTTATGGTGGGTATGGCAAGGATGCAAACTGGCTAAGGATAGTTCTCTTAGTATATGATATCCCAGTTATGTGTAGTCAACATTACTTTCGTCGCAGCAAAATTCAGTATGGTTGTATATCATATTTCAAATTGAGGTGAGGTTAAGTATAAACAGGGTGAGGCAAGGAACATTTCCTATTTAGTTTAAAATATGTTTTACTGCTCCGTAAAACATGTGCTTTTCCTGCCACGAAAATAATGGTGACCGTACAAAAAAAAATAGTTTAGGGTAACGGCCACGGGAGGCCCGAGAAGTTGACGGGTCCGCCGAGGCCGGCGTCAGCCTCGAGCAGGCTCATGATGACGGCCATGGCGGCCTCGCCGTTGCCATCGAGGCCGAGCGACGGTAACGGCGGCGACACGGACGGCGGCGAGCCCGCCAGCTCGGCGCTCGACACCGGCGGACTCTCGCCGCCAGCCGCGCTCAGCGACACGTTGTTTCGCACTTGGTTGAAGTTGCTCATCTCCACGCCGAAAATGTTGTCCACAAGGGAAGGCTGAAATTAAGTATTAACTATTTAGCAAAAGGAAATAATGGCTTCTGAACGAGGTGGCGTATAAATGTTTTTGATCTGATGTTCCAAGAACGGGCTACAGTTTATTAAGTTGCTAAATTCATTCAATAACATGCCAGCAATTAAAACGAATCTGAATAATTATTTCAAAGCCGATGAAGCGTTAGCGTCAAATAAAGCATCACCTAGAAACTTTTAAACCATAACCTCTTATGCTTGGGGTGGGGGCTACTACAGAAGCTTTGAGGGCGCAGAGCGTCCAGTGGCGCACTCATTGGGGGATTGTGTTTTCCTATAAATCTTTTCATTTCTGTATTAGCCGTGGTATCATCGTTGCAGTTGACACATCATTTCAATTTACTTATTTATTGCTTTATCTCCTAAACGGCGAAGCATTCCGTTTAGATGATAAAGCCAAAAAAGTAAGAAATATAAAATTGTATCATATAGACGAAAAGTTGGAGAATTAGTAGGACTACAACGATGATAGATAGATATAGGTACCATAATATAGGAATAGGAAAGTTTATTAGAAAACACAATCCCCCAATGAGGGTGCCACTGGACGCTCTGCGCCCTCGTAAAACTTGTGACATATGATTCATATCAGCAAAAGCGAGTACTTAACCGCAACCGGACAAGTACGTCAATATCAATTAATTACAAATAATGAATTGCCCTTTCGTTGGTTAACATAGGTAATTAATATGTTTATTTTTTAACCTGACACGCTCTTGCGCCAATCAACTCTAACCGAAAACCTAACGACACATTTGACACATCATGGCAAATAAATAGAAGTGCCTATGCGATATAGGGCCGGTTGTACCTACAACGTTATTATTAATGCCAGCTGCGCCACCATGTTTAACGATGATGATTTCGTTAAGTACGAGTAGCAACCCGGTATAATAAGTCTCGTTTCGTGAAATAAAAAACCGAATATTTAAAAAAAAGCAATGACAAATTTGTTCCTATAATACGAGTAGGTATGAAGAGTGTGTAAAACGTAATCTGTAGGTACCTGTTGCAAGAACACGGCGTCCTGGAGCACGTCGGGCGGCAGGTCGGGCGAGAAGCCGGGCGGCGAGCGGCGCAGCGCCTCCGTCGCGATGGCGCTGCCGATCTTGTGCGAGTCCACCTGCGAATCTATCAGCCGCTGCATTTCCAGGTCCAGTTCTGAAACCGCACTCTGAAAGTCACTCGCGCCTTCGTTGGTCGAAGCCCCGGCCTCTCCGACGTTCGCCTCTACGCACAACACAACAAGCAGATAAATACGACTCGGTCTATTTACCTTGTTATGGGCTGTGTGCTTAATCTAATCGTTCAGTGCAGGTACGTGAAAAACAAAATAATATGTGAAACTCCTAACGAAAATTTTATTTAGAGCACATATATTATATAATTTAGATAGACACGATTTCCAGATGTCGATTGATGACCTGTATAAAGGTATGTATACTATGTTGTTTCATGGCTACTACGTCAACAGAGGTTACGGTTAATATTCGGTTTGGAATCATAATATGTAGCATGGGCGTTAAGTTGAAATTACTATTCAATCATTTGCTGGACATAAAACAAGCAATGTAAATCAAGTAGCAACCGTATACGTACTATGTTTATAGATATCGAAGGAGCCGAGCTCCGACTCGGGCATGAGACCGGCCTCGCTCTCGTTGAGGATGGTGTTGTTGGCCACTAGATGTTCCACGTCTTTGGTCCAGGGGTTCCTGCAACCAAGTCACATAAAGATTCGAAAAGATCTTAATAAGACAAACTTTGAAAATGGGAAGAATGTGGCACAGGTGCTACAGAAATTGACACTCGAAATAAGCATCCAGTTTGCGTCCCAGAGTAACGATAACGTACGTTACTCTGGGACGCAAACAGTGTGGCAAGGTAAATTTGGCGTCCCTCGGAAATTTGCGTCCGAGGTATACTTGTCCATCTGCAATCCGTTTACATAATTGTATGTAATTGTTGCATGGTACTTACTTGAAAGGCTTGAAGTGCGTCTGCACTCGCGCCAGCGAGCCGTCCTTGCGGCGGAAGGTGAAGGGCGGCGTGAGCAGCGGCTCGCGACTGAGCAGCGCCGCCTTGTGCGCGCGAGCCACCGCGCCCAGCGCGCCTGCGCCCACGTACTCGTACAAGCTCGTGTCTAGCAGCTCCTGGGGCAGGAAGCCCAGCGCCAACGTCACCCTGTAAACAAAGAGTAATGAATTAAAAAAAAGTTGGTTACCGTTTTCGCGCGAACTAATTTCGGCGATATCCGACCGGCGGCTTACGGGGCGATGTGAAGAAGGGTGCACAAATGAGCACATTTTAGTCTCAAGTGTGTTTACAGAAGAGACTGCCTTGTGTGTACCTCTGGTCGACAAAGACGAATTTTCCATCGGTGGCATGCCTGGAGATGAACTGCAGACGGCGCGTAACGGGCGCGGGCGTGCGGGGCACGGCGGGCGCGGGGTCTGGCAGCGCGCGCCCTATGGCCACCAGACAGGACAAGCTGCCGTCGCCGTCGTCGCCGCTTTCGCCGCCACCGACGCATACCTCGACTGGCGCTGTCAGCTTCAAGTAACCTGTAAAACAAAATATATTCGTCACAATGTTTTTGGTTTGTTGACAAGAATTTTGAATAAGTTTTATCTGGTAAAGTCACGTCATTGCAAATCATATGACCTCCAAATACAAGGGGTCTATTCATCGCTAAAGTGTTGTTCCAAAACCCAATTCTAGATGCTTCATCAAATCAGCTCGATGGCACCAAAATATTACATTATCATCTGTATGATATAAACTTAAAAAGATACAGACTGGCATAGGTTTTTTTTTTGTATAATTCTGATTTTTAAACTTTCCAAATTTGCGATATATGGAAGACGATGCCGATGCGATTTACTGAGTTTTATAATTATGAGCTTTCATTTTGCATAGTGACCTACTTGAAAACCCTAAGATCATTTTAGGAAGGGGAGCCACATTTATTTTTGGTGCGGTAGAGCATGTAGCAAGAAAAAGGGGGTTTGTATGAAACAAATACCTTATGTAGACCATACTTGACTCCAGCTCCGATATTTGTTCATGGATAGGCCATTTTTTATTATTTAGCCATTAACGGTCTCCTAGCCTAGTCGGTAGTGACCCTGCCTACGAAGCAGGAGGTCCCGGGTTCGGGTGTTTATTAAGAATATTTTTTCCTAAGTTATCGATGTTTTCTATGTATATAAGTTTTTATATGCATCTATCCATTATATATACCGTCGTCTAGTACCCACATCACAAGCCTTATTGAGCTTACCGTGGGACTAGATTCGATTTGTGTAAATGTCCAGTTCCTGTAGTCATTTAGCCCATCACAGTCGCAGGCACCTCTCAAGTTTTTTTAAGCCAAGTAAGCCCTACGTAAGTTAAAATTTCGAGTGGCTTCCTAAATCAATCTGTAGGTCATAAGGAGCCACTATGCAAAAAGGATTTCGTTGTTCATCTCTTTCCGTATTATTAAGTCTAATCGAAGATAGTGACCATACCTGTGCACTGCACAACGCAGAACTTCTTCTCGTTGACCTTCTTCCTCATCTTAGCGGGGTCGGCCTCCTCCTTGACGAGCGTGGGCTGCGGCGGCGGCTCGCTGTCCAGCTTGCACTTGATGCGGCACAGGAACGAGCGCCGCGCGCCCGGGCACAGCCGCGAGGCGCCCGCCACCAGGTCTGCCTTTACCGGCAACATGGCTGGACAATTGGACATATCACAAAGACGAATTACCCGACTATATATGTAATCCGATTCTATTTTCCAGGCCACCATTCTTCGTCTCATAACAATGTGAGTTTCGGACGAGAAAATATGACGTAGGTTCACTTACGCGTATAACGTGTATATACGACTCTAGAAACTATTAACAGAAGTGGTAGGTGTGTAAGTATGTGGGTAAATGTAGCTAATGAAATTAGAATCTCCCTCCGAAAACCATACCGTAACAGAATAAATAGGTAGATTTAAGAACTTACTCTTCGCATCGATAAGTCGTTCCCGAGGACTTAGGTAAGAAGAAGACAGTTGCTCTTTCACTTTTGCCACGTCTTTTGGGTGCAGGATGTCGAACAGACTTTGTCCCAGTAGCTCCGACTAAAACATAATATATAAATCAAATTATTGCACATAACCTTGGAGATATATGAGTATTCAAATTCAGACTAAGCAAAGTGGATTAGCTCTTTTCATAATATCATTAGGTGCACTTGCAAGCAAAAACATCGATACACGGTTACTCTGCTATCTTTGAGTTTCGTAGGAACCTAAAAATGGTTCTAAAAATGTATTTTGGCTGCGGCCTGAATTATGAAGTCGCATGAGTCTGCGCTCGTAAAAAGACAAAATGCAAATTGAAAACACCCTACCCGAGGTAGTGTAGGACTTACTTGATCGTACTGGAGCATCCTCTTGACGGACGCGGACACGTATAAAAGTCTGCCTCGGTCGCAGCCGACCACGAGCAGGAAACAGTCGTGCGCCGCTTGCAGGATCAGCTCGTTGAGCTCGCGCTCGGAGAGGAAGGCGGGGCGCGGGCGCGCGGTGAGCGGGCAGGCGGACAGCGCGCCGCGCACGGAGCGCAGGTGCTGCACGGCCATGCGCAGCACCGTCAGCTTGTCCAGCTTGCGCGCCATTGCGCCGCACATCGGGATCATCGAGCTCAGCTCCGTTATGTATGTGTTCATCTTGTCGCGGCGCCGCTTCTCTATCTCTGAGTGGTTTTGTCTGATACAAGTACATAAATGTGTTATAATAATTTTAAGGCATAATGCCACATTGGTATGGAATAATTCGAAAGTCGAGGCAAAATATGTATCTAGTAACTTAACTCCGTCTTCCCTAAATAAGATTTTGACGCACCACAACCGCTACGGTAGAATGCGAAACTAGCGAAAGTGCCATACTCATATTACTCATATGGTCATAGTGACTCACTCCATAGGTGTATGATATAAACAGTGTAGTAAGCAGTCAACAAGCACTAACTTTTTGTCGGGCAGCGTGAGGGTGGAGCGGGTCTCGTCATCGCCGTCGTCGTCGCACGCGCTGCCGGCTCCGCTGCAACAAAAACGCTCACAAGTTACACACCTGCCTAATTTGCCTACCTATTTTTGGCTTTATTGTCACACAGTCCGGTGAAACTTTATAATTAGCATTAAATAAGTAATTAATATAATACAACTTTCATAACAGAATTAGTATTATCGTTACCTAATTGCCGTAGTCTCTGTAAAACTCCTGTAAGACTATAAGGCAAGGGTTTAATTAAACCGGTCCGGGATAAAATAACGGAGAAGTAAAATCGCACATGTATTTGCAGCAACATGTGAGTTTAACCATTTTTCATTTCTTAATTAACACTTTTACAATATTCCCGCATGTTTTAGTAAATTATATGTCGCTTAGGTTGTTGAATCGGATGAATTGGAAGTCGAAATGAAATATCCCTGGTCACTAAATATTATCTCTGTGACTACTTAGTCTAGCGTCACTTGCGCCAACCAGAGTTAGTCGCTAACCAGACGATAAATTCCATATGAGATAAACGCTTAACTCCGGGTTATTTGGCTAATCCCAGTTGGTGCAAGTGGCACTATTATTACACTTTCTTGTGATTCAGTTGATTGAAAATTATCGGAAACAAAAAAACATGTCGCATAACAATCTAGCTGCTTTGCCGTGGGTCGAGATATTTTTTTTTTCTAATCTTGTATTCGCTGAGTGTATGCAGAAAACGAACTGGCGTGTATTTGAATAAATTGTACTCGGATACAGATTTCGATCTGCTTCGAATTTTAAATGTGGATCTATTAATAACCCGAATAATGTGACCATTTGTCCCAAAGAGATTGGAAGTCGTAGGGCGACGCGCCTATAGAGAGACGGCTTGAGAGCCAAAACTCGTGTGTCGCATTGCTCAATAATCGGGTGCCGCAACCAAAGCAAATTTGTAAATAAACAAAATTCAAACTTTTCGTATCACAGGTAATTAAATAATATGTAATTAATTCAATATAAAATTAGTATGGGCAAGAGAAATAGGGAAGATACACGACGCTGCGTTTGTTATCGATAGTGTATGTCATATGCCTTACTAAAATAGTAAGATGAATTTTTATTTAAATATTATTGAAATACTAAAAAATACACAATACAATATACAGTGTGTATCAGAACAAAGAGCAAACCTTAAAATTGGTTGACGGGAACTCGAATACATTGTAATGACGCCCATTTTACGGGCGTGTGGTATGGTCGGTATGGTCGGCGAGTTCTCGAATGGCAACCACGCACCAGACGATGCAGCGTGGGAAGGCCCCCACAAGATAAACTGACGACTGGCTGGCTGACTGGTAAAGGTTGCGGGTGTCTGTGGCAGTCCCCGGGGAAGGCCTATGTCCAGTAGTGGACATCGTTCGGCTGATGATGATAATGATGATGAGTCACGACGAATATTAATTAGTACATTGTACAGAATGAGCTCTTCGAGCAACAGAGGCTTTCAACATGTTGGAAGGGAGACGTCACAGCAACATCTTAATACCGTCCAAACTTTTGCGAGGGGAAACGTGCACACAGGCGCAATCAATAATGGTGAAACTGACACATAAACAATAAATACAACTACACTAATAAATCTTGCACACTTCGATCTATTTTTGGATACGGACTATAGTCTCTCTAGTAGGACTTCGGAAGAGGTAGAGGTACAGTCACCTGCAATAGTATATGACGCTGTGAAGGCCGCAAAAATATGTGACACGCTCTTATGGCGGTACAAACAAGACTGTGTCACATATTTTTGCGGCCTTCACAGCGTCATATACTATTGCAGGTGACTGTACCTTATGTATGTGGACACCACTTCCTGTGTTGCTTGAATGTTCTACTAACTAACGCTAGTAATGATTGTATATTTATCTGCAGTAAGTTTATTTATTTCCTCGCAAATGTGAGGAAAAACATTGTGTGTATCACGAGCCGTACTAGAATTACGACCTCGTCTTCGACTCAACCTGTGACTTAAATTCACATTCGTTCGTAATATCTTGTTTACTGCCCTTAATACACACTGTTCTATACCTTTCGTGTATGTCACATTACTGTAAATAAAAGTCTTGTAAAGAAAGAGAGCGCATTATGTTTTATCTGAAAGATAGCTGTAACTGGAGATTGTAAAACAGGCCCTTAGTTAAATTATTGTAAATAAAATATGTAGTTTAAATTGCGTCAATTCTTTATTTACTCTTCTTGTGTTAATAATTAAATATCCTCTTCTTATGTTGTACTAAGATAGTACTAGCATCGCTTCATTATAGAATACTGATATAAGAAACAATTCACTTAAACCATAACGCAGTAATAAAATGAAATAACAATGCAGTCATTTGAGTGTCTAATTTTGAAACAGAGGTTAAAATAAGGTCAGAAATAAAAATATTTGCATAACTTTATTTCATGTAATTTTTAGTGAAATGTTAATAACTGATCCTAATCTATCGATACAATATCGACCCATATCACAACCCTATGAATAGCACGTATGGCAGTTTTGACAATAACATATCAAAATTACCTGACACGGTCGATTTCTATGAGAATCAAAGCCAAAGGCTCCTCTATATGTAAGGTTGTCAGTTGTCACAATAAAGAGGTCCGTGCTCTGTGATTTGTCCTAACGTCATAAAAATAAGCGATGCGTATTCATTAGGTACATTTGGTTCTAAATAGTAGATTGTATTACTAGGGAGCAAAATACTATATTGTATGGAGGGTGAGAGATGGAATCTTGAGCAAAGCGAGGGATTCAAACTATGTCACCCGAGGTATTAATAATTTTGCTACCGCGTAATACACTCTACTTTTCACTTCTCCTATTAAATCAACATAAATAAAACGAGATAGGCATGTTAACATTAAATTTTAATTAGATAAGTACAAAAAAAAAAAACAAAAAAAAAATAGGTGCCAAAAGTTTACTATGAAAGTTGTGCATTTTTGCTAAGATTTTTTTATGGGCTGTGAAATTAATCTTGATATTCTATTAAGTATCTTCTTCGGTTTGGTGTTTCATTTTCCAAGTCTACGATAGTATTTAAATCATTTCAATCCTGGATATGCACCATGCAGTGACTCCGAAAATTATCACTTCCTGCAAAAGACGTTTCTTATTAAAGGCCTGTGCCGATGCCTGTGTGCTTACCATGAGTAGTAAGTAAGCGGAGGTGCTACGGCTTGCTCCTCCCACTACTCTGGCAGGAGCGAGACGGACATACTTTAGAAACGCTCAGTCTCTAACGCCTCCGACTACTTACAACACATGGTAAGCACACTGTACCTACACATAGAAAAGCAGGAAGAAAAACATTGATTTATATTGGAGTTTAAGTACTAAGTAGGTATATACTTACTTTTATGGCGAGTAATATGCTAATATATGAAATAAACGATTTCACTCATTTAGCTGTTTTTCATGTACAAAAGTTTTCATAAGCTGTTAATTATTTTAATCCTTATTTTTGCCGGGAGCAGGTTACTGATGACTTGTTGCTGTAACACTGGAGCTAAATTTTCTGTTAACCTTATTCGTGAAATTAAGACCGAATCGATGAAAAATGATCAAAGTTGTTTGTACTTCGTCTTGTACGTTTCAGTGAAATAATATTTTTTTATAAATTGAAAGAGATGTCATATACTAAAGAAAAAGTGACCAAGGTCCCCGGTGAGCAGGGCTGGGATCGAACCAGCGACCTCCTGCTTTCGCGGCAGAATATTTTTTTATTAAAAAAACATGTTTCCTGCCGTTTTCACTTTGTCTACGGTACATTTATTTTTCTTAAAACCGGTATTAGACGGTGCGTTTCATCGGGACCGATCATTTATATCGGGCTTGATACTAGTAGTACAGAAAGGGAATTCTGGGAACCGAAAGAAGGTTTCGAAGGGACAATAGTACACGGCAGATCGGACCCGACTAATTCGAGCCGTCTAATAACCGCTTTAACGCGCTCCAAAAACATTATGTTTTTATTTTCGGTTATCGGTAATGTTTATTCCGTGCATTGCTCTACCAACTTACAAAATTGATAACAGGGAGCAAAATTCAATTTTGTTCCCTGTAAGTAGGGCAGAAATGAAAGATTAAACAAAACTTCTTGAAAGGGAACGAAATGCTGTTTTGATACCTACAAACGGGCTACAAAACACTTGTTTTCCGATAGGAGAAGTGAAAAATAAAAGGTTTTTAACAACATTCGCCCATCAAAAACATTAGATAACATTAATGGCACACGTCTCGTTTCACAGTTCTTACGCTGTAAAAAGGTTTAGAGATGTAATGTTAAAAGAAATCGGCCATTTTAGTCGGTACCGAGGGTTGTTCATAGAGCTCGACTTGGACGGACTTGCCTATTTTTATTTGAACTTTGTATTTCTCTTCAATTTGAAAATAGGCAAGTCGAAGGAATAATAAATTTAGAATATTCTATAACATGGTAGGATATTAACTACTTAAGTTTAAAATTTGGAGCTTCTGGGCCTGTTAGAAGAACCTTTGAATTTTGATGATCGGTGAGTGAGTGAGTGACCAAACTAAGGAATTTTGACGTTAGATAGCTCTGAAACGACAAGTTTAAATTAAATGTTATATTATAAGTCATGTTATAGCCAACATGTCGCTGAAAATTCAGGGTTCTAGTTTTAACGACATCGCGAAATTACAGGAGGTAGAAAATGGCCTGAACGGCTTCGAGAAAAGGATGGCACGACCATGCCTTTGGTTTGCTCAACTTGTTGGAATACTGACGATAGTAAAATATGATAAAAATTAAAATTGATATGATGATAAAAATAATTACGGTAACTCATAGGTAACTAACTCTGTATGACCTAGACCCCCACGATACAGGCTATGCCTAGTGTGGGGATCACTGTTTCTTTGTTTTTGTTTACTAAATATTGGTGAATAAATATATTGTTATTGTTATAAAACATATAAAATCCATATAGAACACAAAATACACAATAGAAAACTTAAATGTGTTATATGGATGTGGCTGAGTCAAATTGTCGAAATTCCGCAGACTACGTTGATGTTATCCCGGCATATTTTAATACTATCCCGGTGTCCCGAAGGCGTAGATCATAATTTCAGAACCTAGGGTGCCGCCGGTAACGGTCATATCCACTTCATATCGCATAATTTTACCACGTGACCATATCCCTACTTGACAAATTTTATCTTATTTAAGGTCACGGGGCCCTAACGAATACACTTCGACGACCCCTTTGGGATTTTTGTGTAGGTAATTGCCCCCTACCGCACTACCCAAGAGCTTGCTCAACCATCTCTATGCGACGGATGATGGAGCTCAAGGGTAGTGCTCTGAATTCCTTTGGCTCCAGGTATTTGACTGATAGGCTAACTTGTTATTGTATTCAAAATTTTAACTTACTAGGTCATTATGCCATGAAAAAGGTCTGCTTCTCGGCTATGACATTGTATAGAAGGTTGGATCCCGAATTCTAAATTAAATCCTTCGGGCTTCCAGCGAGCTCAGAATGTATGTGTGACAATGATATTTTGCTGCAAAAATAAGAATGTTTATTCTTTTTATATTACATGAACGTAGCAAGTACAATTCCGTTAACAATTTAACAAATTTATTATGTTAGAAATAAAACGCAAACTTTGCTTAAAACTTATTTTGCTTAAATCTACTTTTTGAGATAGACGGGGAAACCACCGAATCCTACATTGAACATAGCTCAACATGTTTCTTTTACTAATTTGACAACCTACCCACTAGCGAAGGCTGAAACTTGGGAGAAATATTCTCAACAGAGTGCAAAGTATCACGAATATTTTAATTTGACAAGTTCGAGATACTTCGCTGTCTATAACAAGAAAAATACGTCAATGTATTCCCCTCACGGAGTTGACTTCTTCGATGATTTCAATAAACAAAACGCTCTAGTGAGATGATACGTATCAAATTTTCGTTTTCGTTTTCTTTACGACTATCACTGACATCTTGAAATTGGTGACATTCATTAGGTGTCATCCTGAAAATCGGTACACAACAATACATAGCTGCATAGGTACGTTTATGACATTTGTATACAAACAATATGATTATCGTATCCCGAATACGGATATACGTGAGGTCGTGACCTAAGGGGTCATAAAAAACGCCCCTTTAACCTATTTTAAACGGGACTTTTTATTCCATCATGTGATAAAAAAGGTGATATTGATCATATCCACAAAGTTCACATCCAAATGACAGATAAGCACGGTCGAATAGGTCGATATAACTTTATTAATATCTAAGTAGTTTTTATAAATTCTACTATGTACTTTATTTATAAATTCCTTATATTATTAGCGGTGTAGCGGTTTTTTGTTTAAGTAAAAGTTATAGGTATCCGAAAAAAGACCGGCCAAGTGCGAGTCGAACTCGCCAACCGAGGGTTCCGCACAAAGGACGCTCCACACGCGGCACTAGCACGGAACTCTCAGTGCGCGGTAATTATACACTTTACGGATGTTTTCCTGTACTTATGCTATAAATAACCCTTGCTTTTTGCCAAATTTTGTTATTGTCGGTCAAGTACATTTTGATTCTCACTGCAAGTGTATGGGAAACGCGACACAAACTGACGTATGAGTCGTATGACGTACGTATGTGTTGACATAGAGGATTGGGTATTTCGAAGACCTGTGTTTGTTGTATTAATTTCAACTTGCTACCTCTTCGCGTCCCGAGATAGAGGGTCTTGACATACATACAATACAGACGAGCGGACAACAAAGTGATGCTATACGTCCCTAAAAAAAAGTCGTGGGTTTAAACCCGTCTAGAATCAAAAAGTTTCTGATGAGTAGATCTGTAGATCAGTATTGTTATATCGCGTCATCATTTTATGTAGTAGGTTAAATATTGTACGACAACCGGAGTATTGCAGGTAGCAATAAGGCCTTGTTTCCCCTAAGAAACATTTAATCGAATTGCCTTCATAATTGTCACCAAATACAGGTGATTAAAGTGATAATTAAGGAATCCCCCCGATGCAACATTGACCTGTACTAATGAAGATGGACTCCCCTGACGGACAAAACTTAGATTGCTCAATGAGCAAATGTTGTGGGGCATTAAAGGTTCGATCGTTTCATATTAATACCTGTATGTAATGTTTGCCCCTCGACATGAATAGAAAGTGCTAGCATTCAAAATGCAAATTATTTTATAGGTATGCACCGTGTTTTTTTTGTTAAATTCGACACGTTTCTTTGAACGTTAATATAGGATATATATATTATTGTCGAATTCTACTTTGTTTTTCATACAAAATAAATGTCCTTTAGAGTTACACAAAAGTAATATCAAGGATGACAAATCTGAAACTTAAGCCATGATAGAACATGCCAAAACACAGCTTAGTAGTAATGGGTTTAGTAACCTTTTACACTGGTTCATCTAATACATTTATTTATTGAGTATCTCAAAAACTAATAGTTAAAATACTAGTTTCTTAGAAGAATATCCCCTTTCGATAGGTACGTTATACGTAAAATCTTAATTTTGTTTGTAATATTGAACAATGATTATTAAATCACGTAGGTATAGTTATATTTATATTACAATCCCGACTTTTCGAGTCCTAATACAACACTCGTTGTCACATAAAGACAGAAAAATAATAATATGCGATCACTTACGAAAAAGTATATTTTAAATATAATAGAAACAAGAGAGAGGGAGAGGATACAATACAATCTGCTCTGGGCATACCATTGCATGAATGTAATGTACCAGAAGTGTTGCGACGAGATGACGAGACATGGTGAGTCAGACAGCAACAGCCCCTTAGCCTCTTTCATGAAGACCGCGAGCCCTCTGACAAGACCAAACCGAACAAGAAGCGGAAGGAACAACCCACTTAGGTACATCTTCCGTTAATCGAACAATCAAACGATTCCGGCAATCGTATAAAAACTAGTGTCCGACCGATGTTTCGGTTTCGGTTTCGGCTGGTTTCGGCCGATGTTCGGTATCGGTGCAAAATCTACCGAAACTTTCGGCCGCATCGAAACTTGTGATTGTACTTCCGGAAGTTCAGATCGCGCTCGGCTCGCTTCGGAAGTACAATGACGGCGAATACCTAAGTATTTAAAATTAATTTTACTATTAAAACTCGGAATACAAGACTTATTACGGGATTATATGTTATTTTCCTTTCTTCAATACGTCTAAATAAAAGGAAAGATATTGACGATTTATGCAACAAAGTTGACACATGTAAAAAGTTTCGGTTTTGGCCGAAACTAGAATACAAGTCGAACATCTGATTAAGATTTAGGCCAAAAAACATGTTTCGGTTAGATACTTTAAAATATCCAGGATGTACAATCAAAAAGTATGCCTGTAACACAGAATTTAGTCTCAGTAGAATAGACTGTTGGAATCTTAAATATAAATAATAAATAAATAAATATTCTGGGACAGTCTTACACAAATCGACGTAGTCCCACGGTAAGCTCAATAAGGCTTGAGTTGTGGGTACTAGATGACGATATATATAATAGATAGATGCATATAAATACTGAAATACATAGAAAATATCCATAACTCAGGAACAAATATTCGTGGTAAACCCACAAATAAATGCTCTGACCAGGATTCGAACCCGGGACCTCCTGCTTCGTAGGCAGGGTTACTACCAACTAGGCTAAGACGCTGTTAAATATAATATCTATGGGTTGTTAATATAATTGAAATCATGTCTCTCATTACTTCGTGACCTCCCTAGTCTAGTTGGTAGTGGCCCTTCCCACAAAGCTGGACGTCCCGGGTTCGAATCTTGGTAAGGGCACTTATTTGTGTGTTTATCACGAATATTTGTTCCTAAGTTATGGACGTTTTCTATGTATATATGTACGAGTATGTACTTATTTATTTATATCAGTATGTGTATCGTCGCCTAGTACCCGTACAAGCTTTGCTTAGTTTAGGATTACGTCGATCTGTGTGAGATTGTCCCTAAATATGTATTATTGTTATTATAGTCTGACAAGCCAAAGCTGGAGTAGATTTTTTTTAATAGTAGATTACATACCAAGGCCGTTTTAGTGGGAAATGTCTCGGATCCGAGGCTTTCCCATCTAACGGCCGAGGTTTGTATACTATTTTTCTGTCCGACGGAGCCGGCAGGCGGCAATTTAGTTTTGCGTAAAGTGGCGCTTACCGGCCGGAGGACTGAAAATATATATTTATGCCTCCCTATTTTTTTTATGGAGCAAAAAAGGGACGCACATAAATTATACTGCAGCCTTGGCTTGTCAGACTATATTTATTACTATCTAGTCTACTTTTGCCACTTATTATGAACTAGGGATTGAACACCATGAAGTTCATTAAAAGTAGGTATCATTGCATTGTGTGATTCAAGTTATTAATGTCGCGCAGCAAGGACCGTTATGACTGATGAAAAAAAATCGCGTAACTGAGCAAAGCCATACAAACAAAACTTTGGAATAACATTTTACAAAAGACGTCAAGTTAGTTGATTTAACTGAATCCGTATAAAGAAAATAACATTTTATGTTTTACTCGGCGCATTCTAGCCAGTTATAATAAACCCTTCCCTTTTAAAAAGTTTGAAATGGCACTTTGAAAATGAACGTCAATGGTGCTGGTCGTAAAGCCGCGGGTTATAAGTACTTTCCTTACCATGGTTTACCTTCGCCTTAGCCGTTTTGACTCGAATGATGTTGATCATCATAATTCATTTATTTGCATAAAAGGAGTTACTAGTCGTCTAGCATGCAAATTTGATACTTGCTTAAACACTACGGATCCTAGCCTAGGTTATTCTAGCATCTAAATTACACAAGATATGGATAAATATGGACAAACTCATCTAGATAACAATAAAACCATACCTACATATGTCCATACCATCATAAGGATCATCATAATTAATTTTTAGGGTTTTATAAATAATACATTTTAAAGGGTAAAACGGGACCCTAGCAGTTGTCAGTCTGTCACTAGGCTGTATCTCATGTATTGTGATAGATATACCTATGTAGTTGAAATTATCCAAATCCTACAAAACAGAATAAAATAAATATTTAAGGGGGCACCCATACAACAAACGTGATTTATTGCCGTTTTTATAAATAGCCGTTCGTGCGCGAGTCCGTCTCACACTTGGCCGGATTTGACACTATTACGAGCCGTCTCGCGTCTGTTCGTTAAACACAAATTACGCCGCCGTTAACTATTGACAAATATTTTTCCTCCACTTAGTGATCTTTCGCTTGTCTTAAGGGTTAATCAGACATTATATGTGTCACTGTAGCGAGTACGTTCGCGGTAAACTCGTAGTAAGGGAGAGTGGTGGGCACGCAGCGAAGGGCTTCGGCCACAGTCGTCGCCCGGCAACGCTGGTCACAGCCGGTACCTCTGCTCACCTCTAATTGCTTTCATTGTACCCACTTATTTGCGATAATGGTAACCTATTCAATTAGAGGTACAATGATGAGGCGCTTTCTATGGTGATGCGATCGATGTGTTACACAAATAAATTATTGTAAGCACCTGCCTTATTTAAGATAATTTTATTCGGAAAGTAAATTATACAATGTATACTTTGTCGTCAAAAAATAGCGCTTTAAATCGAACATATGATTTTACTCTCGAACATCTTTAACTATAAGTACCCGTTTACACAAGTTTTATTAGAATCAGTAAAATATGTACACACGCGTTTCAAAGTGCCTGGGCAATTAATAAAAAACCGGCCAAGTACGAGTCGGACTCGCCTACCGAGGGTTCCGCACAAAGTATGCCCCCCTCCCCCTATTTATGACCTTAAGTGAATAAAAATAATGGTGGCACGGAACTCTCAGTGTGCGGCAATTATATGGTTTGGAGATTTGTTCCTGTACTTGTGCTACAAGCTCTTGCTTTTTGCCAAATTTCGTGATTCTAGGTCAACGGGAAGTACCATATACATTTTGATTCCCATTGCAAATGTATGGGAAATGCGACATAAACGGCCGTACCTTTGATTGCGATGACGTAAAGGTTTGGGTTTTTACAGCTTCAATGGACTGCAGACTTGTGTATTTGGTTTTAATTTCACTTGCGATCGCTACGCGCTCCCAAGACGTGACGGGCAGACGGACGGACGGACAACAAAGTGATCTTATAAGGGTTCCGTTTTTTCCTTTTGAGGTGCGGAACCCTAATGAATTCATTTATAAACTGGCCATGCAATATTGAACGCGTTAGTACATGATCAAACTATACCTAATTAGGGACAAGCCGGTAAAAAATATGAAAAATCGAAGAATGCTTTTTAAACTAAAGTCTTGACAGAAACGTATTATAGTTATGAAACTTATGATAATATTCTTTATTGAACATTATTTAATAGGGAATATTTTGTGTCTTTCTTTAGTAACAAATTTGGTCAAGCCCTTTTTTAAGGTAGGTAATTGTAGGGGGTAAAGAATCATGTCCCTAATTGGTTGGCTAGTGGCCATAGATATGTAGTTTTATACATATATATTTTATGTATTAATCTATGTAAGATATTTGAAACTCGTGTCTTTTAAGTTTCTTCTTACGCTCAAGATTCTAAACTAGAACGACTAACTCTCGCTATTTCAAAACCAAACAATGTTTTGACAATTCAGTATATAAATATTTAAAACCAGATGATTTCGATGAAAAATTCGCACAAGATTACCTGGTGTGGCCAATAAAAGAAGCAATAAATTTAATTTGTTTGTAATCCTCACCCCTAACAACTTTTAAAAATTATAAATACTCTGTAGGTTTTCACTTTTTTTATACAAACTAAATAGTATTTTCAATGTACGTTAACATCAACATCATTGACGTCTCTTGTCATAGACGACATAGAACAAAAAAACCGGCCAAGAGCATGTCGGGCCATGCTCAGTGTAGGGTTCCGTAGTTTACCGTCCGTCACAATAGGCAACCTTAAGTGTTTTAATAGATACCATGCTCATAATAATTAACAATTCGATGATACTTTCGATCACACCCGTCCCGACCCCATCAACTCCAGAAAAATCTTAACATCGCGAAGTAGATCACAGTACAGCGCCATCTCTCGGGAAATTGGGTTACTAATTTATACAAACTAGACGGGTTATGTATGTTAGGTTTTCGGGGGTAACTTTAGATCCCGTGAATCGATTTGATTAATTTATTTTTTATTAGAAGGAAGACTCACTCTCACTACTCAAGATAAAAAAAATGTTTGCATATACGGTTAAATTACAAACTTAATTCAGAAATTATTTTGTACAATTTTTCAAAAACCGTTTAACCAATCAAATTCAAAATAGTTTTTCAATAAAGTTCTTATTAAGTTCTATCTTTGTACTTTTTTGCATATATTTTGAACTCATAGTTCAAAAGTTAGAGGGGGGGGGGACATTTTATTAAACTTCTGGAACGATTTTTCCGACAATATTAACTTTATCAAAAACAGTTTTTAGAAAACCTTCATTATTTTTCAAATGCCTATCCAATGATATGAATCATATGACACACTCTAGGGTTGAAACGAAAAAAAAAATTACAGTATATTGCGTATTTTAATCTAACAAACTTTAAAGTGCAATAAAAATCAAAAGACACGTTTGTTCAAAAGAAGCAGTAAACGTCGCGTACGACCAACCAACGATTAAGTTTATTGTTCCTATTGTGGGTTATGGGTCACACCCGGTATAAGGGACAATATAAACGTTTAAGTATTAGTAAGTACAAAGAGAGGATGATATGAATGTAACTTACTAAGATGATCCCTTGCGCTTCCGATGGGAGCTAGGCGAGGACGGTACGGCCGGGGCATGCAGGTTTGGGTCACAGCTGGACATTTCGAAGCGTTCAGCGCCACTGTAATATTAATATACCATGAGCGATAGTCATATTAATAATATTTATTTAATATGGGTATTTATTTCCATTTCCCTCGTTCTAGGTATGTACAAAGATGATTTTAGATAATTTTTTATTATTCAAAGTTCGCGGTAGGTAGGAACAGCGCAATAGCTATATGGACATACATAAATTGTCACTACTGCTTGCTTGTTTTTTGCGGGGGCATGGCTACGTCCTCGGCGGTGGATGGTGTACCGCACTGTACCTCGCTGGCCGTCAGCTTAAAATACGGCGGAGTAGTAGGGTCCTCGAGTTTCAACATTTTTCCTTCCCAAATAAGATGCTAAATAGTAAAACTTTGGATGACAAGTTATCCCTAGAAATGTTGAGAATTTGAATAAATCACAATCATAAATATATTTACAACCAATTGTGAAATATAATGCAAAAACCAAAAAGTGGGACAAAAGTATAATCATTGGCCCCCGGGGTACAAATATTGGCATAGGGTAGGGGAACCAATAAATGAATAACTAAGCGACTTACCTAACTTTGGTATTTTTTTACGTATGTTATAACCAATTTTCACTAAGGTTAATTTTTGATATATTATACTACACGTAGTCTAGTTTAGATTAAACTATTCCAAACCCTCTTTAAACTATCCAATATTTTTCTAAAAATGATTATGTTCCGAAATGGCCCAATTTCCCCAGAATATGAACAAAGTGCCCTAACTCTGAACATTTTTACCCCAAAAGATGAACCAGTAAAAATGCAAAAATTCAAAAGGGAATACCCTAATTATGAACGGCTAGGCACCGATAGATGAACGGTAGTATAGGAAGACGTATAAAATTAGTTCGTTCACGTTTTGGGCACGATGTTGATGAAATGAACTAACAAAAGTAACACAATTGTTCATGTATTGGAATGCAGCTCAATAGAAAAACTAGTAAATTCTCTTAGTTCATGTTTTAGGTATAGTTTAATCCAGTGAACAGTCCCGTTTCCATACTAAAATATGCCCTGTAATAATTGAGTTAGACAAGAAAAGTTCCGTTCATCTTTTAGTCAAAAATTCAAGGAACAGCAAACTAGAAATTTAAGACATAAATGGACATGGAGTATATACCGTTACCGTTAGGATTTATATAAGTATTTCAAAAAACTAACATTTACCCAAAAGTTGAACGCTGTTCATCTATTGGATAAATCACACAATATTGGAACCATAACTTGAACAGTTAATATTTAATAAAATAAGTTAAAGTATGCCTTTATTAATAACGTAAAGGGTAGCGGGATTAGTCTAGAATCGTTACCAAGCAAAAGCATGTCGGTAGAAACATTATTCAATTTTATACGAATTTATTTCCTTAAATTTTGAAGCGCCATCCTTAATAAGATTTCCATACAAACGGCGATTTCGGCGCGAGGCATATTTTCGGCGAGCTCTCACAACCATATACACTGATCTAATATTTAAAAGTTTAAATGTCTATGAAGGGAAAATGTTAAAGCTTTAGTAAAAAATATTCATAATCATAAGCTTGTAAAGTACGCCAGGATTTAATTATTGTGATTTTTAGGAACAACGTTCATCTATTGGGGGTTGTTCATCTTTTGGATCCCTCTACCCTACCAAGAGTACAATGATTGGCATGCCAATAATTGTACTTTGTGTTTATTGGCCCTGCCAATGATTATACCAGGGCCAATCACTAGATTTGTTTATTTTTATTGACGATAGTGAATAGAAACTATAACTAATATAAAACAACACAAATATTAGTCGGAGTCGGGCTTGCAGTGGTGGGCATAGCGGAGAGAAGAGTAGTAATCACTTACAAGTGTTTGTTTTTTCTCTTGTGTGGATCATGGCGCGGCTGCGAAGAGTGCGGCTGGTGCGGTTGCGCCGGGAGCAGCGCGCCGCCCGCCTCGGCGCAGCTGCCCGCGCTCGCCGTCAGCTCATAGGGCGGTGCCGCGCTCGCGTTTGACGCACTGGTAACAAACAAAATAGAATTCAAGCATTCACAAAACTAATCGAGTCAAAATATGGCAACCAGCATGAGAACTGTATGATTACGGAACAAAATTAACATTAAAACGTATTCCCCTAAAATAATGTAGTAACTTCTCTTCTCTTCTAACCTCTAAGTTATTGTTCGCATACCTTAATCTCTACGATCAAGAAATTTCCTTGGCTCGCATAGGTACAGTGCCACAGAAAAGTAGAAATTAAAAAGTGGCAAAGACGCTGTGTCGTGTCGTCCCTTTCCAATTAAAATATATTATGTAAGGTAGCGGGACATGCAGCGACACACTCCTGTCGCTGTATGTGGTCGTACGTCGCCGCACCTACTTATGCATAGATAGGCCAGTGAGCGTCGCATTTTGTAATGGTGTCACTTGCAGATTGAATAAAGACGCGGGCACACGCACACAGCCTTGCCATTGCGTACCTATGTACCTACTGAAGAAGCTGCGTGAAACAGCCGCCGTGGAGTAAGTACACCATCAACGTACGCGAGCTACAAACCAGCACGCCTACCACGAACACAGTGTTGCCATATCTTGAACAAAGAAATCTGAGTTGCATAGATTAAAATTCTGTATAAAAATCTGTAAGGGACCAAATAATCCAAAATATGTTAGAAATCTCCATTTATGATATTATTTTACCAATTGAGTTATATCGAACTATAGCAGATTACTCCGAAGAGTCCGAAGTGTGAATGTCAGTATTTTCGTACTCTGGCTCTACATATCCGTCCCTTTCACTCTTTCGCCATGTGAAATTCGTCCGTATTTATAATATAATTATCTTGTCCGTAATATTGGTAATGAGAAGTACTAAGCTAATGGAAACACTTAAGATTTGCATCTGGAATAAAACGAAAGTTCAAAAGACATAATATGTTTATTAGTTTAATTAAACATTACACAAAAGTTAACGATATGGTAAATTTCGGGTTAATGGATACTTTCAAGTATTACTTATACATATTTTTATTTATTTTACTAATAAGAGTTTTGTCCACAATAAATTTATAACATGGTTCCTTGTTCAACAATTGTTTTGTTAATAAGAGTCCCTCTAAAGTTTCGGTATTTAAATGGTTACGTATTTTCGTTTTGATTAAATTTACCGATGAAAATATTCTTTCCACAGCAGCACTGGAATGGGGAAGGCATAATAAAGTGGGTACCAGTTGTTTTAAGTGCGGGTAAAGCAAATTTCCGTCATTGTCTAGTGCCGTATAAACTTGCTGCCAAAACACTTCAGGGTCTTCTTCATTTGTCTCTAGAATATTATCGTTCATTCTTAAATGACGCCACTCATTATCTAAACTTTGTACATTTTCCTGTTGGACTATATTTGGGAAAATCCGTTGTACATGACTTATTGACGCTATATTCCGGCGTTGAACGTTAGTAGGATTAAGAAAACTTAAACTTCTTGTGACTTCATTGCTGAAATTGTAACGGGCTCTTATTTGTTTAGCTCCTTCTATATAAAAATCAAGACACCGCAATTTGAATAGTTTTACATCACTGGGTTTAAGGCTGGGATCACTTAAAGAGGTGGCAACAGTTACGCCAAGATACAGTTCTTCGATCGGTTTGAAATGCCGCGGATTATCATGCTGTACATTCTGGATCTCAGTTCTTGACAAGTAAGTACTGTCAATGTAGCAATCCAGGAAGGTTTTGTAAGTATTAGACACACTGTCATGTAAGGAATGTATTTGTGGCTTTTCTGACTGCATTGTTTTATTCAATTTGGTAAAAAAATCCAAAACGAATTCCATAAATTGCAAGTACATTTTATTATACGGGTTATTGAGCATTTGTAAAATTGAGTCCGCTGAGTTCAAACGATCTGTAAAAGCACTAAAAGCAGCATCAGTAAAAAATAATTTAAGTGCCTCATATTGTTCTAAAACTCGCATAACTGCAGCACGCAGTGAGAGCCATCTTGTTTGGCATGGATGCAACATTTTATGAGGTTTCAGTGCAAGAAACTCTTGAAACTCTTTCAATACACCCGTTCGTTTTGGACTGGTACTAATATAATTAAATATGTCCCTTACCAAGCCTTCAGGTTCTCGGGGTAGTTTACGGCAGGCATACGATGCACACAATGCAAATGAATGGCAAATGCATTTCATTATATATAGATTCGGTATATCCATAAGTAATCTACTCACAACAGAATTATGTTGTCCCATCATTGCATTCGCTCCATCTGCAGCGAATCCAACCATATTATTTTTATATGGTATATTATTATCTGTAAATAATTTTACGAGATGTGTATATAAGCTTTCGCCAGTGGCATCCTGTACTGGTACAAGACCGAGTAAGGCGTCATTCACTTTCATGTTTTTATAGTATCTAACGACAATACAGAAAAGTTTTACACTTCCTCTATCAGTGCTTTCATCAATTAGAATTGAAAACTTGCTAGTTTTCAAATCGGTCACAAGGTTTTCTTTTTCTGTAGCACCGGTCACAGATTTGACTATAGCTGTCGTTTTCGTGCGACTACAAGCAAGTTCCTTCGCGATGGCAGAATCTTTACAAATAGCTTTTATAAGTTTCGGAAGATGCTCCATTATATTCATCGATAGATTATGTTCGGCAACAAAAGATGCTAATAAAATTTCTCCTCTCTTAACATCATCCGAAATGCTGTCCTTTTTAAAAAAATCTGTCACTGGCTTTTGAGTATTTGAGGAGCCAGGAGTCGATGCTAAGTGTTTGGCTGTTTTCATGTGCCGTACTAGGTCATTCTTGCCGCCGCCGCCAATTGCAAGATCGGACAAACAAAACTTACAATATGCGTAGTCCTCTCCCTTTTGACTCCTTTTTAACCATGACTGGAAACATTTTTCTTCTAGCCAGCACTGATTAAACCGTTGAGTTATACGCGACTTCTTAGGTAACATAATAATTATAATAAATATTTGGCTACGCGATCACTTATTATTATTTTTTCACAGTGAAGTAAACGAACTCACTGAACTTTCAACACAACAGAGATACGTAAATATGGTTATAACTTTGCCAATTATAATAGACTTGCGAAACGTATAGTTCTTCAGAGTAAGCTGGCATACTTAATTTAGACGCGTAATTCGGGTATTTACTGAAAGCAAGATTCGGGAAATCCCCGTCCGCTAGCTAGCCTTTTCATCCTTCATGTTACCAGTATGAAATATAGAAAAATATTCCTGACTTATTTTTAAATTTAAATTGTTTATCTACGGTGTATCAAATTTTAAAAATCTGTATAGAACTATACTAAAATCTGTCATCTGTAACGGCAGTCTAAAATCTGTATAGATACAGATAAATCTGTATATATGGCAACACTGCACGAACATCGAAAATTGGCATTGACGGAAAAACCTCTTTTTACTCTAATATGCAAGTGTGACAGAGATGGCGATACAAATCCGCAATCGTCCGATTTTCGTGGTACTAGCCCTGACGGCTATCGCGAACATCGAGATAGTCCGTGTCTGCGTCTATTTGGTTCGAATATGCAAGTGCAATTTAGAAAAGCAAAAAATACATTTTTTCGATCATTCTGTTTTCGCAGTAGGAGTCCTTATAACGCCCCTTGTATGGTCTTACATTTCTATAACTACGTACTTAGGTACATAATCGTACGAATAGCCGCGCCATTGGAACTTGGAACGCACCTTGCCTACAATACTAAAAACACAATCACAATACATATACCTACATATGTATGTATAGTACCCTTACCATGAGTTACATAGTTAACGAGGCGTGAGCTGGTGTAGATATCGAAAGCGTCTGTAGAAAATGTGCGTGAGCGTCTAACGCTCAACTGTCAAACCCATACAATTTTGTTAATTGCGGTACCATGAGTTTCAAGTTTGACAATCGGTTTAGAAAAAGGCGTGAGCTTCTGTAGCTACGACTCTCACTGCCAAAGTCGTGCGTGACAAACGCTTAATGGCGTCAGTACATTCTAATTCTAAACCTACTGTCAGTTACAAAATTACACGGAACTGAATGAAACTATACTCAAATGAAAGAACGTAAAAAAATAAGAGTTTTGAGTCGACAACATATATTGGCAAATTTCGGATTATCGTGTATTTTGCATTTAAAAGTGTTCATTTGTTGGTTAACAGTGACGGGTGCGTTTGGAAATGATATACTGTTCAGAGCAGAAGAGAAGCAGGTTATGCCGCTCGTGCATTGGTCTCCATAGCCACCAATACCATAGCAATCTTATATCGTCTGTAACAGACGCAAAATCCTGAAGATAATCATTGAACTAAGTTCAGCAATCTACTCGGCGCTCAGGTGCTCATGGACCAAAAATGTAAGCAGTTTTGTTACTCATTAGAAGAGCTTTCTTATTTACCTATATATGTAGGTACTTATTACTCCTATTACAAATTTTCTCATTTAGGTAGTTATAGGTAGGTTTTAATCTTGTAAGTAAGTACTTAATTGAATCTAGGTGTACATTGTACATGTACAACATAAAATATGTTGGTTTTATAACTTTTTGTAAACCCTACCTACAGCTCTTATTTTTCTTTAGGTTCATACTAAGGAACCTAAAGAAAAATCATAGCTGTATGTAGGGTACACAACTGGAGTCCATGTACCTACTAATCATTATTTGTAACTATTATAATCCTATTTACCTGCTAGTGAAAATTTGTGTTTAATAGACTGTATTAACTGATGACTTTATTAAAAAGTAGAGAAATAATATTATTACTTTCATTTTCAGATAGAATAATCAAGACAAGAAGACTCAAGTCTGCCTAAATAAAGAAATGTATTCACCGGGCAGTATTTTTCACTAATAAGCATAAAAATATTGCCAAAGGTAATCATATTGTATTACTTATCAACATTTAAATCAACTTTTTATTATTTGTTCCTGTATACCTATAAACCTTTAGACAAACTTTAATTTCATATATCTGAAAACTATTCCAACAACAATAAATTTCGTAAATAAATAAATATTACAGGACATTCTGACACAAACTGACTAAGTCCCGCAGTAAGCTCAATAAGGCTTGTGTTACGGGTACTCAGACAACGATATATATATAATAAGTATACAAATACATAAATACATAGGAAACATCCATGAATCAGGAACAAATATCTGTGTTCATCACACAAATAAATGCTCTTACCGGGATTTGAACCCAGAACCATCGGCTTAGCAGGCAGGGTCACTACCAACTACGCCAACCGGTTATCAAATGAAATGCAATCTTTATAGGAAACATGTATCTATATAGGAAACATTTATTACAATATCATTTTTGTATTTAGTTTGAGTAGTTTGTACCTAGCATATCTGCATTGGTTATTAAAACTACACATTCATAACCATTCTTAAATTTTAAATAGAAAACTCCCGTGAGTATTAGACATATTAATATACTTAGACCGGGTTACTCACGTTTATAAAGTCGAAGATAGCTCGACATGTTCTTCCATTCCATTCCATTCCATTTCCATTCTTAAATGTTTGCAGAGTTCTTTTGCTCTGTGAAGTCTATATGACCTTACCCATATATTTCTCTAAATTAAAATTGTATCATAATTCCTACTGCCAATGTAATCTTTAAGATGTGAAAACATTATTTATCAATGAGTAAAATTAAACACCCATTGAAATATGTCAAATTTTATTACTTTTTACATAAATAGAACTTTTTCTTTCAGCGCTTCACTGGAGAGCGAACAGGATGGTCGCCGGCACCTTGGTTTAACTGATGGTATCTGAAAATAATGCAACTGTTTTAATAAAAGTATTCCTGTTTCCAACTGAATTTTTCTCCTGTGGTGTCCTTATGAATTGTTACTTCCACTAGTTTCACTATGTTTCTTTAATATTGGTTGGGTCAGATTTAAGCTTTCTCTTAACTCTGTCAACAGACATCTGCACTTGCTTTTTTACCATATGAAATTCATTTATTTTGTTTCGGATGGCTTGGATATCAAAACTATCTAAATTGGATACCGTGGGCTTGTGTGGTTGTTTCACTTTTCCGTCATTGATTATTGACAAACTGACATCTGTAAGAACAAATGAAATAAAGAGAACACTTTAATATGTGTACTGTTCTACAGCTAATTCAGATTTAATAAAAGTAAAATCAGTATGGGTTGAATGTCGACAGTTTAAGAACAAGCAAGGCATGTATAAACCCAATAGATTCTTATATGTGCTCATGGAGGTATGCTTGTTTCACAAACAATAAAATGATGTTTGCTCTGCATACAATAAATTTATAAGTATCTATTATTAGTTGTACCAAACCTGTGAGTGTTAATTAGGTATGTTTTAGTGATATTAGTCTATTAATAAAATTGCAAATGTTGAGTGATTGAATATGATAAGTTACAGTGGGTAGGTAGGTAACAAGATAACCTATGCATCTACATATATTTGAAAAAGACGATTACTTAATTCAATTTAATATTTACCAGTCATTGAAGATATTTCCTTTTAATACTTGTTCTGATCGAGCAAATCGTTTTGCTCCAAATCTTTCAGCTTCCCGACTCCCGAGATTTTCCAAAAGAACTGTTTTTTTATCAGAAACGTCGAGTTTATCTGAAAGGAATACATCGTTAAATTTATTAATTTAAACATAGATTGGACAAAAAAATTATGACAACAAGATATCATGATGAATTAACATGATTTACTAACCAATAAATTTGTTCAACACATTTAAGACACTCTTTTTTCTGTTTAAGCAAAGCATCCCTCTCTTCTTGTTTTTGTTTGAATTTGTTTATCATGGTAAAAAGTATCTGCCGCACAAACTTTTAATGGTTTTACCCATGTTTCAGCAGTGAATTTCCAACAAAACTCTTCTATTTAACACGCGGATATCACACATATTTGACATATTATTAAACGGGTGCCACTAATCCGCAACCCGCGAAAGGGCAGCTCAATAATTGGCGACCACGATGTACATGGATTATTGGGCTGCCTTTTATCGGGTCGGACAAGCTCGGTAGCGGGCCAATAATCCGAAGCCACAGTTTTTACAGTACAATAATCAGCAACCCAATAATCCAAAACCAAAAAAATTGACACGAATTATTGGGCTGCCGATTATTTGTCTGCTTTTTATACAGACTCCTTAGATCGAATGTTAAGGCAGGTCGGTTTAGGTACGACGACGAGCGAAGCGAGGAGGAGTGTTAGGATGAACTGCGACCTAACAGCGCGCGAGCCGAGCGAGCGAAGCGGGCGTGCCGCAGTAGCGGCCGGCGAAGCGCCAGAACCGACTTTTTTCGCATCCCGCGAAAAGGCAGCCCAATAATCGGCGCGTCAATAATTGGCGACCACGATATACATGTATTATTGGGTCACCGATTGTTGGGTTGCCTTTTCTTGGATCGAGCAATCTCGAAGCAGGCCAATAATCGGCAGCCCAATAATCCATGTACATCGTGGTCGCCAATTATTGGGTCGCTGATTATTGATTGGGCTGCCTTTTATCGGGTCGGACAAGCTCGGTAGCGGGCCAATAATCCGAAGCCAGTTTTTGCAGTACAATAATCAGCAACCCAATAATCCGCAACCAAAAAAATGGACACGAATTATTGGCTGCCGATTATTTGGCTGCCTTTTATACGGACTCTTGCTAACAGCAACTAGCTTGTCAACGTCAGAATGACATTTTATTGGGGTGTTGCCACTCAAATAATAGCTGGGTTCAGCTTTCATTAGACACTATGATCCTATATGGTATAAAAATTAATTGGTATAGTGTAATCTTTACAGTATAAACATTACGAATTAAATGACAAATATAAGCAAACAGTAATCAACAAAACAATAATATTCCTTTCGGAGCAATTTGAAATAGGGTAGGGGAATCAATAAATGAACGGTTAGGCGACTTACCTCACTTTGGTATTTTTTTTACGTATGTTACAACAAATGTCACTAAAATTTATTTTTTTATATTATACTACATATAGAAGTTTAGATTAAACTATTCCAAACCCTCTTTCAACAATCCAATATTTTTATAAAAATGATTATGTTCCAAAATGGCCCAATTTCCCCAGAATATGAACAAAGTGCCCTAACTCTGAACATTTTTACCCCAAAAGATGAACCAGTAAAAATGCAAAAGGGAGTACCCTAATTATAAACGGCTGGGTACCAATAGATGAACGGTAGTATAGGAAGACAAAATAAATTTAGTTCATTCAAGTTTTGGGCACGATGTTGATGAAATGAACTAACAAAAGTAACACAATCGTTCATGTATTGGAATGCAGCCCAATAGATGAACTAGTAAATTCTCATAGTTCATGTTTTAGGTATAGTTTAATACAGTGAACAGTCCCGTTTCCATACAAAAATATACCCCGTAATAATTGAGTTAGGCAAGGAAAGTTCCGTTCATCTTTTAGTCAAAAAATCAAGGAACGGCAAACTAGAAATTTAAGACATAAATGGAGTATCTACCGTTACCGTTAGGATTTGTATAAATATTTCAAAAAAAGTAACATTTACCCAAAAGTTGAACGCTGTTCACCTATTGGATAAATCACACGATATTGGAACCATAACTTGAACAGTTAATATTTAATAAAATAAGTTATTAAATAATGCCTTTATTAATAACGTAAAGGGTAGCGGGATTAGTCTATCTAGAATCGTTACCAAGCAAAGGCATGTCAGTAGAAACATTATTAAATTTTATACGAATTAATTTCCTTAAATTTTGAAGCGCCATTCTTAATAAGAATCCCATATACAAACGGCGATTTCAGCGCGAGGCATATTTTCGGTGAGCTCTCACAAGCACATACACTAATCTATTATTTAAAAGTTTAAAGGTCTATGAAGGGAAAATGTTAAAGTTTTAATAAAAAATATTCCTAAGCTTATAAAGTACGTCAGGATTTAATTATTGGGATTTTTAGGAACAACGTTCATCTATTGGGGGTTGTTCATCTTTTGGATCCTCTACCCTAGGATATTTCGCAGCATTTGTTGGCATCAAATTCGATGTGCAATTCATGGAATTAAATTATTGATGGTGTTTCACAGTGTGGAATAGTAGCCATAGGCTGCTTGCGTAGCTGCAGAAGAGCTCCCTGATTTTTGGGGTTTAATGAATGCGTCGAGTTTTGTATTTATTTTATCACTGTTTTGATATTCTGTTCCGATGCTTGCCAGTCTGAATATGGTTCTGAATGTCTGTTGCACTTTTATATTTTATGGTAAAGTAACTGCTACAAATTTTGCACATCACTTTACTGGGCTCTCTACCTTGTAATTTCAAAATTGACCAAAAACACCACATGAAAAAATCGTCATTACCGACTTTCTGTGAAGATTGTAGGGAATTTTTGTCGGGAAATACAATTTGTCCATATGGCAACCCTAGGCGCGATCGCGTAGCCAGAGCTTCTCACGCCTTCGCCAGCGCTAATAAAAACCTATGGTACCAAATTAAGTGCTCATTTGACAGTGACGTTTCTATAGCTGGTTTAGAATCCAGAGTATTTTGCATCCTGCTCTTTCTCATTGGTGCGAGTGAGTTGCAAATACTTTAGAAAGCGTTAGTCTCTAGCGACTAACGCTTGTTGGCAACTCATGGTACTGCTATAGATATTAGATGGGTTTCAAACTTACAACTCGCTTAATGGCGATTATGTACTCGTACCTACAGCGTTGGTATGGTACATTTCGTTTTTCTTTGTAAATTATTTTATCTCGTATTATGGTTAAATTACATAGTAATACAAACATATTATGTGTTTAGTTATTCTCTAAAATAAACATACTTTGGATGTAAACTGAAATAAATGTCGTACACGAAAATATGATTCTGATTAGTTCCAGATGCCACAATTTACTCAAATGTAACAATCAAAATATAAATAGGTATAGCAAAGTAGGTAATCTCTCGCAACATTAGCAGAACTTGCAGGTAACCGAACAAACGAGAGTGTACAAGCGTACATACATTCTCGGTTATTCGGTTACCTGCAAACTTAATTACCCTTTGTGACGTGCCGTGTTCTGGTGATCGGAATGTTTATCAAATTGCTCTTTTTAGAATAATATCAGACAATAATTATCATCAAACTCAAATTATGCAATACACAAATTAAATAGCAGGTAATAATTCAGGAATAAAGCGTTTCGTTAGTGGTCAAACGATATTAAGTCTTACTCCCATTTGTAAAGAACTGAACATTTTGTAAAGAAGATAAAATAAAAGGTTGCAAACCTTTTATTCTATTTATTCTTTTAGTATGGAGCCAAACTTGTGTGGGAGTGCAACATCATCCTTTAATCCTTTGACCGCCGTTGTCACCGATACTAGACAACGATAGTTACGATACACTAACGCCGTCGTCTTGTATACAAGACAAAGTTTCAACCGCTTACTAAATAGTAAAATAATAGAATTTAAAAATTATTTTGTACTCATGTCAACTTGTTGACCCCTTGTTTTTTCATACATTTACTTTTTAAGCAGCTATATGAATCCATTGTTTCATAATAAAGGATTTAAAATATACGCTTATAATTTCTACATTTTTCGGTGTCACTGTCGCCGTAGGCATGTATAAAAGACAGCTAGGGATGGGAAAGTTCAATCGATGTGCAAGTTTTTAAAATGAATATGTTTTCACGAATCTGGTTTTATTTAAGCGTTCAAACATTTAATCGCAAATTATTGTCATTGTTGGTAACTACTCGTAGTAAGTAGGTATATGTCGAAAAAAAAGGCATAATAATAGATAAAGTTTAGGGCAGCTTCTTCAGTAAATTGACCATTGCGGTTTATTTGCCGAATAAATTATTGACCGCAGCGATAGCGGAGGTCTACATTTTAACTCGGTATATACATACTTAACCGATATATACAGTATGTATCACAACGAAGAGCAAACCTTAAAACTGGTTGACGGGGAACTCGAGTACAATGTAATGACGTGCATTTCACGTGTCTAAATACATGTTTTATGGCAGAAAATTACTAAATGAATTACTCGAAGACCATATTTTTGCAGTCGGTTAATGGTTTTTGTAACATCCTATAGGGTTTGTTTACGTTTTTGATTTTTGACAGTGCATGCGTATTGCGTACTGTTGATATGTAGTATTATGTAAATGCACAATTGCACATGCGCTTTGAGTTCTGTTTATAAGTAACCTAGGTAATTATTTTAATAATGGCTGTAGTCATTGTAACTAGGTAAAAATCCAAACTTTAATAAGGTTTGACGCCTGTCTGTCAGTTGGTAATTAAAGAAATGTCATTTATAAGATTGTAAACAAATAATACAGGGGAGGTGCAAAACAATAATAATAAATGTATATTTTTATACGTCACGTAAAACCTGTCGTATTTTTGATGAATTAGGTACCATGCTCATATTTATGATCTAAACATTAACGGGTTTCTTTTTTTGCCTTTCGTTCTGATACATACTGTATATATATATTATTAAATCCACCTGTTAGATTTCTCCGAAAACTCTCCGGTAAGTAAGTATGTAAATTTATCGAGACACGATGCGCGTCCCTAATCTTATGGTTTATAAACTTTACGTACCGACAAGCGCTTATGCCGTTGACTCAGACGCTATTATTACTTAACTCGCGCGTAATAGTACATTACTGCAGACGCCGGGAAAGAAGGGCTTAACGGGTGAGTATGTATATAGACGTGCCGAGCGTTAGCGAGGCCGGATAACCATACGAAGCCGTTCAAGCCCTTTTCACGGCAAGGCATGTATAGTGCTTTTCTCAAACATGCAATGAAATAAATAAAAAAATCTCCAAAAATAATTAGGATAGTTTTATTTCTAGAAAAACTAAAAGTTAACTTGACGAATTAATACATCTAACACAAATATTGCTATTTAGTTCGTGGCGATTCCAATATGAATTTAGACTATAACGATAAAACAGATGATCCATAAATATTTCATGATGTATAAATATGTCGCAATGTAAAATGTACCAAACACGAACAGCACTTGTTAATCTGTGACAATGAAACTTATAACCTCTTTACAAATTTTTGTAATTCCTACTTATCCTTAGATAGACAGACACAGTTCTCACTTAAACAAGAAACCAATTTAGTCTAAACAGTTATCGTTATATTAACTAAACACGCATGCATTTTGGGTAGCCATATGCCTTCCGACATCTCGTTTGTCATTTGCGCCATCAATTAATTTAGAGCCAATTCAATTTTACTTTCGCATTTCGCACTTAATTCTGGTGGGGCTCAAAGAATAGTCATTTCTTCTTCAAAACTCGACGACAACATAATTATTATAAATAACAATGAACAATAAAACTATGGAAATAGAATAATAGAATCAAAGTTATTGAACTTAACCTCCAAAATTATTAAAAAACTACCTAGGCGTTTTTTCACACGCGGTTTGAGTAGACGTTTTTATTAGGGCTTTTTAATAGACGTTTAAATTTAATATTTGAAATGTAGGTACCTATATTTGTGTAAATAAATTTGCAATAACGTGTTGTTAGTTATGTTCATGTCGATGTATATTTTATATAAATAAAAATTCAAAATAACATTTCTTATTTTTATTTTTAATAGGCGTAGTGGCAGAATGTTATCATGAAACAAAACGGCACGGTTTGAGTAGACACTTTTACCGCTAATGTTTAAATTTATTATGTGTTATTTGTTATGTTCATGTCGATATGGATTAAATATCGACTTATTTTAATAAAACTGCAAAATATAATTTATTGTTTTTTTTTAAATAGGCGTACTGGCAGAATGTCATCATGAACCATAGTAATGAAACTGTTACAATGGCTAAAAGCCATGTTGCTGCGTCACACATTTATGTAGAATAAAATTAAAAAAATATTACTTCCCGGCCTAGGCCTTCAATTTTGTATGAAATTCCATTTCAGGTCTCTCCAGTTGCCCCGCCTGAAACGTGGTACTTTGAAGCCTATTATAACGAACGTTATAAGAACATTTCATTGCATGTTTGAGAAAACAGTATTTGTCAGTCTGAACTAAAGACGAGCCATGCGCACCGTTGACATGTATATAGGGTGTGCAATAACCGGTGAAAATAGAAAACCAGTTTTTAACCGCCTCGACATGTCCAAAACCGGTTAACCGGTTTTTCACCGGTTTTTATGAATTTGGCTATTATGCCATAATTCGACTTTTTAATTTAAGAATAAGTTATTCTTAGCAATGTTATCATGGTTTAATATTTGCACGCGTGATATAAATTATTTCTTTAACTTATATTTTATGACTTCTAAGAAAAAATATTAGTTCGTTTATCTAGTTTCATAACAGATAATTTCACCTACTACCGAAACTATGTAGTAGGTGTAGAAATTAATTTGGGTATTATACGCTGGCTAACTAGCTCTTTAAGTGTCCGGTATACTTTTTTTAATTTTAAAATATACTTAATTTTATGTCTAATTCACGGGTTTGCAAATAAATTAGGTGGTATAAAAAAAATCTAGTTACAATATTGTATTAATCGACTACCTCGCAAAACCATCTCAGTAATAATAATTGTGTTTTTGTATACTAAATAATAAGATCGACCTCCTTATAGATAAGGAGGTCGATAGACGAACCGAAAACGCCTAAAAGAGCTATTGGGCAATGAAACACCTGATGAAGGGGGACCTACCTCTGGCACTCAAACGTAGGCTCATGAACATGTGCATACTTCCAGTCCTCACCTACGGTGCTCAGACTTGGTCTTTGACGGAAACACAGAAATTCAAACTCGGGGTTTGTCAGCGAGCTATGGAGCGCAGCATATTAGGTGTAAAATTAAGGGATCGTATCCGGAACACCACGCGCTCCAAGACTCAAATTATGGATGTAGGTCGGAAAGCGGCCAAGTTGAAATGGGACTGGGCGGGTCATGTCTGCCGTATGCCGAACGATTTGTGGGCCAAGACAACCACAGAGTGGGTACCCCACAACTCTAACCGGAGACCAGGCAGACCGCGTCGGCGATGGCGGGATAACTTAGACTCCTTTTTGGAAGATTGGCCAGATGTTGCACAAGACCGAAACGAGTGGAAGAAGAGGGGGGAGGCCTTTGCCCAGCAGTGGGACACATTAGGCTAGAAATAAAGAAATAAAATAAATAATAAGATATATTTATGAAACTATTTTGTTTTCAATACCAATACCTTATACTATCTTAGAAATTGCAATTTATATGCGTTATTTCATTATTAACGATTTTCACTTTAAAAGTATACCGGACTCTTCAGCCAAGTGTTTATTTTTTAATTATCGAAACTATATTGCCAGGAGGAAACCATATTAGCCATACCCACAGTCCTATCATCTAGATAAGACAACCAGTAAGATCAATAAAGATGCCTTATTAGTTAACTTCTATATCTTATTTCTAATCCAACTGACACCGAAGACCTTGATTGTTAACAATAACATCTAAGAGGTTCCATGTCATAGTTATTCGTAAAGAATAATGTAAACTAACAAAATAGTGTTTACCTCAAATTATAGAATGGATTTATGTATAAGTCTTTATAAGATTAATTTTATTATGATTTATAGTAAAAGCGTTTCACATTTTGTGAGATATCATCACAATGGAATTCAATTACGAGTGCTTTCTATAAGTTTTACTTAATCACAAGTCGATAGCGACTGCATAGATCGAAACAGATCGAATATAGTAACACGACAAAATACGCTGTAAAATTGTTTAAATACAATAAATAATACGTTATGATAATATTATATTCAACAGGACTTGACTTTGATGCCACTATATGTAAGCCATTTCAGGAAATAAGTATGATTTCGGTTATTAACCGGTTATTTGATTTGATAACCGGTTTTCAAACGAGCCCAAAAAGACTCGGTTAACCGGTTTTCGGTTAACCGGTTAACCGGTTTGCACACCCTACATGTATAGAAAATTACTCGTACAGACTAGTGCGGTTATATTACTTCATAATTCGATAATGTTTAGTTGATGTTTTTCATGATAAAGTCCTTTATTTTCAATATTTTCTTGTATAGTAAATCTGTTTAGTTTAGAAATTTTGAGAGAAATCTAAGTTTGGAAATAAAAAAAGCCTAATTGAGAAGAATTCCACCTTTAATTATGAATATCGATATCACTATTTGCAATCCCTAAACTTTTTATTAGTTGTTTACTTAAATTTTGCTCTGGCGTGTGAGTGAGCGTCTTGGCGGACAGGGTCCGGCGGCCAAAAAGTATAAAACAGTTTAAAATAACTTACAAGTTCTAATAGTAAAATATACACCATCTACAATAATTGCTCCATAAATGGCTATAAAACAGCGAATACAATGACAAAGGTGTACTCGTATTATGAAGTCATTTACACGTCTACAGTTTAATCGATGCGATGCTATGTAAGTAATGCAGTTGTAGTTCAAGTGCAGGGTTACTATTATTGCGCAACGCGCCGCACTTAGGTAAATGCAGTCATACTGACGAGGTTCATAATAGCATGCTTCTCCAGTATGCTAGGAAATATTCATTTTATTAAGTTAGTGAGTAAACAAAAATCATTATTTGGGAGACAATTTTCCGAATGATTTGATCGGGAAGAATAGATACTTTTAGTCGGCAAAGCATTTACAGAAAATAAATGACGCATGTTTTCTTTATATTGCACAATATGTATAACAAAGTCTCGCAAGTACCGTAGTAGCCCGGTAAAACCAATTTTGGGAAAAGATAGCAGCAGAAGGGAAAATCTATACTTTTTTGAGATGACCACTAACGTGTATCTAAGTTACACTAGATACACGTTTGTGTTATGATCCCAAAATAATAAAGAGACGGTATTTTATTTTGAATTTTTTTTCACGTTTCGCTGTGCAATAGACTTAAAGGCCTATGAGTGTTTTAATAACAAAAACCCGTTACAAAAGTTACATTTATGCATCCTATTGCATGAAAACCCTTAAGTGAGTAGGTATGCTATGGCATAACAAATATTACTTATCCTCGGCATTTGCAATAAAGTACGAGCCTAGGTGCCTACTATTTACATTGTAGGTACCGACAAATGTACGTTTAGGTATAACCACAAGCTTGTAAAAATAGTTTGTCTACTCCAATAAAAAAACTGATAATTTATACTGGCATCTCCTTGCAGTGCATGATCTGGCGAAGTAGCTATACACACATACCTTAGCGACAGTAGGATATTATTTTTCCCTACGTTTACAAAAATGGTGGCTTGATTATTGGGTCCAACTGGCTGTCGGCTATGGCTAAATTGATAGGTAGGTACTAACTAAGGATTGACATTAGCGATGAAAATGATGAATAAATGTATGAACCTATATGCTAATGTGTGTTATGCAATACATTAGAGATGCATAATTCGCACAGGATATATATATTCGTTCTCGCTTAGCCATATAGTGAGCACGCGGAAGCAGTGCGACCTTGCATCTACTCCCCTCAGCCCTTCCTCGACACGTGACCCCCCCCCGCGCGCTCACGCCCTGCACATCGTTGCAAACTAATGCAGCGAGTACACATCACAAACATCACAAACGAGCGAGTACATCATTGCCTTTTATTGTTGCAGCTGCAGTGTATCGGAAGCAGTCAATAGGTAGGGCTTATATAATTGATTTGCTATATTTTGGTTACGCTACATACCTATTATGATCTATATAAGTGCAAAGAGAGAAAAGCTACTGGCAAAGTGACTATGTAAAGTCAAGGGCATAAATATCTATACACTTTTTGTCTTTTCAGCCATATGATTCCATATAAAGTAATGAAAAAGTTGTACATATATTTATGCCCTTGACTGTACTATAAAATATAGAGAATTAGGTAGAGACATCGATCCAGCAATTTCCCTATTAAGGATGATTCGGGCAGAAAAAGAATAGTAAGGCTGCGGTGACCGCTTCCCATCAGGCGTGCCGTATGCTTGTTTGTCAACGTCGTAGTATTAAAAAAAACTTTAGTAGAAGGTAAATATGTAGTGAAATTAAATGTATATGAATTAGTAGATTTTTTAATATATCTTTAATTTAAAAGAACCTTTGTCAAAATGACGATATCGACTCCGTTAGACCTCTACAATTCATGCATAAAATGAACTAAGAAAAAAACGATTAACTATAAAACAGCCCATACATTATAAAAGTAGAAAAAACTTTGTTTTTGTATACTTATTATAATGCTAAATGGGGCTTTTGCTGTCCGTGAACACAACCACCCTAGTATAATTTTGGCTATGAATGTACAATAAGAGCCTGATTTATCGTAATAAGTTCTGCTGACATTATAGATAGACCAGCCGAAATATAAAATTGTGTTTTTGTAGCATTTAATGAGTCGTAAAAGGCAGACCATTTTTTCTTATCGGACTTCCAAGCATCGGTAAATATTCCATAAAAGTTTGAGTATGTGCTATTTAATAACATCAACATAAAGAGCATTAATGTAGTAAGTGCATTTTGAACCAACAACAGACTCTAAACTACTATGCAAAACATCCTGTATTTCAATTTTGGACCCCGAAATATCTAACTAAAACATTGGTAAAGGAGATGATGAACAGATACGCTCCTCAGAGACCAACTACAGCTTCTTTCTAGTCTTGGTCCAGTAATCCCTTTGACACGAGCCTCTCAAATAGGTATCGATGGCTAGATGTAAGATTCATAATCTTACATCTAGCCATCGATGACTGAAAATACATACATACATACACAAAGGGGTAAACAGACCTGTAACACACACACTAACACTTTAGTACTTAAGGAATTTAAGGGTAACAAAACCGTGATACAAAATTATAATAGATTAATAAACTTAATTAATTAGGGTTCAATGTTTCTGAATGACCATGAATAGTACTGTAATAGTAAATAAATAACCCAATTAATGCAATTTTGAATAATAACATGCAATTCATGCAACATCAAACCCATTACAATTCACGGACATTATTTTAACCATACCCGGGTATGTCCTAAAACTACTACCAAGACCACCGGAGGATGGGCAGCAGCATCCCTGTATAACGGTGGAGACACTGCGATCGCCAACCCGCATGCCAAGCGTGGCGATCATGGCAAAACCCCCCAAATAATGATAAGTACACAAAAACCGCGGCCCCGAGGTTCCGGCGACCCCCGGTGCCCTGGTTACGGTAGCGACCAGGGTGCTAGCGGGGTCAGGGGTGCTAAGAATCTCCGGCAAAGATCCGGCTACCACCACCGACGACTCCTGGCCCTGGCAACATATAACACGCGTACACTGCGGACCGACGAAAAGTTAGCGGAACTGGAGGAAGGATTGAGCAAGTTGCGTTGGGACGTCGTGGGATTGTCAGAAGTCCGAAGAGAGGGCGAGGACAAGATAATTCTGAAGTCCGGCAACTTGCTCTATTTCCGGGAGGGCGACCAACAGTCCCAGGGAGGTGTCGGGTTCATAATCCACAAGTCCCTCGTAAACAACGTGGTGAAGATCGAGTGTGTCGACTAGGGTGGCGTACCTTATACTCAGAGTATCCGAGAGGTACTCGTTGAAGGTCATACAGGTGTACGCGCCGACTTCGGCACACTCCGATGACGAGGTGGAGGCTATGTATGAGGATATTTCAAAAGCCATGCATAGCTCCAGAACCTACTTCACCGTTGTTATGGGGGACTTTAACGCGAAGCTAGGCAAGAGAGATGGAGACGAGCTGAGAGTGGGGCAATTTGGGGTTGGACGTCGGAACCACCGGGGCATCTACTGGCTGGTTTCTTGGAGAAGGAGGGACTCTACATGATGAACTCTTTCTTTAAGAAACGCGAGCACAGAAAATGGACCTGGATGAGTCCCGACGGTGCAACTAAAAACGAGATTGACTTCTTCATGTCGACGAAGAGACATATGATGAAGATGAATGATGAATGATGTTTCTGTGATCAATATGGTCAAAACCGGAAGCGATCACCGCCTGGTAAGAGGCACATTGAATATATGTCCTAAGCTAGAACGCTCTCAACTGATGCAGTCTACGCTCCGTCCTGCATTCCAAACTCAAAACCCCGAGAGCTTTCAGCTGGAACTCCAAAACCGTTTCGATTGCCTAGGCGATGATGTGGACGAGTTCAACGACGGGTTTGTGGAAGCTGTCCATAGCGCTGGGTCTAAGTTTTTTAGGGCCCAAAGGACAAATAAGACCAAAAGGCTCTCAGACTCCACTCAGAGACTCATCGATAAGAGGAGTAAAATGGTTCTACAGTCTTCAGTTGACGCGACTTTATACCGGCGGCTCAACAAGCAGATCTCTAAGTCCCTCACCCGCGATATGCGCCAATTCAATACTAAGTGTATTGAAGAGGCCATTGAGCGAAATAAGGGCTCCAAAGTTTTTGCAAGGGATATGTCTGTTGGGCAAAGCCAGCTCGCTAAGTTAAAAACTGAGGATGGTAGAATCGTCACATCCAAACCTGAGCTCCTGAGTGAGATAGAGAGCTTCTATGGACAGCTATACACGTCTACTAGCAGACCCGAAGTTGGTCTGGCGGAAGACCCTAGAGCTAGACTGGCCCGACACTATACCGAAGACATCCCGGACATCAGCCTGTACGAGATTAGTATGGCTCTTAAACAGCTCAAAAACAACAAGGCGCCTGGTGAAGACGGAATTACAGCCGAACTTCTGAAGGCGGGTGGTAAACCGGTCCTTACGGCCCTTCAGAAGTTGTTCAACTCCGTCTTACTAGAAGGAAGAACGCCAAAGGCATGGAGCGGAGGTGTGGTGGTACTGTTTTTCAAAAAAGGCGACAACGCCTTACTGAAGAACTACCGACCCATCTCACTTCTGAGCCATGTCTATAAGCTTTTTTCAAGAGTCATTACGAATCGTCTCGCACGCAGGCTTGACGACTTCCAGCCTCCCGAACAAGCCGGTTTCCGAAGAGGCTTTAGTACCGTAGACCACATTCATACGCTTCGTCAGGTTATACAGAAGACCGAGGAGTATAATCTGCCCCTCTGTTTAGCGTTTGTGGACTACGAGAAAGCCTTTGATTCGATCAAAACCTGGGCGGTACTACAATCTCTCCAACGGTGCCAAGTAGACTACCGCTATATCGAAGTGTTGAAGTGTTTGTACGAGAGCGCCACTATGTCAGTCCGACTCCAAGGCCAGAACTCGAAGCCTATTCCGCTGCAGCGGGGAGATGTCATCTCTCCTAAGCTGTTTACCGCTGCACTGGAGGACGTTTTCAAGACTCTGGACTGGAGAAGGCTAGGCATCAATGTAAACGGCGAGTACCTCACTCACCTTCGATTTGCTGACGATATAGTATAGTATATATATATGGCTGAGACCATGGAGGATTTAAGTACGATGCTTGTTAGCCTCAGTAGAGCCTCTGGGCGAGTTGGTCTTAAGATGAACATGGATAAGACGAAAATCATGTCAAATGTCCATGTAGCACCAACTCCAGTGACAATCGGAGACTTTACACTCGAAGTTGTAGACGATTATATATACCTAGGACAAACTGTCCAGTTAGGTAGGTCCAATTTCGAGAAAGAGGTCGAATCCGTCGTCGAATCCGACTCGGTTGGGCAGCGTTCGGGAAGCTGCGACACATCTTTTCGTCCAATATTCCGCAGTGCCTGAAGACGAAAGTCTTCGATCAGTGTGTGTTGCCAGTGATGACATACGGTACTGAAACGTGGTCGCTTACAATGGGCCTCATAAGAAGGCTCAAAGTCACCCAAAGGGCAATGGAGAGAGCTATGCTAGGAGTCTCTCTGCGAGATCGTATCGGAAATGAGACCATCCGCAGCAGAACCAAAGTAACCGATATAGCTCTCCGAATCGCTAAACTTAAGTGACAGTGGGCGGGGCACATTGCACGTAGAACCGATGGCCGTTGGGGCGGAAAGGTTCTCGAGTGGCGACCGCGTACCGGAAGGCGCAGCGTGGGTAGGCCCCCCACAAGGTGGACTGATGACCTGGTGAAGGTCGCAGGAGTCCGCTGGATGCGGGGGGCGCAGGACCGGTCATTGTGGAAATCTTTGGGGGAGGCCTATGTCCAGCAGTGGACGTCTTTCGGCTGAATGATGATGATGATGATTTTAACCAGCTTTGTTTTAACATTATAAAAAAATCTTAAAGAAATCATCAGGTACTATAGCGTTCAGAATTGCATGGGCAATTTATGAATGAATTCATTCATAAGCTGCCCATGCATTTCTGAACGCGTGTGTACTACGTATTGAAAGGTATTAAGATATATTGAGTAACCTGTAACTGCTAAGGAAACCAGATAGGTTCAGGTCACGTTAGATCATCTCACGAATGACGAAATGCGGAAAACGCTATTTTGCGAATAACTCGTTTCGCAGTCGGTCTTCAGTCTTCACTTTGAATCGCTAGATAATATATTTTAATGAGTAAATAAACTAATAAAAGAACCTATAAGTACCGATTTCCAATATGTATATACTGGTTGCAGAGACAAGACTCGTCTGTGACTAGTAGAGTTATAGATAATTAATTATCTACCTCAGGCACAGTCAGTTAATGTTAAACAGAGGGGATGCGCGTATCTAAATATAGGTATGCGTATATTTTAAGCACATTGTTTTAGTACGTAGTTTTGTACGTCATCTACGTATGTCACAGCTTGGCCGGCTGGGCGGCGTTGGCGGCGGGGAGTGGCTCGCGATGGGCGGAGAATACAAGATGACGCCCACTACGATATCGAACGTCTAGTAGTGACAGCTACATTTGTTCTACATTTCATTTTAGTTCTAACTAAACCTACAAAT
Organism: Lathronympha strigana; assembly: GCA_949128165.1. Classification (NCBI taxonomy): domain Eukaryota; kingdom Metazoa; phylum Arthropoda; class Insecta; order Lepidoptera; family Tortricidae; genus Lathronympha; species Lathronympha strigana. The sequence continues at coordinate 25,415,395 of OX421901.1, read as the reverse complement.
AATATTGAAAATAAATCCCTATTAAAAAGTGGAAAGTTAATGCCGTTTAAAAATTCATGAAGAATGCAATAAAAGTAGGTACGCAGCAGTGGCGGGGCGTTAATAGAACTCGATTCCTGGCGGCTTACGTAGCCAATCTAGCTCGTTTAGCAGGCCAAATCTAAAGATTTAGACGCTCCGCCCCTGGTACGCAGACTACTGAAATATTACGAATTTTTTTGAAGCATGAACACGTTCTGATATTATATAATATCATTTCATCACCATTTTTTCATTGCTGCCTTTCGTAACTCTATTTCACAATAAGGACCTACAAAGTTCAGTTCAGTATTAGTTATGGGTGAAAATCTCACGACCCATTTTCCTAAGACACTTTTTGTATATATATTTTAGGTTTTCGGAGGTTTGTATGTGGTTGCGGGCTTTCTATTAAGAATAGCCTTCTTAAAAAAAAGTGATTATACAGGATTTTTTACACGAGACTCATTTGATAGTTTAAGGTTGTCCGTTTTTGAGGAGTGGACTATATTAAGATATCACGATTTAAACCCACATTCAAATATAAAATCGATACACAAAATGTGAAATGTAACTACGTTCACACGCGTTCAGAAGGCCTAGTATAAAAGTTGTACGACATTAACTCCTCGACCGCGTTAGCGTATCGAGGGGTCAAAATATGAAAGTTGCCGGATGATTTAAATAAACGGCAAACATAATTTGAACTCCCGATACGCTAACGCGGTCGAGGAGTTAATGTCGTACAATTTTTATACTAGGCCTTCAGAATTGTATGGGCACTTTATGAATGAATTCATTCATAAATTGACCATGCAATTCTGAACGCTATAGTACCTTCTGGAACAAACTTGTAATTAATTACTTAAACACGACCCTCAATTAAAGCCTAACTAACTAAATTAAATCCTCAAGTCTCAGTCAAAAAAAGTTTTCATCCTCAAGTTTTATTTGAAGAAAATTTTAATAACACATACTTACTAGGGATGTTACGGAGGTTCGGTTTCGGCTCCGATATACCGAAACTTTCGGCTGAATTCACACCTCCGGCTTCGGCTTCAGTTTCGTCTAATTTCAAACGAACACCTCCGGCTCCGGCTTCGGTTTCGTCTAATTTTAAGCGGAGGTTTTAACGGAGCCGAAAGTCAGCGGCGGCGGCGCGCGGCGTGTGCCTAGGCGTACAAACAGGTTTTGACTTGTCTCCCCGGGAATCACCCCACTTGTTTTTCGACGATTATTCGACCTCTGCAGTTGCAGGGTGAACACAGGGTTGTCTAATACTTCTACTAAAACTAAGGCAGAAATTTCGCCTCGAGTAACAAAAGATCCAATGGGAACGAAGTCCACTTCTCAGGGAAACTGAATCAAAATTGACAATCTTGTTTGCAATATTTTCCAGACTACTCGACAGACTCACTCGCGTTGTGCTAAGTTCCACCTTCACCTCAGGCTCCGGTTTCGGGTTCGGTTTCGGTTTCGCTTTCGGTTTCGCTTTTGGGTTCGCTTTCGGTTTCGGATTCGCTTTCGGTTTCGTTAAAACAAATTTAAAACCTCCGGTTTCGGCTTCGGTTCCGATAAAACCACCTCCGTAACATCCCTAATACTTACTACCTACCTACAAATTACAATTTATACTTAAGTAAAAATGGCCAAAAATTGTATAATAAAAATAAATTACAAATAGGTACCTAGTGTACCTACCACAAAACTAGGCAAAGAATTATATTCTCAGAACATAAATGTGTCTTCATATTGCATAATCTCGTAAGTGGGTCATACCAGAAACTTTAATTATTGCCCACGAAGCACAATCTAAATAAGCATATTCAATTTAGGTACAAATAAAAATGCCCAGAAATTTAATAGTAAAAATAAATTACAAATAGGTAAGGTGCCTACCCCAAAAATATAATATTATTATTTCAACAGACCGGGTCTATTTGTGTGTTTATTACGAATATTTGTTCCTTCACTTATGGACATTTTCTATGTATAATTGTATATATGTATGTATTTCTCTATATCTATACGTAAATATGTGTTTCGTCACCTAGTACCCATAGTACAAGCTTTGCTTAGTTTTGGATATTAGGTTGATCTGTGTGACATTGTCAAAAAAAAGATATTCATTCATTACTCATACCTATATTAAATCATATTTCGCCGCAAAAAGGAATAACACCTTAACAAGTTAAAAATATTTTTTACAGTACACATGCTGCACTTTATCGCCCTAAGGAGATAAAGAGCACTTTATGTGCCTGTGTCGAATATTCAAAGGCCATATGTACTGTAAAACGTCGAACAATACACGTGCGAAGAGCTAATTCGCAACTCGTGTCGATTTAAAACACTCCCTGCGGTCGTGTTTCTATTTATCGCCACTTGTTGCGAATTTCCTCTTTTTCGCCCTTGTATCGTAATATTCGTAACGTAATGTACTAATAATTCATCCGCACAAAAGGTAAGTTTAAACAAGCAGTACTCTACTGCGTCCCATTCATTACAGCGTTGAACATTGAGGGTGAGGGCTTCTATACATCGCCTTTGGTATTTGCAAGGTCTGGCAGCGCTGCAGCACTACGGCTTCGCAAGAACCGCTGCTAGCGAATCGATACCTACGTCATTAGTTCGCTGCCACAACTAATACAATAAAACTAATTAATTTACCAATTTACGGACTATGTAGGTTAGTTCAAAGTTTGAATTAGAAAGAAACCTTATATACGTGCGTACCTGCTCAAAACGACAAAAGGTCACACATATTAAATTTTCGTCGAGGAATGTACAAACGAGGAACCCCTAACCCTATTCACGTTTTTTTGTTGTTGCTCCAATTATTTAAGAAAATCACCACACATATGTCTTAGACAATTGAAGAAGTCCGTGGAACCCATCGCCAGAGCAGATCTACAATATTATGGGACTGCTTCGGAGGTTCTTTCGAACAAAACAATGATCATCAAAATCTTTTTTAAATAGAAAACTCCCGTGAGTATTAGACATATTAATATACTTAGACCGGGTTACTCACGTCTATAAAGTCGAAAATAGCTCGACATGTTTCGGGACGGTCCGCGCCCCATAACCATGAGTGAGAAGCGCTTGCCGCGATTGCTCTGCGCACACTGCGCGCGACAGCCCGTTGAGCACGCCGGCATGGGGGGCGCAGTCGGCGCAGGCGCATGCGGCACCGGTATAGGCGAGATACTACCGTCTCTTTCACTTCTATTGTCAACTGCACTATTGCACACGACACTTACTACGTCACACTCTAAGGTATCGTCCACACTAAGCACCGGCGCAGCACACAAAACCGTTTTCCAAGCAGGGGGTACTGACCACCCACCATCGCGATTGAAATTTGGGTGCCGACTGATCTCGATAGCCTCCCGTATTTTCCGCGGAATGAAAAACTTTTCCTTCGCCAGCACGGTTACCGTATCGAATCTAATATACTGCGCACCCGAATCCATCGAATGATCCGTTACGGCAGAACCCCGAGTATCCCGATTTTTCATACTGCGTATATGCTCAGAAATCCTTGTGGAAATGTTGCGGCCAGTCTCCCCTATGTAGTTCTTCCCACAGGAGCATGGGATCATGTAAACCCCTGGGGTACTCAATGGCTCCTTATTCTTCGGGGAGCGCACCAACTGTCGGAGCTGCATATGAGGGCGGAAAATCGTCTTGATGCAATATCTACGGCGTAACAAGTGTCCGATTTTATCCGTCACACCCTTCACGTAAGGCAAGTATAAAGGCACCCTCTCCACTTCAGCTGACCGGGGACGCGCCGATGCGCTCGCAACCCGATTGCTCTGCCTCCAGTTGTAACCGTTACGCTCCAATACACCCTTCACGTGAACTAGTTCACGATCCACGTACTGAGGATCACACAGACTTAGGGCTCGGTTAATCAGAGTCTTAGGCACAGAAAACAAGTGGCAAGGGTGATGGTGTGAATCCGCCCTTAAGTACCTATCCGTATGCGTTGGCTTACGATACACTGTGGTGAGTAATCGTCCCCTGATCTACGCATAACCAAATCATCAAAATCGATTCATAAATTACCGAGTAATCGGGAACATCACTATCACAAAAATAAAGTCGCTTCCCACCGTCTGTCCCTATGTAATCTATGTATGCTTAGATCTTTCACACTACGCTCCGGATTTTGATGCTGTTTTTAATAGATAGGGTGATTTAAGTGAAAGTTTATATGTATTGCACCCGTATGAAGCCGGTGCGCGTCGCCAAAATAAATGTAATACAATCGAATTCAAACCTAGCATTTCTTTTGATGTTCGTTGATAAGGTAAAATGTCATACTTAATTACTTTGTCGTCGTATATACAAGTCGATTCACGAAAGCTGGCACGAATGAATTGACAGAAAGCAATGTCACTTGTGAGTGCCGTTCTTATAGAGGGGCCTACTAATATTTTGTAAAAATGTACCTAATACGTTTGTGTTATTAAAGAAGAAATAAATTAAATGTGTTAATATAATCTGCACAAAGTATCATGGTAATTCATTTTATGGCTTATTTTGAATGTCAAGAAACGAAAGACGATGACTTGTTTGAATTGTAAGAAATCTAAAAAAGCAGTAGACCAAGGAGTCCGTCGTCAACAGAGTTTTTAATTTATTTATATCCTGTTTTCTCACTGACTCCGCAATACCGCAATATACAAAATGATGGCGAAAAGATTCGAAAGTTTTACGAAATTTAACTGTTATTTTAGCGTTTCACGGCATTTTTTAACGTGTCGGCTTGGTAGGCACTGCAGTATACTTTAGGTGTTATTGGCGTCCAAAGGCAAGCAAAATTATGGCGGGTAGGTATGCTAGAATCTCAAAAAACTCAATTATCATAATCACTTTTTGCATCAACCTGTATTTCATAATTATTTAATGCACACATAGACGTTATTATTCACTCGTTAAATTCATTCGTGCCAGCTCTCGTGAATCGACCTGAGGGCTTAGTATAAAAGTTGTACGACATTAACTCCTCGACCGCGTTAGCGTGTCGAGGGGTCAAAATATGAAAGTTGCCGGATGATTTAAATAAATGGCAAACATAATTTGAACTCCCGATACGCTAACGCGGTCGAGGAGTTAATGTCGTACAATTTTTATACTAGGCCTTCTGTACCTAATTGAACATTAATGGCGTTATTCATAAACGCATGTCACAGTTCAGCTAAATGATTGTTTGTCCTCATCTGCCAGTTTGGGACATTTACCTTAGTTAGAAAGGGATAACACATGATTTAACTAAAACCTCTGCCAACTTTTCTATGAATAAGGGGGTAAGTATACAGGGCATCCTCTGCCATTGGGCAAACCTTGATATCCCAGATAGGGCTAGATCTCAGTAATGCACTAACGTAAATACTTTTTACCAGAGCAAAACAAAAATAAAAATTTCAAACAAAAGTTATTTCCAATACCCGATAACAAAATGAAACAATGTATTTAGCATTGGCAATGTTTTTGACAATAATATTTAGTGACATACGAAGGTTGCCCACTATACTATGAGGATTAATTATTACCTCATAAGTTTTAGTTGCCTACAGGCTGCTCCAAAGTAACAAATCTCCGTAAGCATTGCGCCGATTGTTATGATACTTTGTGTACTGGTTCTAAACAACGTAACGCATTATAGAGATATATGTTTCAGTTTTGTCCAATGGCTAATGACACCCTGTATATTTTTCGTAGAAACCGCTATTATCATAACTTACATTTGCCCAACAGCAGCGCCTTTACATCGAAGACTATTAAATCAAAGAATTCAATAAATATTAAATTAACACACAATCGTTATTTTATGTTAGCAATGAGACATATAAATGTACTAACATTATATTTATAAACATCGGTTCTTTAAAAGGCAGAAAAGGTAATCAAGGTTTGTACGTAAAAGGTTTACGATTCTTGAAATTATTTATTTCATAGAGAATGAATGGTTCTTCGTAACAATGTTTTGATCTACTTCGAGGCGTTTGTTAAGGTTATCGTATCGAAACACGTTTTTTAAAACCCAAAACAGATTCGAATAAAATTCATGCGAAATAAAATATAAAAAATACACGTGATCTACGTGTCATCGTATTGTCTATTCAGTAGTTTTTATGTGAAAGAGTAACAAACATCCATACAAACTTTCGCATTTATAATATTACAATAAACAAAACAAAACAAATGCAGTTACGTTAATACGTACGTTTTTCTTTGATTATTTAACGCTTTTATATTATATATAATCCAGCGAAAATGACACATAATCAGGAAGGTGTCGTGAGCTTGCGAGTAGGTAGTACTAGCCAAGTTTTCGTCCCGGAGCAGGTAGGTTCAATCACTTGTGGCAATGAAGATGAGGTGAGCTACATACATTTCTAGACTAGTTAAAACGAATATTTATATTATTATTCATTACATAATAATAAACATTAGGTACGTTTTACATCATTTGCTCACTGATTTCTTCCTTTTTAAAAACGATACCATGTTTTAATAGTATTGGCCGGCTTTACCAATTAATACATAGAAGCATACATTGTTATGATATAAAATGCATCTAGTATGAGTCAGAGCCGTCACATCAAATATCATAGCATCGTAATTCCAACATCTTGGTCTCTGTGATGATACTTTGTCAGTTGTCACTCGTATTATAAGTATTTCAAAACGGATCGCTACCAATTAAAAATATATTTATTTGTTCTAATAACAATATATAAAGTTGGAGAACTGTTGGGTGGCGTTAATTAATCTTTCTAACGAATATTGTTATAAAGTTATCCTGTTAATCCGATCGGGCAGCGGCGGGAAAGGGGTAGGGGGGGGGGGGCAATCGAATCAGACTCGCACACGAAGGGTTAAGTACCATTATCTATAAAATCCCATTTGTTTTTTTCGTATTTGTTCTTGCAGCGGCAACAGAATTGCATTATTTGTGAAAATTTTAACCGTCTTACTATCTCGGTTCATGAGATACAACCTGGTAACAGACGGACGGACAGCGCAGTCTTAGTAAATAGGGTCACGTTTTACCCTTTGGGTACGGAACTATAATAACACCGGCTATCTGACAGGTATACAGGGTTTTTTCATCTCTCCTGTTCGGAATAGGCTTATGCGTACTATGCGTAGGGTTAGGATTCTGGTGGCATTTTAGCACAAGTATTGCAGTGGAGTCGCCATTCTATTTTTTTTTTCCATCCATATTATGTAGATTTTATAATATAACATTTAAATACATTCTATGATTTATTTGCCTTTAAATATCTCATTTACCTGTTTCATTACTGTGTCAATTTACATTTTGTCAATTTCTGTCAATTTACAAATGAAGTGACGTTTTTATTTTTCACCAATAAAAGCGTTAAGTACATTTAATAAAAACATTGGTCTAAAATTATAAAAGATAGTCATTATATATTTCGTTGTATACAGTACGAGTGAGTGTGACTCGTACTAGTGTTACTACTGAAACTTATTATATTATATTCAAAAAGTTGAATAGGTACAACATTATTTTATTTTATCAATATACCTAGTATGTTTTAATTTAAATTTTAATGTATCAATTTACTTGTAAGGAACCAATAAATGTTATTATACGTTATTCGGTTTATCAATCATTTATTCATTCAATCCTTTTTGGTCTATTTTTTCTGTGAACTAGCTTAAAACTTGCATAAAGGGGAAAGCGGGACTTCCTGACACAGGTATTGCATACTTAATAGGAAGTCCTAAGCATAACCTTTATATTTGTGCTGGTAGTTATGTAATATATTTTTTTCATTTTTCATTCAATCAAAAAATATATAACTACGACTCCTTTGCACTTTGTTCACCCATTGCCACCAAACATAACAACTCTACAGTTATGCTATATAAATACAATTTTTGTACGGAACCCTAAAAAGACCTAGTGTCTGTACCTTCATTTATTCTCATTGATTTATGGAGGTACAGACACCTATTGCTATCTCTTTCTGTCACTTGAAAAACGCAATTTAAAATGTCGGAAACTATAGACTATTTCATGAACGAAATGATCGAAGAAATGGGCTCTTTAGAAGTAAAGCCTGAAGAATTCATTGCGCATACTTTATGGGACTGTATCAAAAATTGTTTGCTATTTGTTACAAGGGCTATAATTCCCGTCACACTAATATCTCTGCAATAATGAATAAAAATATGCAAATAAATGGCGGGCCGCGAGAATAATTAACAAGGATACATACATAGTTTTTTTTTGTTTTGGTTAAAAATGGATTTATCAAACGAATCCAGTAAACAGACGTTAATTTTGCTCCCGACTCGATAAAAGACGGGGCCAAAACGGTGATTGATAGTTTTTTGACGGAATTTTTGGTACGTATATTTGCATCGGACGATACATGTATTTTCTTCATGGGGTAGTTATTTCGCTAACAAATTGATTTTATAAAATGTACTTTTAGTCTTTTACTTTCCTCATAGTCGAAATAAAAAGTAGAGTGTTACACCTGAGATATTTTGGCGCTCGAACGAAGTGAGATTGTTAACCCTTGGTTAACAAGTTAATGGAATTAAAATAGTAAATTTTAACCTAGGGTTAACCAAGGGTATAGGTAGGTACGTTTAAAAAAACAGAATGACTAAGTATACATAGTTTTCTTCAATTCGTATTTTTTTTTTTATACAAATTAATTACATGTATAAAAGCAAGAACGACATAGTAATGATTGTCATCTCTTAATTTCATTTCACTTTTCTGTTCCAAGGGAGGAAATGCTACAAATCCAGTATAAACTTTGCTGTAATGCCACCGGGACTATTTACCTCTCCTTCGTATACTATAAATGAGGCCAGTTCTTATGTTACGTGTCGTGTCACGCTCGACAAGTACGTTAGATTTTAAGAATTATTGCTGAACACTACTTAATACCGCATGACAGACAGTATTGCATAAACACAATTCTTTGAAATTTAAAAATCCATATTTGATATGCATAATTAAAAGATACTTACAATTTAAACGAAGTTGGCGCTAGATTGGTGTATCCTAAGTACCAACCCGCTATATCTGGTCTGGCGAGGGCAGCCGGTGGCACAGGATAATTCATAACACAGTCGAAGTAAGCACTTTGTTGTATTGAAGCGTACTGTAGTTAAATGCATCGTGGGAAGAGCGGGATGCATGTGACTGCCGAGAGTACACTATGGGCGACCACACGCCAGGAGCTCCGCGCGCTTGTGTCAATTGAAAGAAGCTGATGCCAACACATCATTCGTAGTTTGTAGGGCGGAATATTTCTATATTGCTAGGTTGCCTAATAATCATAATCACAAATGCTTACGTATGAGGTCGACGAATTCGGTTTCTTGTGTCAAATACTTTATAACGTCAATTTCATATGTACAGTTAAATCAACATACGAAATGATTTTTCGTTCGAGCAAATGGGCGTTTTTATTTTTTGTTGTAGACAAATCATTTTTTGCAAAATTGGAATTTTTTAATTGTTTTCTATTCAGAATCGCGAGCTCTTTCAATCATAGTAGGAGAAAAAGAGTGTCCCAAGATTTGTTTTCCATTTCGTCACCATTATTTCATAGATTTAATATGGCGGTACCGCAATGGAATGTTTGAAAAGTGTATGGAAAATATAGGACACTTTTTTTCTCCTACTAGGATAATAATATAAACAATTACTATCGAAAAAGCAACACCCTCTATACTATACTAACTCTCTTACCATGACGCTATTAACGTTGTAATTACAAATACTTACTTAATCAGGAATTTATGAATTACTTGTAATATGTATAGTATTAGTGTATGTTATATACAGGCTGTCCCACGGCGATGCCACATGGAGGGAAATCACATTAAATATCAAAGATAGGATAGATATTATGCTGAAAGAAGACTTTATTTTATTTTTATATTTTAGTGAAACTGCATAAATAAATAAAAAAAATTTTTGTAAAATTTATAGGGTCAAAATGTATTTTCATTCTAAATATTCAATTTTATGGATTATTTGTCGGATATACGAGTGTAAGACCTAGTGTTTCTTTGAGAATTTTTAAAACAGGCATTAACAGTATCGATTAGTGGAAAAGGAAAAAAAAAAGGTTTGTTTTTTTTGTATTTATCTGGTTGGGTTTTCGGGCGAGACAAGCTGAATTAAAAAAAAACTTTAAATGCAGTTATACTAAGTCTGAATAATTAAATAAAGTCTTCTTTCAGTAAAATATCCTATCTATGATATTTAAGGGACTTTCCCTCCATGTGGCATCGCCGTGGGAGTGGGACACCCTGTATTTCTAACATCTAAGATGCTTTATTTACTTACTTAGGTAACTTTACATGGATTTAATATAACCGCACAGTCATACACAACTACGAACACGAGTAGCTATTCAGGCTTTGACAGGTACCTGTACCTACCTATGTTGGCAAAATGTATCGTACGGACAATCTCGCGCACGCTTCCCTAAAGACATCTTGCTTTAATTACTGGCAATCGCACGTTTTAAAAGAAGGTACGACTCCTCAGTGACCAACAATACAGCTTTCACCGTAACCGGTCCACTGGGGCGGGGACCTTCTGATTTATGCCACTCATCTTTGGGGCGAAGCCATCGAAAGGCACCGGGAAGCTATCGCCGTGTCCCTCGCCATTTCCAAGGCATTAAAAAGGGATTGGCATGACAGCTTGATAAGTAAGCTATCTGCGTAAAGGATCTCCACTGGTCTGCGCTCGTGGATCGTTAACTTTCTAAGGAACCGGTCCATTCGAGTTGTCCTGGTCGGATGCTTGTTTGAAATGTCTGACTTGACTAGTTGGCTGTTAATGTCGTGGTGCTTCAGGGTTCAGTCCTCTCCACGACGCTTTGGGTATGCTGATGATCAGGCAGCGGAACTTTGGTGCCGATGACAGACGCATGACGTAGCGGCTGTACACAGAGTGTTTTTATCTAGATGATAGATAATCATTAATCACTAACAACTTATTGGCCTCTTTAGTTCACGGATGTTTTATTGACACGGCCAGTACTTATAAAAACATAATCACTTAACTGTCTTTGTCATTGTCATCAGAAAATTATCGAAAACAATATTGTACATCGTTATATGATTTTTTGTTCGTGAATTTTAGAAATGTGAATTGATAAGGTACAACATTTATAATTAACTCATTATCAACATCGCTTGACCGCAGTCGCCATGGAGTCGATGCAGCCGTTTTTGCAGACATTTTTTAATTTAATTTGTATAATTTATAAGAACATCCTATATCCCTATTATTTTGCGTCATAATGATGTCATCGGCACCAAAGTTCCGCTGCCTGCTGATGATAGTACGGTTACGGAGAGATATTTTTCTGACGCGAAAGCCAGTGTCCAAATCCCTCAGGAAGCGGATCAATTCCTCTTTGGATGCCGTATCTAATAGGGGCGGAGGCGAAGCCAATTTGGTTAAATTCAACGCCACCAAGAAACAGGCGTATTTATTCACGGCAAAACAGAGCCAGTTAACATTATAACCGTATTTCCAGAGTTTGTCCTTTCCCGTGACCAACCATCTAGTGCACTTTAGTCTAAGTTCAAAATCTAATCTCAACTTCAAGTCGACTATCGTGTCCAGGGCTAAAACTGCAAAAAAACTTGGTGTCCTATTTAAGGTGAAACGGTATTTCTCTCTATATCAAACTCGGGTTGCTCGTGCAAGGAATACTGCTGCTACCTACTCGTATGGAACGGTTCTGCCAAATATCAGCTGGCAGCTCTGGACTCGATAGAACACCGGGCTCTCAGACTCATCGGCGACGACCAGTCAGGTCAAAATTACAGAGCCTCGACCTCAAGCATCGCCGTCGAGTCGCGTGTCTATGGGCGTTTTATCGGATACATTCTGGGGATCGTGCGCAAGAGCTGCATCACCTGATCCAACCTTCCCCCTTCCATCATCGGATGTCCAGGCGCAGGGAGCAAATGCACCCGTTCGTTGCAAGAATTCCATTTATCCGCACAAAAGATTTGCCTCGTCATGTATACTGCGGAGTGCCAAGGAATAAAATGCGCTCCCACCTTCTGTATTATCTGATAAGGACGACCAGTCTATTCTCTTAAATCACGATTGAGAGGGGCTATTACTCAACCGGTGAGCTCCATCTTAGACTCTGTATTCACTTTTCATCAGGTGTAGTCAATCGCCGGTCAGTTTATTAAAAAAAAGGTAAATAAAGTAGTATTTCCATTTTTACGGGGTAATTTTTATCTTGATGGCCGTTAATCTTCTTGACTTAGACTTTAAATACAGAGTTATTTTTATGATTTTGCGGTTTTATTTTTCCTAAAAGATACCACATGGCATTGAAATAAAATGGCATGGGAACAGATCAAGAGACAAAGTGGTACCTTTTACGAAAAACAAGCACATCTTTGAAAAGTTGATCGGTGGGTACTTAAATGAACAAATAAACAAGTACATTTATACCTACTTATACACGATGATCATTGATTAGGAGTAGAATTTTTTAATCTCTAGCCCAAATTAAACTTATTGGGCGAGGTCTTCGGCAAATATTAATCAATTAAAATCAATGTGCAATCGCTATGACGGGAAATTTGACAGATCTTAAGTCAATAATGAATGCATATGACAATGACAAGTTAATTAGCACTCACAAATTATCGATTCCTATTAGGTTTGTAAAGAGGCTGTTAACTCACTCATAGATACCAATTATAGTAGAGTACAGTCAAGTGTAAAAATATGGTGGTGCACATCTTACTCAAAAATATGTCCCATAGCACCTTATGCCGGTGTAATAAGAGCTTGTACCATATTTATGAGTCGATTGTGTCGAACCATATTTTTGCACTTGACTGTGCCAAGGGTTTTAGGATCAGATTAATCTTAAATCCAAAATTATGATTTAAAGAAAAAACAAGTTTGTTTCCGTATAATTTCGACTTCAACGTGATTCCCAGCAATTACTGAGTTACCTGAGTCAAATGGTTCCTGATCACCGATTAAACTTGGATAAAATTTATCGAATTTCGTCAACATTTTACACACTTAACCCAGGAAATATGAAACTGTTTTAAAAGACATTAAATTATAATACCCTGATTTTCTCAAATTACGTTCGAATGGGATATTTATAGGTAATGTATGCAAAAATCCTACAAACTTTTCTTCCGGAAGTGGTAAGAAGTAAAAAAAATAAAACTTAACTAAGTCGATTTTGAAATTTACGGTACCTAGTAAAAAAAATTCTTGTTTGTGAACATGACGACATATTTGTCTTCTATGAAACCGAAGAAAAGTTATTCACGTAAAACGGTAAAACTTACAAAACGTACGGCGTGGGTGATGTGTTATTTCGCTAGAAACAAATGGTAATAAGTAAAAAATGGTGCTGACCCATTTTATGTAAACAACTAAAAAAACATAAATACAGAAAAATCTTACAAGAAAAACGATTGAAACATTTGTTTACATATTTGTGACGATTTGCATGAAACGATATTTTGTTGAATTTTGGTACCTACATGATATTGAATTAGAATTATGAATTAGCTATTATTAATTATTTCCCAAGTAATCAAAATTTCCATACAAGCTGTCAGTTCAATGACTAGATTAATAACCAATCTAAGTAATTTTAATAAGTAGACTTCTAATCATAAGTTGGTAAAAGTTTCTTGTACATTAGTCATAATTTATGACTAAGTAATATAGAAATGATGCCATTCTTCCGCTAAATATGGTAATAAAATATTTCCAATGTTTTTACAAGCAGAGAAAAAATAAGAAGTAATTATAACATATTCTTAAAATTCTCATACTTCGATGTTATTTATTTTGTATTTTAAGTTTTAACACAGGTGACCAACTCAATTAGAAAGATAAGGTTGAGAAGACAGAAGTGTTACTCACTGTGGTAGGTCATAGTGATAGTTGGGGTGGTGCAGGTCATGCAGTTGCAGGTAGAAGTCGTGCACCCGCGGGAAGTCGTGCGCGTGCGACATGCCGCGAGAGGCGCCCGCGGCGCACGACCGCACGGCGCGGCGAGTCCGCCCAACTAACGCGCCTGCACGGCCTACGCGACAAGCGTAGCACCTTCACCCCGTCCGCTACGCTCAGTCATCCCCCAACAAATAACGTTTTCCGTGTTTTAGTTTTAGAACTTTATTACGGTAATACGCAAAAATGCTCAATCGTACGCATGTATGAGCCTACGATTTATGAGGTAAGTACGCATAAAAATGTTCAATCATATCCAGGATATGAGCGCTCTTGTAACGGAGATCTTGATATAACTTTTGCTTTGAATAATACGGTATGATTCAGAAGTACTTAAATTGATGTAGAAAATTGATTATGTACATAGATTTAATGGAATAGAGCCGACTATGCTTAGTTTCCTAGATTTTGATAAAACAGCCTCTGAAAGTGTTAAGTAAACGTCATAATACCATAGAAGCTTGACGTTTAAAATAGTACATTACTGCAGACGCCGGGAAAGAAGGGCTTAACGGGTGAGTATGTATATACACGAGCCGAGCGTTAGCGAGGCCGGGTAACCATACGAAGCCGTTAAAGCCCTTTTCACGGCAAGGCATGTATAGTGCTTTTCTCAAACATGCAATGAAATAAATAAAAAAATCTCCAAAAATATGATAGTTTTATTTCTAGAAAAACTAAAAGTTGACTTGACGAATTACTATATCGAACACAAATATTGCTATTTAGTTCGTGGTGATTCCAATATGAATTTAGTCTATAACGATAAAACAGATGATCCATAAATATTTAATGATGTATAAATATGTCGCAATGTAAAATGTACCAAACACGAACAGCACTTGTTATTCTGTGACAATGAAAATTATAACCTCTTTACAAATTTTTGTAATTCCTACTTATCCTTAGATAGACAGACACAGTTCTCACTTAAACAAGAAACCAATTTAGTCTAAACAGTTATCGTAATATTAACTAAACACGCATGCATTTTGGGTAGCCATATGCCTTCCGACATCTCGTTTGTCATTTGCGCCATCAATTAATTTAGAGCCCATTCAATTTTACTTTCGCATTTCGCACTTAATTCTGGTGGGGCTCAATGAATAGTCATTTCTTCTTCAAAACTCGACGACAACATTATTATAATAAATAACAATTAACAATAAAACCATTGAAATAGAATAAAAGAATCAAAGTTATTTAACTTAACCTCCAAAATTATTAAAAAACTACCTAGGCGTATTTTCACACGCGGTTTGAGTAGACGCTTTTACTTTTAAATTTAATATTTGAAATGTACCTATATTTGTGTGAGTAAATTTGCAATAACGTGTTGTTACTTATGTTCATGTCGATGTTCATTTTATATAAATAATACTTCAAAATATCATGACCTATTTTTATTTTTAATAGGCACTGTGGCAGAATGTTATCATGAAACAAAACGGCACGGTTTGAGTAGACACTTTTACCGCTAATGTTTAAATTTATAATGTGTTATTTGTTATGTTCATGTCCATATCGATTAAGTATCGACTTAATATATTCGAATATATAATTTATTGTTTTTTTTTTAATAGGCGTACTGGCAGAATGTCATCATGAACCATACTAATGAAACTGTTATAATGGCTAAAAACCATGTTGCTGTGTCACACATTTGTATGGAATAAAATTAAAAAAATATTACTTCCCGACCTAGGCCTTCAATTTTGTATGAAATTTCATTACGTGTCTCTCCAGTTGCCCCGCCTGAAACGTGGTACTTTGAAGCCTATTATAACGAACGTTATAACAACATTTCATTGCATGTTTGAGAAAAATACTTTAAAGGGTGGCGGTTCAGTTGCTTGGAAGATATAACGTGGTTTCACTCTACCCTTAAACTTTACAATTATATATTACTTGCGACCCGCCTGGCTTCGCACGTCTTTATATACAACGTCCACAGCTCTTTGGTCATTAGACAATACAAACATGTTTTCTTTAGAGGTTACTCTTAAAAGAGCGACATATAATTAGCCATGTGAAAAGCTTTCAACGCTCAAATCTAAGCTTGCTACGTAAGCCTGCGATTTATTAATGGTCATTGCAAAAGATATCTTGGTAAATAAGCCATTATTTCTTGTATAAAGTAAAGGATAAAGAATGTTTGCTTTGGGTTATCCGTAAGAGATAGACATACTTATCGCGGACATTTTTGTAGCCCTTTTTAAGGTGTGTAGGGGTAAGCCAGCGTTTGCAATATAAGCGCAAAACAAATGTTTATTTACGAAAATCCCTAATTATCAGTGTTCCTCTACTATATTCTGCGATTCCCCTTGTCTTCGCATAATTTTTATATGCATGATTGGCATAATCAATATGCCATACAAATTATACCAAATATAGAGCCCATATTATGCATGTATTATACATATAATTATAAACCTTCCTCTTAAATCACTATCTATTAAAGATCTAAGTATACATAGGTAGGTACAGACAGCGGGAAGCGACTTTGTTTTATACGATATACATATATATATTATATATATATTTAGTGATAGTGATTTAGGCAATCTCGAAAATGGCTCTAATGATCTCGATGCTGATTTTTGGGGGTGAACAAACGATATAAATTAGTTTCATCTTATGGCGTTATCACAGTTGCGATTTGAGAGCAAGTTTTGTATGGAGGCGAACACGCAGCGAGTTCGCCGCGTACAAACTTTGTATAGAAATCGCTTTCATCACCCAAATAATCGTCAAGTGTGATAAGGCCCTTAGAGAAAAGGGTTTTCGAGTTATATGCTCTCTCAGTCACCCAGGTACGTTATTATTAACTAAGGAGCAAAATAAATGAGTCATTTTACGCACGGCACTCGTAAGAGGTTATACAATGGCAGTTACTGTACTGGTTTTAGCTCCACGATGACTGGCCATTCCTCAAACTGAATTGAACTTACATTATTGGCCCGCGAACTGTCTAATCGTATCGACTAACACACGAAAATAACACCTAATATAAGTGCCACTTGCACCATCTGGGGTTAGTCAAGTAACCCGGAGTTAAGCGTTTTAGAAGGTTAACCCTGGTTGGCGCAAGTGGCTCTTAGATTACTGGCGTGCGCGAATTAGGCCCCAGGCGTGGCCACTTGCACCATTGGCACTTGATTATTATTTATGTAGATTGTCATTTTTTATATTACCTAGTAAGTACCTATTTTCGTACCTTTCTACGGGCCACTTACGCCAACCAGGGTTACAGCAACTAACCCGGAGTTAGCTGTCAAATTCCATACTAAAAAAAAACACTTAACTCTGGGTTAGTCGACTAGCAAGTGGTGCAAGTGGGGCTTAGTTAATGGATTAATGGACGTTCATAAAGAAGTATGTCAATCAGCAATCAGCAGTCACGTTAAAAATGTACCTAGGTACATAGAAGTTGCGCAGTTAATTAAAAAGATGATACGACTGAGATAGTAGTTTATGCAACTGTGATATAATAAGGGTTCTTAAAACATGAGGGTCACCGTTACAAAACGTGACGAAATTTCTTTTGACCTAATCTTAAAATAGACCCTTTATTGCCTTTGGCTTCTTTTTAAGTTCGACTTGGTAACGGTGACGTCGGTGACTTCCTGCAACTTTCTAACTGGTGGGTGAACGGTGGGTGTACCTTTATGCGATAACGAAACCGTGTAACCAAAACTGAATATAAATTTTCATGCTTTGGGCATGTCCAAGCACTTGCTACTTTCAGTTCAATACATTTGAAGTCAACTCAAATGTTTTGACCTGAAAGTGGCAAGTTTTTTTGTGCCTGTAGATCCATCTAAGAAGCGTCATTTCATTAAAATGAAACTAGGTATCAGTTTCTCTTGGGCAAAACATTTTTTTCAAAAACTTAAGCTTATTGGCGTGTGCCCTACCTAGGTAAATTTGTTTTTCAATCAGGTAAAATTTCAAATATTAATTCAATAATTAACTTACAAAAATAATTTCAATATTAATAGACATTCAATTAGGCGTGAGTAATTTTATTTACCCATCTAATCAAAAGTAATGGTTGAATCAATCTTGTCCCACCAGATAATACCTAATTTCTTTGGTAGATTTGTTTTGCCTGGAATATGTCATTATTATTATAGGCAATATCATCGAGGAGGAAAATAATGATTTATGAGCTTTTCAATTTTTTTCAGATTTCTGTGACTTTGAGTCCAAAGAGATTAAATTTGACTAAAAAAATATTATGTTGTCTATTTAAGGAAGGAAAATGTATGTTTTTGAGTTGGATTCTAATTATCATTCACTTTCAATCTATAAATGACAAAATGGACGCTACTAAAGACATTTTTGACTGACATACAATTGTGCGTAAAATACATGAAAATATAAGCAATAAAATGCTTTTTTCACGTATTATTTACCTTTGAAACTTATTCACAATTAACAATTCATATTTATTTGTCTTATTTCCTAATTTCTTGGGTACAGTAATTTTAATATGCTGAAAGTTAAAAAATCGTACAGCTACAAGAGGCAAACTTACATATTATTAAATGAATTCAGGCCCTTAAAAATGTATGATATATCATATAATGTATGTAAGTATGACAAAAAAGTTCCGGTACAGAAATTAGAAATTTCCGATCGAAAATTGTGATTCACCCAAGGGCGTATACCACGCAGGTATCTTCAACGTAGCGTTTGCGTTTGCGCCCTTTTGTGAAATTTACGATTTTCGGCGAAACTTCAAACGGCTACACCAAAAACGTTCAATACGAATACAATTTTCATTATAAGACTTATATCTTCTTAATTGTTTTAATTAGAAAACTCCCGTGAGCTATTTTCGACTTTATTGACGTGAGTAACCCGCTATGAGAATTCTTAATTGTTTTCACAATTTTAGGATGCCCCGCCCAAAACTTGGAGAAAACATCACATGCGAATGTTTCCACTATTTCTTTCATTTAAAACTTTCGGTTAAACGCCTTAGGGAGACGCGTAGCGACATTTACCGAAAGGATCCAGGATTCATTCACAGGACACATTCGTCATTCTCACAAAAACGCAATTTTACATTATTAGGTCACTTTCGGCACTAGTGACGAATGTGTAGGTACTTAGATTTATATTTTGTTCGTTTTGGTCACTACTGACCGACCGATCCCCAGCCTATTCCTAACGTACTCAAAGGCAGAATTCGGTTAAAACACAAATTATATTTGGTCACTACTGGTACTGAGTGGCCAAAACGAACAAAACATAAATCTAAGTACACATTCGTCACTAGTGCCGAAAGTGACCGCATAATGTAAAATTGCGTTTTTGTGAGAGTGATGAATGTGTCCTGGGTCACCGAAAAGTGCTAAACACTTGTACGGTATCGATGTTCTAAGACATTTTTAGAAATAATCGATAACAATGCGCTACCCCGTACTAAATTAATTTTGTAATAATTATACAAAATTAATCAGATAAGCCCTAGCTGAAGGCTAAATTTAGGAATACATTGAAGCCAGGACTGCTAGGGTTTCAATTCATGTTCTAAAATTCTTGGGACAAGAAAGACTTCAATTAGAGTGCACGTATTTAATACCCTTTACATGTATGTTTATTATGCGATTTACTCGGTTTATGCCATAGCCCAGGGAGCCTAGAGTTCGCTTTGTCAACTAATCCCAAGATTTGGCGGAGGTGCTCGTTTTACGAAAGCGACTGTCATCTATCTTCCAACGCAGAGGGTAAAGTACGCCTTATTGGGATTACACCGGTGTCATCAAGATGTCATCCTTCACCAAAAAGCGATTGGTAAATATAAAATTGCAGTACCAAAAACACAATACTTAGTTGGTTCAAAACTAATAGTAGTTAGGTTAAACTCGCATAATTTGGTGATACTTCTAATTCGGTGATACTACAAAGAAAAAGATAATTAAATACGTTGCAAAAAGCTTGAAATCTTAAAATATTATATTGATACTTGACATTGAAACAACGTACCTTGTTTATATTTTTCTGTTAAGTATCACCGATATGAAGTATCACCAAATTATGCGAGTTTATCCTAGTTTATGTGACTGTATATAATGAAATTATTTATTTACTAATTATTTACAATTACATACACTGCTTTATATACACACATATCATGAGCTCACCATGATGCGTTCAAAGCGCATATATATCGACCGCCATTACGACTTTCAGGACTGAAAACTTATCTGACATTCAAGTTTTGACATTTATATTTATAAATTCAGAGACAACTAGAGTTAGCCCCAATTTTCATATCGTTCGAGATAAAAATTACGTGCGACTTGCGTGCGTCATTGTATCATGTATGCAACTGTCAATTCGTTTCAAACTAAACGTCAACTCGACTGATATTAGAATAGAGGTCAAATCAAATTTCCTTGTGTCAGATGTGTTCGAATTTTTTTTATTTTATCGATATCGATAATATTCAACATTATTATGGTCGTGGATACATATATTTGGCACTTTGGCTGTATTCATATCTTTGTAGTTGACTGTATAATAAAGACTTATATTTAAACAGTACAACTGTTTGTATTGTTTTTATGTTTGTTCGCCGATTACTCTGAGCTCCGTCGTCCAATTTGAGTGATTTTTTTGTTCGAAAGGTGTTTTCTTAAGCAATTTAAGCATTTTCTTCCGGTAAACCACCAATTCGGTGAAGCAAACTTGATGATAATGTATTCAGAGCTGGCTACGGAAAAGGTGTGCAATTAGTAGAACGACGACATTTTCTAGTTGGTGAGCCATACTATCATTATTAATTAATTCGGGCGCCTGGCCACTGTTGGGTGGGATAGTTGCTATTTGTCATCGCCTGGTGGGGTGATTTGCGCCTGTATTTTTGCACACATCATTTTGAAGGTCCACTCTAATTAAGAACCTTTATCAATAAGGCACATTTAACCGCACCTTGGATGTCACCTGGCACTACTTTGGTTCTATGAATTGCATTGCATACCTACATCTAGGTCCGTGATAATAACATTTTCACAGATAAGAAATTTGGTGTAACAAAAAAGTTTATTATTAGATATGGGGGCCTTTAAATATATGCGGTCTTTGAGCGCATTATTGAGGGCTAACGGTATGTGGGTGTATAATAGTATTTTTTCTACTCCAGCACTTCTATCTGTCAATTAGATGACTGACAGCGATATTTAAAAAGTATTCATTATAACGTTGTCTATGGTATTCCATAAGAACACTGCTCCTATGGATTTTCATACAATATATTAGCACTGTTGTTGTTTTTTTTTAATTTCTATAGTGGGCACAACATATTCCCTATTCTGCCAAGTTTCTATATTTTGATTTTTACGCTATTTTAGCTGTCGTAGAAAAACTAGGGTATGCAACAGCTCATAATTGGTTCTTAAAACTCTCGGGTCGATTATTACAAAACTCGGCTTCGCCTCGTTTTGTAACGGCGACCCTCAAGTTATAAGAACCCTTATTATATCACTGTTGCATAAACTACTATTATACATGTCGCGACAGACGCGAAAGGCCAATAACGGTAAGTTTTCTCTCGTAGCAACCCTAAACAGCGCCCCCTAGCCGTAAGAGTAGTAAGTATGTAAAAGTAACGGGCGGCGGTCTTAATCCAACATGGCGGGAACAACAGAAGTTCCTACAAGTAATGATGGTGATATTGTGTTTCTGGGACTGCACGCTGAGCCTCGATCTCATCATAGAAAGCTAAGTATATTTATATATCTTAGTGTGTGCGTTAAAGTGTGGTAAGAGTTCTCTAGACAATCCTCTAGGTGATATTTGTCAATAAGATAGTTTCCGGTATGATTTGTGAACCGGGTTGGAATAAAAGAGCAAGCGACGCTTCGTCGATACCCAAGTGTCCCAAGTATGTTCCTCATGACTTCTCACAGCCCGGCCCGTCGCCTCGTACCATTGCGGGGCAGTCGGGAGGCTGCCATAACATGTGTGTGCAGAGGCACAGCCCGGCCCGTCGTCCCGTGTCATCACGGGGCAGTCGGGAGGCTAGTATGACATGTGTGTGTAACGTCACAGCCCGGCCCGTCGCCTCGTACCATTGCGGGGCAGTCGGGAGGCTGCTATAACATGTGTGTGCAGAGGCACAGCCCGGCCCGTCGTCCCGTGTCATCACGGGGCAGTCGGGAGGCTAGTATGACATGTGTGTGTAACGTCACAGCCCGGCCCGTCGCCTCGTACCATTACGGGGCAGTCGGGAGGCTAGTATTACATGTGTGTGCAGAGGCACAGCCCGGCCCGTCGCCTCGTGTCATTACGGGGCAGTCGGGAGGCTAGTATTACATGTGTGTGACGTGGCTCGGCCCACCGCCTCGTATCACCACGGAGCAGGTGGGAAACCGCTAATCTCAAGGTAACGTCATGGTCAGACATCCCGCCGTCCCCCGTGAAGTAGGTGGGGGACTTAAGACCCGTAAAGAGAGAGAGGTAACTTTGCTATGCTCCCCAAGGGAGGAGTAAGATTGTCCAGGGAACTCTATAATCATGATGCACCTCATTACAGAAAGCGTCACAGTCCGGCTCTCAGTCCAGCGTCCTTGCGGAGCCGGCGAGAGACGCTGCCCTCGGGGAGACGAGGACGTTCTCCTGACGGACGCAGAAGGGTATGCTGTGCAAACCCCCTTTAGTCTTTTTTGTTACTTAACGCCGTTCGCCCCCCTATTACGGTCATGATTAGCTACGATACATGGTAAAGGGGGGGCGACGACATGGTGACAGATGCTGGGATCGTCAAATTTAAGGAACCACGGCCCATATAGGAGGGAATGCACAGCATATGTTTCACTTTAATAATGTGTATTAAAGTCAGTCATTGCAGATCAAATGTAAGATAAGATAACTTTGCGAATCTCCATAAACATCAAAGGCATTTTATCGAACAATAATAATAATAGACCACGGGAATCCATGAAGGAATACTTTAAAACTGGGAGAACACTTCAATAATAAATATCAGAGAGCAGCAGTGAACAGCACCGCACGGTGCGTGATTCGTAGATCTATTTCGTACATCCACGTAGTATACTCGCTACACCTTAATGATCATACTCGAGTCGGCAGGGAAGAAGTACTCGTGTACGACACAGATGACGCTGTTATCAAGGTACATTCGACTTCGATAGTAGCGCATGGCGAAAACCACGAGAATATGAATTGCCAAAACACGTTTTATAATAAAAAATCGTTTCATTAAAATTATAAGCGAATTAAAATAACCACGTCATGTTTAAGAAAATAAATTCCGCTGAAATTTAAGTTAAAAAGTAATATCTAGTCTTAACATTCAAGACCTCAACAAGCGGAAAAAACAAGCTACATCCCGAGATACCAACATCATCAAAATAAGTAATCCGACCAAATGACGTCTCCTTTATAGATACAATACACCTTCCTTTCTAACAAGAATCTAATTGGAATTGAACTAAACAAATACCTATGATTTTTAAAAGAAAAACGTGAATAAGTCATTTTCCTTCAGTCATAAAGGCGAGGTTATGATTACGTTTCGCTGATGATTATAGGTGCAACGTACCAACATAATCGCGTAGAATATATCACAGACATAAAGCGCGAACACTCGATGGAGTTGCCAGGTCACCAACTAAAATCTCAAGATATAAGAAAATAAGTAAATATCACTGCAACTTTAAGCGGAGTCCCACCACCTTTAACATTGCATTGGAAGAATTAGTGAATTTTTAGTTTTAAGAATAGTTAGTCATTTTAAGTTCCAGGAGTCTGGTATGCTGCGATACCAGATAAAGATATATATTTAAGCGGATACGAACTGTACTTAGACCTAAGACGAGACTATTACACTCATCATTCGTCAGAAGAAGAACAGGCAAGGGATTAAAATATTATGTACCTGAGCCAGTAGGATGAGAAATAACAACGAGTGACGTGAATAAGTCCCCGGAAGGGAAATTAAACTGATGCTAATGACCGACACGCAGTCAAGTACTTATCGGATAAGTACATACGAGATATTTACTGGTTTTCCTTAGTTTGTAAGGAGTTAAATGTAAAAAACAAAGATAGTATCGGGAAGACAACACCGGTATAAGTCATCGAGACTAAACTTAGAAGAAAATTATAAGTAAAACTTCACTGAATTCAGTCAAGTTTCTGGAAAATATTTGTTCACGACTGGTATCACTGAACGCCAACTGTCCGGAAGAAATCCAAATCCAGCCGTCTCGAATTCTCGATTCATCACTGGCGGCGCGGTACCCTGCTACGGCACATCAGCTCCTAGGAAAGTCCACGTATTTATACAGGTAAATGGTAATAAAGTGATGGGAAGATGTACAACGCCCCAGGGAGATTGTCATTTCCTTTAGCGTGTAATATTGTGACAGTTTTACTGGATTGTACTCAGGTACAGTGAGCTGAGCCGCCAGTCACACCCGGATTTGACGAATACATGGATACGACACCACCCGGACTCGACGCGTACCCTGGATTTGACTACGACCCCCGGTGAGTCTCAAAGAAAATATAATTTCCAGTTCGAATGGCACGCGTCGCGTCCATTAGAGCATATCTAACATAGCAGCATGGCGTCACCTCGTGGTTTACGTACAGAATGTACCTTTGCGACGCGCTGCAGGATAGCAGATTTCTGACCATGAAGAACAAACATGCTCTTCAGTTTCCATAATATGAGCAACGGATCCAAACTCGTTGCTGCGACTTTGGTGGAAGATATTTCTACTTTCTAGAAATATGTATATGATAGGCAATAAGCTGCAATTTCCGATAACCAGTAATGACTAAAGTAGTTCATTTTATTAGATCATTCTTTCGAAAAATCTGTGCACAGCGAAAGACCCAATTCCCGCATATGGTCAGTACCTATGTAATCATACTATCACAACATTATTTAACAGGTTTCTCAAACAATGGGGAAGGAAAATCAAGTTTCACCTTGCTAGGCCCGACTATTCCTAACAATTCAACAGTGCTTTATTACAGAGTGTCATAGTAATGTTAGCATGTGACAACATGAATCGACCTTTGCGGATTAACTTTACAGTTACATGATAGACCCAAAAGAGAGTCTACACATTAACTAGATTAAATTCAATTCAATAATCATTTATTTCAGGTAGGACCCATAGATATTTTAGTACTGTACATTATTTCAAATTCACCACTGTTAGTGGGCACATACATATAATTCCTACATTCAATTTAAAGATAAACCGGATGAACAACTTTATATAACTTTATATTACTATTTCCAATCTCATTTAGATCCATCGTTAATAAAATGAAATGATACTAGTATGCCCTGAGTTGAACAAATAATATTTTACTTTATTTTATTTTAATTTTAAAAGACAAGCCAACAGCACATAAACATGACGAGTACTTGACTTAAACATGATAAAGAAGAAGAATATATATGCACCAATAACAGATGTGCATCAACACTTAAACAGTTTTGAGGCTTGTACACTACTTAATGAATATTCAAAACTACTTATTTACTAAGAATATGCATACAAAGGTCGAAGTAATATCCGTCCCTCCAACCTTGCTGAACAGCCGTTTTCAGCAGGATTAAGCATGCATTCAAATCAAATAATTTCTTTGTTTCCCATCCTGGTCATTTATCCCTAATTACTGAAGGGCTCACAGTAGATTCTCTTCAAGGCGATGCGAATTTGATTGGAAGCATTCAAAGTGACATGTTTTAACGGCAACGCTACTTCTAATCAATGGTATTTCCTTTCAGAGTGTTACTGTCATATTGTGTTTAACCAAATTTCCCTTTCAGAGCGGTTTTAATTGTTATGTGCTCTATCTTGATATCAACTAAGTGCTCGCGTGTAAAATCCGTGATAATACAAAGTGAAATATAATGACAAACTTAAATTCAGTTGTACAAAGAGTGAGATTGAGGTTATGTTATGTGAATATGAAAATGCTTTATTGAGTGAAGAGAGACAGTATAGCGAGAACCATATAGTTACATACCCTTTAAAAGGCTATAACGAAGTGAATGAATAGATAACAAACGTTAGTAGTTTCGTGTAGGCATAGGCGCAACATCGCGATAGGCTAACTGGTAAAACAAGTTAACTAAGCGACAGTAGAGATGTAACAGTCTGACAGTGACAGTAAACAGGGGTATAGGATGCGCAGATTGAAAGAAGTGTACAGCTGTCAGTTCGAGACGTTAGCAGAAAGTAACAATGACAGGTGACATTGACAGAACGAGAGACGGTATTTGTCACTAGTAAAGCAAGTAACTAATCGAATAATCGAATCATAAACTCACTTTAGCCATTGATACCTAACGTTGCGGTTTACAAATAAATAAAGTTATGACTTTTTAATGATCATTTATTTAGTGTTGTAACTCGAAAGAGTTATTTTATGGTTCCAGAACGTTATCAAGCCTACCACTTGATAAATAATGTTTATTTTTAATTTTTCGGTGGATACGATTAAAAGCTGATCTCTTACCAAAGGACGGTAGTTAGATTGAGTTTGTTTACTTTCCCGAGACGTAGCATGACCATTTATAATACCAACAACGGGTACAGAACACAAACCTGAACATTACCTCAATCAATACCTACTTTAGTGTACATACTCACCGGGATTCAAACTAAATAGTTCCCATTTATATATGCGTTACAGGAATAGACTTACAAGAGTTTCAAGATGGAAGAAACCTTACGTAAACGACTTAGGCTCATACAGGATAAGCTTGAGGCCGACTTGAACACTGTTCCGAATGCGGTAAACATAGACAATCTAAGAACGGCTCAGATTATATATGGAAAATTAGAAGCTACAACCAAGCGTTTTAGCACGGATCTATCAGAATACTTCCGGATGACAACCACTCCGGCTACGGAAGAGATTTGTTTGATGAGCGGTCTTCAACTCGAAGCGGAAGAATCGCTAGCAGAACTACAAGTCAAAATTACACAGAGCATGTCTGAAAACAAATCTCAGCAAAAACTTACTGAGGCACAGTCCTCATGTCGGCTCCCGAAGCTGCAGCTGCCGGTATACGATGGAGATATACTAGCTTGGTGTGAGTTTTGGGACTCCTTTGAGAGTAATATACATTCAAGGAACATACCAGAGGTAGACAAGCTCGCGTACCTCAAAACATCTGTAAGCGGTGAAGCTAAGAGAGCGATAGAAGGTCTTCCATCAACAAACAAGAATTACCCCATCGCGGTATCTCTTTTGAAACAGAGGTTTGGGAAAACCTCCCATCTCGTTGATGCACATTATGCCACAATGAATAATATCCAGACTGCAGATAATTCTGCCGGAAATTGCAGAAAAACTCTTAATGAAATAGAAAGAAATCTAAAAATTTTAGAATCACTCGGAGAAGACATAAACCACAACCATCTAAGGTTCACGATAATGGGAAAGTTTCCCAAGGAGCTGATATATGAAATAAGACTCAAAATAAATAATGAATCCATACAGGAACTTAGAGACCAACTAGAAAGAGTCATCACAGCAAAGGAAGATGCGGAGAGAATATCCGGGAAGAAACGCACACATGAAGAGGATATCAGTACTGTAGGAACCCTACACATACAATCCAAGCGCATGAAACACGCCGACCAACCTCAAACCCAGAACGAAAACGTAAGAAGAGGGAATTACAGACCAACCTGGAAAAATGGACCCCAGCAGAGAAGAACTCTCGATAGAAGATCTCACTGGGCAAGACGGAACCAATTTGGAACCTCCAACAGCGTTGGGCAACATTTTCAAAGGAACACTCATGGCAGTGAGAGTTCGGCGTGCATCTTCTGCAAGGGCAGTCACCGCCACGAGGAATGCGAAACGGTTTCTACTCTAAACGAGAGGCTAGAAAAACTTAAAAATCTGTGCTACTTCTGTTTCAAACCTTACCACCGGGTTAGAACTTGTAACTTTGCAAAGAGATGCACACTTTGCAACAAGCACTCCCACCACAAAGCTGTATGCCCTGTAAATTTTCAGAAGACCATAGAAGAAAAGAAACAACCCTGACAATACACGGGGAAGGATTCACTACCCTTCAAACTGCCACTGTTCACGCAAGATCGGCCATCCAAAAGGAGAAACTACTGAAGTACCGCCTTCTCCTTGATTCTGGATCTCAAAGGTCTTATGTCACGTTCCGGACTGCGAAGGAACTAGAACTTCCCATAGAAGAGGAAAGCCACTTAATCATATTTACCTTTGGCTCGGACCTACCCCAACAGATACACAGCCCTAGAGTCACTCTTCAATTACAGTCTAGAACCAACGAGAAGATTATTATTCAAGCGAACTGTGTAGAACACATTTCCCGAGGCATCCTGCCCAGACTTAGGATGAAGAACCTCCCGGATACCTACATATTGGCAGACGACAGTTCCATGAGCGGACCGGTGCACATCCTGATAGGGAATGAGTATTATTTTAACATCATTTATGACAGGAAAATTCAATTAGATAACAACCTATTCTTGGTTGATTCGGCTTTAGGATGGATCATCAGCGGAAAGACTGAACCTGAACTTACGGAAGAGTCATATGTGGTGACATACGCTCAGACAAGCATAGAAATGAGACTACACCAACCAGACCCACCTCTAGATAACGATGATATAAAAGGTCTATGGGAATTAGAATATATAGGTATAAAGGATTCACCAAAGGCAACAAGAGAAGAAGAAGTTATTAAGTACTTCAATGATACCACAGAAAAAATAAATAATAGATATACAGTAAGCTGGCCGTGGATATCATATCCACCAGACTTACCCAACAATTTTGGAATGGCCTTCGGCCGTTTAACCAGCCTACTGAAACGTTCAGATGAGGATACACTCAAGTCATATAACGATACCTTTCAAGATCAACTAAGCAAAGGCATAATCGAAGTGGTACCAGCCTCCGGAGACCCATCGTCAGAAGACGTTGTCCATTACCTCCCCTTCCACGGAGTGCGTCATCGGGGTAAACCCATGCGTATAGTTTATGATGCTAGCTCCAAAAGCAGCAAAGACAGCAAAAGTTTGAACGAATGCTTATACAGAGGACCACTTCTGTTAGAAGACCTCACCGGCCTACTTCTTAAATTTAGGACTCACCAAATAGGACTATCCTCTGACATAGAGAAAGCATTTCTACAATTAGCATTGCACAAAAGGGATCGAGATGTGACCAGATTCCTCTGGATGAAGGACACCTCCAAGCCAGTATCACCAGACAACTTGTTATACCTAAGATTCTGCAGAGTCCCGTTCGGAGTCATCTCTTCGCCGTTCCTGCTGAACGCCACCATCAAACAACACTTGTCCAACGCAGTAGATCAACAAGTAAAAGAGAAAGCAAATGATATTTACGTAGACAACTTCGTTTCAGGCACCAACACAGTGAAGGAGGCCATAGAGCTCTACAGGAATTTAAAGGGTACTTTTCAAGACATCTCCATGTCACTCAGAGACTGGAGCTCCAATTCAGAAGAATTAATGGAGAAGATTCAAGATACATGCAGAGAGGAAAAGGTCAAGGTACTCGGCTTAGAATGGGACATTAAAAAGGATACCCTTCAGCTTAAATGTAACTTAAATGAAGAACCTGTCACTAAAAGAGGAGTGTTGAAGACTATCGCATCAGTCTATGACCCATGCGGTTATGGAGTACCCTGCATATTACCAGCAAAACTCTTTCTTCAAAAGCTTTGGAAAATTGGAGTCCAGTGGGACTCGCCTCTGTCAAACGAGCTGAATGAAGAATGGAAGACAATCCGAAAGACCATAAGCACCATCAAGGAAGTTTCGGTGAACAGATGCTACACGACGCAACCAGCGGAAGAAGAATACGAACTACATTGCTTCACTGATTCCTCTATGCAGGCATACGCAGCGTCAGTCTTTCTAGTCAACGGGTCAGAAAGAAGCTTTGTCATAGGTAAATCTCGCCTCATACCATTGAAGGAGCAGGAAAATCTCAAGATTCCCCGTCTTGAGCTTTTAGGAGTACTGATCGGCAGTAGACTAATGAAATTCGTTCTTAAATCCCTTCAAGTGAAAATAATAAGACAAGTTTTGTGGAGTGATAGCCAAATCGTCATAGAATGGTGCAAAACCAAGAAGCTGTTGTCGCCCTTCGTAGACAGACGCATCAAAGAAATAAAAACAAATAAGGAACTGGAGATCAGATACGTACCAACGGCCCTAAATCCAGCTGACGTAGGCACGAGGCCCACCTGTTCAAGAGAGGACAGAGACAGATGGATGAGCGGCCCACAATTCATAGTGGAAGATCCGAAGAACTGGCCAACTACACCCGGAAGTAAACCAGCATATTCGCTCTTGGCCGGGGAGGGTCTTGAGTATCAAGATTATGAAGAACCGATGGACGTGGATGATCCACAGGTCATAAATGTCAACCCGAAGGAAGCGGAGATTGGCACAACAGAAAAAGAGACAGAGGTAGAAGACAAGGATCATGCCCCGGATGATAAAATCCTAACACTGAAGAAACTCCAGGAAGATCACTTTCCTTTAGAGGTAGAAGGAAAGATAACCAGTTTGAGCCTGAACTTAGGCTTATTCAAAGATATAGATAATCTACTCAGGTGTAAGGGTCGCATGAAAAATGCAGATTGGTCGTTTGACAAACGATACCCAATACTCATTCCTAAGAATTCAGACGTCACCAACGATATAATAATGAAAACTCATAAAGACAACATGCATGTAGGCGTAAGTCACACGTTAGACAGGATAAGACAAACTTACTGGATCCCTCAAGGAAGAAGCCAAGTTCAACGCATCTTGAAAAACTGCCCCGAGTGCAGAAAACATGAAGGAGGGCCTTATAAACTGCCTGAAACACCTGCCTTACCTAAGGAGAGAGTTAATTACAGCTCTCCATTCACTTACGTCGGTACAGATTATCTGGGCCCCCTTCTTGTCAACAACGGGAACAGCAATAGCAAGAGGTGGATAAGCTTATATACATGTTTAGCAGTGAGAGCCATTCATTTAGAAGTAGTGAAAGACCTGACAGCCGAGGAAGGATTACTCGCCTTGAGAAGAATGGTCGCTACTAGAGGTGTACCTGATCTGATTACCTCGGACAATGCATCCAACTTCAAGCTGCTAGCGGAGATCCTTCAAAACCCTTACTGTGTAAAGAAAAATATAAAATGGAAATTTATTCCACAGTTAGCACCATGGCATGGAGGATTCTACGAGAGATTGGTAGGCTTGGTTAAAAGTTGCCTGAAGAAAACTCTGCAGAAACACTTATTAACGGACAATCAACTTATAACCGTAGTGAAAGAAATAGAAGCAATACTTAACACCAGACCCCTAACTCGAGTGGATTCGGATCCAGAGCACGTGCTCAAGCCGTCAGACTTTCTTACAATGGGAAAGTGTATTGTCATGGAAGCGTCTGACCAATATCCTAGTACCTCCCAAGGGACGAACACTAAGGATAATCTTATTAAAGGCTGGAAGAAAGCAACCGTCATTCTAAGAGAGTTTAAAGACATGTTCGAAAATAGGTATCTTCCTAATTTAAGAGAAAGATATTCCCACAACCCTAAGGAACCAAGGGTGACATCAAATATCGAACCAGAAATTGGACAAATCGTACAGATAAAAGGTGACACCAAAAATCGTATTAATTGGAAAGTGGGAAGGATAATTTCCCTTATACAAAGTAGGGACGGCTTATGTAGAGCCGCCAAGGTAAAGGTAGGAGATACAGAGTACACTAGGTCCATCGCGCATCTCTACCCTTTAGAGATCGAAGATGGAGAGGAAAGATGTAAACAAACTTCAACAGAGAAAAATGCAGATCTTCCGACGCCCCCACATCCTCTGTGCAGGGATGACGTGTTAATGGAAGCACCAGTCGAAGAAGCACCAGTCGAAGAAACACCAGTCGAAGAAGCAGCCAAATCTTTAGCTGGGAAGGAGAATACCCAACTAGAAAGTACAGTAGAGCCTATGTCTATTACCCCTAATGAGCCTAAGTCTATACTAGAACAAACCTCAGACACTTTCGCCGAACCCGATCCCATCGCACACGCCGCACCGGAGCCTCACTACCTAGGAGAAGTCGAGCCCCTGGCAACGAACGACAAGTCGAGACCTAAGAGAGCTGCAGCTCTTCGGGCCCTCGACAAAATCAAAGAATGGACCAGCAGCCTAGCCGCCCTGTTCCTTCCTGCCTTGGGGAGTGTCGCGACAGACGCGAAAGGCCAATAACAGTAAGTTTTCTCTCGTAGCAACCCTAAACAGCGCCCCCTAGCCGTAAGAGTAGTAAGTATGTAAAAGTAACGGGCGGCGGTCTTAATCCAACATGGCGGGAACAACAGAAGTTCCTACAAGTAATGATGGTGATATTGTGTTTCTGGGACTGCACGCTGAGCCTCGATCTCATCATAGAAAGCTAAGTATATTTATATATCTTAGTGTGTGCGTTAAAGTGTGGTAAGAGTTCTCTAGACAATCCTCTAGGTGATATTTGTCAATAAGATAGTTTCCGGTATGATTTGTGAACCGGGTTGGAATAAAAGAGCAAGCGACGCTTCGTCGATACCCAAGTGTCCCAAGTATGTTCCTCATGACTTCTCACAGCCCGGCCCGTCGCCTCGTACCATTGCGGGGCAGTCGGGAGGCTGCCATAACATGTGTGTGCAGAGGCACAGCCCGGCCCGTCGTCCCGTGTCATCACGGGGCAGTCGGGAGGCTAGTATGACATGTGTGTGTAACGTCACAGCCCGGCCCGTCGCCTCGTACCATTGCGGGGCAGTCGGGAGGCTGCTATAACATGTGTGTGCAGAGGCACAGCCCGGCCCGTCGTCCCGTGTCATCACGGGGCAGTCGGGAGGCTAGTATGACATGTGTGTGTAACGTCACAGCCCGGCCCGTCGCCTCGTACCATTACGGGGCAGTCGGGAGGCTAGTATTACATGTGTGTGCAGAGGCACAGCCCGGCCCGTCGCCTCGTGTCATTACGGGGCAGTCGGGAGGCTAGTATTACATGTGTGTGACGTGGCTCGGCCCACCGCCTCGTATCACCACGGAGCAGGTGGGAAACCGCTAATCTCAAGGTAACGTCATGGTCAGACATCCCGCCGTCCCCCGTGAAGTAGGTGGGGGACTTAAGACCCGTAAAGAGAGAGAGGTAACTTTGCTATGCTCCCCAAGGGAGGAGTAAGATTGTCCAGGGAACTCTATAATCATGATGCACCTCATTACAGAAAGCGTCACAGTCCGGCTCTCAGTCCAGCGTCCTTGCGGAGCCGGCGAGAGACGCTGCCCTCGGGGAGACGAGGACGTTCTCCTGACGGACGCAGAAGGGTATGCTGTGCAAACCCCCTTTAGTCTTTTTTGTTACTTAACGCCGTTCGCCCCCCTATTACGGTCATGATTAGCTACGATACATGGTAAAGGGGGGGCGACGACAATACAATCGTGATATAATGAAGAGTTTTTCAGTCGAGTACCGTGTTTAGGCCACGAAGCTTGCTGAGTGGCCTAAGTAAGGTACGAGATTGAAAAACTTAATCATGTTACGATTGTATACAATACTTTTTCTACGAGTCATCATCATCTTCATCTATGGAGGAACAATTTCATCATTCAATGTCATTGACTTAACACGGATGTAACACAAAAATATGTAATTGCGCCGGCCCAGCAGGCCGGCGCGGGGGGCGCGGTCGGCGCAGGCGCGGGGGGCGCGATCGGCAAAGGCGCAGGCGGCATCGCAAATAAGTATAGAATTTGTATGAAGTTCTATTATAGTTGCCTACAGCGTATCGAAATGAGATATTATAGTTGAGTTGGACTGTCTAATATCGAAAAGTATGATCTTATAGTTTTGTCTATGTACTCGTAATTGGCAGATTAAAGTAGGCGAGTAGAAAAAACATATTATAACACAAATTTAAATCTCGAAGTATATCAAATTATATTTTGTACATAGGTAAGTTCGGAAAAACTCATTGGTACGAGCCGGGGCTTGAACCCGCGACCTGCGGATTGAAAGTCGCACTCTTTTAGCGCTGGAGCATCAACCCCCTGTCTTTGTCATGCGATTACTCCGTCAATTATGAATCGAAATTGATGTGTTTTTTCGACATAATGCCTTTCGTGTTGGAATTGGAACCAACATCCAATAGGA
The DNA here is from genome assembly GCA_949128165.1 of Lathronympha strigana. Taxonomy (NCBI): domain Eukaryota; kingdom Metazoa; phylum Arthropoda; class Insecta; order Lepidoptera; family Tortricidae; genus Lathronympha; species Lathronympha strigana. The sequence goes on along the minus strand of OX421901.1, from coordinate 25,381,110 downwards.
CCAGAACTCAACAGAACTGTTCTGATGATGTCATACACATGAAGCAGATAGGTTAATATTGGTGTTTTCTTAAGTTACGCATTTCTTTGAAAACGCCATTATCAAAAATAATCGTACAAAATAATGATTAGACACAGATTGTCCTCTCAAATTAATTACATGTAAACAAGTACACTCGAGAGCAAAAGTCCCGGTTTACTTGTATATAATTTTGATTACGAATACAGCTAGCGCATTAAAATAAATTGATCCTTTATACTTCTTATAGAGAATTTAAGCTTTTCTTACCTAAAGTTGAAAAGTTTTTATTTTAAGTTACGATGAGCAACCGAGAATAGCTAGGCTTATTATGCTTATAAACAGGGCCCGGAATTTTGCGTGCGGTTTTTTAAAAGTCATAGGGAGAGAACACCAATGTTTATCGACATATCGGTCAATCACTCATAGAGTTATTGAGATTAATTTATCCTTCATTAAATAACACTTGCACTCTTGTAAGCAAATTCCTACTCAGGTTATCAACTCTATATTAATATCTAAATCCGATATCCCACATTAGATGTAACAAATGTTGTTACATACATCTCTTTCTCTAACATGATAATGTCACGTAAAACTATCCTTGTGACACCGTGTTATATAACATTTATAACAGCCAGTGTGGGAGCATCATAATATGTATAGAAACTGTCATAGGGGTATTCAAACCTTAATCAGTCGGCAATGTTGGCATTTAATTTATACAATATATAACTTTTTTCATCAGTGAATCGACCGTTGAAAAAAATTATGTGTCATCGGAAAGTTTGAGGTATATTTTTTAAGACACTAATCAAAAAATCTCGATTTATTGATGTATCGATAAACATTGGTGTTCTCTCCCTATGCTTTTTAAAGCGCACGCAAATTCCGGGCCCTGCTTATAATATATAAAAAATACCTATAGTGTCTGTACCTACCTCCATTCATTCATCGAGGTACGTACAGACACCTATTGCTATCTCTTTCTCTCTCTTGAAAAAAGCTTTTAAAAATGTCGGTAACCATAGACTATTGAAAGAATGAAATGATTGAATAATTATAGAAGTAAAGACTGAAATCGTTGCGCCTACTTAATGGGATTATATCAACAATTGTTTTGTTTGCGATTTGTTACAAGGTCTATACACCGTCACACTGAAACTTTTAAATAAAAGTAAGTATGCAAATAAATGGCGTGTCGCGGGAATTAGTTCACAAATATAACATTGAATAATTTTAAAGAAAAAAACCCGACTTCAATTGGACTTCCCGGTAAAAGTTCAAGTAAGCGAATTATTGCAGTTAACTTCAAATATATTAATCACCATATGAGTAAGTACCTTTGAAAGTTAAGGAGCTCTCTAAATGCATCAGGGATTGCATCATAAGATCACAGCTAAAATTAAATGGGACCACCTTCGAGGTACCTTCTCACAAACAAAGGAAGAATGCGAGCGAGCTGCTGCGCGCAGTGTGAAATCCGAAACATGTCGAGCTATTTTCGACAATATTGACGGGAGTAAATACTTACGGGAGTTTTAGGTAAAAAAAAAATATGTTTTTATTTTGTTAATTTTCCTTACACCGTATTTAAAACTTACATACATACATACATATTACTACCACGGTTCAGCATCAGCTTCATCTTGTGAACTGCTCTCCTAATTGCTCGTTAACATGAGTCGACTAATGAAAACAGCACACGCGTATGTTTCACCAAACCTGAGTTCCATTAGGTACTACCTGGGTTTAGCATCAGCTCCATCTTGTGAACTGCTCTCCTAATTGCTCGCTAACACGAATCGAATCATGAAAACAACACTCGCCTATGTTGCACCAAACCTGAGTTCCATTAAGTACTGCCAGGGTTCAGCACCAGCTCGATCTTGTGAATTTCTCTCATAAATTTTAAGAGATGTCATATACTAGAGAAAAATTTACCATGGCCCCCAGTGCCCAGGGCTGGGATCAAATCAGCGACCGACCTTCTGCCTTCGATTATGTTTTTTTTTGTCATTATGTAAGTACCGACCGAGTTGGTGCCATTGGGTTTTTGGTCTGATCTGCATGTGATCCACGAGGAAATAAGGGATCTCAATTTTAATGCAGATATTATGCAGGGTGATTTATTACATAATTATGTTTTGTTAAGAACTTAAACCATCTATTTCCGGAAATTACAGGTAGCTTGTGGAACTTCTTTTACATATGCCGATGAGCCCCATTGTGTGATTCAAACTTCCAACACTTTATGCCTGTCAGAATTTATTCCCTTGTCTATGATAGAATCCATAATGTCCTTATTTCATACAAGCTATTCTAAATTCGTCCACAACCTGGTTGGTTTAAAATTTAAATTTTAAAATTCTCCGTTTGTGTCCTTACTATATCTCGACCTGGTTTACATTACACTCAAGGTGAAGCAAATGGGTTTCAATTTTCATACAAGATTCATATGTCTAAAGATAGTGAAATGTTATACTCATTATGAGGTTCTTAGGTATAAGTTCGAATGTGAAATGGGTGCTTTCACCCGAAGAAAACACTCTACTTTTAATTTCGACTATGAGGAAAGTAAAAGAGTACATTTCATAAAATCAATTGGTTAGCGAAGAAACTACTTATAAAAATACATGTATTGTTCGAAGCAAATATGTGTATCAAACATTCCGATAAAAAATTGTCAACCGCCGTTTTTGCCCTGTCTGAAGTAAAATTAACGTCCTCTTTTTGCCTGATTCGTTGGGAAAACCCATTTTTATCCAGAGCATAACATTTTCCAACCGACTTCAATATTTCTAAAGGAGGAGGTTCTCAATTCGTCTGTTTTTTTTATGGATGTTCACTCATAACTCCGTCATTACTGAACCGATTTGAACTTTTTTTTTGTTTTCTGAAAGTATATGGTTCCAGGTTGGTCCCATTTTTTTCAAAATCCATTTCTGATGATGTATTCCATGAGGAACTGAGTGAACTCCTCAAATTTCAAAGGCACATGCATAGTAATTTGGGTATTTTCTTGAGAAATTCGAGCATTTCTTTACAAAACCTACCAGTTTGGTGGAGCAGACCTGATGATGACGACCAGGGATGTCAAAGAAGAACTGCTCTATAATTCGCGGGCCTCAGTTGTATCTTCTGATTTGAGACATTCATCTTTTGTTTGTTACGAAATGCCTTCGAGGTGCCTATTTGATTTTAATTATATTTTGATGATGGATATCATGAGGAATTAATGGAGCTGATGCTGAACCCTGCCAGTACCTTATGGAACTCAGGTTTGGCAAAACTTACGAGAGTTCTGTTTTCGTCATTCAACTCGTGTTAACGAGCAATTAGGGGAACAGTTCTCAAGATGGAGCTGATGCTGAACCCTGACAGTAAGTAGTGGAACTCAAGTATGGTCCACCATACGCGAATTCTGTTTACGTCATTCAACTCGTGTTAACGAGCAATTAGGAGAGAAATTCACAAGATCGAGCTGGTGCTGAACCCTGGCAGTACCTAATGGAACTCAGGTTTGGTGCAACATAGGCGAGTGTTGTTTTCATGATTCGATTCGTGTTAACGAGCAATTAGGAGAGCAGTTCACAAGATGAAGCTGATGCTGAACCGTGGTAGTAATATGTATGTATGTATGTAAGTTTTAAATACGGTGTAAGGAAAATTAACAAAATAAAAACATATTTTTTTTTTACCTAAAACTCCCGTAAGTATTTACTCCCGTCAATATTGTCGAAAATAGCTCGACATGTTTCGGATTTCACACTGCGCGCAGCAGCTCGCTCGCATTCTTCCTTTGTTTGTGAGAAGGTACCTCGAAGGTGGTCCCATTTAATTTTAGCTGTGATCTTATGATGCAATCCCTGATGCATTTAGAGAGCTCCTTAACTTTCAAAGGTACTTACTCATATGGTGATTAATATATTTGAAGTTAACTGCAATAATTCGCTTACTTGAACTTTTACCGGGAAGTCCAATTGAAGTCGGGTTTTTTTCTTTAAAATTATTCAATGTTATATTTGTGAACTAATTCCCGCGACACGCCATTTATTTGCATACTTACTTTTATTTAAAAGTTTCAGTGTGACGGTGTATAGACCTTGTAACAAATCGCAAACAAAACAATTGTTGATATAATCCCATTAAGTAGGCGCAACGATTTCAGTCTTTACTTCTATAATTATTCAATCATTTCATTCATTCAGTAGTCTATGGTTACCGCAAAAAGCAAGAGCTTGTGGCACAAGTGTAGGAAAAAAAACGAAAGCCTTATAATTGCCGCACACTGAGAGTTCCGTGCCGCGTCCGAAGGTCGCGGGTTCAAATCCTGCCGGCTCGTACAGTCGGTTTCATAAATATATATGCATCTGTATTCAATTTTGACCCTTCTTCCCCTGTAATAAGTTCCAACGTATAATAAGATAGATATTTATAGACATGACTGTACCAAAGATTTTTTTGGAACTGATGTACGAAATATCATTTGATTTTCATAGAGGTTCCTAGTTTGTCATAGATGTTCGAAAGAAATAAATATATTATCATTTTGATTCCCATTGCAAATGTATGGGAAATGCGACATAAACGGCCGTATCTTGTGAATGCGTTGACTTAGAGGTTTAGTTGTTTAACAGTTTCAAGGGATCGCAGATCGCAGACCTATATATGTAGTATTAATTTCAACTTGCTACCTCTTGCGTCTTGTCAGATAAATCTTCTCTGTATGTGGCTGGGATAACTTTGTTTATGACTATTCCAAATTTCAAATCGGTACCCTATAAATATTTCTCGAGATATTTATTGATGTGATAGACAAACAGACAGACAGATAGACTGAGTCGCACCATAAGGGTTCCTTTTTTACCTGTCTGGTACAGAACCCTAAATACTATAACTGTTTTGGTCATTAGCTGCTATAAAACTTTGAAAGAATATTAAATTTGGAACAATTTGAGCTACCTTGCAACACCGTAAGTCTTATAAATTTTGAGATACGAGGTTGCAAAAAATGCCATTTTTCCCGAACACATCCAAATTTTTGAGGTAAACTCAAGTTATCCGCTGAATATCGACGTATCCATTCATCGTAAGGAAAAAATACAATACCCAGTAATAAGTAAATCAAATTGAGAGGAATTTGAGCCGATATACGTTAGTGTAAGTCTTATTAGTTTGAGTAATTTATGTTATATTTTTGGTTTAGCTAAAGTTTACAACTAAATATCGGCAGAACTGGTAGCACGAACAGAGTAATTAGAAAAAAACAAAAATAGAAGTTTCAGGGCCAAAAACATAATTTTGCTTTTTGAGACTACCTACTAGGCTTTAATATTATGAAGTTATTTAACAATAATAATATAGCTTGCATAAAAAATCCTAAATTAAAAAAATATAAAAGTTACAAGAAGTTGCGAAATGCACCCATCTAAATATGGTCAATTTTGAAAGGTTTTAACTCGATAAATATTGCGTCTAAAGAGACCGCTCTAGTATCATATAATTGTAACAAAATTAATGTACCTACTTTAAAAATGCCTTGAAAAAGTACTATCAAGTAAAGCAGTCTCTAAAGGGTTGTAATCGCCGTAATCTAAGAAATATCCGAAATTTTTGCGTTTTTTTAAATCTTGACAAAGACGCGTTCGGCGCTCGAGGTCACATATCTAGATTATTGATATTGATGGAATGGAGCTAACATCATAAACAAATCTGCAATCGTAACCACCGGATTTGACGCATACGAGTCCATACCTAACTTTAAATGACAAGTAGCTGGATTTGAGTGGAGTTTCTAGTTATATTCAGAATACACCGCTAACTTTTCACTTTTCTTTCTGAGAAATTTGGTATCGTTCGCAGACGTTTCTGCTTAAAAATAACGGTTTTTATTTATATATTCGAACCATACTCGTACCTGCTGCTCTAAACTGACTCTTTGCACTATGCTACCGCGTAGGCTCGATGGACGAAAGAGGACATATATGTATGGTTTTGTATGAGATTACCACTGTTATAGTATTTCCTTACTGTTTTGTAATCCTTCAATTCTAAGGTTTAACAGAAATTTTCTAATGTAGCCAGCAGTAAAATATTTCGGATCAGTAATCATATCGAATTATTTAAAAAAACGTTGTTGAAGAATGTTGAAAAGAAAGTACTAAATTCGTGTAAATGTTTTTTTATAAATATTCTTTACGCAAATACGCCGTTATTAATTATCGATTCGATCTGAATCTAATTTCAACTTGCTACCTTTACGCGTTCCCGAGATAAAGGGTTTTAACAGACGGACGGACGGACAACAAAGTGATCCTATAAGGGTTACGTTTTTTTCCTTTTGAGGTACGGAACCCTAAAAACAACAGAGTTAATATATACTGTATGAAAATCCATAGGAGCATCGTGTAGCGGTGTTCGTATGGAATACTATAGACAACGTTGTAATGTATACTTTTAAGGGTTCCGTACACAAAATGGTAAAAACGAACTCTTATGGTGTGACCAAGTATGTCTGTCTGTCACATGGTTAAATATCTCGAGAACTACTTAAGCCGACAATTATTGGAATTTGGAATAGTTATAAAAACGGTTAACCCATCCACATTAAGAGCGAATTTATTATATAATTTAATTTATTTTTAATGAAAAATAAAAGCCCGATAAAAGAGGGGGCAAACACTTGGTCATGCATGTAGGTATCATTTGAAATTTACCACGTTAGATTGTTTTTTATTCTTAAAATTGAAATGATATCATGGTGACGAACTGTCTTTAAAATAGGTACATTTTTAAAAATCGGTATAGGTAAATACGTGATGAAAAATATCATCACGCTCTACTAACTACTACTAACTCTATGTTGATGGCAGAAGTCAAATTTCTACTTCTATAGAAAGTTTGAACGGAACCTTCGGTGCGCGAGTCCGACTCGCACTTGGCCGGTGTTTTAATATCACTGTCAGTCATCTAATTGACAGATAGAAGTTGTCGAGTACAAAAACTACTATTATGGGTACCTACAGTATCAGCGCACGATGCCGTAATGCAGTATAGGTACCTAGCGAGATAGCAATAATCTGCGTCACTTGCTCACTTGGCGTCTTACACGTGCCGGCGCCGCTATCGGCTGCGATTAGCTGGTATAACGTCACCTTATGCAACGGAAAATGCACTGGCAACAGCCGATGCTAACTTCAAGCCTGTTATCAAAAGTCGGATGTGTACCATAATCAAGACATTGCCATACGTACATAAGTATTTGGCAGCACGTGAACAATTTGTGTTTATTTAAGTTAAGTTATTACATTAAGTAAAGAAATTGTCTCAATAAGGGTTTCTACAGTTTGTTTAAAAATATAATTATAAATTATAGCAACGATCCACATATTACACATAGGATATACATTACGTGTAAAAACGTATGACTATGTGTATACATGTATACGCTTCAATTCAACTCTCTTAATGGGCACCTTATCGCTCGGTCGTACAGGAAAACTAAACTGTTGTTATTGCGTAACAGTAACTAGCTGGTGCATAATTCCTTTAGAATGAAACTCTACTACCTGCTAGGAGTATATATATGTTATCCAACCAACACCTGTGTTCAGATTTTCAATATGATACTAAATTGATTCTCGGTACGACACACTAAATATGAGTGCAAATAGGCTTGTATACCTAAATTATGACGGACATGTTGGTACACTTGGTACATGTTCAGATTGCAACCTCTTTTATATATTTGTCGCCAGATCAAATTTAGAATTGTAAATGGCATATAAAAAGAAAAGTCACTGAGATGAAATAAATAGTCGTTTTTTTTATAATTTGGTTTTTTCTTTAAAATATGTATATTTGGCAAGACCCTATGACCATGAGCAAGTTCAGTACATATCGCGTTTTTTGGCGTCTTTCGCGTAGACTTGAACACTAGTACTAGCACAAGTAACTTACAAACAAGCTTTAAACATGAGAGGTTAACCACATCGTTGCACCGAGCTTTCAGTTTGTCACTTATTATGAACGATATATTATATTGGACAGAGGTTTCTAAAAGGTTTACTTTTTGTGGTAGAATATTTTTTTCGTATAATTTTGTATTGCGTATTGCGTAACGGTATTTGGTAGAAATATTGTTTGGCGGAAATACTTTTGGCATAATTAATCTTTTCGTATGATATATTATGCCTGAAAACTTTAAACTAACCCACTTTCTGCATTCTGCCAAATGAATATTATGCCAGATGACTATTATGGCAAGTACTTATTATATACTATTTTTGCGAATGTGTCATTCAACTTTACGTTTTTCTGCGATACGTGTTTAATGCGAATTGTATTTCTGACAAATAATATTTCATCAAAAACATTACATGTAAAAATACACAAGTCTCGCTCCGCAGTTCTTATGCTGTAAAAAGTTTTCAGATGTACAAAATGTTAAAACAAGTCGGTTATTTTAGTCAGTACCGGGAAGTGTCCATAGAACGCGACTTCGACCGACTTGCCTTTTTAGGGTTCCGTAGTCAACTAGGAACCCTTATAGTTTCGCCAAGTCTGTCTCTCTGTCCGTCCGTCGGTCCGCGGATAATCGCAGTGACTGTAAGTACTAGAAAGCTGTAATTTTGTACGAATATGTATATCTGTCACTCCAACAAAGTAGTATGATAAAAAGTGGTTATATTTTTTTTTAGGGTACATACACGTAAAGTGGGGGTGATTTTTTTTTTTGTTGCATCCCTAGAGTGTGACATATCATTAGATAGTTATTTGAATAATAATGAGGGTTTTTTATAAACAGTTTTTGATAAATTAATATTTTCGAAAATATTCGCTCCAGAAGTTTAAAAAAATGTGCCCTCTCTAACTTTAGAACTATGAGTTCAAAAAATATGAAAAAAATGTGAAACTTAAGTGAAACTTAATAAGAACTTTATTGGAAAATTATTTTGAACTAGATTGCTTGACCGGTTTTTGAAAAATTGTACAAAATAATTTCTGAATATACTAATTACAATTTCACACATTGAAAATAAATAATACATTACAATAAGTCCATAAATAACTAACTACAAACTATTGACTACCTTGATATAATAAAAAAAATTAACATTTCTGAATTAAGTTTGTAATTTAACCGTATATGCAAACATTTTTTTATCTTGAGTACTTAATTTATCACCCCGCACGTAGGTATCTTCCTTCTAATAAAAAAAGAATGATTCAAATCGATTCACGCGATCAAAAGTTACCCGTCTAGTTTGTATAAATTAGTAACCCAATTTTCCGAGAGATGGCGCTGTACCGTGGTCTACTTCGCACTGTAAAGAAAGATGTTCCCGGAGTTGATGAGGTCGGGACGGGTGTGATCGAAAGTATCATCGAATTGTTAATTATTATAAGCATATTGAGCATGGTATCTATTAAAACACTTTTTAAGGTTGCCTATTGTGACGGACTGTAAACTACGGCACCCTACACTGAGCATGGCCCGACATTCTCTTGGCCGGTTTTTTATTTATTTAAACTCTGTGTTCCTCTACGATCTCATCTCTTTTAGTAGGCAGATCTTTTTAGGGTTCCGTAGCCAAAATGGCAAAAACGGAACTCTTATAGTTTTTACCAGTCCGTCTGTATGACGTCTGTGTGACGCCACAGCTGTTGTACTCAGTAACTATGAAGCATATAGTAATGATACTAATGATATTACAGCTAGGGGTGTATTTTGTGTGCTACTTAGTTTTGCCAATAAGTTGCGAAACAAAATATGTTTGAGGGGGGCGCACAAAACACATGTAACTCAATGTCAATTTGTTTTTGCCAAGTATTTACTTGTGGCAACAAAATAACTTAAATGTTTGTTGAACAAAAATTTGATTAATCGAATATTTTCGGAAATAATCGCCCTAAAAGTCTGAAAAAGTGTCCCCCGCACCTTTAAATATTGAAGGGGAGGTACAAGGTACAAAAAATGTGAAAAAAATCAGGAACTTAGCATATAAAGACGAACTTACTACGAAATTTATTATGAACAAATTTGGTCAAGCCGTGTTTGAGTTTTTGCTAAAAAAACTATTGATTGGTAGGCTAGACACTACTTATGTTTAAGAGCTTCTGGACCAGCTAGTGGTAGAGTTTTGTAATCAACCAATCACCAAACTAAGAAACTGACGTTTGATAGTTCTTAACATACAAGTTAAAATTAAATGTTATTTATAATATATCTACGAGTATGTCATGTTATAGCCGACGGGTCCCTGAAAATTCAGGGTTCTAGCTTTAAACAGCGCGAAATTACAAGAAGTTGAAAATCATCTGAACTGCTTTTCTCTTTATTCTTAGAAAAATAGCTCTAACGCGAAATATTCTTCAAATGATGTAATGCCATTTTGCTATTTCTAATTTTGAATATTCATGCATGACTTACTAATGGAAATCCGCGTGCGTAACGTAGGTACGTGCTTGCAAAACACATTTTCAGTTAAGGTACAGGTACACCCTTACCGTCTAGAGCTTGCAATTGGCCATACAAAACAATCACGGAATTGCAAGTTGCCCTATTACCGTCGTTAATGAACTGAAGGAAAAAATCGTACTTATCTAGTTTCTAAATCGTGATTATCTGATTAACCCCGACACTGGAGCCACCGGAGATGTTATTCCTATCGTGGGTATGTCTGAAGAAACAGTAAGAGCTAAAATGCATTACTAAAATACGACTCGCGCCGAGCTTCAGGTGAAATAGTGTCTTGTTGAGTAAATATTGGATCAGATTGGATAGGATATTAATTGCTAGCCATATACGTTCGGGCATATCCGCCAGCTCTACCAATTAATGTATAGGAAATTTGTCTGGCGGATGCCCGGCGGACATAATCACTATGGAGATCCGACGGATTGTCCGAACGTATATAGCCGGCAAATGCGTATTGATTAGATTCGCAACTAAATACATATTTCGCCTTTTTGGGTGCAAATGGCGCTTCAATAGAGTTTACCATAAAAGCTATTTGTTTGGGTACGTAGGTCGTAGTCATACCTATACTGGTTTTCTCGAGTCAACTGTTAGGCTGTGTTGGGAAAACGGAGGTGATTACGTGCTGATCGGACGGTAATCAATTTCGAAAATTGACACCGCCAACTGACTACGGCAACTCTATTTATTTAATAATAAATATGATTTGATAAGTACGAGTAAATGTTTATGTAAGTATACATTTTCATAACACTTGCTTGTAAAGGATTATTCCAGGCATTCCAATTGTTTTTTTAATAAGTCGATTACCTACCAAATAATTAAATATCAATAGGACAATCTTACACAAATTGACGTAGTCCCACAGTAATCTCAATATGACCCTGTGTTGTGGGTACCAGACGACCATATAGGTATATAGACATATAAACACTCAAATACATAGAAACATCCAAGACTCAAGATCTCAGGAATAAATATTCATGATAAACATACAAATAAATGCCCTGGCAAGGATTCGTAGCCGGTTTCGTAGGTAGGTAGGGTCACTAAACACAATCACTAGGCAGAGATGTTAAAAATAGGTTTTGAAATGTATTCAAATAAAAAATGCAAATACTTTGATATTTTACCTATTTCAAATAAAAATACGAAATAGTTTCACAAAAAGGTATTTGAAATACAAAATGCAAAATAGGTATTTTTAAAATACTTTTATTCAAATAAAATACCTTTCTCAAACATGCAATGAAATGTTGTTATAACGTTCGTTATAATAGGCTTCAAAGTACCACGTTTCAGGCGGGGCAACTGGAGAGACACGTAATGAAATTTCATACAAAATTGAAGGCCTAGGCCGGGAAGTAATATTTTTTTAATTTTATTCCACATAAATGTGTGACACAGCAACATGGTTTTTAGCCATTATAACAGTTTCATTACTATGGTTCATGATGACATTCTGCCAGTTATGCCAGTACGCATATTTAAAAAAAACAATAAATTATATATTCGAATATATTAAGTCGATACTTAATCGATATGGACATGAACATAACAAATAACACATTATAAATTTAAACATTAGCGGTAAAAGTGTCTACTCAAACCGTGCCGTTTTGTTTAATGATAATATTCTGCCACAGTGCCTATTAAAAATAAAAAAAAGTAATGATATTTTGTAGTTTTATTTATATAAAATGGACATCGACATGAACATAAGTAACAACACAATATTGCAAATTTACTCATACAAATTTAGGTACATTCCAAATATTAAAATAAATTTAAACGTAAAAGCGTCTACTCAAACCGCGTGTGAAAAAACGCCTATGTAGTTTTTTAATAATTTTGGAGGTTAAGTTAAATAACTTTGATTCTTTTAATCTATTTCAATGGTTTTATTGTTCATTGTTATTTATTATAATAATGTTGTCGTCGAGTTTTGAAGCAGAAATGACTATTCATTGAGCCCCACCAGAATTAAGTGCGAAATGCGAAAGTAAAATTGAATGGGCTCTAAATTAATTGATGGCGCAAATGACAAACGAGATGTCGGAAGGCATATGGCTACCCAAAATGCATGCGTGTTTAGTTAATATTACGATAACTGTTTAGACTAAATTGGTTTCTTGTTTAAGTGAGAACTGTGTCTGTCTATCTAAGGATAAGTAGGAATTACAAAAATTTGTAAAGAGGTTATAATTTTCATTGTCACAGAATAACAAGTGCTGTTCGTGTTTGGTACATTTTACATTGCGACATATTTATACATCATTAAATATTTATGGATCATCTGTTTTATCGTTATAGACTAAATTCATGTTGGAATCACCACGAACTAAATAGCAATATTTGTGTTCGATATAGTAATTCGTCAAGTCAACTTTTAGTTTTTCTAGAAATAAAACTATCATATTTTTGGAGATTTTTTTATTTATTTCATTGCATGTTTGAGAAAAGCACTATACATGCCTTGCCGTGAAAAGGGCTTTAACGGCTTCGTATGGTTACCCGGCCTCGCTAACGCTCGGCTCGTGTATATACATACTCACCCGTTAAGCCCTTCTTTCCCGGCGTCTGCAGTAATGTACTATTTTTGACAATAGTTACTTAAGATGTAGACAACACCTAAGTCATGTTCTTTAAGAAGTTTTTTAAGAAAAACTATTTATTTGAATACTGCTAAAAATGTATATGGTTTAATTATAACGGCCTCCTAGACTAATTGGTATAGTGACCCTGCGTACGAAGTAGGAGGTCCCGGGTTCGAATCCTGGTCAGGGCATTTATTTGTGTGTTTATCACGAATATTTGTTCCTGTGTTATGGATGTTTTCTATGTATTTATATGTAGATATCTATTATATATATCGTCGTCTAGTACCCACAGCACAAGCCTTATTGAGCTTACCGTGGGACTAGGTCGATTTGTGTAAGATTGTCCCACAAATATTTATTTTATTCTTTTATTTATTTTTATTTATTGATGTATTATTATTATTATTTATTACTTCAAAGACCGAAGATGGAGCAATTTTAAATTTACCGAAATCGTCTAAAAAAAATAGTTGCAAAGATTAGTCTTGAATTCATTATTACTTAAATGATTCTGTCTTTAATTTTTTTGGGTGTTATCTAACCGCCAACGTGTCACACTACACAAATAGTACACGGTTTTATTTTATTTTAATAGTTTTCGTGTTTTTACTCCGACATAGACAGTATGCGCTGATTTGGCTGTTGTCACCCCGTTAAGTTTAACTTTTTGTTAATCTTCGTCATTGACGTGTTCATTACCAGTAATACGAACCGCGAAAGCGCATTTGATCGATCGATTAATTAATTTCGTTTCATTCTATTCTAGAATTCCGTTTTATGTTAAAAAATAGCAAAAAGCATTTTGTATTTTAAAGTTTGAAAAAATACAAAATACGTGAACTTTTTAGTATTTGAAATAAAATGGTTTCCGATAAAAGTATTTAAAATACAAAATAGAAAATAGGTATTTTGTATTTTGTATTTGCATTTGAAATGCTTTTATTTCAAATAGTTAACATCTCTGTTACTAGGTACTAACGAGACTAGGGGACCGTCAAAAATACTACTAAATAAAATACTACTTTCGCATTTACTTTTGTTTTTCTCTGTAATCGCCCGTGAAGCGGTTATTTGTTTATTTTGATAGAATCTGCTTAAGGCTTCCACAGTTAATAATGACTATAACTATAAATTACAAGCACGTTAGTAGGTGCTTATGTTCGGAGAACCGCAAAGTTTGATTTACGGACAAGTTTCGCTTGGGTTATCTCCTATTTCAATAAACCAAGAGCGCTTCCGGCCTCCACATTTACTAATCAATTTCGCCTGGAGCTACGAGTAGCAAACGCGGACGGACGTCTCTGTTTATAAAATATTGCTACCTACTTTTGGAACTTAAAATCTTCATCAAAACTTCAACGTCACTAAATGTAATTTCTGAGAAGATATATGCACAAGTTTCTAAAAGTTCTCTATAAGTTTCCCAGCAATATTTGGAGACCTAAATTCCTCCACGACCCTATTATATTGTATTGTATCACGGCTTGGCCGTCTTTGAGTAATCGGGGGCCTTACATATAAAAAAAAAAAAACAAGGAATAAACAAAGATACCGCATAGTTGAGAACTTGAACTCGTTGTTTTACATCCTATTCTTTTTATTTAGTAAAAAAGCTAATAAATAGGTATAGTGTTGCTCAGCTGCCTCACACAAAGCTTGTATCTGCTACTGACAGTCTTATTCCAATATCCTCTCGCCCTCCATCCCTACACGCTATTTAGGGTACGTACTCAATTGTGACGTGCAATGCTTTGTGTTGCTTGTCCAGGTACACATTAAAATGTACAGGGATGTGAGCGGCGCGATTAGAGGGTTATTTAAGTATTTACTTTTATACATATATACGAGTTATTGTAAATCAGATTAGCAAACTTCATATTGTATGAATATAGCATACAAATGCTTAAACATAGATACATATGATACATAGTTTGATATGCATAGGCTAGACTAAAAAAACTATTTAGTCCGTCTTTTACATTATTAAAAAATATTGTACATGTATTTTTTCTGTTGTTCGTCCATTCAAAAATGACGAAAATACAGCGCGTTCAAGTTTCGCTTCACGTCACTATTAGGTACAACTCTTACCTAGTAGTGACGTCACCAGCCCCCACCCGGTACTTTGATGCTCTTTATCTTCATCAATTTTAGTTAAATTGAATAAGGAAAAAATACGTGTTCATTTTCGATATTTCGAAATATTTCGAAAAAAATCATTTTCGATAATCTAACTGACGGACTAACTAGCATGATAGTTTTTCAACATAGTCGTCATCCCTATTATAGTATACTAAGCGCCACTTGCATCAACCTGGGTTAGCCATCTAATCGAGAGTTAAGTGTAAATAGATAAACTTCTCATACTTAATAAACGCTTAACTCCGGGTTAGAGGTTAACTCTGAGTGGCGAATGTGGCACTTAGGGCCACCTGCACCGCCCGTGGGTAGCCACGTAATCCGGCGTTAAGCGATTTTTTGTATGGAATTTGACAGCTCAACTGCGGGTTAGCGGATAACTCTGGGTGGTGCAAGTGGGCCTTAGCAAACTAAAATATCATTAGAATAACGTGAAGGATCGACGTTCGTCACGTAATAGGAATCCAGTTTCTGCGCCTTTTCAACCGACTTCAATATTTCTAAAGGAGGAGGTTCTCAATTCGTCTGATTTTTTTTATTTTTTTTAATGTATGTTACCTCAGAACTCCGTCATTGCTGAACCGATTTGAATTTTTTTTTTTTGGTTTCTTTAAGTAGATGGTTCCAGGTTGGTCCCGTTTTTTTCAAAATCCATTTCTGATGATGGGATCCATGAGGAACTGAGGGAACTCCTCAAATTTGAAAGGCACATGCATAGTAATTTGTGTATTTTCATGAGAATCTCGAGCATTTCTTTACAAAACCCACCAGTTTGGTGGAGCAGACCTGATGATGACGACCAGGGATGTCAAAGAGGAACTGCTCTATAAATCGCGGGCCCCAGCTGTATCTTCTGATTTGAGACATTCATCTTTTGTTTGTTACGAAATGCCTTCGAGGTAGTCCTATTTGATTTTAATTAAATTATGATGATGGATATCATGAGGAATTAATGGAGCTGATGCTGAACCCTGGCAGTACCTTATGGAACTCAGGTTTGGTAAGACTTACGGGAGTTCTGTTTTCGTCATTCAACTCGTGTTAACGAGCAATTAGAGGAACAGTTCTCAAGATGGAGCTGATAACTATGCGGAAGATATTTACTACTTTTTTAATAATTTGGTGATTTGACACGGGGTCACAAAAGGAAACGTGGGAACTGATTTAAACATAATTATGTATATTTTCAGTCCTCCGGCCGGTAAGCGCCACTTTACGCAAAACTAAATTGCCGCCTGCCGGCTCCGTCGGGCAGAAAAATAGTATACAAACCTCGGCCGTTAAATGGGAAAGCCTCGCATCACGTGTTAGTCGACCTCGGCTTCGCCTCGGCCGACAATTACATGAGATCCGAGACATTTCCCACTAAAACGGCCTTGGTATGTAATCTACTATTACTGTTTATGTTAGAAAAGGCCGCCATCTTGAATTTCTTCATTTTTGATCCGACCCTAACAAAAATCGATATCTGGGGATCCAAGAGGTTCTTTATAACGAATCTGAGGTCATAATTGCGTTAAATGGCCGCCATCTTGAATTTCTTCAGTTTTCATCATATCATGATAAAAATTGATATCTGAGGGTCCGAGAGGTTCATTATAACAAATATGAGGTGAAAATTGCAAGAAATGGCCGCCATCTTTAATTTCTTCATTTTTGATCAGATCCTAACAAAAATCCATATCTGGGGATCCAAGAGGTTCTTTATAACGAATCCGATGTCATAATTGCGTAAAATGGCCGCCATCTTGAATTTCTTCAGTTTTCATTCTATCATGATAAAAATTGATGTCTGAGGGTCCGAGAGGTTCATTATAACAAATATGAGGTGAAAATTGCAAGAAATGGCCGCCATCTTTAATTTCTTCATTTTTGATCAGATCCTAACAAAAATCGATATCTGGGGATCTAAGAGGTTCTTTATAACGAATCTGAGGTAATAATTGCGTAAAATGGCCGCCATCTTGAATTTCTTCAGTTTTCATCCTATTTTGATAAAAATTGATATCTGAGGGTCCAAGAGGTTCAATATCACAAATATGAGATGAAAATTACGAGAAATGGCCGCCATCTTGAATTTCTTCATTTTTTAATCAGATCCTAACAAAAATCGATATCTGGGGATCCAAGAGGTTCTTTATAATAAATCTGAGGTAAAAATTGCGTAAAATGGCCGCCATATTGAATTTCTTCAGTTTTCATCCTATCTTCATAAAAATTGATATCTGAGGGTCCGAGAGGTAACAAATGTGAGGTGAAAATGGCGAGAAATGGCCACCATCTTGAATTTCTTCATTTTTGGTCCTATCCTAACAAATATCGATATCATGGGGATCTAAGAGGTTCAATATAACGAATCTGAGGTCATAATTGCGTTAAATGTATATCAAATTGATTGTTTTGATTTCCGTTTTCGTCATTCAACTCGTTTTAACGAGCTATTATGAGAGCGGTTCTCAAGATGGAGCTGATGCTGAACCCTGGCAGTAACTAGTGAAACTCAAGTTTGGTCCAACATACGCGACTTCTATTTACGTCATTCGACTCGTGTTAACGAGCAATTAGGAGAGAAATTCACAAGATCGAGCTGGTGCTGAACCCTGGCAGTACCTAGTGGAACTCAGGTTTGGTGAAACATACGCGTGTGCTGTTTTCGTTAATCGACTCATGTTAACGAGCAATTAGGAGAGCAGTTCACAAGATGGAGCTGATGCTGAACCCTGGTAGTAATATGTATGTACCTAAGTTTTAAATAGGATGTAAGGAAAATTAACAAAATAAAAACATAAATTAGCAATATTCGCTTACTTTAACTTATACCGGAAAGTCCAATTGAAGTCGGTTTTTTTTTCTTTAAAATTATCTACTGACAAGTTGGTTTGCTATATTATTTGCTTACAGCCATCATCGACGGTAGTCAACAACTGTTTTATCTATGCACTAACGAATATTATAATATTATAACTAATATTCGAAACGGGATATTTACCATGTTTGTTTGTTTGTTTTATTGAGCCGTTTCAAAAATATTAGTTATAACTATAATGCAAATTACCATGTTAGCTTAAAATCGTATATTATAATATTGCTCTCAACCCATAAAAAAAGCAAAATTATGGCACCGTCTGGCTGAAAGCTTGAAATTTAGCATGAATGTATACTTATAGGGATACCATATACCATACACCAATAAAAAAGAAAGTGAAAACATGTCGTCACGTGATTTTTTTCCTTCTTCCCCACTTTCGTGTCCCAAATACCTGATTTGTACCTTTTTTACCATAACGTCAATCAACAATATATTTCCCATTAAAATATCTATAATAGCGGGAAATTGTCTTGGAAGTAATAATAGACTAACACGAAAGTGTCAAGTATAATAAAGCTGAGACTTACATGCTAAAATACAATTTAGTAGATGGTTTAGTAACCTTTTACACTGGTTCAGCTAATAAACAAAAACTGTAATAGTTAAGACACTAGTTTCAGGGTTAAGTAAGAAATATACTCGAGTTAACCTGATGAGATGAATCTCTCTTTGAAGTTAACGGAAATAAATAAAATCAGGGTGTATAAGGATATCAGTTACCTACTCGTAGTTGCAATTAATAAACGTCTGACGTCTGAATGATAATAATTTAACTACTTATTTAGCGCCATCCGGGGTTAGCCAACTAACCCGATGTTAAGCGGTTTTTATTGGTTGTTGATTTTGTTATTGCAGTGTAAATTAAGTTTAATTAGTTCAATAACAGCTTTAAAATGATTTATAATAATTTACATTTTGTTACAAATCGATTCACGAAAGCTGGCGCGTAATGTGTATGAAATGAATGACAGTTTTATACATTTCCGAGCCAGCTTTCGTGAATACATAGATCTGTCGCATGCCTAAGTAAACAAATAAATAAACTATGTTTTCTAACTGGAATTATGTATTTTTTTAAACTGGCGCTACTTTCGATTCAGTTCATTTATAATAGGTACTTTGAGTTGAATTATTTTTTTAGAAATGTATAAAATAGTGCAGTGAGACTTCAATTAATTTCTTCTCTAACCTACCAATGGGATCTGATTAAAAAGCATATATATTCAGTAAAACAAGGCTAACTCTAAGCAGCCAATCGGGTCAATCGGACTCTCAAGACAAGAGGGGTTTCAAAAACGATGTTACCTGACTGACTAATTCATGTGGATGTCTGTTTCTTAAAACGTGTAACCTCTGTTTTATCAATAACTTTGATCTTCCTATAGTTAAAAATGTTAATTCTTAAAGTATTCCAACATTTAAGGATTGAGACAACAACTGCTTACATAACTCGCAAAATTAAAACTAATCTAGGGGACCACATCAATGAAATCTGGTGACCTTGTATGACCCATTTGAAATACATAATACTCATTCGTCATTGGAGTAAACAGTTTGCTTACCATGAGTTGTACGTGGCCGTATTCGATAGCGACTGCGGCGTTCGGGGGATTGTCGTTCTTCTTCCTGCCAGAGTAATGGTAGGAGCGAGACGGACACACTTTCGAGCGCCGCAGTCGCTATCGAATACAGTTGCTTGCAAATCATGGTATAAGCACACAGTTGTCCGGGGCAGATGCGCGGAGCGCGAGTGGACCAGCGGGCGCGCGGCGCAACGCGGCGGTGCGATCGACAGCTCCGTGGGGCGCCCGCCGTCCGACATCCGCGACAACGACCATGCTTTTCTTTTATTTAAATAGGTATTCAACTTGCATAACAGTATGTTGGAAAACTTGTTTGAGGATATTAACCCTTTGACCGCCGTTGTCACCGATACTAGACAACGATAGTACGATACACTAACGCCGTGGTCTTGTATACAAGACAAAGTTTCAACCGCTTACTAAATGGTAAAATAATAGAATTTAAAAATTATTTTGTACTCATGTCAACTTGTTGACCCTTTGTTTTTTCATACATTTACTTTTTAAGCAGCTATATGAATCCATTGTTTCATAATAAAGGATTTAAAATATATGCGTATAATTTCTACATTTTTCGGTGTCACTGTCGCCGTTGGCATGTATAAAAGACAGCTAGGGATGGGAAAGTTCAATCGATGTGCAAGTTTTTAAAATGAATATGTTTTCACGAATCTGGTTTTATTTAAACGTTCAAACATTTAATCGCCAATTATTGTCATTGTTGGTAACTACTCGTAGTAAGTAGGTATATGTACGTACGGCCTCCTAGCCTAGTTGGTAGTGACTATTATAATGTTATTATAATTTATAATATATACTTTTTACGGTTATTTCGTAAACTTTTAGTAATATAATATAAAATATGTTCAATTTATTAAATCTTGCCTGTCCGGGTACCCGGTATTCAAGTTTGTCAATTACACCGGATGGCGGACAGGTTGTTCGTCAACTGAATCATTAGCTAATTTTATTTTTCACTTTGTGTGACAAGTAATTATTATAAATCTTCATTATTCACGATATATTCTGATAATTGTATAAACATTATATTTTTTAGTTTTGAAAATAGGTGTCCGGTGAACTGAAACACCGGACTTAGGCTTTCAGTTATCCGGACATATGCAATTTATAGTTTCTCTTTCAATTTACAATTTGTAGTTTATTGTAATTATTAAGGAGGTAAAATGTATTCATCATCATCATTTAGCTGAAATACGTCCTCTGCTAGACAAACACCTCCCCCAAGAAACTCCACAACTAATTGACGGTTGTTCGCCGCCTTCAGCAAATGGTTCATCGCGATCAATTCACCGCGAACACAATCCTCGGTCCATTTAACCTTCCTTAACCTTTTTAACCTTAACCTTAGCTTAGCTTTTATATTTTAACCTTAGCTCATACCAATGACTTTTGGAAATTATGTACGAAATTTTATATGATTTTTACAATAGAATTTTGATAAGAAACCGGTCTAATCCCAATAAGGCCTAGTTTACTTTCTGGCTTCAAATATCAGATGGCAGAGGTTTCGTAAAACTGGTGCCTAGCCCAACCCTGGGATTAGGTCGCGATAGCGAACTCCAGGTTCCTGGCCTGAACCGTGGCATAAGCCACGAAAACGATGGGAATAAATAGAAAAAGGAAAAAAAAACTGTCGACATTTTAATCTGAATATTTCCATGTTATTTAAGTAAGTGGTTACTATTATTATTCACGATATAAGAGGGTTAAATAATATATAATCCGTAATATATGATTGATATTTTATGATGATGATGTTACGTGATATACGCCAACTGGCACGCTGTGTCCGCCAACTGAAAAAAGTGTCCGCCAATCGGTGTTTCGGGCTATTATTGCACTCAAATTCACTTTTATTAATATTTACACGAATGACAGCAGATTTTGATTTTGTTTTCCATATAAAGACTATATTTCTGACGTATTAGTATATAAATAACTTATTAAAAGAAAAAAGAACACAAAGCAGAACAAAAACGCTATGAAATGTGGGTCAGAATAACATTAGTGAACAATTTTGCATTGAGGATACAAACGATAAATGTTTCGTACGAAAGAAAGAGTTTATTGAAGAGCTTAGTAAGCATTAAGTATGAAATTCATCCACAGAACTAACTACTGTTGAAACTTTATAGGCTGTTGGCACTTAACGAAACGTCATGTTCCAAAAAAGACTACTTATATGAAAAAGTGCCGCAACTGCAGAACATTTTCGGCGTATTTTTTTTCGGCTTATTGAGTTTCTATTTATTTAATCTAAGTATAGCTATGATAAATTACCAGAAGTGCTCGTCAAAAGTTTTAATTTGAAGTCGACAACTCCCTTAACTGTCCGCCAACCGGTACCATGACCCTCTTTGATGGAAAATGTAAAGCAAAACCTGATACCTATAAGCGCACCGCCAACAAACTGTTCTACAACTTGGCGATTTTTTTTATTTGTGTGTTTATTCTCTAAGTAGGTTAAAAATGTCAACAAAATGAGAACTCTTATTATTATATATAAATATCATATTATATTATAACTTATCTAATAGGAGGTTAAGCGTTTGCAGAGTATGAGATATTATGGTTAAATACGGTTTAGTTGGCTAACCGCGGATGGTGGCCCTTAGATTGATGCTTGTGGTACTGGTACATACCTACGGTTCCCAAAAGTTTTAAACTTGTATAACATCTGGTAATCCCTTTCTGAAAAAAGTTAAAAGAAAAAAAGACTCTTGTAGCACAAATTATTAAAAGCTTTTCAGGGCATTACAGGACAGAATTTCACAGAATATGGTCAAGGATATGATGTCCTCGGTTCTACTGTGCAAAAGAAACCGTAGTTTTAATGGATATGCGAATAAGGGTTTGTTAAAGTAATGATTTCATCTCAGAAGCTTAAATATATTCATGCTTTTTATTATCTATTAATATTTACCAAAGCCATCCATATTATACACAGTCTCCTAGCTACCGTGAAGTGTATCGGAAGGCACACTCAGCAAAATGAAACCCCGGGTCACCATGGGACCATGTGAAATCGATAAATATAAGAGATTATACTATTTAAACTCTCATAATAATCTGACATTATATCATTAATGAAGAATTGTGTTGTCACCTTCACGGCATACCATACCATGTCACGCCTATAAAATTGTGATGAAAAGTGATTTTGATCGTCTTTTCAATATTAATAAAAGAGATTATTTGTCACCATTGTATAAAGGTCACTTTTAATAGTTCCACGGTGGGCAGGGGATCCATTTGGTTGATCGTACCTGTCGTGGCTAAAGCGCGTCATGATTCGCGCTGCTTGCGGCTGCGGCCCCGAAGGCTATCTGCGAACAAACGGCACAATCAAACAACATCGACTGCCTTTGACGGCCAAGGGACCCGCGAAAAGCGTACATCTTCGATCTTTCGTTCGCTTATTTACCTCTCCGTCGCTCTTGCGTATTCGAGCGGTAGAGGCAAAACGACAAACAAACGATCAAAGCGGCTCGCAGTTTTAGCTCCGAATGTCCCCACTGTGCACTACTTACTACCAGTGGGAGCAGATTAAATCAAAACACTGAGTATACCAAACATACATTTGAATCAGATATGTAAATGTGTCTTTATCTTGATAACCATACAAGTTGAAACATACACTGATGTATTATGAATGAATATACGTTATATACGTCGATATGATTGTTAGGATGTATTATTTGTTTTGTGTCTACATACGTGTAGGTACTATTTCAGCAGGTAAGTATTCGATCTTCTTTTGAGAATGCAGTGTAATGTTAACGATCATATACTAGATTTAAATAGTATACCTAATGCTTCTTGAATATTAATTTGATATTGCAAATGGTCTCAGCGACAATGAGTACATTTTACCTAGAGACCTAGCTAACTTCAATATTCTCGGACGCTACCAACTCGATGTGTTTGTTTACGTTCGCCTAAATTGACGGCGACATGAATATGTAACGCGGTCAAACTATGCATAATGCAGTCGTAGAATGCTCCGATCCATCGAGATGCTTCTTGGTCAGTTGATATATGTATTCAAGGACCGGACCTATCACTGGTAGGTATCGTTCGGAACTCAATCCGTATGAGTCCAAGTGTACAAACTTTTTGTGTAATGAGCATATTTACCTATATGTTGGTGTCAATATTCACATTAAAGTTATAACTTTTTATTAGATGCACCAGATAAGTATAAATTACATTTTTACGGTGATTTAAAAACTAATTTATGTGTTCTTTTAATAGATTTAGAAATAATAGAAACCTAAAATTACGCACCGGCTTAAGCAATAAAGCTACTTACTTAGTAACAAATAGGTACCCAAATAAACGAGATTTTTTAAATTGCAAGTGATATTGGCTGTACATTTAAACATGTTCGGTTATGATATGACGTTACAACGTAATACTTGTGCATTTTGTGCACCTGTTTCCACCGTGATACAGTCTTGTACTAGTACGGGGAACAGATGATGATTACTCACCTTCTTCTAAGTTTCTACATATACTTACCGGTTATAATAGATCAACTGTAGGCTGTACCTCAATGGCGTAGGGTAGGGCCTACAATTGGTCAGCATGACTTATTATATAGTTTAACATTAATAGTAACCTGCAAATGAACGGCCTCCTAGCCTAGTTGGAAGTGACCCTGCATACGAAGCAGGAGGTCCCGGGTTCGAATCCTGGTCAGGGCATTTATTTGTGTGTTTATCACGAATATTTGTTCCTGAGTTATGGATGTTTTCTATGTATTTAAGTATTTATATGTATCTGTCTATTATATATATCGTCGTCTAGTACCCACAACACAAGCCTTATTGAGCTTACCGTGGGACTAGGTCGATTTGTGTAAGATTGTCCCATAAAATTTATTATTATTATTTATTAATGTAAGCATATTGTGTCATAAGCATTGAATAAAGTTATTTTTTTTTTTCAATTTTCTTTGTACTTACTCAAATAAGAAATTGTTAACATAACATTAAATTAGTCCTTTTGGTTACGCACTTATTCAATGCTTAATGTCAAATAAGAAATCGTAACAACCTGGATATTTTTTATCCTTGTTGAAACTGTTAGAATATCCGGTTTGAAACATTTTTTTATTATGTGGGGTTGGTAATGTAAAAGTACGTCCAAATAAATATTTAATGATATAACTGACATGTTCCAAATCAGTGTTAACATAAGACTATAGGTATATTATATGAAACTAAATCGTGATATTAGTCTAGAAATTCATTTTATAAATATAACTTGACATCCCTCTTCCAACTTGACATTCGATAGATTTTTTTGTAGGACCTTCCTCGCAATCTCGTAACTACGTAACCGTAATCGATAGCGACTAAGCGAATCGGTAGTATGTATGCAAACACTATCGAATCGCGCAGTGGCTATCGACTACGGTTACGTAGAATAAAACTCATGGTAAGCACAAAGGTAAACAGTTAAACACACGTCACACACGCTCTTCGAGAAGGCACTACTCGCCTAACCGGTTCTATCACTTGGATATTCGTAAACTAGCTATTCTTGTGACGAAAAATATAACAGTTGTGTCTTTTTATTCTTATATTATTTTGGTAGTATAATATCGCGATGTAGAAACTTCAAAACATAACAAAAATGGGTAGGTAGGTACTTATACGTAGGTCACACTGAAAGTTTCTGGATTCTCGGAAACTCTATTAATTATGCGACTATTTTTTTAATCCCCACCTTTCTTAACTCTTTCTAACAACGTGAACAAATTTTCAGTACAAACGATCCAACATTTTTCCTAGGTCACATTTTGTATGTAAATTTTGGGTTCTCAGACGTTTCTATGGGGTTCGTGGGGAGTTCATTTGAGATTATAACTTTTTCAGAAAAAGTGTTTATAGAGGATTTTTTTCTCGTGACTCATTTGGATATTTAAGGTTCTCCAAATTTTCTGATTGGCAACTTTTTGGGAAATCATTATTCACCGCATACACGCGATTTGAAATTAAGGATTACGTGTTGAAAGACGTACATCTCAATACTGGTCCATAAGAAAAAACACGGAAACGATTAATTGTGTAATATCTACTACAAATAGTCTTTATTATAAAATCATGATCTAAGCCCATTTTTGCTTTATTGTTGACTGAGGCCACATTGAAACTTGTATTAAATAATTACCTACTAAAAAATTCTGAGCGAAAATAGGAAACACGCACGACATACAATTTTTAAATGGCTAGAAATCCTAAACTACAGGTGATACCCGCATAAATTATACCTCTGAAAATAGCTACAAAATTATATGGATGATCTCTAAATTGGTAATTCTAGGAACTTTCAGTTTCGCCAACGTATGTGATGCTAAAAAAGGGAAAACAGGTAAACATAATATAAGCATTGAATTGAGTAGGTACGTACCTAGGTATCCAGATTTATAGAGGGGAGCGATATTGAAGATGGAAAGATAAGATTAAGATAAAATAAAACCCACTAATTCAAAATAAAACAATTTCCTTTCTCTCAAAGTGTAATCTATCTATTCAGCGCGTATCAACCCACTGCTGAGTATCGACAACTTTTCTCGGCCTATGCTAAGCTTAATCCACCATTTATTTGTCGTCCGACAGATATCATCTGACCATCTTGTCGATGGCTTGCACTCTGGTCTTTTTGCTATTCTTAGCCACCATTCAGTAACCTGCCTGTCCATCTCCCATCGGTTCTCCTCGCCAAGTGTCCCACCCATCTCCACTTCAGCTGTGTAAAACGTTTACGGACGTCCAATACTTTCGTACGGCGTCAGATTTCGCTGTTAGAGACTCTATCAACAAGAGATATGCCCAACATGACTCGCTCCATGGCTCTTTGCGCCACGTTCTTTTTATAAAGCAATCCCAGGCTTCTGACCCATAAGTGAGAGCAGGCAAAACACATTGGTAAATACCTTTACCTTTACCTCTGTCTTTAGGCAATGAGGGATCTTGGATTTAAGGACGTCGGCAAAGTTCCTGAATGCGGCCCATCCTAGCTGCATTCGTCTAGTGACCTCTTTCTCTAGGATTCTTTGGCCAAAAGATAAACAATTACCACGATATTCATAATCATCCAAAACCTCCGCCTGGGAACTACCAAGAATGATGATTGGTGCCTCGAGTGGATGATTTCGATTAGTCATGATCTTGGTCTGATGGTATACGAAGTTGGTCGAGCATAGTTACGGAAGTCTGCAAACGTTCTCAGCTAGGAGGATAAGGTCATCTACGAACATTAAATGCGACAGTCTCGCGCCATTAATATTAATACCTAAAATCGATATATTTTCAAGTAACTGTTTCTTATATTATTTTATACCTCCAGGCATAACATTCGTATGTTCTGGCGTGAAAAAATAATACACGTGATTTGCCAAATACCAATAAACGAATGATGCATGCATACTGTCAACCACTAGCTCAAGCTAGTCATCCCCAGCTCCGGGTTATACCGGACTAAGGAATTGCAAATGTTCTAAATCACGTAGGTACACTTGATTAGACCTTTTAATTTTTAAACACGTTTATGAAGTATTACATATGTACCTAAATATTACTTTAGTACCTACCTAAGCTGTATGTGCATATTATTTAAAGCTAATTATTAGTATAACATTTAAAACTTTCGCGATTTGAACACATATTTAAACATAATTATCAAACGGGTCTAACGCGAATTCACTGATTTACCTTATTTACCGACGTTTCGACACAGGTTTCACTGTTCATATTCATATTCATATTCTTTATTATATTCATAATATAACATGTCACATAATACAATTTAATTATTAACTGTAAACGGGTTAATACTTAATAAATTGTAAAGTACTAATAAGTAAATAAATAGTCATTATTAGATTGCTAAATATTTAAAAATTCTTCGTAACTATAGAACGTGTGCTCAAGAAGCCAACGTTTCAGTTTTGCCTTAAAGCTAGGTAAGGAAGTAGCCGAGGTGACTGAGTCGGGCAGCTTGTTATAAATAGTTGGACCCATTACATGGGTCACCTTGTTTGACCGCGCGAGTCTCCTTTGTATCGGAAGTAACCAACTTGGATTCCGTAAAGGGCGGCCGGCGTCTGCGCGCGCTTTGTACTCCGACTGGTTACTGCGAACGTAGGTCGCAATTTGGTATATCAGTATGGATGGTAATGTGAGGATACCTAACTCTTTGAAATGAGGCTTCGCTGAGGCGTCTCGAGGCACCTGCGCTACTGATCGCACAGCTCTTTTTTGCAGTCGGAAAGTGCGCTGCCAGTCCGCCGCACGTCCCCATATTTCTGTGCCGTATTGCAGCAGCGAATGAACCGTCGCGAAATAGCTCGCCCTTATGACATTTCGGGGTACAACACGCGCGAGACGGTCTAGTGCGAAGCATGCCCCACCCAATTTGCCACACAGCATATCGATATGGTCGGCCCATGTTAGTTTTTGGTCAATCACGAAACCCAAAAAAGTGGTGACCGTTACCTGCTCCAAGGTTACACCGCCTGCTTGGACGCTCAATGGTCTTGGTGTTCGGCCTCCTACGTGGAAGTGGAGGAAGTGGGTTTTAGTGAGGTTGAGGGCTAATCCATTCAATCCAAACCACTTGAACAATTGATCTGCTGCTTTGTTGAGGCTTGATTGCAGAGCATCAAAATTGGGTGCAATGACGATGGCGGCCACGTCATCCGCATACATTAACACATCGGCTGCTTGGACGGCTTCAGGTAAATCATTAAGCAGCAAAGAAAAAAGGATGTTGGACACTGATGAACCTTGGGCTTCACCTATTGCTGTGGTCAATGGGTCGGACCTGGCTTGACCTCCGTCTCCAACCACAATTTGAGATCGATCGTGCAAGATGTCCATAAATAGCCTGTGCGCATTTCCACATACACCATAGTGGAGCAGTTTGGCGGCAATCACGCTGTGATCAGCTACGTCGAATGCTTTGGAGAGGTCGCAGCAGATCATGGCAACCTGCTGTTTTTCCTCCAAAGCACCGATTATCTTTCGCACAACCTTCCGCGCCAAGTCCGCCGTACACCGTCCGGGTCTATATGCATATTGGCGATTCGATAGTACCTTCGTTTCACCCAGAAATGCTGTTAGTCGGCTGCATAGACCATTCTCGAGCACCTTAGCAATGGTGGGTATAACGGCTACCGGCCTGTACCCATCAATGTTTTCTTTCTTACCCTTACCTTTGAAAATTGGGGATATTTTACTGATTTTCAGAGTCTTGGGAAAACAGCCTTCTTTCAGGCAGGTGTTAAAAAGGTGAGAGAGTGCAGGGGATATAGTTTTAGCTATTGAGTTGAGTAGGTCCATGGACATGCCGTAGTAGTCTTTAGTGGTCTTGTGTTTAATACGCTTTAAGATGATATTACGGACTTCTTCGGGAGTAAATGCTGTAAGTCTCACGGATGATTCAGCGGGAGCGCGCGCTGCGCTCAGCAGGGCGCGCACGCGCTCGAGATCAGCGCGAGGGGCTCCGCAGGCCAGCGCAGCACCTACGAATCTGCCGTTCATTGCATTGACAACCTCCCTTTTCGTGCTGTATTTCATGCCGTCTGCACTCCTAATAAGTTCAGTGAAATCCACAGCAAGGCGTTTAGTTTTACCTCTCTCTTTATTGATGATTTCCCACATGGATTTGCTCGTATTTTGTGACCTAGCCATCTGATCGCAATAGAATCGGCTCTTAGATTGTTGGAGCTCATAGTTATATTGTGTATTTAAACTTTCGATACGATTTTTCAACTCGTCGTTACATGGAAATAAACGGCTTAATTTAATACAATCAGATAATAGCGATTTGGTATTTAAAATATTTTGAGTAATCCATGACTCGCTGTTTCTCCTAAAAGTTTTTCTTTTTAAGGGAAAACATATTTTAATTCTCTCTGTCAAGATGGTGCATAGCTGATATGATAGCGTTTCGGCTGAAATATTATTATTAGATAAAAAGTTGGTCCAGTCTATACTTTCCATCATGGCAGAGAAATTAATGCGATTAATATGCGAGTAGTCCCTAGCTAGGTAGGTCTGTAGTGTAGGTATTTTGCGGCGACCTGTTAGTTCTAAGAAGTTCAGGGTCGCGGCTAACTGATGTCCCAGCAAAATGTCAAAACAGAGATTTGTGTAACTACCCAACGAAAAGTCTATGTAGAAATTTGGGGTAAACATAAAATTTTAAACTACCCACAAAACATATGTTAATTATTGTCAATAGTCCGACACACGACACTCACAATATCCCCGCGCACATCCGAAGATATATCCCTTGGCTGCAACTTCTGGATCACTGGTCCCCAAGTTGGTGATAAGTTAAAACCATCCTCCCTATTAAAATTTCTAGGGTGTTTCTTGATATCAATTGCCTCTCGAACTACTCGAGGATAATAATGGCGTTCAGTGGAGACAATTTTTGGTTTATGGAGATCAATCCAGTGATTTCGCCAGATGTAAGATGTTCGGCGATCGCGGATTTGTGTACTTGGCGGTTTTTAACTGCCGCTATGTGCTCCTTCACCCTCTCTTGTACGCTCCGTTTAGTTTGGCCAATGTATACACACTTCCGCAACTGCATTCTATTTTATACTGTTTGAAATAAGGTTGTGGACGACAGGCCACCTTTGTCTATGACAATGAATTTCAAATATTAATTTTGAATTTAGAAAAAGAAAAGCTATACAGGGCGTCCCAAACTTATGGGACATGAAGGGGAAGTACCTTAAATATCGTAGATAGTGAATTTTGCTCAAAGAAGACTTTATGTTATTTTTAAAAGTTAGTAATTCTGCATTCATAGATTTTCTAAAAATTACTTGCTTCGTCTGGGAATCGAACCGACTAAAATGTGAAAAAAAATCACCCTTTTTTTATGATGCCAATCGAAAGAACAGCTAAAAAATAGTAACTCTGCTTAAGTAACATAGTATTTTAAAAGAAAGGAACACCATAAAATGATTGAGTCAAATTTCAAGAAAGTTATTTATTGCCGAAGACGACGTTCGAAAAGTAGCGATATTATCATTCTAAAGATAGCATTGATTATTCGTAAATAAGTACCCACTTCATAAAATAGGTACTGGCATAAGTTTTCCTTATTATAAGTGCACGTGTGGATAAAATGATAATTTGATAAAACTTAGTATTTCAATACGTCCTCTGTAAGCTAGACAGAAGGCAAATTTAAAACAAAAATAAATAATTGTTAAATTTGAAAATGGAACAGTTTATGACAGCGTTTGTTTGAATGCATACTTTTTAAGATATTTTAAAAAGAAGTGATATTTTTAAATGTTGTTCTTAAATTTGAAAATGGAACAGTCTGTGCAAGCGTTAGTTTTTCGGATATTGATCTGTTTAGTCTTAATTCACTTACACAAGTGTTATTGTGTTAATTTATTGCGAACATGGCATATCAAGTAAGTTTTGATCTAATAGAAGCATATTTTTTGAACGATAAAGATATCTCTAGAAGTTTGCGGTGGTATGGCGTAAAATATCCTGATAGACAAATACCGTCTCGTAAAGTTTTGAAAAGGCTTGTGAACAATTTGAAAACTCTGGGACGTTTCGATAAACGCCCAAGAGAACCACAGCAAGAAAACCATACGATCAACGACGAAGAACTTGGTATTTTAATTTACTTTTCGGCTTTTCCGAAAGCATCGGTGAGAGAAGGAGAACAGGAAATTGGAGTTTCAAAAAGTAAAATACACCGTGTATTAAAAAAACACGGTTTTAAGAGTTATGTTGAAGGACGATTGGTTCAAAAGTTACTTCCGGGCGATACAGAAAGGAGAAAAAATTTCTGTCTTGATATCCAGGCACGCTTGCTCGAAGATCCAAATTTTTTGGATAATATTATTTGGACAGACGAATCTAACTTTAGCAATAACGGTATGTATAACCGCAACAATAATCGTATTTGGTCTAAAGAAAATCCCCTACGAGTCACTGAAACTAATAACCAAGTGCGTTTTTCACTTAACTGTTGGTGCGGACTTTTAAAAAACCGGGTTTTCTTAATCCATTTTTACCAAGGAACCTTGAACACAGAAAAGTATTTAGGAATACTTCAAATTTTAAGGGATAAGATAAGAAACCTTTCCGCGGCGGAGCAAGAAAACTTAATTTTCCAACAAGATGGAGCTCCGGCTCATAATAGTCGGAGAGCAGCAGATTTTCTAAATGAATGTTTTCCTACATGGATTGGTACAAATGGACCGATTAGATGGCCGGCCAGATCCCCGGACCTCACACCATTAGATTTCTTCTTTTGGGGATACGTGAAAGATATGCTATACAAAAAGCGATACGAGAACGTAGGCGAGTTGCAAACAGAATTGTGCCATATCACATCGAGTGTTCACCATAAAATGATAAGAAAATCAACAGGCAGCGGGCTTATTACAAGATTGGCGATTTGCGTAAGACAAGAGGGATCACATTTTGAGCATTTAATTAATTAATTTACAAAAAAATACCTACTTAACTAATTGACTACGGCAGTTTCATGTATGTTTTTTATTTGATTAAAATGATTAATTTCACGTTGTTCCTTTCTTTTAAAATACTATGTTACTTAAGCAGAGTTATTATTTTTTAGCTGTTCTTTCGATTGGCATCATAAAAAAAGGGTGATTTTTTTTTTCACATTTTAGTCGGTTCGATTCCCAGACGAAGCAAGTAATTTTTAGAAAATCTATGAATGCAGAATTACTAACTTTTAAAAATAACATAAAGTCTTCTTTGAGCAAAATTCACTATCTACGATATTTAAGGTACTTCCCCTTCATGTCCCATAAGTTTGGGACGCCCTGTATATATAAGTAGCTTGTCACCGTTTTCTATTTTGTCAATTTTCAGTATTGGTAAACACGTCTATATTTACGTTATCGCTTATTATTGTGTATTTAAAACAAATATCAATAAATAGATGAATTGACCGTTGTGCGTATTCATGTCACTGTGTATACTCTGCTAGTGTTACTTCAACAAAGGTTATGGGTGATAATAAAAACGTTGAAATCAGCTCGAACATGAAAAATGTCAACGGGTTCAGGAGATTCTTCTAGCTACGCGGATAACGGAGGTACTGGAATTATGAATAGTCATACGCTTTTCGATAAACTGGATGGCAGTTCGAACTATTCGATATGGAAATTCCAGATGGAACTATACCTAATAGATACAGACATGTGGGAATACACGAGCGTAACTCCCCCGGCTACCGATACTGCAGGTACGCGAAAGGAT
This sequence comes from Lathronympha strigana, assembly GCA_949128165.1. Taxonomy (NCBI): domain Eukaryota; kingdom Metazoa; phylum Arthropoda; class Insecta; order Lepidoptera; family Tortricidae; genus Lathronympha; species Lathronympha strigana. Next base: position 25,348,108 of record OX421901.1, on the reverse strand, counting down.
AATAAAGCAAAAGCTAAGATATGCTTAATGATCAAACCGCATTGCCTGGTACACGTCAAAAACGTGAAGACAGCTAAAGAAGCATGGAATGCGTTGAAAGATGCGTTTGAAGACAAAGGATTGAATAATCGCTGTAGATTACTTTCTAAGCTAGTCGGCTATAAACTAGAGAAGTTTACGACAGTAAGGGATTATGTGACAGCGATAATGTCGACATCTCAGGAGCTGTCAGACCTTGGAAAGGAGGTAGACGATGAGCTGTTGGCTGCTTTGATGCTTCAAGGCCTCACGAGTGAGTTTCAACCGATGCGACTGGCTGTAGAAAACAGCAACATAACGTTGACAACTAATTATGTCAAATCGAAGCTGTTTCAAATGGAAGAAGTGTATACGTCACCGAGTACGAGTGGAACATCTACAACTTCTGCATTGCTATCTAAGCATAAAGGCAAGAAACCGCCGATATCTAAGCAGAAGAAGATAAAATGTTTTATTTGTGATGGTCCACATAAGGCATCTGTATGTCCAGAGAAACCTAAGAAGCAGAAGGAGGCTTTTAGTGCTTTTGCATTTGCCATGACTGGAGACCGTGAAGAGGAATGGGTTCTAGATTCCGGAGCTTCCACGCACATGACAAATCGAAGACAGTGGTTTAGAGACTTTAAGGTTACAGATAGAGCTCCTGTAACATGTGCTAATGGTGACAAGGTACACGGCGAAGGACGAGGTACGGTGCTTTGTGAGTCAATTGGAATGACTGTAAGTAACGTAATGTATGTCCCTAAATTATCATCTAATTTGATGAGTGTGAGTACTATTGCAAGAAAGGGGTATGTAATAGTATTTGGTCACAATGGTTGTGAAATTTATAAGAGTGATGAATGCAATATAAGTGGTACGGTTCTTGTTAAGGGTATAGAAGATCGAGGTGTATACAAGCTAAACAAGTGTTGTTTACAGAATACGGCCTTCACTACGGTTTCGGAACGCGGTGATACATTGGATTTATGGCACCGTCGTATGGGACACCTAGGTATTCGAAATCTTCTACTTCTGAAAAACAAGATGGCAACTGGGGTAAGTTTTCCTAACAGCAATTCAAACCTGGAATGCGTATCCTGCCTGAAAGGAAAACAAACCAAGCAACCGATGAAGAGAAATCGTGTAACACGAGCAGCGGAAGTGCTAGGATTAGTACACTCCGATGTGTGTGGCCCTATTAACGTACAATCTTTTGGTAAGTGTCTGTACTTTCTCACGTTTATCGATGATTTTACGCGTAAAACTTTTGTTTATTTCTTAAAAAATAAAAGTGATGTTTTTAAGTATTTTCTCGAATTTAAAGCACTAGTTGAGACGCAAACCGGTCGTAAACTGAAGGCGCTAAGGACAGACATCGGGAAAGAGTACGTCAACCGGCAGATGGAAGATTTTCTCAAGCGGCATGGTATTAGGCACCAGCTCACGGTTGAATACACCCTAGAACAAAACGGCGTTGCAGAACGAGCGAATCGCACGATATGCGAGAAGAGCAGATCGATGCTACACGAATCGGGTCTGGACAGGCGTTTTTGGGCTGAAGCCGTTCACCACGCGGTGTATCTGAAGAATAGATCACCAACGATTGCCATCAAAGACAAAACGCCAGAAGAGGCGTGGACAGGTAAAAAATGTAACTTGGATAAGATAAAAGTGTTTGGTTGCAGAGCTTTTATGCATGTTCCTGATCAGAAACGGACGAAGTTTGATCCCAAAAGTGTAGAGCTTGTCTACACAGGTTTTGCGGATGATGCGAAGGCATATAGACTTCTAGATCCAAAGACTGGTAAAGCATACAAAGCAAAGGATGTGGTATTTTTTGAAAACCAGATGTACCAATCCCAGAGGCAAGAAACACCGATCAAAGAGACTTCGGTTATCCAAATTATACAAGATGAGGAAGATCGAACAACAGTAGACACAAGGAATGAGCAACCAGCATTCGAGTTTCTACCTGAAGTTCATACAAGTCAACCTCTACCTGCTGAAGAAGAAAAAAGGGCAGAATCTCCCACAATCGACTTCTTACCAACTGTTCAGGAAAGTCAACCTTTCCAACCAGAAACAGAACAAATTGAAGAAGTATCCGAAGAAATTACAAACGAATCGGCGGAGGAACCTATCGTAGGAGCTCAATTTCCTAGAGTGGAGATTGAAGAGGTTGGAAACGAACCGGCGGTGGAACCTATCATAGGAGTTCAATTTCCTAGAGTGGAGATTGAAGAGGTTGGTTACGAATCTGACGAATTCATGTCGCCTGATGAAGAATATATAGAAGAAACGGAGGTAACAAGAAGATACCCATTAAGAGACAGAAAGCCGAAGCAGTTTCCAGACTATATACTTTATCAGACCATCACACATGAAAAGGAACCAACTAACATCGAAGAAGCACTGTCAGGTCGAGATGCTGACAAATGGAGAGCTGCGATTCAGGAGGAGTTAGAAGCTCTCAAGAAAAACAACACATGGACTCTCGTGAAGCCTCCTAAGAACTGTAACGTCGTTGATTCTAAATGGTTATTTAAAATCAAAGAAGAGGCGGGAAATAGGCGTAGGTTCAAAGCCCGACTGGTAGCAAGAGGCTTCAGTCAAAGGTGGGGCATTGACTACAATGAGACCTTCTCACCTGTTGTACGTCACAGTTCACTGAGAATGCTGATGGCTTTGGCAAGCAAGATTGGACTGAACATAGACCAGATGGATGTCAAGACAGCTTTCTTGCACGGAAACTTAAACGAAACTGTTTATATGAAACAACCTGAAGGTGTTGAAGACAAAGAGAAAAAGGACTATGTATGCCAGCTCAATCGCTCGCTCTATGGGCTAAAGCAAGCACCTCGAGAGTGGAATAATAAGCTTGATGGTGAATTGAAGAAACTTCAATTTCAACAATCCAAAAACGAACCATGCATCTATACAAGATCAAAAGGAAATAAGATCATCATATTAGCAATTTATGTTGATGATTTGTTAATATTTTGGAATGACGAAGAGGAACTTCGTAAAGTCAAGAGTGACCTTAAGTCCAAATTTGAAATGAAGGATCTTGGAGAAGCTGATCTTATTTTGGGAATGCAGATAACTCAGACAAAGGATGTGATCAAAGTTGATCAGGAGAGGTACATCGAGAAACTTCTCAAGACCTTTGGAATGGAGGACTGCAAGACAGCAGCAACTCCGGCAACTGCTGGCTGTCATTTGAAGAAGTCAGAGCACAAGCCTGATGAAAGGATTCCGTATCAGAACCTCATCGGATCCTTAATGTATTTAGCAGTGTGTACGAGGCCAGACATAACACATGCAGTTAGTACTCTGAGCCAATTTAACACATGCTATTCAGAAGAACACTGGGTAGCTGCCAAGCGTGTGCTCCGCTACCTTAAAGGAACTAAATCTCGTGGAATAGTGTACTCCAAAGGATGCAGTGCTGATAGTTTTTTCAAAGGATATTCAGATGCAAGTCACGGAGGTGACGAAGACAGAAAATCTTGGACTGGCTATGTCTTTACAGCTCAAGGTGCAGCTGTATGCTGGCAAAGCATCAAACAGAGAACTATATCACTATCTACTGCAGAAGCAGAGTATGTAGCTATGTCAGAAGCCGCAAGAGAAGCAGTGTTTCTGAAGAGACTAGTTGCAGAGATCACTAATAAGGGAGAAGAACTTATTCCTATCTTTAGTGATAGCCAATCTGCAATAGCCATTGCGGAAAATCCAGTGCATCACCAGCGGACGAAGCATATAGACATTCGTTATCATTTTGTCAGAGAGGCAATTATGAATGGGCAGATAGTAGTAAGGTATGTTTCAACTGATCGTATGGTTGCTGATGCTTTAACTAAACCTTTGGCAAAAGGAAAGTTTGTATGGTGTACAAGCAAGATGATGGGCATGCAAGATGATTGAATTTTCTTGATGCCTGTGGATTCAAAGTTAAGGAGGAGTGTTTGAAATAAGGTTGTGGACGACAGGCCACCTTTGTCTATGACAATGTATTTCAAATATTAATTTTGAATTTAGAAAAAGAAAAGCTATATATATAAGTAGCTTGTCACCGTTTTCTATTTTGTCAATTTTCAGTATTGGTAAACACGTCTATATTTACGTTATCGCTTATTATTGTGTATTTAAAACAAATATCAATAAATAGATGAATTGACCGTTGTGCGTATTCATGTCACTGTGTATACTCTGCTAGTGTTACTTCAACATATACACGCCCGGGTTTTGGTATGGAATGACGTCTTTTGGACTGCGTAAAAGATCTGCTAGTTTGAATAACGGCTTGTATACAGTCTTGATGGAGAATTTCTTAAGTACTGTTCCAATTTTGTCCGTTACTCCTTTCACATACGGTAAGCACGCTGGCTGTCTGTTGACCTCTGAATGTATTCCCGTTCTCTGTGGCCTGCGATTCATCCTCCCACGGTATCCATTCCTCTCTAACACACATCGGACATGGGCTAGTTCACCGTCCAAGAGTTCATCGTCACATAAGTCATGTGCCCTGTTCACCAAGGACATGACCACGGATTGTAGGTGCCTTGGATGATGATAATGATTAGTATTATTACTTCGTATTTGCAGGCTATATAATATTGAATATCGAGCCGCAAACGAATCTGACTTTACTAGTAATTAGGCAGTAAGCGGTCATATAGGTAATACTACCTACCTATATACCTACGCTCCGTCCCGCGCCGTAATCCCAACGAGCGGGTGCAGTGCAGATCAGCTAAAGTTCGTTAGCAGACGATTAACCTCGTTAACCCTTGTATGTGATGGACTTTGGAATTTAAAAATCGGAATGGGGCTTAGTCCGTATTTATGCACAAACGATGTTTACTTATGCGTTCGGTATTTAAAGTCATTGAGGCAAAGAGCTTGCTCCTAAAAATAGTGGAATTGCAGAACAACGAAACGGAGCTCTGAAGTTGTCAGCCACTCGGCAGTAACCACCGTGTAATATTTTCCCTCATTCAATTTGATAAGTAGGTAATTTTTTTCTATATTTATTGGGGATGAAATGATGAATGTGATGAACTGATGATAAAGTGATGTATTGATGATGACGATGATGACCAGGGATTAATCAATTGAACTCTACAATGATACAATGTACCCTGGTCCTGGTGAAGTGTTACACTGATGAAGTCCAAAAAAATTGCATACTGTCTAGTGCAGACGGTATGTCTGAGCCTTTTATTCAAGATTAGTGAAAAAGTCCATACAATAAAATAAATAATGTTGCTGGCATGAGCTCGGTTTAATATTTCCGTTTATCAACCACGGTTACGTCACAAAATATGAATACAAACAGGTATGCGTGAAAAGTATGCTAATTTTCAAGGTTAGTGTGTTTCATTGAAATAAATCATTTTAAACGATAATGTAGTTAAATTAAAATGCCATATCGTATTTAATAAAAACATGTACCTATGAGGTTTGACAGGGAACTACGTAGGTATTAATTCAATGAATACCTACCTAGATAATATTAAGAGATTTCATTTAATATTTCCTTTACATTAACGATACTATCGCAATATAATATAACATTCTATAAAATTATACCTATTTTCCGGCCCCACCTTTGCACGAGGGCCGCAAAGCAAAGTTTCAAGAGTACCTACTGACCCGGCTGTGTCCAGTCCAGTATTTGTCCATATGTTACTTATCTACGATAAAGTTATAAAACCTTGGTATAAGTACTCTTAAACTAGGGCCCGAGTGTAAGTACCCAGTTATTAAAAATATAATATTAGAAGAAAGAACTATAATAAATACAAAAAATAGTTAGCTTAAACACGACTTCAACAAAATAGGCGAAAACAAAAGTAGGTACCGTAGAAACTTACATCTTTGCCGTTTCAACATAGCTCTGCCAAGCGCGTCACATTTCAGTAGAAACGAGATTTCATAAAACTAGTTACAGATACACCACCTTTTTAGTCTGTGGTTTCTAGCCAATAATATTACTGACAACTCTGGCAAATTAGTTGACGTGTATGTCATTTCAGTCAGTTTTTAATACAGGTGCGGAAAATTAGGTAATAGGCATCTAAATAGGCACGTTCATTATTTAGGTAGTAGGTACACCTCAGATATTAACATTTTTAGACGTTCTGGTAAAGGTTGGCTCCAAACCCTCCTCACCCCAAATGACTAATATGGCATTTCAAAATTTCAAAAAATAATAGCTTAATTGATCCCTAGTGTTAGTGGAAATAAATACACTATTCTGAGCTTACTAGTAGGTAACTAAGTTAAAAAAGTTCTTACTCGTATATACCTATTTAGAATAAAGTCGAGTTCTAAGTAATGTTACACTTTTTCTTATGAAAAATATGAATACGTTAGCTGGTTAGCTGGTAGAGAATGCCTTATGGCATTAAGTTCGCCTTTTGTACTATAAGTATTTTCTTTTGTGCAATAAAGATTAAATAAATAAATAAATACGTAGTATTTGCAGAATCCTTAAATGCGTCAAGTAGAATAATGGATCCTTCTTTATGATACAAGTGTGGAAAGCAAGCTATTAGAAGCAGGTATTGATATTATAAAACACAAGAAAATGTATTATATGTAAGGTTTTAGTGACATGAGTTGGCAACTCCACTTCAGAATGTTTATAATTTCATACCCATTCATATTCATATTATTTATTGGTAATAAACAATTACATGTTAATATTTTAATTAAAATTACAATTTATATTAATGTTTTAAATACAATTGTAAATGAAATTCATAATATAAGCTAACCTAGTTACTAACACTAGAAAACAACTCCTTATTATCATAGAACGCCTGCTCTACTAGCCATTTTTTAAGTTTAATTTTAAATGCGTGGGCACTGTGTGCAGCGACTATTTCTATGATTGTAGACCTTGCGACCCAGGACGTGCGTGAGTTTCCTTGACTTTGCGAGTGGGTGTGACACACCAGGCAGTTTACCAGCACGCACACTGCGGGTCTCATACCTGCGCGGAGCCATCTTCATGTCATTGGGCGTTGCGTCCAATTCTTCCCGAGTCATTGCCATTTGCAAAATTAAGAGTGACGGCAACGTTAAGATGCCTTAGCGACTTACTCGTAATGTACGACTTTGCAGATCCAGTCCGAGGGACCCGCACTATAGCTCGCACTGCCTGTTTTTGTAGCCGAAAGACCCTCTCCCAGTCGGCGGCTCCCGCCCATAGCTCCACCCCGTACTGAAGGTGCGCTTGTACGGACGCAAAATAACACGTTCGAACCATTTCTCTCGGGAGTATACGCGCTAATCGTTTTAGTGCAAAACATGCCGTGGCTAGTTTGTTGCATACCTTGTCTACATGGTATCGCCATGTGAGGCGAACCCAAGGAATGTTGTATTCTGAACTTAGTTGATGAGTTTGCTGTTAGCCAGTACAGTCAATGGATTCACATGGCGGCCAGAGAGCTCATAGTGGATGTACTGCGTTTTTTTAACATTTAAAATAAGTCCGTTAAGGGTAAACCACTACAATGCATGTTAGTATACACAATGTGTGAGGTAATAAAATAGTGCGTATTTTATATTTTTATTAACCCCCCACGGTAAAAGAGGGGTGATATATGTAAAATGTGTGCATGTCTGGGTATATTTTGTGATATAGTGTGAATCTATAGGTCCGTTCCTGGTGTTTGGTTAGAATCTGAGCAAATATTCGTAAACCACAGACCACCTCAATCGGGATCACCACCGATTATGCATTCCAGTACTAATTTAATAAGCCAGTGCAAACCTGAACTCATCTAAATTTAAAATATTTACAATTAATGTGTTCTTGGGGTGAAACTGGAATGTTATGGTGTAAAATGGCATAGGGTTGTGCTGATAATAATATGTAATTAATAAATATTATGGGACAATCTTACACAAATCGACCTAGTCCCACGGTAAGCTCAATAAGGCTTGTGTTGTGGGTACTAGATGACGATATATATAATAGATAGATACATATAAATACTTAAATACATAGAAAACACCCATAACTCAGGAACAAATATTCGTGATAAACACACAAATAAATGCCCTGACCAGGATTCGAACCCGGGACCTCCTGCTTCGTAGGCAGAGTCACTACCAACTAGGCTAGGAGGCCGTCATACAATTTTACAAGTAAAATAGGCAGGTAGAGCATATAATTATGTTATGATCCTAATCTGTATGTAAATGCTTCATAACAGTGTCAGTGTAGTTTGTGGGTAAATGATATAATTTTACTAGCATTTAAATACTATTTGACTGTTGTCAATGGATTTTTAATTTAAGTTTTTGTAAGTTTAATGCTATAATGGTGTATTGTTTATGTAACTAAACCCAAAAATAAATGAAAATCTTAAAGGTACTTCCAACATGTTTTAACAAGGAGCAATATCTTAAATAGTCATAGTTGTAAGTTTGTATCTTCTTCCCCTAAGTATATAAAAGATAAGATAAAACATAATACACACCCTTGCCATACTCTCTAACAAAATTGATATTTCTTTTTGTACCATAACTTGTTCATTGGATGTTATATGTTAAAAACAGGTAAACTTGAAATAGCAAAACTGCAGCATCTATATTATGTTGTAATGCAACATTATTTTTCTACTCCAGCACTTCTATCTGTCAATTAGATGACTGACAGCGATATTAAAAAAGTAAACATTATAATGTTGTCTATGGTATTCCATAAGAACACTGCTCCTATGTAGGTATTTTCATACAATATATGAGCTCTGTTGTTGTGTTTTTTTAATTTCTATAGTGGGCACAACATCTTCCCTATTCTGACACATTTCTATCAGCGTATGCAACAGCTCATAATTGGTTCTTAAAACTCTCAGGTATATTATAAAAAAACTCAAGTTCGTCTTGTTTTGTAACGGCGACCCTCAAGTTTTAAGAACCCTTATTATATCACTGTTGCATAAACTACTATTTCTTCACACAAAATAATTAATCTCACATTTACTGATTTATAATTAACAATTGTAACATTTTCGTAAAGGGACCAGGTTGGTTTATAATATGCACTACTACTAAAATTCTCATAGCGGGTTACTTACAGTCCGTCGCCGCGGCTACACGCATGACTCATGAATAAGGGACACGGACTGTTCCGAAACATGTCGAGCTATTTTCGACTTTATTGACGTGAGTAACCCGCTATGATAATTTTAATATGTCTGATACTCACGGGAGTTTTCTAATTAAAATTGCACTACTACTATTAGAGCATGGATACCGGTTTTCGATAATATCGAAATTTCGATAATATCGGACTATTTTCCGATTTTTTTTTACCGGTATTGAATTTTTCAAATACCGGTATTTTCGATATTTTCGATGTTAACATTATGCTTAAAAAAATTACGTTTTTAAAAGGCCACAGTTAGAGCATGGATACCGGTTTTCGATAATATCGAAATTTCGATAATATCGGACTATTTTCCGATATTTATTTACCGGTATTGAATTTCTCAAATACCGGTATTTTCGATGTTAACATTATGCTTAAAAAAATACGTTTTTAAAAGGCCACAGTGTTAAAATTGTTATTATTCAGACATCTACATCTCAATATTGATAACAACTAGGATCTGATATTCACATAGGTACATACAATTTCAACATATTTCCTTCAAACTGGTAAACATGAAAACATGATTTTTAACCAAAGGCTCGATAAGAACGTCGTAACCCTTGAATTTATAAACATGATTCTTAGTTAAATAGTTGAGTATTAACTAAGTAGTTCCTAAATCTGGTAAAAAAAATATCTACAAAAAATGTTGTTTAGTCGTAAACAGCAATTATCTGATTACGCGGTTTATTTTGCCGCGCCCGCCTACTATCGCCTTTTAATTTTTCACTTGATCCTGCAATTAGATCTATCCCGCTCCCTTTTGCTCAATCATGTGGACTCTAAAGTGTTACTAATTTGTTTTTTTTTTCTTAGCGCCACTTTATGTGTCCTACTGCTGGACAAAGACCGAAATACCTGTCCCCTTGATCTCCACCGCTCCCGATTTTGTGCTTCCCCTGGCCAGTTCTTACAAAATGTATCCATGTCGTCCCGCCATCTTCGTCTAGCCCTGCCCGTCCACGTTTATTTTGCGGGATCCACTTGGTGGCAATACTTGCCCAAGTAGCCCACCTGTCCGGATTCATGCGGTAGACGTGAGTAGTAGGGATGTGTGCGTTCTGTATCAGAGGAGGCCTGGACAGCATTACGATAGTAAAAATTTCAAGTGTACAATAGGCGATGGGGCAACGTGCAAGAGACGTTCTGCTCAAATTTTAACGCATGACGTTTTTTTAGAGGTATATTTTCTTAAACAAAAGCGTGTATCTAGAAACACGTTTGCATTTATGTTTCAAATAACGCCTCAGCAAATGAAATCTTTTGTCCCTTTCATTAGCATGAACCTTCACTATAGCTATTCCCTTCTCTCATGAATCTTTTGTCCCTTTCATTCGCATAAACATTCGCTATAGCTATTCCCTTCTCTCATGAGAAATTCATGTCTATTTAAAACTCATTACCTCATCGTATCCTAATGCTAATCACTATGAAATGCTATTTAGTTAATCATCGTCGTACCTAACTGTAACTCTAGTATGGGTTTTGCTTTTTAGACAAGTAAGATATAAGTGTTTAGCTGACTAATCAACGCCGTGCCCATACTACTGTAGTTAGAAAACGGAAACATGCACATCAGGTTTCATTTATAATGTATAAAAGTGATCCGAAGCAATTTTGAAAAAATCAACCCCTAAAGGGATAATAAGGGGTTGAAAGTTTGTATGAATATGGCGTAAATTTTTAAGTGAGAAACTTGAAACTTTGTGTATACATTTCTTATTAAAATAAACGAACTTACCGGGGTTGAAAATGGGTTGAAACAAAGCTGTATGATTTTTCAAGTGAGATTCTGGAAAGTTGCTTATTGTAAAACAAGAAAACATGTTTCAGCGTTTGTTGATATGCTTCCCCGAAGGGGAGAAAAAGGGATTGAAAGTTTGTATTAACGCAGGTTTGTATTAACCTAATGATGCTAGAAGTTGACATTTTCGTGGTGGGCTACTTATAAAACGAGTACAAATAATATGATTTGATTTTTAACCCCCAAAAGGGTTAAAAGAAGAATTGAAAGTTAGTATGTATGGGGATAGTGCAAAATATTAAGTGAGAGGTTTGAAACTTCGTGTATATTTTTTTTATTAAAATACAAGTAAAGCTATTTCAAGGTTCTTCGAAGTTCACCCCCTACAGGGGTTAAAGTGGGTTGAATGATTGTATGAGGCTGTGTGATTTTTAAAGTGAGAATCTTGAAAGTTCGTATTTACATTCGGAATTGTTTTAAAAAAAGCGAGTTTATTCAGTTAACAAAAATAATTTAATAAATTATTCAAATATACATCAGTTGCAAATTAATGGTATTAACTGTTTGACGGTTTTTATAACAGCGTAAATTAATAATATTACAACAAACAATGAAAAAAAGACTATTTGCTAGATGATCCGGTAAACTTCGCCTACATATATATTAGTTTTTAAAGTCGTTTAAGGAAACGTTATAATTTCATAGAAGTTTCACTTTTTAAATAGGTACGTAAGATACTTAAACGTGGTTTGACTCTAGTCTTTGACCGTATTTTAAGTCCCTTACTAAAAATTACACGATCTGAAAACAAACTTTCAACCCCTTTTTAACCCTCTAAGCGCCACATGCATCACCCAGGGTTAGTTGACTGACCCGGATTTACCTGCCAAATTCCATTCCATAGTAAAAAAACGCTTAGCTCCGGTTTAGTTGGCTAACCTCGGTTGATCCAAAAGGATCTTAGAGGATGAATTTCAGATCGCTCTACCCGTTTAATTAAACCTTTCCTGGACTTCGAAGTTATTTCAAATACTCTTGTTTTATACTTTTTTTCGTGATTGATCATTTTTATTGACTATCTACATTCAAATTATCCCAAAACACTTTAATAATAAGAAACAAATGAAAAAAAGAAACAAAAATAATTTGTATGGACACTAACACTATTAAAACATAAGTAATAAAACAGATTTAATACAATAAGTTATAACAAAAAAAATCAGGCATAAAATTTGTAAGTAAAAATAAATACCCGCGTATCTACCCGTGGGTAGGTAAATATCGGGTATTTACCGGGTAAATACCCGCCCTTGGGTATTTACCCGGGTAGTTACCCATCTCTAACTCCGATTATCTGATAGACCCTCGACTTTACTATCGCCAACTCTGTTAACTGATCATTTATAATCGCAATTGAAGGGATGTTTACAAAAACAACAACGCCATACATTAAGCCACGACCGATGTATGGTGAGAGTCAGAATGGCGGGTGTATCTAAATAAATATATGAAAGTAATATACCAAAATTTAGTACCTAATTGCAACTATTTAGTACCTCTGTTAAAATTATTATTACCTCCACGTAATTAAACTTATTACGAAAATCTGTTGTGTTGTCTCGTGTATTTTAGTTTGCAATGATCCCTTGGGTTTTTAGAGGATGTTATCAATTAAAAATTTAGTACCTAATTGGTACCTTCATAATGTATATCTATGTTTTCAGTTGTGGTTTCTGAGTTTTTTACATTTTGTCCCTAGAGAAAACGTATAAGCCCAACATACGTCCGTACCAAACCGTGACCTTGTTCTGGTAAGATGCAGGTTTGATCGTCTGTTAATACCTGTTCGCCGTACGGCATCTGTAGAGTTTACATGTTTTAAAATGTAAAAACTCGGAAACCACAAATGAAAATGCAGATATTCTTTTTGATTATGAAAGTAGCAATTAGTTACTAAATTTTAAGTTGATAACATCCACTAAAAATCCATGGGATCATTGCAAACTAAAATACACCCGCCACCCTGACTGTCAGATTGGCGGTTATAACTGATCTTCGTAATAACTTTAATTACGCGGGGGTACTAATTATTTTAACGGAGGTACTAAATAGTAGCAATTAGGTACTAAATTTTGGTATAATACTTTCTTATATTTGTTTAGATTCACCCGCCACTCTGACCCTCACGATGTATGGAGTATGGACTCGCGCGCGAGAACGTATGTTATGCTATAGGTGCAGATCGAGTGATGGTTGTCGCGGAATAGAAGAACTGGTATGGAAATTTTAAAAATACTGAAATCACTATAGGAATGCCTTTAAAAGTTTTGGAGTTCCCTCGATTTGGTGACAATGTCACCACCTCCGAATAATCATAATTTTGAAAATCGGTTCCCAATTAAAGGAGTAGGTAATCGGTGAATACGCAAAAATCTGGTTCCATTCCAACGAAATGACAAACCATTTTTTTTGAAATCGGTTAAAAACAATTTTATTTATTTCAATAACAAAAAATAGATACTTACACTCTTTTCGTAGAGCTCGCCAAAGCATCCACGCACTGCAGTTAAATATGGCAATGCTTACCAAAGTCTACTTCTTTCGTTATTTTAGGCATTACACATAAATAAGCAGGCAACAAATAACCACATCAACACATCAAAAATAGACTGACATATCATTGACAATGGCATGATAATTGGAATCGATAAATTGTTTTTTTTTAATTGAAAATAGGACCAAGTATTTTTATTTTATTTAAGGGCAATTTTTTTCAAAAGTGTACCTTTTTTCGAGATAATGGGCCTCAATTTTCCATACAAAAAAATGGTTCAGTTTCGTCATGGTCCTAACCAAATATATGAAAAAATGCGTGACGAACCTGACCAAATAAACGGGATGCCATTTTTCTTTTTTCAAATCGATAGTACTCGTGGTTCTGGTTATAAAAAAACCAGCACTTACTATATTTAAAAAAAGGTAAAGGTAAACTTAAAAAAAAAAGTCCTAAAATTAAAGAAAATAATTCGGAATAACGACCTACCACAATATTCCAGATTTTAAATTCCGTGTTTTCCGTCTCATTCGAATAGTAACTGACAAAAGAGTAAGAGAAATGATAGTGAAGTTCAAATTAAACCGCCTTGATATGTATTACGTCTACGCCCTCAAGTCTATGCTATAATCCTACGCAAGAGTTTATATATGAAAACTATTTAATATGCCCCAATAAAAAGTAAGTCAGACGTTGACTCATCCAAAAATGACGTTGTCATTTTTTTGTAAACAAATTGGTAAATGTACATTTCGTGTATTTTAGTAACTATTTTAAGTGTTATGGATTATATAGCCGACTCTAAATTAATATTTTCTCATGCTTAACAACTTGCTACAGGTTTAATTTGAATTAATGTTATTTTGTTATGTCATCTTGACTGGAGGTCATGCTAGGCTGGTACTGGTTGCCTAGCGCAAGGTATTACCTTAAAATTGATTTTTAGGCATCTTTCGTAAGAAAAATGAAAAAACCAAGAGCTTATTGCAACTCTCCACGATAAGACGAATCTAATGACCTATAATTTATCAACATCGGACCATAACTGTGGATCTGATGGCATCTACAAATATCGGGCTCGCGTAATATATATATAGATAACTGTACGTAAACTTATTGCATTTTGTTATTGGGATGCGATATGAAAGATCTTTGAGTAAACTCAAAATGTAATAAAGTGCGCTATTCAACAATAATTTCTTAATTTGTCGAAGGATGTGTGTATCGCATTGTTTGAGTGCATAATTATATGTGTGACAGAGTGACAAAATATCGATTGCAGTTTGTGTAATTATCACTAATATCTAAAATAATAATAGTGACAACAAAAAACTCGCAGCTCGTCAGCGTGCGTAGCCAAGATGCCAATCGCTCACGCTTAGTAACGTATCGTAGCTACCTCTCTCTATCACTCTTCCTTATTAGCGTGACAATGACAGTTGCCTTTCGTTAGCGACTGAGCGTGAGCGAATGGCATCTTGGCTACGCACGCTGACGAGCTGCGAGTTTTTTGTTGTCACTATTATTATTTTAGATATTAGTGATAATTACACAAACTGCAATCGATATTTTGTCACTCTGTCACACATATAATTATGCACTCAAACAATGCGATACACACATCCTTCGACAAATTAAGAAATTATTGTTGAATAGCGCACTTTATTACATTTTGAGTTTACTCAAAGATCTTTCATATCGCATCCCAATAACAAAATGCAATAAGTTTACGTACAGTTATCTATATATATATTACGCGAGCCCGATATTTGTAGATGCCATCAGATCCACAGTTATGGTCCGATGTTGATAAATTATAGGTCATTAGATTCGTCTTATCGTGGAGAGTTGCAATAAGCTCTTGGTTTTTTCATTTTTCTTACGAAAGATGCCTAAAAATCAATTTTAAGGTAATACCTTGCGCTAGGCAACCAGTACCAGCCTAGCATGACCTCCAGTCAAGATGACATAACAAAATAACATTAATTCAAATTAAACCTGTAGCAAGTTGTTAAGCATGAGAAAATATTAATTTTGAGTCGGCTATATAATCCATAACACTTAAAATAGTTACTAAAATACACGAAATGTACATTTACCAATTTGTTTACAAAAAAATGACAACGTCATTTTTGGATGAGTCAACGTCTGACTTACTTTTTATTGGGGCATATTAAATAGTTTTCATATATAAACTCTTGCGTAGGATTATAGCATAGACTTGAGGGCGTAGACGTAATACATATCAAGGCGGTTTAATTTGAACTTCACTATCATTTCTCTTACTCTTTTGTCAGTTACTATTCGAATGAGACGGAAAACACGGAATTTAAAATCTGGAATATTGTGGTAGGTCGTTATTCCGAATTATTTTCTTTAATTTTAGGACTTTTTTTTTAAGTTTACCTTTACCTTTTTTTAAATATAGTAAGTGCTGGTTTTTTTATAACCAGAACCACGAGTACTATCGATTTGAAAAAAGAAAAATGGCATCCCGTTTATTTGGTCAGGTTCGTCACGCATTTTTTCATATATTTGGTTAGGACCATGACGAAACTGAACCATTTTTTTGTATGGAAAATTGAGGCCCATTATCTCGAAAAAAGGTACACTTTTGAAAAAAATTGCCCTTAAATAAAATAAAAATACTTGGTCCTATTTTCAATTAAAAAAAAACAATTTATCGATTCCAATTATCATGCCATTGTCAATGATATGTCAGTCTATTTTTGATGTGTTGATGTGGTTATTTGTTGCCTGCTTATTTATGTGTAATGCCTAAAATAACGAAAGAAGTAGACTTTGGTAAGCATTGCCATATTTAACTGCAGTGCGTGGATGCTTTGGCGAGCTCTACGAAAAGAGTGTAAGTATCTATTTTTTGTTATTGAAATAAATAAAATTGTTTTTAACCGATTTCAAAAAAAATGGTTTGTCATTTCGTTGGAATGGAACCAGATTTTTGCGTATTCACCGATTACCTACTCCTTTAATTGGGAACCGATTTTCAAAATTATGATTATTCGGAGGTGGTGACATTGTCACCAAATCGAGGGAACTCCAAAACTTTTAAAGGCATTCCTATAGTGATTTCAGTATTTTTAAAATTTCCATACCAGTTCTTCTATTCCGCGACAACCATCACTCGATCTGCACCTATAGCATAACATACGTTCTCGCGCGCGAGTCCATACTCCATACATCGTGAGGGTCAGAGTGGCGGGTGAATCTAAACAAATATAAGAAAGTATTATACCAAAATTTAGTACCTAATTGCTACTATTTAGTACCTCCGTTAAAATAATTAGTACCCCCGCGTAATTAAAGTTATTACGAAGATCAGTTATAACCGCCAATCTGACAGTCAGGGTGGCGGGTGTATTTTAGTTTGCAATGATCCCATGGATTTTTAGTGGATGTTATCAACTTAAAATTTAGTAACTAATTGCTACTTTCATAATCAAAAAGAATATCTGCATTTTCATTTGTGGTTTCCGAGTTTTTACATTTTAAAACATGTAAACTCTACAGATGCCGTACGGCGAACAGGTATTAACAGACGATCAAACCTGCATCTTACCAGAACAAGGTCACGAATTGGTACGGACGTATGTTGGGCTTATACGTTTTCTCTAGGGACAAAATGTAAAAAACTCAGAAACCACAACTGAAAACATAGATATACATTATGAAGGTACCAATTAGGTACTAAATTTTTAATTGATAACATCCTCTAAAAACCCAAGGGATCATTGCAAACTAAAATACACGAGACAACACAACAGATTTTCGTAATAAGTTTAATTACGTGGAGGTAATAATAATTTTAACAGAGGTACTAAATAGTTGCAATTAGGTACTAAATTTTGGTATATTACTTTCATATATTTATTTAGATACACCCGCCATTCTGACTCTCACCATACATCGGTCGTGGCTTAATGTATGGCGTTGTTGTTTTTGTAAACATCCCTTCAATTGCGATTATAAATGATCAGTTAACAGAGTTGGCGATAGTAAAGTCGAGGGTCTATCAGATAATCGGAGTTAGAGATGGGTAACTACCCGGGTAAATACCCAAGGGCGGGTATTTACCCGGTAAATACCCGATATTTACCTACCCACGGGTAGATACGCGGGTATTTATTTTTACTTACAAATTTTATGCCTGATTTTTTTTGTTATAACTTATTGTATTAAATCTGTTTTATTACTTATGTTTTAATAGTGTTAGTGTCCATACAAATTATTTTTGTTTCTTTTTTTCATTTGTTTCTTATTATTAAAGTGTTTTGGGATAATTTGAATGTAGATAGTCAATAAAAATGATCAATCACGAAAAAAAGTATAAAACAAGAGTATTTGAAATAACTTCGAAGTCCAGGAAAGGTTTAATTAAACGGGTAGAGCGATCTGAAATTCATCCTCTAAGATCCTTTTGGATCAACCGAGGTTAGCCAACTAAACCGGAGCTAAGCGTTTTTTTACTATGGAATGGAATTTGGCAGGTAAATCCGGGTCAGTCAACTAACCCTGGGTGATGCATGTGGCGCTTAGAGGGTTAAAAAGGGGTTGAAAGTTTGTTTTCAGATCGTGTAATTTTTAGTAAGGGACTTAAAATACGGTCAAAGACTAGAGTCAAACCACGTTTAAGTATCTTACGTACCTATTTAAAAAGTGAAACTTCTATGAAATTATAACGTTTCCTTAAACGACTTTAAAAACTAATATATATGTAGGCGAAGTTTACCGGATCATCTAGCAAATAGTCTTTTTTTCATTGTTTGTTGTAATATTATTAATTTACGCTGTTATAAAAACCGTCAAACAGTTAATACCATTAATTTGCAACTGATGTATATTTGAATAATTTATTAAATTATTTTTGTTAACTGAATAAACTCGCTTTTTTTAAAACAATTCCGAATGTAAATACGAACTTTCAAGATTCTCACTTTAAAAATCACACAGCCTCATACAATCATTCAACCCACTTTAACCCCTGTAGGGGGTGAACTTCGAAGAACCTTGAAATAGCTTTACTTGTATTTTAATAAAAAAAATATACACGAAGTTTCAAACCTCTCACTTAATATTTTGCACTATCCCCATACATACTAACTTTCAATTCTTCTTTTAACCCTTTTGGGGGTTAAAAATCAAATCATATTATTTGTACTCGTTTTATAAGTAGCCCACCACGAAAATGTCAACTTCTAGCATCATTAGGTTAATACAAACCTGCGTTAATACAAACTTTCAATCCCTTTTTCTCCCCTTCGGGGAAGCATATCAACAAACGCTGAAACATGTTTTCTTGTTTTACAATAAGCAACTTTCCAGAATCTCACTTGAAAAATCATACAGCTTTGTTTCAACCCATTTTCAACCCCGGTAAGTTCGTTTATTTTAATAAGAAATGTATACACAAAGTTTCAAGTTTCTCACTTAAAAATTTACGCCATATTCATACAAACTTTCAACCCCTTATTATCCCTTTAGGGGTTGATTTTTTCAAAATTGCTTCGGATCACTTTTATACATTATAAATGAAACCTGATGTGCATGTTTCCGTTTTCTAACTACAGTAGTATGGGCACGGCGTTGATTAGTCAGCTAAACACTTATATCTTACTTGTCTAAAAAGCAAAACCCATACTAGAGTTACAGTTAGGTACGACGATGATTAACTAAATAGCATTTCATAGTGATTAGCATTAGGATACGATGAGGTAATGAGTTTTAAATAGACATGAATTTCTCATGAGAGAAGGGAATAGCTATAGCGAATGTTTATGCGAATGAAAGGGACAAAAGATTCATGAGAGAAGGGAATAGCTATAGTGAAGGTTCATGCTAATGAAAGGGACAAAAGATTTCATTTGCTGAGGCGTTATTTGAAACATAAATGCAAACGTGTTTCTAGATACACGCTTTTGTTTAAGAAAATATACCTCTAAAAAAACGTCATGCGTTAAAATTTGAGCAGAACGTCTCTTGCACGTTGCCCCATCGCCTATTGTACACTTGAAATTTTTACTATCGTAATGCTGTCCAGGCCTCCTCTGATACAGAACGCACACATCCCTACTACTGACGTGGCCTGCCCACTCCCATTCGAGCCTAGGAACTTTCTCGGCAACGTCAGCAATGCGGGTTTTTGAGTGGAGAATGCGATCGGTTCTCTTGTTACCTAAAATGCTGCGCATCATAGCCCGCTAGCAAGTCTTTAATTTGGACTTCTGAATCTCTGTGAGCGACTATGTTTTTGCACCATAGGTTAGGACATGCAGAATACACTTGTCGACGAGTTTTCGGTTTAGTGACAATGGAAGGTTACCCTTCATTAGCTCTTTCATGCACCGGTAGCTTTTTCAGGCGTTATCGACCCATCGTTCGACTTCTTAGTCTTGCCTCTTGCTAAAAGAGACTAGCTGGCGCAATAAGATATGCTCGTTAATATAGTGTATACTGTGTATAGTCTCGATAGGCGGCACAAAGTTGACCAACCTTCGTTATGCAGACGACACAACGCTCCTAGCTACCACCGAAGCCGAAATGCATACACTCCTGCGTAGGATGGAGACGATTAGTTTGGAGTTGGGACTCAAAATAAACCACGCTAAAACCAAGCTGATGGTGGTAGACCGTGCTAGCAAGCTTCAATTCCTCGGTGTTCTCGGTCTCGAAACAGTGAAAGATTTCATTTGTTAGCTCCCAAACATTAGCTATTCTGGCTCGTGTGAAAAAGAAATAAGGAGACGGATAGGGATGGCTGAAGCGGCGATGTCGCAGTTCCATAAAATATGGAAGGACCGTAATATCAGACGCAGGTCTAAGGTCAACCTGGTGAACTCCCTCGTCTTCTCCATATTCAGGTACGGAGCGGAAATATGGACGCTGAAGAAAGCAGATAGGAATCGAATTGATGCTTTCGAGATGTGGTGCTGGAGAAAAATGTTGCAGATTCCGTGGACAGCATTCCGCACCAACGAGTCGATTCTTCGCGAACTGCAAATAAAGACCCGTCTCTCCACCATATGTCTGCGAAGAACATTGGAATTTTTCGGTCATATTGCCAGAAAAGATAGGCATAACCTGGAACAGCTCATGGTTATTGGAAAGGTCGACGGGAAGCGCCCCAGGGGCCGATCACAACGCTCTCCATGCAGCCAAGAACAGAACAAAGTGGCGAAATACTGTCAGACGCTTGATAACCCAGCAGCAACGGGGGAATCACGACCCTCAGTAATGAGGACACAGACTCGAGGAGGAGGTGTATAGTCTACTTGTCTACATCGACCCTACGTTTCGTGCTGTTGGTCATAACCTTAGTCCAACTTTAAAGCTTATATTATTAGCTTATTTTGAATGTACACGGTAATTTTTTCAGTGATCTGGTCGAGTATGTGAAGATGTGTCTGTAGGGGAAAATGCAGGGCGGAAACCAGCTTGAACTGAAGGTTGGTGTCGGTAATGTTTTTATTAATTCTCAAATAAATATAGCAATATTACATGTAAATACTGCGTTGACTTTTTGTTTTATTCTTGCTTAACTTTTTTAGCATTTAATTATGTTTTATTAGTTAATTTGAAAATTAACTTGAAACAATTAATAATGGTGTATAATAATATAATATATAAGTAACCCATCATAATAAAAGTAAATTTTGTATGAATATGCTGGTTTTTTTAAAGTTATTTACTTTTTCTCCTCCGATCGAAAAAATATCGAAATTATCGAAAACCCGGTACTAGAAATTTCAATATCGAAAAAATACCGGTATTGCAAAAAGGCTCCGATATTCCATGCTCTAACTACTATAGACATTTGCTTGGGAATAAATCTTCAACCAACCTATAACCACAAAATGTCACAATTGTTGGACATATTCACATAAACTTTGAAAAAAGTGATTAAAATGCTCAATAGTTCCCTAATTACTCACTAACTTGAATATTGTTGATAGGATTGTCATGAAATTTGGCAGGTTAGATGAGATAAATAGATTTTTTATGTTCAAATATGAGTCAAATCGGTCAAGGGGTTGCTACTTGTTGCTACTTTGCCACTAGTAGTAGTATTTAAATGCAATGCTTAATAACTTGTCCTTTTTAATACTGCAAACGATTTGAACTTATTCTAAACTTAGCCATATGACCTTAAGACATATGATTATAACAAGTGAGTTCTCTCAGTCAAGTAGTACAATCCGTTGTTTCATAACTCAAGTTGAATTGTTGTGAAATTTGGCAGGTGGCATATGACTCAAATCGGTCAAGGGGTTGCCGAGATAAATAAGGAAACGTTTGGGGCAAACCAGTAGTATAAAATGAGATAAGCAAGTGCCTGGAGATCAAACAGGGATAAAGGAGATAAAAAACTAAGCTGAATCAATTTCATATGAGGGCTATGACTGTTACTATACCAAATTTCAATTGGTAAGGTCTCGCAAACTACTACAGTGCATACTACATAAAAAAGGAAGTTGATTAACAGCCAAGAGCTAGAAATAAACGATAAATTGACTTCAATAAGGTACGTAATAACAAAACATATGATTCGTAAGTCAATTTGTACTGCATACGGTTACTTACTGCCTGCGTTTCGATGAACTAGCTCGGTTAAGAATATCGTCCATTCTGTTTGAAGGAGCATGGAAGCTTCACGAACTAATTAGATTTTTATGTCTTGAAACTTGGCTTCACTTTTACCAGCGTAAACTTCGATAACGTGTAAAACAAAACGTAGTTGTACTACCAAGAGTTAATAACATGCAAATGTCTTAAAATAGAATTGTAAAAATACTGTAATTAAAAAGTTTTTCGCCAAAACAATATAAAACAACAAAACACATAAAACGCACTTTCGATTAACACAAACCAACCACATAAGAAATTAGAATCTAATTCAACTGACAAGCGATGGTCAAATGTCAACGTCAAAACATTACGTGATAACAGGGGCCGTTCGGAATTTCTAAAGGTATAATCTATCAAGGACGCACCGAAATTGTGATCTGCGATGTCAGAACTAGCATGTTTCGTGCTTCCCCGCTTGCTAATAAACATGCTAGTAATGAGCATGTGTAACAGTGCCTATACTCATTACTAACATGCTTCGTGCATATAAGCATGCTAATAAGCATGCTTAACCTATCGAGTCCCAGGTATTATTATTATAGACTCTATTATTATAGGCATTGAAATGAGCACTGACATCATATGATGACGCTGGGTATCGACGGGTTAATAGCAAGAAGTGTTGGGAGCGGGGCCCCTCCCACTTCCCCGCTTGAAAACCACTTTGTCACTCCAATATGCAAGTGTGACAGAGACGGAGGTACAAATCCGCAATCGTTCGATTTTCTTGGTATCGTTCGTCCCGAACGTGAACCAGTGAGACCACTATTATATATCTGCCTAATTTCACGACAAGCCTATCAACGATACTCAAGTTGTCGTCGATAAAATATACATACATTCAAACGTATATACAAATTACGAAGTGTCCAAGTAGTTTGGGATAACTGCGCTCGCTTCGCTCGCTCGTTCAATAAAATCGAGACTGACGGTCGTCACTTCGGCCAGTGAGGACACCGCTTAAATATCAGCGCGGCGTTTTGACTGGCCGTGATGGCGGGATAATGAGATGTGAAAATATTAAAAAAAGCTAAGACGAATTTTCAACAAAGAGTAGAGGACTTCCGGTTGGTACTCAAGATTTTGTGTAGACTTTTTTGTCTGCTAAATGTTGTTTAATGTGGAATATTTAATGAAAAATCAATCCGGAAACGCGTGTAACCGTTTTTAAGCCATTACCCGGTTGTCCGCTATGTACATCTATAATTTGTGCAATTGGCGAGGCCTCTACCGTAGTCCATACAACATCGCTCTACTTTTTAGCTCACCGTACACTTGTAGCCCATGTGGCGGTATACCTTGACACTGGCGAAATTTTCCCACTGAGCACTTTCTTGTCTCACTCCTTCGTCGACGCTGCCAACTGGGGAGTAGGCCTGGCCTGGCAGGCCCTTAGGCATCTAACGCCCTTGGTTATACCGAGCAGCAACGTTGCGTTCGCTCGTTGGCTTGGCTAATTGTGTACTAGTGGCTAACTGCTGAACGTTCGAACTTACTTAAAAAAAAACTTAAACTAGGTACTATAAAAAAAAAAAATTAAACTTACCTTACATATAAACAATATTATAGGTAGGTAAAGGTAATATGCAGTACACTACGATGTCAGTAGTCAGTATAAATATGGGATGCACGTATGAAAAAGGACTGACTACAAAAAGAGATAAGATCCTATAAACATTACATATTTAAAGCTTTTTGTCAAAAAAAAATTTTTTATACATGGCGGGGAGTCACCATAAGTACCGTTTCCCCCTGCTGAAGTACAAGCCCAAACGGGCATACGCGGCTCTGTGTTGTCAGTGACAACTTGTCACTAGTCCGTACACTAAAATATATCGAAGTGTGCAAGATTTGTCAATGTACTTGTATCATTTTCTATGTGCTAGTGTCATCATGAAACATTGTTTTTTGTATGTAGCGTGTGACAAGTGCGTCTGTGTACACGTTTCCCCCCGCAAAAGGTGACAGAATAATTTGTACAGTCAGCCACACAGCTATGAATACAGCCAAAGTGCCAAAAATATGTACGGTAAGATGTCGCTATGACGTCTCCCTTCCAACGCGTTGGAAGCCTGTGTTGCTCGAAGACAAGCTCTTATCGCTGACTGCACTTTCCTTTCCACGGTCAACTAATACTCATCGAGACAATTCTAAAAAATCCATATACTCGTATAATGGAGTTTCTTTGTTTCGTCACAGTTCCTATGGCGACTTTTGGTCTCCATCATCCGATATTCGTGATGAACACACAAATAAATGCCCTTACCAGGATTCGAACCCGGGTCCTCCAGCTTCGTAAGCAGGGTCACTATCAACTAGGCTCTATGGCATTCTTATACAATGTCACTGCCAAGTGTGCCAAAACAGAAAAAAATACAATCGTACAAAAGGCGGACTTAATGCTATATGTCATTCTCTACCAGCCAACTTTCGGAAATCGGTGGTAATTACAAAAAAGTGGGTAATTAATTGCAAACAATTAAACATATAGGATAAGATAGTATTTATAAAACATTTAGGATAAAGAAAAGTAAAAAAAAAATACGTACAATTTTAGTTATTTTCACGAGGAAAGGCACTTCAGGTAGTTTTGTATTAAATAGGTAGCAGAATTAATGACATTTTCAAGATTTACTCGAAAATGATGCTAGAGTGAACCAAATAACAATTTTTTTTTCAAATAAATTTTAGGGAGCTCTGTCTCAGTAGAAATATATACAATAAAATAACCATTTGATATTTGAATGAAGTGTCCATGACGGTGCCTGTCAACAGTGTCAACTTAAAGTGTTTGGCGGCATTTGGCGCCGCCACTCTATGTATTTATGTAAGTTTATGAATATAACTTAATATTTATTATACGTAGTAGGTAAATCAAGCCCGTTTAACAGTAAAAACCCTGCACCTACTTAATCATTCTTGTTTAACCCATTGGTTGACTGGTAGAGAAAGCCATAAGGCATAATGTCCGCTATTAGTACTATTTTGTACTGTGCAATAAAGTTTAAATAAATAAATAAGTCTCATTCCGCCGTTCTTATGCGGCAAAAACAGTTTTGAGATGTAATCTATACACATAATAAAGCAGAGTCGGGTTAAACATCTGTACATTGAAGATATTTCAATAAAATGAGTTAGGAGCTCTTAGAATTGATAACAGAACACATTTCAATGATTTTTAGAATTTTTGTCTGTTTGTCTGTCGGCCTGTATATTTGTTCGAGCATCACGTGGAAGCGGCTGAATGGATTTAGATGCAACCTTCGCTGGCACGGTAAGGGGATCACCTGTCGGATTATAGTCGTAAAAAATACAAAAATATCCGCGTAGGTAGTCGCGGGCATCAGCTTATGTTTAATAATAGTAGTAGGTATATGTGCAAGTTTGAGTGACAAATGTTTCAAAAATACGTAGCTTAAAATATGACTTTCTTGAGTTTTCACACTTTTCACGTTTTATCCCTGATTATAATTTGATCTTGGTTATTTTTTTATAATTGGTATGTAAATATTTTACAGAGATGTGTGTTCACTCAAGTAAACCTCTTTTAAACAGGGATAATTCGAGCGGGTCGAGCAATTTTTAAACTAAGTACGGTACATATTAGGTAATCAAATATAGAAAGTTACATTTGTAGGCAAGGTAGGTAATTGTATGGGAGCAAGAATCGAGTCCCTAATTATAATTAGTTGGCCACCACTGTATTTATTTTTATCAGCAAATATCGACATTGATACGGACCCTGGCAAGGGCCGGGCGGGATAACGCTAGGTAGAAGAAGAACAAATATCAACATTGAAAGGATCGTAATCTTTTCGCCGGAGTTCTGTTCGTATAGGTACTTAATAAATAATATACTTCAAGGTAATTATAAACTTCTTTAATGCTTTATTTGGCATTTGACCTATATTATAATTTATAACAATTACTCAAGTAACAGTAATTTAGTTAAAGACAAAGTATTTTGGCATTTCAATTTATTTGATATTTGCAGACGGTAAGCTCCATCTCTATAAAATTTCGCTGTTTAACACATTGAGTACCGGGAACCCGCTAGGGGAGTTATCTGTGGATGGTCGCTTTCCGCTACAAAGCGGGAAAACGACGGCATCGACTATGAGCGTAGCGCGTAGCACTCGCTGGCACTCAATGTCTTAAAATTTGGCATCATTAAAAATTAAAAATAATAATATGTAAAAATAGTCTGATCTGAACTTGTAGGTATTCATTGTAGAGTTGATGCAACGAATAGTCCTTTTACTAATATAAATATCATTTTTTGAAATTTACGAATGCGAGGATGAATTATGTGTAACAAATATACTTTTGCCGTTGGTGCCATACAACACCAAACTTGACTTGAGCTTAACTTAATTAAGTCAAAAAAATAAAGACATAACCGTTTAATGATGAATTTAAGACCAATCTGCAATCAATTTCTATCGAGCCCATTTCGTTAAATTAAAAATCGGCTCCATGTATGATCTTCTAAATATGATGAGTTTTAACTTTTTTTTGCAGTATTAAAATACCTTTAGTCTGACCAGCCAAGGCTGTAGTAGATTTTTTAAAATCATGTGCGTCCCTTTTTATTGGGTATGAAAAAGTAGGTAGGCATATAAAAAAATTCTACTGCAGCCTTGATTTGTCTAAGCACTAATATTGTCTTCTGTATTCGCGATTGTTGTTCATTAGAACATTAGCTTAGTAGGCTATACATTGGGTGTCATTGGGTTTACTACTTTTCGTATTAAAACTAATAGGTACCTACCAGAAAAAAATAAGAATACTATTTTTCAGCACACTTGCTCGTAAATGGTGATATTATGTGCAATTTAATTACGAGTATTACGACCCATGGTCGTAATGGATTTGCATAGTGCTTTGCCGGGCGGCACCTCCTGGAGGAGCTGCGCCCCACGCGCACGATTGCGCCGCTTACGCCGGTGTCCCGTGGACTGTGCTACTACACTACCGCTAAATCGTTGTTTATTTGTCTGCCTAGTAAGTTTCTCGCAAATGTGATGAAAAATATTGTGTGTACCACGGGCGGTACAATAATTACAAACTCGTGTTAAAATTAAGCCCTCGTCTTCGACTTGGGCTTAAATTCGCCCACATTCGTGGTTTCTTGTTTACCGCCCTATAAAATATATTCGTATTCGTTGCATCACTATTATTCTAGTTTGTCCCGCTCTCCGTGACGTAAGCGAAAATTGATGAATAAATATTCCCACTCATGTTATATTCTGTTCGTTCCCACTTATCCTGCACCTTCGCTTCGGTCGTGTAGGGCTAGGCTGTTATTTGTTCATATAGGTAGCAATGTTCACATAGGTACTTAATTTCTTCTCTGCGTTACACATTGCTCTCTGTGTTACACGTTATTCTTTAGACATCAACTTTAAGTAGTAACTAGCAGCAAAATATCATTATAAGTGTGTTCATTTTATTGATTTTCATATGACAATTATTAGATATACTATTAGTCAAAAAACATAAAATGTGATATTAACTCAGCTTAACTTCTAAACCATAGCCAGTAAGTAAGCCATGGTAAAAGAAAAAAATATGTATTATATATAGGCATATTAACTAAAAATATGATTTACACATTCAGTAAATTATTTCAAAAAAATGGTTTTAGAAACAATTAACATTCACAAGTATACAGTTAAATGCTTAATCTTAGGTTTTCGTTTACATAATGTATATTGTGCGTATATCAAACATGCACATTACCGCATTTTTTTGGTTCGGTACTAATGAAATGTACACCAATAATTACTTCCTAAAATTACATAGGTAGTCTATATCATTCTTAAAGACCATGTCAGGATTAAGCTAAGTGGAAACAATACTTGTTTTTTTTCTGCTGAAATTTTGCATAATCATTACTAATACAAAAACCATTAGATAAAAAATATAATTCTACACTTGCTGGGGGCAGATTCACTAAGCTTATCCTGGCCTGGCATGGCCTTTTAAATAGCTTATTCTACATCAGAAGGGATTTTATGTGACCACTATAAACAAAATCCTGTTTACAATTATAAGATAACATGGTCATTTACATAATAATAACTGGAAGATAATAACTACTATTTAAAAATGGGGTAGTTTACGTTTAAAGAACAGTGTTAGTAAGTGGAAAAACGTTGTTATCGTAAATATCCCGATTTTAATAGGTACTTATGTAATTTGGCTGATCGATGTATCAACATCATAATAATTTCAAAAGTTTAGATGTTCACGTGAAAATTTAAAATGTATCTATAAAAACGACGAAAAAATAGAGGAGGTGCACGCGACCACAACGCAAGGCGTTAGTCGATGTCATTGTCAACATTCAGGAGACAATAATTCCAATTCCAAAACTAGACATGCAACTGTTAATGCGTCCCGTGAGGGGGGGCGTCGGTCACGTACAACTTTGACCAACTATTATAGGACAGCTTCTTTTTAAAATTTACACAAATACACAGTAAACTTACTTCGTATTCGGTATGATTTATTTTCGTAAATATTCACTTTATAAAGTATAAATATTATTTGGACGGTGCCGATGGTGCGTTTTTTTAAAAAGCTTGTAACGAAACATAAACCGGTTCGGTACTAAATTGCAATACATTAAAATCATTCTTGCTTCACTTCAAATAACCTCCCAGGATATTTTTATTCATCCTACACAAAATATGCCAAAGGAGTTACTTATAGATAGAAGTAATTACGAAATGAATATAAATATAGAAAAATACTTTTTCTACTCGCCGACTTTAATCTGCCAATTACGAGTACATAGACAAAACTATAAGCTCATACTTTTCGATATTAGACAGTCCAACTCAACTATAATATTTCATTTCGATACGCTGTAGGCAACTATAATAGAACTTCATACAAATTTTATACTTATTTACGATGACGCCTGAGACTTTGCCGAGCACGCGCCCCACGCCTGCGCCAACCGCGCCGGCCTGCCGGCCATCTTTTTGTGTTACATCCTTGTTAAGTCAATGAAATTGAATGATGAAATTGTTCCTCCATAGATGATGATGATGATGACTCGTAGAAAAAGTATTGTATACAATCGTAATATAATTAAGTTTTTCAATCTCGTACCTTACTTAGGCCACTCAGCAAGCTTCGTGGCCTAAACACGGTACTCGACTGAAAAACTCTTCATTATATCACGATTGTATAATAGTATTTTATACAATCGTGATATAATGAAGAGTTTTTCAGTCGAGTACCGTGTTTAGGCCACGAAGCTTGCTGAGTGGCCTAAGTAAGGTACGAGATTGAAAAACTTAATTATATTACGATTTTATACAATACTTTTTCTACGAGTCATCATCATCATCATCTATGGAGGAACAATTTCATCTTTCAATTTCATTGACTTTAACAAGGATGTAACACAAAAAGATGGCCGGCAGGCCGGCGCGGTCGGCGCAGGCGTGAGGCGCGCGCTCGGCAAAGTCTCAGGCGTCATCGCAAATAAGTATAAAATTTGTATGAAGTTCTATTATAGTTGCCTACAGCGTATCGAAATGAAATATTATAGTTGAGTTGGACTGTCTAATATCGAAAAGTATGAGCTTATAGTTTTGTCTATGTACTCGTAATTGGCAGATTAAAGTTGGCGAGTAGAAAAAATACTAATGTTTATCATTTGTACAAAGAATAAGATAAATAAAGTAAGTGTGGACGAGATGACAGTCATACGTTTCTTGTATAGCCAACGCAATCCCTATGCCTTTTTTGTTTCTAAACATAATACAAACCATTAACGTACATCATGATTCAGTTTTTACGTTAAACTTACGAAAGTAACGTAAGATCACCGTGTAACTTTCAAAACATTAAACATACAATAGGGATAACGACTAGGTTGAAAACTGCCATTCTATTTAGTCCGTCAGTTAAATTATCCAAAATTATTGGACAGGAGTGTTTTCCTTTTTCAAGATTGTTCCGAGGTGGGGGCTAGTGACGTCACTATTAGGTAAGAATTATATCTAATGGTCACACGAAACTTTAATGCTGTATTTGCTTCATTTTTCATTTGACAAACAAAAGAAAAAAATAAGGGTCAAATATTTTTTAATAATCTAACAGACGGACTATGGTTTTTTTTTTGTCGTCTAGCCTATTCTTAATCCTCGTAAAAAAAACAGTATTCTTTTGAATAGAGAACAACACGTCAGCTGAACTATAAGGAATATTGTCATAATCATAATGCTGCAACTGGAAAAATAAGATGGAATGGAAATAAAAAAGTGCTTTTTAAGAAACATCATTTGACCCCTGGATTTTTTGAATTACTATGTGTCATACACAGGAATCAGGTTCATGCTTTCCCTGTGGGCATACTAAAAGTTAAGAGAAAGCCTTATTTTAAGGTTGAACTCTTTTCTATTTATATACGATAAAATGATAATGCACGTTAACTCATAAATATTGTGTACAGGACAGACAACCTTAGTTTTAAAATCTGTGTATGTCCCAAGTAGGCCAAGTATATTGTTCTTACCTCGTTCTTCAACTTTCATCATCTAATAAAATCCTTTTACAATAATAAATTCACTCAGTACAACTACAACATTCGTTATCAATATATATTATGGCAAGGTTATAATACCGCTACCTAATCCACGGAGATTCATTTTGTAATTTGCCAAAACAAACGAACCGGGGAATTTTATGTGGACAAGAAATTTATTCTAACCATCGTAATCTTAATCAATTCCTTCAATTTATATATAGATATATATTTATACTATAATTCACTAAACTTCATAACCGTAAGAGAACATGAATTTCATAGTTTAATAATATTAATTAAAGCGTTCAATTCAAGTTTATTTACCATATCTAAATTAATATCATTCCACAACAATGTAACCAGTTATTCTCTTTTAGGCTTAAAAACAAATGAATTTCCAAAATGGTCTTCATTCTATTAGATTAAGATCGTATAATGAATACATAGTCATTTACTATAACCGATTTCCTTTTAGGCATATACCCTATTTACAATAGTTCATCTTTATTGAACTTAACAATCTTTGATTAATTAACCAAAACATATAATTCAAATATTTAGAAAAAAATATACCTAAATGTAATACAGGGTTAGCGTTTCAGTAGGCACAAGAACATTACTTACTATTAGCATTTGGGGTTTACATTTACGTTTATTA
The DNA here is from genome assembly GCA_949128165.1 of Lathronympha strigana. Taxonomy (NCBI): domain Eukaryota; kingdom Metazoa; phylum Arthropoda; class Insecta; order Lepidoptera; family Tortricidae; genus Lathronympha; species Lathronympha strigana. Next base: position 25,316,765 of record OX421901.1, on the reverse strand, counting down.
ACATTTTGTATACATGTATAGTTTTCATAGTTTGGTAATGCTCGCTTGTCAGTGGAGCACGGCAATAAAATTAGAATTGTTTCATCGTGTATTCATAGTTGGAATGTAGTAAGGTATGAATGGTCTGGAGTGTTCATGGTTACCGATAAATATTCGGGCTTATTCGAGATTCAAGAGTGCAACTGACTTAGTATATAAGATGTATGTATGCAAGGACTGAATTGGCATAGGTGATTTTGCACAAAATACTTATATCAAAGGCGCTGAGCGTCTACTCCGAACTAATCGACAGAAACTTTTTAAAATCTTGATATGGGTAAAACAATCATTAATTTTACCGATAATTCATTGCTGAAATTGGAGTATATAAAATAAAATAAAAAAATTAAAATGGATACAGTAGAATTCGCGCATAATAAATTATATAATAGATAAAACCAATGGTGTTTTTTTAAGTTCTCTATGTAATGCAATCACATGAAAATAAAGAATAGTAGTATTATGATCACTTTCGCATTGGCCAATATTTTACGACTATAAAATTGTTACTTTCGTTTTAAATTCAAGGAGTAAGTAACTGGGACCTACGCCGACATTTATTACCTATGTAATGTAATTTGTAAGTACAAGTAAAGAAACGATCGCGCCGTAATGCAGATTATCATATTTGATATTGAACTAAGGCACCTGGCAAACCGCCGATGGCAAGCGACTAGCAAGCAAAGATGAGAGTTATCTTGTTATTGTAAATTTCTTTGTTGCAATATGAATACACACCGATCTACGATTGCTTGCATCTGCGTTTCTTTCACGAGATATGAATGTAATTTTTGATCATTAGTCATTTTCTCAGCGACGGCTTGGCAGGTTTTAAGAATACATCAATATCAGTAATTATTCGTATTCTACGTCATTGTAAACCTGTTGCGGCCTTTGTTTGTGAAGTAAAACCCCAAAACGTGTTCATTCCGGTGGTACTACTTTATACTCGTACCTATAACATAACCTAATCATCTAACAATTAATTAACACGTTTTTTAATTAAAACCTAGTATAGCGATTAAATACATGGTTCGTCTCTTTAAAATACACTAGACAGAATCAAAACCTAATAAACAAATCATAATGTTCTGGTTATACTCTTCAATGCAGATTAAACAAAGGCGGTATTTTAGGGTATATACTTACGTCGATTTCTCTCTGAACTCTTATGCTTCATCTTTATATTATAATCTCAAAGGTCAAATACAATTCAAGTAAAAGTAGGTTTACAACGACTTGAATTAAAACGTAATCCCGCGTCACTCAATCTAATAAGGCATCGAACACGAGAAAAGTAAATTAGTATTTGTGATGAGGGTGATGTGCGCGGTGGGTACCCATTCATTTCTTGGCACTTGATCCTCCTTTGTTGCGACGGTTATCAGTCGAAGATTGTAACGGGATCTAAAAAAAATAAACTTTTTTAGTTTCGTCTGCATTTTATCATACAACCGTAAGTGGCACTGAAAAATGTATAGTAAATTTGTCCGGTGGATGTCCGACAGACATATCCGCTATGGAGATCCGACGGATTGCCCGAACGTATATAGGCGGCCTAAGAATGATAATACAGTTCGATATTCCGTAGAAAACACGCCAATGGTATGAGGCTGTGATTATTTTATAAGGCAGAAAATTAAATATGATATGACTATGTCAATCACAAAATCAGTAATCGAGATACAAACGGCAATTGCCTCAACTAACTATCGGAATACTGTTGCAATGTGGATTATCGGTAATATGGTCAGTTTACAGTGTTGACGATGGTAGTACGAATAATATAATAAACAGATCTGATATGTTACCGTAGCTCTCTGGTCCTCCATTCGTCCCGCTTGTGCGCGCATGAGGAGCGCGAAGAAGTCATCGTCGGGCACGGTCTTCGGGCGCTCCTCGGGTTTTGGCGGCGGCAGCTCCGAGCGCTGGTCTTCCAAGCGGGAGCCCTGAACCAAACAATAATATGCACATATTATTTCATACAATAGTTATACAACTTAAACGTAAACAGCGGATAAGATAGTAGTCATTTTATCGTGTCATACGTCAGACCCGCACTTTGTTACTAGTGTTATTACGTATTTACACATGTTAGTACGTGACAGCCACAGCCATGGTGACAGATGATAAAAACGCGACACGGTGTTTACCCAGGTATTAGTTATGTTTGTTCCCTATAATAAGTTGTTTATATCCACTTTGTTTTGCATGCGGTGTTTACCTTTAAGTGATTGTGACATCTCTCCTCGCATGTACTATCTAGAATAATTTTGAATGTATTGATGTCAACAACTGTTGGTAAACCTTAACTAAAAAAAAAAAATCTTGCGGTGTATAGGCCTCGAAGCCTACTTCCAGAATATGTTTGTATATGACGACCATCTAACCATATTTTTTTAGTTTATTTCAGTCTTTGAATGTGCCTTTTTAGTACCGAATAAATGCAATATCTATACATTATATTATAATAACTCGTCTAACTAAACATGGACTAGGTAATCCTTCGCTGTTTACGCATGTAACTTATGCGCTATGACGGTGTCCATGCACACGAATAGCTTTTGTACTGAATGCCGTGCCGGCGCTTCTTATTTTCCACAAGTCAGAATTTGCCAACCGAACAAAATCCTTGAATTTCCATAGTTAGGATAAAATATTTGATTGGTGGCTGTCATGGAATACTCTGGGAAACGAGGGATACCTGTACGCGAGCCAGCATGTCCAGGAAGTCGTCTTCAGGCTTGGTGCTGGTGGTCTGCTGCGGCCGCAGGCCCGGCAGGGAGGCGCCTTTGTTCTCTAGGCTCAGCTTCTTAGGCGGTGGGCGCAGTTCAGCGCGCTGGGAGTCCATTCGCTCCGACTGCTTATCCGTTATCATATCCAGCATTGCTTCAGTGGGTCTGGAACAACAAACAGACCTTATATAGTTGGATACGTTTTGATTATTTTTTCCAATACACGTAGTTTATATCAGACCACCAGGTTTGGAATAACAAGATTTTATTATATGATAGCTATGTGTTAACTAGTTGTAGAAAACGGGCCAAGTGCGAATTAAACTCGCGCACGAAGAATTCCGTACCATTTTCTAAATATATAAAAGAAGAATCTGACTGACTGATATATCAACGCATAGCCCAAACCGCTGGTCCTAGAGATCCTAAATTTGGCACGTAGATCTAGGGGAGCACTAAGAAAGGATTTTTTCAAAATGTACCTCCGGGTGGAATGGGGCTACAAAGTTGGTATGGGTTAACAGGAGCTAGTTATCTATAAAACGGCAAAAATATCACGTTTGTTGTACGGGGGCCCCTTAATATTTGTTTTATTTTAAATTAGCTAGTGCTGAACATGAACTCGCGACGACTCCTATATCTCGGCAAACCCCCCCACAAATTCGGCTCATACAATACAATACAATACTCTTTATTGCACACCTCACACAGATGAAATACAGTTACAAGAGAAAATAATAATACAGAACAGTAACAGTAAGGGGTAACAACAGCCGGTCTTATCGCTAAAGAGCGATCTCTTCCAGACAACCTTTGGGTAGTGGAGTACAGATCAAATGAAAATATGTATTAGGTGGCAGAGATTAAAAAAAGCACACAAACAACACACACAATAAATATACATACCAAAATAATAATACGATAAAACATACATACATAAATATACATACATAATAAATACATACGTAAACATACATACATAATATATATATATATATACATAACGATGAGTGAAGAAGAGAAACGACAGTGTCAAAGAAGAAAAGCTAAGGAAGAGACAGATAGTATTCCTTGAGTTTCAATTTAAAGGCAGTTATAGTTTGAGCACGTCTTCCGTCAAGGGGAAGAGAGTTCCACAGTTGAACAGCCTGGGAAGTAAACGAAGAATTAAAAAACTTAGTAGAAGAAGAAGGAACGGATAGTAGTAAGTTATGAGAGCATCTGACAGAATTTAAGTAAGTAAAATGTTCTTTGAGATTGCGGGGAGTTGCAGGGTTAAAAAGTATAGAGTAAAGGAGAGAGAGTATATGAGAGTTACGACGATGGCGGATAGGAAGCCACTTGAGTTGAGAACGAAAACTGGAAACATGGTCATATTTGCGTAACCCATATATGAACCGAATGCAAACATTTTGAAGACGCTCAAGCTTGGCTCATATTAAAACTTAAAAATTATATTGATCTCATCTAACCACCTGCCAAATTTCACGACGATCCGATAAACGATACTCAAGTTATCATCGAACAAACATACATACATGCATATACATACCAACGACGTATTGTCCAAGTAGACTGGCTATTTTTAAAGTAATTATATAACAAAATATTCCGTGAATATTTCAAGCGTCTCTACTTGATGGCGTTATCAATATCGAGCAAAAACTTGACGCTATTGTATGGGTGCCGCCATAGATATTAATTTTATTTTGTTTTATAGTTAGTTGTTATAGCGGCAACAGAAACATCATCTGTGAAAATTTTAACTTCCTAACTATCAAAGTTCATGAGATACAGTCTGGTGACAGACGGACGGACAGACAGACAGCGAAGTCTTAGTAATAGGGTCCCGTTTTACCTTTTGGGTACAAAACCTTCAAACATATGGTCCCCCTCATTGGTATATTACGATGGTATATTACGCTTAAAAAGTAGTTATTACCCAATATTAACCTTTAACTATACTAAATTGATTGAGATAAGTATATATGTATATCTACACTTTAAAAAAATAGTAGAAAAGCCGTTTAGGCTTGTGCACAACCGTACTGTTTTGCGAATATTAAATATGATAGGAAATAATATCTAACCAAAGTAACACTTATTCTTGTAGTATGACAATTGATTTGGATAAGTTACGATTCTGAGTGCTATATTTATTCTATGTGTTGCTACGAAATTTCACGGCATCAAAGTTTTTAAAAATGAGTGTGGAAATGAAAACATTATGTGTGTAAAATACATACGTACTTTAACAATTCCTCAGATTCATGGTTATCCATCTTTAGCAGTTCAATGGCGTGAAACAATAGCACGAGTATAACGAGCATGCGATTTGCTACTCAAGTGACATTGAAACTGCGCGCGAGAGCCATTGTGCATGGTGCGAAGTCGCCTTCAGCTATCGAGTTTACTTTGCGTCTAGCGCTCTACTCTAAACGCAAGGTATGTAATGAGTAATGACGTATACACATCCTAGCTATTTAAAATTTATATATATTACTGGCAAGCGAGCGTCACTTGTATTTATAAAATTTATTGAGTGAAACTTAAATTATTATTCCTGTTGAAAACGAATAGTAGATTGCTACTTTGATTCGTCTCAACAATAGGGAATATTCACTATTTTTTTAAATACTGTTGGATGATAGCTTTTATCATAAAAATACTGTAAAATAAATTTCAGCGCATAATAACTAAAATTTAGTAGATAAATCTTCTTTCAAAAACTCCAAATAAAAACGGGCGTTTGAAACGCCCGCCATTCCGTCAAGCTGAGCCGTGACGTCATTTCTCATCTAAGGCCGGCACACAGTCTGAATCACCTATACCACCTATACCACGAAAATCGAACGATTGCGAATTTATACCTCCGTCTCTGTCACACTTGCACATTAGAGTGACAAAGAGGTTTCCCGTCAATGCCAATTTTCGATGTTCGTGGTAGGCATGCAGATTACGATGCATAATTGTAATTCATATTGTGAATTAATAATGCATAAAATTACGTACAATTTAGATATTGCTCACACGTATCCTGATTTTTTCAGATATAATAAATTTCTCAGATCAATTGATGTGAATTAAGATTATGATTTATGAACGTGTTTGATCGGCCCAACATAACCTAAAAAATGTTTATTATTTAATTAGTCTTGTATTGTTCAGCCGATTGTGTTTACATTTACAATGGAAAACGACATACAAGTCATAAAACCGCTTTAAAGATGGGATATGTATTGGATTGTGCCAAAATGCAAAAATATGAGTAGCAGAACGAGAAACACTAGATGTCTTATGTTATGAAGGAAATTCCATACGAGAACATGTATACAATTTGACACAGACGATTCACGATTCGCATGCTTTTTTTTTAATGATCTGGATACTAGTGCTTCTGTGCCGGCTGTACACCAAACATTTGAGAAACCGAGACGCGAGATTACATACAGCGGCTCTCTGTTCATTCGCGTTCTTGGCTTGGTGTACAGACACCACTATCCAATGACGTCACACTCGACGTCACAGCGTTTTAACCGTTTGTAATTTCACACATTTTTTTGCACTTTTCAATAATTATTTTCACAGCTAAAATTAAATTAAATTAAGAAATTTTGATAGGGATATAATGCTGAACCAACATAGTTTCTGAGAAAAAAATATAAGCCTTATCTATTTCTAGTGCATATAGCCTATTGCTCTTGTAATAAAACGTTGTTTTGAATCGATAACAATTGGCATGATAAACCTTAAGTGCTAGTCCCATATGAGATAAAACCGTCAGACAACTGTGAAGATCAAGATAAACTGAGTCTTTGTATGATTAACTAGCTTTAACCCGCGGCTTCGCCCGCGTACAAAACGTATTTTTCAACCGTCATACAAAAAAGGAGGTTTTTTTATTTATTTCACGTCCGCTAAGTTGGATTTGAAATTCGCTGTTCGTTGTTCTTTTCGAGAATCAGCGACCCGATAACGTCACCTATATCAAATAAAATAGTCGTAACTATTCTTGTTCCATCTTTGTGCACCCCTTCACCTTATAAGAAACCTACGTACCAAATTTGGAATCTCTAGAACCAGAAATAAACATAAAAACGACACCCATATTAATATTTTGAGATTTAAACCCCATCGCACCCCATCAGGGAAGATGGTGTCTCACGATGTTGAAATTGTTATTGTTTTCGAAATCGGCGACCCAATAAACCAGTAAAACCATACCTATGTTGTTTTTTTACTATGTTATCCCTTTTCCCCCTTTCGGGGGTTGATTTCTCAAAAACCCTAAATTTGCAAAATATGCAATCTCTAGAACCAGAAATAATCATATACCGACACCCGTAGTGATATTTTTAGATTTCGACCCCATCGCGTCCCATGGTATTTCATAATCGCCATGTTGGATGTTAAAATCTTCGTTGTTTTCGTAATCAACGCCCCGACAAACCATAAAAACGATACCCATGTTGTTTTACTTTTTCACCCCTTTTCCCCCTTTTAGGGGTTGTCTTCTTAAAAAACCTGAAACACGTATTAACTCATTTATCTTTATAAATACTCCTGTAAAGTTTCAAATATAATAGTCCAACTAATTTTGTTTTCCCATACAAACTTTGTACTCCCATTCCACCCCCTTTGGAGATGAATTTTGAAAACTTCTTTCGTTGTGCACCCCTACGCTTTATAAGAAACCATAGTGCTAAATTTGGAATCTCTAGAACCAGAAATAAACATATGACGACACCCGTAGTGATATTTTTAGATTTCGACCCCATTGCGCCCCAACAGGGGGGATGGTATTTCACAATCGCCACGTTGGATGTAAAAATCTTCGTTGTTTTCGTAATAAGCGACCCGACAAACCATAAAAACGATACCCATGTTGTTGTTTTTTACTTTTTCACTCCTTTTCCCCCTTTTAGGGGTTGTTTTCTTAAAAACCTGAAACAGGTGTTAACTCATTTATCTTTATAAATACTCCTGTAAAGTTTCACATAGAATAGTCCAACTAATCTTGTTTAAATTTTGAAAAATCCTTTTTTAATAGACTGTTTAAGGAACCTCCCTGCCAAATTTGGAATATCTAGGACCAGCGGTTTGGGCTGTGCGTTGATATGTCAGTCAGTCATTCAGTCAGTTTCTTCTTTTATATATATAGATTATTATTTTTTTTTTTTAATCGGATTTAATTTAATTTGATTTGATTGAATGTCATTTGTTTTATTTCATTTCATTCCATTCCATTCCATTTCATTTCATTTCATTCCATTTCATTTCATTCCATTCCATTCCATTTCATTTCATTCCATTCCATTTCATATCATTTCATTTCATTTTATTTTATTTTATTTTATTAAAACTTTACTTAATTTATTTATTAAAAACGACACTCAAATTTATATGTTGACATTTCAAACCCATCGCATACCAACAGGGGAGGTGGTATTCGCCACATTGGATCTTCAAATCGTTCCTTTTTTCGTGATCAGCGACCCGAAAAACCATATAAACGATACCTATGTTGATTTTTTCACTTTTGCACCCCTTTTACCCCTTTCAGGGGTTAAATTCTTAAGAAACCTGAAACACGTATTTACTCATTTACCTTAAAGAATACTCCGGTAAAGTGTCGGATAATTCTTTAGAACCAGAAATTTACGTACAAACGACTCTCATATTGATATTTTGGCATTTCAACCCCATCGCATACCAACAGGGGAGATGGTATTCCACATTCGCCACATTGGATCTTCAAATCATTGCTTTTTCCGTGATCAGCGACCCGAAAAACCATATAAACGATACCCATGTTGATTTATTCACTTTTACACCCCTTTTACCCCTTTCAGGGGTTAAATTCTCAAGAAACCTGAAACACGTGTTTACTCATTTACCTTAAAGAATACTCCGGTGAAGTTTGGGATAATTCTTTAGAACCAGAAATTTACGTAAAAATGACACTCATATTGATATTTTGGCATTTCAACCCCATCGCATACCAACAGGCGAGATGGTATTTTACATTCGCCACATTAGATCTTCAAATCGTTGCTTTTTTCGTGATCAGCGACCCGAAAAACCATATAAACGATACCCATGTTAATTTTTTAAACTTTTCACCCCTTTTACCCCTTTCAGGGGTTAAATTCTCAAAAAACCTGAAATACATATTTACTCATTTACTTTCGTGAATACTCCTGTGAAGTTTCAGAGAAAATAGTCTAACTAATCTTGTTTCCCCATACAAACTTTGGACCCCCGTTTCAACCCTTTAGGAGGTGAATTTTGAAAAATCCTTCCTTAGTGCTCGCCTACACCATAAAAGGAACCTACGTGCCAAATTTGAAGTCTATAGGACAAGCCGTTTGGGCTGTGCGTTGATATGTCAGTCAGTCAGTTTCTTCTTTTATATATATAGATAATTTATGTCGTTATTTTTGTAACATGCACAGTGTATTTTAACCGACCATGACCAAATAATTGTTTTCTTAAAACTTTAGTTTATATTTAAAAACGAGAACGAGAACTGAGAACAGGGAAGTAAGGAACAAGGAATAGTTAGGGAAGTACCTCGTTATAGATTCGATAATAACATAAAACTGACCAAAAAAAACCAAAACTAGGTTTTTGTACAACACTAAAACAGCTAAAATAAAAGTGGCAACACAATAGTGTAGGTACATACTCGTATATAGAACGGGCTCCAATAAGATGTTCGTTTGCAAAAGAAGCACATCTTATTGGAGCCTGCTCTAGTATGTTGCCAGTCTCTTTAACATACAAGCGCTAAGATAGTACAGAACATCATAAAAGAAAAAACAGTACACATAAAAAAAATTACATACCCATTATTTGGATGTCCGCTACTAGCAGACCTCTGCAGCTTGTTGCTGGAGGTTTTTGTCTTAGGCCTGTTCTCCTTGTTGCCGTTGAGCGTGGCCCTCTGCTCGTCCATACGCTCCGACTGACACCTGGTCAGTAGTTCGAAGAATGATTCCACAGGGTTGTCTTCGGACTCTGTTCGCACCACTTCTGGCTTCTTCTCTTTTTCCTCTTCCTCGTTCTTTTTACCGTCAGGAGTTATCTAAAAACGAGGTGAAATTGTATTTGCTTATGATAAGCTGGGTCGTAAAATGCGTATAGCCGGATTAGAACAAGTTGATGCCCTAAGCAGAGAAGCAGGGGAAGTCCCAGAAGGGATGTCATCTTGATTGTCATTGTGGTGACTTAAGCTAGTGTCGCTTACTTCAATTATTGGTAAACATTGGCATCTTTATATTTCTGGAAAAGCTTAGAAGCTGATATTTGGCGTGATGACATTTCATAATGTAACGGTCTATTTTATTCTATAGGCTTTTTAGGTCTTTATGATATGCTGCCATTCGTGTCCGGTACATTCACCGGCAATAATATCTTACACCACAAAGCGCGCAAAATATCTGGCAGTCTTATTTGTAGAGCCATAAGAGGGTGTCAGTGTCACATATTCTTGCGGCCTTAATTTGGTAAGATATTATTGCCGGTGACTGTACCAGACCAAACTAATGACGAGTCGCCATCGACGATCGGCATCACCACTCACCACTGATCTACATGCACACCCGCGCTGGTCAATCTACCTCCTCAAGGGTTTGCCTATGATGGGTCTTGTATTTATAACAATATGTAATTATACTGTATTAAACAATAAATTTAAAAAAAATGTGTGTGGGAAGACCAATGGCGTTTTTCTCACCATTACAGGCGACCGATGCACGGATGCAAAATCGAAAATTGAAGTTCTTTTTATGGCGAACCTGTGTTTTTTTTTGGCTGTTTGAAAATTAAACGGGCACCTCCATAATTTCTATACTTAGACAGTAATATAATAGGTCTTTATAGTCTGGAAAGCCAAACTTCGCAGTTGTTCAGCCCTTAGGAGTGGTAAAAATAGTGTAAAAGAGATAGTATGATTATGATCTTTGACTATGCACCAATGAAAATAGATAGGTGTTTTTTTACGTCTAACTGCCCACAAAATAGCCAGCAAAAAGAACTGAAGGCTGCTCCGGCACAACAAACGTCCTCATCAAACACGCTACTAAATGTCCGTTGACATGCGCTGATTCACTCGCGGGGGTGTGTGGCCGCCATTAGGTACATTGATCTTAATGATCATGTTACACTTACAGGAATGAGGGAGAGTTGTTCCATGCTCTGCCTGCGAACGCGCAGAGCGTTGAAGGGCGTGCGAGGGGCGCAGCTGTCCTCCGGAATGACGGGCGGCGCGGCCTCAGTGTCCGTCGGTAGCCCAAGCACTTTGCGAAGGTCGCTTATGTTCATTTGCGCTGTCGCCATTCCCAGAACATCGCCAAGCTACAAATTAAAGTTAGTACATTACGATTACAAGTGCGAAAAGGAGGAAATTCGCAATGAGTGCCGACAAATTGAAACACGACCGAAGGGAGTGTTTTAAATCGACATGAGTTTTCGCACGTGTATCGTACGACGGTTTACAGTATATACAGTACAGTGCCTATGTCAAAAATTCAAAGGGATACCTTTGAATTTTTGACATAGGCACACCCAAGCAGCACATTAGTGAATTTTGCAGCTTATCTTATAGCTTAATGTTCTAAATGAGTGGTTTAACAGTGTTTGATAAAACTTATAGCTACACAACTCAAAATGGTATACGAGTTCATCCTGTCACTTGTAGTTGCTTAGTAACGTTTTTTGTTTCTACTTAAAAACTTAGAGATTTAAATACGACTCAAAGTTGTATTTGAGTTTATCCTGTCACTTTTAGTTGCTTTGGAACGTTTTTTGTTTCTACTTTATTACTTATAATATAATATGCTACTTAAAGTTGCATGCAGGTTTTAATTATCACTGAATAAGAAGCAATAGTGCTATATAAGGGCCTAAAGTCACTTATAAGCAACTTTTACAAATAAGTGGGAACATACCCTTATTTGGAACTTTTAATTCCAAATGACTGGTATAATATAGTAGTATATCACCAATAGTGGCTAAAGAGATCATTTTACGGCCCTTTTGGTACCTAAAGTAATTGCAACTTTAAGGCCTAGAAGGGCTGTAAAATTATTTCTTTAGCCACTATTGGTGCCTAATTCTGTATTTTATGTTCATTGTTTTGTTCAAGGAAATAAACGATTTGTATTTGTATTTTGTATTTTTTTGATATACTACTCTTTTATACTAGTCATTTGGAATTAAAAGTTACAAATAAGGGTATGTTCCCACTTATTTGTAAAAGTTGCTTATAAGTAACTTTAGGACATTATATAGCACTTTTGCTTCTTATTCAGTGTCAATTAAAATCTGCATGTAACTTTAAGTAGCAAAATCGACTTTACCCAACCATAAGTAATAAAGTAGAAACAAAAAAAGTTCCTAAGCAACTAAAAGTGACAGGATAAACACACACAGTGACAGGGTTCATTGTTTTGTTCAAGGAAATAAACGATTTGTATTTGTATTTTGTATTTTTTTGATATACTACTCTTTTATACTAGTCATTTGGAATTAAAAGTTACAAATAAGGGTATGTTCCCACTTATTTGTAAAAGTTGCTTATAAGTAACTTTAGGACATTATATAGCACTTTTGCTTCTTATTCAGTGTCAATTAAAATCTGCATGTAACTTTAAGTAGCAAAATCGACTTTACCCAACCATAAGTAATAAAGTAGAAACAAAAAAAGTTCCTAAGCAACTAAAAGTGAGAGGATAAACTCAAATACAACTTTGAGTTGTATTTAAATATATAAGTTTTATCAATCAACTCATTTAGAACCTGAAGCTATAAGATAAGCTGCAAAATTCACTGATGTGCTGTTTGGGCTCTTTTTGCCACTCCAACGCAAAATTAAGTCTCAATAGGAGGTTCTTGAAAACCAAAAGCAGTTATATTCACTTATTTCGAACCACTAACGATCTCACAGTTCCAATATTAGGACATATTAAGTACTTGTTGTTCCTATTGCCACTGCCAAAATATATTATTCGTCCTGCGTCATGCACTCTGTTGATATAAATTTGTTTTGAACATTTGTTTCTGTTGATATAAAGTTCTAGACATTAAACTCATCAGAAATGAATTTCGCGAAATGGAAAAAAGTTAAAAGATGTGGAAATTATCATCGGCAGGTCGTAGATACTTTAAGAAATATTATGGAGATGGACACAGAAGATACCGATTCAAACCATGAAGTTAATCAACAATCCGAAGAAGATACTCGTATTGTTGAAAGGTATTTATGATTAGAACTTTGGCAAAAATTAGCTGTATGATACAAAAGAAATAAATTGAAATAGGTTATAATAAAATTGTGTCAATAATAATTGATTACAAATTCAAGGGTTCCGCATACAAAAGTGATTTGTTTACTTGTATTTTCCGTAACTTGATATTAGTTGTTTATGCACATTTGACGTATGAAAAGTGTTGCATTTGAGTTAATAAGCGAAAGTTTCAGAACGATCGAATTCCAGGAGAAGTTTAAATTTCATTTTCAGTAATAATTTCGCTTATCAACACATTTTTCCATGGCACTCAAACATGGGATGGAAAAATCAAATATCCCTAAATTTACCCCTAAAAATATTTTGCTCCTAAAAAACCTCACGCTTCTTGTTTACCCCCTAAATCTAGGGATAAAACCCCTAAGTTGGCAGAGATGTGTCAAATGTTTGTGGGTGACAGAAAACCAGTGTATAAATAAGCTCAAAAACTATCGAAATATTGCAAATGGCTGTTTCAAAACCTGGCTCCTACATCCCACTTCTCCCCTACCTACTCACCTAGATTTGCTTACAACAACATCAATTTGGGATTTTGGAACAGTATTGAGGACTCCTAATTCACGAGCACTGGGTGATCTAAAAAGAGCAAATAATTAGAATTGGTAATAGCATTCACTGCTTTGCCACGCGCAAGATACAAATAAGTGATTTTCAGACCTAATAGTTCCAAATAGAGAACAAAATAAACACCGTAAAATCTTTTATTTTCCGCCATGTTTACAAAATGGAGTCCTTGAAAATGAATTATTGTAAACAGAATTTTATCACACTGACGCATAATCACAGAATTTTGATAGTTGTGATGGTGTTAATTTAACATTGTACGTAACCTACGATCATTAAGTCCGGTTTTTAATAGTTTTATTTCTTATCAGTGTCAATTCCTTACGTGATTTAGCACTCTCTTTTTTAATATTTTTGATCAAATCAAAGGCGCATCGAAATTTACAAAGAAACCATACTATAGTTACACAGTAACAAAAAATTCCCAAGCATTTCGTGCTTATTTCAACTGCTGAACGTGAAGTTTTAATCACTTATCAAACGGATGACATATACCAAATTAAAATGGCAGATCACATTCACATGAACTTTGGCGTCGCAATTATAAATCACCCATTGACCGAACTGAAATATTTTTATTTGTATCATTCAATAAATATCGGTCACTGCGCATAACTTTCACACATAGTTCTAATTGTCACTTAAGGTAATCGTGAGATCTCTTATGGAGTCTATTTAGAACCAAAAATCGTTCAATAAAAATGTCGTTCACTGCGCATAACTTTCACCCATAGTTCTAATTGCCACTTAAGCTAATCGTGACATCTCTTATGGATTCAATTTAGAACCAAAAATAGGCTGCAATTTTTCTCCTTTTGGTTCTATATTGGTTGCATAAGGGTTCTCTCCACCTCCACCTATATAGAACTAAGTCATAGCTATATATTTCACTTAAGTATCTAAATATATATGATATACGAGCTATATGTCTTCCAGTGTGCTACTTGGGCATAAAGTGCTCATTACTAAATACTGTAGTAGGCACTACAACTGTTTGAATTTGAAGCAGGTTTATAATTCTGTAGAATCTTAAACATGCTTGTTAGGTATGCTATTAGCTGGCCATATACGTTCGGGCATATCTGCCGGATCCGCTGATAAATGTATGGGAAATGTGACTGGCGGACGCCCGGCAGACATACTCACCATGGAGATATTACGGATTTCTCGAACGTATAAGGCCGGCTATTTGCTATGAAGCATATACCTACATATATGACACAAATAGGGTTCGTCTCTATGCAAAATTTCATACATTTTAATAGCACAGACTGTGAAAGTGTTAAGTAAACGTCATAATTTCATAGAAGTTTGACGTTTAAAATAACACTTTAAAGTTTGACAGTCCATTTGCTAGGAAGATATAATGTGGTATGGCCATAGAGGTATTATTTAATAAAGCATAAAGAATAACAAAGTGAGCAAAGGAGAAGCCATCTTTATATAAATATTTCACGAGTGCGAAAGAGACACACAACAATAGAAAAATGTGTCAATTTTTCGCATCAACCCCGCTATACGAGAATATAAGGTTATCGATCTTAAAAATATGAAAAAGTTATGTTTACGAGATGTGGTGTGTGGATACGTGTTGGATTTTATAATTCACGTAATCAAATATTAATTTCGATTTCAACTTTATCGATGACAGTTGAAATCTTGCGTTTTTGGTCACGTTTCAATATTTGACAAGCACTCATGTCATATTAGTTCTTTGGGTTTGGCTGGTTTATTGGTTTTGCTCCGGGTATTTCCTATTTTGACGTAAAAATATAGATACCAAATAATCTATGAATTTCTTTAAAATTATTGAGGTTGGTTTTAATATGGCTCGCGGTCCTGAGTTTATTGTTTATTTATAATTCATTTACAATGATTAATTGTGTTTGAAATCTTAAATCTAGTATATACAAAAGTAAAATTAAGTAATAATAAAACATGTCAGCAAAAAAGATTAATATCAAATATATATATATTAAAAAAATCCTGGGCCTATACCACGAAAATCGAACGATTGCCGACTTGTATCTCCGTCTTTATTGCACTTGCATATTGGAGTGACAAGGAGGTTTTCCCGTCAATGCCAATTTTCGATGTTCGTGGTAGGCATGCTGTCCGTGATTTGTGAACCCGTAGCCGTGCGCCGGGTTTCGTGTTTCACGGCAACGGTTTTCTGGTCTGTTCCGCACGTGACATTCGGTTACGTGAAATTAGGGTAAGTGAATCCCGTGTAGATCCGTCTAGGCGTGATCACGGCTTCACGTTTCTTAGGAACACGCCGGTGCGGTCCACCCGCGACCTTTTACTAGTACGTTTCATTCATTTCATTAATACTTAACAGAAAAAAAATCTTGAAAGAAAAGAAAGAAAGAAAAAAAAGAAAAAAAAAATTTATTGCCACGGTCACGGAAATATTCACAATATAGTGTGTACAATACAATTTCAGTATTATATTGGTACTATGCGTGACAAAAGGAACGGGCTCAGCATATGTTACGTCAGCTTATAACTGCGCAACGCTGGTTTTCAGTCCGTCCCCTTTTCACCAGAACACATTAACATTTTGCTGCGGGTAGAAACAGCCAAATAAAAAAAAAGTTTACAGATGTATAGACAGGTATACAGTTTCGCTGAGATCTGTTCTGATTATAGAAATTGCACTTAGCAATTCTAGAACAAAAAAAATAAAAATAAAATGCTACTGCTAAATTTGGTTATTTGGTCGGCCAGACTATATACCTACCTACTAACTTAAAAAAAAAAACAACACATGGTTGTCGCTCCCGGGAACGGATACCGTTATTTTCCCCACACAAAAGAACAGAATTATTTTGTTCTGTGTAAATTGAAAGAGATGTCACATACTACA
Organism: Lathronympha strigana; assembly: GCA_949128165.1. Lineage (NCBI taxonomy): Eukaryota > Metazoa > Arthropoda > Insecta > Lepidoptera > Tortricidae > Lathronympha > Lathronympha strigana. The sequence continues at coordinate 25,300,248 of OX421901.1, read as the reverse complement.
GAAAATTTTCAATTTACAATTTTTATATAGTAGTGTGACTACTTGAAAAACATGAATCAAAACACTCATTATATTTAATAAATGATTTAACCCAAGTCTCACAATTGCATTTAGTTCTTATTCGTTTTGAAAGTAGGTATGTTAAGCTTCTTATGACTACGGGGGTGAATGTATGAGAGAATACCATTAATATATCAACACAATAATATACCAATAAACGCGATAAAAGCTAATAAGAATAACTAAAGCACTACACTGTTATGTGTCTTTGTTACGTAGGGTTGCCTTCGGCCTCAATTTGTTTTTTTAATAATAATACGCTCAATTTATGTTTAAAGGTAGGACGGGACATCTTAGTTCGTAAAGGCGGTGGTAAGTCGTTCCAAATCTTGGACGCCGAATATTTAAAACTACCGCGGAAACCGGCTGTTTTATGGTGTGGGATACTAATTTTATTTATAAATTTACTGCGAGTGTTTCGGCTGTGAATATCTTTCATCCAACGAATTCTATTAAATATATATTCTGGTTTCTGACAGCACACTACATTTTGCGCCAAATTAGCTAAATGCAAAGTTCTACGTGCACACATATTTAGAATTTTTTTCTCATTGAGGAGGGGTGTTATGCGAGCTCGCTTAGGCACGGAATAACAGAATCGAATGCACGCATTCTGAACTCGTTGTATTGCTTGCGCGGTTTTAGCTAACAGACGGGGTCCATAGACAGTATCGCAATAATTAAACTGCGATAGCACAAGCGACTCAACCAAAACCATCCTCACTTCTTCCGTTAGGTAATTACGCATCCCATACAGAATTTTTAGCCTATAAAAAGCATTTCGGATTTTTGTATTTACATGATTAATATAACGCATGTCACTATCCATAATCAACCCCAGATTCTTAGCTGTTTCCACTCTCTCAATACATCTGCCATTAATCACTAACCTCGGATTAAAATTGATCGCCCGACTACGCTGCAATTTAGTGCCAAATATAAGGTACTTTGATTTCGTAGGGTTTAAAACTAGATTATTTTTTTTCGTGAAAACACATTCATTTTAAAAACTTTCACATCGATTGAACTTTCCTATCCCTAGCAAAAAAAAAGTAATAAAAATAACAAAATAAATAGGTAACAATAATTCACATCTCGGCAATACGAATATGGCATAGTAATAATAATGGTCAGTAAATGAAGTTTAGCTGGTGTTGGGAATGGCTGCTCCGTCGTCAAACCCCAGCAGTTTCGCTGATTATCAAACTAGATTATTTGTATATGCCCATTTGTATATTATATACAGATCTTCATTTATTTTCTCTACAGCATTCCCTATATCTTGAGGGTCAAAGGAAAAATATACCTGCGTGTCATCTGCATATAGATGAATACTACAGTGCTTAAGTAATTTTCCAAGGTCAGCAGTAAACAATATAAAAAGCAGCGGGCTAAGGATTGAACCTTGTGGCGTACCTCTTTGAACCATCCTAGCAGTCGACCGTAGCTCCCTGCCCTGACCATCTTCTGTAACGACATACTGTTTACGATCCGTTAAATATGACATAAAACATTTGCGTGTAGATACTGACAGTCCGTAATAAGCCATTTTTGCAATTAACAACTCCTTGCTTAGACAGTCAAACGCCCGTGAAAAATCAAGTAACACTAGAACACTGCATTTGCCCTCGTCAGAGGCTGACATTATGTCATCCGCCACTTGAGCCAACGCAGTGGTCGTGCTGTGCCCGCCTCTGAACCCAGATTGTACACTTGGTAACAAACTATTTTGCTCCACGTACTTACTCAATTGCATGCAAACTGCTCTTTCAAGAACCTTTGATAGAACCGGCAGGATACTTATTGGTCGTAAGTCTTTATAGTCTTCTACGGTAGAACTTTTAGGCAGGCACTTGACTCTGGCAACCTTCCATGCCTGCGGGAAATGTTTTGAGGAAATTGATTTATTTACTATGGCCGTAATTATAGGTAGTGTAAGTGGTAAAGTCATACGAATCATCTGAATAGTAATCAAGTCATCTCCACAGGCATTCGTTTTTATAGTACCAATTATTTTTGAAATTTGATCCACAGAGCATTCCAAAATATCAAAACTATGGTCTCCAAATCTATTCCTAATAAAATAACTATAGGTATTCAGGTCGGTATAACCATTACCTGGAATATCTAAAAAGGAATTGTTAATTTTGTCGGGGTCGTTTAGATGGTCAGGTATAAGAACCGCGGGTTCGCTATTAAACGCTGAAGAACGTTTTATGTGCTGCCACATTTTAACAGGAGTCTTTAAATTATTATTAATGTAAAAGTTAAAATAAGCAATTTTTTCACGTTTAATGGAGCCGTTCACATAATTACGCAAATCCTTATAATATTTAATATGCGAGTCGGTTTTGGTCAAGTTAGCCCTTACTGATGCTTTATTACGCAAACTCATCATTAGCCTAACATTGTCAGTAAGCCAAGGGTGTGGTTTTTCATTTACACGAAAATATCTTATCGGCGCATGCTTATCAAACAATTGAGTCACTAAGTTTTGGAAAATATTTACCATTTCGTCAACATCGTCTGCTAGCAAAACATCTGACCAAGGTAGTGCATGCATCTTCTCTTGATATAATAATAACAACCAGTAGCACAGCGTTGCTTAAGTTCATAATTATAATGATACCTACTAGGGAGTTTTACACTATATTTATATAAGTGCAATGCAACGGGCAGGTCGCTAGTGTTGACTAAAATCAATAGCTGGTTATACAGAAAACAGCCCGAAGCTCCGCACACGAACGCAGGTACGGGCTTCGTATCATGGCGTGTCACGTGAATCCGGACGCGAACGCAGGTACGAGGTACGTACCTTGCCGTGTTCGTGAAATTCGTGATCTTAGTACCTTAAGGCTTAAGAACCCGTAGCTACGGATCGGCGTGTGTCACGGATATCAGGAGCCCTAGTTTTTAATTAGTTTTTATGTAAGTACCTCTTTAGAAATATTGTAGTGCTCGTTCGCAAAATAAAGAGCTTTCTCGTGGTTCCCAAGCGCGGCGTGAGCGTTGCCGAGCGACCAACAGGCGCGGCCCTCGCCGACGCGGTCCTGCAGCTTCCGGGCCGACGCCAGGTGGCGCGCGTGGTACTCCTCGGCGATGCGGTACTCGCGCAGTAGCGTGTACGTGTTGCCTAACGAGTAGCACGCCTGCGCCTCCACGGCCGCGTCGCCTAGCTCCTCGGCCAGAGCCAACGTGCGTCTGTAACATCGTACTTCTATTAAAACCTATTCTTTTCGAAATAAACATCTTGCAACATCATTCTTATTCCCACTCCTTAAATTCGCAGTTGCCAGTATCTTATTCACAGTACCGCTCGCAAGGAATTAGTTACTTCTAGAAATTAAACAATTTCTTCTGTACTGTAAATTTGCAAAGCGCTCGCATGCATGTACATTATAAAATCGCATGAGCAATGTTATTTGGATAGCTTAGCAATGGAAATATTTAAGATGGTTTGTAGAATTAAAGCACTGACAAAGTTTTTACGATAATGTGTCTTTAGCATGGCTCACTGTCTAACCATTGTCTACCTTGCATTGTTCATTCTGATTCTTACTAGTAGAGCCTTCTAAAAGTAGGTGCTCCATTCGACACGAACATGTCCTTAGGCTGTAGACTGGAATATATGTACAGAAGAGAGTTGCACAATTACAGGGTCATTCAGAAATCGCAAGCAGATAAAATGTCTGCCTTCCGCATCCATCAGCAGATAAGTTGTGTGATATAAGTAAAAAATTTTATTCAATTCTCTTCTATTGTCAATTTTATGTGTAAGAGTATATTTTTAGCTTCTATAAACACGCATTATAACCGATTCCAAATTAACAAGTTTGTAAGTTAATCTAATTTAAAATTGTAAAATACGTGTTATGAGTAAGAAGGTCGTACATAATTTAAATTGGTTGTGGCATAAACCTTTTCGCAAAAGCGAACGAGTATCAATAACCTGCTGTACACAAAGAAAAAAATCACGTCAGTTCAACGCGCATGTAACACCCCTGGAGTTGCAGGCGTCCATAGGCTACGGTGACCGCTTACCATCAGGCGGGCCGTATGCTTGTTTGTCACCGTCGTAGTATAAAAAAAAATGAACGTTATATTTGTATAGTAAAAGTTAACCTCTGTTAAAGAATTATTAATTACGCAAAATTGTTCGAGCGTAGCGTCTGGCCTCAGTACGAACAGTGTGGGAGTTCTAGAGGTAAGTTCTTTCTTGTAATATAAGTGGTACAGTTTTCGGGCCGTTTTATTTTATTTACAGAGACGCCGTTAATCCACCCGCATCGTTTGTGGTCGTCGGTGTGCTAAGGGCCTCAGAGCCGCTGCGAAACGATGGGAATTCTATGGGATAAACAGAATTTCGCAGCGGTTCCACAGTGCGCTGCGTCGGTGTACAAAAGCAAAGTACGTTACGGTTGGAGGCGCGTGTACAGTATTCCGGAAATCGTTTTTTCCATGATGGGATTATTGCCATTCGCAATTTTTACCAATTTATTGTTTCTCAATAGCTTCCCTTCCCGAAAGCATTTCGAACCATTCACATATTTTCCCACTTTATGATAGTTTCGCCCTAATAGTAGGTAGGTTTTATACAGGGTGTTCTTGAGCATTTGCTTGTGTGGATTGGTATAAACCACACACAAACACACACAATGCAAACAGAAACAGAATGCCATAGTTAGTTTTATTAAATTCGCAAATTTTTATTTTTTTAATTTCTCATACAAAATAATTACATGTTGCATCAACCGCTAATGTAAAACGGGCATTACAATTGACTTAACTAAGTAAGTGACAACTATGACATATCAATGTCATGTCGAATACTCATACTCCGTTTACACACATGCAAATTCCATATGAGATAAAATTAAATTAGTAGTTATTTTCTAAATGGAGCTAATTAGAATACCGGTGTCTTTGAGAAATTAACATAATTTAAGCCAAAGAATGCACCCTTGAATTTAAAGCAATTGCTCAAAAACACGTTGTAGTTAGGTATCTTTGGACACCTGGGGTCTATTGTATAATTATTTGTAACTTATAATATTAGCGGAACTCTCTTTCTAATAAAAGGGATTGAAAAGAGACTTCCGCTAATATTACAAGCTACAACTGATTATGCAATAGGCCTCTGGAGCCCGTTTCTCGAAAGCTTGTAGCTTGTAATACAAGTGAAAGTCCCTTTCTAACAAAAGCTGTCAAAAAGTGACATCCGCTTGTATTACAAGTTACAAGCTTTTGAGAAACGGGCCCCTGAAGTGCAAACTATGCAGGAATAGGAGCGACCTGTAACCATGTTGACTCGAAATATATTCAAAAGTTTTTTTTTTATTCTGAACCCAGGTAGTTATTGTGTAAAATGGAACAGGATACCATTTGGTAATGCTATAGAATAGAATCGTAGAACTTTACAAGTAAAACTAGGCATATGTGTGGTGACCACACTCTCTTTCTAACTGCTTCATATTGCGGTGTATGTATAGTCTGTGTTAAGATGCGAGTATATAGTTCGTGCATGATGTCCCCTGCGCCAGGTGCTTCCTTATTTCAGATTCCGCGGTTTTAGTCCTCGGAGTGTCCACCCAGTTAAAAAAACTAAAATCTTAACCATGTCGTATCTCAATGTCTAGACCTCTAACAGGACCTGTTATATAATATATAACTATATACATGACTAGCTAAAAAACGTCATTACAAATCCAACATGGCGGACATCCAAGATGGCGGACAGACAATTTGAAATGCACCCCCATGATATGGGTATCAAATGAAAGGGTTTGCTGTCAGGAATAGGAAAAAAATAGTCTCGTGACTTAAATCCAACATGGTTAACACACTTTTATTAGCTTTACTTGTAACTATGTATAATTTATACCTAATTTGTAACTATGTGCAATTTATTAATTTAGTCTTTATTTATCAAAAAATGAGCAGCTATGTAAGATGGAGAGAAAATGAATTTTTAGTATAATAGCGACTTACTTGTAATGCTCAGCAGCATTTTCGAATTCCCCGAGGAATATATGTGAATTACCGAGGTTGCTGTTAGCCCGACGCTCGGCCGGTTGGTCTCCGAATTCTTGGGCGATCTGGAGTCGTTCGGTGTGGTAGCGGATAGCTCTCGCAAAGTCTCCTAGCAGGTAGCAAGTGTTGCCGAGGTTGCCGCATGCGCGGCCCATCGCTTGCCTGTCGCCAAGGCTTCGCATCAGCTCGAGATTTTCCCTGAATATAATACAATTATACTTTGTGACATAATAGGTATGTGTGAGGAAACCGTAAGGGAGTATCTGTTATTCAGTGTAGTTGTGAAGATTTGGCAAGCCTCTGCATTGCTCCTCTCCCCACAGCTTTCGGAGATTTATAAGCTTCTAAGCTTGATTAGGTACTTGTGTGGGATTTGAAACAAAAACATTACAGAACAATGAAGGCCTTAGATATAATAGATATGTAAGAAAACGGAATGAGATTTGGTGAGATTAGGCGCAATCCCCTCCCTCCTCTTAATCTCTCTCTAAAAACTAATACATTATGTTAAATTTCTAAAAAATTACGAGGTACCCTAAGCCACAGCGCCGGAAAACCGTGTGTTCCTGCTGCGCGCAGATTTAAAATGGCCTGGCCGAGCTGACGTGGGATTACAAGAGAGTGGATGGATGAGAATGAACAAACGGAAAATGAATGAGTGAACGAATGAATTACTTATATTATAATGTTCTTTTTATTATCCAATTGACTAATTTATTAATTTGTTTATCTACCCAAATATCATAAACCCTCCATAATGCGTTCAAATACCGCACATTATGACCACCATAAAAGTAAACCGTTTTGTTAGGACAGATTTCTTATCTGTAAATATGTTATTATTGCTTCATTATATTATCGTTTTCTTTGAAATAATATGCATTCAAATTTCGAACATCTCTGAAAAACAAAGAAATTTGATTTGACCACTATTCTAATTTCAGTCGAAATGACGTTTCGTTCGAAATGAAGTGTTAATTGCAAACAAATTAGTCAAATGTCGCACTGTAAGTAAGATATCGAACGATATGATAGTTGAGGTCAACTCTAGTTTGTCTCTGAATTAAAAAAAAAACTATGAAAAAGAAAACTTTTCATTGCCGCCATTTCGCCATTACCGGTTAAATTTGTTGTATGAAAAAATAGTTCGCTTTGTTGAATTTAAACTACAAGCATGTGGACATTCTATGCAATGCTCAAAAGTACTCAAACACAACGTTAGACATCGCAAAATATTCTATATTAACTACTTTTCTAAAACGAAGAAACGAAGGAAGTACTGTAAAGAAATCCAAGACGTTTCCACCAGACGAAGTCGAAAAGTTCTTGAAAGAAGCACCGGATAAACTATATCTTATGACCAAGGTAACATGTTTTCTATACTCAATAGCAATTTTATATCACTCAGAAATCCTTTTTGTTTGACTGTTAGTATTTAACGTGATTTAATGTTTGTGTGTCATTGTTTCAGGTCGCATTTAATATTCGGAGTTATGTGGGCTTGCCGGAGACAAGAGTTATACAATGTTATGTTCAATGATGTGCAAGACTTTAATTCCACCATAATTGTCACTATTCGGAACACTAAAACCAAAACCAACCGGACTTTTACCATTACAGGCAATTATTGCCAGGTGGTTCAGAAATATATGCAACTTCGCCCAAGTGAATGCATAGAGACAGGTTTTTTTTATCAAATATATGGGTGGTCAATGCACATCCCAAAAAGTTGCAATCAAAACTGTAAATAATTATTATTATTCTAAATAAATTTCTTCGTTTTCGCATTCGTTTTCTGTTTTATTTTACTATTTGTTAATACTGTTTGTGGCCCTAAACAATACCGCGATGCCGGTCATAATCTGCTGCTCCTGAACGCACCACGGAGGCTTATGATATGTGGGTAGATAAAGTAGTGTATGCAACTGTACATAATTAGGCATTAAAACACTCGTGTGAAGTTAACTCGCCTTCGGCTCGTTTCATAAACCCACACTCGAGTTTTAATGCCCCTTAATATGTACAGTCACATAAACTACTATATTTTACTGTATGTTGTTATTTATTTATTTTTAATATTAGCTGACATTTTTATATTTCAATTTCAATTATATTTTTTATATTTTGAAATGTTTACTAGAATTAAGTGTTATTGATGTATATTATTCTTATATTTAATCAATCTGACATTGAAAAATGCTGAATTTTGGCCTACTTTGAAGTAGGCCTAAATGCTTTTGAGTTTAAGTTTAATACCTCGCATAAATAAAAATGCCTCCTATTACAATTACCCATTCCCATTGCTATACTACTAACTTCTTCAAAGTGTCTTTAACAGACTGACACCATAGTGATTTAAGACATTTTTACAGAACATATTGTACTTACTCATAATAAGAAACAGCCTGCATCAGACAATCCCTCACTTCCTGCGGGAAATGTCCCGGGTCGTTTTGTCCAGCTCGTCCCAGTTGCTTGCCCTGTGCGTGGTAGACGTTGCCCAGGTTGTACAGGGCGCGGCCTTCGCTCAGCCGATCGCCGAGAGAACGAGATATTTCCAAGTGTCGTTTGCAGCATTGGATGGCTTCAGAGAATTTCCCCATCACTTTTAACGTGTTTCCCAGGTTGCCCGATGCCTTGGCTTCGCCCAGTTTATCGTTCATCGTCCTGCAAATAAAATAAAAAGTTGAAATAAACATACATTGATTTCATAAACATTATTATAGCCTGAACTATATAGGAACTATCCCCTAACAAAGACTATGACAACCTGACGTAGAAAAGAAGCCTAAATTATTCACGACATACCTACACTCAAAATTATAAAATGATGTTATGTAAATTCGTTTATGACCATTCATTTAAAGAACGAACAACGCTAAATATCTCCAGGTAGTAAGAAATGTTTGGGACATCCAAGAGAACTAACATAAAACATCTACATATCCCAGTTTGTTAAAATGTCATATTATATTCTTATATCCTGTTTGCTTAATACCTACTCGTAAAACATTTATTTAGATAAATAATATCACGTAAAAGAAAGTTGATAAGATACCTTTTCACTTCTCCTATCGGAAAACAAATGTTTTGTAGCCCGTTTGTAGGTATCAAAACTGCATTTCGTTCCTTTTCAAGAAGTTTTGTTTAATCTTTCATTTCTGCCCTACTTACAGGGAACAAATTGAATTTTGCTCCCTGTTATCAATTTTGTAAGTTGGTAGCAATGCACGGAATAAACATTACCGATGACAGAAAATAAAACCATAATGTTTTTGGAGCGCGTTAAAGCGTTATTAGACAGCGCGAATTAGTCGGGTCCGATCTGTCGTGTACCTTGTCCCTTCGAAACCTTCTTTCGGTTCCTAAAATTCCCTTTCCTACTACTATCCAATAAATGATCGGGCCCGACGAAACGCATCGTCTAATACCGGGTTTAAGAAAACTAAATGTACCATAGACAAAGTGAAAACGGCGGGAAGTTTTATTTAATAAAAAAATTATTATTCCACTGAAACGTACAAGACGAAGTACAAACAACTTTGATCTTTTGTCATCTATTCGGTCTTAATTTACGAATAAGGTTAACAGAAAATTAATTCATCCATTAGCAGTGAAGAAATATTAGCTCCAGTGTTACAGCAACAAGTCATCAGTAACCGGCTCCCGGCAAAAATAAGGGTTAAAATACCTAACAGCCTATGAAAACTTTTGTACATGAAAAACAGCTAAATGAGTGAAATCGTTTATTTCATATATTAGCATATTTCCAGGGATTCTCTAAAATCAAGAAATACTAAAATCGTCCGTGAGCATGAACAAAGATTTAAAGTTATAAAAAATAATTGAGGGACACAAAGCTAAAAAATCCAAGATTTTATTTGTGGATAATGTAACACATTTTTAAACGAGGCATCCGATCACAGTTTTCTCGCCATAAAAGTAAGTAATTACCTATATACCTACTTAGTACTTAAACTCCAATATAAATCAATGTTTTTCTTTCTGCTTTTCTATGTGTAGGTACATTGTGCTTACCATGTGTTGTAAGTAGTCGGAGGCTTTAGAGACTGAACGTTTCTAAAGTATGTCCGTCTCGCTGCTGCCAGAGTAGTGGGAGGAGTAAGCCAGACATAGTATATCCGGCTTTCTAAAGTATTACTTTAGAAACGCTCAGTCTTTAACGCCTCCGCTTACTTACTACTCATAGTAAGCACACAGGTATCGGCACAGGCCTTTAATAAGAAACGTCTTTTGCAGAAAGTGATAATTTTCGGAGTCACTGCATGGTGCATATCGAGGATTGAAGTTATTAAATACTATCGTAGACTTGGAAAATCAAACACCAGACCGAAGAAGACACTTAATAGAAAATCAAGACTAATTTCACCGCCCATAAAAAAAATCTAAGCAAAAATGCACAACTTTCATAGTAAACTTTTAGCAACTATTTTATTGTTGATTCGTTTTTTTACTTATCTAATTAAAATTTAATGTTAACATGCCTATCTCGTTTTAATTTAAGTATGTTGATTTAATAGGAGAAGTGAAAAGTAGAGTGTATTACGCGGTAGCAAAATTATTGATACCTCGGGTGACATAGTTTGAATCCCTCACCCTCCATACAATATAGTATTTTGCTCCCTAGTAATACAATCTACTATTACGTATTTAAAAATAGCCCAGCGTCCTGTAGACTGGCCTTGGAAAAGTAATGGAGCCGACAATCCTTTGTTTGCCGATAGATATCGATTTCATGTCATGAACACTTACCTGGCTAATGTCAGGTCGTGTTTATGGTACTGCATCGCCTTGTTGTAGTCGCCAAGGTAGAAGTAGGCGTTGCCGAGCTGGCTGTAGATGGCGCTGAGGGTGCGCAGGTCGTCAGTACCGGCCTGGATGGCGGCTTGGAAGAAGGCCACGCCCGCGCGGCAGTCCCCGGCCTTGCACAGCCGCTCACCTTCCAGGGCCAGCTCCAGACACATTGAGCCCCCATCGCAGCTCTGAAATCAATTCGATATGCTAATTAGTCATACTTTGAAGGACCCTGTTGAAATCCGCCGACACATTTGTTTCCACACGTCTTTATTCATATCCTGACTGTTGGAGACAAAATAAAACATGGTGAATAAACTCATCAGGGAAGGTCTCCAACAAGATAGGAGAATAGATACATTGATATCAGGCTAGTATTGGAGGAGAGGGTCCTACGACAGAGTCCAGTGAAGGGAGCTAGAGGAGGCCTTAATCGAGTGGCATATTGAACTGAGAGATACACTCTAGTTTAGGATAAAAGGGCTAAAAATAAACTTGAAGGTGGTTAAGGATACTTGTGGGATGTAAAATAACTAATACACTAGTTAGTTTCTACATCCGTTGACTCCTGGCACAATATAACACATGAAACTGATAAAGCTTAATGTTTTTTCTTTGAATCTATGTTGGTTGAAGCATTGCATCTATATCATTTAGTTTTGCCTTAATGTTAATAATTTTTCATTGTGAAAATAATGATTGAAAACTGCAAAAGTATGTGGGAAATCCAAAGTGGTTGAAACGGCGAAAATTCGAGCATGATGTCACAATACAACTATTTTTTGTTAGGTTGGTAGCAAAAACTCGCCAACCGAGCCCACTCCCAATATCGCCCACCGAGGGTTCTACATAAAGGTGGCACGGAACTCTCGGTGTGCGGCAATTACACGGTTTCAGATTTTCTCCTGTATAAATATAATAATAATAAAATAGCTTTTTATTTCCACATACAAGTAAATTACATTTGTTTTCTTTTAATAAAGTTAATTTATGTGGATCTCTTTCGAGTGAAAGCCTCCTCACACGCCTTCCATTCATCCCTGTCTTGGGCTTTATCTATCCAATTAGCTCCAGCTGTTGAAATTATGTCGTCTATCCATTTCTTTTTTGGTTTGCCACGGTGTCTTTTTCCTGCGGGGCCTGTCCATTTCGTAGATTCTATTGTCCATCTCTTATCTGTGTATCTGCATATATGCCCAGCCCATTTCCACTTTAATTTGAGACTATGTTGTAATGCGTCAGTGAGCATAGTTCTCTTTCTTATAATTGCGCTCCTGATTTTTTGGATCTTCTTTACCTTTAGCAGACTTCTTTCCATTGCTCGCTGGCATGTAGTATTTGAGTTTTTAATTTTTCTAGTAAAAATCCATGTTTGGCTTCCATAAGTTAGGCTTGGTAGTATATTTGTGTCCATTACCGTTTTCTTTAAAGCCATTTCATAGTCGCCCTTTAAAATTTCTTTAAGCGACCAAAACTTCTTCCATGAATTGTTTACACGTCTCTCTACTTCATCTTCATTACTAGTAGGGCTAAATGACATCATTTTTCCAAGATAGATGTATTCCTGTACATATTCTATCTCTTTACCCGACCGACACATATATTCGTCTTCTTCTGTTGTTTGTCATTGCCTTTGTTTTGGCTGCGTTCATGTGCAGTCCTACTTTTTGGCTTTCTTTGTCCAGGTCATTCATCATCTCGGAGGGCTTATGCGCGTTGTCGCCGGAGAAGGCACACCAGGGAAGAAGAGGAACAAAAGCATGCTTCCCTGGTGGAGAAAAAGCGGGCCCTGCAGGAGGCCATAAAGAGGGCAAAAAATGAAAAGTGGGAGGAGTTTTTGGTGTCGCTCAACCAAGATCCATGGGGACGGCCTTACAAAATGGTGCGCAACAAGATTAAAAGCGCACCCCCCATGGATCAAATGGACCCAAATTTACTGTCCAGGGTTGTGGAGGGCCTTTTTCCGGAGGCGCCGGACTTCGCCCCACCGATAATGGCCCCCCAGGAGGTGAATCCAGGCGGACCCCTTAACGTCCCCCCCATAACCGAGGAGGAGTTTGAGCTGGCGGCGGAGAGGGTCAGGGCCACACGAAAAGCCCCTGGGCCGGACGGAGTGCCGGGGAGAGTTCTGTGGCTGGCCCTGAAACACCTCGGGGAGCGCCTCAAATCCCTTATGGAAGACTGCATGAAGGAAGGGCGCTTCCCGGGGCGCTGGAAGGAGGGAAAGCTCTGCCTGCTTAGAAAGGAGGGGCGTCCAGCAGACTCCCCCGCTGGTTACCGCCCCATAGCGCTGCTGGACGAGGCCGCCAAGCTCTTTGAGCGAGTTCTGGCCTCCCGCATCCAGCGACACTTGGCAGGAACGGGCCCGAACTTAAGTCCCAACCAGTTCGGGTTCCGCAAGGGGCGGTCCACGCTGGATGCAGTCAGCGCACTCAGGGCGTTCGGTGTGAGGGCGGAGGGTAAAGGGGAGGGAGTAGTGGCGGTGTCACTCGACATCGCCAATGCGTTTGGTTCCCTCCCTTATGAGGCTATTGGCGAGGCACTCCGCTTCCATGGAGTGCCCGCATATTTGAGGCGAACCGTGGAGCACTACTTGACGGGGCGGGTAGTGCTCTACGAGCAGAGGGGGGTTCGAAAGGAGAGGGCCATGTCGTGCGGGGTTCCACAGGGGTCCGTCCTGGGCCCCCTTGTGGCCCGTCCTGTGGAACCTCGGTTACGACTGGGTAATCCGGGGGGTACAACTCCCGCGCATGGTCACCGTGTGTTATGCGGATGACACACTGGTGGCCGTGCGGGGGAGGGAGATGGAGGAGGTGATGAGGAGGGCAGAGGTGGCAACAGAGTTGACGGTCCACCGAATCAGGCTGCTCGGACTCGAGGTGTCCATCACCAAGACCGAAGCCATGGTCCTGGGGAGCCCGAGGGGTTGGAGGGTGAGGGCGGACACTGCACTGCGAGTGAGCGGCGAGTCTGTCCGGGTCGGGGCGCACTTAAAATACTTGGGCCTCGTCCTGGACAGAAAGTGGACCTTTGAGGAGCACCTGAGAAGGCTAGCTCCTCGCCTAGTGGGCGCCGCAATGGCGTTGGGCCGCTTGCTGACAAACATAGGAGGGCCTAATGCCCCCTGCAGGCGACTGTACGCCGGGGTCGTCCGCAGCATGACGCTCTACGGAGCGCCAATTTGGGCCGAACGGCTCAAGGAGGGAACGAGGGCGTTGCTCCGAAGGCCGCAGAGGGTAGTGGCCCAGCGGATCACCAGGGCGTATCGCACCACCTCCCACGCAGCGGCCTGCATCCTCGCTGGCACCCCGCCCTGGGAACTGGACGCTGAAGTCCTTGCGGACAGGTACCAGAGGCGGGCGGAGGCAAGAGGGGGACAAGAATGTTGAACGACATGATACTATACTCGTCTGTGTCCCATCTATAAAGGCAAAGGTGATAAAACAGATGTGAGTAATTACAGGCCCATCACTATTGTGCCTACAGTATCAAAACTAGTAGAATCAATAATGTCAAGTGAAATCCTCAGATACATTGAAAAAAATAACGCTCTATCAGAAGCACAGTATGCTTATAGACCTGGACGATCAACCATTACAGCCACTCAGAGGTTCATGGAGAGTGTAATAAAGTCTTTAGAAAATAAACAGAAAGTAGTAGGTATTTTTCTCGATCTGTCAAAAGCTTTTGACTCAGTAAACCATACCCTACTGTTGGCTAAACTGCGAGCTTACGGTATAAGAGGACAAAGTGCTGAACTGCTCAAATCGTTTCTGTCAAATAGAGAACAAACAGTAGAAATAAAAGCGAGTGGAAAGAGCCTTAGATCTATACCTCAACCTATGACAATAGGAGTCCCTCAAGGTTCTTCCTTAGGAAATGTCTTATTCTCATTATTTTTAAATGATGTAACAAAACTAGACATAGATGGTGACATAATTTTATATGCAGATGACACAACAATAGTAGTTAGTGAAGAAACAGACGAAAAATTAATTAGCAAGATAAGTTTAATTTTAACCAAATTAGAAAATTGGTTTCACATTAATGGCCTTAAGTTGAACGCTGAAAAGACACATATAATGAAATTTAATACTAGGTATAATGACGCTGATAAAATCGAAATACTACTTCCAAACGGAATGTCAATTCAAAGTGTGCAAAACGTAAAGTTACTAGGATTTGACATAGACCCGACATTCTCGTGGAAAATGCATATAGACTCAATCTGTAAAAAACTAGCAAAAGGGATATATGTTCTAAAGCAGTTAAGAGTGTTAATTTGTAGCGAAAACCTAATAGAAGCCTATTATGCGTACGTACACTCCATTATTTCGTATGGGATTATACTATGGGGAAACTCAACAGATTTCGAACGTGTCTTAAAAATGCAGAAACGCGCAATCCGAATCCTAGTAAATGCAAATTATAGAGATGCTTGTAGGGAACATTTCAAAAGCTTAGGGATTTTAACATCAGTTTCGACTTATATACTTGAAATACTGTTATATGTAAAAAAAACCAAAACGAATTTGTGCGGTATGGGGATGATAGAAATCGTCCAGCAAGGTATCCAGAAAACTTAAAACCAGTCAAATGTAGATTGAAAATGTCACAAAAATGTCCTAAGATAATGGCTGAGAAATTGTACAATAAGTTACCTAAAGTAATAAAAGCAGAGAATAATATAAATACTAATGCTATGTATGTGTGTTATCAAATTGTTAAATGTGTATGAATTTATGTAACAAATCTGAATAATTTTAACAAATTTTAATCGTGAATCAATCTTATTTCTATTTTTATCAATTGTCATTAGTTTTTAAATTATTTTAATCAATGGAATTATAAATTTTACTTAGATTAGAAAAATGTTAGTTAATTCTTTAATTGTTTTATTGCTATTATAATGATTACTATGTATGGTTACTATTGTATTTTGACGATCTCAACTTGTATTTCATATTTCAGTTGCTAATTTTAATTTGTAATGCAAAATCATGTAATACACTTGAGAAATAAACGAATCTGAATCTGAATCTATATGCATCACAAACTTAAACCCAGTTTTTAAAGATACATTCATATTTACAGACATACTACAGTGTTAGCATAAAATCTCAGTAAATGCATTCAGGCAAAACTAAAAAATTGCTTAGAATAGGGATGACGACTAGGTTGAAAAACTATTATTCTAATTAGTCCGTCAGTTAGATTATCTAAAATTATTAGACACGTATTTTTTCCTTTTTCAATTTAACTAAGATTGACGAAGATAAAGAGCATCAAAGTTCCGGGGTGGGGGCTTGTGACGTCACTCCTAGGTAAGAATTGTACCTAGGAGTGACATTACGCGAAACTTGAACGCACTGTATTTTTCTCATTTTTGATTTGACGAACACAAGAAAAAATACGTGTACAATATATTTTTATAATCTAAAATACGGACTAAATAGATTTTTTCAGTCGTCTAGCCTATTATTAGCAAAAAGTGAAAACTTAGAAATCTGGCATTTGATGTTTTGCTAAAATTCCTAATCTAATAGTAAAGCAAGTCTAGAAGTTTATTATTTTAAGTTTAGTAATTAGTCTGGGATCTCCTGAATTTGTCCTGCAGGGTTAGCATGGTTGCCATTTTATCGCTTATCACGCTATGCGTCACTTTCGCACATACATACTTGTTAGAACGTGACAGCAATGTCGGTAAACGATAAAAACCCGACCATCATAGACTAGCTGGTTTTGAGTAAGTGTGGGCAGTGGTGAGGTAGATTTTTCAAAAGGTTCTGGAGATAACCTGGACACTGTAAGAGTTAGGGGCTTGTCAATAAATTATTTTTAAAACAATCTTTTTTTGTCCTGCAAAGGGTTAGTGTACTCTTTCCAACTTTTGCAACTTAGATGCTGACAGTGTTAGCATAAATGAAGCCCGAGGAGGCGGAAAGGGCCGAGAGGGCAGCAGCGGAGCGCCTTCACACCCGATGGAGGGATGCCCTGGAGGATGCCCACTACGGAGTCCGCACTGTAGGGGGCATCCTCCCAATAATGGAGGACTGGCTCAAGAGGAAGGGAGGGACCCTAACTTACAGGGTCACGCAGGTGGTATCCGGACACGGCTGCTTCGGACACTACCTACATAGGATAGGGGGGGAGCCCGGTCCCGAATGCCTGGAATGTGGGGCAGATGATGACACGGCCCAGCACACACCTAGAGGAGTGTAATCGCTGGGCCGTGGAAAGGGCGGAAATGGTGGCAGTCACGGGACTGAGGCACCTCCCACATACCCCCCCCCCCCCCATTATGGCCTTCCCGCGGCCGGGGGGGACGATGCGTAAATGCATTCCCCACTTCGACAAAAAAAAAACAAAAAAAAGGCCATTCATCATACTTTCTAGGTCTATAGCAGACTCTGCAAACAGCACGAGGTCGTCCGCAAAACGTAGATGACTGAGGTAGTGATTGCCCATCTTGATTCCTTTGCGTTTCCAATCTATGTTTTTAAAGACATGTTCCAGCACCATTATAAATAGCTTTGGCGATAATGGGTCTCCTTTCTTCTCCAGATTTTCTCCTGTATTTGTGCTAAAAGTTCTTGCTTTTTGCCAAATTTTGTGATTTGAGGTCAACGGGAACTAACCTATACATTTTGATTCCCATTGCAAATGTATGGGAAATGCGACATAAACGGTCGTATCTTTTGATTGCGTTGACGTAGCGGTTTGGTTTTTTCACAGCTTCAAGGAACCGCAAAACTGTGTATGTGGTATTAATTTCAACTTGCTGTCTCTACCCGTTCTCGAAATAAAGGGTCTTGACAGACAGACAGACGGACGGACGGACAACAAAGTGATCCTGTAAGGACTCCATTTTTTGCTTTTGCGGTACGGAAAAAAAATCATTAATCAAAACATTAATTACATATAATAAATGATTTGATCCGTGCTTTACAGTGGTAAAGTTAAAATATTTTTTTTGTTTCCAAAAAGTATCCTAACAAAAATCGGTAAGTACTCATTTTACCTCAAGTTCATTAAGGACCATTGGCAGAAATAGTGCATTATGTAATTTTTGTATTGCAAAAGTTTGAATTAGTTTATTTTATTCTATTCTATGGTATAAATTAAATTCGTTCCCATATTATTTTCAACCAAATTAAAAATTTCAAAAAAGAGAAGGTTCTCTCAATTCATGTGTTTTTTTTTTATGTTTATTACCTCAGAGCTCCGTCAACACTGAACTGATTTAAAAAAATATTTTTTTAGATGGTTCCATATTGGTCTAACTTTTTTTTTAAAATTCATTTCTGATGATGGGATTGGCATTGACAGATCTCCTCAAATTTGAAATGCATATGCATAATGATTTGGGTGTTTTTTTAAGAAACTCGAGCATTTCTTTACGAACACATTCAAATTGGTCAAGTGGACCTGATGATGAAGACCAGGGATGACAAAGTGGAACTGCTTGATAATTCCCAGCTCTGTCATCCGATTTGAGACATTAATCTTTTGTTTGTAAGGAAATAACTTCCCTACTTCCATTTGATTATAATTCTATTCTGATGGTGTAATTCATGAAGAATTGAGAGAGCTCCTCAAACTTCAGCACATGCATAGTGATTTGAGGGATTCCTTAAGTAACATGAACATTTTTTTTGGCGGTACCAACATTTTGGTGGAGTGGACCTGATGATGAAGACTAGGGATGGCAAAGTGGAACAGGTTGGTAAACTTAGCTCTATGTATCATCCAAGTTGTGACATTCATCTTTTTGATTAGATTTCTATTCTGATGATGGAGTTCTTAAGGAAGTTAGACAACCCTCAAAAATTTGAACGGCACGTCCAACATGTTTGGAGGATTTTTATAATTGGTTGGGGCATTTTCTTACTGAAGCCATTATATTGCTGCAGTGGACCTGATGTTGAAAACCAAGGATGGCATATTTAAACTGCTCCATAATTTCCAGCTCTGTTATTTGAGACATTGTTATTTTGTTGGACCTTGGAGGTCTACAAGGACGTCTACATTTGATTTTCCTTGAGATCTAATGATGGAAATTATGAGACGTTAAGAAAACTCCTCAATTTTCAAAGGTACTCATATGGTGAATTAGATATTTTTGAAGGTAACTGGTTAGCTCATTTTACCGAGCCTTTATTTTCTTAAAATTTATATTTATAAAACTATAACTATAATGATAGAAATACGATTTTACTTTAAGATAGAAATATTATAATAAATATTCTTTAACATTAACATTTCGTACTTTGGAACTTTAATCACTTGTTTTAATGAAGCTTCTTCATTTATGCTAACACTGTCAGCATCTAAGTTGCAAAAGTTGGAAAGAGTACACTAACCCTTTGCAGGACAAAAAAAGATTGTTTTAAAAATAATTTATTGACAAGCCCCTAACTCTTACAGTGTCCAGGTTATCTCCAGAACCTTTTGAAAAATCTACCTCACCACTGCCCACACTTACTCAAAACCAGGACAAATTCAGGAGATCCCAGACTAATTACTAAACTTAAAATAATAAACTTCTAGACTTGCTTTACTATTAGATTAGGAATTTTAGCAAAACATCAAATGCCAGATTTCTAAGTTTTCACTTTTTGCTAATAATTCTAAGCAATTTTTTAGTTTTGCCTGAATGCATTTACTGAGATTTTATGCTAACACTGTAGTATGTCTGTAAATATGAATGTATCTTTAAAAACTGGGTTTAAGTTTGTGATGCATATAGTATCATGTCGTTCAACATTCTTGTCAAGTGGGCTCATTTAACAAGTAAAACTGTTTTAAATTAAAACCAGGTCATCAGTCTCTACTTGTTTACTGCTATTTCTACACCTGATAACCTTAGTTTTAAAAGGAATTCGTAATGTTAACACTGTTTTAATTATAAAAGATAACATTTTATTGAGGGTTAGGAAAAACAACTGAATTCTGACATATTGTGCAAACAATTTTTATGCCATTCCTTGGGTAATAATTAAAACTATATTGGCTAGTTGTATCCTAGTATTGTAGACGATTGAAGTACCAAAAACAAAGTGTTTCGTTAATAGGTGGTTAACTAGCTAACTGTAAATGACAGATTCATGTGCAAGCAAATGTCTTGTACGAGAAATGACATCTTGTCAACATCGTAATCAAAACGCCCACCTGCATAGTGCACGAGAGCTGGATCTCGCGGATATAGGCACTAATAGGTCACTGCTTCCGTATTAGGTCCCCCAAGCTGTGACTCACAAAAGACTTCAGCAAATAATCGGGATGTTACACCCCAATTATACTAAACGTAGGTACCTATTACCGTAGAACATAAAGCTCTTCCAAATGACTAATGGTTACCTTAGCATTACAATAATACATAATGCTTACTTACTTGTGCATCTGTCGACAGGTTTTCGGCGCTGGCACTTACAGACATTCTTAATTTGATGATAATTCAACAACAGAACAAAATTAAGAAAGTTGTTAAATATATTTATTAATTATCATATTTAGTATTTATTGTATATTTTACTACTAGGGCGTGTGCAATTTATGAACACTGAGCGAACGTTACAAACTTCTGGTACACACATCAATTCAATTCTTGGTCATTATGGCTCCATCGATGTAATCGATGATTCCGCCAATGTCTAAGTAGCAGGATGGTACACACATCAAAAATTAACACTTCAATGACACAAAACAACCAACGGCAAAACACACACAAGCGCGGCCGTGCCGTGTATCGTACGCACCGTTGCCATAGGTAGGAGTTTGAAAATCCGATGCAATATTGTTGACGTTAGTAGATTCCTTTAATATCACAAAGTTTGTAGACTCCTTTAAACTCACGAAAAAGTAAAAGCAAGTTACCCGGATTCAAAAATTGCACGAAAAATTAATTTAGCACGGACAAAAGCTACAAACAAAAATAAGAAGCAGGCTCGGCACAAAAACACTGTGTGGAATAATGCATAGCAAGAGAGCTTATGGTGACAAATTTTGTTACAATCATGATGTAACTAAATACATAAAAAAAATCAACAATGGCATGTATAAAGATTCACATGACTCTAATTCTGATTCTGAATAAAAATTGGCTTTGTAATTAATTATCTTAATATTTTTAACCGGCAACGGTTAACGCTCACGTATTTTTATCACAATAGGCGAAGCAATTGGTAGGGACCTACGATTCCTACCAATTGCTACTAAACATAATTATACACTTAGAAAGAAAAAAAAAACTGATATAGGTAAGTTTTGGTTGAACAAATTGATTTACTGATATTTTTTCCAATCTCCTGATTTCTAGACTACACTTCTTCTGACGTTTTCAGATTGGATCTGGCAACACTGATCTCAGTATTCAGTATATTTAAGTTTTAAGTTAGGCGGTAGAGTGTCGATAGCGGGCGGTTGTAGTATTGTAAAATATTTTTGTGTTTTTGGTTTATAATCGGAAAAAATCGTTGCAATCTTTTACCGTGCGTTTACATGCTCGGGCTCTCGGCCGAATGTTTCGGCCATATTAGTACACGATGATTCGAGACAGACTATATAGAGAAAACTTAAGCCAGACCAGAGACAATTTAAGCACTTTTTCAGGTAGTTTGGTTGAGTTAAAAGGTGTCTTAAATAATTTCACTTCGGGTAAAGCTATTTAAAAAGTGTCTTAAATAGTTTCAATAACCAAAGCTATTTAAAACACCGTTTAACTCAACCAAACTACCTGAAAAAGCTTAAATTGTCTATGGTCTGGCTTAAGTTTTCTCTATATAGTCTGTCTCGAATCATCGTGTACTAACATGGCCGAAACATTCGGCCGAGAGCCCGAGCATGTAAACGCACGGTTAAGGATTTGTATAAATACAGTTACTTTTCCTTTGTTTAATGTAGTTGGTGGTTTTTGGTAAGTAGTTTTATTATTATTATTATTTATTCAATAAAACAATTGACAAAAACTTAAAAATAAATACAACGTCCCACAAAACTGTTTACACAGTTTGACTGTGGGATCCATGAGTTTCTTATATTTCTGTATTTAGTAGTATTTTAATTTAACTTTGTTTCGTTTTTGTGGGTAGTCCATGTCGGCGTCCTCATGAGTGAGGATTCTGATTTGGATGACCCTGGAGATGGATTTCTCAGTTCGCGTCTAAACATTTCTGTATTTAGTAGTATTTTAATTTAACTTTGTTTCGTTTTTGTGGGTAGTCCATGTCGGCGTCCTCATGAGTGAGGATTCTGATTTGGATGACCCTGGAGATGGATTTCTCAGTTCGCGTCTAAACGTAAGTCTGAAAGACCATGAATATTTCGAAAAAACGCTAACTGAAAAGTTTACTCCTGCAATGGGCAGAAAAAAACGTAGATTGAAGAAAAAACAAAATACAGATGAAATTGACCAGCGATCCCGATCGAGATCCCCGAGATCGGATGCTCATTCCGCGAAATCGGACATGGATATCGAGAGTAATCTAAGTAATGTAGTCGATACACAGGGTGACACTCAGCTTCCCCCTGGTCAAGAGGTGCAACAACAGGTTAACCAACCTTCGTTATCGTATAACTCTCCCCCGGCGCATTTGGTGACTGACAATCCGGTTACAACTCAGTCTCAGACCCCGATCTCCCCGTTCACTCCGATTGGAAGGGATAGATATGCTAAGAATGATCGAGGCCCGTTTGTAGTTCACGTTCAGAAAATAGAAACTACTCCGGATTCTGGAACAACTTTGCATCCTGTGACATTCGGACTTTTCCTCCAAAAAAGAAAACGTGAATTCCCAAATATTGTAGAGGGATCGGTAAAAAGGATAGGACGCAATCGTGCATCGTTGTCTTTCCATTCGTCAGACGATGCAAAACTGTTTCTCGGTTCCCCCACGCTCTCTCAAAACAAATACAAAGCTTTCGTGCCCACGTTTAATGTTACTAGGATGGGCCTTGTTCGGGGTGTTCCGGCCGACTGGTCTCCCGAAGAAGTCCTTGAGCAGATCCAGATTCCTGGTAACTCTGGAGAGGTTCGGCCAATCAAAATCCGACGGCTAAATTTTAAAAAATCTAAACTGGCTTCCTTCAGAAACGGTTGTCATTACTTTCGATGGACAAATTCTTCCAAAAAGAATTTTCTTGTGTTTTAATTCGCTGCCGGTGGAGCAATACACTTACCCAACACACACTTACACATACACACAACAATACACTTACACATCTGCTGAGAGGCAGTAAGGTTTTCACGATGGGGGTAGGGGTGGATAAACCGCCCGACCCGGGTGGTGGCAGTTCCACAGCCTTGGCGGACGACGAAGTTATGGATGTAGACATTCAGTCCAGAAAAAGAGACGCCGCCGAGGCTTTGGAAAGGTCACGACCAATGCATGAACCTAGGGAGAAACGCCAGATGCAAGGTGAAGTCAACAACGCCTCTGTTTCAACCGTTTATAAACACCCGGACCTCGACAGTAATACAGCCCGGAAATACGATCTCACAGACAGCGGTCCATTTGTGGTACACATAGCTCGAGAAATTATAACGCCCAATGCAGGAACCTCTCTACAGCCTATCAGAGTAGGCCAATTGTTTGCCAGAGACAGTGTCCTTGGTATAAAAAAAGACGGTATTAAAGCCCTAGGACGTAACCGCGTTGCCGTCGAATGTAAGTCACCAGCTGACGCCAATAACCTTCTATCAAACCAGTGTTTAACCCGTAACAAACTTGTAGCAGTAATCCCATCGTATCATGTCTCTCGTATGGCTCTGGTCCGCGGGGTCCCAACAGACTGGTCGATGGAAGAATTCGTGTCCGCTACAGAACTGAAAGAGGGAACAGGAAAAATCCTGAAAGCCCGCCGACTCCAACGTAAAGTTATCAAGGACGACGGCACCCCATCTTGGATCCCTACTCAGTCCGTAGTCGTAACATTCGAAGGTCAAACCCTGCCATCTAAGCTATACGCCTGTTACACATCACTAAATGTAGAAGTATATGTTCTCCCTACTATCCAGTGCAGAAAATGCTTGCGTTTTGGCCACATTCAGACTCAGTGCAGATCGGATGCTCGATGTTTTAAATGCGCTCAAAAACACCCCGGTGAGACATGCAACGTGGCACCAGAACATATTCGCTGCCTGTTCTGTACAGGCCGCCACCTGGCTACTGACAAAAATTGCCCAGAATTCGGTAGACAAAAGACAATTAAACTGCTCATGTCAGAACATCTCCTACCAGGAGGCTGCAGCTCGAACTCCTGCCGTACGTAAGACTTTTGCTGAAATAGCTAACACAATGTTCTGTACCCCACCACCAGCGGCCTCAGGCAGTACTCCCCCTACTTGTCGGTAGTTGCATAATGTGTGGCGACCCTACATTATACTGATTATTAATAAACGAGTCATGAAGTACATCTCGCGTATCATTGACACGTACCCTGACATGGCGCAGCCGGTGATAATTTAAATAAGTGATTTTGTGATTTGAATCGAATATCTTAGCGGAACGATATATTGCATTAAAATAAACATGGAAACTGTACTTTCGCCGCCGGTGCCGTTTGTTTATGATCAAAGTTTATTAAACATCACTACGGGCAGTTTGAGTGACAGTTGGAAAAAATGGAGTAAAGGATTTAAAATATATTTCGACGCGTGTGAACTTTCTAAAAAAACCGCGGGAATACAAATTAATATTTTGCTTCATATAGTGGGTGAACAATGCAGAGAATTGTATGAACAATTAAATGTGGAGTGTAAAACTGTAGATGAAGTGTTAAACGAGTTTAAGAAATATTTTGAACATAATTTTTAAGAAAAAAAAACCGACTTCATTTGGTTCCCGGTAAAAGTGAAATTAAGAATTTGTTTGAGTTAGCCAGTTTACTTCACAAATATCCAATACACCGCACGTGTACGATTGAAAATTGAGGAGCTTTCTTAATGTCCTAGGGCTTCCATCATTACATTTGAAGTATAATCAAACGGAACTCCCTTGTAGACCTTTAAACAAACAAAATAACAATGTGTTAAATTGGATGACAGACTGTAAATTAACGAGCATATTCATTATGCCATCCTTGATTATCAACATCAGGTCCACTCCAGCAAAATGATGGCCACAGTAAGAAAATGCCTAAGCTAATTATGAACACCCTCTAATCACAATTAACCTGCCGTTCAAATTTGAAGAGTTCTCTGAATTCTTCTAGAACTCCATCATCAGAATATAAATCAAATCAAAAAGATTAATGTCACAACTAGGATAATAAGTAGAGCTAGGTTTATTAACCAGTTCCACTTTGCGATCCCTGGTCTTCGTCATCAGATCAAGTTCATCAAAATTTTGGCTCCGCCAAAACACTGTTTTAGTTACTTAAGGAAACCCTCAAATCAGAATGCATGTGCCGTTAAAATTTGAGGAGTTCTCTCAATCCCTCATGAAGCCCATCATCAAAATAGAACTTTAATCAAATAGGACTATCTTGAAGGTATTTCTTTACAAAGAAAAGATGGATGTCTCAAATCGGATGATAGAGCTGGGAATTAACAAGCAGTTCCACTTTGCCATCCCTGGTCTTCATCATCAGGTCCACTCCACCAAATTGATGATGTTCGTAAAGAAATGCTCGAGTGTCTTAAGAAACTACCCAAATCATCATGCATGTGCCTTTCAAATTTGAGGAGTTCCCTCAGTTCCTCATGGATCCCATCATCAGAAATTGATTTTGAAAAAAACGGAACAAATCTGGAACCATCTATTTTCAGAAAAAAAAATATTTTTTAAAATCGGACGATAGTCCTGGGAATTACCAAGCAGTTCCACTTTGACATCCCTGGTCTTCATCATCAGGTCCACTCCACCAAATTGATGATGTTCGTAAAGAAATGCTCGAGTGTCTTAAGAAACTACCCAAATCATCATGCATGTGCCTTTCAAATTTGAGGAGTTCCCTCAGTTCCTCATGGATCCCATCATCAGAAATTGATTTTGAAAAAAACGGAACAAATCTGAAACCATCTATTTTCAGAAAAAAAAAAAATTTTAAAATCGGACGATAGTCCTGGGAATTACCAAGCAGTTCCACTTTGACATCCCTGGTCTTCATCATCAGGTCCACTCCACCAAATTGATGATGTTCGTAAAGAAATGCTCGAGTGTCTTAAGAAACTACCCAAATCATCATGCATGTGCCTTTCAAATTTGAGGAGTTCCCTCAGTTCCTCATGGATCCCATCATCAGAAATTGATTTTGAAAAAAAACGGGACAATCCTGAAACAATCTATATACAGACAAAAAAATATTTTTTAAAATCGGATCATAGTCCTGAGAATTACGAAGCAGTTCCACTTTGCCATCCCTGGTCTTCATCATCAGGTCCACTCCACCAAATTGATGATTTTCGTAAAGAAATGCTCGAGTTTCTTAAGAAATCACCCAAATCAGCATGCATGTGCCTTTCAAATTTGAGGAGTTCCCTCAGTTCCTCATGGATCCCATCATCAGAAATGGATTTTGAAAAAAACGGGACCAACCAGGAACCGTCTACTTTTAGAAAACAAAAAAAAAATTCAAATCGGTTCAGTAATGACGGAGTTATGAGTGAACATCCATCAAAAAAAAAAAAAAATAATAAAAAAAATTCAGTCGAATTGAGAACCTCCTCCTTTTGAAATATTGAAGTCGGTTGAAAAGAAAAATTTAACGGTTGAGAGACATCGATTTTTTACGAGAAATCAGGCAGAAAATGAAACGATTGAGCAATATGTGTTTGATTTAAAGAAACTATCGACTTCATGTGAATTTGGAACTTTGTGTGATTCCTTAATTAAGGATCGGTTGATATGCGGTATTACAAGCAAGGCTATTCGGGAGAGATTATTACGTGAAGCTGAGTTGACATTGGAGCAAGCCATGGAAATTTGTCGAGCTGCCATTGTGTCAAAAGTTTATTCTGAAAAAATTTTCGAAGAATCTCGCGAGCAATCGGTTCATAAGATAGCACAGGCTAACAAAATCGACTCGTTGCAAGATAATGATAAGGTGTTTCGAATATCTCAACGAGGAGGCTACGGCCGGGGCCGAGGACGGTTCGCGGGGTCGCGGGGCGGCCGCGGCGCCGGGCGCGGCACGGCAGCTTGGGACAGGAGCGGCGCGGGCGGTTGGCGCTCGCAGCAACAACATACGGCCGTGTTGGCGCGCTCGGGAGCTGGCGGGAGCGGTGTTGGCGAGCGGGATGTCACGTTTAAGGACAATCTTACGTGTAATAAATGTGGTATATCGCACGGAAAAGATGCTTGTCCTGCGTATGCAAAGCGATGTTTTCGATGTTCGCGTATGAATCACTACTCACGCATGTGTGGCGTGTATCAAATAGAGGAGTCTGATCAACAGGTAATATATTGCCTTAATAATGATGTTGATGAATGGTCAATTGATTTAAATGTAGGTAAATGGGCAAAACCTAATGTTTAAAATTGATACGGGAGCCGATCTTAATGTGTTGCCATTGCATAGCTTGTCTCAGATTGGGCTAGATAAAGAAGATTTAATACCTACTAGTTCGGGGTTATACGGTTACTTGGGAAAAAAAATAGAGGTATTGGGGAAATGTTTTTTGAAAGTTGTTTATAAAGATAAATTTTATTTCTTGGAATTTAAAGTGGTTGATGTGCCGTCTCCTCCTGTGTTAGGTCGTTATGATAGTAGGCAAATGAATTTAGTTCAACGAATATATGCAGTTAGTGAAACGGATCAATCAAATAATTCGGTTTTAGTCAAGGATTTTCAAGACGTATTTCAGGGTATAGGTTGTTTACCTGGCACTTACAAAATTAGGTTAAATCGCGAATGTAAACCTGTTGTGCACGCTCCGCGGAAAGTGCCAATACCGTTACGAGAAACAGTTAAAGCTAAATTAGAGGATATGGAGCGACAAGGTATAATAGCGAAGGTTGAGGGTCCAACCGATTGGGTAAACAGCATGACTATTGTGAAAAAACAAAATGGGGATCTTAGGACATGTTTAGATCCAAAAGAACTCAATTTAGCAATAAAACGGGAACACTTTAGACTTCCAACGTTAGATGAGATAGTTTCGAATTTGTCGGGGGCTCAATATTTTAGCACGTTAGATGCTACTAATGGTTTTTGGCAAGTAAAGTTAGAAAATAGTGATCTTTGCACTTTTAACACGCCGTTCGGGAGATTTAAATTTCTACGTATGCCTTATGGAATATCATCTGCATGTGAGGTTTTTCATCGGAAAATATACGAGAATTTTGATGATATTGAAGGAGTGTGTATGTATGTGGATGACATCTTAGTTTACGCCAATACTAAATCGGAACATGATGAGAGGTTAAGGCAAGTACTAGAGAGATGTCGTAAAATTAATTTGAAATTAAATTACAATAAATGTAAGTTCGGTCTGGAAGAAATTACATACTTAGGACATAGAATTACGAAGAAAGGTTTATGTCCGGACGATAGTCATATTTCTGCTATTATTAATATGCCCAAGCCACAGAATAGTAAAGATGTCGAACGATTGCTAGGACTTACAACATATGTAGGCAATTTCATACCCAACTTGTCTGAAAAAACCGAACCACTTAGGGAATTGTTACGGAAAGATATAGAGTGGCATTGGAGTGAGACACATGAGAATACATGGAACTTGATAAAAAAGTGTCTGTCTGAAAAACCGGTATTGCAATATTACAGTATGACTAAACCGATCACACTGTCAGTTGATGCAAGCAAGAGTGGCTTGGGTGCGGTACTTTTGCAAGATGGCCTCCCGGTATGTTATGCTTCAAAAGCCCTAACAAAGGTCGAACAAAGATACGCGCAAATAGAGAAGGAGCTATATGCATGTGTACCTACATGCATGTGAAAAATTTTATAGCTACATATATGGGCGCACGGATATAATTATTGAAACGGATCACAAGCCGTTGATAAGTATAATAAAGAAACCTATAGTAGATGCTCCACCTAGATTACAGCGTATGTTATTAAGGCTCCAACCATACTCTTTTCAGTTGATTTACAAACCAGGAAAGCAGTTACATATTGCAGATGCCCTGTCACGCGCTTATGAGCCGCCGCCCCAGGGTGTTTCGAATGATTCTCATGATTTGCAAGACGAGCTCACAGAGGCGGTACGAACTCTGTGCGAGTACAATGAGTTAATAGACATGCACTATTTAGATTTACAGAGAGAAACAGAAACTGATAGCGAGATGAGGCTGTTAAGAAAGTACATACGAAAAGGATGGCCAGAAGATAAAAAGGACGTAGAAGATGTTGTGAAGCCTTACTGGCAATATAAAGAAGATATAACAGAAGGAAATGGACTATTATGGAAAGGGTGCAGAATACTAATACCCAAAAAAATGCGCAATGACATGCTTCAAAAAATACATTACGCACATTTAGGTCTGGAAAAGTGTATGTTAAGAGCGCGAGAATTGTTGTTGTGGCCCGAAATAAATAATCAATTAAAAAACTTAATTTCTAATTGTCAAGCATGTTTAACATACAGAAAAAATAACACGAAAGAAAAATTGATTACACATGAAGTACCGAAGAGGCCATGGGCTAAAGTAGGTATGGATTTATTTTACATAAATCGAAAAACCTACTTATTAGTGGTTGATTATTACACTAAATATGTGGAAGTTCGCGAACTACGTAGCACATTATCACATGCAATAATAGATGAGTTAAAATGTTTATTCTGCAGTCACGGTATTCCCGAGACAGTCATGTCCGATGGAGGACCTCAATTTGTTTCACGAGAATTTAGCAAATTTTCAAAATAATGGCAGTTTAATCATGTACGCTCGTCTCCCCGCTATCCCCAATCCAACGGCCAAGCGGAACGTAGCATACAGGTTATAAAAAATATTATTAAAAAATGTACTTATACAACAACGGATTTCCGACTTGCCATACTAGAATACCTTAATACCCCAATTAACGCATACTTGCCCTCTCCAGCTGAATTACTTCAAAATAGAAAGTTACGTAGTATATTACCATTACGCGAAACAGTACTGGATATGACAATGCAACCAGATATTAGAAAACAATTAATCAATCGTCAAAATACATTTAAAAAATATTATGACAAAAGTGCAAAAAATTTGTTGTTTCTAAAATTAGGGCAAAAGGTAAAAGTTAAACTGGAAAACAATAGTCTTTGGATAAACGGTTCAATTAGTAAAATTTTAAGAAATCGGTCATACGAAATACTTATGCAAAATGGTAACAAAATAATAAGAAACAGACGTCACATTATCGTAGACTCCCCACACCGCCCGGAACTGAACACGGAGTGTGAGTTCGATTTTGATCACATTCGTCCGACGCCAGAGCAATTCGCATCAACATCGGCTCCCGATTCCAATGTCAGTAATGTAAATACAAACCAAACTAATGCTTATGTAACTCGTTCCGGCAGGACAGTGATGCCTCCCAATAGATGGGGCAATTGGAAAAACTGGAATTAAGATTTACCTGTCTGCTGAAAAAAGATATTATTATAAATTGAAAGAGATGTCAGATACTACAGTGAAAGTGACCAGGGTCCCTGGTGAGCGGGCCTGGGATCGGACCGGCGACCTCCTGCTTTCACGGCATTCTGTCGTAGTATATTGTATTGTGCCTACTTAAAAACATGAATCAAAACATTTATTATAAATAATAATAAATGATTTAATTCATGCTTTACAATTGTAAGGATATTTTTTTTTACCTACTTAAATAAATACCTACCTACTCATCTAAAATGTAAAATTTTTATAAAGAAAAATATGTTGCATTGCATGCAGTTGTGAATAATGTCTCGGTATAAAAAATATCCGTCACATTTAAATTTTAAGTTATCTGTAAGACTAACTAGTTAACAAATCTTAAATTGTTAAAAAAAAATTTGTGAAAATACAATAATTATACTTAAACTAATTTCCTTACTTTGCAATGTATGAAAAACAAAAAATATAGCATAGATTTGTTTAAGTAAGAATTTCAATTCAATTATGGCTAATGCATGCACAGTCGATGTAATGCTATCTATGTACGACTTATAGTGTTTATGTTGAAGCTTGAAATGGTTCTCGATGCATTTAGTTTAATGAAAGTACCTACTCATGTTTATCATTTGTTTTGAAGAAGGAAGGTGTCGGTAGTTGCATAATGTGTGGCGACCCTACATTATACTGATTATTAATAAACGAGTCATGAAGTACATCTCGCGTATCATTGACACGTACCCTGACACTACTGAGCCCCCCGCTGAATCAACGTCATACCGCAAGACAATATACCGAACAGTTAGGCCAAGGACCCCTCTTTCTCCCGGATACGACCGTCGAGCTCACCTATACTCTCATTGTACGGAATCCTGATAACTCCTTAGGCCGAACCGTGTACAGGAAACCTACACATATAGATAGGTATTTAAATGGTAAATCGCACCACCATCCCTCACAGCTTGCTACAGTTGGCAAATCTTTGTTTCAGAGAGCCCAAAGGATCTGCGATGACAAACATCTGGGTGCTGAGCTACAGCGTGCAAAATGTGCGCTGTGGGCTAACAACCTCAAGATACCTCGTGTCAAGCAGTCCCCTCGTGTGAAGATACCAACAGTTGAGCGTAGGCCTGCTGTTTTGCCTTTTGTCAGAGGAGTTACGGACAGGATCAGCCACATCTTGAGGCGTGCTTCAATCAAGACCTATTTCAAGCCGTTGAAGAAGATGTCACAATTCCTGAGGCCTGTAAAGTGTAACTTGCCTCTACAAGATGCTGGGGTCTACAGGCTTGACTGTGAATGTGGTCTAGCATACGTTGGGCAAACAAAGCGTAGCATATCAACCAGTGTGAAGGAACATATAGCCGATGTCAAGCATCGTCGACCAAGGTCTGCAGTCTGGGAACATGTCTCTGATAAGCCTAATCATTCAATTAAATTTGACAAACCTCTGGTCCTCGCCAAGGAGAAGCGTTACATTCCCAGGATGCTGCGCGAGGCTATTGAAATCAAGAAGGTCCCTAATTTCAATAGAGAGGATGGCTTTTCGGTACCACCAGCTTGGGATCCTGTTTTACATCTCATCAAGGATCAAGCACGACACAGAACTGGAAGACCTTAGTGTGGACTTTGTTTGAAAAGATTGAAAACGGATAAAAGAGGCAAAATGGGGTAGTTTTCTTGTCGCTTCTTTCTGCTCCATAAGCCAGTTAGGGAAGCGTTCGTAAGTTGTATGTATGTTAATCCTCACAGGGTTTAAACATTTTTTATTTTAATTATAGAATGCCCTTCAGGCTATGTATTACTAGCTTTATAAGCCCCTCTGGGCATTGTAGACCAGCCTTTGTTTTTATTTTTAAATTATTTTTATATTTTTGTATGTAGGTAGTTTGCACAGGTAACTTTTTTGATTGACGGGGAGAATTCGCATTCTCTCAGTCATCATCTTAACCCTGTGAAAACGAGTGCTGTAAAGGGCTCGAAACGTAGGATCATGGTGTTAATAAACGCGATTAATCCGTTCTAAAGTGTTTGATTTCAATGAATAACAATCGCGGTAACAGAAGACAATATTAATATTACTACTTTACGCGAGCTTAGAACTCAATTACTTGGGCAATTGAAACAGAGTGGAGCCAACGACATATCAGACTTAATTTTAAAGTAATACAAAAATAAAAATAACAAAAAGAGCCAATCGATGAACAAAGCTGATGTTGAGGAAGTGGAATTGTCTGACAGCGAAAGTGAAGCCATTGAAAACATTAATGGCATTTTAGTGGTCGTTGAAAAAGACAAGGCTAAAGATGCAACCTCTACTACGAACAAATCGAGCACAGATCAAGACCAAGTGTCTCGTAAAATTCAAATTTGTATTGTCAGTGATAAAGAAGAAACGTCATCTCAATTAGCTTCTAGTAATAAGTAATCAGAAAATTTGTGATCTAGTTAGTTTAGTTAGTTAGTTAGTTTAGCTGGGCGTTTTCCGCAACTCGACATCTATTGTGCCTATTTTGCGTGATCACGAGGTAGCCCTATTCTAACCATCCTAGCTCCTCCATGAAACCTAGCATCTTTTTTAGGTTGCTAATTGCTTCCTTTAGTGTTGTTGGAGTTCCTAAGTACTTACTCCTGTATACTTCTACCTGTCCGCATTCTAGGAGAATATGTTTTGTCGTTTCCTCTTTTTCCATGCATGCTCTGCACATAGGACTGTCTGTTATGCCCATGTTATATAAGTGTTTGTTTAGTGTGTTGTGTCCTGTGAATAGTCCTACTATTTTCCGCAGTTGGTGTCTGGGTGTCTTCAGTAAGGTTACTAAGGTTCTTGTGAGCTTGTAGTTTAGCTCCGGTAGGACTTCTTTGGTTTGTTTACATGTTTCCAAATCATTCCAGTATTTATTGTGAAGTTGTTTGTGATGTTGGTTTAATTGGTTTTGTATGTACGATAAAGGAAGTGGTATGATAGGTTCGGGTCCATATGTTGGTGTCTCTGAGCCTCTCCTCGCCAGTTCATCCGCCGCATCGTTCCCCCTTGAGCCACTATGTCCTTTTATCCATTTTATAGTTTTATAGTTTCCAGCCTCGCCTACCTTCGTGAGGCTGTTATGACATTCGAGTGTGAGTTGTGTGGTAAATTTGTCGCTGCATAGCGCTTGTAGTACCGATTTACTATCTGACAGTATTAATATGTTTTCATTTTTAATTTGTCTTCTTTGTATTGCATTGCAGGCTTCTATTATTCCCACGCATTCCGTTTGGAATACTGTGTTGTGTTCTCCTAGGGGCTTCGAGATGTGCATGTTTAGGTCCTCTGAGAAGACACCACATCCTGTTCCTTCATTTGTTTTTGAGCCGTCTGTGAATATTCTAAGATTTGTTTGATTTAGTCCTTCCTTCGGGTCTTCTGTTAACGATATGGCATAGTCTTTCCAGAAGATCATTGTTTTTGGTATTTTGTCAATAGGTGCTTCCAGTATTGGCATGTTAGCAACTGTATTATCATAGATTTGTTTATGTTTTGAACTTAGGGTTGACGACCACAGATTTTGGTTTTTCAACCGAAGTGCAGTTGCGGCCGCCTCTTTTTGTATGTAAATGTGTAATGGCAGGAGTCCTAGTATTATTTCTATGGCCGCAGTTGGAGTAGTCCTCATGCAGCCTGTGGTCGCCACACATGCTAGTCTTTGAGTCTTGTTTAGTTTTTCCTTTGCAGTGGCTAGTTGTGTTCGGGGCCACCATACTACCGCTCCGTAGCTGATCATCGGCATTATTACCATCTTGTATAGCCACAGTATGATGTGCGGGGCAAGCCCCCATTTCTTGCCCACCATTCTTCGGCATTGCCAGAAGGTCACTGTTGCTTTGTTTAGTTTATTTTCCAGGTGTTTGCTCCAGTTTAGTTTGTCATCTAAAGTTATACCTAAGTATTTGACTTCCTTTGAGAGTGTCAGTCTTGCCCCAAAGAGCATTGGCATTTTGTATGTACCCAAATTTCGTTTTTGTGTAAAGAGAATTGTGTCGGTCTTCTTTGGGTTTACCGTTAGGTCATTCTCCCTGCACCATTTCTCTACCATATTTAGTGCAGTTTGTGTTAACAAATAGCGTGGGAATCACTAGGCCGCTGATTAGGATGACTAAGTCATCCGCATAGCCTATAGTCCTAAAGTGTTTATTGTTAAGTTTTGTTATCAAGTCGTTTACAACCAGGTTCCATAGTAGTGGTGATAGTACTCCCCGTGGGGGCATTCTCTCATAACTAGTGCCTGGTGATCTTGGTTTTCCGTCAGTATTACTATTCTTTGTTTTAACATGTTCATTATCCATTCTGTTATCAATTGGTTTGTTCCGTGTCTTACAAAGACAGATACTGCTAAGTGTATACTGCTAAAGTTGGTCTTATCAAAGGCTCCTTCTATATCGATAAAAGTGCCTAAGCAGGAGTTTTTCCTCTCCAGCGCATTTTCTATGTTGCTTACTACAGCATGGAGGGCCGAGTCCGTTGATTTACCTTGACTGTAAGCATGTTGGTTTGGATGAATCTTTATGTTCTTTAGAGCCGTGTCCTTCAGCTCTCTGTCGCATAATCTTTCTAGCGTCTTTGGCATGAAGGATGTAAGGCTAATTGGTCTGAACGACTTGGGGTCCGAGTAGTCGGTTTTGCCCGGTTTTGGTAGAAAAATTACTTTAACTTCCCTCCATTTGTGTGGAATGTATCTGAAAGCTATACAGCTGCACAGTATGTTTGATAGATGAATCATTAGTTTTCGTCCTCCCCATTGTAGTAGAACAGGGTAAATTCCATCTGTTCCTGGCGTTCCATCCATTTGTGATCTAACAGATTTTGAAATGTTCGATGACAATAAGTGTGGTGCCAAACCAGCTGACTCGACTAAATGAAAACCACCAGAACCAGCTTATTCTTCAAAAAATAAAGAAGACCACACCTATGGTACTTGTCAACTTGTCATAAAAATGAGTTTAATAAAAATCTTACGAATATGCTTGTTTTATATTGTTTCCTTACAACAAATCTTAAATAAGCCAACAACCGTATAAAGAGGCTGAATGTACACGCCTTTGCCTAGAAATGCCATCCAAAAATTTAAAAAAAGTAACTGTCATGTTCTAAAATCGGCAAGCCTCCCGCCCGTTATAAGCGAAAAACATACATATACACCGCCTTACGCCCTTTACCAAGCCTCCCGTCAAAACTGAAAACCTCAAAGTCATAAACTCGTCCTTCACTTCCTTACCAAGTAAAGGAAGTGACAAAAAGAGATGTATATATGTTTGTTATTTCTCCGATTCCGTAGGTTGAAAACAGTTTTGCTGATCTCTTTTGATGCAATTGGTCCAAGCAGCCAAATTAAACACATCGTTGTAATTTGGTAGTCGGTATCAATGCATTACAACTTAACTTGGTCGCATATTTTGATAGTGGATTTTACAAATGTCGTAAGAGGCACGTGATTAAGTTAGACTTACGACATTTGAGAAATCCACTGCCAAAATATAGATCGCTCCAAACTGTTCTCATTTGACAGTTATCGTACTACTTCCACGCTAGTTATTCTTCCGTGCCCTTTACTTCCTTACCAGTAGTAGTAGTAGTAGCGTACTCCCACCTTAAAGGCCGGCAACGCACTTGCGACACCTCTGGTGTTGCGGGTGTCCATGGGCGACGTTAATCGCTTACCATCAGGTGATTCGTTTGCTCGTTTGCCCCCTATAGCATAAAAAAAAAAAAAAAAAAAACCAGTTCAATAATGTGTCAAAAGAGATGTATTGCGATAGGCAGACACTCATATTGGCACGTCAGTGCATATTGAGTGATCAGCACATTTAATATAGATCTTGCGCCTCCACTCGATAAGGGATTTCCTCTTCTGTCACGTAGAATAATTATATATAATGATGGATTACTAAGTATTAAGGGAGATTGAAGTGTACACGCTGGAAGACATTAGATCTGTTGACCTGCAAACTGTGTTTGGAATTCAACCCCTCCACCCCGGCGCTCCTCCTGTTACATGGGGACCGTTGACATGAATTCTGCGTGAGGTTCTACTTCATCACATCGCTGCTGAGGAGACAACAGGAAGGCGGCATGAGAACATCATCCATAGCAAGTCCATCAACAGGGTAACGTTTGACTCATTACCATCATTACCTAACTTACATTACGGGTCAAATTGTGGAGTAGTTAACCTGTTGATTGGCAATGCTGGGCGGACAGCAGAGTAAGGATAATGTAATTGTGACTGCGCCCAACAACGCTGCATCGCCTGCTTCGGCGGGGCTGGAGTTGACGGAGGTCCTGCTGATCGTCGTCGTAGTATTCCTCACCGTCTACGGCTTGTCCCGACTGTACGAGCAGGCAAAGAGACAGTTGTACAGAGGTTGGGAGCGGCAAGCGGCACGACGGGCAATTCGCGGCGAAAATGCTTAAATAGGTGTGTTTGCATGTATTTTTCTTTTAGCAAAGTTTGCTAAAAGAAAAATACATGCAAACATAGAATTGAATGCAGTCATACTTACATAAAAACTAATATGTTTATCATATTTAGGCTAGGATCCTTACAGTGAACGGAAATAAACATGGAAGAATTCCTTCAAACAAATCGTCAACATAAACCTGGGTATAAATCTGATATACGCATGTCCGCTACACTGCCAATCAAATTCATCAAAATATCAGTCGGTTTTCTATTATAAAATATCATAAAACATAATTGGTCAACGTCAATATTCTTTGTTCTGATTGGCACTAGCGCTGACACTTGAATGTTGCAAGAATAATAGTGACATTGGAAACGCACTGTCTGTAGACGGATTGATGCAACAAAGAACAATTTTTACATGCAATATTTTTCTTGTGATAAGATTAAATAAAATTTAAAGTAGAAAATCACTATTAATTGTATTGTTCTGTTGATGTGTTCGCCACACGTTTATTTATGTAGGTAACTTAACGTCTACGAGTATGGAATAATTGTAGGGTTCGATATAGTTAACGCTACCATGATATAAATATCATGTTCGTAACTATCCCTATGGGCAGTCCGCTCCCTAGATTTATTGTTATATTGTAGGTACGGCATAAGTGGGAAGAACCCATCTGAAAAATTCGTCAAGAAGGACAGCATGGTAATTAGCACTAGCTAGTGTGGATCAGAAACGCCTTATGCCCTGCACCACTACCCTCCCCTATCGACTACTGACCATCTATTAAACATCTAATTTGATCTGAACATAAGGAGCCTGTTAGTCGATACCAAGTACATACATACATGTTTGATTTGGTTTATTCAATCATCAATATTAATCTGTCTAGTAGCGCCCTTATTAAGGGATTTAAATTTTCTAATAAACGAAAAAAAAGGCATAAAATATTTGAAGATAATATATTTAAAGGCGTAACACACAGTTTTCTGTCCATAAGTTTCAAGTAATTTGATAACAATAGTGACGAAGGTTGTCGTCGATGGAGTATCTCAGTTGAATTTTCCGCATACACCTGATCAGGAACACCAAAATGATGTCCACAGCTTGGACACGAGATCTAAAAAGTGAAAATACAATGTAATATGACATAAGTAAAATTACATTTCCAATTCGAATAATTTACCTTAAATTGACGGAAAGTCAAGTACCAAACACGTTAAAAAAACGGATTGATCGGATTAAAAATAATAAAATATGTCTCATTTTAATGAATTATTATTGCGGTACCAGAAAACATTATAATGAAGTAACAGTTAAAGAATTTCGTTGAAATTTAACAGCTGAGATATCCTTACAAAATATATTACTACGGTAAGTACGTGTATTTAAATAACTGACCATTCGACGTTTCTGAGGACTTTAATTTTCTGTATAGTCATTTTCTTTATTACTTATTTTGAGCGGCAGGGTTGATGATCTATCTGGCTGCCTCATTCCCTATTTAGTAATTGGTAGCGACGTTTCACTTGAAAATACCATCTGAAAAAATTCAAATTCATCAAACGAATTTATTAACAAATATTGTTTTCATACACCAGTATTTAAACCAAAGAATATTTACAGTAAAAATCGGTATAGATAGCGGTTTTAGCAAGCTGCGTGAAGCCTTTTTTAGACAAATATAAATCTTCAGCTTTGAAGTGCATGGAACAGACTCTAGATGCCTTGGTAAGCATCCAATCTGTTTCATGCCTCTCCAGTTGGACAGCCTCTATCTATAGTTGACGACGGTTAGGATACTGCGGGACTCTGATTACAAAGGAAAACGTAGGTAGAACATCAGGAAATATCAAATATGATTAATATGAATTTGAAATAATTAGATTTGTATAGCACCATTCCGTATAAGGTAGGTATTAGTAAAATCCAAGTTTGTCAGTTAGAGTTTATCATTATAATTTATAATACATAAAATTATAATCGCACAAGTTAAGAAAATAATCTTCTTCATTTAGCATAACATCATCCCTATATAGAAAATGTCATTATATATTTTTTTAGTTTTCGCTGAATATATCTGTTTACTTACCTGTGAAATGTGATTCCACTAGTCTTGAAATGATCAGTACCAGGTTTCTGCACCACTTCACCACACATGAAGGCATTTTTCATTGTAAAATACGTTGTTCTGGTAACTAGTTTTAGGCATCCGTCACTCACTGACACTGACATCGCGGTCAAACAGAAATCGCGCCCGGTACCAACGTTCATAAGGACCGCCTACCGAGGTACCAATGTCCGTGGTGCCATAATATAGCAGACATAATGCTTCCATGCTTTATCTGCGTTCACTGGATCCTTACATAAAAATCATCCAAATTGATCAAAACTTACCGATGAAAAGAAACGAACTCTTCAAAAAAAATTTTTTTCCTGTATGGGATGTGTTTGAACACGTCAGTATAATGGTATCCGGTCTCCCGATTAAAAACTATTCACCGGTGGAACTCATCGCGCCACCTAGGCGCGCACGCGGGAACTCGCATTCATCACATCTTGTACAGATGGCGCTACTTTAAAGAACTATGTATAAATTATACATTCATACATAACAATACACTTAGTTTTATTTACATGGGCATTGGGCATGTAGGTACTATAACCAAAAATAAATCAATCACTCTTCATTTTGTGGGGTACAATTATTCTTATGTCTAAAGCGTTAATGTAGTTACTTATTAGGTTAATTTTTTTTTTAATGCTATAGGGGGCAAACGAGCAAACGAATCGCCTGATGGTAACCGATTAACGTCGTCCATGGACACCTGCAACACCAGAGGTGTCCCAAGTGCGTTGCCGGCCTTTAAGGTGGGAGTACGCTCTTTTCTTGAAGGTTTGAAGGTCGTATCGGTCCGGAAACACCGCTGGCGACAGTTCGTTCCACAGTTTAGCTGTGCGAGGGAGGCAGGAAGTTTCGGGAAAAGCGCACAGTTGAGGACTGCCAACCATCCAAATGGTGAGAGTGGAAATATTGTCGCGTAGGGCGATGGCGGAAAGAAGCGGCAGGGATTAATCCGAACAATTCCTCGGAACACTCCCCATAATACATGCGATAGAAAATGCAGAGTGAGGCTACATCTCTACGCAGCGCCAAGGGATCAAGCCGATGAGAAATACGTTGGCAGTTGACAATTCGAGCTGCAAATACGGCCATGAAGCCCACGAACATGCCGTTAGCGTTCGAATGTAACCTACGAGTATAAAGTAATATTCTGCTGATGATTGCAGCAACGTTGTTGTTGCGGCATTGCTGCGGAATATTGTCTCTACTAAGGAAATCGAATTGTTTGATCTAAATGAATCTCCCTCTTTCAGATGGAGTTAACTTTAAGTAACCTTAAGCACCTAAGGGCCACCTCCACTAAGCGTTTTTTGTATAGGATTTGACAGCCTAACGGCTGGTTAGCGGCTGACTCTGGGTGTTGCAAGTGGGCCTTAAATATGTTTGCATGTTTCGACATTGTACGACAGTTAATGAAATATCCGTCATCTCGCTTAATATGTACATTTTCTTCACGGCCTTTGAGCGTTTTTCGTACACACATACATTTATATATATATATATATATATGTATATAGAGTCAAGGTTATCTGCACACCTCAATTTCTGTACCTAGTGATTTAATTGGGTGTTTATTTTCGCGCTTGCAGGTATGACCACTGCCCAGTACTCCTTGAAGCTGCATATACCGTAGATGTAATCTTAATTACATATATACTTGTATCAATACATTGATGGAGCAACATACCCAGCGTTTTCACTTTAGTGCCTTAGAGAAGGTATGGCTTGTGCTCTCCGTGTGCTTTAAGTATGTCGCAAAGTTACAGTTTCTTTTACGTATTTTCTGTAATTGTCAATAATTTAAATAAAATGCGAACAATACATGCGATATTGTATTCAATAAGCTACCTTGCTACAGTAAATAAAAATAGTTTTTCCATAATACCACTGGAATAAAAAACTCTCTGGTTCATTTTACATTAGTTACAATCTTAATATTAATTAGTCTCTAGTAATAAATTCGTCGCAGTTTTACATTTAGTTCCTAAGTTATATTATTACATAAATAAGTAAGTATAATAATACGCACGCGGAAGTAAACTCGTACTTACTATAGGTCATTGAGTTATACTACTTCGTATAGAGGAGCGGAGCCGTAGGCAAACAAGAAACGTGTCACAACTTGCGAACTAAGTAGGGGCGTCAACCACGCGACCAAAACGTCGTAAACGCCGCTATTTTCACGGCGCTTACACGTTTAGGTCACGAGATGCAATGTTCCGCTTCTGCATTGTCGTAAGCGCCGCGATTTGCACGGCGCTTTCGACGTTTAGTCGCGATGTTGATCCCGGCATAGATTAGTCAGGAAGACGTAGAAAAAAAGAAGCGACATTGGTATTGCCTATCCGGAGCTATACGGACTACGGACAAATTAATCTCACTATTTCATAGTTTTTAAACTTAAAAGTGCGATGTGCCTACAATATGTATAACTCATGTCACTTAGTAAACAGTTAATCCTCAAAAAATTGTGGCCTATTTTCTTTTGCAGACGTGTTAACCTTATGACAACGACATAAAGCTTACAATTGGTTGGTGTAGCGATAAGGTACAAAGTTCACCACAATTTTATAGCAGGGCATGGTTTAACATAGTTACAAATCTTCTATAGTAAAAAATATTAATACGACTACGAGTAGTACGACGAACGTGTTCATCTGACTGAACTCATTTAATAGTACATCTCTCTTCTTCTTCTTCTTAGTCGTGCACTCTTGGCAGAGTGGTCGTGGTCATGTCTAGGTTGGGTCTTTTGCCACCGCTTCTCTGGTGATGCGACGCCATGTAGCTCTATGTTTGGAGGAGTGAGAATTCTCGTTTATGCTGCAGTGTGTGACGGACTTGATGAGGTCTGTCCATCGCGTTGGAGAGCGCCCACGAGATCTTTTGCCCTCGACCTTCCCTTGCACCACCAGTCGCTCCATAGAGTCCTCATTGCGGGTGATGTGCCCGAAGAACTTGAGGATTCGTGTTTGCACAGTCGACGACAATCTCTCTTTATCAATTTCTCTTTTAATAGTACATGCTTAGATCTTATTTGTTTTCGACCATAACTCAGCGTAGCTCGAATCTCCGCTACACATGAAGGAAGAGTCCGACCGGTGGCAACCGTTTTAGAGGCTGATCGATTAATTAAATAATAGTACTATTATTAATTTCATAGTACCAAAGCTTTACCGCAGTACGAGCCTAGCGGTCCCATATGGTATTAGCATTATTTTATAAACCAATGGTATTATAAAAAAATTACTACACAAATTTCGTTACATAAGCTCTAATAAATAACATATTAAAAAACTACAAAAATTGGACACCTCAAACAAACTCAGACTATTAAGGGTTATAAATTTAGTTTGATTTATTTATATTTATGTATTTGTGTTTTCTAAGAAAGCTACTGTATTAATTCTATCAATAAAAAGTAACATAGGTACATTTAATAGCTGTAGATATATAAAAACAGTCATTATAAAAATAAAAAAATAAATTAGTGTAAGACAAAAGACCACGTTACACCAGTAACTCGGCGGATAGGTTACTTGAAGCGGCGCGTATATAAGTAATTTCATATCTGATAGGGAACTTCAAAATAATTACAGTATCTGTAATATCTGTATTAACGTTAGCACCTCGATATTGTTACGTCTATGTAGACCTTTTTTTTTACTCTTTGACGCGAACGAAACATGGCCGCCACCTCATGGCGCATCGATATTGAGACAAAAATTATTAAATTAAGCGTGATTAGATGAAAATGCAAGTAAACTGACGTGTGAAAAGTCACTCCTTGACTTTTGTTTGTTGTTCTGGTATAGTTTGTGCAGTATCTCACTACACATGACGGCATATTTTGACGTAATATTTTTAAACCCAATGCGTCGAGCTACCGCAACCGTTTGGCACAGACTGAGCGCGGTTGAGGCAATTACCTCTAACAGGGTGTACAAAAAATCAAGTTGAGGCGCCCACTCTAGTAGTATAACTCAATGCTATAGGTACACATTTTCAAAGAGTGCAGTACCGAATGGCGACGGCAAGGCAGTACATGCGACGCCGCGGGCAAACATGGCGCTCCTTATAATTATTATACGTGGTAAAAATCTACTAATATTTTGAAGAGATCATACTTATAATCCCCTAATAGTTTACGCTGGGCGCACCTTGTACAATCTTTGTCGGTTTATTTTAAGTGGCAAAATATGTATTAGTAGGTAATAACATTTTCTCAGCATACAGAACACCCACAGTTCGTTACTTGTCTTAAGCATCATTTGAATGTTATAAATTCTTATCTGAGCTTTATTTACTACTAAGAAGATAAATTACATTCTTACCGTTATACTAAATTGGGACGCTTAGATGGTTAAAAACTTAACAATACCTAATGTGGCAAAAATATACACGCAACTTATTCCAGCAGGCTTTCATAGGACAGTATTATTTGATAAGACCTAATTATCTATGCAATAAGTTATTTTCTTATAGCTACCCTTATTTGTGGCATTTTTGGTAAGATTTTCCTAGCGACTTATACAGAAGTTGCTTTATATTTGGATAAATGTATAATTTGTGCAGGTCGGCCACGCGCGACTGCCAGTTAGGGCGGGCGGTAGTGCGCGGGCGCCGCACCCACAGCTGTACGGTCTAGCGGTGATATCCTGAAAAAAAAAACTTAATTAATACCGCCTTTCTAGTTTTTCCGCCGATACATTAAATTTTATTTAGTATAAAGTAATTGTAACAATATAATGAATATCATCTCTTCCACATATGTTAATGCTTGATATAAGCAGTTAGGTCATTTAGTCATAAAACCGTTTAAAAAAAAGAGTTTTGTAAGTCCATTTATATTTACCACCTTAAGACAAAAAAATAAACACATTGAAACACAGCATAAGCAAGCCACAACCTTGAGATAACGTAAGACAGGTACAAATAAAATAGAAACAAGAGTTATGCAAATAACAGAGGATTTTTTAGAAACAATTTAAAATGGATTCATCTCGGTAGCACACAAGGAATCTTTTAACATAGATACGTACTCGTATATCTATGATATACCATGCCAAAAAATGCTGCTAACAGCAGCTTTAAAAACCTTCTTTCCTGGTGGTGTTAAGTTAAATTTCTATGTCATAGATTAACCTACTAACCTAATCCTAACTAACCTTTTTGCTGATAATGAGTCCAAGCAAAATAAAAGGGTTATTTAAATTTGTTAACACCCATTTCGAAATAAACGCTCGCCAAAAGAATACAAAAATTATGTATTCCTTCTAGTTTTTTAATTGGTTTTAAAAACACGAATTCTTATTATAGACAGTATACTCATTGTATACAACAGTATACCAGTTGGGTTCATGCTCAATGGACGCCTCACCCTGCTGACGTCTCGTTTCGCACAAAGCGATCATCTCT
This sequence comes from Lathronympha strigana, assembly GCA_949128165.1. Taxonomy (NCBI): domain Eukaryota; kingdom Metazoa; phylum Arthropoda; class Insecta; order Lepidoptera; family Tortricidae; genus Lathronympha; species Lathronympha strigana. The sequence continues at coordinate 25,255,815 of OX421901.1, read as the reverse complement.
GTGCATCCTCGATACAGCCTAACCAGCTCACTATGTTGATATTTGTAACTCTTGATTAAATTCTCTTTTAATGTATGATGAGTAGTAGGTATGTGTGCGAAGTACACGGTGGGGGGAAAAGCTAAGACACCACCAGGAACAAGGCATGAGAAAAATTAAAAAGTAGATATAAAACAGTATTTTCATGCTCAAAGCGAATAGCTAACGTACGAGCATAGTAGTGAAAAGTATGCCTGTATAACTATAAATTACATTATTTGCAAGTGTAGATATTGAAATGAAGAGGTGTGTTATGTATGTTAGGCTAGTGTGTTAGTGTCGTATATAATAGACGGGCACATGATGCGATAGGTGTACTCCCACGTCCGGGTGATGGCGTTCTCTATCAGTCGGTAGCCCCGGTCATTTTATCTCGCGAGATTAGATGACACCCTGTGTTTTGATTTTTTACACAGACCAATATTTGCCGAGGAGTTCCCTGATAACTGCGACTGCACTGGGCTGCGATTAGATACCTGCTGCGTGCGTATCGCGCCGCAATCAATACACGCCGGTACGCAATACGACCGCGCACTGCTATCTAGCACTGATGCCGCTGTTAATCGGTTTTTAATTCTAGCCATACATCTATTTACATTTAAAGCAAAAGGTTTACACATACATACACTTTCGCTCAAAAAGTTGTTGACAAATATTTGTTATAACCATTATACACGATGGTTTTTAATCAGTGATCGGATACTATTTTGTCTAACTCAGTAATTGATGGGAATCACGTTGCAGTCGAAATCACACGGATTTTGTTAAATCAGAATTTTAATTTTGAGATAAAACTTATCCTTGAATGATCCTTCTCCATATTTATATATATGGTATGGTATGGTTGACGCACTGATACGACAAAGCGTCTGGACTACACAGTGGAACGTCTACCAGCCCTTTTACCGTATGTAAAAGGAGTGTCAGATAAGATTGCTAATAAAATAAGAGAGAAAACTGTTGGGGATGGGGATGAAGATAGACTACGGACGTCGAAAACTGTGGATTGTGGTGGAAGTTTAATTTTTTGGACAATCTTGTATTGTGAATGGTATACCCCAACGCCAACACCACTAGAATTTTCGTGTTTTGATGCATCTGTAAAAATATAATGCCAATTTGGCCATCTATTATTAATAATACTGTTGAATTCAATGTTTGGATTTAATGTATTAGCCGATACTCCTATATCCAGTTTAACTTCTGGTACCAGACTAAGACTTCTGTAATCAAACTGGTATAATGGGAGTATCATATTACGATGAGTAATAGCTTCCAGTTTTTCATACTGTCTGTAACTTTGAACTAGACACGGAGCATCTTTATGAGCCCAATAACTTGAAGTATCCAAAAGCTGTGCAAGGTTTCTAATTTTTGGGATTAATGGATGTGAACTTAGTTGTAATGTACGATAAAAGAATTTATCGCAAAGATATTGTCTTCTTAAGTAAAGAGGTGGGTCGCAACATTCCACTTGCAAGCAATTTATGGGACTTGATTTCATTGCTCCTGTAACAAGTCTAAGAGCTTTAGACTGAACAGCATCCAATTTTTTAGAAGTACTTTTAGCGAAAGGATGCAATAAAAACGAACCATAGTCCAATAAACTTCTTACTAACGCATTATAGAGAAGTCTCATTGTAAAAGGATGTGCACCCCACCATACGCCAGTTAGACATCTTAGAATGTTTAATTTGCGCTCACATTTAAGCAAAATATGTTCAAAGTGAGGGAGACCAGTGAGTTTGGTATCTAATATAACGCCGAGAAATTTTGCTTGCTGTTTTATCGGTAAAGAGATTCCACTATAGTCAATATTTACAGGCGGTGGTGATCGTTTTCTAGAGAATATAACAACCGAACTTTTAGATGGAGATAAGTCTAAGCCGTTTTCGTCTAACCATATTTTTAAGACATTTAATGCTATTGATAATAATTGACTAGAGTCTTCAATGGAACGCCCTGATACATATAAAAGCAAGTCGTCAGCATATTGAAGAACATTTACATATCTTTGAATTGATGCATCCAAGTCGAAAGTATAAATATTGTAAAGCAGGGGGCTTAAAACAGAGCCCTGGGGCAAACCTTTCCAAACAGTTCTACTAATAATATTATTTTGATCAAAAGGGTACTTTATAAATCTTTCATGTAACAAGTTGACGATAAAATTAATAAATATAATGGGAATATTTAATTTAATAAGTTTATTTTTTAAAATTGTTATATTAACATTATCGTATGCAGCGCTGATGTCTTTTTGCTCAACTATTTGTCTATATAGGCACCAGTTTTCATTTATGATTTTATGTTTCAGCCGAGGCTGGAACTTGCTTAGAAGGCTTGTCAAAAGGGAATGTGATTATCAAGGGATAGTGATCACTTCCATAGGTACCTAGAATGTGCAGGTGACCAAGAAAGAGTTACAGCAAGATCAGGGGTGCAGATAGATAGATCTGGAGAGCTTGGGGTTCTTGCCAGCCTGGTTGCTAACCCGGTATTCAAAATACATAGATTATGTGAACTAAGTAATTAACTCTAACAACTGTTCACCCCAACGAGATGTAGATGCACAACCCCATAATTGATGGTGTGAATTAAAATCACCTAGAACTACAAATCGTTTTGGTAAAAAGTTAAAGAGTTCATTGATTTCCTGAAAAATTTCAATACTTGGTTGTAGAAAATATATTGACACATAGCATATACTATTTATAACTACAGCAATAACAGATAGTTTATCACTGTGTCTAGGAATATTTATTGATGTGAAAGTGAGTTTTTAAAGAGGATGGCGACTCCGCCATAACCATCAGGTCTGTCTTCTCGAAGACAGACAAAACCTGGCATTTTAAAATGTGATTCCTTTTTCAACCATGTCTCCTGGAGACAGATGAGAAAGGGATCATATTTGTTAATCAAATTAATTCAGGTTTCCTGCTGTTAAGACTGAGACAATTCCATTGAATTGCTCTGGACTTTTGGTCCATTGTCGGTAGAAGATTCATATAAAGCCTTTATGATTGTTGCAGCGTTGGACGGTGAAATTTTTGATTGTGATAGTAACTGTATGATAAGTATCATCAATGCTAATATCATTGTTTTCTTTTTTGTTATTTAGAATGGGTTGAGTTTTAGGTAAAGAGGGTTGTCTAATCAATTCTTCATGGGCAATTCGGTCATAACCTTTTATAGATTTTGGGGGAGCTTTTGGTTTAAGGAAAACAGTTTTTTTATAGGACCGAGGTGAATCTTTATGTGGTGGTGATTCAGGGATTTCTGAGAATTGGATCTGTGATTGAATTGGGGTGGAAAGTAATGCTTCTGCATATGAAGTTTTATGAATAGGTGGATGCATCTTAACAGCCTCCATATAAGAGATACAACTTTTACTCATTGTTTCTTTAATGGCTTTTTGCCTAGTAAATTCTATACATTTTTTACTTGTAGCTTGATGTGAACCTTTGCATAAACAACAGTAATTTTCTTCCTCCACATTGCAGGAGTCACCTGAGTGTCCTGAACCGCACTTATAACACTTTGTATAGCTCTACAGGTAAAGCAGTGTAGCACATATACACTCGTGTTGGTAGCATTTGTCCGTCAAAGGTTACTATGACCGTACCTGTATTTACAAATTGTGTAGTACTGTTGACATTAATTTTCCTCCTTATTCTTCTTACTTTTATGACAGGTCCGCACCCAAGAGGTACACTTATTGACTGCAATACTTCCTCATCAGACCAATAATTGGGGACGCCTTTGACAACTCCCATTCGTGTGACATTAAATGTTGGGATGAAGGCTTTATATTTTTCTTTTTCCAAGTTTTGGAGTGTTAAGAAATCATTAGCATCATTAAATGTCGAGAAAGCTAGAGTAGTTTAGTTTTGTAGTAGTTTTCAGTCTTAAAAATCTTTTTCAAACTTGTCTTGATAATTATTTTTTTTACTTTCATTTTGTTTACGTTTTTATTAATAGTTTCGAGTCTAAATTAGATGTTGTAAACTTACTTTATCAAGAAAGTAGGTACGATATAAATATATAGTAATTATGTGAAAAAAATTACAACAGTAAAGTTGTAATTTTGGGCATTTTTATTTTTTGTTGTAGAAAAGTCATTTTTGAAAATTGGAAATAATTGAAGTAATTGTTTTCTATTCAGAATCGCGAGCTCTTTCAATCCTAGTAGGAAAAAAAAGTGTCCTAAATTTTCCATACAAATTTCAAACTTTCCATTGACGCTACCGCCATACTAAATCTATGAAATGACGGTGGCGAAATGGAAAACAAATCTTGGGACACTTTTTTTCTCCTACTAGGATTGAAAGAGCTCGCGATTCAGAATAGAAAACAATTAAAAAAAAAACAAAAAAAGATTTTTCTACAACAAAAAATAAAAACGCCCAATTTCATCAACGAAAACGTGCTTATTATAACCAACAAAAAGTAAAAAAAGGGTATGGTTGGCCAAGATTTGAACCCGGACTACTATGCTTTGCTACATTTTCTTATGATCAAGTATAAATTAATTGGGCTATTTCAACATCTCCAATAGCTGCCGAAAATTAAATACCCATACGTATAACGAGTTCACCTGTCAATGCTCTCAAATTCAAATTTTTCTGTTTTATGGGACATTTGGATAATCTAACGACACGTCCTTGAAAAGGGACACACATATCGATTGACTTTTCAGTACTCTTCTCGTGGATTGTCAAATTTAAAATTCATTATCAATTTATCAAAGCTTGCTATTATTAGGTACTTGACTGCAATGACATTGAATTTAATTTTAAGATATAGTCGTAAGGTATATTTTTATTCAATGTTCAGATATTTGTGACCACTTATCTTGCTTAGATACCTTTGACGATTTAAGCGTTCAGATATTTTTTCCTCGCTGTGTGTTCAGAACTCACAGAAAAATTGCTTCTCCTATATTTATAAAAAAATTGAGTGCTCAGATGTTATTGGCGGATCTATTGTAAAGAATTTATTGAAATTTAACCTTGCGACTGTATTGTCCACCTGTGGACGAAATTTGGTACTACTCAGTCCGCTGACCTGTGTTACAGGTGGTTACAGTGACATCTTTCAGGTATTAGGATTGTATGTGACAGTATCAGGATTACTCACACAAACAAGCGCTTTAGCGAAATTTAGCACTTTTTATATATGATACTTTTACGTTATTGTTAGTTTTCTAGCATTTTTTATACTATTTGCGCAAACTGGAGGACCCGCATAACCTAAATATCACGGTTTAAACTCCGGTGCATCGATAGAATAGAAGAAAACCTGCAACGAAAGTTGTATGAAACTTGCACGGGAGATCCACCTTAAACAAAACTTCTTGAAAGGGAACGAAATGCCGTTTTGATACCTACAAACGGGCTACAAAACACTTGTTTTCCGATAGGAGAAGTGAAAATGTTGTTTCTATATTAATCTAGTGTTGTTAGCAGTTCTTCAAAGAAAAAAAAAACCGTTTTGCTTATCAAATGTTTTGCCTGTAGAGGCAAACCACGTTATCTTTTCCAAGCAAATTAACTGTCAAACATTTAAAGTATTATTTTAAACGTCAAACTTCGATGAAATATTATTCTTCGATTTACTATACATTTTCAGTCTGTCCTATCAAAATCCAGGCAACCTTCAACTGACGATGTGGTTATCTCACAGACGTCGTGTATTTACTCTCAACTTTATGCAGGGGTGTAAGTTTGAGGTTATTCTCACTCAAAATCAGGCCGGTAGGTAAAGGTTGAATACTGACCCGTATTACTGCCACTGGTGCCCTATTCACCGTCGGAGCCGTCGCTGAAGGTGTACTTGGCTTTGGCGTGGGCGCGGGCGCGGGCGCGGCCTCCGGCTTGCCGCGCGGGCGGCGGGCTGCCGCGGAAGCCATCGGACTCGGACCCACTGCTGGACTTCCTGGCTTTCTTCTTGGGGTTCGTCTTCTTTTTATCCTAGAACGGTATAATATAAACGGTATAAATAATATACGTAAGTACAAGGTTATTGAATCGTGGATTTTTATAATTTTATTCATTGACTTATTAAAAGACACACCAAGCAGAACAAAAACGTCAAAAAATGTGGGTCAGAATGACATTAGCGAACTCGCTTTGATGATGATACAAAATAAATGTTTCGTACGACAAAGAGCTTACTGACGTAAGCATTAGGTGTCAAACTCTTACACAGAACTACCAACACTGTTAAAAGCATATAGGCTGTTGGTACTTACGGAACGTCACGTTCCAAATAGGACTATATGAAAAACAGTCGCAAACGCTGCCCTTTTATGGCGTCTTTTTTTTGGCCGATTGAGTATCCAGTTATTTCATCTTATATCTATCTATTACATACAGGTGACTAATAGTACATTACCTAACTAGTGTGGTAAAACAAAGAAAGGCCGAGATCACAGATGTTTGCGACCCGAGCTGCAAGCGAGGGACGTAAATATGCAATCAAGGGCTTTATTTATTACCTCACGTGTTAGGTACATCATTTTATGCCTACACTTGGGCAGAAATCGGCTTTTTCCGTACGCGTAGCGTGCGGAAAAAGGCACGTTATGGCCAGGTGTGGCATAATAGTACATTACATACCAAGGCCGTTTAAGTGGGAAATGCCTCGGATGCCATGTAATTGTCGGCCGAGGCGAAGCCGAGGTCGACTAACATGTGATCCGAGGCTTTCCCATTTACCGGCCGAGGTTTGTATACTATTTTTCAGCCCGACGGAGCCGGCAGGCGGCAATTTAGTTTTGCGTAAAGTGGCGCTTACCGGCCGGAGGACTGAAAAAGTATTATCTTTTTAGTTTGAAATATACTACTTGAAAATAATTATTTCTACAACTCCATAATAGCCTTAGGATCAACATCTAATCTAACAAATAAGACGAATCTTTTCATAATACTCGAGGCAAGATGGCCCAAATAGTTTATGTATCCTACCAGTTGTCAAACACAAAAAAAAATACTAGCTATTCTTTCCTATTGTAATACGTTTTGTTAACTACATCTATATAAAAAAAATGAATCTATTTCAGCATCGCCCTAGTACTATTTTATCGCTTTACCCACCCGCAGACGATCTTGCCTCTAAGACGGTTTTCGCAACTTTAATCTTATTTACATCTGTATATTAGAGATTCGTTTTTAGATCAAAATACAAGCCAAATAATAGGTAGGTTATCATCGGTATAAGAGTCAAAAACTTCCTAAGTACAAGCAATCCTTTCTTATTTTAACGTATAAGGTGCGTTCCGCCAATCCTACAGCTGACTTAAGTTCAGTGCTGCCAATTATTTCTTGTCCCTGGTTGCCATGCTTACAATCTCTTGGATCAGAAGGAGTTATATCCCCTTTTCATGATGGATCATCTACCAAGCATGGCAGTCGAACAAAGTACAACGTTTTTTCTAACAAACTGTGCTGTATTTGTGACAGAATAACAACAAGAGTTAATTCACCCTACTACTAAGAAATTAACCTTTTTACTATCAGATTTGCTATCGTCCTCATGGCTATCCAAACTGATTCTTCTTGAACGCAGCCTTCTTTGATGGTGGTAAAGCCAAAACTAAAATTCAGTGAAAAAATCTCACCTTTCTAGTATCAAATGTGCTGTCATCCTCATCATTGTCCAGACTGATGGCCTTCGCCGGCCGTTTCTTCGGTTTCTCAGCCTTTTCTGCCTTCTCCACCTTCTCCTTCTTCTTCGGCGCGGCCTTCTTCTTCGGCGCGGCCTTCTTCTTCGGTGGCGGAGAAGCGGGCGGCTCCTCGTCGCTGGACATGATGGCGACAGGGGACGGCGATTTGTTGTTGAGGGAGGTCTTGAAGGATTCGTCCTTTTTGGATTCTTCGATGAGCGAGTCGAATAGGGATAAAAGTATTATAAGTAGAAACAAAGAGATGGGAGCTTAGTGGCTTATATTAATAACCCAGGAAAGATACGATTTTGACAGACATTAAATTATAATAGCCTAATTTTTTCAAATTACGTTAAAATGGGATATTTACATATGATATACCTACGCAAAAATCCTACAAACTTTTCTTCCGGAAGTAGGTAAATAGTAAAAAAAAACCTAAACTAAATCGATTTTTTTAAATGAACGATAGCAAATAGTTTTCTTGTATGTGAACATGACGACATATTTGTCTTCTAAGTATCTGTTTATTACATATCATATCTGTTTATTTATCTGTATCTGTTTTCTATAATTACAACCAAATTTAAATCTATTGGTTTAGAACTAAATTTCAACAAATGCGAACTTTTTATTCCAAATTCTTGTAGCAATATCGACGAATTAACACAAAAATTCAACCAACTAGCACCAAACATTAAAATCCTTGACAAAAGTAACCTGTTCCTCTTAGGGTCTCCCATCTTCGAGGAAAGTTTTTCAGATTTAGTTCAAAATTCTGTTTCCAAATTCCAAAATCATTCACATCGATTGTTAGAAATTAAGTCACATTATGCCCTAAGTATTATAAAATATTGCCTTTTTGTTCCTAAATTAACGTATGTGCTACGCTGCTGCTCCCTTTGGAAAAATCAAAATCTTTTGTCACAATTAGATGCTCTAATTAAAAGTAATTTAGAATCGGTTCTGAATATTCAGCTAAGCGAGCAGTCCTGGACCCAAGCATCCCTTCCCATCCGGTACGGTGGGTTAGGGATCCGCAAAATTTCGAGTGTCGCTTTGCCAGCCTTTTTGTCGTCAGCCCACAGCTCATTCAGTCTCATAGGAAAAATCCTACGCTCAAACTGTGAGACTACGGGCTTGGCTGACGCCAAAAATGCTTGGTCAATTGCTTGTCCTGGTCAAAATTTTCCTGAACATCCAAAATCTCAAAGGAGCTGGGACGACATTGCTTGTAAATTGACCCTCTCCTCTCTTATCAGCCAATCCAGCACGGAGGGGCAAGCCAGACTCCTAGCTGTAAGTACCAAGGAAGCTGGGTACTGGCTCCGAGCACACCCCTCCCCAAACACTGGTACTTTTTTAGATCCAAAAACTCTACAAATTTCAGTTAGCCTCCACCTCGGGGTCCCGGTCTGCGCCCCACATCGTTGCCCCTGCGGAACCGATGTCGACCGTCTTGGGCACCACGGTCTTTCCTGCCAACGAAGCGCGGGCCGCTTTTCGAGACATGCTGCCCTAAATGACATAATCCGTCGGTCTCTTGCGTCAATTGGTGTGCCGGCTCTATTAGAGCCGACCGGCATATCCAGAACTGACGGTAAGAGGCCGGATGGTATGTCTCTGGTTCCGTGGAGTTTGGGACGAGTGCTGGTGTGGGATGCAACCTGTGTAGACACACTAGCCCCGTCGCATCTCCACCGAACTTCTGCGAGGGCAGCGGCAGCGGCAGAGGCGGCGGAAAAAGCAAAGGTGGGAAAGTACAGTGGTCTCGGCGCTGAATATAATTTTGTTCCTTTCGGCGTCGAGACCTTTGGTCCGTGGGGCCCTAGCGCTCTGAGTCTCTTCAAAGACCTATCGAAGAGACTCAGAGACGCCACAGGAGACCCAAGAGCTGGCAGCTTCCTCGCTCAACGGATTAGTCTAGCAATCCAGCGAGGAAATGTTGCCAGCGTCCTCGGTACCATGCCGCAGGGGCCTGTTTTAGATTTATTTTAGTTTTTATTTAGTTTTATTTTAGTTTTTATCTAGTTTTATTTTAGTTTTTAGTTTAGTTATACTTCTAGATTTAAATTTGTGTTGTAATATGTTTTAGTTTAGTTTATTTTCCAATAAATACTCCAAAAGTATCTGTTAAAAGAGAAACCGAAGAAAACTTATTCAAAACCAATAAATCTACAAAATGTACGGCACGGGTGATAGATGTGTTATTTCGCTAGAAATAAATGTTAATAGGTAGAAACTGGACCTGACCCATTTTAAACGGCTTAAAAAACATATATACATATAAATCTTACAACAAAAATGTTTGTAACATGTGTGTACATATTTGTGACGATTAGCGTGTAACGATATTTTGTTGGATTTTGTTGCCTACTTAATACTAGACTCACGATATATCCGTTACCATAGATAAAGAAGGCCTAGATAGTGTGTCCGTATACCAGCAATGAAGCCACTTCAATATTGAAAAATTTTCAACATTTGGAATGACGTCTATCAGTGCTCAAGGTCGTGTCATCGCAAAAACATCTCCCGGTTTTTATTATAAAATTAAGTAATAATGGTTGGTTGTGCAGTGATTGGATGTTCTAACTTATCTTCCAACACAAACACAGCACGTAAGATCACATACCACTCGTAAGTATTAAGTTTTATGTTATATTTTTACGTATTTATAAATGCAAAAAATTCAAACGTCATTATATGAAAATGTTGCCAGTACAATGACTATTTTTCCCTCCGATTGGGGCATAATAATTACGTTCGAAAATGTCTATATTTGCTAGTTGTTATTTCTATTTACATATTCGTTTCCAATTATAATATTTGTTACCAAGTTTTAACTTACATTTTCTTAAATAAATATAAATAAATATTATGGGACAATATCACACAAATCGACCTAGTCCCACGGTAAGCTCAATAAGGCTTGTGCTGTGGGTACTAGACGACGATATATATAATAAATAGATACATATCAATACTTAAATACTTAAAAAATATCCATAACTCAGGAACAAACATTCGTTATAAACACACAAATAAATGCCCTGACCAGGATTCGAACCCGGGACCTCCTGCTTCGTAGGCAGGATCACTACCAACTAGGCTAGGAGGCCGTTTTTTATCTATCTAGTATTCATTTTATGGTTTGGTTTAAGATATTTATTTCTCATAAGATTTTACAAAATCACTTACTGAGAAACAATATTATATTAACTTAAATCTAGGTAAAAGAGGGTACCACGCAAAGTGGCCGAACACAATAAATTTAGAAAAATGGGTAGACACACAAAACATGGTAGTCGTTAGCAACTATACCGAAATGCAGCATTTGCAATGAATGCATGGCAAGGGCCAGTTAAACCAGAATACAATCAGTTATAAGTATACGGCCATATATTTAACTGTAGGTACCTGCTTAATTAAAAATTTAAATAATTTTAGGTTTCCAGTTGACGAGTATCTCGCCGCCCGAATGGCTAGCGAAAATAAGGCTGAATAGAAAAGACCAATTATGGAAACCGACTAAATAAAGTATAATTTGCTCTGATCATTTTGAAGATAAAAACAAAATTAGACTTGTTATTATAAATTCCAAACCTACACAATTTAAAACAATTTAGTATTACTAAAATTAAATGCCTTAAATCCCTCTACTTTAGACGTGCAGGGATTTCCTGGCAACATTATTTTCGTCCCTATGTGTGTGTCGCCGCGTGTAAATACGAGCGTCGCACGCACACATGAATTCACTTTTGGCTTCAACTTTGACGGTTTCGTAGTTTGACGTTAGGTCTCTAGGCCTAATACCTTTATGTCCGTTACGCTAAAAAAATTACCTATTATTAATTATTTCCCAAACTGTCAAAATTTCCATACAATTCCATTCAATGACTGGATTATAAATAAAGACCGGGCTGCAGATTTGTCCTCGTTTGAAGCCAGTTCATACAGGCCAGATTTCAATCCAATAATATTTTTCAAATTTCACATTGTTTTCTTTAGTGTATGGAGAGAAAACGCGATTTCACTGAAATGTCCAGGATTTTAAACTTTTTACCCGGATGAGATAACAAAGATAGGAATGGCCTATATTAGAGTGCACAAGTCTCCTATACAGGAGATTAAGTTTGCTATATTCTCAACACTGGCTCAAAACATGTTGAACTTCACATAATAAATCTTTGAATTTCTTCGCAAATGTGTGCGGTTTCGTCACTATGTTTTCCTTCACCGAAAAGCTAATGGTAAATATTGAAATGATTTCTAGAATCCTGGTATAGAACCTCGACCGCTTATTTCAGTTGCACTCACGATTGGCGGAAAAACCTCTTTGTCACTCTAATATGCGAGTGTGACAGAGATGGACATACAAATGTCGATTTTTGTGGTACTAGCTCAGTTCTCGTGAAAATTATAGATATTTATAATTATTGTTTTTAAGGGCGAGCCTGGAATATTATAAATAAATAAATATTATGGGACAATCTTACAAAAATCGACCTAGTCCCACGCTAAGCTCAATAAGGCTTGTGTTGTGGGTACTAGACGACGATATATAATATGCAGATACATATAAATACTTAAATACATAGAAAACATCCATAACTCAGGAACAAATACTCGTGATAAACACACAAATAAATGCCCCGACCGATGTGTAACAGCCTAAATGAGGAGAGTAACAAGGTTGGGCTCGAAATCAACTTCACCAAGACTAAAATCATGACGAACAGTACCAAAAAACCTATACACATAGAGTCTGAACAGATTGAATATGTAGATGAATATGTTTACCTAGGCAAAAAAATCAGCTTTAATGCACAATCAAATGAACAAGAAATCGAAAGAAAAATAAAAAACACATGGAGCAAATTCTAGAGCTTCAGAGAAACCTTAAAAAGTAACCTCCCTGTCCCTCTGAAAAAGAAGATAATAGATATGTGCCTACTCCCAAACCTTAACCTACGCCTGTCAAACCTGGAAATTAACATCGAAGGCTAAAAGGATGATAGTTTCATGCCAAAGGGGAATGGAAAGGAGTATACTTAAAATAAGAAAAATTGATAAGATCAGGCACTCTGAAATTAGAAATAGGACAGGAATAATCGACGCACTAAACCAAGCCAAGAAACAAAATTGGAGATGGGCTGGACACGTTGCCAGACTCCATGAAGAGAGATGGGCCTATCAAGCGACTGCCTGGAAAGGCCCAGATGGGAAAAGGAAAAGAGGACGGCCATTGGCGCGGTGGGCTGACGACATAATAAAGATAGCGGGGGCCGACTGGATACGGGAGGCCCAAGACCGTGACAGGTGGACGAAAATGGGAGAGGCCTATACCTGCGAAAGGGTTCTGGTATTCTGGTGTGATAAATTTAAGATATATAGATATTAATTTAAGTTAAAAAAATGTTATAATTTGCCCAGAAATAAAAGGCTTTTTTATTTTTATTTATTTTACTAGCTTTAACCCGCGGCTTCGCCCGCGTACTAAACGTAATTTTCAACCGTCATACAAAAAAGGAGGTTTATTTATTTATTTCACGTCCGCTAAGTTGGATTTGAAAATCGTTGTTGTTTTCAAAATCAGCGACGCGATAACGACACCCATATCAAATAAAATAGTCGTAACTATTATTTTTTCCCATTAACAAACTTTGGACCATCATTTTACCCCTACTTTGAAAAATCCTATCTTTGTGCACCCCTTCACCTTATAAGAAACCTATGTACGTACCAAATTTGGAATCTCTAGAACCAGAAATAAACATAAAAACGACACCCATATTGATATTTTGAGATTTCAACTCCATCACACCCCATCAGGGAAGATGGTATCTCACGTCCGCCTCGTTGGATGTTGAAATTGTTATTGTTTTCTAAATCAGCGACCCAAAAAACCAGAAATCAATACCCATGTTGTTTTTTTACTATATTATCCCTTTTCCCGCTTTTGGGGGTTGATTTCTCAAAAGGCCTGAAACACATCTTTACTCATTTATCTTTAGGAAAATTCCTGTGAAGTTTCGAATAAAACAATCGAACTAATCTTGTTTCCCCATACAAACTTTGTACCCCCATTTCAACCCCTTTGGAGATGAATTTTGAAAACTCCTTTAACTGCCAAAGCACCCCTACGCTTTATAAAGAACCTAAGTGCTAAATTTGGAATCTCTAGAACCAGAACGACACCTGTAGTGATATTTTTAGATTTCGACTCCATCGCGTCCTAACAGGGGATCGAGATGGTATTTCACAATCGCAACGTTGGATTTTAAAATCTACGTTGTTTTCATAATGCGACCCAACAAATAATAAAAACGATACCCATATTGTTGTTTTTTACTTTTACACCCCTTTACCCTCTAGGGGTTGTTTTCTTTAAAAACCTGAAACAGGTGATAACTCATTTATCTTTGTAAATACTCCTGTAAAGTTCCAAATAGAATAGTCCAACTAATTTTGTTTCCCCATAAAAACTTTGTACCCCCGTTCCACCCCCATTTTGAAAACTCCTTTCTTTGTGCACCCTTATGCTTTATAAAGAATATCAGTGCTAAACTTGGAATCTCTAGAACCAGAAATAAACATATAACGACACCCGTAGTGATATTTTTAGATTTCGACCCCATCGCGTCCCAACAGGAGAGATGGTATTTCATAATCGCCAAGTTGGATTTTAAAATCGTCGTTATTTTCGTAATCAGCCACCTGATAAATGTTGTTTTTTGTTTACTTTTTCACTCCTTTGCCATCTTTTAGGGGTTGAATTCTCAAAAAACCTGATACAGGTGTTAACTCATTTATATGTATTTATGCATACTCCTGTTAAGTTTTAAGTATTTTATTTTTAGTATTTAATTTAATTTTATTTTATTTTATTTTATTTTATTTCATTTTATCTTTACTTATCTTATCTTAATGGAGCTTATCTTATCTTATCTTTACTTTACTTTATTTTATTAAAAAACGACACTAATTTATATGTTGACATTTCAAACCCATCGCATACCAACAGGGGAGATGGTATTCGACATTCGCTACCTAGGATCTTCAAATCGTTGCTTTTTTTCGTGATCAGCGACCCGAAAAACCATATAAACGATACCCATGTTGATTTTTTCACTTTTGCACCCCTTTTACCCCTTTCAGGGGTTAAATTCTCAAGAAACCTGAAACACGTGTTTACTCATTTACCTTAAAGAATACTCCGGTGAAGTTTCGGATAATGCTTTAGAACCAGAAATTTACGTAAAAAATATTGATATTTTATTTCATTTTATCTTATCTTATCTTATCTTTACTTTAATCAAAGACGACACTCTAATTTATATGTTGACATTTAAAACACATCGCATACCAACAGGGGAGATGGTATTCCACATTCGCCACATTGGATCTTCAAATCGCTGCTTTTTTCGTGATCAGCAACCCGAACAACCATACAAACGATACCCATGTTGATTTTTTCACTTTTGCACCCCTTTTACCCCTTTCAGGGGTTAAATTCTTAAGAAACCTGGAACACGTGTTTACTCATTTACCTTAAAGAATACTACGGTGAAGTTTCGGATAATTCTTTAGAACCAGAAATTTACGTAAAAATGACACTCATATTGATATTTTGGCATTTAAACCCCATCGCATACCAACAGGGGAGATGGTATTCCCCATTTGCTACATTGAATCTCCAAATCGTTGCTTTTTTCGTGATCAGCGACCCGAAAAACCATATAATCGATACCCATGTTGATTTTTTCACTTTTGCACCCCTTTTGCCCCTTTCAGGGGTTAAATTCTCAAAAAACCTGAAACACGTGTTTACTCATTTACCTTAAAGAATACTTCTGTGAAGTTTCAGATAAAATAGTCTAACTAATCTTGTTTCCCCATACAAACTTTGGACCCCCGTTTCAACCCCCTAGGAGGTGAATTTTGAAAAATCCTTCCTTAGTGCTCGCCTACACTATAAAAGGAACCTACGTGCCAAATTTGAAGTCTATAGGACCAGCCGTTTGGGCTGTGCGTTGATATGTCAGTCAGCTTCTTCTTTTATATATTTAGATTTTATAAATGCCCCGACCAAGATTCGAACCCGGGCCCCGGGTTCGAATCTTGGTCGGGGCTCCTGTTTCTTAGACAGGGTCACTACCAATAAGGCTAGGAGGCCGTTAAAATATTAAATGGTGTAAGGTTGTATTTCCTTTATGTTCATAGCATCGTATAAATTGACAAGTAACACTGTGTATATGTGTGGTGACTCTTTGGAAACGCTATACACTATATAAAGCGTTGTCTGTGATTCTGAAATACTCATTGGTACAAGCCAGTGCCTGAACCCGCTACCTCTGAAGGGAAAATCAAACGTCTCGCCAGTGCAATACTCATATTATATTTACCTGAATCCATCTCAACGGGCTTCTTGCTGGCCTTGGTCTTGGTCTTCTTGATTTTGAAGTCGTCGTCATCGCTCATGGACATGGCTCTCGCGGGTGCCTCGTTGTCGGAATCTATCTTGTTGTCGAGCAGTTCTGGTTCCGAGTCGGACGATGAGTTCTCGGAGTCCTTGTATTTTTGAACCTGTGGAAATGCCAGGTTTAGTTTAGAGATCCAAGTCACCTTATTACATAATCAGTATCTAGATTATACTTTTACTTCTCACTATATATTGTAAATGTTTGTACATGCAAATGCTTTATTGTAATGCTTATTGACTTGTAAAAGTGCCCTCGAGGCCTACTTGCAGAATAAATTTTTGAATTTAGAATTTAGACCTTGTTTATTTGATGATTTTTGGACATGAAATATAGTAAATATAAGCTCAATATTCGAGGTGTGTACTATCAGTACTAAACGTCCTGTCGTTTAGTACTATGATAATGATAGACATAAATAAACGTTCAATTCGAGAAATTTCATAGAATTTAAGCTATCGTGAGACTTATGAGACTGAGGCTGCGTTTTACCAAATTTTTATTCCGAGAACAACGCTTACTCTCTACGTCAAATTACTATAGGATTTTGACATTAGTATCCAAGAGCGTTACTCTTGGTAAAAAAGTTTGGTCAAATCCAGCCTAAGTTAAATTACGAATAACATGTAATTTTAGATTTTTTTGTTTTGCATAATTTATTATAATTCCATAGAACTCGAATTCCCCGACTTCCTTAAGTACAAAACAATACGAACCTTGGTGGCAGCCCTGCGAGCGTTGGTCCTCTCCCTCGGGATGACAGGTTCTGCGGAAATTTCCGCGTCTGATCCTGATAGCTCCTCGCTGTCGCTGCCTTCGAAGTTCATCTTCTTCTGCAACGAACGCAATAATGTGTTGGTTTTTGAACAATTTTAATACCAAGACGAAAATAATTTTGGTACCGTGTAACACCAACTTAGAGGAAATAAATAAAACCGAAAACAGCATCATATCAACACCACGATGCCACTAGTTAATGCCTGAAAACGTAAAAATGTGTAGTCCTTGATCAGAAAAAGTGCCACTTTGATCCCTCCTACCTTAAACAGAAAAAACCCTTTTATGAATAGGTGGTGTGAAATAGTTATTTATTATACAAGGGAGCAAAGTTGTTGTTTAACTCTCGGGCTTATATTGAGACCCGAGCAAGCGAAAGATTCCAAAATTGAGCCACAAGCGTAGCGAGTGGTTCAATAACTGGAATCTTGAGCTTTACGAGGGTCTCAAGGCACGAGAGTTCAACAAACTTTGCCGTCGAGTGTAATACAACATTTTTCCCCTCACTATTGCGAGGAAAATACAGACTACATACGATTATAAATCTTATCCACATGTAAGTTATCTTGAAGAAACCATCAAAAATCAATTTCAAAATTTTTTATACAGTAGGTACGCTCCTGGTACTTAGATATTGCCAACAGCTTACCATGTGTGGGATAAGACATGATCACATGACCAATATAAGGGGTGACCTCCGATTGCGTATATTTACTATGGGCATATAGGACTCACTTATACTGGACGGGTGGTAAATAATAAGTATTAATTAGATTACTTTGCCCCACATGTGGATAAAATGCGTTTTTCCACGCTAGTTTTAAAGGACAAAACAGTGCTTTCCGAGCTAGTGAGGGGAAAAAATTATTGCTGCCCTGGTTTTCATTTGCGTGTTACCGCCGATACCTGAAGAGCCGTTCTAAAATCTGAAGGCTTCTTTTTAAACTCATGAACTGTAAAGGGTGTAAAGTAATGGAGTAAGCCAATATTACTTACTTTAGGACTCGCTTTCTTCTCCTTCTTAAAGTTGAGCTTGCTCTGTTTGAGGCCATTCTTCTCGGGCTTCTCGGGTTTCTCAGGTTTCTCAGGCTTCTCCGCCTTCTCCTTCTTTACTCTGGCCTTGGGCTCCTTCTCGCCGCTCGACGGGCTGATGCCGGCTGGGTCATCCTGTACATAAAGAATTCAATTCAATTCAATTCAATTCAATTCAATACTTTATTGCAAATAAGGTAGAAACCATGCAGCAGTACATATACACATTATGCAGTAGTAGGTACATTTTGACTTAAATATATCACAAAAGAAATAATTAAACATATGTCAGGAAAGAAGAAATATAAGTAATAGAACACAATAGATATCAAACATAATCACAGGAGATAATCAACTACAAAACAAAAAGTAAAAACAAAATCTGTAATATAACAATTTAACATGTCAATAACCTAATATTGTTTTAATCATTTCCACAGATTTATTAAATATTTATTATTCACAAAAACATGTCAAAAATAATAAAATCAAAATACAAAAATAATCCTTAATAAAAAATATAAAATAAAACTAAATACAAAATCAAAAAACTAACATGTCAATTGGTTTATACCTATTAATCAAATATCTTACCAAAGTATTCGTCCAAATTATAAAATGGTCTACATTTTAAATAAATTTTAAGATTTGCACTAAATTCCTTAATATTATTGGAATTCCTAATGTTTATCATTAGATTTTATTATGCGCATGGATGCGCGTACATGTCGCAGTAGTCGCAGAATGCACCGTTCGCTAGAGCATCTACTCAATTAACACTCAATTGCTGTAATTATGTAGAAAGTCTATCTGCCAGGAGATAACACAGGGTCTACCCTACCGTTGAAAAAGACCGGAAGAATCCGATTTTTTCCCAGACGACTCGTTTTTTTTGGATTCATTAGGAAAAAATCAATGAAAGTTTCCGGTCTTATTTTCAACTTTAAATTAATGCATATTAGATCTAATTTACACCTACAACAGGGCTACATCGATTACATTGAGGAAGAAACAATTTAGTGACATTATTTATTTCTTAAAAAACCCGAAAACTTCGGAAAAAAACCGAAAGTTTCATTAAATTATGATCAATCACATAAGTTTCATGAAAAAAACATTCGATTTTTCCGGCGTTTTCAACGCTAGTCTACCCAACACACTCTCGAAAGAAACGCCATCGACAGGGCGCTCATCCACTCACCTTGCAACCAAAATGGTCGCGCACTGTGCGGTTTCAGAGGAATTTCCGCCCGCGGACGCTCCAGCTGTGGAATGAGCTCCCTGCCGAGGTTTTCCCAAAAGGTTACAGTATGGGGTTCTTCAAAATAAGGATGAACAAGATTTTAATGGGTCGGCAACGCGCATGTGACCCCCCCTGGAGTTGCAGGCGTTGATAGGCTAAGTTGACCGCTTTCCATCAGGCGGGCCGTATCCTTGTTTGCCACCATCGTGATATTAAAAAAAATGCTTAGCAAAGTCGAAGGTCTACGCTCCAGGGGTGGAAAACCGATAGTTTAGTTTAGTTTAGTTTATTTATTTATCTCACAATATACAAAGTCACTTAAAACTACACATGGTACATTCTCAGGATTTTATATTGTGATTGTCAGTTACTTTAATTAAGATTGCAATAGGTACATTACACATAGCTACATTCAAAATGTCGAAATTCATTAAACTTGTATTAAAATAATAAGTTATATAATCAAATGAAACAAGAAAATAAGAAATATTATCAAAATAGAATACTTATATCACCATAAAAGGTTCGTCACTACTTCATAATACTTAATCAAAATATAACTAATAATTCCAAAATGTCAACAAAATTACAATTTAAATAAAGTCAATTAGTTATGTCATAAAACTCATCTGTGGAATACAATGGATTATCCAATAAAAAGTTTCTCAGTCGACTCTTAAATTTACTGTCACAAGAATCGTCTTTCATGTCTGGGGGTAGTCGCTCATATAAAGTCGGACCGATGACGCGTGGGTTCTTTTCTGCAAGCGCCATGCGACGTGGGACGGTTCTTAGGCGTCCTGTTGAGCGAATAACTTTGCCAGACACGTTTACTTTCGTAAAGGATGACATACTATTTCTGACAAACATTAAAATCTCGAACAAGTAAACTGAGAAGTGCGTCATGATCCGGTACTTTACGAAAATATCCCTACATGGGTGTCGTGTTTTTACGCCAGCCATTGCGCGCAGTGCATTCTTTTGCTGTATCAAGACACGAGTCGCATCCGTCGAGTCTCCCCACATCAGCGTGCCGTACGACATTTGCGAGTGAAACATGGCGAAATAAACCGATTTTAATGCAACTTGTGATATTAGGGGTCTTAATTTTCGCAGTACATAAACGGCACTACTCAGTCTACCACACAAATTGTCAACATGGCACTTCCAGTTCAGGTTTGCATCCAACACAAAGCCAAGAAACCTGCACTCAGTACATAGCGGCATGGGGACATCAGAGATACAAGGTGGAAGGGAAACTCGGCGTCCTGAAAAAATCATAATATTTGATTTGCTAACATTCAGCAGTAGTCCGTTAGATGCAAACCACTTCTGCAGGTCTCTGCATGTGCTATTGATTTTCTCACTTAGTTGTTCATAGGTTGCCGCGCTTACTATGACGGTAGTATCATCCGCGAACAGCACTGGTAATCCAGAAGTAATAGCGGATGGCAGGTCGTTGACAAAAGTTAAAAATAAGGTGTTTATCAGTGCCGATCCTTGAGGAATTCCTAAATTGATTTTACCAGTGTCAGATGAAAGTGTTCTACCATTCATAGAGAGCTTCACCACTTGCCTTCGGTCCGACAAAAATGACTCGAATAATCGGTAAGCCGTATCCCTGACGCCGTAACTAGCTATCTTATTAATACTAGACCATGATTTATTACGTTAAAGGCTTTCGATAAATCGCACATAATACCCGCCACCTTGCGCTTGTCATGCAGACTTGTCACGATTTGGTCAAAAATGTTGTGTGCGGCTCTTGTTGTTGACATTTTTTTCCTATACGCGAACTGGCATGCCGTAAGCAAGTTGTTTGCCTCCAGGTGAGCCATTAAGCTGGATGGCAGAATTGACTCCACTATTTTGGAGATGGTGGTAATAGGCCTGTAATTCGTGACGTCACTTTTAGTCCCCTTTCCTTTAAATACCGGACAAACCCTCGCGTTTTTGAGCGGTTGTGGGTATACACCAGTTTCGAACATGCTGTTTATTAATGCAATCAAAATGTCAGAAACGACCGGCCAGATACATAGGATTATATCTAGGGATATATCATATGTATCCATGGTTTTACGCGTTTTTAACATTGACTGCATTGTCTTGTTCAAAAGATTGTGCGTTATATTAGGCAAACGGTAAATAGGTATGTCCGTGGTACGCAGGTGTTGTATTAGGTACTGTGAACACTGGTGCTCATCACTTTGTATTAAATACTTATTCGCTATATTTGTGAAATGATTATTAAAAATATTAGGAATATCGATCACTGGCACTTTATTGTTTGTAATTGGGTCAGTTAAAGAGGTAATATTAGATCTGTTTTTAAGGCCGACTTCGTTGTTAACAATCCTCCATACTTCCTTACTTTGATTTTTACTTTTTTTCAATCGGTGTTCTATATGCGTTTTCTTAGCATTTAATGTCGTAGAATGTATTAGTTCCGAATAATGTTGTATGCAATCAGATATAATGGGGTTGTCAGGGTACTGTCGTCTTATTTCTACAAGATCTTTATGTTTTTGAATATAACCAGACAATTCGTTAGTCAACCACGGGGTACAATTATTGCGTTTAAATTTAATTTTTTTGAATGGAAAACGTAAATTAATATAATATGTCAAAATGTTCAATAATTTCTCAAATTTTAAATGAATGTCATAAGTTGCATCATAAATAAAACTAAAGTCATAACTCGAAATGTCAGCATAAAATAATCGAATAGTTTCCTTAGTAAACAACCGGCGTTCGACAACTGGGGCTGCGTTGTTTTTTGCCTACGTTTTTTCCATAGTGAGCACATACAGTTGGGCGTTATGGTCACTAATAGCAGTGTCCACCGGCGACACTGTAAGGCAGTCTCGCATATGGTTCGCTATGCCGCAGTCAATGCACGATGCCGAGTCCGCAGTCACGCGGGTTGGAAATGTAACAGTATTAACACAGCCGTAACTGTTAAGTACATCGTCGACCTGTTGTCTTAAAGTATTAGCAGTTAGGTAGTTTACATTGTGATCGCCAACTATGAGAAACTTTTTATTTTCGTCAGTCAATTTTTTTAGCAATAATTCCAATTTCTCTAAATAAATGTCAAAGTCTCCATTACATGTCCTATATAATAAAATGTGGCCCTAGACCACGCCAAGTGGAGAGACATCACTGTTGGTCACGATTCACGATCCTCAGCCATGAGGCACTGAGAAGAACAAGAAAATATGTAAGACTTACCGGGTCATATTCCTTCTTGATCTCCTTACGGGTCTTGGCCTTCTCGGCAGCCTGGATCCTCTTGATGAGGTCCTCGGAGATATTCGGCTCCACTCGGCGCCCGTTGGCGGACGGCGCGATGTCCAACATCGACTTGCGGCACTTGTTCTTGTTTGCCTAAACACACGTTTACATTAGAAAATGAGATTGACGTCGAAACGTGACCAAGGACTCGTAATTCCACTGTTCAGCCTAAATTTAAAGATTATCATAAAATAATAAACATTAAACGTAATATAGTCTGACAAACCATGAAACCACGGCTGCAGAAGATTTTTTTTAAATTATGTGCGTGCCTATTTTCGGTATGAAAAAAATAGGGAGGCATATAAATTTAAAGTCTGGGCTTGTCAGACTATAAATCATTATCTATTCCTTTTTTGCAATTTTTATTTAAAATATATTTTTTTACTGAATCACTGGAGTTGTTGATTATACCCAACCGTATTTGTCTTCTCCAAAATTCTCCAATGTACAATGTTAATTTGTGCAATAAAGAACATATAAATGCTTCGCTTACCTTCATTCTATCCATCTAGGATGCATAATTGAACAGAGAAGAAACAGTTATTCATTTACTTCAAAATATACTTTACGCAACAGTCCCAGTGACAAGGAAATTACTACTAACTACTTGCTTACAAATAAAACCTCTCGACATTTGACATCTTAATGAGGAATATGTCCAAATTGTCAGCAAGTATGGCATTGTACAGTAGTGTTACATCTCCTACACACCTCCCACCTTATACATTTACTAAAACAGGGCTTAATCGTGTACAAACTTTGAAAACAAACCTCCGACGTTTCAAGGGCGAAATCGCCAGGTAAACAAGTCTGCGGTTGCCGAACATTTGTTAGATTCTGGACCAAACCACTGGATTGAGTTGCATAACCCTAAAATCCTTTCAACGGATCGTCGTTTCCATAGTAGGAAAGTACGGGAAGCCATTGAAATCAAGAAATACCCCAATTTCAATCGGGATGACGGTTTTAGAATCTCGTCTATATGGAATCCGGTCATTGATAAATGTAAGCGTAATCGAATATCACCGGCTCAAAAATCGGACATCGTGAGTGTAGTGTGTCGACAGAGTCACATCCCTAGTGCGCAAAATGTTCAAGTTGATAATCAAGACCAAGTGCGGGTAGTTCGTAAAACTCGCACAGCTAGAATGAGAGATGTTGATGTCAACCTCAGCCAGTCTTTCTCCGGGACCACGGGGACAATGTCGCCCTTGAAACGTCGGAGGTTTGTTTTCAAAGTTTGTACACAATTAAGCCCCGTTTTAGTAAATTTATAATGTGTGAAAATCGTGAAAGTTTAAACGAGTGGACCTCCCACCTTGATAATGAATGTGGCCGAATCGTCAACATTGTACAATATGTTTACCAGTCCTGCCTTACCCGTCTTCTTGTTTGTGCTGGTCTCATCCTGCCTCTCCTCCTCCATATCTTCGAGTTCGATGATGGACGCCACAAATTCGACACGTTTAGCATTGTACCTCCTCCTTGCATCGTTTGTCCTCAATGCTGAGGGTCATGGCCTCTTCGTCAGATTTTGTCGCGGACTATATTACGCCACGTCGCTCTATCTTCGGAGGCGCGGATGGCATCGCAGACGGAGCTATTGAGGGCAGCACGTATCTAATCTGACCAGCGATTCGGGCCCCTGCCTCTAGACCTCCGCCCGTCCTTTCCCGTTAAGAGGAGCTTCTCCAAGTTGTCACCTCTCCTTGCGATGTGGCCAAAGAACTCGAAACTCCTTCATAAGCATGTGGTGCTGAGTCTCCTTGGTTTTTAGCATTGTACAGTCACCAGCAATAACATCTTATGCTACAAAGGCCTCAAAAATATATGACACGCTCGTATAGCTATAAAAATAAGATTGTGTCAGGTATTTATGCGTCCTTCGTTTAGTAAGATTTTATTGCAGGTGACTGTACAGTATACATACAAGTGCATTGACAGTCTTCTATTTGCTGCTGACTCGTCCCTTCTTCACATCTTACAGTTTTTTGATGAACATGCCCAAATCGTCAGCATGTATAGCATTACAACTTTTTCTTGAAACAAATCAAAAGATTTTATTAAATAGTTTGATTTGTTATCAAAGTAGTAACACTAGCCGCGTAAGCTGAAGACCCGAGTTCGATCCTCGGATTGGCCTCCGATGGTGTTGGTCTTTTTCTTTAGTAAAAGACATCTATTTCAATTTATACTGTATTGCATAGTATAGTATATTTACCAGTGCCTTAGCAGTCTTCTTGTTGGTGCTGACCTCCTCCTGTCTCTCCTTCTCCTCAACATCCTCGAGCTTGATGAGGAACGCGTCCAAGTCCTCGCGCCAGAGCAACGCGGGGGTCTTTTTCCTGGTAATGACGAAATATGGTAATTACACTTCCATGCAGAAATACAATGAGTGTTTTTTCATATCATGTGTTCATATCAGTATGAAGTTTTATTGTATTTCAGGGTGTGACAGTTTAAAATGACTTCGACCACATGTTTTTTTATTGTATTGCAAGATATGACATAACTAAGTGCCTTTTTCTTTACGTACGTTAAGAATGGTAAACTTTTATAACTATTGAACTTGATTGTAAAAATGTTATCCAGTACAGAAACTAATTAGGTAAACAAGTAGCAAATAATGCTGTAAAAATTTCGTTAAAAATATTGTATAGGCAAAAGTTCATCTTTTTTTAAACCTTCATTTCGGGGCCTAGTTTACCCACTGGGTTAGAAGGTCAAATGGCAGTCGCTTTCGTAAAACTAGTACCTAAGCTAAATCTTGGGATTAGTTGCCAAAGCGGACCTCAGGCTCCCTACATGAGCCGTGGCATAAGCCGGGAAAACGCTAGGAATAAGGCGCTAACGCTAGGAATATTTTCCTATATGTACAGTCGCCTTCAAAATATCTTAACAAGCACTCTAACGCCTTGAGAATAGAGGCGTGTTCAGATATTTGTGAACACCTCGGACGCTCCGATATATCTGATGGCGACTGTACAATAAATAGTAGATTACGTACCAAGGCCTGTAAACTAAGTGTCTCAGATCTCGTGTAATTGTCGGCCGAAGTGAAGCAGTGGTCGACAAACATGTGATCTGGGGCTTTCTTATTTACTGACAGAGGTCTGTACACTATTTTTCTGCTTGACAGTCGGCAAGCGGCGAATTCGTTTAGCGTAGCGGCTTGCATTAGCTGCTTGCCGCTAGGAGGGTAGAAAAATGTATTTATACCATAAATGTAACAGAACTTACTTGAGTGCCTCAAGCTCGGTAAGTTTCTGGTCCCGCTGCTTGAGCAGCTCGTCCTTCTTCTCCTTGGTGAGCATCCACATCGACATCCCCAGCAGGTAGTTGAACCTTTTCACCTCTTTTAGCGCTTGGAATGCTTTCTCTGAAATGTCCGGGAGAGTTATAAGGTCTCTTTTCAAACACTATGTAAAACTAGCTTTAACCCGCGGCTTCGCCCGCGTACTAAACGTAATTTTCAACCGTCATACAAAAAAGGAGGTTTATTTATATATTTCACGTCCGCTAAGTTGGATTTGAAAATCGTTGTTGAATTTGAAAATCGTTGTTGTTTTCGAAATCAGCGACGTGATAACGACACCCATATCAAATAAAATAGTCGTAACTACTTATTATTTTTTCCCATTAACAAACTTTGGACCATAATTTTACCCCTACTTTGAAAAATCCTATCTTTGTGCACCTCTTCACCTTATAAGAAACCTATGTACAGTCGCCATCAGATATATAGGAGCGTCCGAAGCGTTCAAAATATCTGAACAAGCACTCTAACGTCTTGACAATAGAGGCGTGTTCAGATATTTGTGAGCGCCTCGGACGCTCCGATATATCTGATGGCGACTGTACCTACGTACCAAATTTGGAATCTTTAGAACCAGAAATAAACATAATAACGACACCCATATTGATATTTTGAGATTTCAACTCCCCATCCCCCCATCGCACCCCATCAGGAAAGATGGTATCTCACGTCCGCCGCGTTGGATGTTAAAATTGTTATTGTTTTCGAAATCAGCGACCCAAAAAACCAGAAATCAATACCCATGTTGTTTTTTTACTATATTATCGCTTTTCCTGCTTTTGGGGGTTGATTTCTCAAAAGGCCTCAGAATCTTTACTCATTTATCTTTAGGAAAATTCCTGTGAAGTTTCGAATAAAATAATCTAAGTAATCTTGTTTCCCTATACAAACTTTGTACCCCCATTTCAACCCCTTTGGAGATGAATTTTGAAAACTCCTTTCTTTGGCACCCCTACGCTTTATAAGGAACCTAAGTGCTAAATTTGGAATCTCTAGAACCAGAACGACACCTGTAGTGATATTTTTAGATTTCGACCCCATCGCGTTCCAACAGGGGAAATAGTATTTCACAATCGCCACGTTGGATTTTAAAATCTACGTTGTTTTCATAATGCGACCCAACAAACCATAAAAACGATACCCATGTTGTTGTTTTTTAGTTTTACACCCCTTTACCCTCTTATAGGGGTTGTTTTCTTTAAAAACCTGAAACAGGTGTTAACTCATTTATCTTTGTAAATACTCCTGTAAAGTTCCAAATAGAATAGTCCAACTAATTTTGTTTCCCCATAAAAACTTGGTACCGCCATTCCACCCCCTTTGGAGTTGAATTTTGAAAACTCCTTTATTTGTGCACCCTTACGCTTTATAAGGAATCTCAGTGATAAACTTGGAAACTCTAGATCCAGAAATAAACAACAAAAGGACACTCATATTGATATTATGAGATTTCGACCCCATCGCGCCCCAACAGGGGAGATGGTATTTCACATTCACCACGTTGGATTTTAAAATCGTCGTTATTTTCGTAATAGCGACCCGATAAATCATAAAAACTATACCCATGTTGTTTTTTTACTTTTTCACCCCTTTGCCCTCTTTTAGGGGTTAAATTCTCAAAAAACCTGATACAGGTGTTAACTCATTTATATTTATGAATACTCCTGTAAAGTTTCAAGAACAATAGTTATTTTATTTTATTATATTATATTTTATTTTATTTTACTTTACTTTACTTTATTGTAATAAAAAACGACACCACACTCAAATTTATATGTTGACATTTCAAACCCATCGCATACCAACAGGGGAGATGGTAGTCCACATTCGCCACATTTGATCTTCAAATCGTTGCTTTTTTCGTGATCAGCGACCCGAAAAGCCATATAAACGATAGTAACGATACCCATGTTGATTTTTTCACTTTTGCACCCCTTTTACTCCTTTCAGGGGTTAAATTTTCAAGAAACCTGAAACACGTGTTTACTCATTTACCTTAAAGAATACTCCGGTGAAATTTCGGATAATTCTTTAGAACCAGAAATTTACGTAAAAATGACACTCATATTGAAATTATGGCATTTCAACATTTTCAACACCATCGCATACCAACAGGGGAGATGGTATTCCACATTCGCCACATTGGATCTTAAAATCGTTGCTTGTTTCGTGATCAGCGACCCGAAAAACCATATAAACGATACCCATGTTAATTTTTTCACCTTTTCACCTCTTTTACCGCTTTCAGGTGTTAAAATCTCAAAAAACCTGAAACACGTGTTTACTCATTTACCTTAAAGAATACTCCTGTGAAGTTTCAGATAAAATAGTCAAACTAATCTTGTTGCCCCATACAAACTTTGGACCCCCGTTTCAACCCCTTAGGAGGTGAATTTTGAAAAATCCTTCCTTAGTGCTCGCCTACACCATAAAAGGAACCTAGGTGCCAAATTAGGACCAGCCGTTAGGGCTGTGCGTTGATATGTCAGTCAGTCAGCTTCTTCTTTTATATATTTAGATGTAGTAAGACTTTCCCATCTTTCTTTCAAAGTTAAACCGCGTTCGACTAATTTATAATATTCTGGTAATTAAGTAATATATGCCTGTTTTTAACCAAATCTTATTTGTATGTACTTGGTTTATTTTCAAACAAAGCTTAATTCTTCTAGAAAACTGGGTCAGCCAAAATCGGAAATACATAAAATTATTATACAAATGGTACTAACGGTTCTATCCACAAATCTCACTATTCTTTACCTGAAACCTAAAATCCAGGGGTTTCTTTTTTTAACTGCTTAATACCTCTTCTGGAAAATGCGTCTGCGAGAAACTCTATGTAGCATATGCAACGTGTTGCTAATGCAGTGTAACGCGTGCCCCACCTAGTCACGCATCACTAGTATTTTTCTAGTCTGTGGTTTGTAGACTAATGGCGTTATTCATAAACGCACTTCAACAACAGTTTAGCTAAATAATTATTTGTCCTTATTTGTCACTTTGATAATCGCGTTTATCAGAATGGGAGAAAACATAATTTAACTAAAGCTTCTGTTAACTTTTTTTATGAATAAGGTGGTTAGTAAGTAATATAAAAGTCCCTGTCCTCACCTGGATCGACGGGCTTGCCCTTGTCGGGCTCCGGCTCGGCCTCCTCCTCGGACTCGGGCTCCTCCTCGACCACCTCGAGCCCCTGCATCTTGGAGGCTCGCTTCTTCCAATCGGCGATGGGGTCCGGCGCGTAACCTAAAATAAATTAATAATAACATTAATATTATTAATAACATCATGTGATTATGTCACTGTTTTTCTGTTCGAGATAAAACATGTTATATTATGTAAGGGTAAAAAAACTCTATATCGACATTGTGACGTCATGCCGTAGGTACTGAAAGTATGAAAACAGACTATTTTCTATTCATTCATTTGTTATATTTCATACTTTTTACTACCGCAGTTTTAGCTGAAAGTGGCTATAATTTTAAATTAACATTTTTCCTTTGAGTTCAATACAATTTATTGCTCTCTTGTTTAATTTCTTGTTATATTTTTTATTATTTCTTTACAAATAAAATGTTGCATATTTATTATAAGATTGCAACTGTTCCTCATTTTGTTTGTCTAGATTAGATTTAGGCTACGAAATTTTTCGTTTCGTTAAAACGCTCATTCTATCCATCAGTTAGATTATCTAAAATCATTAGACACGTATTTTTCCTTTTTCAATTGAACTAAAACTGACGAAGATATAGAGGATCCAAGTTCCGAGGCGGGGACTTGTGACGTCACTACTAGGTAAGAATTGCACCTAATAGTGACGTTACACGAAACTTGAACGCACTGTATTTTCGTCATTTCTGATTTATATAAATAAAATAAAAATAAAATTCATTTATTTCAGACTAACAAGTGTCCATACTCGTAGTTTGTTAGTAACAATAATAATAAACTTAAATAATTATATTAGTACCTAGTCTTAGGTGAAGTGAGGACCAATGCCGGACTAGGCCGCTGTCCCACCTCCCCGCCACTACGCTCAGGAGGCTGTGGCGACTGTCGCGGACTCTGCGGAGCGCCGCGGCGCAGCGCTTACGCAGCGTCGCATGAAAACCGTCCACGTGCGCGTCCGCGCACATGCCCGACGCGCTGCAATGCCGCGGCAGCCGCAACAGCACCCTGAACGCGTCATTGTATTGAACCCGCAATGTGTTCAACGAGCGCTGCGTAAACTTTGTCCACAAGCTGCAGGTATACAGCGATGTACAGTACGCACGGAATAGCATAATCTTAACTTGCGCTGTACACCGACTGAACCTGCGAGCTATCATATTGGCTCTGATCGCAAGCGCCCTTCGCTCCCTCTCGATATCTGAATCGTCACTCAAATCATCGGTTACCAAGTGCCCAAGGTATTTAAATGAATTAACCCTTCTAAGCTGCTCACCATTCAAGCGAATGGGTGGGACATGAGATGGACACTTGGTTCCCGCCTTGAAAACCATATATTCGCTCTTCGATACATTATATTTTAAATTATATCTTGAAGCATAGGACTCACATTTTGCGATAAGGGTTCTAAGTCCCCCCACCGATGGGCTCAACAACACCATATCATCTGCGTAGCTTATATTGTTAAATGCTACCCTGTTAACGTGGCATCCGATATGCGTGCTGCTGAGCTCACCGATGAGCTCGTTTACATACAGATTAAATAATTTTGGCGAGCTCAATCCACCTTGCCTGACGCCACAGTCTAATCCATATTCATCTGATAAAACATTTCCCCATCGGACACTATTTCTCTGGCTGGCGTACCAGTATCTAAATATGCGTGTTAGTTCTTTAGGAAAATTTGTCTCTCCAAGCTTTTGCCACAGCAAATCGTAATTTACAAGGTCAAAAGCCTTGGAGAGGTCTAGAAAACACGCATAAATAGGTGTTTTACGCCGGGTATAGTACTCAACAGTGTTTTTTAGACAAATGATTGCACACTCCGTCGACAGGCCGGCTCGGAAGCCGAACTGAGCGTCATGTAAATGCAAGCACTCGTCCAATTTCACGCCAAGTAGACTATCAAGTACTCTGGCTACGATTGTAGCCAGAGAAATAGGTCTATAGTTCGTCACATCGGATATATCGCCAGTTTTGTTTTTAACAATAGGTACCACTATAGTTTTTGTCATATGCTTCGGTAAATAAGAGTGTCCGATACATAGATTAAAAAACATTGCTAGGATTCTAGGCAAGTGAGGGCCAGCAAATTGCAGGTGCTCGACGCTTAGGCAATCGTGACCGGGAAAATTTCCCCTTTTCATGTCCCGCAGTGTCTTAGTTATATCTCTTGCACTATAACGTATCTGCAAGTCACTCCCTACCTCAAATTTGACGAACAGAAGAAAAAATACGTGTACAATATTTTTTAATAATCTAAAAGACGGACTAAATAGATGTTTTTTAGTCGTCTAGCATATTACTTTATTATTTGTTTACCTCTCTTAATCAGCTCTTCGACCATGACCTTCCTCTTCTTGTTCTCGACAACCAAGCCTTTGTCGCACTTCTCGAGTATGAACCTGGCTTGGTTAGACAGCTTGTCCGCTTCAGCTTGTAACTGCCCCTCCAGCCAGTCCTTGCGGCGCGTGTAGTACTTCATTCGGAGCGAGTAGAACTCGCGGAGGATTTCTTCTACTTTGTCGTACCTGGAATATGCTTGGAGTTAATGGAGTTCAAATCTACTATTAACGGACAGAGGTCTGTAAAGTAAGAAATGTCTAAGATCTCGTGTAATTGTCCACGGAGCGAAGCAAAGGTCGACAAACATGTGATCTGAGGCTTTCTTATTTACTAGCCAAGGTCTGTACACTAATTTTTCTGCTCGAGGCAGTCGGCGAATGAGTTTAGCGTAGCGGCCTGAAATTGGCTGCTTGCCGGCCAAAGGGCACATTAGTGTCTTACTGGCAGGACAATTTTTTTATTAATCACATTAAAATAAAAGATTTTGAATTGAGTAAGTAAGAAATTAAAATTAAATTGGAAAAGTTTAAACATACTTTATGGTTGCTCCTATTGGTATTAACTCAAAATCTGATTACGAGTTAGTGGAGGAATTGAAATAATCCTTCAAATATTATAAAAACCAAGTAGTTCGGATATTTAACAAATTAAATATTAACTCATGCTTTGTTGTCATAAAATAAATTTTCAAAAGCTGATTCATTTTAAAGACACTGCTTGTGTAATTCAAACTTTCGTGAGTCATACTGATATTCAATTGCAAAGGTTAACTAACACTCACGTATTTTTATCACAATAGGCGTGACATTCGACTGCATCGGGCAGTCGTCGTTCGACAGAGTGGTGTTATCACCTTCGCGGCTCGGGCATCACCGATTGAGTGATCGGTGATAAAAATACGTGAGTGTTAACCGTTGCAATTTAATAGACACTGCTTGGTTCCATTCATTTGCATCCTATTAAACGACGCCACAACGCCACATGCAGTTAGTACAGAAACGAACTGCGCATAAACAATCACGTTTACACGTCTTTCGATTCTGTAGGAATTACATGCGGTGACATGCTGTACACGCAAGCCAATGGGAGCTACCGTATTGTCGCTCACCAGGCGGCGCCACTCATGCGTGGGTCCTGTGTCAGTATAAGAGAATAATCAGTGACGTTTGAAATGTTCCCACAGGACCCACGTTCCACTAGCGCCCCTAGCGGAAAATCAACTCGCGGTAATCGTCATTACAATAGCGTAACTTATACTCACTTCTTGAGACAGTTGTTGTGGTCGAACGCGTTCATGTAGGTCATTGAGATGGTGGTCTGCAGCTTGAACACTTTGTGGATGCCCTCCGCCTCTACTTCAGGCAGCCTGCTCGGTAGTAAGCTGACCACGAAGCGGACTGTCGTGTCGGTGTTATATTCCTGATGAAGGAAAACTAATTAGTATGGAGCGATAGTATATCAATATGGCAATATGCCGCGTTGCCGCGAGAAGACTTCTAGAGACGCAACGGATAGACGACGACGGGTGGACGGATGTAACTAGCCTGTTTTGTTTTTTATTGACCAAATTTATTCGCGCGCGTACGCGTTTGTCACAATTTGCAATTTTTTTCAAACTATAGGCATGTTTTTATATAAGGGTTTAGTTTTATTTTGTTTAAAATTTTGTACTTCGTGTATGAAACATTAAACTGACCTTGACTTTAAATACAATTGATTACTTCGAAATTTGATAGTTTTTACCTAAAGTAAATTTTATTAATAAATATCGATCGTACAGCGAACTTATAAAACATGGAAGTGGAGCTTCAAACAAATTGTCAACATAAAGCGGGGTAAACACCCGATATGCGCATGCACGCTACACTGCCAATCAAACTCGTCAAAATTTGCAGTCGGTTTTAATAACTCAAATATCCCAAAATATCATTGGTCAACGTCAATATGGTGCGGTGGGATTGGTCTGAGCGCTGACACTTATAGATGACACAACAACTGTGACATTGGAAACGTATTGTTAGTAGACGGTGTAATGCAATAAAGAGCAAGTTTAACATGATATATTTTTGTTGTGATAAATTTTAATCGAATTTTCAATAAACAAAGATAACTTATAACATTTAAAACTTTCGCGATTTGAACACATATTTAAACATAATTATCAAACGGGTCTAACGCGAATTCTAAAGATAACTTACTTTATTGATCTCATTGGTTTGCTGTAGGATTATTTATATATGTAATTAATATGAATAATATTGTAACGTCCATAATACCGCAACCGTGCTAATTATTCGCGATCTCATTTTCATAACCTGGTATATGGTCAAACGTACTCTTAAATTCATGGGTGGGTGTGTTTAGTCACATAAATATATCAGATAAAAAAAGAGATTTTGTTTGTCAATGACAATTATAAGAACCCTTAGATACGTATTTTAGGAATATGGTAATGCCCCTTGCTGTCGTTAAATATGTTAAGCTTTGAACAGCATAATTCAATTGACATAATCAAAATATGAATGTAAATAAACGCGTAAACCAAAGAAAATAATAACTATGATTAGGTACGCAAATATTTCATTCTAAAAAAAGTATGAAAAAATTCTTGCCATTAACATTTTCACATATTTATAAAATGGATATTATTAAATTATCTAAGACTTTCACTACACTACACTATCTACACCTAAACCTAAATCTTAAAGTAAGTCCGGTTATTTAAAGCCCTAGCTGAGCCATTGAGGTATTCCGTATTGTTGTATAATAAGTTTTTTTTTAAACATACCGTACAAATTGGGATTGAACCCTTTTTTAAATTTGTTAATCCTATATGTGTCAAGTACATATCGTCCTCGTCGAAATGCATAGAACAAATATTTGTGGATTTGGTCGGTTGGCATGTTCGATCATGCCTTTCTAATCTAACGGCATTGGTCCGCATTTCCCTTATATAAGGGTTGGTCGGAAATCTGGAAAAATACCTATGTTAATATTTAATCATAAAAATATAAATTCTGATTACACTGATACACTATTTATTTCACTTGTTTGATACGTCGGGATTGTAACTAATTTAATTATAATAAAAAATATATCCCTGTATTATAATTTCAATGGTTGTCCAAAAGTTGGCATAACACCATCCCCATATAAAATTGTCCCGGATCAAAGAAATTTAAAATAATATGTAAAATAACTACTTACAGATGAAAAGTAATGCCATCTTTTTTGTGGTGTTTATCCGTGCGACTTCGATACCATTTCACAGCGCAACAGGGCATTTTTATTAAATATTATTAAATTTTACGCTATCTGTCAAACTGACCACATCGCTGACGGCCATTTGTATACTAAACGGCACGCTGGCGTGCCTGTGTAAGCCCCGCCTCGCGTGGCGTGCGTTTTGTGGGGTCATTATTTAGAGCTTATTAGTCTTCCATGTTTTATAAGTTCGCTGCGATCGTATAATTTAAACTTTCGTGAGTCATACTGATATTAAATTGACAACATTTCAAAATTTGTAATATGGGATAAATCGAAAACCATTTCGGTAAATATGCTTCCTGTACGTAAGAATGCGATTATTTTATTTTTTTACCCATTATATGCGAAAAACAGTAAACCGGAAATGTGACATGTCCGTACAGAGACAACACACCATTTTTTTCTATGAAAAATGTATTGTCTCCGGTTATTATTATTACCTATATCGTATTTAATGGCTTTCTGCTACATGGGCACTTTGCCAACATCAAGTAAAAATTGTCTCACACTGGTCAACACTGTCGAAAAATGTCAAAATGTCACTGTCTGTCAGTTGCCACTTTATTGTGTTTACGCTTCTTTGGCCCTGTTTAATATACACTACAAATTGTAAATTGTAGCTGACAGATTACAATTCTACAAGTTTCTGTTTAATAAAAATTATAAGTTACAAATTTGTCACAGTGGAAAATTTACAAAATTGTATAATTGTATCTACAATTTTACATACTTAATTCTGTTTAATAAACATTTTCACCTTACAGGTGATAGTTTACAAATTTGCATGGAAATGTACTTTATTAAACACATCACTGTATTGACAAGTTTACATATTTTGTAAATTGTAATACAATTCCGACAGGTGTTTAATCCTATGTCAAAACTTGATATTTGAAGTGTGCTTTACGATCAATAGTCTTTGAATAAGCAAAAAAAAACATGGTTCTAACAACGACTAGTGACAGTAATAGTGAGGATAGTGATAATGAATATGTAATTCAACGAAATCGGCGAGTTTTTATCGTAAAAGGATTCATTTTACTTTTGAAGTAACGGATATTTCGTTCAACGAAAAATTTCGGGTGAGCAAGACTACCGTCGAATATTTACTTTTAAAAATACGGCGTCAGTTGCGCGCGGGCGCTGGTTAGCGACGGACGCGGCGAGTTATTACTATTCCCGGAACTCGAACGGTTCAAGGTCGCACGCGCGCTGTGTTGATAAGTGTAAATAGTGCAATGTTTTTGAAGTTGTTTTTATTCTTTAATTGATAACAGCAATATTTCCGAGATGGACGACGCAGACAAGAATGACATTGACGAGTTGCAAATGACACAAAATAAGAGTGATGTATACATGGAAAGTGGGAATGACTTGGAGTTGAATTTATCTTCAAAAAGAGAAACAGAGATAAGAGCGGGCTAAAGACCAAAAAGATTTAACAGAATGAGGACTGGAAATGAAGCAAACACGCAACATTGCGAAAGTGAGGTTATAGTGTTTGGTGACACTGAAAACACAAATATGGACGACTTGGAGTTGGACCGCCCTTCAAAAAGGGGAAGAGAGATGAACAAAGAAGAACAATGGACCACAGTAGGTAGAAAGGCAAAACGATTTAGCAGAATGGGATCAGCTAACGACGCGACGGGAATACCGGAGGATGTAGTGGAAATCTGCATGACGTGTACCGAAAAGTTGCCCAAGCAGTTCGGACTAGCCAAAATTTAAAAAACCGAGAATATACAGTGTATAACACGAATCAAGTATATAAACGAGTACAAGGTGTTAATTCACTTCAGTAACGATATTAGTGCAGATTCGTTAATACAGTCCAAGCGGTTCAACGAGGACGGCTTTAAATGTCAAAGAACGCTTGAAAATAATAAATCACACGGTGTAATATTTGATGTTGACCTTGGGCTTACGGACGATGAGATTCTACAAGACCTCGCTAGTGAGACAGTGATAATAGCAGTCAAACGTTTAAAACGCAAAAATACTATTACCGGAAAGTGGGAAATGAGCGAAGCAGTAAGAGTAACGTTTAAGGGAGCATCTTTGCCGACATATGTATATATCTATGATGTAAAAACGAAGGTCATTCCCTATAATTTTCCTGTGACACAGTGTGCACGATGTTGGCGCTTTAGCCACACCATTAAAATGTGCCCTTCTAACAAATTGATCTGCCCCAAATGCTCAGGGAACCATCCAAACTGTGAGACTACTAGCTTTCGCTGCAACAACTGCTCGGGCCGTCACATGGCAATGGCGAGAGTTTGCCCGGTTTATGTTAAGGAGAGGAAAATAAGGGATCTGATGACCAAATTTAACTGTTCATACAAAAAGGCTCTTGCGATGTACACCATCCATATTCCGTCACCAACAACCTCGATGGAAAAATTGGTAGTAGAGTCCCTTCTTGACTCAGTAGAGCCTGAACCTTTATCAGTACAGGTTCGAAATACACAGGAGCCACTTACAGAGCAACATAGACATGACAACAACATCAAGCCTAACTACGCTGACAAGATAATGTTGAAGAAAGGTGATAATTTGAAGAAAGTGATATCAGATAAGAAGAAAAGTCAAAAGAGGAATAGTGAAGACCTTGTAGTGGTTCAAGATGATAACATGTCAGCCAAGAGCGACGAGGAAAGCGAACAAGAAATACATAGAAGGCAAAAAGAACAGTCAGAGCATAAAGAGGCAATTACCTGGCAGCTATTACTAAACAAACTAAAGAGGACATTATTTGAAGAGCAAGGTGGTTCATGGACCAACAGAATCATTAACTGTGTGAACATCATTTTAGAGGGAGTTACTTCAATAGCAGTGCAGTACATAACAGACTTACCATATTTACAACTAATTAAACAATTATGGACAACAACACCCACATCGCCTTAAATATATTACAATGGAATGCGCAGAGTATTCGTCCTAAAAAAGTAGAATTTGAAGCACTGTTATACCAAGAAAAGATACACCTAGCTATAATAAGTGAAACATGGCTCGACCCCGATAGCGAATTCAATTTAAGTGGATACAACATATACAGAGCTGATCGTGGCGATGGATATGGGGGTGTAGCAGTATTGACCCACAAATCTGTAAAAGCCCAACCATGTAATGTACAATTAATAAATACACGTATTGAAATAATCCATATCAAAATACTAAACTGTCATCATATAGAAAATGTAATATCAATTTACTGCCCTCCATCAACCGCTACTACACCGAGACTGGGATCAGATATTTACACTTGTTAATCGGAAATCCCTAGTAGCAGGGGATTTAAATGGTCGTCATACTAATTGGTCGACAAAAACCGATACTAGAGGCGACCAGATTCTTGATTCCAGTATTGAGAACAATTACATCTCCCTTAATGACGGTACATACACACACAAGAATTAAGTTGGTAAACGGTCTGGTACAGAAGTCTTCCCCTGATCTTACTCTGGCCTCAGCAGATATAGCTTTAAAAATGAATTGGTCAATACTCAATGAAAATCTGGGTAGCGACCATTTCTTAATTAAAATAAAAACCCACATTGATATATCTCAAGATCACAGAAAGAGACGTAATTTTCAAAAAGCGGACTGGGCGAAATACAGGGCGGTGGCAGAGGAGGAATTCGCTAATTTTATTCTACCAGATAACCCACAATCTGCGTATGACAAGTTTATCGACGCAATGGACAGGGCTGCGAAAGACTCAATTCCTATCACTAATAGTACATTACTGCAGACGCCGGGAAAGAAGGGCTTAACGGGTGAGTATGTATATACACGAGCCGAGCGTTAGCGAGGCCGGGTAGCCATACGAAGCCGTTAAAGCCTTTTTCACGGCAAGGCATGTATAGTGCTTTTCTCAAACATGCAATGAAATAAATAAAAAAATCTCCAAAAATATGATAGTTTTATTTCTAGAAAGTTGACTTGACGAATTAATATATCTAACACAAATATTGCTATTTAGTTCGTGGTGATTCCAACATGAATTTAGTCTATAACGATAAAACAGATGATCCATAAATATTTCATGATGTATAAATATGTCGCAATGTAAAATGTACCAAACACGAACAGCACTTTTTATTCTGTGACAATGAAAATTATAACCTCTTTACAAATTTTTGTACATAATTCCTACTTATCCTTAGATAGACAGACACAGTTCTCACTTAAACAAGAAACCAATTTAGTCTAAACAGTTATCGTAATATTAACTAAACACGCATGCATTTTGGGTAGCTATATGCCTTCCGACATCTCGTTTGTCATTTGCGCCATCTATTAATTTAGAGCCCATTCAATTTTACTTTCGCATTTCGCACTTAATTCTGGTGGGGCTCAATGAATAGTCATTTCTGCTTCAAAACTCGACGACAACATTATTATAATAAATAACAATGAACAATAAAACCATTGAAATATATTAAAAGAATCAAAGTTATTTAACTTAACCTCCAAAATTATTAAAAAACTACATAGGCGTTTTTTCACACGCGGTTTGAGTAGACGCTTTTACGTTTAAATTTATTTTAATAATTGGAATGTACCT
Source organism: Lathronympha strigana (assembly GCA_949128165.1). NCBI lineage: Eukaryota > Metazoa > Arthropoda > Insecta > Lepidoptera > Tortricidae > Lathronympha > Lathronympha strigana. Next base: position 25,216,608 of record OX421901.1, on the reverse strand, counting down.
ATATTTGTGTGAGTAAATTTGCAATAACGTGAAACTTCAAAATATCATTTTTTATTTTTAATAGGCACTGTGGCAGAATGTTATGAAAAAAAACGGCACGGTTTGAGTAGACACTTTTACCGCTAATGTTTAAATTTATAATGTGATATTTGTTATGTTCATGTCGATATCGATTAAGTATCGACTTAATATATTCGAATATATAATTTATTGTTTGTTTTAATAGGCGTACTGGCAGAATGTCATCATGAACCATAGCAATGAAACTTTTATAATGGCTAAAAACCATGTTGCTGTGTCACACATTTATGTGGAATAAAATTAAAAAAATATTACTTCCCGGCCTAGGCCTTCAATTTTGTATGAAATTCCATTACGTGTCTCTCCAGTTGCCCCGCCTGAAACGTGGTACTTTGAAGCCTATTATAACGAACGTTATAACAACATTTCATTGCATGTTTGAGAAAAATATGTAATGATCCTCTTCGTCAGCAAAGATTCACCCCACGGCCGTACTGGAACCAAATTATTTCTAAAGCGGTTGCAGAGAGACGTCGAGCGCTGGCAATCTTCAGACGAAACCCTACACCCGATAATCTGGCTGTTCTGCAAAATAAAGTAACTGTGGCACAGAGAGTAATTCGACAAAGAAGATCTACGTCGTGGCAAAGGTTCTGTGATAGTATTGATAGTGCTACGTCATCTAGTGAAATGTGGAACAAAATGAAATGGTTGAAGGGCTATAAAAGAGCGAGAACAATAATCACTCGTGAGAAGGCGGAAGATCTGCTGTGTAGTTTAGCGCCAGATTATGTAACCCCTGCCCCACCCACCTTTGGTCATAATAACCCACACTTGTCGGCGCCGATTTCGATACAGGAACTCAATAATGGTATCAAACAATCTGATACATCCCCGGGTACTGACGATATATCATATTCTATGATCAAGAACCTTCCAGATAAGGCTAAACAAGTAATGGTAAATATTTTTAATACATTTTTGTCTCAAAGTTTTGTTCCAATGCAATGGAGAAACGTAAGAATAGTTCCCATACCGAAACCAGGCGCAGGCAGTGGGCAAGATGTAACTCATAGACCTATTTCATTGTTATCCTGTCCATGCAAGATATTACACACTATCATTACTCGTAGATTAGAATGGTACGTTGAAAAAGGTAACTTTTTCTCAGATGAAACAGTAGGTTTTCGGAGATCCAGATCCTGCATGGACAACTTGACTAGACTAGTTTCTCGAATACAAGCGGCATATACTAAGGGGTTTGCTACAGTTGGTTGTTTTGTTGATATTGATGGTGCTTACGCCTTACAATAGCGTTAGCTTGACTAGCCTCATGGGTACACTAGATAACCTTGGAGTAGGCAAAGTAATCATTGAATATCTGTGGCATTTCCTGCATTCACGCTATCTGAACATTGAGTTGACAGGCCAAGAATCGCTTGTTCGGGTTACTGGTACTGGTTTGGCGCAGGGAGACCCTATGTCTCCGTTACTATTTAATATAGCTACATTAAATATTTGTAAACAAACTAAAGACACATTTGTATCACAATACGCAGATGATTTTGTGCTCTATGCCAGCCGAAAAGATATAATTGAAGCAGTTTTTGTGGTTCAAGCCTCTTTAAATATTCTAGATAGCACTGTACAAGAAATGGGTTTAAACATATCTCATAAAAAAACAAAAGTCTGTGTATTCACTAGAGGCCACCCTAGGAATATAGACAAATATAGGGTAGATTTACAGTTGGATAATAATAAAGTGCCCCAGGTAAATAGTGTAAAATATTTAGGAATGTGGCTAGACAGGAGCCTTAGATGGGGTAGACACATAAATTACACCCGTGAGAAAACGTTAAAATTTTTGAATATATTTAAAGCTTTGGCGGGATCAAAATGGGGGATTCATCCAACTCATTTGAGGCGCCTGTACATCTCAATGTTACGTAGTAGACTAGATTATGGCTACATATTTAAACATAATTATTAAACGGGTCTAACGCGAATTAACTTGTTTACCTTATTTACCGACGTTTCGACACAGGTTTCACTGGTCATGGTCGCGGCTGACTGATGTCCCAGCAAAATGTCAAAACAGAGATTTGTGTAACTACCCAACGAAAAGTCTATGTAGAAATTTGGGGTAAACACACAATTTTTAAACTACCCACAAAACATATGTTAATTATTGTCAATAGTCCGACACACGACACTCACAATATCCCCGCACACATCCGAAGATATATCCCGTGGCTGCAACTTCTGGATCACTGGTTCCCAAGTTGGTGATAAGTTAAAACCATCCTCCCTATTAAAATTTCTAGGGTGTTTCTTGATTTCAATTGCCTCTCGAACTACTCGAGGATAATAATGGCGTTCAGTGGAGACAATTTTGGGTTTATGGAGTTCAATCCAGTGATTTACGCCAGATGTAAGAAGATGTTCGGCGATCGCGGATTTGTGTACTTGGCGGTTTTTAACTGCCGCTATGTGCTCCTTCACCCTCTCTTGCACGCTCCGTTTAGTTTGGCCAATGTACACACTTCCGCAACTGCATTCTATTTTGTACACGCCCGGGTTTTGGTATGGAATGACATCTTTTGGACTGCGTAAAAGATCTGCTACTTTGAATAACGGCTTGTATACAGTCTTGATGGAGAATTTCTTAAGTACTGTTCCAATTTAATAGGGAGGATGGTTTTAACTTATCACCAACTTGGGAACCAGTGATCCAGAAGTTGCAGCCACGGGATATATCTTCGGATGTGTGCGGGGATATTGTGAGTGTCGTGTGTCGGACTATTGACAATAATTAACATATGTTTTGTGGGTAGTTTAAAAATTGTGTGTTTACCCCAAATTTCTACATAGACTTTTCGTTGGGTAGTTACACAAATCTCTGTTTTGACATTTTGCTGGGACATCAGTCAGCCGCGACCATGACCAGTGAAACCTGTGTCGAAACGTCGGTAAATAAGGTAAACAAGTTAATTCGCGTTAGACCCGTTTAATAATTATGTTTAAATATGTGTTCAAATCGCGAAAGTTTTAAATGTTATAGATTATGGCTGTTTTTTGTATGATGTTAGTGTTAAAAGTCATCTTTACAAGCTGGATAAAGTACAAAATCAAGCGATGCGGGTAATAGGCGGTTTTATACGAACCTCCCCAACTCACGTCATGGAAAGTGAGCTGTGTCTACAGCCACTATGCATTCGTAGGAAGTATCTAGCTGCCAAATTTTATTTAAGAGCTAAGTCATTTGAAAATAATGTTACAATACAGGTCCTCCAAGAACTGAATCTCTCATGCCAACATGCATACTGGCGAGAAAAGAAAAAACCTGTGCTTATAGAAACCATCAACCAGTTTGGCGACTGCCAAGTGCAATCACATGAAAAATTACCCATTTACACATTAAACACATGGATTAGTAGATATGATTTATCAAGTCACATCAATATAGCTGTTAAAGGAATAGAGTCTGCAAAAAAAGAAATAAGCAAAGGAGAGTTATATAAGCTTTGTTATGATCTCTTAGAAAGTAAGTATAGATTAAGTTATAAGATTTTTACTGATGGATCTAAGGAAAAAGATGGTTGTGGAGCCGCATCTTTTGACCCTCAGATAGATATGCATGGAAAGTTTAACATACAAGTGATACAAGCCGAAATCTCTATAATGCACTGTGAGCTTATAGCTATTGCCGAAGCGTTGTCGTATTTAGAAACTATAGATCACAACAAGTGTGTAATCCTATCAGATGCAAATAGTGCTCGTTCACATTTGGCTCAGTTACCCTCGAGCAGTCGAGGGCATCCAATAGCCTACCACATCCTTGAATCCATCTACAAACTTCGATCCCTAAAAAAGGAAGTGATAATTCAATGGATACCATCCCATGTCGGTATCATGGGAAATGAGGAGGCTGACCGGGCAGCGAAACTAGCATTAACTGACGGTATTCCCTACAACTGTTTACCAATATACACCGAGACACTAGGCAAAGTCAAGATAAGATGCAGAGAGAGCTGGAATGAGTATTTTAACGAAAGATCCCTCACAAAAGGAATTTGGTACCGGACAGTACAGTGCCAGCCTCCTCAGATCGCATGGTTTGAAAAATCTCTCAGTCGGAAACACATTGTAACACTCTTTAGACTCCGTTCTGGGCACATTCCATCCAATAAGTTTAAATACCTTATGAAAATATCAGATTCCCCCAATTGCCCTGAGTGTAACAAGTTAGATGATGTCCAGCTTGTATTGATGGAATGTGTCCAGAATGAAGCGCTGCGCCTAAATATACCATATTTGGATTGTGTAAATGTAGGGAGTTGTAACAGTTTCCTGGCAGCTCCATTGTCTGAAGAGGCCAGGATGCTGTGCAATCTATATCTTAATGTAATGTAATTACCTATAGCTTTTATCTATACAGTAATAATGTATAAATTGATATCAATTACGGGGGTGATATTGTCATTGTGTGACAAAACCCCTTTCTAATTATATTTAATAAAGATTAAAAAAAAAAATACGGCGTGATCTTGAACATGATACAAAAAGAAATGCAGCCCTTACGCCGCCTGAACAGATTTTGTGTGCATTGCACTGGATGGGCTGTGGCTCTCAATATCATGTGGTAGATGCACATGGAGTTTCCATAGGAACGGTGCATAACTGCATAAAAAATGTGTCTACTCAGCAATATCTTTCCACTTCTTGATTTTCATGTCATGAGTGAACTTTTCACTAAACCGACCGAATAATAATATATATTTATTCTCGTATATTAGAGATAAAATAGTAATTTTGTTGTTGTTCTCCATGATTTAAGTAGGTAAACCAAATTCAAAAAACTGTTAGTAATAAAAAGTCTACCCTCATTTAAGAACTTGTAGAAAAAACTTACATTTTATGTAAATTGTATCTTACAATTACAATTATGTAAGTACAATATTGTCATTGAACTGACAGGCGTTTTTTACATATGTAAACGTTTATTAAACAATGTTTACAATGACAATAATTGTAAGCTTTTTACTTGTAAGATTCTCACTTATTTGTAGGATTTATTAAACAATACTTGTAGTAAAATTTAACAAATATGTTACTTTTTTACAAAATTGTCGACTTGTAATGTTTATTAAATAGGCCCCAGGACCCTTTATTTCACGTTTAAGTTGTATTTAACTTGAAATATTTAACGAATGGCTTTTAATACGGACACTGTTACTTCTTTCTACGACATCATCGCATTTAATACGGACATTGCTGATTATTTCGACGAAAACTTGGCATTTTTATTTGGACTTGTAAAATGAAGACATCGAATGGATTCATGCAAGCTTGTAGCACAAACATGCCTTGGGTTCATACTGCTATATGCTAGAGTTCACGGTGTCACATCAGACTTTGTAGGTAATTGAAATAAAATGCCCTACTACAAGGAAAAATGTTAAACTGTGTAAAGAATAATAAGATTTGTGAAAAATTCAGAGCACAGGTACTAAAGCAGATGCGTGTTACCAAAAAGACGAAAGGCTTATTCTGTGTTGCTGATCCTCAATTTGACAATCACAAAATATATAGGTACATATTGGATAAAATATGATAAAGCTTTAGCAGAAGAATATTTTTATAACCATTCTACAAAGTGTAAAAGAATACCAACACTATGCCAATAAAATAAATGAAACAATTTTTCATGTTTGTTGTATTATTTCAAAGTTGTATACCATGTAATCATTGGCATTTATGTTATAATAAAACCGACAAATTCTGACAGCATAAAAAGGCAGCAAAATTTAAAAATCTAGGGAAGTAGGTTCATATTTGCCTTCCATACATCCCTTTTCTGGCTAGATAAACCATTTGGTTTAGGGTTCCGTCCCTAAACTGTAAAACGGAACCCCATTAGGTACTAAAAATCCGATGTCTGTCCGTCCGTCACCAGGCTGTGTCTTAAAATTCTATGGCAATTAAAATTATCATATCATAACAAATAAGTCTTAAGATTTTAACTATAAAACTCTCGTGAGACTCGAACATATTAAATAATATTTAAAACGGGTCACTCACGTAATTTAGTCGATTTTCGCTCGACATGTTTCGTTCTTTACGAAGAACTTCATCAGGAGGGCCCACTCGCGACAGAGGCAAGTCGTACACTCAAGTGTACACTCAAGAACGAAACATGTCGAGCGAAAATCGACTAAATTACGTGAGTGACCCGTTTTAAATATTATTTAATAAGTCTTAAGATATACAGATGAGAATGTTTATTGCCTATTTCGGCTAATAACGGCCTCCTAGCCTAGTTGGTAGTGACTCTGCCTACGAAGCAGGAGGTCCCGGGTTCGAATCCTGGCCAGGGCATTTATTTGTGTGTTTATCACGAATATTTGTTCCTGAGTTATGGATGTTTTCTATGTATTTAAGTATTTATATGTATCTATCTATTATATATATCGTCGTCTAGTACCCACAACACAAGCCTTATTGAGCTTATCGTGGGAATTAGGTCGATCTGTGTAAGATTGTCCCTCAATATTTATTTATTTATTATTTATTTATTTCATATTTCATCCCAACTATTTACTTTGAATAATTCTTTCTATGGGCACTCTGAGACTGGTTATGACTTTAGTTCTTAATACTTCTTCTTTTGTGGGCTTGATATTTTTGTAAACACTATGTGGCCTTAAAAGTTTGATTCCTTTATGGCTTAAGGTTGGCTCTAAATGTTTGAACCCTCTATCTGCCAATATTGTGCAATTCGGAGGAATAACATCTATGAAGCCACATTGTTCAACCAAAGCAATATCAGCCGTGCGTCCACCATAACCAACTGATATAAAATTGATGAAACCACCAGGAGTAGCACTTATTAAGAACTTTGCTGTGTTGCAACTTTTGTACTGTGACCATGTTAAAGACTGCTCTACTGGGTTAAGGGGTTTTAGTTATATTTGGTTGTGATTACATCTTGTTCTTCGCAGATGAATAATTTCCTTTTAGGAACACGCTCCAGCCCAGCCCAGCAGGTACACAAAAGAACTTTCTTTTGTGGTGTCAGTCTCGTTTTTGTCCTCTTTTAATGCCATTTTAATTTAATTTTATCGTTCGTTTCATCGACGAAAACAATCGTAGCGACTGTAATTTGTAAAAAAATACAATTGATTGACATTTGCCTAAACGTCATGTCAAGTGTCGCTTTTTAAGTAAAATAAAAAAACACGTATACTTCAGAATTTGATATTCTTTCGACCCATAACATAAAAAAGCCCACTTAAAAAAATGTAATGTTGTCAATTGCAACGGTTAACACTCACGTATTTTTATCACGTATTTTAATAAAAATACTTGAGTGTTAACCGTTGCAATTTAATAAATATCGTGCTAATTCACTATCCGGAATCAATCTGGATACTAAGCTAATATCCTCAGGTGGATAGCAAAAATATGGCCATTTATTATAAATGATTGGGGATCACAAATGTTTACGTACAGGAGAAATGTGCTTAAACTATTCTAATATAAATTATACCATCGATTTTCAGTTATGAATCGATTACAAACGTCTATATAGGTATACAAAAATATCATCAACATCATCTTGACCCTGTGAAAACGAGTGCTGTTAAGGGCTCGAAACGTAGGGTCATGGTGTTAATAATAATATATAATAATAAATATTACAGAACATTCTTACACAAATTAACTAAGTCCCGCAGTAAGCTCAAGAAAGCTTGTGTTACGGGTACTCAGACAACGATATATACGAGTATAATATACAAATACATAGAAAACATCCGTGACTCAGGAACAAATATCTGTGTTCATCACACAAATAAATGCCCATACCGGGATTCGAACCCAGGACCATCGGCTTAGCAGGCAGGGTCACTACCAACTACGCCAACCGGTCGTCTAATAAAAGCGGTTAATCCGTTCTAAAGTGTTTAATTTCAAGGTCTATAGGTAGTTTACGATTTGGTACCAGTTAGACTGGTTTTTTTCGGCAACTCACCCGGTATTCAGAAATGAGGGGTTTCACTTTGTCCGTCCCCAGCATGGGTTCCAGCACGTTCTCCTTGTAGTTCTGCGTCCAGGAGCCGACCGGAAGCTCCGTGATCTCGATCTTGTCGCCGAACAAGATGGCCGCCTCGCCGGAGATGACGTATTTGTCGCCGAAGCTCTCGACGTGGCCCTTGAAGTTCTTGTACCAGGGGTGCATGGGTTTGGGCTCTTCCCCGTCGAGCATGAGGCTGGGAAATTGACACTTATTTTTATGAAAAACGAGCTGCCATAAAGCTGTGTGTCACGAAACGAAAGCAAATGTATGTACTGACACTAGAGTCCATCTATGCTAAGTTTGCATCGATTTTGATAGCACAGACTTTGAAAGTGTTAAGTAAACATATTTTCATAGAAGTCTGAAGTTTAAAAAACACTAAAATCTCATTCGCTTGGAAGAGATAACGTGGTTTGACTATAATCAAAGTGTAAAGAGACTCAAAGAAATCAAATGCAAGCAATGCATCTAATTATTTTGAGAACTTGTTTACTTGTCTAGGAATTAATTTTGAGATCGCAGTAGGCCATAACGATGCGGGTCATATTTGGGCATATTTTTATTTTGTGTTCCTTTTTTTCGCGTCAGATTTGAATGAAATATGGTGGGTAGGTAGAGTTCCTTATTCTACGCTAGATAGATACAAAATCTCAATGTGCGACAAAAATTTCGTACTAAAGTAAAGTAAAGTAAAGTAACGAAATCGTATGGAATTTTGGGACATACTTTGAAATTGGGTCTATCTCAAAAAGAATAAGGAACTCTACCTACCCACCAAAATTCATTCAAATCTGGCGCGGAAAAAAAACGACAAAAAAAATAAAATTCCGCCCAAATTTATATCAAAATATGTTCTTAAGAACTAATCTGTGGTGTAACATTTAGGTGGATGGTTTCAAGGGCAATAATTTACCGTATGTTCTCGACAATGTCTCTGGGGTTGTACTGCGGGATCTTGGTGGACCAGCCCGTGCCGATACCCTCGGCTCCGTTCACCAGCAGCATTGGCAGGATGGGAATGTAATACATGGGTTCAATCTTCTGGTTGTCTTCAAACTCGTGCTATGGAAGAAAAAAAAGTATTTAAATGAAAGGAACCAGGAATATGAAATAATGTATCTGGCTATCTAAATTGCCTTCTAAACCATTAATATTTAAGATCTTTAAAAACAAAATCTTAATTGAAACTTCCTGCTTTTTTTGAAGTCAGTCAACCGACTTCGAAAACGGTAAATTAATAAATTCATCTGTATGTTTCTACGCAATTTTAATTTTGTTTTTTTAATGACTATTGACTGTTTTGTTGTTTGAATTTCCGTGGCGACCACGCATTGGATTAATATGATGATACAATTAATGAAGCGTAAAGGTAACTCCACAATTTTGAAAGGCCCATGGTGATTTTTATGTTTCCTTACTTAACTCAAGCATTTACAGAAAGAACTCATTGCCTTCCCTATTGAAATTTAATTATCTAGGAACACTACTTACCACTAGCAGCGGGTCATCATGGGGGTGGAATATCAGCCTCGCAAGCGGGGACATGAGGGTGAATATGTATCTGGGACTGGCCGAGTCCTTGCCGCCGCTCAGACGAGTACCGAACTGACCACGCGGTTCGAGCAGGTTGATGTTGTTGGAGCCAACGTAGTTCTGGGCCAAGTTCACGATGGTCATCGAGAGGGACTGTTCACCTGTGGAGTTAGATTTAAGGAGTTAGTATACAGAATCGTTGGGACAAGGGCAGCATAGGAACAGTCCAGTATCTACGGTTGGATATAATACACAGAAAATCCAGAAGTAGACAATAAATTATCCTAGCGTCGTTAACATAGAAAGAAGTATCCTATGCATTTTGATTCCCATTGCAAATGTATGGAAAATGCGACATAAACGACATAAATGGTATTAATTTCAACTTGCTACCTCTACGCGCTCCCGAGATAAAGGGTCTTGACTTGACAGACAGACGGATGGACGGACGGACAACGAAGTGATCTTATAAGGGTTCCGTTTTTCCTTTTGAAATATAGAACCCAAAAAATGGTAATGAATGGCGTACGTACCGTGATGGTAGGCGGAATGTTCTGCAACGGAACCAGCGAGCTGGGCTACTTTGACCTCTCGCTTGTCGTTACGCTTGATACACGTGAAAATCACCTTTCGCTGGCCAGGCTTCAGCCCGTCCACCATTGATGGGATAGACCTGGAAAAAATATCTACGTTAAAAAAATTAAACTTTTTTTCAAGATTATAAGTATCTCATAAAGAGATAATCCAACTTAAAATATTTGTCAGAGAAAGAGATATGTTTTCTATTATCTTTAACATGTTTCTAGTTATGTACAGTCGCCATCAGATATATCGGAGCGTCCGAGGTCCTCACAAATATCTGTACACGCCTCTATTGTCAAGACGTTAGAGTGCATGTTCAGATATTTTGAACGCCTCGGACGCTCCTATATATTTGATGGCGACTGTACCTATTCTCAGTGCCATATTTAAAAACACTGTAAATTCTTAGCTGCAAGTGTATGCAGCACCAATCAAATGGTATCACTTCTCAAAGACTTCAAGGCATTCTTAAAACAAGTTCAAAATAAAATAAAGATGGGGGAACTTTTTAGAAGACAAATTGATTCAGTAAATATTATTATAGTCAGTCATTTGGAAGAGCCACAATAAGGGAACAAATAAGTACCGTATGCGCGGCGAAAAGTGCAATTGGCCAAGTCATTTTACGAGACTATAAACAAAATATAACGATTTAACATCTTTACCTAACATTGTCACCATTAGAGAAGAGAACCAGCTCCAAATTAACGAAATCCGAATACGAGACCGCTTTAGTCTCCTTAGTGTACAAATATCTCTCCGGCAGTCCAATCTCCTTCCTCCGCTTCACTTCGTCCATGTGGTTCGTCAACCACTCCTTCCTCTGGTCAGCACCCTTCTTCGAGAACGCCAACTTGATATGGTGGTCGTCCGTGGGTCCGCCATACTTGAACTTAATCCTATGCCTTTCCATATTCTGGAAATATTCTTTAGCCTCCTTAGATGTGGAGGTACCCAAACCTTTGTAATACTTTATATTGTATGTGTGATGGTTTTCAGTGTCCCGCTTCCATTCCTCGAATTCGGGGAGAGAGTAGAAAGATATCTCTTTATCTTTTTTCGTCGCTTTCACGATAGGCGTGATGAATTCTTCTAAAAATGGCAGTTTGAGCAGCTCAGGCCAGTTGTGATGTATAAAATTAATGATCAGACCTTTGATGTGAGAACCATCTTGATCCTGATCGGCCATGATCATGCATTTACCGTAACGCAAGCTTTTTAAATCGTCCATAGTGTTGTACTTCTTTTTGTATTGAAGACCGAGGATCTTAATGAGATTATTGATCTCAACATTCTCAAGTACCTGCTTGTGCGACGCGTCTCTCACGTTCAGAGGCTTACCTTTCAATGGGAAGACTCCGTAATGGTCCCTGCCCACTACGCTCAGCCCGGACACGGCTAAGGTCTTGGCTGAGTCTCCCTCAGTGAGGATCAGAGTGCAGAGATGTGCATTTTTCGTACCAGCGTCGTTTGCGTCCTCTAACTTAGGTATACCTTTGAGCTTGCTCTGTTTTTTACCTGAAGTCTTGACAAGTTCAGCTTGAGCCTTTAATTTGGCCCAAGTAAGGACCGATTCTACCAGCCCGCTCTTGCTGACTGCCATTATAAACTTGTCTGTGAATGTGCATTTGGACCCAAAGCTTTTAGCTTGTAAAGTCATGTTTTCTTTCGTCTGTGAGTCAAAGGTTGGGTTCACAATCAGGCAGTTGATAAATATCCACATGTGATTCTTAACCTGGAATGGCTTAATATTAACACCACCTTTATTTTTCCTCTTTAATACTTCAATTACATGCTTAACGATACTGTCAGATACTGAGTCAACGTGTTTGCCACCTTTAGTGGTGGCAATCGAGTTTACGAATGAGACTTGTTGGAAACCTCTGTCAGAGAGAGTCAGGGCGACCTCCCAGCGGTCGTTGACTTTCTCGTAAACAACCTTCAACGGCTGTCCGGTTTCATCTTCTTTACCTTTGATGTATAAGTCTATATAATCCTTAAACTTATTGATGTTCAATCTTTCACCATTCAAATAAACTTTGACGCCGGCGGTGGAGGCTGCTACGTCGTACGCTCGCCGCGACATGAGCGCGACAATGTCATCCTCTAGTTTCTCCATTTTAAACTTAGCCAAATCAGGGCTAAATGTTACTTTAGTAAAATCATCATATCGGCCTGCTTCCTTAATTTTAGGTTCGGAAGCCTTTGTCATATTAGATCCCCAGGTCTGCTTGAAATGTTTTTTGTACTGTTTGGAAGCAGTTTCAACTGTGAATTTGGTTGAGAAGATGTTGCAGAGTTTTGCACCATAACCGTTCCTACCACCGGTCACTTTCTCTTCTTCATCGTTATAGTTGGACGAAGTCAGGAGGTGCCCGAAGATCATAGTGGGCACATACATCTTCTCTTCCTTGTGCATGACCACAGGGATGCCACAGCCATTGTTGTACACTGAGATAGTGTTAGTTTCTTGGTTGATGTCTATTCTAATTACATCCATTTTGTTGTCTCTTTGCTTGTTGTCTGCCGCGTTCACCAGGATTTCATCATATATCTTGTACAAACCTGTCAAACATTATGTTTTTCATTAGTTATTTACATAAAAAATTATTAACGATATCTACAAGATCATATTGTTTTCTTCACTCCTTTACAAATTTCACAGTAGAAAGTTTGTCAATTGAATTTTAAAATTTATTGTGAAATTCTTTAACAATAGCTTATAAATATTGTTATCAACACCTGAACAAGCCAAGAACAAACATGATAAACATGAAAAGGACTAGAAAAACAAGCTCTTTTTTAAAATAAGACCCAAAAGTAGAAAATTTGAACTTACCCGGCACATAATTCAGCTCTCGCTGCACCATGCACTTCTTCTCCTTATCAAACACCCACATGTTGTCATGAGCCCGTTCAACAGACCCGATGTAAGTGTCCGGACGGAGCAGGATGTGCTCCAACTGGGACTTTTTCTGGTAAATTTTCTCGATGGAGCCCTTTTGGTTTTTGGGCGCCGGTGCGGCGGCCGGGCCGTCCCCGGTGCCATTTGTGGCTGCTGACATCTTCTTGAACATAGACTGAAATAGATTAAGAACTATGATATTGGGTACTTAGGTAACCTTTACAGGGCAGAATTGGGAGGCAAAAATGGATATTTACTTATATGTATTTATAAAAATATTATTTGATGATTTCCTTTACCTTGTTTTATGTTTACAGTAGTGAAGAATGTATGTTACAAAATCCTCACATGGTATAAGTTATTGAGGTACAATTTAAAGGCCAAACAACTATTAATTAAATCAGCTCTTATGAAACTGATTATTATGAATAATTTGCTTTGTTGTATTTTTTATTTTTACTGAATGTGAATTTGATTACCCCCAATTTTTATGATTTACGTCTACTTATGTAAGTAAACAAGTTGTGAAGCATAAATTCACCAAATCTATTTGATATAACCTACCTTCTTTCAGATTTAGTTAAATATGCAACTTTTCATAGAGGTAAAAAAACCTTTTAAATAGAACAATTTGACCTATATGGACTTTAACACCACAGGGTCAAAACGATCCGTTACTTCAAATAGAGGGAAATTATAATCTACCCCCAAACAAGCTGCCTCTAAATAATTTACAACCATCATCAATTCGTTTTTCATATTCCGTCGTTAAATCGAGTAACAATAAAACCAGTAGCGAACGAACAGTTACAGTAAAGCCCCTCATTCACGGCAGTCCGCCGGCACCTCCGGCACGTAATATAGTATCGTGAATGTCGTTGCCGGATGCGTGCCGTACGGCAACATCCTGCTAGCTCCGGCCACCTCCTTGCAGTCCGAATTGCACTAAATTACAGTAATAAACAATTCAGAAATGCGGCAATGCATAAAATATTAATTATTCATTATTAAAAATGACATACGAGATGGCGGCGATTTTTAAAATTCCAGTACAGTGTATGCGCTACAACGCAGTGCTGCGCATCTTTCAACGAATAAGTGCAAATTGGACTGCCAGGCTGGGCCACTTACACACCGTGTGTGCGCCACATCCAGCCATGCCGGAGTGCCGGCGGACTGCCGTGAATGAGGGGCTTTAATGTATATAATTAAGCCCCTCATTCACGGCAGTCCGCCGGCACCTCCGGCAGGTAATATAGCATCGTGAATGTCGTTGCCGGATGCGTGCCGTACGGCAACATCCTGCTAGCTCCGCCCACCTCCTTGCAGTCCGAATTGCACTAAATTACAGTAATAAACAATTGAGAAATGCGGCAATGCAAAAAATATTAATTATTCATTATTAAAAATGACTAAGAGATGGCAGCAGTTTTTTAATTCGAGTACAGTGTATGCGCTAAAACGCAGCGCTGCGCATCTTTCAACAAATAAGTGCGAATTGGACTGCCAGGCTGGGCCACTTGCACACCGTGTGTCCGCTACATCCAGCCATGCCGGAGTACCGGCGGACTGCCGTGAATGACGGGCTTTAGCTAGCCAGGTGATCAATACAAGTTGTTGCGATGTTTGATCATAAATTATGGTGTCCTGTACCTGTGAAAGTACGTATGTATAAATAACGGATGGAAACAATATATAGTTTTACTTAGTGAACACAATACACTCCAAGACCAGCCATAACATTCATACAGTGTCAAGTCAAAGAATACATATGGAAAGCGTTCTTTGCGAATTGCGATGCGATGCGTTCCATTAAGCCCCTCATTCACGGCAGCCCGCCGGCACTCCGGCATGGCTGGAAGTAGCGGACACACGGTGTGCAAGTGGCCCAGCCTGGCAGTCCAATTCGCACTTATTCGTTGAAAGATGTGCAGCGCTGCGTTTTAGCGCATACACTGTACTCGAATTAAAAAAATGCCGCCATCTCTTATGTCATTTTTAATAATGAATAATTAATATTTTTTGCATTGCCGCATTTCTCAATTGTTTATTACCGTAATTTAGTGCAATTCGGACTGCAAGGAGGTGGGCGGAGCTAGCAGGATGTTGCCGTACGGCACGCATCCGGCAACGACATTCACGATGCTATATTACGTGCCGGAGGTGCCGGCGGACTGCCGTGAATGAGGGGCTTTACATTGGAATGATTTTGGTGCTTTACATGCTCGGGCTCTCGGCCGAATGATTCGGCCCACCCTAGTACACGCTCATTCGAGACAGACTATATAGATTAAGTTTAAGCCAGACCATAGACAATTTAAGCTTTTTCAGGTAGTTTCAGTGAGTTAAACTGTGTTTAAAATAGCTTTGGTTATTGAAACCATTTAAGACACTTTTTAAATAGCTTCACCCGAAGTGAAATTATTTAAGACACCTTTTAACTCAACCAAACTACCTGAAAAAGTACTTAAATTGTATCTGGTCTGGCTTAAATTTTCTCTATATAGTCTGTCTCGAATGATCGTGTACTAACATGGCCGAAACATTCGGCCGAGAGCCCGAGCATGTAAAAGCACCATTAATATTTTTTCGTCATTTATATATTAATGAATACTTTAAATAAATACTCCTAGTATTCGTAAGCGTTTTTAATTTCATAATTTCCAAGTACAAAATCTAATATAAAATTACTTCGTTTCGAAAGTATAGTTTGGAACTAAAAAGTAAAAAGCACTAGTTCGAGAAATTGAGCTTCTCGCACGCTACGCAGCCACAAAAAGTACCACTTTTGAGCAACTGTATTAAAAATTTATTTATCACATTTCTTTCCCTATTATGTATACATACCTGCATTGACCGCTTTTTTCCAAATTCCTAATATCCTTTGTTCTTTACCGCGTTAAATTTCCCACTCTTTTAAACTCGACACTGGCTACGGGCAACATTGCCCACACATAACCGTGCGTTTACATGCTCGGGCTCTCGGCCGAATGTTTCGGCCATGTTAGTACACGATGATTCGAGACAGACTATATAGAGAAAACTTAAGCCAGACCAGAGACAATTTAAGTACTTTTTCAGGTAGTTTGGTTGAGTTAAAAGGTGTCTTAAATAATTTCACTTCGGGTGAAGCTATTTAAAAAGTGTCTTAAATGTTTTCAATAACCAAAGCTATTTAAAACACAGTTTAACTCACTGAAACTACCTGAAAAAGCTTAAATTGTCTATGGTCTGGCTTAAACTTAATCTTTATAGTCTGTCTCGAATGAGCGTGTACTAGGGTGGGCCGAATCATTCGGCCGAGAGCCCGAACATGTAAACGCACCATAAGAGAAAAAAAAAACATCCGAGACTCAAATGTTACCGTGCGTTTACATGCTCGGGCTCTCGGCCGAATGTTTCGGCCATGTTAGTACGCGATGATTCGAGACAGACTATATAGAGAAAACTTAAGCCAGACCAGAGACAATTTAAGTACTTTTTCAGGTAGTTTGGTTGAGTTAAAAGGTGTCTTAAATAATTTCACTTCGGGTGAAGCTATTTAAAAAGTGTCTTAAATGGTTTCAATAACCAAAGCTATTTAAAACACAGTTTAACTCACTGAAACTACCTGAAAAAGCTTAAATTGTCTATGGTCTGGCTTAAACTTTATCTATATAGTCTGTCTCGAATGAGCGTGTACTAGGGTGGGCCGAATCATTCGGCCGAGAGCCCGAACATGTAGAAGCACCATTAGAATACTAAAGTATATCATTTTTACGAAACTATTTACGATAAAAAATATTTAATGGTGCCTCTACATGCTCGGGCTCTCGGCCGAATGTCTCGGCCGCGGACGAATGCATCCTAGTACACGCTCATTCGAGACAGACTATATAGACAAAAATTAAGCCAGACCAGAGACAATTTAAGCTTTTTCAGGTAGTTTGGGTGAGTTAAAAGGTGTCTTAAATAATTACACTTCGGGTGAAGCTATTTAAAAAGTGTCTTAATTAGTTTCAATAACCAAAACTATTTAAAACACCGTTTAACTCACCGAAACTACCTGCAAAAGCTTAAACTGTCTATGGTCTGGCTTAAATTTTATCTATATAGTCTGTCTCGAATGAGCGTGTACAAGGGTGCATTCGCCCGCGGCCGAATCATTGAAATCATTCGGCCGAGAGCCCGAGCATGTAGAGGCACCACAATAGTATGTTGTCACTGTCAGTGTCATTTGTAAAGTATGGGTTCGTTCAAAAATAACTTCGAAGCAAGCATATTTTATCACAATGATATATTAATTTATTATTTTTTCGCAACTATATTAAAAAACGTCGTTTACAACTAGTGTGAAATAGAATGTCTTTTTACCACTCGTACCTCGATACCTCGGTACTAGTGGTAAAAAGACATTCTTTTCACACTAGTTGTAAAATGTACTATTAAATTAAACTGTAAAAATATAAATAAAACTATACTTTGATATCATTGTGCAAAATAAACCAGGCTAAAATGTTGTATAAGTCAGGATTAACAAGCAAGGAAGGGATGTCAGTTGGGAAGGGAATATAGTGTTTTGATTTTAAAGTTTCCATGAAAACGGTGCGATCGTATAATGGACAAGAAAAGAAAATGTGATTGATATCAGCTTCCTCAGAACCACAGTCACATTTAGGGTCATTTATAAGTTTAAATTTAGCCAGATGAGAAGGAGCACTGGTATGGCCCAATCTCATACGTGTTAAGCATGATATTTCGCGTCTATTGAAGTTTTTAGTGCAAAACCACAGCTTGGAGGGGATATCACTCTGAATTTTAAAATAATAGCTTCCTGTTTCCAGGCTGCTCCAAAACCAAAAGAACTCCCAAGATGACTTGAGATATCTTTTGGGGAGCAACAGAAGATCCGTAGTTGACATCCGTAGTTGACAGTACATATTTATAATAAATAATGTGATATTATACTTAATAGTGTTACCTGCTTACTAATTTTAAGTC
This sequence comes from Lathronympha strigana, assembly GCA_949128165.1. Classification (NCBI taxonomy): domain Eukaryota; kingdom Metazoa; phylum Arthropoda; class Insecta; order Lepidoptera; family Tortricidae; genus Lathronympha; species Lathronympha strigana. The sequence continues at coordinate 25,198,510 of OX421901.1, read as the reverse complement.
AATATTTGCATGCTTAACCGGCAAAATATGTTAATGTGCTAAAATAGAATAGAACACCTTATTGTACCATATTTTATGCAAATAAATTTCATTTCATTTCATTTCATTTCATTTCATTTCATTTCATTACAGAGACAACATGATGCACAGTCCTCCTCGATGCTACATGAGGAGCCAGTGTGACTCTGACCACACTTGTAGCAACGCGGCTTGGACCTGCATTGTGCCTGGGTGTGACCAAAGCGACAACAGCTGTAACACTGGATTGTTGGGTATACATATAGATCTACAGGGATGGCATTATAACACATAAATATACGTTTAGGAAGAACCTGCCCATCAAATGTTACAACCACAGTTTGTGATGGTTTCCAGACTGGACACCCATCCACCATAACTTTATAGTTAATTCTTCGTACTTTAAGTATCTCCCCACAACCAATAGGTGTATTAATATTCTCTTTAGTTTCATCTAGCGACCATTCAGTTGGGATACCCTTAATTACACCCATTCGAATTACGTTGAAAGATGGGATAAATGCCTTGTATTTATTATCTGGCAGTCTGCTATCATTCAGGAACTGGTTAGCATCTTGATATTTAGAGAAAGATAAACAGACCCTATTACGTCCTATACGTTTTACGCTACCATTGATAATGTTCCTAAAATTCTGTTTTTTAAGAAAATTGCCAAAGGCAATGGAGTGAATGGATGTACCATCGTTAGGCGATTCTTGCTGTTTTTGCACATGCACAATGTAAGGTGACTTTCATTATATTGCTTTCTAAATATATCTGTGGGCTGAGAAGCGTTATTTACTACAACCGGAGCCGGGGCCGAGACCTTAGACTGAGCCAAAGGCGGAGCAGGGGCCGAGGTTGAGGATGAAGTCGGAGCTGGAGTTTGAAATTGAGCATTAGTTGTTTTATTTTTGGAGTCCTGACAATCACAATCATTATGAATCGAATCTCTATCTCTATTATCGTTATTTTTATTGTCCTTATTACGTCGAATTCCCTTATTGCAATGTCGACAAACCTTCTTGTTGCATTCCGGCGTTTCCTACTCTGAGAGCATACTGATCTATCTGTATCCATGCTGTGATCTAAAGGTTCTACATTATGATCTACAGTTACGAGTACATACCTAGTGGGAATCCAGTGGCCCTCCTGACTTACCGCCACCCGGGTCGGGAGGATCGTCGCCCATGTTGGGCGACGATGAAAAGGAATATACACCAAAAAAACTTACCTAAATGATGTGAAAATATGTACAAACAATAATAAACTAACTACTATAAATATTTACAAGTTACATACTCGTACACAGCGTTGACCACTAAAAATAATAAAATTTGCAACTAATCCCAGAGAGACGCGCACGTAGTTCGAGGTTTCCCGCCCTTTTTTCGTCTCGGTTGTTGTAATATGTTTTTTGATTAATTAATGTTGATAATAAAGAAGCAAAGTTTTTTAGGTACTTAGATTAATTTCATGATTGTAATAAGTAAGAACACTGATTTAAACATTATCTTGCGTAACCAATGCCATCTAGTGGCAAGTTTTAAAGCAGGTTTTTGTATCAGGCGACATCAAATAGTTATTCCTTGGTAACCACAGAGCACGGACCTCTTTAGTGTGACAACCTTACATATAGAGGAGCCTTTGGCTGTGATTCTCATAGAAATCGACCGTGTCAGGTAATTTTGACATGTTATTGTCAAAACTGCTATACGTGCTATTAATAGGGTTGTGATATGGGTCGATATTGTATATCGATAGATAAGGAGCAGTTATTAAGATTTCACTAAAAATTACACGGAGTAAAGTTATGCAAATATTTTTATTTCTTACCTTATTTTTAACCTCTGTTTCAAAATCAGACACTCAAATGACTTCATTGTTTTTTCATTTTATTACTGCGTTATGGTTTAAGTGAATTGTTTCTTATATCAGTATTCTATAATGAAGCGATGCTAGTACTATCTTAGTACAACATAAGAAGAGGATATTTAATTATTAACACAAGAGTAAATAAAGAATTGACGCAATTTTAACTACATATTTTATTTACAATAATTTAACTAAGGGCCTGTTTTACAATCTCCAGTTACAGCTATCTTTCAGATAAAACCTAACGCGCTCTCTTTCTTTACAACACTTTTATTTACAGTAATGTGCTATACAGGTGTATTAAGGGCAGTAAACAAGATATTACGAACGAATGTGAATTTAAGTCGCAGGTTGAGTCGAAGACGAGATCGTAATTCTAGTACGGCTCGTGATACACACAATGTTTTTCCTCACATTTGCGAGGAAATAAATAAACTTACTGCAGATAAATATACAATCGTTATTAGCGGTAGTTAGTAGAACATTCAAGCAACACAGGAAGTGGTGTCCACATACATAAGGTACCTCTACCTCTTCCGAAGTCCTACTAGAGAGACTAGTCCGTATACAAAAATAGATCGAAGTGTGCAAGATTTATTATTGTAGTTGTATTCATTGTTTATGTGTCAGTTTCACGATTATTGATTGCTTTTTGTATGTATAAATGTGTGAGAAGTGCGCCTGTGTGCACGTTTCCCCTCGCAAAAATTTGGACGGGATTAAGATGTTGCTGTGACGTCTCCCAACATTTTGAAAGCCTCTGTTGCTCGAAGAGCTCATTCTGTACAACTACTGGACATAGGCCTTCCTCAGGGACTGCCACAGACACCCGCAACCTTTACCAGTCAGCCAGCCAGTCGTCAGTTTATCTTGTGGGATCCTTCCCACGCTGCATCGTCTGGTGCGTGGTTGCCATTCGAGAACTCGCCGACCATACCGACCATACCACAAGCCCGTAAAATGGGCGTCATTACAATGTATTCGAGTTCCCATCAACCAATTTTAAGGTTTGCTCTTTGTTCTGATACACACTGTATATTGTATTGTGTATTTTTTTAGTATTTCAATAATATTTAAATAAAAATTCATCTTACTATTTTAGTAAGGCATATGACATACACTATCGATAACAAATGCAGCTTCGTGTCTCTTCCCTATTTCTCTTGCCCATACTAATTTTATATTGAATTAATTACATATTATTTAATTACCTGTGATACGAAACGTTTGAATTTTGTTTATTTACAAATTTGCTTTGGTTGCGGCACCCGATTATTGAGCAATGTGGCATTTTGAAGTATTTTCATTTAATTATTACTCCATGACGGTCCAAGGGGTACTGACTGCTACTAACTGTCACGTATGCGCCGGGCGCATATGCGAGACACGAGTTTTGGCTCTCAAGCAGTCTCTCTATAGGCGCGTCGCCCTACGACTTCCAATCTCTTTGTTGGTAACCCAAAGTTTATTAGCGCGAATATTTTAACCACCGATAAACTTTACCTATGAGCATACTACCTATATGTTGTAGTGTAATACAGGGCCTCAATTTTTTTTTGACTTCCGGAGTGATTTTTTCCGAAAATATTCACTGTGTCAAAAAAACTTCCTAGCAAACCCATATTATTTTTCAAATACATATCCAACGATACCTCACACTTTAGGGTTGAACCGAAAAAAATTAACGTGTAGGTATGGGATAGTTGATTTTGTCTTTGTCGGCATAATTGATAGGTATGTATATTCGTAGGTACCTACCAATTTTTTTCGCGAAACTATAAGGTACGCGACCTATGCGACTACGAAACATAAAAATTGGCCAAGGGCGAGTCGGACTCGCACACAGAGGGATCCGTACAAACTTTTAGTTGCAACTGCATCACGAAGTAGAAATTTGTTGTCAGTCTCTTGTATCGACAGATTAGATCACTAGTTTTATACCATTCACATGTACAAGTCACATGATGACAAAACCCAGTCAATATACACTTTAAATTTTTTATCGGCCATTTGCCATTGAAAATAAATTAATATGATAAATCCTCTCATAATGTGTCTGGTTGTCTGAATGTCTGGTTTAACCTTTTTTTTATAGTTATTCCAAATTTTAAATCGGTTGCTTTAGTAGTTTTTGTCGTTGTTGAGATATTAACAGACGGACAGAGAGACAGGCAGATAGACTGAGTCACACCATAAGGGTTCCTTTTTTACCATTTTTATATGGAACCCTAAAAACTGGGCAATGAGGACTACCGTATTTTTGCTCACCAGGCGGCGCCACTCATGCGTGGGTCCTTGTCAAGCGTCATTAGTATGAGTTTGTATGGCGCGAAATCAATATTAGAATTGATTATTTTTCATTAATTTCCATGTTAAAAGAGGTACATGTTTTACTCGTAGCAATCTGTAGATACTGTGTTTTAGAAAATTAGAGGGGTAATACGTTTTTGTTGATAAAACATTTAATTACTATTCGCACTATTTTTACAACGAAATATACTTCTTTAATAGTTTAACCTGGTCAAAATCAACATTTGCGGAATTATATGCTAATATTGGCACTAAAGATGCCTATGGAATACGGATATGACGGATGCTAACGGAGAATTAAAAACATGTTTAATATAATTTATTATACTTAAATTTTGTACTTATTTCTATATAAAATAAAAAATTCTAAAAAAAAAATATAATAAAAACTTCTGACTATTTTCTTTTGGCATTTGTATTATTTATTTATTACTTTTTTTTTATGATCAAATATATTATACTACAACAGGCGACTGATTTCTGTTATGTCTAAAACGAATATAAATAAATTTCAGCATTGATATCCATAAAACTACTCGTTATCAAATCTAATTTTCTGGTGCTGAAAGATTTTACAAGGCCTATAGACTTGATTTATGACAAAATATATTAATACAATCTGGACTTTAATAAGTGTTACATCAGGTGCCTGTATAAACTTAGACATAAAATAACATTTTTCACACATTTAAACTAAACTTACAAGCAAAAAAACAAAAACCTACCCACAAACCAACTATTCAAACAAACTTTGAACTCAAACTCTGGTTTGTTACTTTTTAGATATAGTTTGATAACAGTAATATTTTGACAAATAGAAACGTTTTTGTATAAAGTAACCTCGAAATTAACGGTAATTTACGGCCATGTCATTTAACACTTTCAATTTAAAGCTTATTTAATTGTCAAAATATTTTTTTTTTAGAATTTAATATATTTACACGTACTTAATAATTCCTCTAAAAGTGCATATTTTTCGAAACAAGCACGACTTAAATTAAAAACTAATGGAAATGTACTGAAAATGACATATAACCTCTTTTCATAGGACCCACGTTCCACTAGCGCCTCTAGCGGCGAATTCACTCGCGGTAGTCCTCATTGCGAGTCGGACTCACGCACAAAGCGTGGTTCCGCCCTCAAGTCCATAAGAAAAAAAAAGCGTGGTTCCATACCAGCAAAGAGTTTGGAAGTCGTAGGGCGACACACTAAAGAGGTCCGTGCTCTGTGCATACCAGTATCTTTGAAAACGGCAAAATAAAACACGCTTGTTGTAAGTATGTAGGTTGACGATCCGGATTAGGGTTGAACAAACCCAGAAAATTCCCGTTCCCGGATTCCGGATCCGAAATGTACCTATGCAATTATCCGGATCTGGATCCGAGTCCAACGGATCCTGCATACCTACATTTCGGATCCGCTTTGCAAACCCTAGTTGTATGGGAGTCCTCTTTTAATATTTGTTTAGTAAAAAATTTGTTATTTATTTTTAAAGTAAATATATAGTACCTAACTATGTATACCGATCATGGAACATTTAAGAGGGAATTTGGAGTATTTTTGATACTTACCTGTTTCGCGAACACCAGTAAAAGTTGTACCTACTTTTAAATGAGTTAAAAGTTGAAAGTCCTATTCCTATTTTTATTTTATATTTATAAAGTTTTTCATGTCAGATATCTTAATCGGTTTTAAAATAGTGACCAAATAAGGCGCATCTTTTTTGGACCGATAATGGGATTTTCCAGTGAAAACTAGTTTAATCTCACTAAATATAAACATTCCTGCAGTAGTAACTGATTGCAGGTTGGCCTTGATTCATGGTTAACTCAATGCACGAAACACATGCTGGTTTAAAAAGGGAACAAAAAATTATGACGGTAATTTTAAGCTTAATCCGCAGATATCGGCCCAACCTCCTTCGTTCCACCACCATTTCGAACGGACAAGACAGAAATTACCAAAAACCTCAATCTATAGCAGCTGAATGACCGGTGTCAATGTTAAAATGGTTGTAAAAAGTATAAACGACTTAATGTGGATGTTTGTACCCATATGCTGTCCATTTTCGGTGCGTTTACTATACCTATAACTAAATATTCTGAGGGAATATTTCAAGCGTCTACCTTTGCCGTTTCATGTCCTGTTTTAGGGAACCCTAAAAACATTTTTTCTACTCGTCGATTATAATTTGTATATTAGGATTTCATATAGGTACTATAAAGTATGCGTCACTTCCAACTGAACTGAAATAGTCATTTCGAAACGCCTTAGATAACTAAAACAGTTATATCGATACGCTTTTAGGCAACGAAGGCCTAGTATAAAAGTTGTACGACATTAACTCCTCGACCGCGTTAGCGTATCGAGGGTCGAGGGGTCAAAATATGAAAGTTGCCGGATGATTTAAATAAACGGCAAACATAATTTGAACTCCCCATACGCTAACGCGGTCGAGGAGTTAATGTCGTACAATTTTTATACTAGGCCTTAAATGCTTCATTAAAAATAGTTATCTTGAAACGTAAAGCGTTTCAACTAAAAAAATATCGAAAATAGAACTTCTCGCATCTCTATAAAATGTGTCCTGGTTTGACGCCCATATTTCAAATTGTCAAAATTCAAAACTATCAAAGTGAGCCAAAAATTATTACCTGCGGTGTTCCTCAAGGATCAATATTAGGCCCATTGCTGTTTCTTATTTATATTAACAACGTAAAAGAACTTGATCTAAAAGGTGACATCACACTCTATGCGGACGACACTAGTCTGTTTTATTTTGGAGATACAATAAATGACGTTATTCAGGATGCGCAAAATGATCTGAACTTATTAAACACTTGGTTTCAATGCAACTTATTAACTATCAATGTGAACAAAACAAATTACATCATATTTGCCGCAAAGAACAAAATCATTGCCGATTTTCAACCACTAACAATAAATAACCAAACCATTACAAAAGTTGACAGTGAAGAATACTTAGGATTAACACTTGATAAAAACTTAACCTGGAAACCGCATATCGACAAGGTAAAATCTAAATTAACATCGCTTACTGGTGCTCTGCGCAACTTTGCTAATACTCTTCCACCGCAAGTGCGCCACACTATATACAACTCGCTCATAAAACCGCACATAGACTATCTTATAGAAGTATGGGGTACTGCTGCTCCAACCAATCTTAAGACTCTACAAATAGCACAAAACAAACTAATCAAAAAACTATTTCATTATGACTTTTTAACCCCAACCATAACACTATATGCCGAAACAAAAATCTTAAACATAACTCAAACCTATATTTATTACAATTGTATTTTGGTACGAAAAATAATTCAAAATGACATCTTATCCCAGCTAAAATTTACTAGAAAATATCAAGTGCAAAAAATGAAACTACGAAACGCTGATGACCTAACTCTACGTCCGCCGCGAACGAACTATGGGAAAAGGAGTATACTCCATGAGGGTGCTCAATTATTTAATAAACTACCAAAAATTATAAAAAACACGACCTCTATATCCCACTTTAAATCGTTACTTAAAAAACATATATCAAATGAATATCAAATATATGACTAATACTAATATGTAGAATTATATGAATATAGGTATTTATATCCGCAAATAAATGTATGTTTTACATAACAAATTATATAAACCCATAAAAATAACGAACAAACAAGTAAAACTTAATAATAAATAACTTAACCTAAAAATAAATTAATAACATAGTTCATCTGAACAGCACAAACCCAACTACGCTCAGTGTACGCATGCCATATCTAGCTGGAATGTTTCCGTGCGCTTCTTGTTTTGGTGTTTATCGTCACTTGCACGCAATGCGCGCGGTCAGTGTTAGTTCGTTTTGTCCAGGTACCCTTCTTTTACGATATTATTATTGTAAAATTATAAATGTTTATTGCCTGTACGCTCACATTGTATATTTTTAGTAATAATGTATTATCTCATGTAAGTGAATTGTAAAATTCTTAATGAGATTAAATGATCTTAAACCTTAAACCTTATATTACACTATTATATCTATGATGATAGATCTAGTTATATGCCTTCCTTTTTCCCTAGATCTATATATGAACATAGATATATGATAGTGTAACATGGGCCTAAGGATACATTTTAAGAAGGACTCGATCCGAACTATACTGATATAATCCAGCTTTGGGGCCTTACCATGACGTCTTAACGCGATTCAGGTTAGGTTTACTTTTGGCTCAGTTGCATGGAAGCGACTCAGTTTAGCTCGTCAAATGAATCGCGTTCAGACGTCATGGTAAGGCCTCAGTACTCGACTGAAAAGCTCCCCTATTATAACACGATTGTATAAGATACCATGCCAATATTGCTTACTTAAAGATATCACATTCTCAATTTTCAAAGATGCATTAAAATAGCAATAGTCCTAACGCACTATTGCAACCCGTTCCACTGAGAGCGTTCTTACTGAGAGCAATTTAGCCCTAGGGCTTGCCCTTCCTACCCATATCACCATCTACCTCTATATAGCAATATCAAGAAAATCTAGCCCCGTTTAAATAGGTATCTACTCTACCTATATCTAATAACAAAGAGAGAGAATCCAGCGAATTCCGTCGACCAGAGGAGGGCAGGTTGCAGGGGCCGGGAGAAGGGAGCCTCGTTAGTTATGCAAATACCCGTGCAGGAGCCGTCAATCCGATCACCACGCCCTCGCTACCGCTTGGTAACTGTAACTAGCTTTATACGAGGCTACCGTACTGCCGACCTTACGTAGGTAGTAGTAGGTAGGGTAAACTGGGTACGTTTTGCCAATTTGTTTAATCGTCCATAACTTTTTTAGTGAGAGATAACTACGGTACATAAATATATTATATATTATGTCCTACTATGTCGTAAAGACAGGACCCAATTGGAAATGCATTTTTTTTGTGGGCCAAGATAAATTCAGACTCTCTAACCGTCGGCGATGGCGGGATTACATGAGATGATGAGACTCATTCATCATAAGAAGGAGTCACCGGAAGAAGAGAGGGATGCCTTTGTCCAGCAGTGGGACACAATAGGCTAGCTATAATAATAATACCTATAATATAATAGAAGCCAGAAAATTATGATGCTAAATGCGATTGTCATCTTTAAAAAATAGCTCTAATGTGAATTGAAATCCTACTAATATTATAAACGTGAAAGTTTGTAATTATGGATGTTTGTTACTCTTTCACGTAAACACTACTGAATGGATTTTAATGAAACTTCACAATAATATAGCTTATACATCAGAATAACACATTGACTACAATTTATAAAGATACTAGCTGTTACCCGCGACTTCGTCTGCGTAGTATTATAATGTTTGGCAGTGTATTTTTATTAGCAATAAGTATTAAAGACCAAATTGACTTGAACTGTAAATTGCTAATTAAATTCCGGGGCCGTATAAAACAAACAACTAACTTGCAACTACAGTAACCTGTTATTCTTTTTTCTCGTTAATAATTCAGGATATACCAAAAATGCTGGTGGGCAATATTGTACCTAATCTGATTTGGAAAAAATAGGACTGAATGTTTTTTTTTGACAAACATTTTTTGTTTATTTTTTCTCGTAATCACAATACGATACTGATTACGCATTTAATCGAATCACCAGCATTTTTGTTCCAGTTGTATGTATCTTTGTATCTACCACATATTAATCTTTCAGTGGTTGGATAGGTACGCGTAGATATGGTAAAAAGTACGTCCAAGTTTCCGAGTGTTTTTGATCATAGTTTAAAAAACAGTCTTAAGCTCGCTGAATTTAACCCACGGAATGTCATTCGATACCTGATTACAACTTACTTCCCAGTGAAGAAAAACGTTGCGAGGATACCAAAATAATTATACGTCGCGCATATAAACTTTCATTAGGTAGGTAAAGATATATGTCTTATCCAAGGACGATCCTATGATAGGATCGGCATAGGCCTTTATTCGCATGTACCTACTCAACATAAGGTAAAAACAAAACTGCTGTAAAAAAGTGCAATGCAAAGGATCGGGGGCACAGGAGTGCCCCCGCCAATCGTTGAATTGACTCTTTCACTTGCTTCCTTCCCTCAATCGCTACGCAAGATCAGTTTGCTAGACAACAAAAATAAAATAGTTGCCATTATTAAGTAAAATGTATCTAATGACATGATCTAAGAATGTTTTTGCGCAAAGTTAAAATAATTTTAGTCAAATCAATTGAATGAGGATATAGGCGATACCGAGTTCGATTAGTGACATATAGATAGAACTGTAATAAATGCCATCCTAATCCATCAAGTTGTGCATATTCAGTAATTTTTATCCTTTTAAGTAAAGTAATCATACGAAAAAATCTAAGTTTATTTATAAACTATCCTTGTCCAAAATTTAATATAAAAACCGTACAGGCTTTGTGACTTGTTCTTTGGTGGGCCCGCTATGATGTATGTCATCCGCTGCACGCTGGTACAATGCATGGTGGGTGTTGACAGCCATATTATACATTGAGTTGCCGTCTTTGTAGTGGTAGGATTCCCCGTCACTAAGACCTCAATGATACTGTCCTGAGGTCTCTTCAGTCAGCGGGTGTTCATTCCGTTCTGGAGCCACTGGGTTTAGCCGCACTGATAGCAAGATGGAGTGACGCTGGTGCTGTGGGAGACGGTGTGTTTAGTGTGGGATGCTACATGCGTCAGCACATTTTCGGCCACTCATATTACTCGCACTTCCCACGTGACAGGAGCCCTCTGTCAAAACTCTAGCGGCGGCAAAGCGGCAAAAGTGTGCGCTCCCTTCTGGGATAAGATCCCAAACGGATAGCGTAATACTTAGTTTACGTGATAAGACAATACTTTGTCACCTTTGTATCACAATTTCTGATAATTCTATACAGTTACTCACATTTGACAGCAATCAACGTTGCACTATCCATGCAACTTGCCTTTTCATGAACTTATAGCATTATCAGATGACATTTATGGATAACCAACTTAGGTCTGTAGGACATGGATACAATACATGTTCATGCCTTTGGTGGTGGAGACAGCGGGCTGCTTTGGGGGGACGCGAAATTGTTCTGCATGACATAAGCCGTCGACTCAGACAAAAGGGAGAGGAGCCCGATCTACTAGGTTGTCTGTAGCCATCCAGCAAGGAAATGCCGATGCCGCTAGTGTTCTGGGCTCTTTTGCACCAAGAATGGCGAAAGACGGGTTATTATAATAAGACTTGTGTTTGTGTTTCTTTTTTCATATAATTTTTTCAAGTAATTCAATTTCGTTTTTACGTGACTGGTTGTGATTAATTTCTAAGTATATTCAAATTATATCATTCAAATTCAATTATACCATTTAATTTCATAGATTTTGTTTGAAAAAAACCCAATAAACTGTTAACAGCGCCATCAACCAAATCTAGAAGACTTCGCGGCTTAGTATGTTTCCCTAGAACGAAACAATTAGATAACTACAGCTCTTAAGTAGTTCTACATGTAATATATAGATGGCAGTGTAATAAACATAATATGAACCGGAAAATGTACTTCTTAAACCTCTGTGCCCATTTCTTCCGATAAACGTATTAAATGTGGCACAATTTTAATTAACGTAAGGTTCGCTGATTAGCAAAATATTGCCATAAAACCATGGATTTGTCGTAGCATATTTACTTACTTCATATCTAAGCAAATAGATAGCGCCAGTGTACCTGTGTTAAAATATTTCTTGGATTTTTGAACATTATTAATTACTGTTGGAAATAATCAAATTAAATTTACCGTAATATGCTGCTTAAACGGGAAATCACGCAGTAGTACACGTTTAAAGTATTTGAAACATATGGAGTTTGGATTAATTGCAAATGTTCTACATCACACTATCGACATTTTTAAATCACATTGCATAAATACAACTTCCAACTTACTAAATTTAATACTCTATTGCAACTTTTAAAAACCCTCTATAATTTCTTCGCTTATAATATTAGTGGGATTAGTGGGATTGCGCAGACGAAATCCCGGGCACCAGCTAGTAGTTTATATAGCAATGGAGCTAGCTATGCTTTCCCTGCGATAGGTATACAATTATATAAAGGCGAGAGACGCAAAACCGAAGTCTTTGCTCAGACACTTTGCTAAAAGATTTCTCGTCGAACTGGACATCTGGGTAAAGGGCTTACACTTGGCTAAATTTAGTCATCCTAATTAGACTGCAAGAGAAGGGGATAGGCAGAACACTCCAGATCAAACTATTCTACATTAGTCACTGAAACAGTTAGCATTTAAAGCGTATCAGTGCTGATGAACGTATTATCTAAAAATCAAAGTAATTGGCCTTGTATTAGCCTTGACCATATAGCATCCTTGGAAGTAAAAAAAAAGGAAAAAAGATGGACTTGAGTCAAGGAATATTTGTTGCTGAGGAAGAAATTGTTGACAATAAATATAACGAACCTAAGTCCAAAAACTATGAAAAACATCATGAAAGTAAAGAATTATAAGGAAAATTATATTATTTATATTGGTTTCACTTGTCGGACGCCAGTACGACAAGATCTCCTGTATCTCCTGAGGATGCCTCGTAGAGAGGCGAAACACGTATCGAGTTTTGTATTATTGGTGGTGGTGTGTTGTATCTATTTGCGTATTTATTTTTTGCGGCGGGAGGGTGGGTACATTAATTGCATGCAAAAAATACGCAAGTACGTATAACGGGTTGGCACTAATAGATTGGCACGTTTGGCGGAATAGCAAAGTAATATTATTTTCGTTGTTGTAGGCAACCACAAATCTTTTAATGGAAAAGGATTAAGGAAACCACCCTGACAAAATCTGCGTATATTACTAAAGTATTAGCGCACTTATAACAAGACTAAAGTAGTGTATTTAAGTAAAATTAACGTTTATTCAATGATATTAAGTGCCTTTATACTGTCATTCATAGCAATCATAGTTTCGTTAATAGTTAGACGGAGTGACTTGCGCGCCGCGACTCGATGGTGGTCCCACAACAATGCTGTCAGTAATATTCTCATGGCTGCGATTCTAGAGAATACGATACTGTGAACCCTGTAGGTGTACTCAGTAGGATTTTACGGCCCTAATACCTCACCGATGAATTAAACAGAGATATGTTAAAATTGAAAAGTTGATAACTTTGCTTGCTTACAAGAAATTTACGGAATTATCATAAGTACTTAATAAGGTGTATTCGGGTAATTCCGAATGTCGGTAAATGTCGGATAATTCCGAAAATGAACTCTAATACGATGGAAATATAGGTCAGAATTATCCGACATTCGGAATTATCCGACATTCGGAATTACCCGAATACATACCTTATTAATAATTGCCACAGGGTACATTTTCAGCAATTCATACACTTGTTTCAATAGTGTTCGCGTCATCGACCATATTCTAAAATAAATATTGTGACGCTAAAGCATCAACATCAAACAATTGAGTCGCTGTAAAAAGTCGCAATAGGACTATGTAACGGGATGCAATTCCCGTTTACATAAATGATTATTACATATTAATTTGTTACAATTCCCCTTAACTTATTTCATATTTTTTATTAGAAACGCGCGTATTTGACGAGTAGTGTATAGCTGCCGTAAATCTCTAATTTTGTCTATGCTCCAAAAGTTTTAATGCTCTATGCTTTTTAAATTTGAAATCAGCGATATTTGAATTATTTGGAATAATCAGTTGTCATTGACAATCAAAGCTTCTAAGAAAACACGAATTTCACATTATATACTATTTTGGTTTTAATAAGTTAAATAAAAAGGTATTAAACGATGTATGATATCAGCGACGAGAAGTTATACTAATTCACATTCTTGGAAGGATAGAAGGATTCAAAATAAGACAAAGGATATGTTTTTATCGCAATAAGGAAACCGAAATCGAAAGCTAAGTATACACATCTAGATTTGAAAAATATATTTCCTTTATTCCCCCTATCTGTAGAAACATATTGAATGGATTTAAGATCTCCCCTTTAACTCAAAAGTATCCCTAAATAGTATGTTACATTTATCTACTACATTTATCGTTTTCGAGAACTGACTAGACTCTCAATGACATACATTATGCAGGCAAGACAGTTAAGGAGTTCGAGTTGAGAGTAGATGAGATTAACGACATAATTTAGAGTAATATGAGTGATACTACACTGACTGACCCTTCCTACAGCTTGACAACTCTTGACATTACCTGACAACACGTACGTCTTCTACAGTTACAATCCCTTCACGTTAGTTTCCAAATTTAGATGAAAGTACTTAGTGATAGCAGCTCATAGCTTCTTTAAAAATACAGACAACATTGCAGAAGGCAGAGTAAATAAATAATGGCAACTTTATCGAATGAAATGAACCTAGCTTTACTACGCGACACAACGTTTCCCCCTACACGATCACTGGCCAAATTGATATTACAAGGTAAAATTCAGGAACTGTATTTCATTAGGATAGGAAATTTGTAGTAGAAAACTGTACCGTCACAACTACACTATAAGCACTTTGGTATTATACTTATTGTACTTTGGCACCAAACATCTACATTTCTAAATGGTCTTTGTTTCAAAAACGTTTATATCTTTAGGAGACTACGACACTTGCTTAGCAAGGAACATTTTAAATTGTATCAAACTCTCCTATTAGTGATACCAACCAACTGGCAAGAATTTCATAAGATAATTAGTTCTTTCCCCTAATTCTTTACTCAAGCAGCACATTTAAGAATACCTACATATTAAATGAAATCTAGGTACTTGAGTACCCTAGTCCGAATGTTCAATTCCGGCGACATGAAAGGCCCAGTATTATAGCACTCACAATGATATATGGAAATAGAAATAGAAATAGTACATTACTGCAGACGCCGGGAAAGAAGTGCTTTTCTCAAACATGCAATGTAATAAATAAAAAAATCTCCAAAAATATGATAGTTTTATTTCTAGAGAAGCTAAAAGTTAACTTGACGAATTAATATATCTAACAATAATATTGCTATTTAGTTCGTGGTGATTCCAACACGAATTTTGTCTATAATGATAAAACAGATGATCCATAAATATTTCATGATAAACACGAACAGCACTTGTTATTCTGTGACAATGAAAATTATAACCTCTTTACAAATTTTTGTAATTCCTACTTATCCTTAGATAGACAGCCTTACTTAGACACACTTAAACAAGAAACCAATTTAGTCTAAACAGTTATCGTAATTTTTCCCCTCACTATTGCGAGGAAAATACAGACTAAATACGATTATAAATCTTATCTACATGTAAGTTATCTTGAAGAAACCATCCAAAATCAATTTCAAAATTGGTCATAGAGTAGGTACGCTCCTGGTACTTAGATATTGCCAACAGCTTACCAAGTGCGGGATAAGACATGATCACATGACCAATTTAAGGTGTGACCTCCGATTGCGCATATTTACTATGGGCATATAGGACTCACTTATACTGGACATGTGGTAAGTGATAGGAATTAGATTACTTTGCCCCACATGTGGATAAAATGCATTTTTCCACGCTAGTTTCAAAGGACAAAACAGCGCTTTCCGAGCTAGTGAGGGGAAAACGTGTTTTAATAGATACCATGCTCAATATAATATAATAAATGGCGTAGGGATGTGACGACCCCATCGCCCACTGGTTTCCACCGGTGCAATCAGTCAACGCAGGGCAGCTTGTGGCGAGCTGTTGTGGAGTAGCGACCCCACGTACCTGAGCGCTCCTGGGGGACTCCGTCGTCCGACCAAGTCCTCCGCCTCTGGCTTGCCTTAACCGGCCGTCCAGAGTGGGGTCGCGAGAGCTGTGTTCTCGAGGGTAGATGTGGAAACCTAAGTGGCGAGTTGGCTATATGTTTAAAGTCCAGTGACACCTCTCTACCCCCAGCCCTCATATCGGTGTTGCCCTCGAGCCATCTTAGATGTCGCTTTTTGTGGGGGCCCATCTTATGTGGGCGAGTCACCGTCTGCCGGAAATAAAATTGATTACCGTTTTGTTAGGCAGACGTCCGATTTTATTTTCCAACCCAGTATTTAGTCCACCACTTTCACCTAATAGTCCAGCATATTTTAGATTCCATTAAATCTCAATAGTCTAATATACACCCTGGCGGGTGCTGCCTCTGCGTGCGTCCCATGACTCGGGCAGGTGCAACATCCGCTCGGTGTACCCCTTACATTTCATTAAATTGTCGAAAGGGCTCTGCGTGTTGGCTTCGGCTCCGCGTACGCCTCCCAAAGGTCCGGAATACCATTGTTCCGTGATGGGAAAGACACACATAATAATGGGTCATAATTTGGGTCGGGCAAATTAAGCCAGTTGCCCAGTTTAGGTCAAAATAGACAAATGTTTATTTTGAACTAATCTGCGCATTAAGAAATTAGTGTTTAAGATTGTGTAATTGTCTTGTTGTGTATTATTCTCGTATTAGTGTATTATTCTATGGATGTACAAAAAAATAATGTCCGAAATAAAGATATATTTAATTTTTTAATTTTTTAATAATAATAAATCATTTATTTCGAGTAAGTTACATTACACTCATATTAAAGAAACATGTATTATTAGGTACTTAAAATCTAGTATGCTTATAATAATTAACAATTCGATGATACTTTCGATCACACCCCGCCCTGACCCCATCAACTCCGGATTTTTTTTAACATTGCGAAGTAGACCACGGTACAGCGCCATCTCTCGGGAAATTGGGTTACCTACTAATTTATACAAACTAGACGGGTTATGTATGTTGGATTTTCGGGGGTAACTTTTGATCGCGTGAATCGATTTGAATCATTATTTTTTATTATAAGGAAGAAACGTTCGGGATGATAAATTAAGTACTGAGGTTAAAAAAAATGTTTGCATATACGGTGAAGTTACAAACTTAATTCAGAAATTATTTATGTACAATTTTTCAAAACTGTTCAATCAATCAAGTTCAAAATAATCTAAATATATAAAAGACGAAGCTGACTGACTGACTGACTGACTGACATATCAACGTACAGCCCAAACGGCTGGTCCTATAGACTTCAAATTTGGCACGTAGATTCCTTTTATGGTGTAGGCGAGCACTAAGGAAGGATTTTTCAAAATTCATCTCCTAAGGGGTTGAAACGGGGGTCGAAAGTTTGTATGGGGAAACAAGATTAGTTAGACTATTTTATGTGAAACTTCACAGGAGTATTATTTAAGGTAAATGAGTAAACACGTGTTTCAGGTTTTTTGAGAATTTAACCTCTGAAAGGGGTAAAAGGGGTGAAAAGTTGAAAATATTAACATGGGTATCGTTTATATGGTTTATCGGTTCCCTGATCACAAAAAAAGCAACGATTTGAAGATCCAATGTGGCGAATGTGGAATACCATCTCCCCTGTTGGTGTGCGATGGGGTTGAAATGCCAAAATATCAATATGAGTGTCATTTTTACGTAAATTTCTGGTTCTAAAGAATTATCCGAAACTTCACCGGAGTATTATTTAAGGTAAATGAGTAAACACGTGTTTCAGGTTTCTTGAGAATTTAACCCCTGAAAGGGGTAAAAGGGGTGCAAAAGTGAAAAAATCAACATGGGTATCGTTTATATGGTTTTTCGGGTCGCTGATCACGAAAAAAGCAACGATTTGAAGATCCAATGTGGCGAATGTGGAATAACATCTCCCCTGTTGGTATCGATGGGTTTGAAATGTCAACATATAAATTTGAGTGTCGTTTTTTATTAAAATAAAGTAAAGTAAAGTAAAGTAAAATAAAATAAAACAAAACACAATAAAATAAAATAAAATATAACAAAACAAAACACAATAAAATAAAATAAAATAAAACAAATTAAATTAAATCAAATAAAATAAAATTCGATAAAATAAAATAAATTAAAATAAAATTTTAATAAATATAATAAATAAAATAAAAAAATCTATATATATACCAGGTGTGGCCTACAATAGGAGCAATAAATTTAAGCATAGGTTGCTTGATCATACTGATCAACATTAGTTCAGCGACTTTTAGAAATAACGTGGATTTCGATTTTTATTACACTTTACATTTTTTTAGAATACGCAATGTACTGCAAAGTTTGGCCTATTTGTACTATGACAAGATTGACAAGAGACGTCAATTAGACTGATGTTAACGTACATTGAAAATACTATTTAGTTTGTATGAAAAAGTAAATACCTACAAATTACACAATTTTAAAAAGTTGTTGAATAAAAGTTGTTCAGTTTGAGGACTGGAACCTACGATTAAATTTATTGCTCCTATTGTAGGCCACACCCGGTATAAGAAGAAACTGACTGAATGACTGACTGACTGACTGACTGACATATCAACGCACAGCCCAAACCGCTGGTCCTATAGATTTCAAATTTGGCACGTAGGTTCCTTATACAGTGTAGAGGTGCACTAAGAATAGATTTTTCAAAATTTACCGCTTAAGGGGGTGATTTGGGGGTCCAAAGTTTGTATGGGGAAACAAGATTAGTTGGACTATTTTATTTGAAACTTTACAGAAGTATTTATAAAGATAAATGAGTTAACACCTGTGTCAGGTTTTTTAAGAAAACAACCCCTAAAAGGGGGAAAAGGGGTTAAAAAGTAAAAGACAACAACATGGGTATCGTTTTTATAGTTTCTCGGGACGCTGATTACGAAAACAACTAAGATTTTAACATCCAAAGTGGCGATTGTGAAATACCATCTCCCCTGTTGGGGCGCAATGGGGTCGAAATCTAAAAATATCACTACGGGTGTCGTTATATGTTTATTTCTGGTTCTAGAGATTGCAAATTTAGCAAATTTAGGCTTTTTGAGAAATCAACCCCCGAAAGGGGGAAAAGGGGTAATATAGTAAAAAAACAACATGGGTATCGTTTTTCTGGTTTATTGGGTCGCTTATTTCGAAAACAATAACAATTTGAACATCCAACGAGGTGGACGTGAGATACCACCTTCCCTGATGGGGTGCGACGGGGTTGAAATCTCAAAATATTAATATGGGTGTCGTTTTTATGCTTATTTCTGGTTCTAGAGATTCCAAATTTGGTACGTAGGTTTCTTATAAGGTGAAGGGGTGCACAAAGATGGAACAAGAATAGTTACAACTATTTTATTTGATATGGGTGTCGTTATCGGGTTGCTGATTTCGAAAACAACAACCAACAGCGACTTTCAAATCCAACTTAGCGGACGTGAAATAAATTAAAAAACCTCCTTTTTTGTATGACGGTTGAAAATTACGTTTAGTACGCGGGCGAAGCCGCGGGTTAAAGCTAGTTTTCCAATAAAGTTCGTATTAAGTTCTACTTTAGTAAAAATTTTTCATATTTTTTAAACTCATGGTTCAAAAGTTAGAGGGGGGGGGAGGGGACACATTTTTTTAAACTTCTGGAGCGTTTATTTCTGAAAATATTAAGCTTATCAAAAATTGTTCATAAAAAAACCCTCATTATTTTTCAAATACCTACCTATCCAATGATATTGATATGTCACACTCTACGGTTGAAACGAAAAAAATAATTGACATGTATCCTCCCGGAGGTACCCTAAAAAAAAATTATAACCACTTTTTTGTTACCACTTTGTAGGCGTGACCGATATACATATTCGTACAAAATTACAGCTTTCTAGTACTTACAGTCACTGAGATTATTCGTGGACGGACGGACAGACAGACAGACAAAGCGAAACTATAAGGATTCCTAGTTGACTACGGTACGGAACCCTAAAAATGATTTATTTATTAAATATACCTATAGGTATATTCTCTAATTATTCACAGAGAGCATAGAGAATTAAGCTCTACCTATAAAAACGTCAGTTATTTTTAAGTTTATGACGATCGGTTGGCGTAGTTGGTAGTGAGCCTGCCTGCTAAGCCGATGGTCCTGGGTTCAAATTCCGGTAAGGGCATTTATTTGTGTGATGAACACAGATATTTGTTCCTGAGTCATGGATGTTTTCTATGTATTTGTTTATTAGAGGTATATATATCGTTGTCTGAGGTTGAACCTTCTTGAGCTTACTGCGGGACTCAGTCAATTTGGGTAGAATGTCCTATAACATATAACATAACATAACATAACATAACATAAGTTATCAATACGGAATAAGTCTTTGTGCAACATAATCACAGCTTGCCCAACATAAGCTGATTATGCGTACTTGACAATTAGGTGGGCTGTAATTTAGTCCGGCACGCGTCGCGTCGCACGCGCGCGGTGTCGCAAATAATGGCTGCACGTGGCAGCAATCATTCGATAGGTCACAATATTGGGAGCTTCCTTCCCGGGTAAGCTTTAGCGCCTATGTTTTTAACTGCATTAGACACGCCTAGTTTGATTCAGGAGTGAACATTGATTGTCTAGAGAACTATTGAATGCATACGAATAAGTATCATTAGTATCATTACCCTTGCGGCCATATTAGATATAGGTAGTTATATTTTAGCTTACAGCGTCAAATGTTGCCGAAAGTTAAAGCTCTTAGTAGGTACCGGTATTCCTGAAGCCATGAAAAAAACGACCGCTAAATTTAACGGGAGGTTCATACTAGTTTAACAAGTGAATTTGAAAAGTTAGGTAACAATCCTGAGTACGGTATTTTTGGACCAAAATCCAACCATTTGATTTTATATACAGTCCGAGTACCTATGCTCGAGTAGCATAGGCTGTAAAAATGTTGAGCTCATAAGTTTGACGTTTAAAATAACACCTAAAAGATTGACAGTTCATTTGCTTGGAAGAAATAACCTGGTTTGACTGTGGTGGAATTATGTCCATAAAAAAAAAGACAACTGTCAATGACACAAGTGACATTGACAGTTGTCTTTTTTTTTCTAATTCCTTATACTCATTACGGACGAAAGCATTGGGCTCTGTTCAGCCGTTAAACTGAACAAATGTCAACTCGTTCACTTAAAAAAATATTATTAATAAGTAATAGGAAATAAAAATAAAAGAGCCACATTTCCTTGAACTTTAAGACGTCGGCTATCAGGAAAAAATATAATATTCACACCTTCAAAAAACTTTACTTAGCCAATTGATAGGTAAGTAATTGTGCAGTGCACTAACGAAGAAGTGTGCAGCTAATGAAGAAATAGTCCTGAAACGCGTTTAACCATTTTTTTAGTTATCACGCGGCAGTTCCGGGATCTCGGTCCCCGAGAAACTATCTGTTACGTTTTATAGCTATAAACTTAACAAACAACGAGGCCAAATACCCAACAACGTCGCCTAAGTGGCAATATACTATATATATGTATACGATATCACTGACCTGGATATATCAATATATACGATGTACTGATATTTTTATAATACGATGTGCAAAATGAGCTCTCGGACCGGCGCCATTATTTATATTTTTTAAGAATAAAAAAATAGACTTTATTTGACCTTCCTGGTAAAAGTGAATTTGAATTTGTTTGAGTTAGCCAGTTTGCCCAGTTTACTTCAAAAATATCCACTTCACCACACGTGTTACGTTTGAAAATTGAGAAGCTTTCTTAATGCCTCAGGGCTTCCATCATTAATCTGAAGTAAAATCGCAAACAAAATAACAATGTGCTAAATTGGATGACAGACTGGAAATTCAGAATAGAAATCAAATCAAAAAGATGAATGTCACAACTAGGTTAATCGACCAGTTCCACTCCACCATCCATGGTCTTCATTATCATCATCCTTCATCATCCACTTCACCAAAATGTTGGCTCCCCCAAAACAATGTTCATGTTACTTAAGGAAACCCTCAAATCAGAATGCATGTGCTGTTAAAATTTGAGAAGTTCTCTCAATTCCTCATGAATTCCATCATCAGATTAGAACTATAATCAAATAGGACTACCTTGAAGGTATTTCCTTACAAACAAAAGATGAATGTGTCAAATCGGATGATAGAGCTGGGAATTACCAAACAGTTCCACTTTGCCATCCCTGGTCTTCATCATCAGGTCCACTCCACCAAATTGATGATGTAAAGAAATGCTCGAGTGTCTTAAGAAAGCACCCACATCACTATGCTTGTACCTTTCAAATTTGAGGAGTTCTCTCAATTACTCATAGATCCCATCATCAGAAATGAATTTTGAAAAAAAAATGGGACTAATTAAACTGGAACTTTCATATAAAATAAGAATTTTTAAAATGGGTTCATTAATGACGGAGTTCTGAGGTAACAAACATAAAAATTAATAATTAAAAAAACTCACACGAATTGAGAACTTCCTTTTGAAATTATGGAGTCGGTTGAAAATAAGAAAATAAAGTATATATATATGTAATATTAATCTCTCGAAAAAGAAATATTATTTTTGTTGTTTGCTTTTGAAGCGGAAATAAAAATAGACACTAGGTATTATTTGTTATTACTACCTACAGATGTAAAAAATTACATTGTTGATGTCATTGACTGACGCCGGACTCGACGCCTCTAACGGATGGACAGATTATGAAATATAATGATTATAATAAAACATCTAAATTTAAATACACATAGGTTCCACCTTTAATTTTGATTTTTTGTCGTCACAGCAAATACATAACCCACGCTGAAATTACACACCATGAAAATTGACAGGCGGACAGTGGAGGCGTAGGGTCCCGCTTTACATCGTTAGGGTTCCTGTGTACAAGTGGTAATATTTCGGATACTTAGCATTATATAAATTATATATTACATTTTTATTTAGGGTAGACTGAGAAAATACCACACTGTTATGAAAAAAAGTGTAAAAAATAATACCAAATGATGATCTTGATCAGTTAGGTACGGTACGAGGCTTTGGGCATGATCGTACCGCGGCGGGCGCCGAGTGCGCGACCACGGGGGATCATTATGGCCAGTCGCAGTCGCTAATTCCCACCCGTGACCCACCCGCCACTCATCCACTTGTTATTTGTTGCGCGTCATTTGCCGTCTAGGTACCCCTCGTGGAAGTCAACAAGCACCGGAATTAGACAAGAAAAATTCACTGCCATCAAGGTATAGTGTATATTTTCGTTACTTTCGTCACATCACGTCAAAATTATTTTAGAATATTTCCGCGTAAGCGTTTCGCCCGTGCTTTCGGTTTAAAGATATTTTATTTCTCATTTAAAACATATTGTCACTTACATGAGAAACTTATTTTAAGAGTTTACAAAGTGTGCTTTCAGCGCATATGTCAAATTAGTATGCACTCTTATGTGCGGTGGAGGTACTGGGTAACAGTTGGTTGAACATGGCTGGCATGGTTAAACACACATGGCGAAAGTCCCGGTAAAGGGGGTGGCAGTGAAAGCATTAATAAAACCTCGATGTATCTTGCTAATATGAGCGGCGATAATTCAGGCTTCCTGAAATTTCTAGGCCTGTAAAAGTTCCACATGTCAGAGGCGTCAAGGCAGCGCGGGCAGCACAGTGCACCGCTTCCGTGCGTACCTACTACGCGGTGATTACGCAGTCCTAATTCAATAATGGGGATGTTCAGCCCCTCGCCCTTGGCTTGCAGGGCAACGACTAACAAAATTTATCCCCTGATTGCGCCGTTTGTGTGATAGCTGTGTTGTATGGACCACTGTTTCCTCTGTAGTTTATACGTACATATAGGTGTACGAATGTCTGACAATTTATGTGGATATCTAAGAAATTAGTAATACCTAAGGTTTATGTATGTATGTATGTAAACTCTTTATTGTACAAAACACAGAAAAATTGAAATTTACAAAAGGAAAACAGTAAGTACAAAGGCGAACTTATCCCTTTAAGGGATCTCTTCCAGTTAACCTTTGAGTAGATGAGAGAAAAAATTAAAAGAGGTAGACAAATACACCTAATGTACAACAACGTACCAGATAAATAAAAATATAAACTATATATATATTTCCAAAATACAAAGGAAAAGTATATATATCACACTAACAAGGAAATGTGAGACAACACTAATTAAAAAAAATAAATAAATAAATAAACAGAGTATACAGATTGTAATGTATATATAAATAAATGTGCACTGCGATCCGCCCGCTCCCCGCACTCCGAGGGTAGACGTCACGGTGAACGGACGTATCGCTTGTGGACGCAAATACCTATCTCGTGTTTTATTAAAACCAGCCCCCTTACGTTGACCCTGAACGTTACATTGGCGACGAGGACAAAGAACGTGAGTAAAAATATCAATATTAAACGACACAACATCACCGATAAAATGCTATCAGTTTGAATTTTTTTTTTTCATTGTAATAAAAGGAAGGAAAATGAGATGACCTGTCCAAGTAGCACAAAAAAATCGGCTGGACGATCCATTTGTTGATTTTTATTAAAGTTAAACATATCAACTCCCTTATAAGGTTTTACTTTACGTAATATCATTGTATTGGTAATATGAAAACTATTGATAACAGCCGCGAGTACGACCAATATTAAGATAATAGTGCTTGAAGGCGTGGCAGTCCTTAATTGTCTTATTATAAGCATAAATGTATTTAGATACTAATTCAGTAAAGTGATATACCAAGGTTATATTGGACACTTTCATAATTATATTGGTAAACAGAAGTACCTACGTGCAAATAAATCATTATGACGTAGGTATATGCACAAGATGTGGGGTATACTAGGAGAGTTTTGTCTTCGATATGTTTGGTTGTTTACCCGTATTTTAGTTAAGTAACTGATTTTTATACCGTGTTGATGCCATCAACATATATAACAATTGGTGAAACACTACTCGTAGGTACGAGTAGGTCCATATACGCACCGTAACTTTTAGTTAGTAGTTCACAAATGTTCAATGTTAACCTACTTCCTAAAATAAAGTGTACATAACGTAGCCTGACCTAACTTTGTCTTGACAAATGATAAGCGGAGGCTTGACAACCTGTTAACGTGTGCTACTTGGGTAGGTATGATTCGAGTCATTTAATAGAATCATTGTCCTTATCCATCCAAGTATTACATTATTTCGTGCCTTGCTTCTATAAAGCAAAAGGTGAAGAATAAGTAAATAAACTGATAGCCGTCGGTAAGATAAGTCGTGCAAACGTGCTAGCTAATATTCACCAATACAAACAAGTGTAGTTTCATGGTGTGATGGGTCAACTTAAAATTTATAAATTGACCATCATGTTCAAAACAACTACATACATAAGTGCCTGTGAATGCTAGTCAAGGTGTGTTCTTCATAAACTGAAATAATATATAACATTTACAGTTTATGCTATTAATGAGTTCCACATATACTGGTATATGCTATTGTCCTAATTGACTCGAAAGAGTAAAAACTAGTGCTACATAGGCTAGTCGTGCTATGATTTTTGATGATACACAGGTACTGTACTAGTCTGTGTAATAAAAATAATGAGTTCTTCATATACTGGTCTATGCGATTGATATAAAAATGCTGAGGAGTGAAAACTCTGTTAAAACCAAACTGTAGAACTTTTAATGTGTTTGGGGTCCAATCCTAAGATATTTGCCTACCTGTTCGTTTTGTATGCATGTTAGGAAAACAAAATTAAACAATAGTCACTTTAATATAGAGATTCGGTACTTAAAAGGTAGGTATATACATACTTACCTAACGAACATTCTCTGTAATTACCTGCAGAACGTTCCAAAATGATGTCCCGGTTACCCGCGTTAAAAACATTCGACTGCGATGGGGATCCGGCGTCATTAGGTCATAGGTGGGACAAATTGAAACGAGCCCTTAAAGTATACCTACTAGCATCGGGAACTACTAAGTCTTCGAAAACATGTGCAATACTATTTCATATAGGCGGATTGGGACTACAAGAAATACATTATAATCTTCCTGGCGCGCATGTTGACCCAGATGATTCATCTGACATCTTTATGACCGCTGTCGATTAGACGAGTATTTTTCTCCAAAACAGAGTTTTTGTACGAAAGACATACGTTTCGACTAATGAAACAAGAACCACACGAACAATTCGTAAAAAAAAACCTAATCAGATTACGTAATCAGTGCTCTAAATGCGATTTCGCGAGAAAAGACAACGGTCTCATAGATCTAATTATTGAGAAGTGTGCTTCCGCGGACTTACAGAAGAAAATATTGATGCTAGGGGATTCAGCTACTGTAGATAAGGTGATAGTAGAAGCTAATTTAGTTGTAACGGTAGAAAGGCAACTGAAAGAGTTTCAAGGCAAACATAACGAACAGGTCAACAGGATACGGACTAAATATAATAAACAGGGTATGGACATACAAAAACGGTGCTCTAAATGTGGCTACCAAATCAAGGCCATTTCAGGATGTATTGCCGCACTAGGAATACAATACGTTTAATACGTACGTTAAATACGTTTTTCAACGATAAATCAAAGGATTTATTGGGGAAAATATTTAAGCCAAACGAGTATCAGATTAAACAATCAGATAACAAGCCAAGTCAAAATATTAATTATTTATTTCATATAAATGGCGATGAAGCTGAAATAACCTGTCAAATAGGTGGACTCAATGTTGACATGTTGAATGGCTCTGGTAGCAAAAGAAATATTATAAAAGAGCAAACATGGGAATGTCTGAAATCAAACGATCAAGTTTTCGTGGCATATGGTTCAACGGAATGTCTTGAAGTACTAGGCACATTTGATGCGTCAATCACAGTTGAGCCGGAAACGGAAGAAGCTGCCTTCTCTGTTATAAAAAATGGCACCTGTGATTGGCTAGAAAGAGTACAGCTGTCTTTCTTAATATTCTCAAATTAGGGGTTAGTGTTAACCTAGTAGATACGTCTTTTCCAAAATTCAAAGATATTTAATTAGGTTTCGCTATAGGGTTTCTGCAGTTTGCCAATTATATCGTCAGTTGTAATATGGATTAACGTTTTCGCCAAAATGACGAAATTTATAAATTGAAAGAGATGTCATATACTACAGAAAAGTGACCAAGGCCCCCAGTGCCTAGGGCTGTGATTTATTTATATATATATAGTAGTGTGACTATTTAAAAACATGAATCAAAACATTTATTTCATGCTTTACAATTGACAAAATTTAGTTAAGTGTACAGGTCGACTGAAAATGTTCTACTCTGTCGATCGCTGTCTTTCAAATTCTGATATCTTGAAAAAACAATGCCAATTATGTTAGCAAAAATCAGATCACTTTAAGACTTTTGTAACGTATCTTACATTTTTTAATAGCCGTATCTTACATTTTTACCCTAACCGGGGTCATGTGAAATTCACTCACAAATACAATAAATGATATGAAATAAGTTTTAAATTGTATTTTTAATGTATATTTCTTTAGTATGTTTTTCAAATATGTATTTAGTTAAACTTTTTTAACATGCAAGTATAGGCCTTTTTGAATATTACTGTAGCTAGGTTTCTGAATATTTAGAAGCACTGCAGTGAAATATTTATATCAAACATAAACGCAGGTATTTAATGTAACTCATGGTGCACACAAATGAGATCTGAATCTTAACAAAATCTCTAAGTGCTCGATATCGATGATTAAGATTGCAATTTAACCTTCACAAAAAACGAAATTGTGTAGTGAAAATGGAGTGGTGTAGTGAAATCACACGTAAAAGAATGAACACATGAATTAGTGTAATGTGATAGTGATATTAATAACTGTCGAAGCATTACAAGCTAACTCATCTAAGACAAAATTTGAAGGAGTTACTTTCAATTCAATATTTGCTGAAACCCTTTGGTTGATTCCAGTTTCAGCTTAATTATCTTAGAAATGACGGTTTCTATACATTTCGACGGTTTTATTTAATTATTTCTATCAGGCGTAAATATCGAAAACTAAGGCTAAGATATATAACTCAAACTCAAAAAGCATTTATTTGAAGTGGGCCAAAATTCAGCACTTTTCAACATCAGATTGATTAAATACAAAAATAATATAAAAAAGTAACACTTAATTCTAATAAACATGTCAAAATATAAAGACTAAAATTGAAATTGAAATAAAACAATGTCAGCAAAAATTTAAAAACAAAATAAAATAACAACATCCAGTAAAATAACAAATTAATAAGTTAGGCAATTGGATATGAAAGAAAAAGGGAAAGATGATTGTAGACAGGAAGAGGAAAGCTATTGATGAAGAAATTTTCGTGGCGAGAAAGTCTACGTCAAGGATATGATTAAAGGAAATAAATTAGCACCTAATGTTGATTCTACTTCTCATACCGTATTACGTGCAAAAGGAGATATACAGGTCAAAATAATAATGATGAAAAAGGTCTGGAATCAAGGCGAAAACATCGTTCATCTTAAGAAAGTGGAAGCAATGGCGAATTCACAATGAAGATGGAAATGAGGGTGATAATGTTAATAGTGGATACGGATTGGACACAGATAAAGAAAAGTAAAATCAAACTAAATATAATTTGCAAATTAAGCTGATTTTTATAACGAATAAAAATAAAGTAATCAAAATTAATTGAAAGAGAGAGATGTAATGTATATATAAATAAATGTGCACTGCGATCCGCCCGCTCCCCGCACTCCGAGGGTAGACGTCACGGTGAACGGACGTATCGCTTGTGGACGCAAATACCTATCTCGTGTTTTATTAAAACCAGCCCCCTTACGTTGACCCTGAACGTTACACAGATAAACAAAGAGATAACAGCAGCCAATCACACAGAAACAGGTAACCACAACTTCTTTAACTTCCCCTTGAGCGACGCAATTGACTGGGACTTCCTATACGAGACAGGCAAATCATTCCACAGTCTAACCGAGCGTACCGCAAACGACTTGTCATAGCCACGAGATTTGTGAGATGGGATTAAAAGTGACTGTTTCTCACTGGACTGCAAACGGTGACCACTGCCCTCAGCCAAAAATTTAAATTTCTCCGAAAGGTACGTTGGAGAAGAGGGAGAAAAAAGCACAGTTAGTGATGGGAAATTGCAGAGAATATTTCCGACTGCGAGAATATTCTCGGAAAGATTACGGTAATATTACCAAAAGCAGCAATTTACTTTGTAACTTTTCTTTTCGATATGAAAATCCAACTTTTTGTAATAACGAAATATTTGCATATTTTCATGTGCTTCATGCTCGCGGTCAGATACATTACTTAAAACTTGTTAGAATGGTATATTACCGTAAGTTACCGTAAATTACCGTAAGTTCTCTTAAATTTCATGGAAATTTCTTAGGAAATATATTTTTTGTTAACGAAATTTTATTTTATTTTTTATTTTATTCATAAGGCACACAAAACAGACAACATTCATTACATTATTACAGCAGCTATATGTGGTAGGTATAAAATAAAAATGCCGTCCAAAACATGCATGCACAGCAAGAAAAAAAATAACAATGAGTAAAAACCTATCCTAAAATTACAAATTACATTTTTTTAACACAATAAATGAAATTTAAGTTAACAAATTAAGTGAATCAAAATTATAAAGTGTTCATTTCTTGTTATGGTGTACGATGGCCAAGAACTTCGACAACTTGCCTCCTAAATACCGCTAACAGTGAGTTGAAAATATCGATATTGTTATTTTTTGAGACCAAATCATTATATTTTATTCTTAGGAAATATATTTTTTGTTAACGAAATATAGTGGTTACTATGGAAAAATTAAAGAACATTGCATTATTACTTCATTGCATTTTGTTGCATTTCAAATAAGAATAATTATTAATCACTACAGAGTATAAAACAAAGTCGCTTTCTCTGTCCCTATATCCCTATGTATGCTCAAATCTTTAAAACTACGCAACGGATTTGGACGCAGTTTTTTTTAATAGATAGTGTGATTTAAGAGGAAGGTTTATATGTATACTAATAACCCGTGCAAAGCCGGGGCGGGTGCCAGTTAAAAATAATCAAGAAATACTTTCCAAGTTTGCATTGTTCTCTTGTTCTCGGCGTACCCATATTCTATACTATTATTATTTTATTTAAATATATGTATAGTCAAGTCAAGGGACTTTCAAATTGTAGTAGTTAAAAAAGTAAACAAAATGTTTCTTTAGTTCAGTTTTTAATATAAGTATATATTTTAATGGCAAAGATAGAGCGGCACAATATGGAATGATATGAATCACTTAATTATTTTATCCTATAGCATGAAAAGTGCCTGTAATTCTTTATAATTTTTTTTGCATAGTCTATAACCCTGCATATAAACAATTTTAAAGCACGAATCAAATCATTTATTAAATGTAATAAATGTTTTGATTCATGTTTTGGTGTTTTTTTTTAAGTAGTCACACTACTATATATAAATTATAAATTGAAAGAGATGTCATATACTAAAGAAAAAGTCACCAAGGTCCCCGGTGAGCAGGGCTGGGATCGAGTGATCGGGTAGCCCAGTGGTTAGGGCGTCTGCCGCGAAAGCAGGAGGTCTTTCAATTTATAACCTGCATATAAATTTTGTAGTAATACAGCAATTTCGTGAGATATTGAATACTTGTAAAGTCGATGTCAAATATATATTCACACTTTTGAGCCTAGCTTAATGAAATAAGGTTGTAAAGTGACTAAATTTACACTCGCTGACATCTTATTTCATAATTTTTTTTTCGGAAATAGTCATGAACTTAACAACTTTGGCTTTATGGCAAACCATTCGTTTTTCACTAACACAAATCACAAATTTACGACTCCGAATCCGCATAAAACGACCAACCGGTTTTAGCGACGTAGGTATAGGCAGATGGTTGGTTTTCATACAAGTCACTATTTGTGCATCCGTTTAGTACGACTGCTTATATCGACATACCGCTTTTAACGACGGGATTTCACACGCATATGTTCGGTTACAACGGTGACGGTGCATTATAACCAAACAATACATACAAGATAGAATCTTTGTTCGAAGCAAATGTTCTGAAACTTAAGCGCGTAAGGGTTTCATCTCGTGTAAAAAAAATCTCCGCAATTTACAATGGCTTAAATTGCAATGTAGTCAGGAAGTACGAGTAAATAGGTCAATGGTTCAACAGTTTCTTTCACTAAAGAGCAAAATATTCTTAATTTCAATTATTATGTGAGTAACATTGAACCATTGTGAATTATAATGCATGTGTGACTATTAAAAATTTTTTTTTTTTTTTTTTTATGCTATAGGGGGCAAACGAGCAAACGAATCACCTGATGGTAAGCGATTAACGCCGTCCATGGACACCCGCAACACCAGAGGTGTCGCAAGTGCGTTGCCGGCCTTTAAGGTGGGAGTACGCTCTTTTCTTGAAGGTTTGAAGGTCGTATCGGTCCGGATCGAGAATCGAGAAACAACTTTAAAACACTTATTTAAACTTTCACGATTTTACAAATACAAATACAAATAACTTTATTTCGCTAGAAACATTATGTATTTTCACACATTATGTATTTTCTATACACGATTAAGCCCCGTTTTAGAAAATACAACTTTAAAATTGACAGTTTGTTTAGTACGACTTCCGGTTAGTACGACGTAATATTGTCGGTCCTTTCGGCGTCGTTATAACCGGATTCTACTGTAGATGGTTTTGCCACGACTGTTAAAACAGTACAAAATTACAATTAAGTCGACTACTACTGTCTTTTCCGCGTAGGCACTGTGCACTGTGCATGGTAGTTTTTTACTACATACTTGGCCTGAGCGTTCGCTCGACCCGAGCGTGGCCTAATTGATGCGAGTTTTACACTCAATTGTATTTTTGTATCACTTTCATTAAATTTGAGCTAGTATTTATTAAATCCCTCGTATTTGTAATAAATTTCTAGGTTTCGTTTAAAATTGCACGGTAATTTTTCACGGTAACTTACGGTAACTTACGAGAATTTATGGAAATTTACCGTAATTTACATGTAACTTTTTATTTTGCTCAGTAACGATATTATCCTTTTGCAATACAATTAACGACGTCTTTGTGCCTCTATTTTACCTAAATGACATGACATTAGACCGCAATAAAATATAAATTTCTCTATCTTTCACACCACGAGAATATTACGGTAATATTCTCTGTAAATTTCATTACGGAAAGTTTCCCAAATAGGAAACTTTCCGCTTGCCCATCACTAAGCACAGTAAACAAAAGAGAAAGAGTGTGTAGGTTTACCTCCACAATTTACGGGAATGGTAAACGTACCTACTGGGATTTACAAGTTTAATCTTAGCTTACTTAAGTAAGCTAAGATTTACTTAAATTAGGTAACTTTAGGTAAAATATTTCATATAATAGGTTCATATGGTAAGGCTCTAAAAAAACAATGTAGGTATAAATTCGAACGCTTCAGTTAAGGATAAACTTACCTTTTATGTTTAAAGGTATTCACAAGTGGGATGCTACAAATCCTACCCAGCTTAGTTTTCATTCCTAAAGGCTTACTAAGTTCAAACGACAGTTTTGTTTCAAGGATTGCATTTTAAGTC
This sequence comes from Lathronympha strigana, assembly GCA_949128165.1. Lineage (NCBI taxonomy): Eukaryota > Metazoa > Arthropoda > Insecta > Lepidoptera > Tortricidae > Lathronympha > Lathronympha strigana. Next base: position 25,165,886 of record OX421901.1, on the reverse strand, counting down.
TGACCTCATTAAAATCGACGTCAATACACCTTACAAAGGATGTAAACAAAAGGTATCACATGTTTTGTCTCTGTTTCTTCTTATATTTTCACACTACCTCATTAAACACCACTGAAGACGTTTACTACTGATATGGTCGTATTATTGTAACATACAAAACGTACGATAAATAACTTAATCTTGGAGATTTCATTAAAAACAAAAAGTTATTATTTAGAGCTATTACGATCAATATGGTGATTTGTGTACATTGTTAGGAAGTTGGAACGACGGCGATTTTAGCAGTTAAAATATGTTATTACTATACAAGCTTCACTTGATTGGCAGAGATGGAGATAAAAAACAATTGGAAGTTCCCGGTGGTGCAATGGTCCGCGTTTGAGGAGGTATAGTAAGGGTCCCAGAAAGCCTAGCTACCGCGATCATCGTAAATTCCAGATTTTCCTATCACATCTCTTTCGCTCGAGCATGTGCGATGGAGAGGGAGATACGATATTTCTTTGGTTTGATTTTCGCGGTGGTATAGTAACATAAGACCGCTCGGCCTCGGCGCAGCGCGAGCGCAGGGACAGCGCACGCGCCGCCACGCTTCGTTACCAATAAGCATGATTTAGCTCGATCGCGATCTGACACGCCGGTAAACGCGATTTATCCGCAGGACGCGACGGCGGCGGCTCTTCACGAAAACCCGTATAAGATTTACAATGACGGTTCGATTTAAAGAACGCAAGCATTTTGGTGTTTTAAGTAGTAGATAATGCTGCTGTTGATGTCATCGAATTGATTGTCTATATTATAGCCTCCCCTAGTCCTCTATTTATGAACTTAGGTTTTATAAATAATAAATGACTACGAGTAAACTGCAAAATAAAATAGAAATAGCTAGAAAAGGTGCGACAATCTAAATCCTTGCCTTTTGAACTAGGTACTAGTACTGTAATAGTGTAACTTCGAAAAATAATCTGTTATAGTAACCGAACCAATCATGAAGCGCTTATATAATTAGAACAAATTCGGAGTATTTTTATGTTTATCTAATACCTGTAAATGTTGTACTGCTAAATGTGTTCAAAGTTGACACTCCAACTCTTATTTTATATTTGCAACGTGTTTAATGTGTCGGTTTCAAAATAATAGGGAAATCAATATTCATCTTTTTTGGGCCGATAATGATTTAAGTAATTTAATTATTTATTTTTGTTAACGCAGTATTACAGTCATACAGATAAGACACCGTGAAACTACACTAACTACAAAGTACAATAATAATAATGTGACGTCCCAGTGAAAACTAAACCAATATCATTAAACATAACATTTCTGCAATAACAACTGATTGCAGGTTAGCCTTGATTAATGATTAGTTAACTCAATGAATGAGACACATGAAAAGGAATAAAAATTTGTAACGCAATATTTTTGCTTAACTTGCTGATATCGGCCCAACCTCCGTCCTACCGCAATTACGAATAAACCAAACAGAAATAGAATAGAATAGAATACTCTTTATTGCACACCTCAGTACATGAGAAAGAAAAAAACATTTACAAGGCATTTAGAAATAATCAAATACTTAAATATTAAGCAGCTTGATGACCGTGTCCATGCTAGAATGCTGCCATGTACGACATGCACGTTCTACATATTATATAAAACATTTACAAGGCATTTAGAAATAATCAAATACTTAAATATTAAGCAGCTTGATGACCGTGTCCATGCTAGAATGCTGCCATGTACGACATGCACGTTCTACATATTATATGTTGGTGCGTTTTATACAAGTTTAACTAATATGTAGGCAGCAGTGGCGGAGCGTCAAAATGTTATTTGGGTAAGCCGGAGCTGATTTGGTCTGCTTTTTCTTTTATTTGTTAAGGAAAAATGCGCTAGATTGTCTTACGCAAGGGAAGCCGGCAGAAATCGAGTTCTACTTAGGTACTACTGCTGGCTACGAGGTACTTAGATAATTGTCATTTTTAAGGATCCGTACCCATAGGGTAAAAACGGGACCCTATTACTAAGACTCCGCTGTCCTATCGTCCGCTTGTGTTTCACCAGGCTTTATCTCATGAACCGTTACAGTTAGACTGTTGAAAATTTTCACAGATGATGCATTTCTGTTGCCGCTATAACAACAAATATAAACCCAAATTGCCATATACAGTGCCGGACTGACTCCATAAGTGCTACAAAACGGAATAATTTAAATATTTAAGGGGGTTAACATACAACAAATCCCATTTTGTGGCGTTTTTATAGATAATGGTACGGAACCCTTCGTGTTCGAGTTCGACTTGCACTTGGCCGGTTTTTATGAAGTTCGAACGAAGGTAAGGGATGATATCCATAGTTATTTTCCCCAATAGGCAAAATATAACTCGAAACAAATTCTACGCAACCGTAGCTGTACGTATATAGAGTGCCGGTGATGGAAACTTGGACAATTAGGATACCGAGGTAAAACCGTAGATCACGTGTACCTATCTTTGCTCTTTCGGTCAAGCTACAGCTGCTCATTGACGGCATTCATTAGTAATAGCTTGTCTACAGAATTGTATCGACATCGCCTGTGAACTTGTAATGGATAAACACAACATCAGTATATGGCGTTTTCATTCCAGATCCAGATAGGGCTGTGTGTCTAATTCACATAACGGCCGGCTGGCGGATCCGCCTCACCGCGTGATAATCGCAAACCTAATTAAGTACATAAGTAGTAACTTACCTCACCAGAAAACGTATTTAATTTTAAATTGTGACAATGATATTGAAATCCCAAGAATAGCATTCTCGTGTGTCCGAGCTCGGGTACAGTCACGTCTATTAATATGTATACACTTCGGAACTTATTACAGGGGATGAAAGTTCAAAATTGAATACAGTTGGATATATATTTATGAAGCCCAACGTACAACTTAAAGGATTTTAATAACTGGCTCGGTAGTAAATCAAAATTTGATTATGAGAATATGGCAAAAACTGCGCTCGTCTCGGCCGCGACCGGTCGGTCGTAACTCAGCCCGCCGGGCGTTGATAACAGCTTAAAATGTTGTCGAATGTAGAGAAAAAAACCTGCTTTCATTATAAAATCGCAATTTATTTGTTACACAACTACTAAATATCTAAGTAATACAATGAAGTGGTTTAATGCGCTCTGACGCTGCTGCCGCGCGGAAAAAACACGCTCATTCAGAAACGATGTGTGTAGGCTCGCCTGGCGCGGGTACCGACACCAACCAAAGTGTCGACAATACATAAATTTGGTTCCTAACTAAAAGTTTCCTTTGTTTCCTAACTGGCTGAGAAACGTATACCTACTTTAAACTTGTTCATGCTTTTGGTTGTCTACACAATTCCGTCAATCTATTCAAATCAAAAGAAATGAAATCAAATATTTTAATGTAATAAGCATTGTACAGGGTAGTCTCATTAGACCAGGTGATTTAAAATTGCCTGAACTAGGAATTCCTGTGTTTCAGGCGATGGAGAGGGATATAGTTAAAATTAGCTATAAATTATTCACTTAAAATGGTAAATAGGACAAAGTCAATAAACTTATCGTTATACAGCCAGTACAGGTCCTTAACAAAAACAAGTTGATTCTTAAGATTTAAAAAAGTACAATTGTTACTATTTCACTACTATTAATAGTATTAATAGGTTCTCTGTATCATCGTATGTCATATTTTGGAGGGCGTGTCGTAGAGTATTCTTACAACAAAAATAACTTAATGGGTATAAGTCTAATTGTGCATTTAACCTATTGTACAAGAAAGGGCCTAAAAAAACAAAAAACCTAGATGAAAAAGCATGCCTTAGTTGTACTGTTTGAATACACATCAGATTTTTGCATCTTTTGTTACTATCTGCAGGATTGAATAAAATTTCAGTGTGTTGCTTAAGGGCTGTGCTTAATATAAACAATTGGCGAACAGTTAGTACTTTACAAGATCTATAAAGAAGTTGAGTGGGGTGTAAAAATGGACGGAAAGTAGCTACCTTTAGAACCGCTCTCTGTGCTCTTTCCAGGTGTATTAGTGTAGTTTTAGCAGTGCCACCCCAGGAGGAAATGCAGTATGTTAGTATTGACTGACAAAGAGCAAAGTATAGTTTCTTTATTAAATTTGGATCCCCAACCGAGCGAAGTTTTTTAAATACAAATATTAACTTGCGGACTCTTTTGCATAGAACTGCAACATGGTATTTAAACGATAGATTTTCATCGATCATGACGCCAAGATATTTAGTTTTGTTTGTACTAGCTATAGACGGACATGTGCAGTGGATATTTGTTAGATCCTCACAGTTATGTGCATACAGTGTAGGGGTCGCTGGTGCCGGGTATGAGGTTCGCATGGAAAACCTTATATAGTTGGTTTTGTCGGAGTTCAGTGTTAATAAATGTTGTTTTAACCAGTTAGTCACTACATTAAGTCCGCGTTGTGTGTACTCGTAAACTTCATTCGTTGACTTAGCGGAAAAAAGTAGGGTAGTGTCATCTGCGTATGAAATAATTTTGCCACTATCTAATTGTAGGTCGCATAGGTCATTAATATAAATAAAAAATAGGGTGGAGGACAAGACACTTCCTTGAGGGAGGCCAAAAAAGGATGAGTTTTCTAAAACGGAGCTGATAACATTGCCTATTTTCACGCATTGAGTACGTCCTTCAAGGTAGTTTGCGATTAATTTGTGCTGGGTGCCTCTAATACCTAATGATTCAAGCTTATGCAGTAAAATGGGAATGGAAACCGTGTCAAAAGCTTTTGCGAGGTCCAGGAATATTCCAATTGTCTTGTTACCCTTGTCTAGTTCCTGAACTAAGTAGTCGGTTAGAACGTGTACAGCATCAGCGGTCGACAACTTGGGCCTAAAACCATACTGCGTATTTGCTAGTAAGGAATGCTTTTCTAAAAATTGAACAAGTCTATTGTTAATAATTTTTTCAAGGATTTTAGAAGTGGCTGGTAGAAGAGAAATTGGTCTATAATTAGTTACTAGAGCTTTGCTACCGGATTTATAGACAGGGATAACAACTGATTTTTTTAGGCAATTTGGGAAAATTCCTTCAGAAATGCACCTTTGAAAAATATATGTCAGTGGAGGAACCAGGATATGTCTGAAAGTCTTTAGTGTTTTATTCGATATCCCATCCCACCCATTCGCCGAATCGTCTTTAAGGCTCATGATAATCCTTTCCACCTCCGACTCCTCTGTATTTAAAAGCACGAATGAATTAGACGGTGTACTTGTACCGGAGTGCATGCTCGCAAAGCCTGAAGGCGAGTTGCCTTGGAGTTTTTCTGCTAGCGTTTTTCCCATATTGACGAAAAACTCATTTGTGGAATTTGCAGCCTGCACTTCGGACGGGCCCACCTTTCACAAACTTGCAGATGATTCTCGTTGTTTTGTTGTGTACGTAATATTCCTAACATGTTTCCAAAGTAATTTACTGTTAGATCCAGCCTTTTCCAACTGTTTTTTATCGTAGTTTGTTTTTACAGTTTTTAACAGGTTATTACAAAAATTGCGATATCTTTTATAAGACAGTTGTAGTATTTGGTTGTCAGGTTTTGCTTTAGCCTTTAAATGAAGTTTATCCCGGTGCCTCATAGATCGAAGAAGTCTTATATTGATTTGCTTACTTTTAAGACGTGTTTTATAGGTGTTAAGTGATATTGCTTGTTGGACATTTTTAATGAAATACGTCATACTATTAGGGATAAGTTCGCCTTTGTACAAACTTTGTATTTCTTTTTTATCCAGTTTTTGTTTATCTTGCATTTGTACAATAAAGTGTTCTACTACTACTACTACTACTACTATTTTCTGCATCAGCAGAATTATAAACGGGGCCAAAGTCAATATCGCATAAATCCTCTCCAAGTTTGTTTACATTTAATTTCGTGACAAATTGCGTGTTGGTGTATGTATTACGTGATTTTTGATATAAGGTTAGTAAGGCAGCTCTGTGATCGGTCACTGTGGAGTTAGTAACAAGTGTTAATGATGGAAAAATTGATTTTACCATAATATATGATCTAAACAGGACCCGCTTTGGTGCGTCGGAAGCATGTGTGCAGGAAGCAAGCCATGGAAGGAACATAAGTTAAGGTAGCGTTGGGTTGTCGATTCGCTACTATCAGAAATAATATTTATGTTAATGTCTCCTATCAATATCACATTTTTAAAAGCTGTTAGATTACCCAAATTTTCATCTAGAGATTCAATAAAATTACTGATAGTTCTAAAGGAAGGGGGTCTATACACGGCTAGAATTGCAATATCGCATCCGATTTTAATTAACAGTCGATTGCAATCTAAAACCTGAGGCTCCTCGACAGTGATATTTAAATTATTTTTAACATAGACCTACTACCCCGTCATTTTGATTGTAATTGCACTTGCTGCTGTAAGATGTGTAACCTGGCATGTTTGGTAGATTGGTATGGAAACCAAGCCAGCATTCTGTCAGGACAAACACGTCACAATGAATATCAAGTCTTTGTAGAAATACATCAAAATTATCAAAGTTTTTGAAAATACTGCGAATGTTTTGTGTGAAAATTATCAGTGGTTGTTGGCACGGACGAATATGTTGTTTGCAGGTTTCGACATCGCACACTCTAGACCCTAATACAGAGAAACTATCTAGGTCAGAGAAAATATCATTAATCATAATTAAAATAATTAAAAACAAAAACTGCTGTGTAAAGTTGTAAGTGGGTTAGCGCTCTTAGGCGCCTTCATAATCAATGGAGTTAATATACCTCTTTTCGGCCATTTTCCTTGCTGGGCATTCGGCATCACCGGTATTATCGTGCAAGAGAGTTGAATAATCCAATACCGTTATCATTGCTAACCTAGCCTGTACAAAAGTAGACATGACGCCATTCCGTCAGGCGAGATTTCAGGTAGTGTCAATGTTTCTACTACTGCGGCTCCGTTTGTATAGAATTTGAAACAATTAAAACATGAAAAATATTGGGGAAAAATAAAGGAAGAGGAATATTAATTAACACATTTCTGAAATTTGTAGAGTATTAAAGCGGGTATTACTAGCAAGTGCTACGACGTAGCACGTAGCATTACCAATTGAATGCAAGAACATTGCGTTACTCCATTGCTAAGATCGTGTGACATGCGCACTGCATGCTGATACGAAATACATATTATGCAATGCTAAAAAAAACATTTAACGCGATAATACGTTCATAAAATGTTCTTCATTTGTTGATTGTCAATAAAAACGCTACTACGTATCTCATTACTAGTCATTACGAATGGCAATCAGTATATCTTTGATTAAGTATATAGGTCAGATCAGGTATTTGTTGTTTCGTTATTTTTGATTGTAGCCGATAACCAATAAAATTAGCGTAAAAACCTAATTAGTGAAATGTAGATCAATATTCATATGCTGTCGGTACCGTTGGAACAGATAGCAATAAATATGGGGCTCCATATATCTGTCGGCGCTGGCGAGCGACGTTATTTACGACGCCGGGCGAATAAATCGAGCCGTGTGTAAACACGCTTTGGGCTAACGCTGACAAGCCTGCAAATTATTTCGGAGATTGCAGACAGCTTCCTGACCACCTTCCTCAAGATTGCATTCTACTCAAATTCTACAAGATAAATGAATATCCAATTTCAAGACGACTCTGCAAAAATACATAGCCTAAAATTAATCATAACTCATGTAATCGGTGATAACTACTTTCTTTTCGGTTTTTTTATTTCATTTCGCTAATGAAGCCACCCAAAAATTTACACTACAAAGAATATGCCAAAGGATTAGAGAAATACATTTACAGTTGAATGAATGACAATTGTTCGTCTGGTCGGGGTTCGATTCCCGCTCATCAGCCGCCGGTGCCGGTGGCGCCTCATTACGCCCGGCGTTATTCAAATTTATTCAGTTTAGCCGTACCAAGGGGCCGCCGTTATGTTTCAAAATGTATTTATTGAATTTTCGCCCACACATACATTATCTTCCTTTATTCAAACAGTCGCTTTTGCAATTATACTTAATTAACATTTTAAAATCAGCCTTGTTTGCAGCTAATAATTTTTCTTTTGAAAATCATCATAAAATAAAATCGAAACAGTTTCTTTTCAGGTAGTGACTGTGTGCTTTTTAAATACTAAAATAACAAACTTCTTGCTAAGATAATATATGCAATTTATTTCAAGACTGAAGAACGTACCCGGGTATGTCCTTAAACTACGACCAAGACCACCGGGGGATGGGCAGCAGCATCCCTAAGTTACGGTGGAGACACTGCGATCGCCAACCCGCATGCCAAGCGTGGCGATTACGGCAAAAACCCCCCTAATGAATAGTACACAAAGGCCCCGGCCCCGAGGTTCCGGCGACCCCCGGTGCCCTGGTTATGGTAGCGGCCAGGGTGCTAGCGGGGTCAGGGGTGCTAAGAATCTCCGGCAAAGATCCGGCTACCTCCACCGACGACTCCTGGCCCTGGCAACATATACTCGTAACACGCGTACACTGCGGACCGACGAAAAGTTGGCGGAACTGGAGGAAGGATTGAGCAAATTGCGTTGGGACGTCGTGGGATTGTCAGAAGTCCGAAGAGAGGGCGAGGACACGATAATCCTAAAGTCCGGCAACTTGCTCTATTTCCGGGAGGGCGACCAACAGTCCTAGGGAGGTGTCGGGTTCATCGTCCACAAGTCCCTCGTAAACAACGTGGTGAAGATCGAGAGTGTGTCGACTAGGGTGGCGTACTCGTACCTTATACTCAGAGTATCCGAGAGGTACTCGTTGAAGGTCATACAGGTGTACGCGCCGACTTCGGCACACTCCGATGACGAGGTGGAGGCTATGTATGAGGATATTTCAAAAGCCATGCATAGCTCCAGAACCTACTTCACCGTTGTTATGGGGGACTTCAACGCGAAACTAGGCAAGAGAGATGGTGACGAGCTGAGAGTGGGGCAATTTGGGGTTGGACGTCAGAACCACCGGGGGCATCTACTGGCTGGTTTCTTGGAGAAAGAGGGACTCTACATGATGAACTCTTTCTTTAAGAAACGCGAGCACAGAAAATGGACCTGGATGAGTCCCGACGGTGCAACTAAAAACGAGATTGACTTCATCATGTCGACGAAGAGACATATATTCAATGATGTTTCTGTGATCAATATGGTCAAAACCGGAAGCGATCACCGTCTGGTAAGAGGCACATTGAATATATGTCCTAAGCTAGAACGCTCTCGACTGATGAAGTCTACGCTCCGTCCTGCACTCCAAACTCAAAACCCCGAGAGCTTTCAGCTGGAACTCCAAAACCGTTTCGATTGCCTAGGCGATGATGTGGACGAATTCAACGACGGGTTTGTGGAAGCTGTCCATAGCGCTGGGTCTAAGTTTTTTAAGGCCCAACGGACAAATAAGACTAAAAGGCTCTCAGACTCCACTCAGAGACTCTTCGATAAGAGGAGTAAAATGGTTCTACAATCTTCAGTTGACGCGACTTTATACCGGTGGCTCAACAAGCAGATCTCTAAGTCCCTCACCCGCGATATGCACCAATTCAAAACTAAGTGTATTGAAGAGGCCATTCAGCGAAATAAGGGCTCCAAAGTTTTTGCAAGGGATCTGTCTGTTGGGCAAAGCCAGCTCGCTAAGTTAAAAACTGAGGATGGTAGAATCATCACATCCAAACCTGAGCTTCTGAGTGAGATAGAGAGCTTTTATGGACAGCTATACACGTCTACTAGCAGACCCGAAGTTGGTCTGGCGGAAGACCCTAGAGCTAGACTGGCCCGACACTATACCGAAGACATCCCAGACATCAGCCTGTACGAGATTAGTATGGCTCTTAAACAGCTCAAAAACAACAAGGCGCCTGGTGAAGACGGAATTACAGCCGAACTTCTAAAGGCGGGTGGTAAACCGGTCCTTACGGCCCTTCAGAAGTTGTTCAATTCCGTCTTACTAGAAGGGAAAACGCCAAAGGCATGGAGCGGAGGTGTAAAGTACTGTTCTTCAAAAAAGGCGACAACGCCTTACTGAAGAACTACCGACCCATCTCACTTCTGAGCCATGGCTATAAGCTGTTTTCAAGAGTCATTACGAATCGTCTCGCACGCAGGCTTGATGACTTCCAGCCTCCCGAACAAGCCGGTTTCCGCAGAGGCTTTAGTACCGTAGACCACATTCATACGCTTCGTCAGGTTATACAGAAGACCGAGGAGTATAATCTGCCCCTCTGTTTAGCGTTTGTGGACTACGAGAAAGCCTTTGATTCGATCGAAACCTGGGCGGTACTACAATCTCTCCAACGGTGCCAAGTAGACTACCGCTATATCGAAGTGTTGAAGTGTTTGTACGAGAGCGCCACTATGTCAGTCCGACTCCAAGACCAGAACTCGAAGCCTATTCCGCTGCAGCGGGGAGTCAGGCAGGGAGATGTCATCTCTCCTAAGCTGTTTACCGCTGCACTGGAGGACGTTTTCAAGACTCTGGACTGGAGAAGGCTAGGCATCAATGTAAACGGCGAGTACCTCACTCACCTTCGATTTGCTGACGATATAGTAGTCTTGGCTGAGACCATGGAGGATTTAAGTACGATGCTTGTTAGCCTCAGTAGAGCCTCCGGGCGAGTTGGTCTTAAGATGAACATGGATAAGACGAAAATCATGTCGAATATCCATGTAGCACCAACTCCAGTGACAATCGGAGACTTTACACTCGAAGTTGTAGACGATTATATATACCTTGGACAAACTGTCCAGTTAGGTAGGTCCAATTTCGAGAAAGAGGTTAATCGTCGAATCCGACTCGGTTGGGCAGCGTTCGGGAAGCTGCGACACATCTTTTCGTCCAATGTTCCGCAGTGCCTGAAGACGAAAGTCTTCGATCAGTGTGTGTTGCCAGTGATGACATACGGTACTGAAACGTGGTCGCTTACAATGGGCCTCATAAGAAGGCTCAAAGTGAGATCGTATCAGAAATGAGACCATCCGCAGCAGAACCAAAGTAACCGATATAGCTCTCCGAATCGCTAAACTTAAGTGGCAGTGGGCGGGGCACATTGCACGTAGAACCGATGGCCGTTGGGGCGGAAAGGTTCTCGAGTGGCGACCGCGTACCGGAAGGCGCAGCGAGGGTAGGCCCCCCGCAAGGTGGACTGATGACCTGGTGAAGGTCGCAGGAATCCGCTGGATGCGGGTGGCGCAGGACCGGTCATTGTGGAAATCTTTGGGGGAGGCCTATGTCCAGCAGTGGACGTCTTTCGGCTGAAATGATGATGATGATGATGACTGAAGAACGTGAGTTCTGATCACATTTTCTAATCAACAACTTTCTTGGAAGTTTGTGTACTTATACGAAATATCATTTCATATTAAAAGTTGCCCTGCGATGAAGGAAAATCTCAAAAATACCTGGATCTTTAGCACGTCTTACGTAGTCGACTGCGTACTTAAATTTGCTTTTCACTTATGGACTATCAATCACGAGGCAACGCAAGACGTGCTAAAGACGTGATGAAGTTCTGAAAGCTGTCGAGGAGAAAGCTCTTATTTACCTAGTTATATATAACTTACATTTTTACTTTTGTTTGGGTAACCCAAACTGAATACTTGTAATATCTTGACTGTTTATATATTTTTTTAATTCATATCGTCAATCGTTATAAATTTAATTCCTTGCCTTAAGTAGTTGCTTTAATTAGTTAATGCCTTATAATAAGGTGAAAAAGTATAGGTACCTGCCTATTACATATTTTATTACACATATTTTATTAATGAGTTCCGATGACTGTACGTAAACGTAGGTAAGTATGTACTATATTATTATTTATTATTTAATAATTAGCACTAACAGTTCAACCTTACGTACTAATTTATAACAATTTGTATAGTAATGAAATAATCAATTGAATTATATTTACATGGTATTAAAAAGGAGAGCAACAATAAAATAAAACGAGGTTCACAAAATCTCTAATTGATTTAACAGGTCTCCACAGAAGTTTGTTAAGGCACCTTATGATTTAACAGGTAGTCCGTTACGAGAGACGAGTGTGTCGACCTCTTTACGTAGCGAGTTCGTTACGCGTCTTGTTCTGGTAACGAAGTGTTTGCAGCCCACGGGGCCAGGTAATCTAATCTCGCCCCTCGACCGTCCCGCTTCGCCCCTGTCTCTCCGGGATTTTACGATACTGGAACATTTTTCTCGCTATTTATTCCCGTATCAGAGACTTTGGAGACGTGAGGGGCATAATTGATCGAATCGTAGCTTCTATTTTTCTCTAGATAAAATCCGTGAGGACACCACTGACATAAAAATGACTTACGTTTTTTAAGATTTATGAACATATGTTAGCGTGTTTTGTAGCTTTAAAAATATTAATTACATTAGTAGGTACCTACGGTAGGGTACTAGACTGGTAAGCCTTAGTCCAGCACTTCTATCTGTCAATTAGATGCCTGACAGCGATATTAAAAAAGTATACATTATAACGTTGTCTATGTTATTCCATAAGTACACTGTTCCTATGGATTTTCATACAAAATATGAGCACTGTTGTTGTTTTTTTAAATTTATATAGTGGGCACAACATCTTCCCTATTCTGCCACTTTTCAAGATTTTGCTTTTTACGCTATTTTAGCTAGCGCCAGAAAAACTACCGTATGCAACAGCTCATAACCCTTATTATATCAATGTTGCATAATAGTACATTGTGATACACGTGTGCTATGATGGTCATTATACACGAGGCGGTATTGTGCGCGCGAGCTGAAAGCGAGTGCGCAATAAGGAAGCCGATGTGTATAATGGCCATGCACACACGTGTCATACGACATTTTTCAACACACTTGTAAGTAAAAATCAAAATTTAATTCGAGGTTATTAACATTTGTTAAATACGTTAACTTAATTGTCAGAATCATGTCAGAATGCCTACATGGTAATTAGCAATATTAGCATATGAGTTTCACTAACCTTTATTGACTACTTGAAGCTTCTTGCGATGCCTTTTCGACGTTGGTTGATGACAATATTTTACATTTTCAACTAATAAATCCCGAAGCTAAGGCCCAAACGTCACAAATAAGTAGGTATATTTATCACTACTAAGTTAAGTACAACTAGATTTTCATGATAGCACCCGCGTTTTGTCGTTTCAGAGGAGCCTAATCCACATATTGTTATAGTTTTACTTCTAATTCTCTTATAGTTGCATTTTATCAATAATAATAAAGCGAGAAAACAATCAAAAATGTTTATACGTAAACAAGTTACCGCAGCGCGCCATTGGTGTAATTTTTTTTCGAATCGCGTTGCGCGCGTAAATTTGAGGCAAAGGCCCGCCAAACAGCCAAAATAAAAAATAAAATTATTTATGTTTGAAGCACAAATTATTGTGAATTTTCAATAATTTAACACAATTTCACGTATATTCAATAAAGGTTTTAATCCATGTATTCAACTAAATACGGAGAGGCATAAGTTATTATGCGGCTAAAAACAGTGTACTTTATTTGAAAAAAAAAAACTTTCCAATCCGACAAAATTTGAATGTATTATCTGTGTACGTAACTTAGTCTCGTAGGGTACAAACTTAATTTCATGGGGTTATCTTATTACAACACTAGTTCAATAATATAATGAAAAAGCACGCGTGTTTAATATCTAGGATTATGAGCCTATAAGCGGTACGATAAGAACCTCGTTACGAGCAAGTGTGTTGAAAACTACTATTGTAGTATTCCAGACAGAACAGAGGCTAAAGAGGCATAATTTTTAAATAGTACCTACATTTTTATCTTTATTGTCGCATTTTGTGATACGTAGCTATGTAATTGTAAGTCAACCTTATTCTATTCTTATTATTCTGTATGTCTTTCCCATCACGGAACAATGGTGTTCCGGACCTTTGGGAGGCGTACGCGGAGCCGAAGCCAGCACGCAGAGGCCCTTTCGACAATTTAATGAAATGTAAGGGGTACACCGAGCGGATGTTGCACCTGCCCGAGTCATGGGACGCACGCAGAGGCAGCACCCGCGATGGTGTATAGACTATTGAGATTTAATGGAATCTAAAATATACTGGACTATTAGGTGAAAGTGGTGGACTAAATACTGGGTTATGGAGAATAAAACCGGACGTCTGCCTAACAAAATGGTAATCAATTTTTTTTTCGGCAGACGGTGACTCGCCCACATAAGATGGACCTCCACAAAAAGCGACATCTAAGATGGCTCGAGGGCAACACCGATATGAGGGCTGGGGGTAGAGAGGTGTCACTGGACTTTAAACATATAGCCAACTCGCCACTTAGGTTTCCACATCTACCCTCGAGAACACAGCTCTCGCGACTCCACTCTGGACGGCCGGTTAAGGCAAGCCAGAGGCGGAGGACTTGGTCAGACGACGGAGTCCCCGGAGCGGTCAGGTACGTGGGGTCGCTACTCCCCAACAACTCGCCACAAGCTGCACTGATTGCACCGGTCGAAACCAGTGGGCGATGGGGTCGTCACATCCCTACGCCATTAATATAATTTATTATTCTTATTATTAAAAACCCGACTACTGCGATTGTAAAGTAGCGTCTGCCTTATTAAATACTTATCGTGTTATCTTAGCCCGTATTTGGTTAGCAATGCTCGTCTAGTTATTTCGTAGCAAAATAAAGTTTTCGCTCTAGGAAGATACGAGGGAAGAGTCAGCGCAGAGAGATTTCTATATTAAGAGATAAGGCTTATTTTGAAGGGTAGCAGGGGTAAATCGGTGTTGGTAAATATGGGTATTGGGAGGCGGGGTGGCGCACGCCGGCCGCTGCGGCGCTCTCACGAAAACCGTTCGCACGCGAGCCACTGATTATCGACGCAACGATTTCTGTGATTTCCGACAATGTGCTTACATAAAGTGAGTAATTCGTAATCGCTTACGCGTGTCTTTATAAATCAACGTTTTTTTTAATCAACATTTGTATAAAGGTACTTACTTACGCTTGATAATTATATTAATTCATTAGATATAAACTAAACCTTTGAATAATGTTTAGGTAATATTTGAGCGTAGTAACTGATGGCATTATCCACTTGTAGTTTTTCAAATTAGATGTAATCCGTTTTATTTTGTAGCAGCTTTTGGATAAAGTGGTAAGTCTTCATTTGGTCCTCACAGTATTGTAGTAGTCACGGATACATGGGATCGTGTTTTGCAACTAACTTACTAAGTATTCCATCCCCGCCTACCGAGCCCCAGGGTTTGCAGTCCCTTGGGACGCCGTATCAGGGACAATAAACACAACAATTGGTGTAAACTGTTCTATACACTAACAAGTCTCCAGGGAGAAACAAGAGCAGTCGGTTAATACTTTAATTTTATTGGTATGTCAGCCATATATCTTTACTAACTTCATATGACACCTCTGTTTTTCTGGATTAAACGATATTTTTATATTTAAAGATGCGGTCGAAATCCAAGAATTATAGATAAGGTTTACAATATAAAGTTTAACCCGTTGAAGCGAGAACCTTGAACTTTAAAACACATGTCCTGCAAACAAGGTGCATTTCAGTAAAATATGAAATAGGTATATTTAATAAAAACATGTCGATACTTAAGAATCAAGATATCTATATCTCGTCTTGGTGTTGTAGTTCACCATCTACTTGTAGTTCTCAAATCTTTTTAACCACGAACAGCATTCAAAATATAAAATTAGTTAACAGAGAAAAATAGGGGTGCATGTCGAAGGGCGCGAGTGGGCCGGGCGCGGGCACGGGCGCGGGCGCGGTAATCGCATTGCACGGTCGGCTGCGCGAGCGCTGCCCGCGTAATCTCGTTGTCCTAATAGTCTTAAGACGCACAAAGGGCTGATCAAACGCTGCAATTTGACGCACCAAATGTCGACGCTTTCTTTTTGGTTAATCAGTTTTTATTGCTGCATTAGGAGACGGTTACTAATAAAAAACGAAAAAATAAGCCCTTGAAATGTTGCTTAGATATCAGCCTGCCTGGCGGAAATAGGACACATTAGTTACCTATTTATATGATAAATTTGATATCTGTTTAGTCGTTTGAACATGTTTTCTCTAAAGTTTACTTTTTTCGTGTTGTAGCTAAATCTTTTCCACCCCGCACTTCGCATATCGAATTTAGGAGTTCTCTTTTTAATTTGTGTGGTATGGGATTGAGGGATGCAGAATTAGTGCCGATATAGTGGGCTAGGAATATTCATCGGTGTCGGTGTAGTATAAAATTACACAACGATTGATATCTACATAACTTTGTCATAACTAAGACTTATTTCCTACATTTGAGTAAGCAAGCAGAAAAATTCTTCCGTACGTTACTAGATGGTACTTACGTCGGTTTGAGTCAATAATCAGGATTCACGCAGCGTGTCTCGAATAAACGGACGCGGACAAAACCCCGCGCTGATTGTTAATTCTCTCCCCGAGCGATACACCCCTTCTTGATACACTGGTTGACTATATAGATACAGGCAAACTTCGACAACGCGGCAAAACAGTAGTCATTGTTAATTCAATTGATTTCGGATGGATTGGCTCTAGCGTTTTTGTGTTTATAAAATGGCATGAATATATATTTAACTAGTGTTGTGTAATAATGACACTTGATAGACAGGTATGCTTTGAACATATCAAGATATAGTTGCCGATTTCTAAGTCTGAACTTTTGACACATCGAAATACCCATAGAACGTAAACGCGCAAGACACTTTGGAATTATAAACAAAATCCCATAAAGACATTACAGCTAGTCATGTACATAAACACAATATTTCACTTTTCATAAACATAATGTGATGAATGTTACATTTTTTCATACATTAGTTATTGAATATTTTACGATAACAATTTAGCATGCCAACAGTTACGGTCTACGTCGTTTTTTTTTTAAATTTAGTGTTGTGAGTTGTGACCATGTCTGCTGTTCCAATTCATACAACTGTCTGTTAATCGATAAAAAACGATCTTGTTATCAATAGGCAATACAGTAAAAAATCAAAACAAAACGATTAAAACGAAAATAAAACTAAGTACGATGTGCAAAAAATGTTATTTAAAATAAGACAAAGTAACTATGAAGATTTTTATCTTACATTTTAAGAATTCAACAGTATTGATTTCTGAACGAAACTGAGATGACTTTGGAAAAAATCGTATGACAAATGCGCAGTTTGTCGAAGTTTCTCGGTCTTATCAAATACAAATCCGTAGTAGTAAAATCGAATCAAACAATTCATCGCTAAAATCAATAATCGCTGAATTTGACAAACGATTTGTCTTAGCCTCATCACTAAGTACGTCAATACTCAAGTGTCAAAAGTTCAGACTTAGAAATCGGCAACTATAGAAACTGTAATGTGCAGTCTTTAAATTCAACCAGATTTGCTTTATTGAGTTAAGTTAATAATGACCAAAATCAAGTATTAATATTTTAGATTTTCCCCGCGAATTATCCCTTCATTACCACTTTCAACCCCTTATAAGTTGAATTAAAGAATAAATATAAAATTGATATAGGCTAAATTGCCATTAACTGGCCACCGGCCAATAACTACCCGCCATATACTAAGAATGAACTCTGTGCACCTTTTATTGTAAGTTTATTATTACTGGCCGCCTTTCAATAATCGGCCACCTCATACAAATATGAATTACGAGTACCTATATTTACTAAATGGTGGCCAGTTACTAGCGATTTATCCTATCAATGTTCGACACCTTAAGCAAGATTTTCTTTTGTGTAATTTTACTTCCAAGGACTGACAACGGGTTGACAGTTTTAACGATTTATTCGACGCAGACGACACGTTTACTCTTGGTGACCAAATTCTTCGTGTTTTTTTTTTAATTGGATATATTATATCCCTCTAGTGTAGCCTAGTGCATTTAATTATGTACCTACCCTTTATCGTTATGGGGTTCAGTAAGATTGTACGTCGTGTTTACGCTTCCATGGCTCTATTCAAATATCCCGCTGTCACAAATTATTCAAACAGTAATAACTGATTGACTGTCTCTTTTGTGGGGTAGATACGGATCGAGGATTCTATGGATACCGTGACAGGTGAATGTCGTGTTTTTTTTTTTTAATTAATATAAAAAATTTCGTAGAAATCGCGAAACGTCTGGTTGATGTTACTGGTGACCGAAGAGCTGGTGGCTTCCTCGCACAACGTATCAGCATTGCGATACAACGAGGAAATGCCGCCAGCATCCTCAGGTACAATGCCTCAAGGACCTACTTTAGATTTAAGGTAGGTAGAGGTAGGTAGTTAGGTAATTTACACTTACTGTATATATTTCGAGAATAAATGATTTGAATATTAATATAAAACTTGTAATTGTAGTAATTTTTGTAATATTCTGTTTAAGTACACCGCTGGTAAAAGTTTAGCTGGTTTCCTCAAAGAATTCTGTATTAACTTTTTATATTTCTCAAATGAGTGTCATACTTAATAGTTTCAAAACCATATTTCCCCTTTCAACCAACTTCAAAATTTCAAAAGGAGATTTTCGCTATTCGTGTTATTTTTAAATGCTTTTTTTCTGAAAAACTCCGTCATCATACTGAACCAATTTTATTTCATTTTTTATCTAAAAGTAATTGGTTCCCGATTTGTTTTCAAAATCTATTTCTGGTGATGGTATTCCAGAGGAATTGGACGGAACTCCTAAAATTTGAAAGGAATATAAATATGTATATACATGGTGGTTTGGGTATTTTCTTAAGAAACTCGAGCAGTTCTTCATAAAAACTATAAATTTTGATCAACTATCAAGATGAAGACCTGGGATAGCACAGATGGTAGCTCATTCCCAGCTCTATCATCCGATTTGTGACATTCAGCTTTTGTTTGTAAGAAAATACCTTCAATGTAGTCCCATTTGATTATAGTTCTATTCTGTTGAACTAAAGAATACCTACTTATAATACCTACAGAAGTGTGAGAACGCTAAGATTTGGAAGCATTTGGATCTCTGTCGTCAATTCGTTACTTTCCATTAGGTTACTCTATACTGCGGTTTTGGTCAGTACCTACGTAGGTAATAAAAACCGGTTACCGGCCGGTTAGACCGGCTAGGTAGGTTTTCCACAATAACTTATTTCCTTTATTTATAAATATTATGGTATCTCTATGAAACGCTCCTGGTTAATTAATACACAATCAAATTAGAATAAAATAAATAATAGCATCAATAATGTACCTACCAAGACATGTAATTAATGTCATGTTTATAATTTAATGTACTATTCACGCTTATATAAAATAGTTAGTAATTATTTATTAATTATCTTTCTTAAGTTAGGTAGGTATTTATAATATGATTAATTATGCAGTGTGTAAGTCTAATACGGGCGATAAATTTAACCAAACATAGAATTAATTAGTGTTATCAATAATTAAAACATATTTATAATATAAGAAAGATACACTTAATTTTGACCCCATAATTAATTTTATAATAAAATTTTCAGCAGCAATGTAGGTACTATAAAATATTTGACGATGACAGTTGTCAACGAATGTTTAACGCGTGTGTGTTTGCATTACATTGCGGGCCGAATTATTATCAATGGACAAAATTTTAATTGTAATTCCATTAAAAAGTTACTCAATTACATTTCTTATGTCCTATACTAACCACCGTTAAGAGGTACGCCCGTAGTCGATTTACACATTGTAAAAGTAAAATACAAAAACACATACAAAAAGCCACAATATATATATATAAACATATTATAAAAAACCTCATCTAGAGTAAATATTATTCTATTATTTTATATTTACTATTTTTACAAAAAACAACAAAATATATGTAAATATATTAATAAAAACCTAACCTAGAGTAAATAAATATTTTTGAATTTATATAAAATCCTGTTTTTATTGTTTAACTTGAAGGGGAGATTCTTCTGGTTATATCGAGTTAACTATTACAATTTTTGAGATATTCAAGACATAAACTTATTAGCTGAACCAGTGTAAAGGGTTATTAGTAATTACCCTTTAGTAATAACTTATTACTAACATCTACTTACTACTAAACTGGCTTTTGGGATGTGCTGTCATGTCTAACGTTTCAGTTTAGTCATAATTGACACCTACTTTCGTATAAGTTTAAAGGACATTTTACAATGTCATATTCATTTATTTTGTATGAAAGACGAAAAACATTTTTTTTTTCGACAAAAACCGATATATCAGGCAGATTCTATTAACGTACAAAGCAACGTGTCGAATTTAACGGAAAAAAAAACCGGTGTATATTATCACTAGGCCGTATCACAGGCGAAACTTTTGTAGCAAAAGCAAGGAAAGAACAAATCGCCCCGTTATTGAAAGTTAGAATTGCAAATTAATATAGGTTACTTTTAATAGAACGATTCGATATTTCCGGCCAATTGGAGTCATTTCCGTTTACATCAGATATTCCGAGTGAGAGTGGAGGCTTTTGGAATGAATTTAAAAAGTGTGTTCGCGTCCCGGAAGCGGCTTTCGGATATCTCGTGCAAACTGAAAGGAGAGTAATTGCACGCCCGCCCCCGCCCCCGCCCCGGCGCCTGCCCTCACCCGCCCGGCGGAGCTGTCCGCTTCCGGGAGCTTTCCCAAAATAAAAGGGAAAATTTGGACTTGATGGGAAATCGTAAATAAGATTATAATAATAATTATTATATATAATTAGCGACTGGCGATAGGAGGGCTGGCGCGTACCTAGCGCAACGCCTTGGTATTGCCGTCCAGCGCGGCACTGCCGCCAGCCTCCTTGGCACTATGCCACAAGGCACCGATCTGGAGCCAGCTTTTTATTTATAACTAGCTTTTACCCGCTGCTTCGCCCGCGTACTAAACGTAATTTTCAACCGTCTACAAATAATGAGGTTCTTAGTTGGGCCCGTATATTTGTATGTACATATGTATGTTTGTCCGCTATTATCTTGCATTTGGCTGAACGGATTTAAATGGAATGGATGGTTGTCGGAAATGTGATCAAACTGAAAAATTCAAGTTGGCGGCTGTTTCTCAATTTTGACCTCTGATTTGTTGTATATGTGCCTACCGAGCTTTATCACGAACTTAACTCTATAAATTTAAGATGGTGGCCGTTGATGGTGGCGTTGGTGGTTCGTTAGAAAGAACCTTTCGGATCCTCGGATATCGATTTTCATCACGATCAGATCATAACTGAAGAGATTCTAGACGATGGCCGTTTTTCTCAGTTTTAACTTCAGATTATTCATAAAGAGAACCTCACGGATCCTCGGAAATCGATTTTAACACGATCGGATCAAAATCGAAATAATTCAAGATGGCGGCCGGATCTCGCAGTTTTTACTACAGATTCGTTACTGAGGAATCTCTCGGATCCCCAAATACCGATTATTATCAAGGTCGGATTAAAACTCAATAAATTCAAAATGGAGCCCCTATTCGCAATTCTGATCAAGGACCTATTTTAGATTTAAGGTAGGTAGAGGTAGGTCGTTAGGTAAGTTACACTTACTGTATATATTTCCCATGTTGACTTTTTCACCCCATTTCGTACTCCTATTTACTCATTTCTCGTTAGGAATACTCTAATAAAATAGTCTAATAAATCTTGTTTCCCGATATACAATCAAATCCCACTTCACCCCTTTAGGAGGAGAATTCTAAAAAATCCTAGATATTTCCCGCAGCTTCGCCCGCGTACAAAATAATTATGTTCAACCGTAACGTAATTTCAAAATCAAGTTGGCGGCTTTGATTCGTTATAAAGAACCTCTTGAACCCTTTGATATGTACCAACCGAGTACATATTACGATCAATGTTGACTTCTGATTCCTTAGAAAGAACCTTTCGGATTCTCAGATATTGATTTCCATCACGATCAGATCATAACTGGAGAAATTTCAGATGGCGGCCTTTTCTCGCAGTTTTGGCTCCAGATTCATTGTAAAGAACCTCTCGGATCTTCTTTCTTATCTAGATTAGAAGGTGAATTCTGAAAAAGCCTTTCTTAATGCACACCTACACCTTAATAAGAAACCTACGTGCCAAATTTGAAATTCTAGAAACAGAAATAAACAACAAAACGACACTCATATTGATATTTTGAGATTTCAACCCCATCGCACCCCAACAGGGAAGATGGTGTATCTTACGTCCACCTGATTGGATTTTAAAATGGTTGTTGTTTTTGATTTCAGCGACCCGATAAACCATAAAAACGATACCCATGTTGTTTTTTTACTTTTTCACCCCTTTTCCCCCTTTTATGGGTTGAATTCTAAAAAAACCTGAAACACGTGCTACCACATTTATCTTTATAAATACTCCTGTAAAGTTTCAAATGGAATAGGCCAACTAATCTTGTTTCCCCATAAAAACTTTGGACTTCCAAATCACCCCCTTAGGAGTTGAATTTTGGAAAATCCTTTCTTAGTGCACCTCTAGACTTTATAAGGAACCTACGTTCCAAATTTGGAATCTCTAAGACCAACGGTTTGGGCTGTGCGTTGATATGTCAGTCAGTCATTCAGTTAGTCATTCAGTCAGTCAGTTTCTTTTTTTATACGAGTATATACACCTTTATAAAAACACCATTTTTTGTATTTTGATGAGAAACCTTTACACATAAAATAAAGTCTCTAGCTAAACAGAAAACCTTCCGCCATACAAACTTTCAATACCCTTTTCACCCTTATAAGGGTCGTATTTTTAAAATCGCTGAAATTACTATTTGTAAACTCTAATGACGATTATTTTCACAAAGTTTGTAGTCTATAACTAAAAGGGAAACGCTTCCGCCATACAAACTTTTAACACACTTTTCACCCCTTTAGGGGTTGATTTTTTTAAAACGCTAAAATTACTTTTTTTGTATTTTAATAACAAACCTCTACACCAACTTTTAAGTCTCTATCTAAAAAAAGAAACTTTCTTCCATACAAACTTTCAACCCCGATTTAACCCCCTTAGAAGATGATTTTTTCAAAACCCTTTCTTATTCGTTACCTTCGTTAAACACTTAACGTAATGTGAAAATTTCAGGATCATACGTTTAGTAGTTTCGGCTGTACGTTGATTAGTGAGTCAGTCAGTCAGTCAGGACTTTTCCTTTTATATGTATAGATTATAAGATAGTTTAAATTTTTATTGTTTGTGGATTTTATGTATTTTTAATATTTCTTTTATAAATTAAATAGATTGGTCTATTAATCTAGCAGGACTTCAATGTTGGCAAAAACTACTTAAAAAAAATATTGAATTGCTTTAACTTTTGGCATGTACTTATGTAGCTGGTAATACATTTAAGGTCTTCTGAAATTCCGAATACATTCGGTAATTTAAAATTCTTCGTACAAAATAATACAATAAAAAAGTTGCAACAATCACTAGTGTAAAACGGACATTACAATTAATATGCCGCGGGGGGAATATTTATTTTATATATATTTATTCAATAAGGATAGCATAATACCTGCCGTTCACAGTGGTATTACGTTATTTTATGTCTATCAACAGTATTCCGTGACAATCCCAGAATATGGTAGCCATTATCTTTTTGGTGGATTGCGTAACCCTGGCCTTCCTAGGTGGCTTTTCACCAAATCGACGCCACTCCATCGATTCCCTTTTGGAAAGGGGATCGTAGTATAAAACCATTGTTTCGTCCCTAGTAACAATTGACTCCAATAACTCTCTCCATATTTTTTATAAGCATCTAAAACTTCCTGAGAGCATGCATTTGGCTCACTTCGTTGCAAGCTTGAAAGAAGTTTGGGCACCCACCTGGCACTAACTTTATTCATGTGAAAATGTTCATGAAAAATCCTAAGAACTGAAGATTTTGAAAGCCCTGTTCTTGCTGCTATTTCCTTGGTCTTTAATCTTCGGTCACTCAGAACTTCCTCTTCCACTAACTTGACGCAGCTGCCACCACAGGCCGACCGGAGCGAGGTTCGTCGTGGATGGTCTCCCGTCCTAAACAAAATTGCTTACTCTATTCTTTCACGGTGGAAAATGAAGGAGACAAGTCCCCGTAAACAGCGTCTAATCTTTTTTTAATATCGGTGGAACTGACCCCTTCCTTTGTAAGGAACTTGATGACGGAACGATATTCCAACTTATCCATTTCGAGAAATTTCAGACTTCCCGTAGTTTTAAACGCCGTAAAATTAAAACAGCAAGCGATAGAAATCTAAAAACTATAAAACGAAAGAGAATAAATGACGATCACAATGACATATTTTTTTTCTAACCGCCAGATTTAACTAGCCAGTTTCCACGTTTTTTGAAAACCTCGTTCAAAAAATAGAGGAACACAACACACATACTTTTTTAGATTTTCAGAGCGATTATTTCTGAAAATATACGAGTAATCAAATTCTTCTTCAAGAAAGCTTCAAGTTATTTTTAAAGACCTATCAGATTATGTACTACAAATACATATTGGCAAAATCGTTCAACTAGTGATAGCACAGTTACGGCATAAATTGAAAGAAAACTAACTAGAAAACTTAAATTTTCATCGCAAGCAACTTCTATGAATCAAAAGCTAACTTAGTGCTGACACGACACAAAACATTAAAAAGGAATTTTTAAAGTGAGTCTAGAATAAGTGTTCCGTTTGATGGCATCCACTGATATTGGAGGCTAGCACCTGAGAATCCTGAGATACTTGCATTTTTTTTACCTAACCTTTTTTGCGTTCCTCTAAATTTGTCCATGAGTGTAGGTACCTACCTAGGCAAGCTAGGTTTTAAATCACATTTAACGGATTTAGGGGCCTTCAATTGAGTCGCCGAGCGTACGGCGCAGGGAGGGCTCCTTGATACGTAAGCGAAATTATTCCTCCCCAAGCGGGGGCTAAGGCTCGGGGTGCTACTACAACTGAATTTAAAATTCAGAGGATCCTTGCGTGCAAATATTTGTTACAACTTTTATAGTCTGGCTCTAATATTTTTTTGTTTTGAATTCAACGTGTTGTAGCTATCTACCTTTACACAGGTTGGTATAGCTCCCTACCCATTTTTCTATTATTTAAAAAAGAAGAATTTGTGTCATCTTTATTTACATATTTAGGTAGCTTTTGCAGTTTCCAGTTGCTAAAACACCCTGACTCTAAATATTAGATAATTTTTGATGGTTAGTCATATGTCATATCTTAGTTGAGATACTTCGTGTCATTCTTTCTTTCGTACAAGAAAAACACAGTAAAGCCTTAATACAATCTTATTTGTAGGTACAGTCATAAGAGCGTGTCACATATTTGTGCGGCCTTCATAGCGGAAGAGACGAGTATTATTTCAGGTGACTGTACAAGTACGTAGAGTCAAATTTACCAGCAAACCACGTTATCTATTCCAAGGAAATGAACTGTCAACCTTCAAAATGTTACTTTAAACGTCAAACTTTAAATAAAAGAAAGATAAGAGCCTGGGCAGGGAGCATTTTGTACCAAGGTCCAAGGGACCCCATGCGCACGCAAGTTTTTTGTAGAAATCGCGAAACGTCTGGTTGATGTAACGTTGATCGAAGAGCTTTACTGTCACAGTCACACTTTCACAGTATGCGCTATCAAAATCAAGAAAACTTAGCATAGCCGGACTATTATAGTATTATTGCTATTACATATTAGAAAACGCTCACTTGTAAATACATTCTTAAAATCGCCAGAACTTCTAGATTCAAGTAAGTGCTAAAACACTAGAGGAACTTTGAATATAAGTAAATGGTTTTTGATATTCGATTTTGATTTTTTAAGATTTAATTTTTAAGAAAAAAAACCGACTTCATTTGGTTCCCGGTAAAAGTGAAATTTTGAATTTGTTTGAGTTAGCCAGTTTACTTCACAAATATCCAATACACCGCACGTGTACGATCGAAAATTGAGGAGCTTTCTTAATGTCCCAGGGCTTCCATCATTACATGTGAAGTATAATCAAACGGAACTCCCTTGTAGACCTTTAAAACAAACAAAATAACAATGTGTTAAATTGGATGACAGACTCTAAATTATCGAGCTGTTTTATTATGCCATCCCTGATTATCAACGTCAGGTCCACTCCAGTAAAATGATGGCCACAGTAAGAAAATGCGTAAGCTAATTATGAACACCCTCTAATCACAATGAACGTGCCGTTCAAATTTGAGGAGTTCTCTGAATTCTTCAAGAACCCCATCATCAGAATAGAAATCAAATCAAAAACATGAATGTCACAACTAGGATAATAAGTAGAGCTAGGTTTATCGACCAGTTCCACTTTGCCATCCCTGGTCTTCATCATCAGGTCCATTTCATCAAAATGTTGGCTCCCCCAAAACAATGTTTTAGTTACTTAAGGAAACCCTCAAATCAGAATGCCTGTGTCGTTAAAATTTGAGGAGTTCTCTCAATCCCTCACGAATTCCATCATCAAAATAGAACTATAATCAAATAGGACTATCTTGAAGGTATTTCCTTACAAAGAAAAGATGAATGTCTCAAATCGGATGATAGAGCTGGGAATTACCAAGCAGTTCCACTTTGCCATCCCTGGTCTTCATCATCAGGTCCACTCCACCAAATTGAATATGTTCGTAAAGAAATGCTCGAGTGTCTTAAGAAACTACCCAAATCATCATGCATGTGCCTTTCAAATTTGAGGAGTTCCATCAGTTCCTCATGGATCCCATCATCAGAAATTGATTTTGAAAAAAATGGAACAAATCTGGAACCATCTTTTTTCAGACAAAAAAATATTTTTTAAAATCGGATGATAGTCCTGGGAATTACCAAGCAGTTCCACTTTGCCATCCCTGGTCTTCATTATCAGATCCACTCCACCAAATTGATGATTTTCGTAAAGAAATGCTCGAGTTTCTTAAGAAATCACCCAAATCAGCATGCATGTCAGCATGCTTTCAAATTTGAGGAGTTCCCTCAGTTCCTCATGGATCCCATCATCAGAAATAGATTTTGAAAGAAACGGGACCAACCTGGAACCATCTACTTTAAGAAACCAAAAAAAAAATTCAAATCGGTTCAGTAATGACGGAGTTCTGAGGTAACATCCATTAAAAAAAAAAACAGACGAATTGAGAACCTCCTCCTTTATAAATATTGAAGTCGGTTGAAAAAAAAACATACTTACTGTAGATTGTTACCTATTAATCTATTATCAATATTTTCCAAAAATTTTCACACTAGAGTGACTCGTGTCTCGTGTACTATATTTCCCGGAAATCATTTATTCCAAGACGCGATAATTGCCATTCGCAATTTTTACCACTTTATTTTTCTCTATAGCTTATCTTCCCAAAAGCATTTCTAACCATTCGCATATTTTACCGATAGATTTTTTTAGCATTTGCATGTTTTCCTGGTAAGTTTTCTAACCATACGCATATTTTTCCACTTTATGATACGATAGATTTGCCCTAATGGCAGGTAGTTTAGGTTGGTTGCGAGCTTGCGAGTGGTTAATAAAAACCTTGTAGAGGAATTAGCTATTGAGAAAACATAAAATCAGGAAATTTTGCGAATAATTAGACAACAGTTTGGGGAAAGAACCTATTGAGAAACACATAGGTATATTGGTAAATATGCGAATGGTATTCATCGCGTTATGTAAAAAGCGATTTCCGGAATAGTACATTACATACCAAGGCCGTTTAAGTGGGAAATCCTCGGATTCCATGTAATTGTCGGCCGAGGCGAAGCCGAGGTCGACTAACATGTGATCCGAGGCTTTCCCATTTACCGGCCGAGGTTTGTATACTATTTTTCAGCCCGACGGAGCCGGCAGGCGGCAATTTAGTTTTGCGTAAAGTGGCGCTTACCGGCCGGAGGACTGAAAAATACAGTACCTACACTACACACTCACTAGATTTAGAACTGGAATAAAATTTATCTCCGAATGACTACAGAGTACGTACACATTATGTCATTAGTCGATATCTTTTGAGCGTCGCAAATCACGAGTCAAAATTACAGTAGTAAAACCGTTGGAGTGTCATCGAGGCTGCAACAAGGGCGCTGATTGCGTACTCCCTGCAAATCCCACTCATTACCTACTTACACGCGCGAGCGCGGCTGCGCGACCTCAACCATCCCACTAATATTATAAGCGAAGAAATTATAGAGGGTTTTTAAAAGTTGCAATAGAGTATTAAATTTAGTAAGTTGGAAGTTGTATTTATGCAATGTGATTTAAAAATGTCGATAGTGTGATGTAGAACATTTGCAATTAATCCAAACTCCATATGTTTCAAATACTTTAAACGTGTACTACTGCGTGATTTCCCGTTTAAGCAGCATATTACGGTAAATTTAATTTGATTATTTCCAACAGTAATTAATAATGTTCAAAAATCCAAGAAATATTTTAACACAGGTACACTGGCGCTATCTATTTGCTTAGATATGAAGTAAGTAAATATGCTACGACAAATCCATGGTTTTATGGCAATATTTTGCTAATCAGCGAACCTTACGTTAATTAAAATTGTGCCACATTTAATACGTTTATCGGAAGAAATGGGCACAGAGGTTTAAGAAGTACATTTTCCGGTTCATATTATGTTTATTACACTGCCATCTATATATTACATGTAGAACTACTTAAGAGCTGTAGTTATCTAATTATTTCGTTCTAGGGAAACATACTAAGCCGCGAAGTCTTCTAGATTTGGTTGATGGCGCTGTTAACAGTTTATTAGGTTTTTTTCAAACAAAATCTATGAAATTTAATGGGTAGCCTAATGATATAATTTGAATATACTTAGAAATTAATCACAACCAGTCACGTAAAAACGAAATTGAATTACTTGAAAAAATTATATGAAAAAAGAAACACAAACACAAGTCCTATTATAATAACCCGTCTTTCGCCATTCTTGGTGCAAAAGAGCCCAGAACACTAGCGGCATCGGCATTTCCTTGCTGGATGGCTACAGACAACCTAGTAGATCGGGCTCCTCTCCCTTTTGTCTGAGTCGACGGCTTATGTCATGCAGAACAATTTCGCGTCCCCCCAAAGCAGCCCGCTGTCTCCACCACCAAAGGCATGAACATGTATTGTATCCATGTCCTACAGACCTAAGTTGGTTATCCATAAATGTCATCTGATAATGCTATAAGTTCATGAAAAGGCAAGTTGCATGGATAGTGCAACGTTGATTGCTGTCAAATGTGAGTAACTGTATAGAATTATCAGAAATTGTGATACAAAGGTGACAAAGTATTGTCTTATCACGTAAACTAAGTATTACGCTATCCGTTTGGGATCTTATCCCAGAAGGGAGCGCACACTTTTGCCGCTTTGCCGCCGCTAGAGTTTTGACAGAGGGCTCCTGTCACGTGGGAAGTGCGAGTAATATGAGTGGCCGAAAATGTGCTGACGCATGTAGCATCCCACACTAAACACACCGTCTCCCACAGCACCAGCGTCACTCCATCTTGCTATCAGTGCGGCTAAACCCAGTGGCTCCAGAACGGAATGAACACCCGCTGACTGAAGAGACCTCAGGACAGTATCATTGAGGTCTTAGTGACGGGGAATCCTACCACTACAAAGACGGCAACTCAATGTATAATATGGCTGTCAACACCCACCATGCATTGTACCAGCGTGCAGCGGATGACATACATCATAGCGGGCCCACCAAAGAACAAGTCACAAAGCCTGTACGGTTTTTATATTAAATTTTGGACAAGGATAGTTTATAAATAAACTTAGATTTTTTCGTATGATTACTTTACTTAAAAGGATAAAAATTACTGAATATGCACAACTTGATGGATTAGGATGGCATTTATTACAGTTCTATCTATATGTCACTAATCGAACTCGGTATCGCCTATATCCTCATTCAATTGATTTGATTAAAATTATTTTAACTTTGCGCAAAAACATTCTTAGATCATGTCATTAGATACATTTTACTTAATAATGGCAACTATTTTATTTTTGTTGTCTAGCAAACTGATCTTGCGTAGCGATTGAGGGAAGGAAGCAAGTGAAAGAGTCAATTCAACGATTGGCGGGGGCACTCCTGTGCCCCCGATCCTTTGCATTGCACTTTTTTACAGCAGTTTTGTTTTTACCTTATGTTGAGTAGGTACATGCGAATAAAGGCCTATGCCGATCCTATCATAGGATCGTCCTTGGATAAGACATATATCTTTAATGAAAGTTTATATGCGCGACGTATAATTATTTTGGTATCCTCGCAACGTTTTTCTTCACTGGGAAGTAAGTTGTAATCAGGTATCGAATGACATTCCGTGGGTTAAATTCAGCGAGCTTAAGACTGTTTTTTAAACCATGATCAAAAACACTCGGAAACTTGGACGTACTTTTTACCATATCTACGCGTACCTATCCAACCACTGAAAGATTAATATGTGGTAGATACAAAGATACATACAACTGGAACAAAAATGCTGGTGATTCGATTAAATGCGTAATCAGTATCGTATTGTGATTAGGAGAAAAAATAAACAAAAAATGTTTGTCAAAAAAAAACATTCAGTCCTATTTTTTCCAAATCAGATTAGGTACAATATTGCCCACCAGCATTTTTGGTATATCCTGAATTATTAACGAGAAAAAAGAATAACAGGTTACTGTAGTTGCAAGTTAGTTGTTTGTTTTATACGGCCCCGGAATTTAATTAGCAATTTACAGTTCAAGTCAATTTGGTCTTTAATACTTATGCTAATAAAAATACACTGCCAAACATTATAATACTACGCAGACGAAGTCGCGGGTAACAGCTAGTTACTTATAAATTAAATACCGTGTTACCTATCTGAACTTCAAATAATCATAGCCATAGATTCGTAGCAGCAAAATAGGTACAAGAACTAATAAAAAGAACTACTAAGTTACTGAGAAACATTAGATCCACAATAAAGCTTTGATTTGTAGGTATTTTGGTAGAGTCGATCTGAAAAGGCATGGCAAATACCTACGGAGTAATCATACGTAGTTTTCCCAATAGCAAATTATTCATTAGAAAGTACCTACATCTGCACATTGGTTATTGTATGTGTCGCACTTAAAATCTTACAAGCAATATTCATTTGATTTTTCGAATGTCCAATCGTGGGTACTGACGTTCTATTCTAGGTTTCCGCTGGTATGTAAGTACTTAAACACAGTCTATTTGTAGGTACTTGAGTTTGTTAAAATAGCCTACACCGTTTTAAATTAATTACAGACGTTGTTAAAGGCTTGTAACTAAAATATGTGTATACTTAATATCTGACAAAAACCTATTCATTTAAAAGAATAGCTTTCAAGAGTATTCTTAATCGTCAATTAATAGTAGTTTATGTGACTGTACATAATAATAACATCACACGAGTGTTTTAATGCCTAATTATGTACAGTTGTATACACTACTTTATCTACCCACATATCATAAGCCTCCATGGTGCGTTCAGGAGCCGCAGATTATGACCGGCATCGCGGTATTGTTTAGGGCCACAAACACTACAAACAGTATTAACAAATAGTAAAATAAAACAGAAAACAATTGCGAAAACGAAGAAATTTATTTAGAATAATAATAATTATTTACAGTTTTGATTCCAACTTTTTGGGATGTGCATTGACCACCTATATATTTGATAAAAAAACCTGTCTCTGTGCATTCATTTCGGCGAAGTTGCATATATTTCTGAACCACCTGGCAATAATTGCCTGTAATGGTAAAATTCCGGTTGGTTTTGGTTTTAGTGTTCCGAATAGTGACAATTATGGTGGAATTAAAGTCTTGCACATCATTGAACATAACATTGTAAGTTAACTCCGAATATTAATGCGACCTGAAACAAAAACACACTAACATGAAATCACGTTAAATACTAACAGTCAAGCAAAAAGGATTTCTGAATGATATAAAATTGCTATAGAGTATAGAAAACATGTTACCTTTGTCATAAGATATAGTTTATCTGGTGCTTCTTTCAAGAACTTGTCGACTTCGTCTGATGAAAACGTCTTGGATTTCTTTAACTTCCTTCGTTCCTTCGTTTTAGAAAAGCAGTTAATTTAGAATATTTTGCGATGTCTACGTTGTGTTTGATGTTAAGAGTATTTTTGAGCATTGAATAGAATGTCCACATGCTTGTAGGTTTAAATTTAGCGGACAACTCTTCGAAATACACTAAAAGTACGTTTTCAGACAGCGATGACGTATTTTTCTCCATTCTCCACTTCATAAATTCTTCGTAACTTTTCTCGTACAGTTTTCTTGACTTCACAGATATCAGGTGGCGTCGCCGAAATATCAATATCATCTTGATAGCTCATTTTATATCCCTAATGGTTTAAATTCAACAAAGCGAACTATTTTTGCCGACGACAAATTTAGTTTTTTTTTTCAAAGGTTTCATGCTACAAAGTTTTCTTTTTTCAAATATTTTTAAATTCAGAGACAAACTAGAGTTGGCGTTAACTATCATATCGTTCGATATCTTACTTACAGTGCGACATTTGACTAATTTGTTTGTAATTGACACTTCATTTCGAACGAAACTACATTTCGACTGATATTAGAATAGTGGTCAAATCAAATTTCTTTGTTTTTCAGAGATGTTCGAAATTTGAATGCATATTATTTCAAGGAAAACGATAGTATAATGAAGCAATAATAACATATTCACAGATAAGAAATCTGTCCTAACAAAACGGTTTACTTTTATGGTGGTTATAATGTGCGGTATTTGAACGCATTATGGAGGGTTTATGATATTTGGGTAGATAAAATTGGTTTATCTACCCCCATGAACACTATTAGATGTGTTTTAACTGTTTATTATGTTTCTGATTGGAATCCCACCTATAATGCCTTACTTATATGATTGTAATTAGATTCTATGGTATTGTAAATCCAAAACTCAACTATGTATATATTTGTAGGACGGGACATAATTCCCAGCATAATTGAGCCACTATATAAAACATGTTGTTCTTCTTGAAGGTCGTATCAGCTGTAAGATTGTGGTTAAAAAATTGATTTATATATATATATATATACATACGCAGCGGACGGACGGAATTGTCTTGATTAATGTAAATGTAAGATATAGAAAATTAACTTACTCTCAGACTCATAAGCAATTTCGAAAGCCAATAATATTGATTGCTCATATTTTTCATCTTAACGGCGGAGTCAAGCCGCTGCCTACGGCAAACCTTACTAGCCATATCTGCAGATAAACGGTTAACATTGAATTACGTACCGATAATACTTTGGCGAATTATAGATCCTACACATTTATACGTGTGGCCTGTACTTACATATTAATTAGTTGTTTTTCAGACATTTAGTGCAACCGTGCGTGGTTTGCCCATCATCTGATACGTAAATACACGTTAATTTACGTTGTTAGCTTTAACCCACTTGTTACTGAACACACTTAACACCTTTGATTTTGATAAATTTCTATGTAAGTACAGTAAAAAATATACATTACATGGGAAAAATATTAAAACAAATCGTGCTCTCATGGAAAACCAGGAAAATGGTGTTCTTTTAAAAGGACGATAGTAACATATACTACCTTGAATGTACGATACTTATACATTCACTTAAATTGAAATAAAATAATTAAGGAGGTGCACTTATACCATTTATTCAGTAATATGATATTGCTCAATACATTTCTTGGGATGTAAGGTTACATGACATTTTGTACATATAAGAATAAGAATAAGAATAAGAATAAGAATAAGAATAAGAATAAGAATAAGAATAAGAATAAATTTATTATCAATAATATACACATACATATTACACCATATGAAATTAGTTTTTTTGTGGCACTTGAACTTGATACATCTGCTTTGAGTATCTTTGTATTTTATCATATGATTTTTCCCATCCTAACGTGCACAATCTCGATACTTTTGGGAGGTACGTGTATCTTTCCGTTTTCCGTGGTGTGTCTTTACATTTTTGTATAGCTTCAAGAAGAGATGTGGCAACATATCGGCGAAAATGTAGAAGATCATAGTCGCCCCCATTATTTTTATACAATTGCCAGGCATTTTGCACACCCATGTCAAGTGCATGACAAATTAAAGAGAAGTACCATTTCTTTCCCCTTACAGATGTTCTATATATACCAATATTTTGATCTGTGGCCCTAGCACAAGAGTGTCGCGACAGTATCTCGCGGTCGAGAAAGACAACTGTCACTGTCTAATCCGAACAGTTAGAAAGTGACAGGTGTCTTTCTCGACCGTGAGATACTGTCGCGACACTCTTGTGCTAGGGCCACTGATCGATCCACTCTTCCCACATTCTCGTTATTATTTTTAATGACAGCTGGCTGATCTACAAGTATGTATTTTTTCTGTTGTTGTGAAAATCTCTTTACTTTTGCAACAGGTTCAAACGTGGCTGCGTTTGATGCAACAGTGACAATGCTGTTATCATGCCACTTGCATACTACGACCTGTTCAGCACTTGTAGACTGATATTTGAATGTTCCTCTAGGTGTCTACTGCAATACTTGATTTTCATCCCCTGAATCCTAATCGGTGACGTCAGCGTACAGTTTTCGGGAGGCAAAATAACGATAGAATCTGGTATTTCCTGGTCATCCTTCCCAAGCACATCAATTAATTCATTTAATGACAAAGTCCGAGACAAAGTCTTTTTTCGCCTCCTAGAATGGAAAATTACTATAGTAGTACATTTCCCTATTGGCCTTTTAAAAGGACGCCAACAATAATCAATAAAAAATATGATTTGTAAATATAGTCTAAGAATAATATCACTTGTACTCAAAAGCTAAGGTACATCTTAAAAACATACTTATTTTTAAAAATAAAGTGTTTATATATTTTTCAAATACTACGTACTTTGAAGTTTCTATGAATAATTTGTCCAAATATAAGAATATTTAAAAATAGAACACTGTTTTGAGCACGTAAAGTTAATTAGATGTCCACTTCCAACACTCGAAAGGTATCGAATGCGTATCAACAAACATGTTATAAGTACCCTCATTGTTCGTGAGAATTTTAAATGTATGGTGTCCTTTTAAAAGACCGATAGTAACAAGTGGGTTCATGAAACAATACGATAATTATGAGCAGTGATCGTGCATTTTACACCAGTCACCAATTTCGGCGCAGCATAGTAGAAAAAATAATATAAATATCAGCAAGAGAATAATGGATGCCAATACGAGTTATTTTGGCATGTCAACGTTGAAACTCACATTATATAAGACGTTGCTGCGGCCGATACTAACTTATGGCTCGGAAACTTGGGTGTTAAGCAAATCAAACGAAAATCGGCTACTGGTTTTTGAAAGGAAGATTTTGAGGAGGATTTTTGGCGGCGTGCTAGAGGACGGATACTGGCGATCGCGGTACAACCAGGAGCTTTATGACCTGTACGGGGAACCAAACGTTACTAAGATCATAAAGATAGGCTGCCTACGCTGGGCCGGACACGTAATGCGGATGGAGGAACACAGAGCCCCCCTAAAATTACTGCTTGGTAAACCAGATGGATCCCGTGGTAAAGGAAGACCTAAGCTCCGGTGGTTGGACGGCGTCCATAAGCATCTCAAGAGGCTGGGAGTTAGTCGCTGGAAAGAAAAAGCCATGAATAGACGAGAATGGAAAATGGGACTCGACCAGGCCAAGGCCCACCACGGGCTGTAGAGCCTTGGATGATGATGATAGTAGAAAAAAGGAGTTTCTAGAACAAACATTCCGGAGAGATATTCAATTAAGGTACGCACAGTACTATTAATTACAAAGCCCAGCTTTCAATGCAACAAGGCTGCGCCGAAATTGCTACAAAATTTGCGATCACTGGTTATAAGAAACTTCAGTCAGTGTTCAATTGGGTGATATGATTAATATGACTACTCCTTATAAGCTAAGCTGCAGTCACTGGAGTTAAATAAATGAGGGCTTACTTCATGTATTGTTGTGGAATGCCTATACTACCTACTCCCCAACTCTTGAAACTTATGTGAACCCAATGAAACCATGTGTACCTTACTTACTACTTACTTACTGCTGTGGCGCAACGACCCGAAGTGGATCTTGGCCTCTGACACTAAGGACCGCCAGGCTTCTCTGTCCATCGCCGTTTCTGCTCAATCCACGGCACAAAGCTCGCTCAAGTCTTTCCCGACCTCGTCGCAGCGGTACCTAGGACGTCCAACAGGTCGTACCTAATTTATTCAATTACAACTTTTTGGATTTATGATAATGGCTTAAATATTAGTTTCGACTTAAATATCCATTAGCTAAACGTACGTACAAAACAATAAGCTGATAGAGTCCGACTATACTAAGTTTCCTAGATTTCGATAGCACATACTGTGAAAGTTTTAAGTAAACGTCATAATTAAATAGTCCATTTGCTTGGAAGAGATAACGCGGTCTGATTTTAGATATCGCCACGGGCGTGCAGCATGGTCAAAATATTATTCGTATTAATTTTCAACCGACTTCAATATTTCTAAAGGAGGAGGTTCTCAATTCGTCTGTTTTTTTTTTTAATGGATGTTCACTCATAACTCCGTCATTACTGAACCGATTTGAATTTTTTTTTGTTTTCTGAAAGTGAATGGTTCCAGGTTGGTCCTGTTTTTTTCAAAATCTATTTCTGATGATGGGATCCATGAGGAACTGAGGGAACTCCTCAAATTTGAAAGGCACATGCATGCTGATTTGGGTGATTTCTTAAGAAACTCGAGCATTTCTTTACGAAAATCATCAATTTGGTGGAGTGGATCTGATAATGAAGACCAGGGATGGCAAAGTGGAACTGCTTGGTAATTCCTAGGACTATCATCCGATTAAAAAAAATATTTTTTTGTCTGTATATAGATGGTTCCAGGTTTGTCCCGTTTTTTTTTTCAAAATTAATTTCTGATGATGGGATCCATGAGGAACTGAGGGAACTCCTCAAATTTGAAAGGCACATGCATGATGATTTGGGTAGTTTTTTAAGACACTCGAGCATTTCTTTACGAACATCATCAATTTGGTGGAGTGGACCTGATGATGAAGACCAGGGATGGCAAAGTGGAACTGCTTGGTAATTCCCAGCTCTATCATTCGATTTGAGACATTCATCTTTTCTTTGTAAAGAAATACCTTCAAGATTTATATTTGATTATAGTTCTATTTTGATGATGGACTTCATGAGGGATTGAGAGAACTCCTCAAATTTTAACGGCACATGCATTCTGATTTGAGGGTTTCCTTAAGTAACTAAAACATTGTTTTGGGGGAGCCAACATTTTGATGAAGTGGACCTGATGATGAAGACCAGGGATGGCAAAGTGGAACTGGTCAATAAACCTAGCTCTACCTATTATCCTAGTTGGGACATTCATCTTTTTGATTTGATTTATGTTCTGATGATGGAGTTCTAGAAGAATTCAGAGAACTCCTTTTTTTTTTCTTAAAAGTTATTATTAATACGGAATACGTACGTATAAATACCTATGGAGTAAATATACCTGCTTTATCAAAATTGCTTGATGTTAGTTTACTTGACTTATTACCTAATTAGTAGGAATCTGTTTAATCAATTCGAATTCAACTTATCCGATTTGTAGGTTGACTATTAAATGCCTATAAGGGATGGGACCAATAGGAATAATGACTCATGTTGAATTTTATGACTAAATCGAGAGAATAAAGTAGAATTAAGTTCGTGAACGTAGTAACTTTAGTTGTGGGTAATATTTACGACTAGAATTTAAAAATATCTTTACGTGACATAGTGACTAGGGTTCCGTACCTAAAAGGAAAAAAACGGATCTCTTTTAGGATCACATTGTTGTCCGTCCGTCCGTCTGTCTGTCAAGAGCCTTTATCTTAAGAACGCGTAGAGATAACAAGTTGCAATTAAATAATACCATGTCTGCAGTCCCTTCAAGATGTGAAACTGTGAAAAAAATGTTTAGAGGTACCTATAGCCTCGTCCTGCCCAAAAATTTTGACAAACATTTTGCCCAATTTCTTTATTAAGCATGCACATTTTAATTTTAGTGTTCCTGCCCAAGACAATAATATTATATCATC
This sequence comes from Lathronympha strigana, assembly GCA_949128165.1. Classification (NCBI taxonomy): domain Eukaryota; kingdom Metazoa; phylum Arthropoda; class Insecta; order Lepidoptera; family Tortricidae; genus Lathronympha; species Lathronympha strigana. The sequence goes on along the minus strand of OX421901.1, from coordinate 25,127,812 downwards.
ATCAATCAATAATAATATTATTTGTGCAAATAAATATTCTGAACACGAGTGGGATTTTTTATATAATTTTTAGGATGTAAGGATATCGTCCTTTTTTTATATTATTTATATACAAAATAAAAAATAATATATAAGATCTGGACCCTGTTTGTTTATCAAACGCTTGTAACTTGTAAAACAAGTGTCTAACGAAAGAAGTAAAACAAAGACTTCAGCTTGTTGTTAGCGTTTGATAAACAGGTCCCTTGTAGCATAAGTAGATAAATCCTAAAGCCGGGTAATTGTCGCACACTGAGAGTTCTGTAGCACCTGTAACCCTCAGTGCGCGAGACCGACTCATAAATCCCCGGTTTTTACATTATTTGTAGCGACTGGCGGAGACATGCACTTAGCCGTGACGGGTGGAGGAAGAGAGGGGAGGCTTTTGCCCAGCAGTGGGACACAAAATAGGCTATAAAAAAAAGATACCTTTTGCCTTTTGTACGTTTGTATTTTCTTTTGTGCAAAAAAGATTAAATAAATAAATAATGGGTACCTAAAGTGCGGTAACTTATAATGAAATAATACCGGTTCGCGTTAAAATAACCTGTACCATATCAAAATGTAGGTTGTTAGATTAGGTACCTACCTAATCTACGCGTTATTGGTCAAAAGGGGGGCGTGAAGATGGGTTTTAATGGCAATTCATATTAATGTTTCATTTGACTTATTTGGCTTATTGTTTTCGATATTAGGTAGGTACCTAGGTACTTTACCTATTTACAGCAAAAGAGCCAATGATAATACCTATAGCTCTAAGTAGGTATTTTAGCAAAGTGTTAATATTAGGTACTACTATTACTAATAATATTCTATAATTGTAATACAAAATGTGCCACAGCGAACTCACCTATTGGTAGGTATTTGTTATTTTAGTCAAACGTTGCTGTACGTATCTACGCAAAAAACCGTTTAAAGGAGCTTCTAAACGTACACGTAGCAATAATTTAGCTTGAGCTTTACTTTTTATACTGTAATCGAACCTGAATCGAACACGTTTACATAGAAGAGGCGAAGACTACCGTGTCTAGTGAATAAAATGTGTTTAAACCACGCCCGGCGCGGGTCGCGAGCCAATGGGGCCGGGTGCCGGCGAGGGAGTCCTCGCAGGGCCCGCCTCGCCGCCGCGGCTGACTTAGTTGACATGAAACAATCGCGAGGCGCGGTCGCGTTCCCGACCCACCACACTGTCCTCCAGGCCACTCTCCCATACATCCTTCAGTGTTTGCGATACACCTGTGCATATGAAATGACTTAAAACATGAATGAACGCTGCCGAATTCACTGTTAATGATTGTTTTGTTTATTTTATGTGTGAACATTTGAAGAGAATCAACAAAGTGTTGGGTGTAAAGGTGGAAATGAAGGTAGGACTAAGTTTTTACTTATCAATGCATGAGTCATATATTTCATACGTATTTATTAGATTAGTGTATCTATTATTACAATCACTGAAGATACTTACAGTACGGCATCTTAGATAGAGTGTAAGTAGAGTTTGAGATAGCTTGGCAATAATAAACACATAAAAAATATTCTTATCTATTTCGCAATAACCACGTTTACCCTTAGGATTACGGCTTTACATATTATTTCTATCTAGCACAATATATTGTACGTCTGTACCTTTCAAGACTACACAGTTACGATTTTCCCGAGATATAACTAGTACCTATGTAGAGACTTGTCATGCCGCAGCATTTGTTAACTTTACCTTAGTAGGTTGCATAATATTATCAGTTTATTGTGTTGGGATATATCCCAACTACAGTACCTCGCCAGCGAGAAAGTGTCCAGGTTGATGGTTATTTCAAATTTGAAGAGAGAGTACATTTCGATGCTAGTGCGGAAAGTATGTCATTATTTTTCATGAGTCCCTAGGTATCTTGCCACAAGTCCAATACTCGGGACCAGTCAAAACAAAAATGACATATCCGCAGGTGTATCTAACGACGTTTTTCGTATATAGTAATAGTAAATAGGTATAAAGTGTTTGAAAGTTTATTTTATTACTGCAACACTATTGTAATACAGTTGACCAATTAATAACATATTCGAAATGTTCTTCTTATCTTCTTTACTTCTCATTAACAAAATAGTTAATGGCACATTTGGTAGGTATTGCAAATCGCATGTGACAAATTGTATCGTTATGTCTATGTTTGCCTGATTGAAAAACGCCTCTTTTTTGACAGACGTTTCGTAGGCTCTGTTCCGTTTCATACACGCAGATTACTAGTAAGAACTGTTTTTCTAGTAATCTGCGTGTTTTTTTATCAATGTTTAATATTAATATAATTAAAGTGAAGTTTAATATTTTTGCGTTTATATGGATATTTAGTTTTATTATGACTCGGTAATGTTAACTATGTAACAAAAAAACTCTTCGGTATGTAGTCATGAATAAATTAAACCAAATTTAAAAAAAATGGAAAACTGAAAAGCACTGGTTCTCAAAAATGGACTTTGCGCACGCAAAACAGCCATAAAAGGGTAGGTACTTACTTTTTAAAAAACTGTATTTAAAAAGTATTTTTCCTATACAGATGCCATCACTATCACTCCACTCATCCCATTCGCAGTTTTTTTCAGGAATCTTGCTTTCGGCGCGTAATCTAAAAGAGAGCCACCATAGTTTAAAAGTTTTAAGGAGATGCTTAGATGCAGGATAAGTAAAAATTATTAGAGAAACTTACTTGTGTAATATACTTTGACCGTAATTGGCGTCTGATGTAAACGCCTTGATTTTTGCAGTTTAGAGCACTACACTGAGTCATTTTGATGTAGAAATATGTTAATTAATGAGAAAAAAAATGGGATTTGACAGATAACAAGTAGACATTAAGGCAGTTTTTCTCCTAATTACATAGGTATCTGAGCTGCATTTACAATCAATTCATCAGACGATAATTAATAGCTTTTATAGCTGAACCCGAAAATTCACCGGGACTATCAGCTATTTTCATACTAGCTGAGCCGTTAGACATAAGGTCAGAATACAATAGATACGATAGGTTTAGGTACACTACAATACCTATCTACTTTTTAACCGCACATCTCATACAGTTTAAATTCAGGAGATGTGAGCCGGGCCAACCCTCCAAAAACAGAAAATGTTATTGGATTGTTTACAATCGGAATTAAATAAAAACTACTAAACCTTTTTATTTTTTTACTTTTTACGTTTGTTTTTCAATGATCATGGTCACCTTGCAACATTAATTAAATTAATTAAATCTGTTGTCAAGCATTTTGATTACACAGAAAGTTGATTGTCACTTATCGGTAATCTCAAGTAAGTACATTTTTTTAAAGTACCCACTTTTAACGAAAGTTTCCTTATTAGAGTAACCATTCAGTTTAGTATACGTAGATTCAAATCTCCTGATTATTTTTTGTGAGGGCACAAATCTCGCAGAATCCAACAAGTCGAGCAAATGCAAGGCACGGTCGCACCATCTTTCTCTGAGCCATTCAGGCCATTTTTAACCTCCTGTAATTTCGCGCTGGTTTAAACCAGCGCGAAAAAAAAAAATTAAAAAAAAAAAAAGCTTAAGCTAGAACCCTGAATTTTCAGTGAAATGTTGGTTATAACGTGACTTAGATATATTGTCAATAACAATAACCTTTAATCTGAACTTGTAGTTTTAGAGCTATCAAACGTCAAAGTTTCTTAGTTCACTCTCTCACTCACTCACCGATTATCCAAATTCTATGGTATTTCTAGCAGGCCCAGAAGCTCCAAATTTTAAACTTAAGTATTTAGTTCATAGCCTGGCTACCAAGTTTAGGAAAATTTCAAAAAGTCGTAACAACTGCAAGAGTAATAACGAACGACTCGACTCGACGATCGACTTCCACCGACTTCTCTATTTTCAAATCGTAAAGGAACACATACCTAGTTCAGATAAAAAGAAGCAAGTCGGTGATGGTCGAGTTCCATGGACACTCCCCGGTATCGACTAAAGTAACCGACTTTTTTTAACATTTTTTAACATTACATCTCAAAACTGTTTTACGGCATAAGTACTGCGGGACGAGACTTGTGTCTTGTTACATGTAGGTAATGTTTTTGCTCATCAAAAACATTACATATGCATCCATCCCTGAAGATTTTATATTCTGGTAATCCCACTTAATCACTTATTAATAATTTTTAGTATTCTCCAGGTTTGCCTATTTACCCTCCTAACCATAAATTTTTAAAACCTTCTTCTTTGGTTTACGAAGAACATTACCAGCAAAGCATATATATATCAGTTATATGTAAATTAAGATATTTTATTTACAATGTTATACACAAAAATCCCCGACACAAAGTTATCCATTATTTTTCTGTCAACAATTTAAGCTTAAAAAAGTTATAAGTGACGTAGAGTAAATGATAAATGATAAATATCTTTATTTTTCAATTTCGGCACATTACAATGCACTTATGAACGTCAAAAAAAAAAGCTACTACCGGAGTATATGGACAGATGGATTTACGCTACGTGTTTTCTAACATTGTATAGTTTCGTTTTATATAGTAGGTAGGTTCACTTATGTAGGTTTTTAGTATAAATATTAATATATTATCTGTTTTTGTAGGTACCTCTAGGTTCCAATTATAATTAATTAATTACGTAAAATATGTAACATACTTACCTACATATATTTTGTATAAATTAATTTGATAAGTTATGCAAGTATAATACTGAGAGATTTGTGCCTTCATAAAAAAAAAACGGGAGACTTATTAAATCTACATTAGTGTAGAGGAACCAAAAGATGAACAACCCTCATTAGATAAAAGTTGTGCTTAAAAATCTAAACAATTATACCCTGACGTGCTTTACAAGCTTAGGAGTATTTTTTACTAAAACTTTAACACTTTCCCGTCATATAATAGAGCCGTGTATGTAGTGGTGAGAGCTCGCCGAAAATATGCCTCGCGTTGAAATAATTTCGTATAATTTTTTAACTTTACTAACCTGCTGTTGTTTAGTAATATCTCTAGACGAATCCAGCTACCGTTAGCGTTATTATTATTAATAATTTCATGTTTTAACTTATTTGATTAAATATTTACTGATTTTATATTTAATGGTTCCAATATTGTGCGACTTAACCAGTAGATGAACAGCGTAAAATTTTTGGGTGAAGGTTAGTTTTTTTTTAAATGCAGATATAAATCCTTACAGAGTGGTAGATATTCCATTTATGTCTTAAATTTATACTTTCCCCGGAACTTTCTATGTCTAATTCAATTATTATGGGGCTTATTTTAGAATGGAAACGGTTCACTGGATTGAACTATCTCGTATTTGTTATGCTACTACAATCGACCGATGTTTTTATTTTTAGTTGTAGAAAAATCGTTATTTGCTAAAGTGGAAATTATATGTTTTCTACTCAGAATTGCGAGCTCTTTCAATCCTAGTAGGAGAGAAAAAGTGTCCTAAAATTTGCATACATTTTCTAAACTTTCCATTGCGCTACCGCCATAACTAAATCTATGAAAAAATGGTGGCAAAATGGAAAAAAAAACTCGCAGGACACTTTTTCTCTCCTATTAGGATTGAAAGAGCTCGCAATTCTGAGTAAAACATTTAAACATTTCCAGTAACTTAATACTTAAGTAACTTTAACTATTTAGATAATAACTTATATTTTGCTCTCAACTAGCAATGCGAAGTCTTATATGTATCTGACTGACACTCTCTGTTTTTTTTTGTATTCGTATTTGATAAAAGTAAAGAAATAATATATCACATAAAAACCCATCTACATTTACATCTTAGGTCGAATTCTAATTACTTTATTTTATTTTATGCAGTTTACAGAAGAAATATAAAAAAAGACATTTATATTTATAGCGTTAGCGGATGTTTATTTAGCCACTGTAATCAATTACAAATATTTAAAAAAACACTCCGACTTTCTTACTTTAATTGAAAATGTTCTTATTCATTCATTTTATCTCAGTCACTACACATTTGTATTATCTAGGTGCTCTAAATATAGTCATTCTGACTGATGATCAGACTGTTTCTTCGTGATAAAATTACTGTCTACCTGTTTACTTTGTATACGGCAGTTTTTTGTTGCAGGAGTTATTAAATACCTACCGATAGTTAAAATTCCAGAATATACATTTAAAATTGATTCTTTATAGTTAATAATTCTCAATACTATTTTTATTTTTACCTATGATACTTTTACAATAATGCCTATCTAACTATCTATCTATCAATGGTAGGCCTATTGTGACAGCGGAGAATGCAGCGCCGCGCAATCGCCTGAACGGCGTTTCATAAATATATAAAAAACCCTTTAGGGTAGTCTTACTTATATTTTTGTCACTATAATTTAATGTTATACATTTGTTACATATGTAAGTACATTGTTACAACGGTTCTGAATCATCAAAAGAATTCCGATGACTTTCGGTGGACTTCCTAGCAGGAACGTTATACATATTATACCTATGTAGCATATGTTTTGGCATAGGCTTTTTCTACATATGGCATTTTTATTTATGGTATAATATTGTGCGGTAATACGGAACGTTCAATTAGGTACCTATAACCTAACTTTGGCCCAGGTTAAGAAGCGTTTGTATGACGCATCTTTAAAAAACGTGCCTACTAAATCCAGTTTATTGAAAAAAAAATGATATTTTTTAAAGTTAGTAGACATGTGTCAAACCGAAATTTGGTAAGTTTTGTTTTCATGTCTTCGAAGTTTATAGACGTCAATCTTTGTTGCCAGGTTCAAAACTTTACCAAGTTTTGTTCTCACGAGCTGTAGATACATGTTACGAAAAGATATTAAATAAAATTATGAGTCAATTTCGAATAAATGAAAATAAATGTGGTCAAAACAGTCTTGAAAATTTTACTTGGCCGTTTTTATTTGCTACACTGCACGCTGCACGCCATGGTTTTTGAATATATTTTACGTACATTCTCCTCAAGACATTTATTTTGAGTGCTGTAGGTTGCGTTTTAAAGTTTCCAAGGGCACTAGGGAATGCAACGGTCCGTTTTAGTATGAAAGACCGCGGTTTCCAAAACAAGAAATAACCGATTACTTTACCTAATGGGCACCTTCCGACTGCATCATGGTGCTGATTGATCATGAGACTTGAGCAGGATCAACATGCGTATTATAATGGCATTGGTTTTTAAATCTCGGAGCTTGCCAAGTGTCAGAACCATCAGATAAAGGGAAATGGTGAAATGGCGAAACTTACCTACCTACTAAAAAAAAACATTAAAATTGAATACTTAACTTATATTTACGAAAATATTTTTTAATAATATCTTGATATTGTTACTTATTTCTTCTTAATAACTTTTCTTATCTTTTTGTCTGTCAGTTCTAATTTTACTTCAGATAATGTTACGGAATTGGCAACTAGGTACTTAACGCTGTTGATTTCCGTATCCGCTATAGTAGGTCGGTTTTTTTCTTAATATTTAAATTTTTACATGTATTTTTGTTTTATTTCGTTTTTAGAGTTCCATGCCTCAAAAAGGATAAATCGGAACTCTTATAGGATCACTTTGTTGTCCGTCCGTCCGCCCATCTGTCAAGACCCTTTATCTCGGAAACGCGTACAGGTAGCAAGTTGAAATTAATATCACATACACAAATCTGCGGTCCCTTAAAAGCTGTAAAAGACCAAAACTCTACGTCAACGCATTTAAAAGATACGGCCGTTTAATGTCGCATTTCCCATACATTTGCAATGGGAATCAAAATGTAGGTATAAGGTACTTCCCGTTGACCTAGAATCACGAAATTCGGCAAAAACCAAGAACTTGTAGCACAAATACGGGACCAAATCCGAAAACCGTATAATTGCGGCACACCGAGAGTTCCGTGCCACCAGTATTTTAAGTACATAAACGGGGGGAGAGCATCCTTTGTACGGAGCCCTCGGTGGGAGAGTCCGACTCGCACTTGGCCGGTTTTTTAGTATTACGTTGTAGTTGTAGTTTTTATCTTTACGAATGGGTACGTATCTGCCAAGTACGTATTTGCTTACATGTATTAAAAACAATGCATAATGTTCGTTGCGATCACGTAGGTAGGTATAAACGGGTATGTGGGTAATCCGGGCTGGGCCCGTTCCATCAAATCCGATTACTGTAGAATCGGGTGCACGCGATAAATCGTTGCCGCCGTCGGCTGTCGTCGGCGGCAATTCGTTACGTTCCGATTTACCGAAAAACTTATTCGATATATGAGAAATATGGCGGCGGTCGCTTTGGGGACTAATATGTTATTTAAAGCGAGGCTCGGAGCCCCGCAGCGCTGCCACCAGCTCAATACCGATATTAATGATCGGAATGTATCACCGGTCGTCAAGAGCCGACTGGCGAATGTCTTCTTCCCGCTGAATCCATCATTTGACGGGTTAAATGCCAACACGCATCCTTCACACCTACATACTTATGTATCCACTCTTCATTAGATTAAAATCTATTAATATTTTCGATTCTCTGTTGACTCAAAATCCTAAGCAATGTCAAAGACTCGCTACCGAAAGTCGTCAATGTAAAAGATTTCCAAAGATAAAGAATGTTAAAAGGCTTCAAAGTGACAGGGGAGTTGGAGTGTAAAGGAGGATTGGGCTGTTTATAGAATAAACAAGGGCAAGATGCAGGTATTGAGCGCACGTCAGGGCGCGGCGGCGGGCGGGAGGCTTTGTGCGCGATGACGCGCCGTTCTCGCCTGGCTGGGTTCCGCGACCAGTGCCGACAACCACGCGCCCTACAAATACACGTGGGTCACTCGAAAAGTTTTGAGATACAAAAAAACTATTGAAGATATAAACACTATTTAATTTACATTTTCTCAAAATACTCTCCATCGTTCTTTATACAAAGTTCCATTCGTCTAAACCAACTTTGGAAACACTTTTGCCAGTCTTGATCGGATAGGTCAGAAATCGCTCCTTCATAGGCAGCCACGGCTTCTTCGGCACTCGAAAAAAACTTGCCTTTTATTTTTTCCTTCACTTTTGGGAACAAAAAGAAATCGCAGGGAGCCAAGTCAGGGCTGTAGGGTGGATGAGGCAAGGTTTCAACCCCAGTTTCTGCAATAAAAGCCTTTGTTCTGAGGGACGTATGTGAAGAGGCGTTGTCGTGATGCAGCATGATTCCCCGAAGTCCAGTCTTTGGTCTCCTCTCCCGCACTGCTTGGAAAGCACGGCAATGCTACTGTAGTGTACCATTCCGAGTTAACAGACCTATGATTTTCCAGCACTTAAGTCGACAGATGTCCCCCCCGAGAAAAAAAACTAGCCACCATTTTTTTGCCTACGTTTCGAGGTCTTTGTAATTTTGTTGGTAACTTGCCCTCTGAGAACACCCATACTGACGACTGCCGCTTACTTTACGGATCATATTGATAAATTCATGTTTCGTCACCAGTAATGATTTCAGAAACACGTCTTGATGTTTTCGAATTTTAAACGCATTTCATGACACCAATCCACACGAGCCTGTTTCTCAGTTACGGAGAGCAAACGCGGGATCCAACGGCAACAAAGCTTCCTTACTCCAAGATGTTGATGTAGGATGATATTAACACTCCCCGAACTAATGCCTAGGATCTTCTCGATGTCCGTGTATGTAATTCGTGGGTCTTCTCGCACTAACATTTCAGTAGTCCATACGTTTTCTGCAGTTACTGCTGTTTGAGGGCGACCACTTCTATGTTCATCTTCGAGGTTGGTTTTGCCCCTTTTAAATTCACTCAACCATCTAAAAACAGTTGCCCGGGATGGAGCAGAGTCTCCTAATGCCGATTGTAATCGCTGCAAAGTCAGTTTTTCGGTTAAACCAAATTTAAAATCGTAATATATCATAGCACGAAAATGTTCGCCATTCAGCTCCATCGTTTCAAAGAAAACCCACGGAAAACGTTGTAGCAAAACAACTGGAACTAATCTATTTTTGAAATTAGAGTGTACTGGATACTAGTAAATAAATTTGCTTTTTAAAAACATATAACATGGGTGCGTTCCATTTTCAAATTTCGAGCATCTCAAAATTTATCGAGTGAGCTACGTACGCCACGCCGCGCCACCACTCCAGCGTCGCTGCTCTACTGTCATTGTATTTCCTAACCTAAGCAATCAACAGTCAGTGAAATTGACACCTCGTTGTTTTAACACTATAACACCTGTAGTTAAAACTTTTTTAAACTTTGAAAAAAATTATAAATATTAGAAATTCGTGTATAATTTAATCAGGCCTGGAGAAAATATGAAAAAAATCTGCTGCATTACATTTTTACATTTTATCTAATTATATGTGAAATCATACCTTCATAACATGTAGGTATGTATGTAATTGTACCTATATCTCAATAAATAGGTATACAGATTGCAGGTAGGTAAGGTAATGCATGCGGATAGGTGACCTCTAAACAAAGCTGTATCATCATTTACTGATAAAGAACTCTCACTAAACTCGATCTAGCATACGAGTTAAAGATGTCATGCATTACTTATTAATAACTTCACAACGTAAACTAAATGTACGGAACTCAACTAATGCTCCGAGTTAAATTTGGAGGTTCATTTTTTTAATAAGCCCATCTTTTCCCTGGACGACGTGTTGATACGAGGACGAGCATCTCACTAATCAATTGTCCTCTTAAAGGTCATTGTTACACGACCACAAAAAGAAATAAAAACTCACCCGGACTTTGAAACGTAGAACCATACTGTCTATAATAAATGAGTTGCTGTTTTTGTAAGCTCATAACATTCTGGGGTTTACAAATGCTAAAACTATTTAAATGTAATTAATATTTCAAACAAGCAAAAGCTATTAACAAGACTAATTCTTGAAAGTTGTGTACCTATACCTACTTAATTAGATTTTACGCCATAACCTCTGTCAATACATCAAGGGGCCTAAAATATTGCCTGCGTGATATGTTAATATGACTGAGTTAATAATCTTTTGTAAGCTTAATCGTTTTACTAATAACCAGCAAAGCAAAGATTAACCCGTTACGAGCGCGAAGTAGCCGCTGTGAGATTAATCCACGGACACAAAAACGTTGCGTTTCTGTTGTTCTCGCTGAGAGCGATGTTTGGACAGTGACAGATGGCCGGCACCTCTAGCCTGGTAAACATTTTACACCTCTGTTTATAATCGGACTCGAGAACAGAGCTGCGCCGACGCATTAGTCACTGTGCGCGCATACGTGTGTTCGTCCGAGACGACTCCTCTTGCGACTCACGTCATCGCACCTCGCGGTTAACTCACACTACAGGACTCTTATAAATGTAGGCACATACAACGTAGAGGTAACAACAACTGTTGATAATATAAAAAAATTTTTTTTCCAAGCATATGTATGTTACTTGTGTCTGTCAAGTCACCATTGCGGTCGAAACTGTAGCTCCATGCGGTCCCAGCGCATCAAGTTTTTTGTATAGAAATCGCGAAACTGGTGGCTTCCTCGCACAACTTATCATCATCACCATCCTAAGTACAATGCTTGTAACTTACTGTGTATATTTTGTTAGTTATATTCGTGAATAAAAAATTACACAAAAAAGATTATTTTTATAGTATTTTCTTCGATTGCCGTGATTAGTTTAGTATTTATTTATTTACTATCGTTCGGTTTCGGGTTGAATGAAAAATGAGAATTATCAGCGTCATTGAAAAAATTACATTGTAATAACAAAATTATATACTAAAATATACTTAAAAATAAAAACAAATTATTATTAAATTATTAAAAATGAAGAGGGTTTTAAATTAAAAACACAAAACTATCATGGAACTTACGAGGAACGGACATGGGACACAAGTTATTGGTCAAGGTCTTTAGCAGGGCTTTTGTGACAGTAACTATATACATGAATTAATATTGGTTATGACAACCACCTCTGTGTAGGAACGTAACACTAAAATTATAATATTATTCGTTATAATACCTACTCGAGCTTTTTACTTTTGTAACATTATTACTGTACGCATTCAGTGCCTTGGACTTTTCTTTGATTTTTTTAATACAAATTAAGTACTCAAATATGTGAAATATTGGACGTATCAAACGGTCGTAAAAGGAGCGAATCCTGATCGATCAGTATACAATGCAACAATATGGGCTGTGATGATTAATATAGCCGCGGTCACTATGTGCTCTATGCTCTATGGCTCGCGTATGGACTCCAGGAATCCAACCCTATTAATATTTCATCAAACAGATGCGGTTTGACGGCAGAGTTTCGAGCCGCGTAATATTAATCGAGCCCTCGATTTGTGAAGATCAATGCTTTATTCGGAGCTTGTGATCTTGACTCTTGTTTTTAAAAAACGTTTTGTTTTCATTGGTAAAGGTCCACCATCTGCTGATCGGATCAAAAATAAGAGATAAAATCAACGATATATTCATTCCGCCTACTTAATTTTATTACAACATGTTAGAATAGGTATAGGGGAAACTGTTGAACCTTGGACATAGTTTTACTTCGGACAATTGGCAATATTTCTACCTTGCCAGGGTAATTAAAATATTTTATTTACTTTATTTGTAACGTTATTTGATAACTAATAAAATCAACTATCAACGAAACTTGAGGGCCGGTAGTATCTCGAGAAAAATAATTAAATATGAATCGTGTCATGAAAAGTTGCAATTTAGAACTTTACATCAAGGCTGATCATTTCATGTTTTGCTACGAGACCAAAAACTTTTATATAATAGGTTAATGTCAAGATAATTAGCTACTCGATGGTAGGATAGGTTCAGCCTAATCTTAATTGGAAGTGCTAATACGAAGCTTACTTGTCCAAAAAGTTATTTTGTTGTACCTCGGACACCAAGAATATGTTGTACCTTGGCCCCTACCTAACTTGTACTGCATATATTTTTTTTAACTGAATGTTTTATATTTACTGTATATCTAATTCTTGGTTACCTGCGTTTTAAGTTATCAAGTAATCAATCTTAAAAAAAGTTCGAAAATTGTTTTAGGCAAAAACAAAATTGACAATTGCCGATTAATTTTTCTAAGATAATTTGTACTAAAAAACTTTATTAAATGGCATAAATATGCTAAAAATAGATATAATTTTATAAATAATATCTGATAATTTTATAAATATAATATTGTTAATAAAAAAATATCGTGTCCGAGGTACAACGGGATATGTCCAAGGAACATCAGGGGTGTTGTTCCTTGGACACTTTTCCCTTTTTTTTTCGTCGACGTAGCCTATCAAAATGGACATATCAATCCTTTTATTTCGTATTATATTCGATAGTTTATTAATCTATCTTATGGTATTCGGATAAATAACAGTTTTGCGGTTATTCATTAATTTTCTAAAAATCGTAAAAGAAAAAACTGACCGAGGTAGAACAGGTTCCCCTACCTACAAGTAAGACTACGGTGTTCTTCGGTCGAAAGTACCTTGGTTCTTATTACTCAGTTCAATTATTTAATGACACTACATAATTCATGTTTATTAGGAGATTACGTTCAGAAAGAATATACAATATAAAACCGGGCGTAAGGATAAGCCCGATTTACAACGTTCAGTTGAATTATGAACAGATTCGGATTGTGATTAAAAAGGTGCGGTGGAGCAGTTCTGAGTATTTAAGCAACAATAATGCGAAGACTCTTTGTGGTGATGATTTAGTGAGCGCGCGCCCTCGGCCTCGCCTCCGCGTCTCGTCGGCCTGCCATGTGGCGGAGCAATGGTGGGTGACACACCAACCCCAACCACCACCATGAACAGGCCAGTATACATAAAACTGTCTACAAACGTAAACAAACTGTCTGTAGCTTGGCGAAAACCAACCGATATACTTAAATATTAGTTTTCTTTGCATGTTTTGGGATTCATTTTGAATCGTCACTAACGGAGCCTTCATTAGGCAGAATTTGCTGATTTCCTGATCTCGGTATTTGAAAATATTCGAACAGTATGTGGGGCCATAGGATATCAAATGGTTAATGCGTGGTGATCGTCGAGTGTATCATAATATACATATAATACCAATTGAAATATGAACTCTGAACGTACGTTACGTATAATATAAGTAGGTATAATAATTAAAATGTCGAGACTCTGTGATATGAAACCTGTCGCCTGATTAGATTAGACAATTGAGCTCCCAAAATTTATCTTTTGATTTGAGTTAATATTTATTGTTTCCCAGTTTATATTTACTATTTTATAATCGAAAGAAAAATGGAAAACTTCCCCACGAGCAAGATTCTAACTTGCGACCTCTCGGAACACAGATCGCTATGTCAATTGAGCTATCGACTCTTACTCGAAGCGGGCTAATGTTTCCACTATTTCTTTCATTTGTAGCGACATCTATTGACAGTATCACTTTTACAGAATCGATTAAAAAAAATTATTTACAATTTTACAGTTACAACTTACAAGGTAGATGTCTCTTTTTAAGTATTTAAAAATACTTGTGCTAAGAGACCGCTCCTCCGTAGTACAATATCTGCATTTAACAAAGGTGATACAAAATAACTTAAGCAAAATGTTCTAAGATATTTTGGAAATCATCGTCATCACCTACCTACTAACTGCTGCCCAAAGGCCTATAAAAAGGTATCCTCCACTTCAAGGAAATTTGAACGTTGAATTGAAATATATTTGCATTTCTTATATTTCATTTGACTTTAAAGCAATATAGACTCAAAAGTCACTGGTAAATTTTGTTGTATTTTGGGCGGCAGGGGGATAACAATGCGCTACCCCATACTAAATTAATAGTGCATTAAATAGAAACGGCTGCGAACGAAATTTACAAATTTAAAAAGAAAAATATTTACCCACTGTTCTCTTTTAAAATCTAATCTCGAAACTTTTAATTTTAAGTTAAAGGAACCTATCCAATTACCTTAATTTAAAAAATTACAATCAATCGGTGACAAGGATAAATTGAAACAGTTACCTAGCAGCTGAATTTTTGTCAAAAAGGAACTGGAACAGACTTGAATAAATTCGTTATTAACGTTCCTATATGTTACATTTTTCATTATAAATGAAAAAAAAAAATGTTGTGTACATTCTATATTAAGAGGGGGCAGAGTGTTTTCAACGTAAACGACAGTTACGGTTAAGACTGTGGCGTCCTCAATTATTTGCAAAGACATACAAGATGCATGTAATTATTATCTCAAAGAGTGTGTCTACCATATTCGTATATTTATAATCTACAATAATGTACAGTTTAGTAAATATGTCTACGCAAAGACGCAGCAAAATTGAGAAAAACGCGTGTCAGCGTTTATGCCAAAGTGAATGAAAAATCATTTGCTTTATTTTTAAAAACTAACTCTATCCAATCTCAAATATACAAGCTACTGAATTCGTATAGTCTTGTTACATAATACTGGTTCATTAATTAATTATGATTTTTTTAAAACGTCCTAAAAATCCGCCATACAAAATTACTATGGAATCTGATCGTTGAAATATAACAAGTGAGCAACACTCGAAATAGTCAGTCGGCCCCGAATGTTCGAAGCGACACCACGTCTCTCTGCGGAGCGTCTACATCTTGAAATAAATCGATGTTCATTGTGTACGTATACTGCGTTATTAGGTAGCAAAACGGTATAAGAATTTTTTTACCATTTTTTGTGCTTCCAAAGGAAATAGGCAATAGCAACCAGTTCAAAATGAATGACATACAGAGTTAGTTTCGTTTATACCTCATTGTATATAGTGTCACTTGGACCGTAGAAGATGTCCAAGGTCTGATGACGGAGTAGAAAGGTGGCCACCGGAACTCAGGAAGTAGTTGATGTAATACCCCCGTGTTTGGACTCATTTGTATTGTTTTGGCGGGCACTTGGACCGTGACTGGTGTCCAAGGTCTGATGATGAAGCAGAAAGATGACCACCGGAACTCAGGAAGTAGTTGATGTAATACCCCCGTGTTTGGGCTCGTTAGGTTTGTTCTGGTGAGCACTTGGACCGTGAGTGGTGTCCAAGGTCTGATGATGGAGCAGAAAGATGACCACCGGAACTCAGGAAGTAGTTGATGTAATACCCCCGTGTTTGGGCTCGTTAGGTTTGTTCTGGTGAGCACTTGGACCGTGAGTGGTGTCCAAGGTCTGATGATGGAGCAGAAATATGACCACCGGAACTCAGGAAGTAGTTGATGTAATACCCCCGTGTTTGGACTCATTTGTATTGTTTTGGCGGGCACTTGGACCGTGACTGGTGTCCAAGGTCTGATGATGGAGCAGAAAGATGACCAGCGGAACTCAGGAAGTAGTTGATGTAATACCCCTGTGTTTGGGCTCGTTAGGTTTGGTTAGGCGAGCACTTGGGCCGTAGGTGGTGTCCAAGGTCTGATGATGGAGCAGAAAGGCGGCCACCGGAACTCAGGCAGTAGTTGATGTAATACCCCCATGTTTGGAGTCATTTGTATTGTTTTGACGAGCACTTGGATCGTGAGTGGTGTCCAAGGTCTGATGATGGAGCAGAAAGGTGTCAACCGGTACTCAGGAACCAGTGGGTGGAATACCTTCGTGTTCAGACTCGTAGATTTTGTTTTGACGAGCACTTGGGCTATACATGGTGTCCAAGGTCTGATGGTGGAGCAGTAAAGTGTCAACTGGTACTCAGGAACCAGTTGATAGAATACCTTCGTGTTTAGACTCGTTAGTTTTGATTCGACGAGCACTTGGGCCATGCATGGTTTCCAAGGTCTGATGATGGAGCAGATATTTACAAATATATTAAAAAATTATAAATTATATTTATTACATTAATATTTATACATTTTGTAAGGTTGACTCCGATTTGGATAAAAATCGATATCTGAGGATCCGGCGGGGTGATTAACATGAATCTTGAGTCAAATTTGTTAAATATTGTTTAAACCGACGCCATCTTGGATTTTGTAAGATAAACTCCGATTTAGATAAAAATCGATATCTGACGATCCGGCGGGGTCCTTACCATGAATCCAGAATCAAAATCGTAAAATACTGTAAAAAGCGACGCCATCTTGGATTTTGTGCGATAAACTCCGATTTGGATAAAAATTGATATCTGAGGATCCAGTGGGGACCATGACATGAATCTAGGATCAATATTGTAAAATATTGTAAAAACCGACGCCATCTTGGATTTTGTAAAATCAACTCCGATTTGGATAAAAATCGATATCTGACTATCCGGCGGGGTCCTTAACATGAATCCAGAATCAAAATCGTCAAATATTGTAAAAAGCGACGCCATCTTGGATTTTGTGAGATTAGCTCCGATTTGGATAAAAATCGATATCTGAGGATCCAGCGGGGTGATTAACATGAATCTTGAGTCAAAATTGTAAAATATTGTTAAAACCGACGCCATCTTGGATTTTGTAAGATCAACTCCGATTTGGATAAAAATTGATATCTGACGATCCGGCGGGGTCCTTAACATGAATCCAGAATCAAAATCGTAAAATATTGTAAAAAGTGACGCCATCTTGGATTTTGTGAGCTTAACTCCGATTTGGACAAAAATCGATATCTAAGGATCCGAAGGAGTGATTAACATGAATCTTGAGTCAAAATTGTAAAATATTGTTATAACCGACGCCATCTTGGATTTTGTAAAATCAACTCCGATTTGGATAAAAATCGATATCTGACTATCCGGCGGGGTCCTTAACATGAATCCAGAATCAAAATCGTCAAATATTGTAAAAAGCGACGCCATCTTGGATTTTGTGAGATTAGCTCCGATTTGGATACAAATCGATATCTGAGGATCCGGCGGGGTGATTAACATGAATCTTGAGTCAAAATTGTAAAATATTGTTAAAACCGACGCCATCTTGGATTTTGTGAGATTAACTCCGATTTGGATAAAAATCGATATCTGACGATCCGGCGGGGTCCTTACCATGAATCCAGAATCACAATCGTAAAATATTGTAAAAAGCGACGCCATCTTGGATTTTGTAAAATTAACTCCGATTTGGATAACAATCGATATCTGACTATCCGGCGGGGTCCTTAACATGAATCCAGAATCAAAATCGTAAAATATTGCAAAAAACGACGCCATCTTGGATTTTGTGTGATAAACTCCGATTTGGATAAAAATCGATATCTGACTATCCGGCGGGGTCCTTAACATGAATCTAGAATCAAAATCGTCAAATATTGTCAAAAGCGACGCCATCTTGGATTTTGTGAGATTAGCTCAGATTTGGATAAAAATCGATATCTGAGGATCCGGCGGGGTGATTGACATGAATCTTGAGTCAAAATTGTAAAATATTGTTAAAACCGACGCCATCTTGGATTTTGTAAGATCAACTCTGATTTGGATAAAAATCGATATATGACGATCCGGCGGGGTCCTAAACATGAATCCAGAATCAAAATCGTAAAATATTGTCAAAAGCGACGCCATCTTGGATTTTTTGAGATTAACTGCGATTTGGATAAAAATCGATATCTGAGGAGCCGGCAGGGTGACTAACATGAATCTTAAGTCAAAATTGGAAAATATGGTAAGAATAGACGCCATATTGGATTTTGTAAAATTAACTCTGATTTGGATAAAAATCGATATCTGACGATCTGGCGGGGTCCATAACATGAATCCATGGTCAAAATTGTTAATTAACGTCAACACTGACGCCATATTGGATTTTGTAATATAAACTCTGATTTGGATAAAAATCGATATCTCATGATCCGGCGGGGTCTTAACATGAATCCAGAATCAAAACTGTATAATATTGTTATAAGTGACGCCATCTTTGATTTTGTGAGATTAACTCCGATTTGAATAAAAATCGATATCTGACGATTCAGCGGGGTCCATAACATGAATCCATAGTCAAAATTGTTAAATAATGTCAACACCGACGCCAAATTGGATTTTGGAAAATTATCTCTGATTTGGATAAAAATCGATATCTGACGATTTTTATCCAAATCGGAGTTGATATCACAAAATCCAAGATGGCGTCGATTCTTACCATATTTTCCAATTTTGATTCTAGATTCATGTTAAGGACCCCGCCGGATCGTCAGATATCAATTTTTATCCAAATCGGAGTTGATCTTACAAAATCCAAGATGGCGTCGGTTTTAACAATATTTTATAATTTTGACTCAAGATTCGTGGTAATCACCCCGCCGGATCCTCAGATATCGATTTTTATCCAAATCGCAGTTAATCTCACAAAATCCAAGATGGCGTCGGTTTTAACAATATTTTACAATTTTGACTCAAGATTCATGTTAATCACCCCGCCGGATCCTCAGATATCGATTTTTATCCAAATCGGAGCTAATCTCACAAAGTCCAAGATGGCGTCGCTTTTTACAATATTTAACGATTTTGATTCTGGATTCATGTTAAGGACCCCGCCGGATCGTCAGATATCAATTTTTATCCAAATCGGAGTTGATCTTACAAAATCCAAGATGGCGTCGGTTTTAACAATATTTTACAATTTTGACTCAAGATTCATGTTAATCAACCCGCCGGATTCTCAGATATCGATTTTTATCCAAATCGCAGTTAATCTCACAAAATCCAAGATGGTGTCGCTTTTTACAATATTTAACGATTTTGATTCTGGATTCATGTTAAGGACCCCGCCGGATCGTCAGATATCGATTTTTATCCAAATCGGAGTTAATCTCACAAAGTCCAAGATGGCGTCGCTTTTTACAATATTTAACGATTTTGATTCTGGATTCATGTTAAGGACCCCGCCGGATCGTCAGATATAATTTTTTATCCAAATCGGAGTTGATCTTACAAAATCCAAGATGGCGTCGGTTTTTACATTATTTTACAATTTTGACTCTGGATTCATGTTAATCACTCCGTCGGATCCTCGGATATCGATTTTTATCCAAATCGGAGTTAAGCTCACAAAATCCAAGATGGCGTCGCTTTTTACAATATTTAACGATTTTGATTCTAGATTCATGTTAAGGACCCCGCCGGATCGTCAGATATCAATTTTTATCCAAATCGGAGTTGATCTTACAAAATCCAAGATGGCGTCGGTTTTTACAATATTTTACCATTTTGACTCTGGATTCATGTTAATCACTTCGTCGGATCCTCGGATATCGATTTTTATCCAAATCGGAGTTAAGCTCACAAAATCCAAGATGGCGTCGCTTTTTACAATATTTAACGATTTTGATTCTAGATTCATGTTAAGGACCCCGCCGGATCGTCAGATATAATTTTTTATCCAAATCGGAGTTGATCTTACAAAATCCAAGATGGCGTCGGTTTTTACATTATTTTACAATTTTGACTCTGGATTCATGTTAATCACTCCGTCGGATCCTCGGATATCGATTTTTATCCAAATCGGAGTTAAGCTCACACAATCCAAGATGGCGTCGCTTTTTACAATATTTAACGATTTTGATTCTAGATTCATGTTAAGGACCCCGCCGGATCGTCAGATGTCAATTTTTATCCAAATCGGAGTTGATCTTACAAAATCCAAGATGGCGTCGGTTTTTACAATATTTTACCATTTTGACTCTGGATTCATGTTAATCACTTCGTCGGATCCTCGGATATCGATTTTTATCCAAATCGGAGTCAACCTTACAAAATTTATAAATATTGATATAATCAATATTATAAAAGTGACGTTTTCTGGGTAAAGAAAGATACCACATTGTCGCTTATTGATAAGAATGATAAGGCGCTTCTGTCATAAAGAATCACTTGGAAAACCTTATCAACAGGCGACAATGTGGTACTTTTACCAAGAAAACGACACAATTTTTTAACGATTTCATAATATGTGACGTTTTGCGGTGAAAGGTACCTTATGGACGATCGGCGCTTACGCTGTTAACAAAGACGCTGATAATAATGCGCTGCAACGCGACGTAAGCGCCGACCGTCAATAAGGTACCTTTAGCCGTAAATAGCCACATATGAAATCATAAAAAATGTGCTTTTATTTAGAAAAAGGCACTTTGCCATTCTGCCGGTTGTCGATAAGGCGCGAATGTCATAAATATTAGTTTAGAAATGAACCTTATCAACAACCGACAGAATGGTACCTTTCTTTAGTACTAAATACAAACACAAATAATAAAATCATTTGGAAAAACCGAACAAATATTAGTTGAATTAATACAATATCTGTATCAAAGGATTATAAAAATGAGGAATTCTAAGATTTCTAAGTTATAACCTTTTAACGCCCGAATAATGACGCGCCGGTGTAGTAGTGTGCGTGCGCGCACGCACACAGATAGCGAGCAGTGCGGGGCCGCTAAATGCCTATTTCGTGTCCGCGGCAAACACTCTGCCCGCTCTTAAGCGCGTGCTTACAAATGCCTTCGGCTATCGAGCACAATAGAGCGGCTATACATCACGCGCTCGCGCAACATATTAAACGCGTTGGAGCCTCTTTGGCCACGGCAAAGAAGTTAATGTTATTGGTCAGGGTGCTTCGCCTTGTAATCCCTTTAAGTGTTCATTTCGTTAGGATTATTGATGTTCTGCGGGTTATAATTTATCAATTGGTCGCTTTGAGTGCCTTAAGTTCACCACTATGTAATGGAAGATTGCTTTATTAAAGGCGCCGCTGACGACCCATACCTACGGTGTACATTCGGCGTTAAGCAGCTCATCCATGGTCTAAGAATGTAGGTTATGTAGATCGGTGCCACGCCGCCGCACAGCAGACAGCGCGTGTGAAATACAAACTCAAGTCTTTACATGCGTAACCAACGACTGACATCTTAATACTAAGCCTGTCGTAGAGTCATATATTAATGT
This sequence comes from Lathronympha strigana, assembly GCA_949128165.1. NCBI lineage: Eukaryota > Metazoa > Arthropoda > Insecta > Lepidoptera > Tortricidae > Lathronympha > Lathronympha strigana. The sequence goes on along the minus strand of OX421901.1, from coordinate 25,105,976 downwards.
CTTATACCCGATCCCCCGTCAATCAATTAACAACCGTATAATTCAGGTTATACGCTTTAAATTAGTACAATGAGGACCTCTGTATGAACAGACGCGTTTGTTTGCAGTGCGCAGGATTCACTTGTGTCAATTTCTTTCAGTTCGTTTGGTAAAGGCCGCTTGCGATGTCTTTCTTTAGTCGGCGCTATTTCATAAGTAAACATTTCAGTAGGTATCTTTGTGATCCGAAATAAATTCATGTTTTAGTAATCCAAAATGTCATTTGTTGGTTTCAGTTTTTCTTGTTAAATCCGCAATTATCCGCATTTCTATAAAGGTGCATATCTGGTAATTTAAGGTATAGTGGGATGAGAATGAAATATGTATGTCAGGCGAGGAAGTTTGGCGTGTTTTAGTCGACAAAAGAAGGCAGTATGAATGGCAGAGCGGCAGGTGCGTTGGCGAGCGGCACGAGCGGCGCGGGCGCCCCGCCGCGCGCTTCGCCAGCCGTGCCGAGGCTTCACACATCGATATTCACTCTCGCAAATAGCTTCAATTGATCCATTCATATCTGAATTACTTACGTTATCTGTTATATCATATCGAGAATGAGTTTTAGCAATTTAAATTACTCTTATAGGTATACTTTTACCTTTAAAAAGTCTCCTTTTGCGTTTAAGTTTTGCGTATCCAGTGCGCTTTACCCATTACGTTGTGTTGTTATACTTTACACTTACTATTGTCTTCCGTTTATATTTTTCTGGGGTGGGAAAGTAATAGCGTAAAATTTGCAACGTAGTGGGGTACACGTGATACAGATACGTAAGGAGGATACGTGGCTCTACCACACCGCCTAAATACGCGATAGTAGGTAACAAATATCGCACATGAACTTTTTGCGTAATTTGGTCGGGTGTTAGGTTGGTCTATATATCAAAGCTTTTTGATTCGAATTCGACCCGTAGATCTCGTTGGTTCAGGAACAATAATTTGGTCTCGTTTCGCCAACATCCAGCACTACGCCTCCGGCTTTCAACTGCTGTTTCTGAAAATGAAAAAATTGCGTCCCGAGCCTCATTACAGCTTTCATTAAGTAACTACTAATACATTTATTGGCGACTAATAGAAATTTCCACACAGTCCGCTTAGAGCAATTGGAGTATATAATAGGTAATAAGGATAGCTACGCTTAGGTATCACACCCACTTTCCTAGTAGATTAGTCATACAATAATCACAATAAACAAACTAAGTTCAAATTTAATGTTGGTGTAGCGTTACGGCAAGTTATCCGCATTTATAATACCTCTATCTGAAGGTTATGAACACAACTTTTAATTAGTTTATAAATGTTCCCTGGACCCTATGAATATTAAAGCGGCACGCCGGCGAACTAATTTACTACTTTGAAGCGCTTATTCGGAATCGAAACTCTGACGATCACCGACTGGATGCAATTAAAGCCGAAAAACAGAACGAACAACGCTTATTAATAATATTTCTATTGAGAAACAACTGGCGCCTGCGGCTATTTTTATAAGATAAAACTCAAAATTTATACGTCAATAGGATTTTGTCGGGCATTATCGTAAAACGTGAATAGTATTTAATAGTTGATGCAAGAGGGCCGCCCCATTAACATTTGAGTTATTTGACAGTTGTCGGTGTGCCGGTCGGCCGGCCGGGCAGCGGGCCCGGTGCGGCCCGAGGAAAGCCACTCAAGTCTACTCTAGCTATATCTACGCCAAATTAATACTTTACTTGTTTAATTTACAACAATTTGCCATATAAACGTTTTTCCTTAATATGGGGGTATAAGTACTTGTAGATACGTTTTGAAGATAAAGCGAAATTTCACAGTCTAACAAATGTGTAAATTTTTCCTAGTCCAGGAAAGTCGTTGCAAGTTTTAGGTCCTTGGTATACTTAAGGAAATTAACGAGCGACAACTTGATAACAGACACTACTTTAAGTATATTATAAACACCAGAACCATCAGTTACTTTGTATTACCGATTTAGACGCCTTTCAGGGGTAAATTTGAAGATGAAGTCAGTCGTCCCGAAAGTCGTAATGGACTATTATAAAGATCAGTTTTTTTCTTCTATATGCAATAAATAGAATGATAACCGCGACGGGGGGCGGCACCAGCCGCCTAATTGTTTGTAATTAGCGCTCCACGCTCGCGCTGGGCCGCCTGCGCCCGCGCCGCTGCGCCGGTCTCGTGTTTATGGACTGTTTATTGCTTAATATGTCATGATAGGCTGGAATCGATTATGGGATCGAACCTAGTTGCTTATGAAACATGACAAGAGCCGATTCCAAACAGTCACAGATGATAGACAATATTCGGCTTTCCCATGAAATTATTGGTTGAATGTAATCAATTGATACCATTTTTCTAGTTTTATGTAGTTACAGTTATGTTTTTTCTAATAGGAAACCGTTTTAACAATGTTAGTTATTAGTACATCGTATGCATATCAAGTATTTGAAATTGCATAAATTTTAGATACCTACATTCCTATTTTTAACACGGTCCGCTGTTAGGTCAAAATATAGGTAGGCAACTAGGCAGGTACCTGCCTACCAAGAGGATCATAATTAATATTATAAGGCATGTAAAATACTGTTACGTAGGTACCAACTATGGGTTTGGTGTTCCATTTATCGTTTTTGTCACTAAGGCTCTTATTTCGTAAAGAGCTACATACGCTCTTCCTAATTCCTAATTACAACTTCAAAATTATTTGGTTATGCAAGTAGGTATAAAAAATATATAGTATATACATAGTACCTATGTATGTAATATAATATCATCGTAAAGTGTCCACAAGATATAAAAGTTTATATATCACTCCTCAATTCATAGTGCTTAATTATTTAATGATGTTTTTATTCAAGTAGGTAGGTATCTTTCCATAACACCCTTGACTGGTAGGCTTGACAGACCGAATGTCCATTACGCATACGAGCAATTTCACTCTTTTTATGAGAAAATACCGGCCAAGTGCTAGTCGTTCTCCCGCACCGAGGGTTCCGTACAAACTTAGTTATCGCATTCATCTATAAACATGACGCAATAAACTGCATTTCTTGTTGGCACGGCATAGCGTTAGTGTGTGGGTTTGTTTCTCGTTGATAATTCTGTATCACGTACCGTACCGATATTAATTTTTTTTTAATTATTTAAAGGAGGCTATTCCTGTGTAAAAGAAAAATAATACAATAGGTTGAAAAACTATTATTCTAATTAGTCCGTCAGAAAGTTTATCAAAATGATTAGACACGTATTTTTTCCTTTTTCATGATAACTAAAATTGAAGAATATGAAGAGCGTCAAAGTTCCGTGGTGGGGGCTGGAGACGTCACCTTTGAGTAAGAATTGTACTCAGGCTATGACGTCACGCAAAACTTGAAAGCCCTGTATTTCCGTCATTTTTCATTTAACGAACAAAAGAAAAAGTAAGTATCGTATATTTTTTAATAATCTAACAGACGGACTAATTAGATTTATTTTGTCGTCTAGCCTATTTAGGACGGTGAATGTTCAAGTTTAGTTTTTTTATTAAAGAATATAGCGCAGTTTAAACTTCCCTGTAATATGGATGTTAATATTAAAGTTATATAAAAAAAAACATGTTTTTCCCTTCTCTTCGGAGATGAGGGGCATATGGTATAATATAATATGGTTAGAAGGTGTGGGATAAAAATAAGTTTTAGAATGTGCAAATCAAGCCTTTTTAAATGATAGGTACCCCGCATGATCTAGTTACTAAACATTTCATTTTTACCCCTCGTTTTTCATTGAAATAGTTATTTATTATACAAGGGGGCAAAGTTGTTGTTCAACTCTCGGGCTTATATTGAGACCCGAGCAAGCGAAGGATTCCAATATTGAGCCACGAGCGTAGCGAGTGGTTCAATAACTGGAATCTTGAGCTTTACGAGGGTCTCAAGGCACGAGAGTTGAACAAACTTTGCCGCTGAATGTAATACAACATTTTTCCCCTCACTATTGCGAGGAAAACACAGACTAAATACGATTATAAATCTTATCCATATGTAAGTTATCTTGAAGAAACCATCAAAAATCAATGTCACAATTTGTCATAGAGTAGGTACGCTCCTGGTACTTAGATATTGCCAACAGCTTACCAAGTGCGGGATAAGACATGATCACATGACCAATTTAAGGTGTGACCTCCGATATTTACCATGGGCATATAGGACTCACTTATACTGGACTGGTGGTAAGTGATAGGAATTAGATTACTTTGCCCCACATGTGGATAAAATGCGTTTTCCACGCTAGTTTTAAAGGACAAAACAGCGCTTTCCGAGCTAGTGAGGGGAAAATAAAATTACCATGTTTAAACATTTTACTTTGTATGCGTCTGGGTTAGCCTTTTTTGTAACTATTCCAAATTTCACATCGGTAGTTAAAGTAGTTTAAGTAGTGACAGACAGACAGAGCTTCGCCATCCTTCCTTTATTTTTGGTACGGATTCCTCAAATAACTATTTGTCTGTGTTTTATAGGATTCGTATAAAACACAGACAATTATGAGGTGCACGACAAATTGAGGTGTGGGACAAAATTTTTGAAGTAGTACATTTTCGCGGTGTGAGGTACTGTGACAAACGAACAAAATGAGTGATACAAATGAGGTGCCTCACGAGTGAGTAACCCAACACTATAGAAATGTGTTGCTATGTGAATAAGCTTTTAGTGATATGTGCTACAAAAGGCACGAGTAGGTGTCGCGTAAGGCAGCAATCTATCGTTTATCGGTATGAGGTACCTTTGTCTTAAACAGAAATTTATCTCAAAAGGTAAGCGGCCCAGTGGACACTTTAAGGAGGGAATTCACACATTTTTAATGCATGCTTGTGCAAATATGTAAACCAATTTTTTTTGCATGCTATGCGCACCATACCTACAACGTATTATATCCTTACCATTGTCTAACTATTTCAGTCTTCTGCTACTTACCTCTAAAATTGTACCAGGCAAAATCCCTCTACCCGCCATCCGGCCTCCAAAATAGTAATTTAATCAAAATAATTAGATACAAACACGCAATATCATTAGTTTAAGAACATATCTGTTTGATTGATATTTTAATATCAATTACTAAAAACACACATAATTGTGGTTATGATCTTGACTTTCACAGTACAAGTTCTTAACAGATTCGCTAAAAACACCTAGTTACGGAAACTGTCTCTAAAATAGTTAATTATTTATTGAATCGATGGAAGTTTTTGAACATAAAAAGGTTATCCACTGGGTCGGTGTCATAGGTACAAAGAAAAATTGGCCAAGGCTTCCAGTTCCCAGGGCAGGAATCGGACCTACGTCTTGGGTATGCCACCTAGGTCACCTAGGCCACCTAGGTCATGACGGCTACGGCATGAGTAGGTTAAGGTTAAATAAAATAAAATAAAATAAATAAAATAATTTATTCTTCAAGTAGGCAAATTACTATGCACTTTTGAACGTCGAGTTAAAAATAAATGGCACCGGCAAGAAACTCGGCGGGACACATCTTTGCATAACATTACATCATAAATCTAACATGCAATAATAATTCAGAGCATGACCAGCAACAACAAACATTTTCAAATAAGCACCTACTATTGCCAGACATCCCTATCGTTGATATAATCATTAATTTTGTAATATGCTCTCGAAATCAGGGTTTTTTTTACAACAGCTTTGAATTTAGTGTCTGTAAGCTCAGTAATATTTTTAGGTATCTTATTATAGAATTTAATACAATTCCCCAAAAATGACTTTCTTGTTTTAGCCAGTCTATAAGATGTTACTTTAAGCTTTCCTGTATTTCTGGTAGCCTTTGGCTTATCAATATTCGTTGGGAAATTGTGTGAATTATTTCTTACATACATTATTATTTGATATATATATATAGCGACGGCAGAGTTAGAATATTTATTTCCTTAAAAAAATCTCTCAAAGACTCACGCTTCCCCATGTTATAAATTGCTTTAACTGCTCTTTTCTGTAATATGAATACTGACTCAATGTCAGCCCCAGATCCCCACAAAATAAGACCGTAACTAATTATACTATTAAAGTAAGCAAAGTAGACTAACCGTGCCGTAGCTACATCGGTAAGCTGCCTTATTCTCCCGACTGCAAAAGCAGCGGAGCTCAACCTGCTTGACAGTGCAGTTATGTGGGAGCCCCATTGCAGTTTGGAGTCAAGAGTAAAACCCAAAAATACAGCAGTTTCAACAAATTCTATTTTATGGCCATTTAACTTAATATTAGAAGCGTCACGAGAAGGTGTTAATGAAAATCGAATGCATTTTGTTTTATTCGGATTCATTAGTAGATTATTAGCAGCAAACCAGTCGGATATCATGGAGAGGGTATTGTTTGGTTCAACAAGCTCAGTATCTTTTCTATTAACTTTGAATAACAAGGAAGTGTCGTCAGCAAACATAACAATTCCTGATCTTCGGCTCACCATATATGGCAGATCGTTTACATACACCAAGAATAGAAATGGGCCCAATATAGACCCCTGAGGTACTCCCATCTCTACCGCTATCTCAGATGAAACTACTCCACTTAGCGCTACCTTTTGATTTCTCTCTGATAAATACGATTTAATGAGAATAAAATAACAGGACTTCTTCGATATTCATCAGCAATGGTTTGCGTCTTAAATACTCTACTTGAGTATAGTTTTCAAAATGCACTTTTACATACCAACTCAGAAAGTATGCATGACGTAAAGCGTACTTACATCGCATACGGCAGACAGGCTCGGTGCACACAGGCACGTAGCGGTGACGTCATCCGAGTCGGAAGGTAACGGCGCCACGCCCAGCCCCGCCCCGCTGCGCGGCCGGAACCCTCCTGTTGGCACAACTACCGCGGCTTACAGCAAGCTCGATGCTACACACGGTTTGAGCTATATGTGCGAAGTTGTTGTTGAAGCTTTTGGTTGCGCTGAAAGATATACCAATCGATATGCCTACATAAGTTTAGCTTGCCTTCCCCTTATGGGATCAGAAAAGTTTGTTCTTAGAAATACTAACACATAACAAATAGGCATACATATTGTTATTTTTACAAATGTTTGTACGAAGTTTTTTACAACGATGGATACCTTTGTTTAGCATACGCTACTATAGGTACTCTAAATGTAGAGTAGGTTCAAAAATGGATGTTCAAAATTGCATGGGCAATTTATGAATGAATTCATGCAATTCTGAACGCGTGTGTAAAGTTAAGGTCTAAATAAATATCGATGCAATTTGTCAGACAAAAATACACTATTTTATTACTTTTATTACTTCTTGACTTTAATATATTATATCAAATAATTCGATTTGTAAACTGTATTCAACGTGTAACTGCCATACGATTAAACAAATAAATAATTTAGACGTTGACTAAGCTGTTCTTCTTTTCTAAGAAGTAAATTGGTAGGTACCTATTTTTACATTTTAGAAATACGTTTTATGTAAACATTACCATAAGGTAATTCACATTTGTAGCTTATTATAAAATAAGCCACAAATGTCAAAAGCATGTTGTGAATACAAATAAACTTTATACCTGCGTATTCTAACACGTTAAAATGCCACATTAAGGACAGTAGGTTGTTTTTCATTTCAAGAAAGCTACCACAATTTAATATAAAGGAGCTGCTATTCGATGGCGCAACATTTGCATATATTTGAATGAGGCTGTCTTATCGGATGACGGATGTTCGTGACCCGCGTCACCATAAAAACTGTGGAGGCTGCGGATGGTGTGAAACTGGGCATTATCTCGCCGGAGCCCGCTGCGCCATTCCCCGCTTTGTGGTAGGCCTGCCTGCAGCGCCTACACGTCAACGACGTACACGTTTTAATTCAATAAAAAAACCGGCCAAGAGCATGTCGGGCCATGCTCAGTGTCGGGTTCCGTAGTTAACCATCCGTCACAATTAGCGAACCTATATAGAAGGAGTTTTAGTAGGTACTGTACCATAACTAGCAACAAGGTTTTTCATAATTTTTTAAATTGCGGTTCAAAATTTAGACAGGACATATATATTTTTTACTTCTGGATTAGTTTCGAAAATGTTCACATAAAAAAGCAAACCCCTATTCTTTTTGAAATACCTATCCAACGATACCTCACTCTTTAGGGTTGATATGAAAAAAAAACCCGTACTTAAAAATTGGTAGGTACATTTATATATAATTTTACGTGTAGGTACTTAGGTTTAAATAAATTTATTTTGTTCACTTTTTATTTTACCTTTTTGTGGGCTTGATAGATATGTATAATCATATCAAATTACAACTTTCTATCTACTAACGGCCACTGAGCTAGAGTCAAACCACATTAACTTTTCTCAGCAAATGAACTGTCAGACTTTAAAGTGTTATTTTAAACGTCAAACTTCTATGAAATTATGACGTTTACTTAACACTTTCATAGTATATGCTATCAAAATCTAGGAAACTTAGCATAGACTGACTCTAAGCCGCTGACGGACGGACGGACGACTACGGAACCCTGAAAATGCCCTTTATCTTAAGCAAAAACTCATGTGCATTTTAGAAATCCGGATTTACTAAAACAATGTTTACTCGCCATTTAGTTCAAAAATGTGCTTTCGATTACCTACTAAAATAAAATAACTTATTTCTCTTATTTCTTATTTATTTTAAGAATAAACATATGTCGATACTAATCGTACCATACTTGGACCTGTATTATTGGTAAAAGGAAAAGCTATTGATCCCGAAAATAACACGCTCTTCAAGTTTTCCACCGACTTCAATATTTCTAAAGGAGGAGGTTCTCAATTCGTCTGATTTTTTTTTTTTATTATTTGTATGTCTGTTACATAATCTCGGGACCATGGACTTTTGACATAATCCGTCCGTCCGTCCGTCAGCGGCTTAGAGTCAGTCTATGCTAAGTTTCCTAGATTATTATTATTTGTATGTCTGTTACATAATCTCGGGACCATGGGGTCCCGGACTTTTGGACGGCATGCGTGGAGCCGAAGCCAACAGCGCAGATGCCCCTTGTAAAAGACAATTTACTCTTAATGTTATGTGACATTAACCGACGATTATCCTTGTATGCACTATAGTAGTGCACCCAAGGACAATCCCCGGGTAGTGTAGGACTATTGCAGAAAACAGGAACAAAAGAAACCGGGCTATTGGGTTGAGGTGCTAGTGGAATGGGGAACCGGGACTACGGAAAGGACTATGGCACCTGCCTTGGTCAATCTTGAAAAAGACGAAAAAAGAGGCAGGTGGTGACTCGCCAACTCACTAAAATGTTTTTATTATTATTATTATTTTTTAAATGGATGTTCACTCATAACTCCGTCATTACTGAACCGATTTGAATTTTATTTTTGTTTTCGGAAAGTAGATGGTTCCAGGTTGGTCCCTTTTTTTTCAAAATCCATTTCTGATGATGGGATCCATGAGGAACTGAGGGAACTCCTCAAATTTGAAAGGCACATTTCTTTACGAAAATTATCAATTTGGTGGTGTGGATCTGATAATGAAGACCAGGGATGGCAAAGTGGAACTGCTTGGTAATTCCCAGGACTATCATCCGATTTTTAAAAAAATATATTTTTTCTGAAAATAGATAATTCCAGGTTTGTCCCGTTTTTTTTCAAGATCAATTTCTGATGATGGGATCCATGAGGAACTGAGGGAACTCCTCAAATTTGAAAGGCACATGCATGCTGATTTGGGTGATTTCTTAAGAAACTCGAGCATTTATTTATGAAAATCATCAATTTGGTGGAGTGGATCTGATAATGAAGACCAGAGATGTCAAAGTGGAACTGCTTGGTAATTCCCAGGACTATCATCCGATTAAAAAAAATATTTTTTAATCTGAAAATAGATGGTTCCAGGTTTGTCCCGTTTTTTTTCAAAATTAATTTCTGATGATGGGATCCATGAGGAACTGAGGGAACTCCTCAAATTTGAAGAGCACATGCATGATGATTTGGGTAGTTTCTTAAGACACTCGAGCATTTCTTTACGAACATCATCAATTTGGTGGAGTGGACCTGATGATGAAGACCAGGGATGGCAAAGTGGAACTGCTTGGTAATTCCCAGCTCTATCAGTCGATTTGAGACATTCATCTTTTCTTTGTAAAGAAATACCTTCAAGATAGTCCTATTTGATTATAGTTCTATTTTGATGATGGACTTCATGAGGGATTGAGAGTGCCCCTCAAATTTTAACGGCACATGCATTCTGATTTGAGGGTTTCCTTAAGTAATTAAAACGTTGTTTTGGGGGAGCCAACATTTTGATGAAGTGGACCTGATGATGAAGACCAGGGATGGCAAAGTGGACCTGGTCAATAAACCTAGCTCTACTTATGATCCTAGTTGTGACATTCATCTTTTTGATTTGATTTATATTCTGATGATGGAGTTCTAGAAGAATTCAGAGAACTCCTCAAATTTGAACAGCACGTTCATTGTGATTAGAGGGTGTTCATAATTAGCTTATGCATTTTCTTACTGTGGCCATCATTTTGCTGGAGTGGACCTGATGTTGATAATCAGGGATGGCATAATGAAACTGCTCGATAATTTACAGTCTGTCATCCAATTTAACACATTGTTATTTTGTTTGTTTTAAAGGTCTACAAGGGAGTTCCGTTTGATTATACTTCACATGTAATGATGCCTGATGGAAGCCCTGGGACATTAAGAAAGCTCCTCAATTTTCAATCGTACACGTGCGGTGTATTGGATATTTGTGAAGTAAACTGGCTAACTCAAACAAATTCAAAATTTCACTTTTACCGGGAACCAAATGAAGTCGGTTTTTTTTTCTTAAAAATTATGTCGATTGTTTCGTAAACTAATCATTTGGCGTCTTAAGAAGTTAAAATGTGTCCAGTGAACTTAAGTAAGACATATAAATACTTAAGAATTAAAATTAAAACACTATTGGGTTAGAGTGCCAAAATAACTGCGATCTTGCTGCCGTTTGGATTTGCCAAACTGTATTCAAGTTCAAACTAAGTTACCTACTTCTAACAAAAGTCATAGCAAACACAATCAATGTCTTCCAAACAAACGTCTACTGGAAGCGATTTAAGGATACAGAGTTGTTGAGACAAATATTTTGAATAAGTTGTGCCAGTTTTCCGACCGAGTGCTCGCTCACGCCTCTGAAATCGTTTTCTCCCTCAATATAAAACGGCTCCCGAAAAAAATCACCGCCGTGTATACAGCAAAGTTATGGTAATACACGAAAACTGGATCTCATTTGCTGGCTTTTGTGCAAACATGAATGATTGACGTCAAAAACTTACCTTTGAATAAAGTTTGAGGACTTTTGCTGCTACTTACTTACACATTCAAATACATGCCTAGATATAGAGTAGGTATGAAATACTTAAGTGTGTATATTCGACGTCGAAAATAAATACATATGTATATTTCGCCTTTTACAAAAGTGTCAACAAATAAATCCATTGATGTCGACCAACGTACAAATCTAGACTACAGTAGGTAATCATTTCCTTATTGAATTAGAAAACGTGAATAAAATATGGAAATCTAGAGGTCCGGAACCGCATTCCTAAGAATCTTTGAATAGCGCTCGTGCCTCTTTAGCCCCAAAAGCGCACCCACTACTAAACTTAATCTTTCCAATACATTTATCATGTTCAGCCGATAAAAACGCCATAGAGATCAGCCGTACACAATGAGATACAAGCTCTCGGTACCTGATGCGGCCAAAAGTCAATTATATTCAAATATAAATCGGATTTGCAAAGGTAAGCCCATGACAATAGAGTAGGCAGGCGCCGCGCCGTGCGATGATGCCAGCACTGGGCCGCTGTGGCTGCTAATGGTCGGGCGCGACAGTTTGCCGTGCCGTGCGACACAATGCTGCGCCGCGCGAACGCCCGCCCGCGGCTAGCAGCCGGCGTCCGCACCCGACCCGTATCCGATCAGCCATTATACTTCATACACTGCTTTATGAACTCTCTTTTGTCACGCTAACATTATTCGTAGGCGGTACACTAACCAATTATTGCGGATATTAGTAGGTTTATAGAAAAACTATTAGGAGCTAATACCATCCTAACCACGGTTTATGGAGTAGAATTGCAACAAAAATTACTTATGTCTTCGCCTAAGTATTAAAATTTGCTTTTATCGTAACTGAGGCAAATTGCTAGTACCATTCGCAACATCTGCAGCTTCAATCCAAGCGTGAGTATCCGTCAAAGTTTTTATAACGGCGAAACGAATGAATAAGATACTTACACAAGAATGAGTTAACTCATTTGATGTACCTAAGTATCAAATTGTTTTCTGACGTTAGCTGGAATAATGAGCTTTTAAGCAATGATGCCAGATGTAGGTATTATATTTAATACCATTAATTTGGATTAGATTACAGCAATGTTTGTCCTATGGTACTTTTAGATCGTCGCAACACTCATGATTCCACTTTAGGCACCACTCACTCTTGACATTCTTAATTTTATTTTATAATCTCTCGCTTGCTTAGGTCTGAGTATGAGTTAGGTACCTATTTAAGCAAAAGAGCTAAACAAGAACTTTGCTCCCTTGTAGTATAAGTAACTATTAATAAGTCACTGTTTCGTATTTAGGGTATATAAATATAATCGAATCAATATTCGAGTATCGGGTGCGTTATCCGGTTACACATCAATTTAGGAGACACGTCACGCCCGGCAAAATGATCGCACAATGCGTTGAATACGGCGCTTACCACGAGTGTTCGCCCGCTATTGAGTCGACCCGTTGTTGACTCTTTTGTCAACCATTATTAGATATCCATGACTTCCACAAAAAATACTTCCAAACGATGTATCATTTCACTTTTACTACAAAAAAAAATATCTTTTATATCCTATTATTTGATTTTATAAGTCACAAGGGAAGTGGATACCTATACCTTTTCACAATTTTACAAAAGGAATTACCTACCTACACCTCGAGAGAATGTTGAGTCTAAAACAAAGAAAATGGAAATGAGCACAAACGTTGCTTGCTGAGTTGTTTCAGCAACTCGGTGAAGTGTGACTTGGAAAGTTTTCACAGTAGCTCATAGGTAATTAATGTAGTAGATCTGTTAAAGTATTCATTTATGCGTCACGGAGCCTGCCACATACGGAGCTATATCACAAACTTGGCAGTAATACAAAAAGGAACGAGCTTATTTGCATAATTTTAACCTAAAAATTAAGTAAGCAAAACCCTTTTAAATGGTGCGTTAAATAAACTCAAACAACGTCATTATACACGAGTAGCTGCTCACCCGGGTCCAACAGAGAGTGTCAAATGGCAGACATCAAGCTGGAGAGGTATCACAATGCGACCACACCGGGTATCTATTATGTGGTACTATCAATAGAACCCTTAAGAAATTTGTTACTAAGATTTTGATAGGTGGCAACTAGTTTTTGTTCGTGCGGGAACTGCACCAGGGGAGAGCCTACTCGTACATTATGTGCTGGCGCGGGGTGACAAGAGGCAGCGATCGGCCGGGCGTAGCGCGTCCGCAGCCGCGACATATTTATTGCTTACAAAATGCTGTGAATTTGTTTTGGGGTGTCGGAGCGTCGCTAAAAGTTAATGTTGTTCGTGTATTATTTGTTATTATTTGATCGGTGGCCGGGTGCGCTTTCGAGGAGTCAATAACTGCATTTTAGGGTTTGTGACGATGGGGCAAAAAATATGTCACTGTTCACGTTCACAGTGGTTTATTGCAAAGTTTTAAGTAGATGCATTAACGAAAAGTGTGTAAGTTTACAAATAGTCCACGGATTTGTTTATTTTAATAGTTTTCGTCAGTTTTAGGGTTCCGTAGACAACTAGGAACTCTTATAGTTTCGCCATATCTGTCTGTCCGTCCGTCCGTCTGTGACCGTTAGTAGTGCTAGAAAGCTGCAATTTGATATGAATATATCTATGCATGATGCCGACAAAGTGGTAAAATATAAATAAATAAATATTAAGTATAGGACATTCTTACACAAATTGACTAAATCCCGCAGAAAGCTCAAGAGGGCTTGTGTTACGGGTACTCTGACAACGATATATATAATATACAAATACATAAAAACACAACATCCATGACTCAGGAATAAATATCTGCGTTCATCACACAAATAAATGCCCTAACCGGGATTCGAACCCAGGACCAACTACTTCAATCGGTCGTCAATAAAAAGTCAATTAAGTATCCCATACACGTAAAGTAGGGGGTGATTATTTTTTTCGTTTTAACCCTATAGTGCGAGGTATCGTAGGACAGGTATTCGAAAAAAAAATAGGGGTATGCTAAAATATTTTTTGATAAAGACTTTCAAGATAAAAATATTTTGACCGTGCTCAGTTAAGCCATTTTAGATTTTTGCAAAATATAAGCATATAAGCATAAGCGTGCGTTCTTTACTTTTATACCTTTAATTTAAAAGTGGTTGATACAGAGGTAATTATACATATTAAGGTATCTTAATTAAATATTCAGATCGAAACAGCCTTAAGTGACAAGTAACCCAGAGACAGTAGTGACAAGGAAAGATACAATTTACTCAAATTACGTGCGGATGGGATATTTATAGGTAATACCTACTTACCTATATGCAAAAACTCTACAATCTTTTCTTCCGGAAGTAAGTAAAAAAAGTATTAAAACAAACATAACTAAGTCGACTTTTTAAATTTACGTTTATAAATATGTTTCTTGTTTGTGAACATAAAAACATATTTGTCTTCTACAAAACAATCTACAAAATGTACGGCACGGGTGATATATGTATTATTTTGCTATAAACAAATAGTAATAGGTACAAACTGGTGCTGATCCATTATAATAAAAATATATAGGGGTACCTACAAAAAATCTTACAAGAAAATTGCAAAATGTGTGCACATATTTGTGACGATTAGCATGTAACGATACTTTTTTGGATTTAGTTGCCTACATAATATTACACTCGCGATAAGTATATCCGTTAGGCTAAAAAAATACCTATATGGAAATTTTGATTATTTTGGAAATTCTTATCTAATTTATATGTAAAAAGTATTCATACTTTTTATTTTTCATATCTGGCCGCAGCCGAGCTCGATTGATGCACGGCTGTCGGAACTGACATATCATGTCATGTCATAATTGAAAGCTAAAAGAAAATTATTTAGCAAAGTAAAATGTTTAAGTTTATTTAAAACTAGTGCAACAACCTACAGATGGACGACTAAACATTAAATGTCGTTTCTTTTGTTTACAGAGCAACACATTTTATTTGTCGTTCATATTATGCATATAAGATATCTTATCATGTCATGTCATAATTGAAAGCTAAAAGAAAATTATTTAGCAAAGTAAAATGTTTAAGTTTATTTAAAACTAGTGCAACAACCTACAGATGGACGACTAAACATTAAATGTCGTTTCTTTTGTTTACAGAGCAACACATTTTATTTGTCGTTCATATTATGCATATAAGATATCTTATATATATTTCCAAAATAATGAAAGTTTTCATATAAGTACAAGCTGTCAATTCAATGACTGGAATTGACTGGATTAAAGAGGGAATAATCTTTATGTTCATCAAAATATAAAACCGACTTCAAAAAGTGATAAATATATTGTATTCATTTTTATTTGCTGTAAGGTTCGGAAAGAATAAGTAATCAAAAAAATAGAGGTGACGCTACTCACGCTACATAGGGCTACCAACGGATACGTTTGAAGTCGGCGCCAAGCCAACACGCTATTCAATGCAGAATCGGTTGAGAATGCATATCATAACATTTTGCAATATGTGTCATAATTAGTCATAAAGTTATCAAGCCACATAGAGTCATTCATTTTTGTACGATGTCGCAGACTCACAGTTCTAACAGTAGCTATTGCAGTTCTCCTTATTTTTATGTTACGGTTGCAGTTTTTACTTAACATTGCTTTAAAAAAGTTGCAAATATAGATACGGAGTTACCTTCACATTTCAAATTCAAAAATATTTATTGCAAAGATAGTTTATATCACATGTACATGAAGCAGAAATTTACATAAGTTCCTATATTTTTTTAGTTCCTCTAATTTATAGTTTAACAGTGAGGTTTATTATTGACTGATAATGTATTTGGCTTGGCACCGACTTCAAACGTATCAGTTGGTAGCACTATGTAAGTATTTGTTTTATTACTCAGCCTTTACGAACCTTACCAGCAAATAAGAATGAATACTAAGTATTTATTTTTCACTTGTTGAAGTCGCCTCTATTTTTTGTAAAATAAATCTTTTTCTATTTTTAGTGCATTAGTAATATAGTATTTGATGTGATATGACTATGAGTACTGTTACATACTACTAATGAATAAAAAAAAGAGTCTAATCAGACGGCGGAACTCAGAGAACTATTAACTTAGTTATGAGAAGTTCCACATGTCTTCAGTCTTCATCATCAGGTCTACTTCAACAAATGTATGGTTTTCCCGACAAAAATGCTTAGGTCACTTAAGAAAACGAAATCGCCATTAGGTGTATTCGGTTAATTCCGAATGTCGGATAATTCCGAATATTGGATAATTCTGACCTATATTTCGATCGCATTAGAGTTCATTTTCGGAATTACCCGACATTTTCCGACATTCGGAATTACCCGAATACACCTTATGAATGAATGAATGAAAAAAATTATTTCAGGCAAAGCCCATAAAATTATTAGTACTCCTTAACTTTAAACAAATATTATAACTTACAAAACTATTGTTATTAACTTACACAGTAGGTACGTACATGACAAACAGCTATTTATTAACAAGCACCCCAGATAGACCTTACCGGATGAGAACATTAAACACCTAAACATTAAATTTATATAATACGAGTAGGAACAATGTCAATGTAAATTTTTGTCAAATAAAAATTATATGTGCTTTTGAAAATTGAGGAGTTCCCTAAATTCGTCATGGATCTCATCATCAGATCAGAACCAAATTTTTATGGAACCAATTTAGAGGTGACTCCTTTCTAACAAAAAAAAAAATGTTTAAATGGAACGGGAGCAGAACGAGAGCTCAAAATTATCTAGGAGAACTCCGCTCGCTCGCTTCGCTCGCTCGTTCAATTATAATCTCGTCTCTGGTGATAGGTAATACTATATAAAGAAGTTAATATAAAAGGGGTAAATTAAAATTGCTACTCGTAAATGTTTTCTGA
The DNA here is from genome assembly GCA_949128165.1 of Lathronympha strigana. Lineage (NCBI taxonomy): Eukaryota > Metazoa > Arthropoda > Insecta > Lepidoptera > Tortricidae > Lathronympha > Lathronympha strigana. The sequence goes on along the minus strand of OX421901.1, from coordinate 25,088,746 downwards.
AATATCACTGTGTTTATTTATTTAGTTCAGATTCAGGCAAATAATTATGTTAATCCCAAGTGTATATTTTACTTGCACATTTTCCCGTTTGATTACAATGCAAGTACATGAAAAGGGTGTAATATTTATACAACAGTGTAATTGGATTATACCCCCGCCCCGGGACAATCAAATAAATACTGTTTGCGGCGCGGCTTTGTCTGCGGGCGGCGGGCGCACATGTCGTCGCCGGCGTCTCCATAATTATTGTGTTGCTAAACTAATTTTACTTGCCCTTAGCGTGTTATCATGTGTAATTGTTGTAATTTATTGTATTACCTACTCATGCCCACCAGCATGTACTCGTAAGATATTTGAACAATTAGAATTAAACGCTAAAAACAATCTATTATGAAATTAAACTATTATTTTGAAGTTCACTGCTATTTATTGATAAATTTAGTCAGAAAACCGATACAAATTACAGCCATATCCTTATTCGTAATGACAATCCTCTGTTCCCACCAAAAACATCCCCTGACAGCTCTCTAGACAAAATGTAAGTCTATGATCATAGACACTAAAATAAGAGGGCGAGTGCACACAATATGTCATTGCATAAGGCCATATATAGAACATCAGTTATTAATACAAGTGTGGTGTAATACTATACTGGTCAGTATTTTTGAAATCATCGATAACTTTAAGGTTTCTATGTAATTTTTATGGTTTCGACTGAAAGACATGTATCCATGGTCATGAATTAAAAAGAAAAACCTTCGATAACAGAGTCAAACGATACTAGCTAAAAGGCAAAAGTGCAGTGATTGACACTTTTACAGGATCGAAGTGACTGGCGTACTTAATAAAGAATAAGTAAGCGGAATTTCAGTAACGCGGAAATAGTTGTTTATTATACAAGTTGTTGTTGCTTACCTGATTTGAGTAATGATTTGATGAATGATTCCAAAATTGAGCCATGAGCGTAGCGAGTGGTTAAAAACTTGAATCATGAGCTTTACAAGGGTCTTAAGGCACGAGCGTTGAACAACCTTTGCCGCCGAGTGTAATACATTATTATTACCTCACTATTGCGAGGAAGAAATACAACTACGTATGATTAAAAATCTCATCCAAATGTAATTATCCGATATTTATTCCGATATTTTACTATCTATCTAACTATCGTTTAAAAGTCAATTGCACCAGTTAATTTGAGAAAAAAACATTCGAAACTCAAGGTTAAATTACTTTACTCACTAACTAGTGGATAAGTTTTTCCCTGCTAGTTAGGGTTCCGTAGTCAACTAGGAACCCTTATAGTTTCTCTCTGTCTGTCTGTCCGTCCGTCCGTCCGTCCGCGGGTAATCTCAGTGAATGTAAGTACTAGAAAGCTGTAATTTTGCACGATCGGTCACGCCAACAAAGTGGTAAAATAAAAAGTGGTTATTATTTCTTCTTTAGGGTACACGTAAGGTGGGGGGTGTTTTTTTTTTCGTTTCAACCCTATAGTGTGGCATATCATTGGATAGGTATTTGTAAAATGATGAGGGTTTACTAAGAACAGTTTTTGATAAAGTTAATATTTTCGGAAATAATCTCTCCAAAAGTTTAAAAAAATGTGCCTTTTCCCTCTAACTTTTGAACTATAGGTAAGTTAAAAAATATGAAAAAAAATTCAATAGTAGAACTTAATAAGAACTTTCTTGGAAAATTATTTTTAACTTGATTGGTTAACCGGTTTTTTTTTAATTTTACAAAATAATTTCTGAATTAAGTAACTTAACTGTATATGCAAACACTTCTTTTATCTTGAGTACTTAATTTATCATCCCGCACGTATTTTAATTCTAACAGGAAAAGAATGATTCAAATCGATTCACGCGATCAAAAGTTACCCCCGAAAACCCAAGGGACGAGTGTGATCGAAAGTATCATCGCATTGTTAATTATTATAAGCATATTGAGCATGGTATCTATTAAAACACGTTTTAAGGTTGCCTATTGTGACGGACGGTAAACTGCGGAACCCTACACTGAGCATGGCCCGACATGCTCTTGGCCGTTTTTTTTTTAGGATAACCGAACGCTTTCCGAGCTATTGAGGTGAAAATAATATTACCTATAGCATTTTTCATCGAATGGATAGGTTTGTTTGTGTTTATTTACAGAAACTTTGTGGGGTAAAAGTGGTTTGAACCTTTTACTTATTATTTGTGTAATTATTTAGTACAAATATTGTCTTCTGTTTTCACGATCGTTGCTCATTGAAATTAAACACTTTAAAACGGATTAATTTAGTACAAGTTACATTTGTAACCTAACTGTAAATCTTTTGTTACAACAGTTAAAACGTAGTGTTTTCTAATTTGGAAAATTCTTAATCAGTTTCAAAGGAACAATGGGTTACATTACTCGTATCATCGTCCGCAATTTAACGATGAGACAAAGAACTCGAAGAATCCCTTCAAAAAAATATACGCACTCGGTACATCTAAAGCGAAAAGGGTATTTTTTTAAAATGTGAAATATCTCTTAAAGCGTCTTTGGGGAAGTAGAACTGCCTTTGAAGATGACATAACGTTTTGTACTGACAGTACTTTATTTCGTTACCTATATTTTTAAATCTTGTATGTTTTCTAGACGGAGCACCGCACATGCTGCGCGTGCGGGGAGCCCATTGCGGACCGCTTCCTGCTGGAGGTGGGGGGCGGCGCGTGGCACACCTCCTGCTTGCGCTGCTGCGTGTGCGCCGTGCAGCTCGACCGTCACCCCTCCTGCTTCCTGCGCGACCGCCAGGTGTACTGCAAGCAGGATTACGCCAAGTGAGTGCCGTTTGTCTTGCCTTGTTTGCAGGGTTCGTTGAAACTGTGTCTATCGGGAGGTCATCTATACCGCTAAGTGCAAGAAAAGAAGGAGAGTTCTGCGTGCTGATCTGATCAATCTAATTAGTACTTGTTAACGATTTATATAAATAGCTTCTCAAATAAAGTTATTTACGTATGAATTAAGATAAATCATAAAACAGAAGGAAATTGTAGGGTAGGGTACTTTTCCATTCTCTATACTATTTAAAAAACAGTAGGTACATACGCGGTAAAAAATTTGAACGCGTGTGTACCTAAATACTTACTGCTACTGAGGTACTGCAAAAAGCATGTACCTACTTTTACTATTTGAGGCACAAAAGTCTTAACCATATTGAAATGGGCACACAAACCGAAACCTATGAAAGATTAAATTAATGAAATCATAATATTAAAATAAACTTAATAAAATAAATATCTAAGTGTGTACCTACCTCATTACTATTTTACACTTTATTGAGCATTGATATAAAATCAGTGTTGATAAAAAATAGGTACCTAGGTACTTTTAATACTCACCTTTCTATACCTTTTAAAAGAGAAAAAATACCTTTTTTATAAAAATACTGAGATTATAGTAATTAAGTGGACAACTAAAAGTTCTGGTGCGCCGATCTTTTCCATCATCATTATAACACTTCATTTAGGCGTCGTCGTAGTCGGGTAACAAAAAATATAACTGTATTAAAATGTTATAGGAATAGTACTTTATACCTAGCACATTTTGTAGTTTAAGTAAAAACGTCTTACAATAACCATTTCAGTAGACCTAGATTGGAACTGCCAAGATGATCACAAATATCTGAACATGCACTCCAATGCTTTAACAATAGAGGCGTGTTCAGATAAATAATACATAATGTACTAATGAGAAAGTACAGGTAATTGCTAAACCAACTCAAGTCCATCGGGTCATGCTTAGCATGACCGACAAGCAACCACGAAAATATAATAAATGAATAAGTTAATATATAGTTACCCTAAGGAGTTCGGCAGTTATATTGTATGTATAGTGTATATAGTGTGTATAGTTTAGGTATAAGTTGGGATTCCTTTTGGATTGGAATTTGGTATCAAGTATCTGACGTACAGTTCCGTAAAACACAAGTCAACGTTACAATCGTTTAGACGGTCAAACGTTAATCCTTTACAATACGCTGCCTACGTCCAATTAACCTTCGACGTATTAGAAATAACCAAAGTCATCATTTTCCAAGTCATCCGTGATGCCGAAATAGCCGACCAGAATCATTCCCACCTTGGAATGTTAGGTATGGTATCGGAGCGATGGTCATTGTCTGAGTGGTTGGGTTACACGAGGTATGTGCGGAGGTATGCTCTCAGGGTAGGCGGTCCGGTGTGTAGCCGACCTCTGACCTGCTTGCGCGCTGTGTGGCGAGCGTGATGATGCACTATTGACAGGCTCTAGGCACACGTCGCTCTTTTTGTGATATTATAGCGGAAAGTTCTGAATCGACGATCGAGTATTGACGTAGTCTGTCCGATGCTTGCAGCAATACCGGCCTATTTATCATTAAAGGGTTCGCCTTTTAAGGATGGAGAAACCAAATACAGACCTGTCAGTTGCGTTCTTGCCAGAATATTTATGTTAGGTAAATACACTTGTAGGCACAGTCAACAAATTGGAGCCATACGCTAATAGGACGATGTCATAGTGAGTAGTGGCGCTATTAATCAGATTGTAAGAAATCTCTTAGTGCTTGTCCTTTTGACATGGTTTTAGAGTGGCCTAGGCTTCCAATTGGTTGACTATACCTACAGTAATAAAGTAACAAAAATATAGGTGCACACATCCTACTGAACAATATTTCCCATAGCTTATTCCTGTGTAATAATATCGTAGTACCATATTTATCAGACTATTTTCTCGATACATATTTTTGCACTTGACACTACGAGTATCTAAATATAAGTATGTAAATAAGAAGTGCTCACTAATGGAGTACAAAAATAGACCCAAATCACAAATGGGATTATAGAACCAAAAGGAAGTTTTCTAATACAGCTCTGCATCCGATCCGATTTACATAAACATCTCTTTAAATGGGAAATAAAGCGTCCTCTCGCAACAGGTGCGTGAGAACATATCGACTAAATAGAAAAAAGAAGCCAACGTACCGAAGAGTGGTTTTATTGAAAATCCGTCGGACGAGTGTAGCACAACAAAGCGGTGACGGGGAACGTTGCCAGCGTAAAAAATACACCGGCGAGTCTGCTCCGTGACTTGCAACACTGGCGTTTTCATTTGTCATTTATTATGATTGTGATAACTGGATGCGACGTGAAACCATATATTTTAATCGAGACAGCTAGCGGCCAACTCAATGGTACTTGGAACGAAAACGTTCGCTGACGGTGGTATCCGAGATGAAAGTAGATCTATGATAAAATATATTTATGATATTAACTATTATAATATGGGCACTTATTGTGACTCTTTTGAAAAGGCTTAGAGTCCAACCACGCAAGTCTTCACGCCAAGTGAGTGCTACATAACACTCCCATACACTGGCACTGCAAATTTAGTGCACACTTTGCGCACACCAACAGCGGACACCCAGCTTCTACATATACCTACTTATACAGAGTCATGAGTCGTGAGTAGGATACCTTACGGTTTCAGTGAACCTTTAATATAATTAAATCTCCTAACTATGAGTTTATTAATACTTAACTATCAATTAAGTAGGTATCAATTACCTCATAATTAGGAGATTATAATTAATTCAATTTAACGTTTATTTCGTTAAGTCTAGTATGAAATAATAGTTTATCATTTACTGAAACTGTAAGGTTAATCCTGCTCACGACTCATGGATCAGCCTGAATATACTTAAACCGTAGTTAATAGTGTTCATACTGAGCACTCATGATGGATCTACTAGTATGTAAGTACCTAATCATAAAAACAGTTCGTGACCTTAGGGTAGATACTCATTTACTCAAAGTATTTTAGAATCCAAGTTTGATTACAAGGTCACGGCATGTCGAACGTCACGAACGAACAAAGTGTCCGTTTCACAAAGCGAGAGAACATTCGCGTATCAACTATCAATACACATCCTTGACATTAAGTATTGATCGATGATGCCACCATGGTTTGACGGGCAGCGTACCTATAGTTAACACAGCTTTTTAAAAATCTTCACGGGTAAGTCTGTTTTAACCAGGTCCAATCAGAGATGGTTATATTAATTAAAACGCCCTTCCCTTCAAATTACTGTAACTGCTCGGCCCTCAATCCACAGAGTTATTAACGATTATAGCTGTTAGGAACCTATATGTGAATAAACGTTATTTGTGTAAGTGATGATTTGAACAAAAAGCAATACAATTTAGGTACCCTCACAGAGTTCACATATTGGCAGAGTATACCGAGTAGTTGCCACGAACCTGTGCTATATCATAACATGCTGATTTACACCTTTAGGACCTATGTACGCACGCTTTTAAAATTGCATGGGCAATTTAGAATGAATTCATTCATAAACTGTCCATGCAATTATGAACGCAATAGTACACTTTGATTAGTGCTACTTCCGAGTACTTGCGTTTAGTGATAAATGTATGAACTCGCACTAATCACTTATGAACGTATAAACAGACCCTTACACGCGATACACACTCATTCATAAGGTCAGGTCTAAGCGAGGTGTCTTGGCGACCATCCCACTGCCAACTGCCAATGCATCAACTCTGTACGTATGTAGATATGCCTCTGTGTTTGTTGTCTGAAGTGTACCGCGCAGTAGACTTCCGCTAGAGTAGACGCACGCTAAACATTAGGGTAGAGTTAACAAGGTGAGTAAGTTGAGCAATCGATGTTGAGACAAACATACTAAAAGTCCTCCTTGCCCCTCGGACCTGAGCTCGAGGAGGGGGGGGATAAAGAAGGTCCCATTTTTTTGGTTTTTCGAGTACATCTCGAAAACGAAGTGTCATACGAAATTTTGCTTTAGTAGTAAAGCTACTATCACTTAAACATTGCTAAATTTTCCAAATTTTTTAAAAGTCCCATTATTAACATTAAAAAAAACATTCGTTTTGAACGGTTAGTGACACATAGCATATGAATACATATACTTTTAAAAAGCGATTAATTATCTACAAGTTTTTTAAAGGTAGTTTTTTTCTCAGATAAAGAGTTTCCAAGAATTCCAAGATATAGAGCAATGTACGAAACCACCTTACAGAAAACCGCAGTTTAATAACACTAGACCCTACTCATAGTGTTGTGTTTCTGTTGGTGAGTAAGGTCGCCAGAGCTCCAAGAGGATTCACTGTGTTCACAGCTGGGGACCCACGGAGCAAAGCCTTTGGCCCCTTTAGCTGTCAACACAGCAAATCCTCCTTTTTTAAAGGGTCGGCAACGCGCATGTAACACCCTGGAGTTGCAGGCGTCCATAGGCTACGGTGACCGCTTACCACCAGGCGGGCCGTTTGCTTGTTTGTAACCGTCATAGTATTAAAACATATCTAGACAGACAACTCATATCTAGACACCAAAAAGTAATACATAAAAAGTTTTAAGTTGTAGAGAATTTTATAGGCTTTCAATATGAAGTAAACCAAAATTTCGTATGACACATGTTTTCGAGATGAGATGTACTCGAAAAACCAAAAACTGGGACCTTCTATATATATGACTTTCAAATGAGGCTATGCCAATTTAATATAAATATCAAATTAATTTACCTATAAGCGTTGATTTTAGCCCGCAATGCGCTAATTTAGCGACTGAGCATAATACGTGAGTGATACGAACTGTAATAAGTGTATATGTATATGGAACTCCAAATGGCGACCGGTTAAGGGTTCGTTAAACGTGAGCCATGTCACAATAACGATATTTGTATATTATGGAACACGCATAACGAGTGGTGTTGCCAGAACGTAAATCGACGGTCGCCGGCGGCAACGCGCGTAATTGCTTTTGTTGATATATTATCTGTTCATTGTTTATTTAGCGCACCTTTTTGTCTGGTAGCCGCTACCACGCGTCAGAGTTCCGCCTACGACACCCTTTTGTTTTTAACAGGATGTTTGATTGTCGCTAGTTCAAGAAACACTCGGAGCGGAGGCGCGAAAGCATCTGTTCACTCTTAAGCTATTAATCCCTTTTAATTGCATTTCTTTGTTCACTTATGTGTGTTGAGTTAGTGCATCGTATCTCGTTTAATAATGATTTCAAGGTATTATCCGAAAGCCCGATATCAGTTTTCGCAGGCAATGGATTTTGCTCTCACGCGATGTCCCTCGCCCACACCGCAGTAGTTGCAAATGCGCGTGCCATGTCTTATGTAAATGCACCATGTCTTCAGCGGGTTTAATTAATCTCTAGACGCATAAATAAACACAAGCCTTAGAACGGTTCACAGAATATTAAACAATAAGTCTACAAACCATGACCCCGAGTTGCTAAGTCATCAGTAGGACTGAAAAATAAAATCACTGTTTTATTGTCACTCAAGAATTAAGTACCTATTTAATTTCTTATATAATTGTTAAACCGAAAATTTCATTTCACAGTGGCGATAGGTAGTTAATTTAATAGGTCGTTTAAAGATTAATATGTAATCAAGTTAAAAATATTTGTAAGCAAGTATGAGCTTTTTATCCCTTGGCCTGTGATAAAATAGCTCAGTTTGCTAAAATTCGGTTCTAAAAGTCATTGACAACTGAGATTTAAATGCTCTACCTGCATGTTGAGTTTGAGTATTAAAAATAATTTTCATTTTCCGACATTCCCGATTTCTTAGTTATTCCACGATTTATCAAAGGCAGTTGAGTGTTGAGACGAGATACTTTTCACTTAGGTAGGTCAATAGACGACGCATATTTTTTTTTATACTACGACGGTGACAAACAAGCATACGGCCCGCCTGATGGTAAGCGGTCACCGTAGCCTATGAACGCCTGCAACTCCAGGGATGTTACATGCGCGTTGCCGACCCTTTAAAAACTTTAACACTCCTTTTCTGAAGAACCCCATACTGTAGTCCTTTGGAAAAACAGCGGCAGGGAGCTCATTCCACAGCCGGAGCGTCCGCGGGAGGAAGTTCCTCTTAAACCGCACGGTACGGTACGAGACCATTTAGGCTCTAGTCTAGGGTATGCGGGTGAACACCCTGCCGACGGCGAGCGGTGCGATGGTAAAATGCAGCTGTTGGCATCATATCAAACAATTATTCAGAGCACAATCCATTGAACAAACGATAGAACACACATAAGGAGGCGAAGTCTCTCCTTAGGCTTAAGGGTTCGATATCGCTTGTGAGTTTGGGATCGTCGACAGTTCGGACAGCACGTCTTTGGATCGAGTCAAAGGGCCCCAGCTGGTATCCAGGTGCTCCCGCCCAAAGATGGCAGCAATACTTCATATGGGGTCTGACTTGAGACTCATATAATAACATGCTTAGCTCTATTGAGCACACCGAGCTTTTTGGATGCCAGCGTGACCTTCCCTTCCAGGTAGCTACGGAATTGGACGTCACTGGAAATGTCAACACCGAGGATCCCAATACTCTCAGACATGGTAAGGATTGTGTCTTGGAATTGTGGGACCACAGTAAATGAAGTTTTTTTAGCGGTGAACGCGCAAACTTGTGTCTTGGTGGGGTTTGATATTGACGTAATCTTGCTCAATGAGATTAATTTTAATTTCAAATTATATAGGCATAGTAAAATGTAACTTACCTAACTATCTACCTCTACCTACCTTAAATCTAAAATAGGTCCATGAGGCATTGTACCTAGGATGCTGGCGGCATTTCCTCGTTGTATCGCAATACTGACACGTTGTGCGAGGAAGCCACCAGCTCTTCGGTCACCCACCAGTAACATCAACCAGACGTTTCGCGATTTCTACATAAAACTTGCGTGCGCTGAGACCCCATTTATTTCAAATTATACCTACTAATAATATTAAATTTTTACCCATTTAGTTTGTGTACTTAGACATTGCACGAAAAGGGAATATGAATCGGTCCTGTTGTTTGGTCAAGTGAAGGAGGGTTTTGTTTCTCAAGGGTATGAATGTCTTGTATTCCTGGGTATATTAAATAATATTTAAAACGGGTCACTCACGAGTCTCACGAGAGTTTTATAGTTAAAATATTCCTGGTACTAGGTACCTATGCTATGCCTAACTCTTTGGGACAGCCAAATACTATTTAACGGATATTAACATATGCACAAGGTGCCATTCGGTTCGTTACCGTTTTAAATATGATTTCGCAGCCCTACTACAGTATTTTTTTTATTTCCTTAATGTTACTTCTATTTTAAAGTTCGAGTAGGTAATATAATAAGGCCTTGTACGTACATTATTATCATTATACCTAGATATTTTTCTAGCACGAACGACATGTTGTCAGTGCTTGACAAAATAAAAACATCGACAGTCCTGTTATCGATAAATTAATTAGATAGTTTAACACCTAGCACCCGCATCACAGATAAAGCAAGGAGTCTTATCGATATCTGCCAAAACTATTTTAAAAATAGAGTGAGAAATCACGTCTTAAAAAAATTATATATTTTTGTTCTTATACAATGAAACAAAAAGTTTTACAATTGTTAAGAAACGCATGTTCACTCTATAGGTAATTAAAATAGTGTCGCAAGATACGGATACTGCTTAATGGATCTGTAATGCGAAAGCTAGGGTGTAAAGCTGTTAAGTTAACTTATCGATAACAGGACTGTCGATGTTTTTATTTTGGCAAGCACTGACAACATGTCGTTCGTGCTAGAAAAATATCTAGGTATAATTATCATCATACGTACAAGCATATTAGGTATGTGTGACGAACTCAGATATTTGTTCCTGAGTCATGGATGTTTTCTGTGTACCTATTTATGTATTTGTATATTATATATACAAATACATAAATTCATTCGTGTGCAATGCGCGCTGCGACGTAGACGCATTGATGAATAATTAAATTAAATATTTAATTGCGAAATTAGCGCGGCCCGGCCGCCGCTAACGACGTGACGCGATGAGCGCTTTAAAACATAGTGCGCCCGTCGTGAACGAGTTCCTGGCCTTTCTGCAACAGAAGGAGAAGGTGGTGCGGGAAGGAGGGATGGACTTAGAGACCGCTGTACGGTTCAGCTCCTGGGCATCGACTTTCAGCGTCGATGATTCCTGTTCAGCGAAGCAAGTGCTGTGTGATTACCTAGGAATCGCCGGCACGTATATTCCCCACCGAAGAGGGGACGAAAGAGGAGAGAAAACCTTTGGGGATGTTGTAAAAATCCTCAAAGAGTACGAAGGCCGCCTTCCAGAGTTCGTGGTGACGGAAGCTAGCCTGCCGTCTGATCCTCCGGATGACGTGGACGTTCGCAGCTTGTTGAAGGAAATCGTGGCCCTGAAGACAAGTCTTGCCGAAGTTATCTTGAGGTTTGATGCTGCCCAAATTACTATTGCCGAGTTACGCAATGAAGTCACCAGTTTGCGTAATAGTAATCTAACTCGGTCTGCGGTGTCAAATTTCAAGAGCGAAGTCCGACCCGGCGCTAGCCCTGAGTCGGTCCGTTTGCCTGCTGACGCTGTAAAACGCGCCGCACGTGCCGCCCCGCCGCCCGCGCAGCCCCCGCGCGAGTGCCCGCTCCCTGCCTCCTCGAAGTTATGTCAGCGTGCTTACGCTGACGTCGCCGGAAAGCCTGTCGCAGCTAACCGGGTCAACTCATCCTCGAAGGCCGGTGAAGTAAAGGTTCCCCACAAGGTGAAGATCTCCCGCACCAAGGAGGATGAGGAGGGATTCACGCTAGTGGAGAGGAAGAGGAAGGCGCACAGGGCGCCTCGTAAAACTCAGTGTGGTACAGCCGAGCCGGTGAATTCAGGCCTACGTGTCGCTACACCGAGTAAGGCGCTCTACGTGTCGCGCCTTCATTACTCCGCCACAGCCGACGAGGTGGTGGATTACGTCCGCCGGAAGACTGCCTACTCGCTCAAGGTTCAACAGCTGCGGTCGAGTCACTACGTGCACTTCAGCTCGTTTGTGGTGCGCGTGCCGCGGCCGCTGCAGGACACCATCGCGAGTGCGGACTTCTGGCCCAAGGGCGTCGTGTTTCGGCGGTTCCGGGGAAACCTGCCGAATCCTACGCCGGTTCAGACGACGCAACGGAGCCACGCTGTTACGTCGCCTAAATATTAGTTAATTAATTATGTTTTAAAATTTGTTTTTCATGACGATGTGTGCATTTGTTTTTATGTTTGTATTAATTAGTCTTAGTTTCATGACGCATTGGCGTATGCTGTAATGTCGTGTTAACTTATTGAATAAATAAATAAATAAATAAATAAATATATCGTTGTCTGATTACCCGTAACACGAGCCTTCTTGAGCTTACTGCGGGACTTAGTAATTTGTGTAAGAATGTCCTCTAATATTTATTTATTTATTATTATTAACATCGTTTTTATTTTACGTAAGTATTTGCGATTTTAGGAAAAGCATATGGTAATTATTTTACAACTAGAGGTGTATTTTGTGTTAGTCTAAGATCCGGCCCTACATCGACCTTCGCCGAGGTGATTAATTAACAAAACATATTTCAAATTAAATTTAATACACTAAAAAATAAATAAAAAATAGGTTGGCTGAAAAAATCCTGGACAGGCTATATTAAATTATTAATTAAAAAATGATTTATAATCAAAAATTGTACCGGCAAGATTAATAAAAAAATCTCATACCAACAGAAAGTATGAAACCTATAGAATGTGCACATGATAGGTTGGCGATTTTTTACCTGGACAGACGCGATCTCATTGATCGCGAATAATTAGCACGGTTGCGGTATTATGGACGTTACAATATTATACATATTAATTACATATATTAATAATCCTACAGCAAACCAACGAGATCAATAAAGTAAGTTATCTTTAGAATTCGCGTTAGACCCGTTTGATAATTATGTTTAAATATGTGTTCAAATCGCGAAAGTTTTAAATGTTATAAGTTATCTTTGTTTATTGAAAATTTGATTAAAATTTATCACAACAAAAATATATCATATTAAACTTGCTCTTTATTGCATAACACCGTCTACTAACAATACGTTTCCAATGTCACAGTTGTTGTGTCATCAATAAGTGTCAGCGCTCAGACCAATCCCACCGCACCATATTGACGTTGACCAATGATATTTTGGGATATTTGAGTTATTAAAACCGACTGAAAATTTTGACGAGTTTGATTGGCAGCGTAGCGTGCATGCGCATATCGAGTGTTTACCCCGTTTTATGTTGTCAATTTGTTTGAAGCTCCTCTTCCATGTTTTTTAAGTTCGCTGAACCACAACAAACACTGCAAATGGTGACATTGACAACCAGTCAAAATTACTCAATCATCATAAACAACAAAAGATTTAAAAACATTTATTCTCGAAATATATACAGTAAGTGTAACTTACCTAACTACTTACCTCTACCTACCTTAAATCTAAAGTAGGTCCTTGAGGCATTGTACCTAGGATGCTGGCGGCATTTCCTCGTTGTATCGCAATGCTGATACGTTGTGCGAGGAAGCCACCAGCTCTTCGGTCACCAGTAACATCAACCAGACGTTTCGCGATTTCTACGAAAAATTTGCGTGCGCTGGGACCCCATGGACCAAGAGTTTCGACCCCGAATGGTACAAAAGATTATAACCTCTTTCAGGTTAAACAACTCTGTTTACTTACAATATTAAAAAGGTTTACATGTTTCACATTTTTTACTACCTATATTAGGTATTAAGTACGTCAATTGAAACTTGTTTAAAACGTGCATGACAAATATGAATTTATAAATAATTGTTTTATCGATAAATACCGAACCTCCTTGCGTAGTTGAAAATCATCAAGAAATTTTGCTCACTATGGTTAGAATTTAATTGTCATTAAATGTATCTAATGTCATATTCTTTGAAGAAAAATGCCATTGTTAGGAGCACGAGACTATGTAAATTTGCTCTTTTTATACGCACAGTGCATTGAAATATCAAAATCGTCCGAAAATATGCCAGGTCGTCGTTGAAGAGAGCGTTGTCAAAGTCCGTAAGAATGCAGAGTCGTACTAAAGATAAAAGTCACACACGAAAATCACAAGCAAATATCCGAATAATTTGAATTGTGAGCGCCGACCGAGCGGTGAAAAGTGTCAAGTGTCACTGTCAAACTCAAGTGACATCCCAACCGGAAGATTTCTTTTTGTTATAGTGGCCGCTCTGAATCAGCTGTGTGACGTCACTTCCCTTTTAAACTATTTTTAAGGATTTTTAGTAAAAATACTGCAAAAAAAAAATTAAAAAATATAGTTTCGTGATCTACAGGCGTATATCTCGAAATGGTTTTCGATTTAGGGACATTGAAAATTTTGAAATGTTGTCAATTATAACGCGGCCGAAACTCTAAGACAATACAGGGAAACATATCCACCACCACATCCAACTGGCGTAGGACAATTTTACGTGCTTACGATCGTGTGATCAACCGATTGTACCAGGCACAGCCCAAAACGACCAACGTGGAGGAGCCGTTGTTAGACTTCCGGCTAGGCTTGAGGAGTGCTGCAGTATTTTGATCGTCATTCAAGAGCTAGTTCCAGAGCAGCAGGTCGACATTTCAGAACGACTCATACAGCGGTAAATTTAATTAATTAATTATGAAGGATTCACATTTTGTTCTCGAATTACGAATAAAATTAAACAGAGAGTTCAGCAATCAATGGATATGCCGGTATTGGACCGCATCGATGGCCACCCAGATCCCCGGACCTAACTTGCCTGGATTTATTTCTGTGGAGCTTTATTAAAGATAAGGTGTATAAAACGGAATGCGACACTGCAGACGAAATGAAAGTCAGGATGGCTGCTGCCTTCGACGCTCTGCGTCGGAAAAATGACGAAGAGCAGACCCTAACGCGACCTTTTTTTTTTTTTTTTTTTCCAGGGAAAATCCGTTATGGATCCCTCTCGGCTCGGGAGAAACCGAGAGGGTATGTCCGACTCTCACGGACTAAAAACCCTGGGGTGTTCCACCGCTTCGCTATTGGGACGGGGTTTCGGGAAAGCGCTTGCACAGCTTCCGATACCCCGTCAGCGTTGCCTTTAAAGGCCCAGACTATGCTGGCTGCTCCTGCAGCCTCCTCCGCTGGTGGCACCTCGGAACACTGAGGGCCATCCAGCTCGAAACCTCTTCACGCGGGTGATAGAACTCCCGACCCATCACCCGCAGGTTCCCGTTAGGGCGGCATCAATCGCGCTGCAAAAGCTCTTCGCCGCCTGCCCGGTCTTCTGCGACGTTGGGGGAGTGATGCAGCATCATCCTCCCGTGCACGCTCAGCTACCTCTTTTTGCGACATTACGTGGACGCTAAAAGAAGCTACTGCCGCCCAGGCCTCTTCACTGCCGGCCATACGCTGGACTAATGCCGGCAGTGTTAGGTCACCCCCCGTGACCCCGTGGCCAAGACAGCGCGAGGCTCCGCCCACGCAGGGCACTCTGCGCGCGTGTGTTCAGCCGTGTCCACGGCACTCCCTTCGCAATGGTGACACGCTGTTGTCGGCTCCCGTCTCACGACCTCACACAGGTACTTGCCAAAGCAGCCGTGCCCTGTAAGCAGCTGTGTGAGGTGGAAAGAGGGTGCACCGTGCTTACGCTCGACCCATTCCTTCAGAACGGAAGGAGGACACAAACGAACGTTTGGAGACTCCGGGAGCTGGTGACCCTAACGCGACCCTAGCGCAACCGAAATACTCGGGCACGAGCTGCGGCGTGCGTTATAAGACACGGTGGCACCGTGGCACCATTGAACACTGCATGTGAATATTGTGAAGATAGCCGTTAGGTAATATTATTAATAAGAATAACAGTAATATTTTCGTATTTGATTTGACATTTATGTCATTCATACAATAGTTTAATTACGTCAACGCTCGGAAATAAGCGTAAGAGCTCCGAGTTCACCCGACAACTATTCCTTGATCTAGCCGTGATGTGTAGAGTGTAGATGCAATACGGTTGTCACCACAGTTAAAAAGTAGTGAATTTGAAAAAAATAAAAACTCTTTAATTAATTATTCTAAGCATTACAAATCTACTGTTAATCACAAACGATGCAATACTTTCAGGAAGGTCCATGGTTTCATTCCTCCCTGTATACCTACATATTACGAAATAAATGAATTAATTAATATTGTGGAACAATCGTAGGTACACAAATCGACCTAGTCCCACGGTAAGCTCAATAAGGCTTGTGTTGTGGGTACTAGACGACGATATGTGTAATAGAAAGATACTTACATATAAATACATAGAAATACATACATTTAGAGATAATCTAATTAAGTTTTAAGATAGTGAACGAATATAAATAAATAACTCATTGTGTTGGGTATTTATTTATTTATCAAAACCTTGTTTATACCTGGATGTTAAACGCGCCTGTCATCATCAGCGTATTGCCTAGAGCGAGATACAGAGTGCTTCGAAATTGTTAAAACAAACGCTCGTATAATATGCCAATGAATCTCCGATTGAGGTTGTATCTAAAACAAATAACTTAAATCATGTCATCGAGTGAATGGTAGGTTTGAATGGATATTAAAATGTGAGGCAGGCGCGGGGGAGACGAGCGCACGCCACGGAAAGCAATCAACGAGTGAGGATTTATGGCGGCGGCGCCCGCGGCGGCTGAGCAGACGAGCGCGCAGCGCGGCCTGTGTGCGTACCATGAGTGGCACTCGATTGCGACTGCGGCAATCGAAAGTATGTCCGTCTCGTTACTACCACTTGACAGGAGCGAGACGGACATACTGGCGAATGCCGCAGTCGCAATCGAATGCAATTCATGGTAAGTAGCAGTACCATGAGTTGCCAAAAATTCGTCGAAAGCGTTAGTCGCTAGAGACTAACGCTTTCTAAAGTATTTGCAACTCGCTCGCACCAATGAGAAAGAGCAGGATGCAAAATACTCTGGATTCTAAACCAGCTATAGAAACGTCACTGTCAAATGAGCACTTAATTTGGTACCATAGGTTTTTATTAGCGCTGGCGAAGGCGTGAGTAGCTCTGACTACGCGATCGCGCCTAGGGTTGCCATATGGACAAATAGAATTTCCCGACAAAAATTCCCTACAATCTTCTTAATGACAATTTTTCATGTGGTATTTTTGGTCCATTTTGAAATAACAAGGTAGAGAAGAGCCCAGTAAAGTGATGTGCAAAATTTGTAGCAGTTAAGCCCCTCATTCACGGCAGTCCGCCGGCACCTCCGGCACGTAATAAAGTACCGTGAATGTCGTTGGTTTTTAAAATTCGAGCGTCGGCGAGTCGGCGATTTTTTAAATTCGAGTACAGTGTATGCGCTACAACGCAGCGCTGCGCATCTTTCAACGAATAAGTGCAAATTGGACTGCCAGGCTGGGCCACTTGCACACCGTGTGTCCGCTACATCCAGCCATGCAGGAGTGCCGGCGGACTGCCGTGAATGAGGGGCTTTACTTTAGCATAAAATATAAAGGTGCAACAGACATTCAGAACCATATTCAGACTGGCAAGCATCAGAACAGAATATCAAAACAGTGATAAAACAAATACAAAACTCGACGCCCCAAAAATCAGGAAGCTCTTCTGCAGCTACGCAAGCAGCCTATGGCTACTATTCCACACTATGAAACACCATCAATAATTTAATTCCATGAATTGCACATCGAATTTGATGCCAACAAATGCTGCGAAGTATCCTAGGTATTTCAAATTGCTACGAAAGGAATATTATTGTTTTGTTGATTACTGTTTGCTTATATTTGTCATTTAATTCGTAATGTTTATACTGTAAAGATTTGTGTAATGCCACTAAGACCCATATTGGCCATATTACGCTTACACTATACCATATAGGATCATAGTGTCTAATGAAAGCTGAACCCAGCTATTATTTGAGTGGCAACACCCCAATAAAATGTCATGGCAATGGACTCCACCAAAATTGAACTATGGAGAGGAAGAAAAGGACCAGCCCAGTGCCACAGCTGCCAAGGCTTCCGCCACTCTTCACATGGGTGCAGGAGGCCTTACATGTGTATCAGCTGTGGCGAAACCCACCCACCTGAGAAGTGCCAGAGACCAAAAGACGTTCCACCCACGTGCGGACACTGTGGAACCGATCACCCAGCAAACCACAGAGGCTGCCCTACCTTCATCAGAGAGACCCGACACACCAAGGCCGGACCCACAGCATACTCCAAGGGGCCACGAAGAGGCTCTGTCACTCGGGCCTCCATAGACGTCCCGTCTGTCTCCGAAACTGCACCCGCCTCCCTAATGGCCCCGGCGAACAACCCCAGGCCAAGACCCCGCGGTGGCGAGCACAACGCCACACCCAAAACAAGGCCCACGCAGCACACCGGCAGCACACCAGACCTGGCGCCGCAATTCGCAGCGCTGACCTCCGAACTCACAAAAGCGATCGCAGACTCCATGGCCGCGATGTCAGCCGCAATGTCAGCCAGCTTTGCCCAAGCCCTGGCTAGGCTGAAGCCACCGCAATAGCGATCCCAGCCCAGGCAAGACAAAACATCAGACTCCAAACCCTCATCAGTCAAGGAGTTGGATAAACTGAAAATTGTCTACTGGAACGCCAGCACCCTCAAGGGGAAACAGAGGAGCTTAAAAACCTTCTTGGACCTTCACGAAGTTGACGTCATGCTCATCAGCGAAACACACCTCACTGGCTCCCAAAGACTGGAAATCAAAGGATACCACGTTTACAGAGAAGATTAAATAAACCCTCATGGCGCACCATACCGAGGACTCGCCGTGATAGTAAGACGTACTATCATACATCATCCAATCAACTTCATACAGCTGAAGGCACTAGCTGCAATGGGCGTTGACATCAAACTCCACAAACATGAACTCAGACTGTACGCAGTATACCGACCACCTTTCAACTCGCACGC
Source organism: Lathronympha strigana (assembly GCA_949128165.1). Classification (NCBI taxonomy): domain Eukaryota; kingdom Metazoa; phylum Arthropoda; class Insecta; order Lepidoptera; family Tortricidae; genus Lathronympha; species Lathronympha strigana. The sequence continues at coordinate 25,069,921 of OX421901.1, read as the reverse complement.
CATCGCAGCTGACCTGAAAAGCGACCTGAAACACCTGCTTGTTGACTCACCTGTCCCCACCATCATTGCCGGGGACCTCAACGCTAAGCACCCCGCCTGGAATTCAGCGAAAACAAATACAGCAGGAACCAGGATTTACGACGCAACGGAAGAACTCCACCTAGAGGCAAGAGGCCTATATGACCCCACACACTACCCCAGCCAAGCTCAGTGGGACCCAGATGTTATCGACTTCTCGATACAAAAAGGGATCGAGACTACAATAACACACAAAGTCCTCATGGACCTTGAATCCGATCATCGCCCAGTACTATTAACCCTGGAAGACAAACCAATCACCACCCTCCCTAAACGGCCCACACGCAAATACAACTGGGACACCTTCAGCGAAACCCTGTCCCAACAACCAAGAACTGGCCCAATCTCAACGCCCGTGGAGGTAGACGCCGCAGCGGAGAAGATAGAAAACCAAATAAAAGAAGCACTGGCCAAAGCCTACATCCAGCCTAACAGAAACAACCATCCCAACCATCCCAGCAAAACAGACGTGCCCCAACACATCATGGCATTAATCGAAAAGAAACGTTGGACGAGACGCCAATGGCAAAGACTCAGAGCCCCAGCCCTCAAAACTGAGCTCAACTACCTCTGCGCCCTCATAAAAGAAAAACTCGCAATACATAGAGGCGAACAATGGGATGACTACATCGAGACAATAGAAGAAGACGTTCCTTCCATTCACCGCCTCTGTAAAAGACTGGGAACCGCAATCCCCCCAGTCAGGCCACTCAGAGATGAAAGGGACAAGCTTATATACGCAGCAGAAGAAAGGGTTGAGATGTTTGCCACCAGCCTGGAAAACCAGTTTAAACCCAACCCAGCCAACGACACTGACTTCACACTACACATAGAGCAGCACCTCCGAAACTACTTCGAAGCCCCCACGCCCCCAGAAGAAGACCCACTTTACTTTTCCCCGAGCCAAGTACGCCGGGGAATCATGCAACACATAAAACCCAGAAAAGCCCCCGGACCAGACGAGATACCCAGCATGGCATTGAGGCACCTACCACTAAACACCCTGGCAGCCACAGCCAGACTATTTAAGGGTGCTTAGATCCGGACACTTCCCCACACGCTGGAAACTAGGCCACGTCATAGTGCTGCCCAAACCGAACAAGGACCGCTCAAGGGCGGAAAACTACCGCCCCATCACCCTCCTGTCAACACTATCGAAAGTTTTCGAGAGGCTGCTGCTCGCTCACCTACGACCCCACATCACACCAAGACAAGAACAGTTTGGCTTCAGACATGAACACTCCACAACACTACAACTGACAAGAGTACTCCACCACATGGGCTCACACCTGAACAAAAAAGAATACACCGTCGCCGTGCTGCTGGACATAGAAAAGGCATTTGACCGAGTATGGCACGCAGGCCTGCTTTACAAAATGTCCAACACCTCGGCCCCCAGACGAATAGTGAGAGTCGTGGCCTCCTTCTTGGAAAACAGAAAATTCCAAGTGAAACTAGAAGGAGCCATGTCAACAATACGTCACATCGAAGCAGGAGTACCACAAGGGAGCTGCCTCTCACCGGCATGTTACGCCCTCTACACGGACGACATACCGGTGGGACAGGACACAAAGCTGGCCCTCTTCGCCGACGATGCAGCATTCTTCTCCACCTCATACAAGAAACAACACGCAGTGCAGAAGATTCAAAGAACTCTAGATGACCTGCCCAACTGGTTTAACAAATGGTGACTGTCCGTGAATGTGGATAAGACCCAAGCCATAATCACAGGGCAGTCGAAACTACCGGACCCACCAACACTACAAGGAACACCACTCACCTGGTCACACACAGTCAAATACCTGGGTGTGACCATCGACAGACGCCTCACGATGACTCACCACACGAAGGACATAATAAGACGCACACGACACGCCAGAGCCACACTACGACGAGTGCTGGTGAGTAGACTCCCAGTAAAAACAAAACTGGGAATCTACAAAACGTACATACGTTCGCGGCTCACATACGCGACGCCAGCTTGGTACACACTAACTTCAAAAACTACAAAGAACACGATGACAGCACAAGAAAACCTATCCCTTCGCACCATACTTGCCGCCCCACGCTACGTAAAGAATGACATCATAAGAAAGGACCTCAAATGGCGCACCCTGGAGGAGTTCATACGTCACATCTCAAGAAGAATGTTCGACAAATCAGACAACTCAAGCCACGAACACCTCCAGAACTTAGCGCCTCACCACGCAAGGCCCCCAGACTCCAACAAAAAGGCGCTACCCCGAGAACTCCTACACACAGATGACGCCACAACACCCTAACGGAACCTTCAAAAAAAAATCTACACCACCACACAACTCTAACCACAACAGACTCCAAGGCCATCCCCAAAACGACGGCCCACCAGAATCTGCCTACAGACGTGGGTAGCAAGCAGGTTGTTGCCTAATTGGTCCCAGTGCCAGAAAAGGCCACCTAGCACCGCAAGAAATCAGGTGCCAAAGAAGAACAGACGAGTAAAATGTCATTCTGACGTTGACAAGCTAGTTGCTGTTTATTCTGTGTCCGCGTTATATCCGCGTGTTAAATAGAAGAGTTTTGTTGGAAATTCACTGCTGAAACATGGGTAAAACCATTAAAAGTGGTGTGCGGCAGATACTTTTTACCATGATAAATAAATTCAAACAAAAACAAGAAGAGAGGGATGCTTTGCTTAAACAGAAAAAAAGAGTGTCTTAAATGTGGTGAACAAATTTATAGGTTAGTAAATCATGTTAATTCATCATGATATCTTGTTGTCATATTTTTTTTGTCCAATCTATGTTTAAATTAATAAATTTAACGATGTATTCCTTTCAGATAAACTCGACGTTTCTGATAAAAAAAAACAGTTCTTTTGGAAAATCTCGGGAAGCTGAAAGATTTGGAGCAAAACGATTTGCTCGGTCAGAACAAGTATTAAGAGGAAATATCTTCAATGACTGGTAAATATTAAACTGAATTAAGTAATCGTGTTTTTCAAACATATGTAGATGCATAGGTTACCTTGTTACCTACCTACCCACTGTAACTATCATATTCAATCACTCAACATTTGCAATTTTATTAATAGACTAATATCACTAAAGTATACCTAATTAACACTCATAGGTTTGGTACAACTAATAATAGATAATCAATGAATAACAATCGCGGTAACAGAAGACAATAATAATAGATACTTATAAATTTATTGTATGCAGAGCAAACATCATTTTATTGTTTGTGAAACAAGCATACCTCCATGAGCACATATAAGAATCTATTGGGTTTATACATGCCTCGCTTGTTCTTAAACTGTCGACATTAAACCCACACTGATTTTACTTTTATTAAATCTGAATTAGCTGTAGAACTGTACACATATTAAAGTGTTTTCTTTATTTCATTTGTTCTTACAGATGTCAGTTTATCAACAGCCATCAGTACTCCAGGAATGAAACAACCACACAAGCTCACGGTATCCAATTTAGACAGTTTTGATATCCAAGCCATCCGAAACAAAATAAATGAATTTTATATGGTAAAAAAGCAAGTGCAGATGTCTGTTGACAGAGTTAAGAGAAAGCTTAAATCTGACCCAACCAATATTAAAGAAACATAGTGAAACTAGTGGAAGTTAGGTACAATTCATAAGGACACCACAGGAGAAAAATTCAGTTGGAAACAGGAATACTTTTATTAAAACAGTTGCATTATTTTCAGATACCATCAGTAAAACCAAGGTGCCGGCGACCATCCTGTCCTACCTGCCAGTGAAGCACTGAAAGAAAGTTTTATTTATGTAAAAAGTAATAAAATTTGACATATTTCAATGGGATGTTTAATTTTACTCATTGATAAATAATGTTTTCACATCTTAAAGATTACAGTGGCAGTAGAAATTATGATACAATTTTAATTTAGAGAAATATATGGGTAAGGTCATATAGACTTCACAGAGCAAAAGAACTCTGCAAACATTTAGCAATGGTTATGAATGTGTAGTTTTAATAACCAATGCAGAAATGCTAGGTACAAACTACTCAAACTAAGTACAAAAATGATATTGTAATAAATGTTTCCTATATAGGTACATGTTTCCTATAAAGATTGCATTTCATTTGATAACCGGTTGGCGTAGTTAGTAGTGACCCTGCCTGCTAAGCCGATGGTTCTGGGTTCAAATCCCGGTAAGAGCATTTATTTGTGTGATGAATATATTATTGTATATATAGATATTTGTTCCTGATTCATGGATGTTTCCTATGTATTTATGTATTTGTATACTTATTATATATGTATCGTTGTCTGAGCACCCGTAACACAAGCCTTATTGAGCTTACTGCGGGACTTAGTCAGTTTGTGTCAGAATGTCCTGTAATATTTATTTATTTATGAAATTTATTGTTGTTGGAATAGTTTTCAGATATATGAAATTTAAAGTTTGTCTAAAGGTTTATAGGTATACAGAAGGCCTAGTATAAAAATTGTACGACATTAACTCCTCGACCGCGTTAGCGTATCGGGAGTTCAAATTATGTTTGCCGTTTAAATCATCCGGCAACTTTCATATTTTGACCCCTCGATACGCTAACGCGGTCGACGAGTTAATGTCGTACAACTTTTATACTAGGCCTTCAGGAACAAAAAATAAAAAGTTGATTTTAATGTTGATATACCTTCCTTACCTACCTTAACCTTCCTTAAACTTCCTTAAACATAGTGAAGTCTTGCTGAGACAGATGAGAGCACATAATTCGAATCTTTTGCACAAACCCCGCGTATACAAAGATATATACAAAAAAAATATATTTAACATGTGCATAACAATTTTTAATAATTTGCCGGATGAGCTACAAATACTGTCGGGGGGAATATTCAAACGGAAGTTAACAAAATGGCTACTTGACAAATGTTTTTACAGCGTTAAGCATTATTTAAATTTTAAGGATCCGATGACATTGTACTAGTTTTAATATGTAATATTGACATTCTATATATATTGAATTATTGTAAATATTTTAGGTTACCTTGTATTAATATTTGTATGCATGCTTGCATGCTGAATGCACAGTTTTTTTTATGTTTTTAGTATAAGACCAATTGTTACTGCATTCTGACAAATAAAAATTTGAATTTGAATTTGGATAAATAATAATATCGTAATGTTGATAAATATGATTACCTACATTGATTACCTTTGCCAATATTTTTATGTTTATTAGTGAAAAATACTGCCCGGTGAAGACATTTCTTCTTTATTTAGGCAGACTTGAGTTCACCATTATCTGAAAATGAAAGTAATAATATTATTTCTCTACTTTTTAATAAAGTCATTAGTTAATACAGTCTATTAAACACAAATTTTCACTAGTAAATAGGATTATAATACATAGTTACAAAGTGGTTACAAATAATGATTGGTAGGTACACCTATGATTTTTCTTTAGGTTCCTTAGTATGAACCTAAAGAAAAATAAGAGCTGTAGGTAGGGTTTACAAAAAGTATATAAAACCAAGATATTTTATGTTGTACATTGTATGTACAATGTACACCTAGATTCAATTAAGTACTTACTTACAAGATTAAAACCTACCTAAATGAGAAAATTTGTAATAGGTAGGAGTAATAAGTACCTACACATATATAGGTAAATAAGAAAGCTCTTCTAATGAGTAACAAAACTGCTTACATTTTGGTCCATGAGCACCTGAGCGCCGAGTAGATTGCTGAACTTAGTTAAATGATTATCTTCAGGATTTTGCGTCTGTTACAGACGATATAAGATTGCTATGGTATTGGTGGCTATGGAGACCAATTAATGCACGAGCGGCATAACCTGCTTCATTCGTGGCCGAGAAAACTCGCGCCTGTGCTTGCTTCACAAATCATTGTCCTTTTCCGCCGCCGCGAGCGTAGAACTCTTCGTTCGTTCTAAAAAACAGTATATCATTTCCAAACGCACCCGTCACTGTTAACCAACAAATGAACACTTTTAAATGCAAAATACACGATAATCCGAAATTTGCCAATATATGTTGTCGACTCAAAACTCTTATTTTTTTACGTTCTTTCATTTGAGTATAGTTTCATTCAGTTCCGTGTAATTTTGTAACTGACAATAGGTTTAGAATTAGAATGTACTGACGCCATTAAGCGTTTGTCACGCACGACTGTGGCAGTAAGAGTCGTAGCTACAGTAGCTAACGCTTTTTTCTAAACCGGTTGTCAAACTTGAAACTCATGGTAAGTACCGCAATTAACAAAATTGTATGGGTTTGACAGTTGAGCGTCAGACGCTCACGCACATTGGCTACAGACGCTTTCGATATCTACACCAGCTAACGCCTCGCTAACTATGTAACTCATGGTAAGGGTAAAGCACACTGTGCGCCCGGTGCGCCCGCGCCCCGCCAATAACGCACGCCCGATCAGAACTATCGCTTTTGGTACCTAATACATAACAAAATTCAAGTCAACTAACATTGTTTACGACACATAGCTAAGAACTTGAGACAACAGCAAACCTCGGAGAAATCTCAATTTTAAGTAAAGTGACTATCTTTCTATCTTTAGCCGGGAACGCATTATGGACGAGGGGTAAAGTAACGGATAGAGACCTCCTTCATGAATCATGAATAGTCAACACCTCGAGTATTTATCGGTCATTGCGGAGGTACGCAACATCTTCATTACGGCAGAGTGTTAAAACTTGTTAATCTGTCACTTGGTTAATTATTATGCGAGGGCCACTGTTAATTGAATCAGACGGCGACAAAATGGTAATAAGCAGTGATAGCGGCGAGGCGCGGCCAGAGGCCCGTGGTGCTCTTTCTAAGGATATTTTGCATTTCCTAATGCAAAAGCGGCTTTAAACCACCGACACTGATAAGACTCGGATAATAAGAACTGGCCAACTTAATAAATATTCGTAAAACACGCGACTTTGCACTTCATCTAAATAAAGTTTCACATACTTAAAGAGAAATCAATTATAAAGTACCTAATAGGTATTTTGCTTCAGGTAGGGTAAATAAATGATGAACCATACGATTGCATATTTGTAGGTACCTATGTACACAATATTGACGACGGTGTAATGTAGGTAATTATGTATTTAAACTTTATTGCACCATAACGGAAAAGAAAATGGCGGACTTAATGCCTCAAGGCATTCTCTACCAGTCAAACAATCTTTATTAAGTCAACCAATGGGCCAAATATAAAGATTTAGTTGGTGCAGGGTCATAATAAAACGTGTAACCTATGATAACAAATTAATTTACATTTCTATAATAAACATACATAAATATTACAGAACAAATACACATATACAAATACATATAAACCTTAATTCAGTACTCGTACCAGTTATGAAACATTATGAGGAAGACGACTGAACCTTGTCAAACAGATGATTGCGCAATAGGTATATAAGCGCTTAAAAGTAAACTTGCTTTGAGCTTCCCTGATAGACAGTGGAAGATCATTCCAAAGCTGGATAGCCTGGTCGGTGAATGAATTAGCCACGAAACCTATACGATACGAACGATCAATTATGCTTAAATTAGAATGTAACCAACCCCACCGGCCACGGCCTCGGCTTGGCCTCCGATGGGGTTGGTCGTTTTATTTAGTATAATGACAACAATTTCAATTTATAATTTATTTATATATGTATAGTAGTGTTACTACTTTAATAATAAGACAAAATATTTAATTAAATAATTTTATGTTTCAACAAAAATAATGATTGGTTTTATTATTAACATTAACAACCCGTGCATTAGGGGAGAGTCGGTTATATCGTACCGCCGGTTAAATGGTACCACCTCTAGATTTCCTATACTTAACAACCTATTTTAGTCGCTTATGGGGCGCCCAAAAGAGCGCCTATGTTTTAAATGTTTTAATCATCAGATATAGAAATAAAAAAATGACGAAAAGACAAGAATGATCTTGAGAGAGGAAAAAATAGATTTTCGTCGGACTCGATGTAACTTTGATGTGATTTCGTAATTGTATTGTGATCTAGATAGAATCAAGATACAGAAATAGTATTAGGTAATAGTATTTCACTACAATATTTATCAGCTTTACTTTGTGGTATTTACAAATTGTCAAAATTTTTGTTCAATTATTTTATATTAACTGTTCAAAAAATACCTGGCCGGTTAAATCTATAGCTCACGCTCATAGGTACGATTTAACCGACCAATATGTTTTAATTGTAGCAGTGCAATTTCAGTGTATTTCTATAAACAATGAGTATTTGAATAAATACCTATTGTTTAAAAATAGTTATTTATGATACAAGTGTAGAAAGTAGGCTTTTTCTGACGAGTGTTAGTTACTATAAAACACGAACGAAGTGAGTGTTTTAAACCGAAACGAGTTGGAAAAAAGCCTACATTTCAACACGTATATCATACAAAATTTTACAATGCATTAGCTCGGAAAGCCGCTACATTCTTCAGAATGAAAGGTCCATATTTTATCTTACCAGACTAAATACATATTACAAGTAATTTGTATCAATCCATTACCTATTTAAAAATTTCATAGATATTTAAAACAGCACCCAGAAGTGAAATTATTATTATTATAAAGAAATGTTGGTCTTTGTAAATAATTATAAGTAGGTACAAAAAGTAAACAATCAACTGCAATATTGATATTTCAATCAGCTTTTATGTAAAATAATCTTACCATTTGCGCCTCCTTACGAACTTTCGGAGACATCAATTGAATATCACTATTTAATTTCACTACGATATAAAAACTCCAAGCCAAATTATCCAAAATCAAAATGCAATAATTTTAACAAATGTATACCTATGTAAAAAGAAACTACCAATAAACTAACCATTTCAATCGAGTTATATTATAATACTTATAATGTCTTGTCTGGTAAAATACGGACTTTTCATTATGAAAAAACCTAGCGTAGTAGAATCAACCAATGAGAGCGCTGCATTAGGCATGCTCACAGTTTCCAATTGGGTCCGAAATGGAGAAAAATTAAAATATGAAAGATATTTTCTTTTGAAAACATAAAATAGTAAATATGTTACTTTACCTATATATATTAAAATTTAAATTTTTGTTTCGTTATTTACACTTAATGGATTGTACATATTTTATAAACGTGAATATTGTATCAAAAAGATAAAAATGTATGTCTGATTAATGTTATTCAAATAATGCCTTGGTTTGGACAATGCAAAAGTATTAAGTTATTTACAGTTTTTTTTAATTAAAAAGCTACTTTCTCGCACGTGTGCGAAAAAGAGCCACTTTCTATGCATAAGTTTACCGTTGAAAATAGCACTTTCCGAGCTAATGCATTGTAATAGTACATTGTGATACACGTGTCCTATGATGGTCATTAATGTCATTACACACGAGGCGGTATTGTGCGCGCGAGCTGAAAGCGAGTGCGCAATAAGGAAGCCGATGTGTATAATGACCATGCACACACGTGTCATACGACATTTTTCAACACACTTGTAAGTAAAAATCAAAATTTAATTCGAGGTTATTAACTTTTGTTAAATACATTAACTTAATTGTCAGAATCATGTCAGAATGCCTACATGGTAATTAGCATATGAGTTTCACTATCCTTTATTGACTAGTTGAAGCTTCTTGCGATGCCTTTTCGACGTCGGTTGATGACAATATTTTACATTTTCAACTTATAAATCCCGAAGCTAAGGCCCAAACGTCACAAATAAGTAGGTATATTTATCACTACTAAGTACAACTAGATTTTCATGATAGCACCCGCGTTTTGTAGTTTCAGAGGAGCCTAATCCACATATTGTTATAGTTTTACTTCTAATTCTCTTATAGTTGCATTTTATCATAATAATAAAGCGAGAAAACAATCAAAAATGTTTTACGTAAATTAGTTACCGCAGCGCGCCATTGGTGTATTTTTTTCGAAACGCGTTGCGCGCGCAAATTTGAGGCAACGGCCCGCCAAACAGCCAAAAAAAAAAAAAAATTATTTATGTTTGAAGCACAAATTATTGTGAATTTTGAATAATTTAATACAATTTCACGTATATTCAATAATTCAGAAGGTTTCAATCCATGTATTAAACTAAATACGGAGATATTGCTTTTTAAGGCATAAGTTATTATGCGGCTAAAAACAGTGTACTTTATTTGGAAAAAAAAACTTTCCAATCCGACAAAATTTGAATGTATTATCTGTGTACGTAACTTAGTCTCGTAGGGTACAAACTTAATTTGATGGGGTTATCTGATTACAACACTAGTTCAATAATATAATGAAAAAGCACGCGTGTTTAATATCTAGGATTATGAGCCTAAAAGCGGTATGATAAGAACCTCGTTACGAGCAAGTGTGTTGAAAAAACAATTAACATTCATAATGCTTAACTAATACAGTTTGAATGGTGGTGGTACGATTTAACCGACTGGTCGGCTGAATCGTACCTACCGATGGCGGTCACTTCGGATTTCTTTTTTTTCAGAACGTTAATTTAATCCTAGAATACTCAATTTGATATACAGTGTGTAAGTCTAATACGGGCGATAAATTTAACCAAACATAGAATTCATTATTATTATCAATAATTAAAACATATGTTTAAGTTACACTTAATTATGACCCCATAATTAATTTTTTTATAAATTTTTGAGCAGCAATGTACTATAAACTATTTGACGCTGACAGTTGTCAACGGATGTTTAAGGCGAGCGTGTTTGCATTACATTGCGGGCCGAATTATTTTGTATGGATAAAATTTTAATTGCAATTCCATTTAAAAGTTACCTAATTACATTTCTTATGTCCTATACTAACCACCGTTAAGAGGTTCGCCCGTATTAGATTTACACACTGTATAACCTAGCCAAGAAACTGAACTTTTATATGAATAAACAGTCACATTTCTATCCACCTTCAGAAAACAGCAAAATCTTGAAATGTGATGTGGCAGAATGTAGAACTATAGAGAAAAAAACAACAGTGCTAATATATTGTATGAAAGTCCATAGGAGCAGTATGCTTATGGAATACCATACACAACGTTATAATCTGTACCTTTTTAATATAGCTGTCAGTCATCTAATTGACCGATAGAAGTGCTGGAGCAGAAAAAAGTAAATTATCGAAATGTAATTTATCGGCGTCGCACAAACTTACGTAAAATATATTTTTAATACAGCTGCTTTAAAAGTACCCTTCTTTAGAGCCCGAAGAGTTTTATTGTTAGTTGACTTTACCAAGACGTAATAAAACTAAAAACCTACTATTATTATTCATCATAATAATGATAATTTATTAACAATTTTTTTTAATGGCTTTCACTCCTCGGTTTTTGTCCCGAGGTGGATTTTGCCAATGACAACGTTACTTAACATACAACGCACGAAAATAATGTTCGGTGATCCGAGAATTTTGGTTTTGGGAAGGAAAAGGATTGGATTGGAGACCTGAAATTAACAAAAAATAAAAAGTTGTTATTTAGACATCACAGACGAGACAACACTTAATTAGCGAAGACATTGGAAGAGGATGGATTTGAAAGTTATAGACATGAAGGGGACATAAAAAATAATTTAAAATATAATTTTTATTTTTTATATAGAGCAATAAAATTGTACCAAAAACCAAAGACAACAAGAAAACATGAGGTTGAACATACGCAAGAGAAACGAAACGTAAGATGCAAGATGGAGGCAAAGGCAAAAAGGTAGAGTCAACTTTATTTAAGAAATGTTATAGTTTTATGTTATTTTCTTTGATATGTTTTATAAGTATACTAGTGAAGGGAGCAAAGAGATTGGAAGTCGTAGGGCGACGCGCCTATAAAGGTTGTCACACTAAAGAGGTCCGTGCTCTGTGGAAGGGAGGGTCCATAAAAGATAGAAGAGATTGGAAATTGATAGGTCGCGGAATATTGTTTGGTAGAAGGTCGTACAACGAATATATTAACAATATTAAACATTGAAAACAGTTCTTATTAATCCGTGTGTACATGTAAAATTAAGAAGCTACTCACAAAATACACCTCCAGCTGTAAAATAATTACCATATGCTTTATAGTTAGTATAACCGCTGTGACATAAGGGTTCCGTTCATGCCATTTTGACTACGGAACCCTAATAAAATTGAAATAAGTAATGATAACAACTGTCACTGTGAATTGTGTTACAGGATTTTCACGGAAACACTATGCACTGTAGGGATTATTATACATAAGCACTTAATAATTTGAGTTATCATCAGTATAAAATTACGTATATTTCTCTGCCTTGCTATTTTTAAATATACAATTTAATTTAATTTGCCTAGCCTATGCGATTGTTTAAATTGCCCCTTCCCGTTATTGCTCAAAAGTTGTTTGTTGGGTGCTAATTCGGCACATTTCTTATCGAGCCCTGAGCTAATTTGCAATGATATTGGTCTCATCAACTAAGGATGAAGGTAACCTGAAAAATTACTCTCGAAACGAATATTTTTCCATTCGGAAATTATTTACATGAATTTAAGGTAACCTTCTTACTGCATGCTTTAGATACTGAGAAATTTGACGGATCTTAAAGGCATTGCAAATTAGTCCTAGTTTATCTTTTTTACAAGGAATAGGGGATAACTTACGTTGATTCATAAGACGTGAACAGAATGAAACTCACGGTTTGAGTAAATGATTAGCTATTGTTGCATACTAGAGTTAAGGAGATTAACGTTATTTATTTTAAACAATGAAAACAGTTAGTATTAGTTTTATTGCCGATCGCATGGTCACTCTACAAATAAAATACTTGTGTCAACAGTGGTAACTTTTGAACTATAGCTCACGTAAACGTATCTCTCTTGACTTTGTAATAATGTGACAATTTATTTTCTTCGTAAACAAGGCGTTGCCTAGGACCTAAATGAGGTTTTATGATATTAATTAGCTGTTGTATGGTGACCATTATTGGATACAATCAAAACGGTAAATAATTAACAAAAAGTAAAAAAAAGACGAAACAGGCAGTTGTTTTAATTAAATCCTATTGTGAATGATTAATTAACTTAAACTGTCTGGTAGTGTAAGTCCTGCTCACATCTTTTGTATCACTCTGTATATGGTTCATATTATGATTTTTAAATTATCACTTTTATTTTTGAGTAATATTTAACTATCTGGGAATAGTAAAGTATGTTTTTTTTTAGGTTGTTGTATCTTTATGTTTCTGCCAGATAAATAACTTCTTTTTGTAAGAATGTTTGTCCACTGAAACTTAAGATATCAGAATATGTATTATGATCCCTGTTGTATATTTTTGTGTAGAAGTGTAATGCTTCCAAAATGTTTTAAACGTGATTACTTAATAACTTTTTTTACAAGCTCGTATTCCAGGCTGTACTTTTCTTGTAGAATATTTGAGCAAGAGTGAGAGAGACAGAAATTTTGTAACGGTACTTACTAAAGGTCTAGTTTATTTAGAATTGTAATATATCAATTTTGTGGTACCGCAAATTTATCTAAATATTTTTATAGCACTAGTGATAAATTGATATTAAATGATATAAATAGCCCCATTGTAGGTATTTCCAATACTAACTCTTAACTCTTAAGGCGAGCGTGTGACAATTTGACTACTTATTCTATCCATTATTTGACGTCAATAAGCCAATAATCAACCCTCTTCTTTCTTATTTTTCGGGAAAACAAAAGCACAGTAAAAATAAAAGCTTGTACAAAAAGTCTATATTTTCCACGCGTGGCACACATGAAGTAGTAGGAATAGGTACTGAAGCATGTTTTGAAGTGGCCCTGGTCTGTTTGCCTAGGAGTTTCGGCGCGAAGTGCTCGAAATGCTGTCGGGGCATCTCGTCGTCGGACTGGGTGCGCAAGGCGCGCGAGCAGGTGTACCACCTGGCGTGCTTCGCGTGCGACGCGTGCGGCCGCCAGCTCTCCACCGGCGAGCAGTTCGCGCTCCACGAAGATCGGGTGCTCTGCAAGCCGCACTACCTCGAGACACTCGACGGCGGCTCCATCTCCTCTGACGGTGACACAACTATACTACATTGATTTCCCATTAACGGCTGAATTTTTTGAATTCCCATTGGGGAAATTTTCTAAAATACATATTATTTTTGGGGCCGTTTTAGGCTATATGAAGCTATAGATATCGTTTTTCACTTTTACAAGTCAGTACCATATGGCACCTCTAGCCTAAAATGGGTTATGATAAGAGCTACGGTATGCCATGTAGCTTATAAATAATATTTATGCTTGTCATCATCATCATCATTATCACTTCAGATAACGTATTCAATAGATTTTTGAAGTCTGTCCAGATTTTAGTTATTGGTGCCACGGGCTAGCTTAATACAACCGTTGGTAAACTATTTATCGTTGTTGCTTATTTGTCAGCCGGGTAAAAAGTTTATCAGTTGTATTAACATATATGTAATTGTTTTCAAAATATATACAGTAAGTCTAACTTACCTAATTATCTACCTCTTATAATAACCATTTCCCTTTGTCTTTAGATGGTTGTGACTCAGAGGGCTACCACAAAAGCAAAGCTAAGCGGGTACGAACAACTTTCACCGAGGAACAACTGCAAGTTCTCCAGGCGAACTTCCAGCTGGATTCGAACCCCGACGGACAAGACCTAGAGCGCATTGCGCAGGTGACGGGGCTCAGCAAGCGCGTCACGCAAGTCTGGTTCCAGAACAGTCGCGCGCGCCAGAAGAAACACCAGCACACCGGAAAAGGGAAACAAAATCAGCGTTAGTATTATTGTTCGCCTGATAGATTACAGCAGGCAACCTTCTGTAGCGCGGCGAACTTTCTCGGCTACGAACGAATAAAGGGTTGCGCCCGCTTATCGGCTAAGCGAAACTATGTATTTTGAGCGAATTATTATTGTTCCTATGCGAAATATGCAGCACTGCGATTGTAGCATTTTATAAAATTGATATATTAAATGATTAGTTAGGCAAGTGACTAACTAGTTCTTCTGTTGCTGAAAAATGTTTAATAATTATATTGTAAGACCTTTTTGTATTAAATTTATAATGTCAGAAACATGTCGCGCATAGTGACTAAAAATACTTGAGTGTTACCCGTAAGTAATTTTATTAAAATGTTTATACCTATGACTAGTTCTCAGGTTAGTGTATTTTGTCCGCAGTGATGTCGCGGGACACGGATCCGGTGGGGTTTGGTCGGCCGATCAATCTGCACCTCACATACTCCTTCCAGAACAAGCCCCCTTTTGTCCCGATAGGTAAATTAAAACAAGTGTATTTTATTTGAAACACCTATCTAATTTCAAGAGAGAGTAAACTGTGTTGATTGTTTCAGACGGCACTTCGTTTACGGATTCCTCGATGGATGAGCTTTCGGAAGATTCGTCGATCCATTGCATGCAGAGTGAAGTTTAATTAAATGAAACCAATGACAACAATGTAGTCATTCTAGTTGATCCCAGAATTATAGCTTTGGGTCGAGGGTTGGCTTCTTCTATGAGAGTAAATTATAACGACCGATCCTAGATACTTAGAGAATTGATGTAAATTAATAATATTTAAGTGGATGTATAAATATTAAGGCCTAATCAAAGTAACTACTTCTAAATTATTGTAAAAAGTTATACGTACCTATTTATTTATTTATTTTAGTAACTGTGATACTTACGTTTGCTTTCATAACTTTATTTTTTGCCTTTGAAATAGTTCATAGAATAGTGAAATATATGTAGGTACCTATAACATTCGAAATTAATAAGTAAATCACTAGAATTAGGGTTGTAAGTACTTATTTCGCCTTCCATAATACGTAAATTATTGTGCCAAAAGGTAACATTTATCCAGTAAACCTTGTCAGGTAGTAATCATATTTACTGGTATTTTACTAGGTACTTATTAGTACATTGTGCATCTAGGGCGGTAAGAAGGGCATTACTTACGAGGGTCTATTGAAGCCCGACGCCGTAGGCGGAGGGCTTTAAATGACCCGAGTTAGTAATCCCCTTACTGCCCGTGGTACACACAATGTTTTTCATCACATTTGCGAGGAAATAAATAAACTCTATACAGGTAAAGAAACAATAATGATAAGCGGTAGTGTAGTTGCTCAGTCCACAGTACTCCGGAGTGACTACGTGTTGCGAGCGCGTGGGGGACAGGTCCTCCGCGAGCTCCGGGCGGGCGGTAAAGTAGTATGAGAATCCTTTAAAACCATGGGAATAATACAGCTCTTTAAGTGTAAGTATGCTTGCATATAATATCACCATTTACGAGCAGGTGTGATGAAAAAAAATTTGTAGACTCACTTATCCCACCAGCAACATGACATGTAAAAACAAGTCTCGCTTCGCAGTTTTCTTATGCTGCAAAAAAGTTTTGAGATGTAATATTGAAATGAAACAAGTCGGTTATTTTCATAGATAAAAGAAGGAATAGGCAGCGATGAGGCCAGATGGCCATATTAACTGTTCGACGCGAGCCAGTTGCAACTTAGCCGCAACCGTAAAATGTGAACCGATATTTTCGTAAAATGCCGAACTGCTGCGTTGTTACGAGCAAAAATAGGAGTGATAACAAAAACTTCTAGGACTATGGAGTCACTTACCACATGTATTGTATTCATTTTATTAGTTATTAGTTGATAAAATCATGCATTTTTACAAATATATCCAGTGCCGTATGATTTTACTCTACCGGACTAATTGGTTTAACTGATCTGTAACATTGAAATTAAACACTTTAGAACGGATTAATCGCGTTTATTAACACCATGATCCTACGTTTCGAGCCCTTTACAGCACTCGTTTTCACAGGGTTAAGATGATGACTGAGAGAATCTTAACCCTGTGAAAACGAGTGCTGTAAAGGGTTCGAAACGTAGGATCATGGTGTTAATAAACGCGATTAATCCGTTCTAAAGTGTTTAATTTCAATGAATAACAATCGCGGTAACAGAAGACAATATTATGATCTGTATCAAATTGTATACATACTCGTATGCGTTTTAGCAAATAGCAAACAAGTTGTATCGCGATGCAATTTGGTAAGCAGCCGCGCAATGTATCGAATTTCTAGCGATATCCACAATCGCATGATTATTACTTGGTATGGCCGCTTATGCCTTGCCGGGAACTAGAGAAGAGATGTACCCGTGCCGATGTGTGTCGATAAATGTTTGGCATGATTTGGATACAAATAAGAAATTACATTTTCGGTTTCCAGTAGGTTTGTATAATAAAACAAATTTATTTTGTGTGTATCTATTTATTGTAGTGTTATCTTATTTAAAAAAATCAAGGGTAACATCGAGTATGTTTAAACTCAAACTTTTAAAAGCTTTATGTCCAATATTTTTGTTTTTGTCAATATTTGTTGATACGTCTTTATTTATGGTTTATCTTTAAATATTTGTATTTATCTCATTCCCGGTAACAATCCGAATAATGTCATTATAAACAACTATATCCCTATTGAAGAACGTGAATAAATTGCATATATATGTATTTTGTAAATATAACAGTCATGCAAATTGGTCCGGAGCAGAATTAGGAAAATATTTGAAAGAAGTTTTTTTATGTTTCCCTTGAGTAAAAGGAACTAACTTAAGGGTTTAAGGCACTTTCCCTCCAGGGTTTAGTATAATTTCTGACCTGTATACAGATGAGCCCTGCTACTGTTAAGTATGTACTTAACCATAAATAGCAGGGCTCATGCTGTATACAGGTCGGAAGTTATAATACTTACGGGTCTTCCCTGTTTCACCTGACACCGAATTAAAATAATGTATAATTGGATAATTTGATGCTTGGATATTCTTCAACGTGATATTAACGTTAGCTGGAAGATACGCTATGCTCATTACTCATTATGCTATGATTTTGAATCATAAATAGTTGGTTGCATTCATTAAGGTTAGACCTATAAAGTATTAGGGACCGTCTATGCTCATTGAAGTTTGACTTTAAAATAACACTCTAAAGTTTGACATTTCATTTACTTGGAAGTTATAACGTGGTTTGAGGGAATCGATCAATCAAAGAACGGTAAGACCATGCAGTCGATCTAATGGCCCATACTACACAACACGTTTGGTACCTGCAATACAATATCATCTTGTGGTTACTTTATCAAACTGTCATGCGCCTTTGCGAAACGCAATGCGTTTGCGTATACGCACATACATGGGTTTAGTGTCAAGATACTTAATATGGTCATGTTTATAATTATTTTTACACATCGTCCACTGCAATATTTTTAACCACGACTGCATTGGTTGTCCTAGGATTTTACTCTCATTCAAATATCGATGGATAACAGTTTATCGACTTATACTCCTCTCTAGCGCCGCGTCACATGATCGTTTACCACGCGCATTAGCCAATCACAGCGCGTCTCTGGCCACACCCCACCCCGGAGACATGAAGACTCTTTAAAATTTAGCTGCGTTATAAATCATTTCCAAAAAATTTGAATTTTCTGTGACTTGGTAGGCATAAACTACTTAATTTTATAATTTGGAGCTTCTGGGCCTGCTGGAAGTACCTTAGAGTTTCGATGATCAGTGAGTGAGTGACTGTCCAAAATAAGAAACTGGTCCAAATGTTTGATAATTCTTAAACTACAAGTTCAAATTGAATACTATTGAGAATATATCTAAGTCATGTCATGGCCAAAATGTCACTGAAAATTCAGGGTTCTAGTTTGACCCACGGTGATATTGCCTAATATTCTCTGACTAATACATAATTTTTAATTATTTATAACCTATCTACTGTCAGTCAATGTAATCATTTCGCGAAGCATAATTATAAGTACCTACAGTGACTATAAAAGTAAGTAATAGTGATTATGAAAGAAGATCACGACTACCTAATAGAGAAGCTGCTCCTTTTTAAATTTGATTATAAATATCCAGTATTCATATTCTTAACTGAACTTACTTCTTACCTGTGGTATAATTGTGGTACCTATGTATATTAGTCTTATGTCGCCCTACATCTTACATATATAGAGGTTTTTTCCTTATGATTTAATCTTGCTCAATAATAACCAAGTGCCAACGCAGATGTCCTGGATTCTTGTTAATTATACAAGTTCCTTAATTATATGTACTGTACTAGTAAGTAAGTCCACTAAACAGTTAGTCTGCAATTCTAGTTCTAGTTGTCAATTATATAATTTATATATCTACTAGTGTAAGTTGTTCGTGTTCATCGAATAAGTACATAGAACGTTACTTCCTTATTACCTAATGTTTAAATTATGTAAATAGAATAATATTTAACCATTTATCAAAACCGTGTCAATGTATAACTGTCGTCTATAGTTTGTTATGTGAACGCGATTCGACATCTCGTCATTGTATAATTACATGCTTGATAAGTACTAGGTACTTTAAGTTAATCTTGTACAAATTTATTGAATATAATTATGTTGTTAAAAAATAAACATAGTTTTAAACACCGGAAAGTTCAGGTAAGATCATAAATATACAGCGTGGTATATGAACCGATATTGCAATTAAACCTTGCTTGCTTTGTAACTATTTTTATTTTCTGTTTAAAATAATTCAGCACGCAATGTATCGCTACTTTGTCTTACTGGCGTGACGTCACAACTGTCACATGTCAAATGTTTGCAATAAATTGGTGGTCGATTAATTTTTACAAATTTATTAGGCTTTAATGGCTAAGACTAACTTAAAATTACCTTGCAATATCGGTTCATAGTACTAAAACTAAAACCTAACTTTGGTTACGGTTTCAGGTAATATTCAAAATACAGACTGTATGCTCACGCGTTAACAACGGGACAAAAGGCACACACTTTATACAATTAAACCGCATTATTCATAAAAACTTAACAGACCTATGTTCGTTAAAATGTGTTTAGTCCCATTTTGGCAAACGCATATTAGATAAGGAGAAACAATAAATTAGCTAACGGAGGTTTGATAAGCGTTTATGAATAAGGTTGTCCAACCGGAGTTATCCAACTAATCCAGAGTTATGCATGTTTTGTATGGAATTTGACAGCTTAACTCCGGCTGACCCTGGGTGATGCAAGTGGCGCTTTCTTGACCATGAAGTTAGTGTCCGTGTTCACATATATTTGTCCTAATATCCGGATCAAAATTTTTAGATCTTCAGTTTACCTATTTTAATAGTTTAGCACAGCTGCTGACAAGGATAGATGAAGGTATTCTGTAGGTAACATCAAAATAACGGCATCTAAATCCATTTCTTCAGGTGGTGCATTGTTTGTTATTCCTGTCGTTACCAGTCACACTAATTTGAGACGGAAGGGTCTGGTAGATGCAGATTGCACACTCAACTAGGAGAGTAGGATTCCCCTCCGAAATCATACCGTAAATAAACTGGCCAAGCTGCACTTTTTCTAAATAGTGTAAGCCCCATTAATAGTCGAACTAGTCGAAGGCTGCGAACAGGATCCATGTTACCTTTGCGGATACTCAATTCTCAGCATAGAGTAGGTACCTAACTACCTGCCGAAATCACAGACACACATCACTTAACGACGCCGTTGAAACCTTAGTTTAGCATTCTAAAGGGGCGATTCCACTAGTGAACTACGGACAACGCCATAGGTATAAAAAGGTTCTGCGACGTAACCTTTATACCTAATGCAGTTCAAAGCCCTTACCGTGACGTCTTAATTTGATTCAGTTTAGTACCTAAACTGAGGCGCTGCCATGCCATACAACCGAGCACAGTTAAGAACTGAATAGTGTTAGGACGTCACAGTAAGGGCTCAGGCGCAGGTGCTGTTGTACTTGTATATATAGTTTAGTACCTAAACTGAGGCGCTGCCATGCCATACAACCGAGCACAGTTAAGAAATGAATAGTGTTAGGACGTCACAGTACGGGCTCAGGCGCAGGTGCTGTTATACTTGTATATATAGTTTAGTACCTAAACTGAGGCGCTGCCATGCCATACAACCGAGCACAGTTAAGAACTGAATAGTGTTAGGACGTCACAGTAAGGGCTCAGGCGCAGGTGCTGTTATACTTGTATATATTTCAAACAAAACAAACGTGGGCATAGTCAGTAGATTTAGAGACATATTTTAAAAGAAATATTTTATTTACATTGAACATACATTTAGGTATACTTCCTTATAAAATACTTAAGTAAATATTATAGCTCCAATTACGAAATTTCGGTTTCGTCTTTAGCTACGCTACTAAATAGTCTAGCAATTCTATTATATTCTTGATCAATCACTAGTGTGAGTCATCCTTTACCTAGTCAATCACAGATTTAGTCTTTTTATTTCTCTTTTCTATTACCGAAGGTTAGGCATTGATGATGATAGGTATTTAAACAAATGGTCCGGTAATCTACGTCAGAACCAGAAATATGGCTCCAGTATTCTAAGTTTCGAGTACAGAATAGACAATTTTGGTTTCTCAGCTGTGTACGACCGTTACATAAAGTGTTGTTGATCATACAAGTACAATAATTATCTTAAGAGATGCGGATCTATTTTTGCTTTGCCAAGACCAAGCAAACAAAATTGAGTTGGTAATTTTCCGCATTAAAATACACTTAACGCTAATGTGACATTGGAGCATTTATAACTTTTCCATAGTATTGAGCAACATCTCCATGTCCTGGTGGATGCCCCGTAGCAGCTCTTTTATCTGCCGAGCCGAGTCCAGGATGTCGATGCTCTGCGTGTAGGGGTTGTATCGCACCCCGAAGTCTCGTGGAATCGTAGACGCGTATTTACTATGAATAAGAACAAATATTATATAAATAATGTAACAATATTATTCTTAAAAGCATATGAGAGAAGGCAGTCGTTGTCGTAAAACTAGCGCCTACGCCAAAATCTTAGGATTAGAAAGCGGACCCCAGGCCCCATGAGCCGTGGCATTAGCCGAGAAAACGCTTGGAAGAAGAGAGAAGAAAGGTAAAATATTATTAAATGGTTATTAGTTAAAGGTACCTACCACTTTAATTACTATTTAAAACGAGATATTTACCATGTAGGTATATTTGTTTTTCTGAGCTCCCGATATTTCGGCACTGTTACATAATAATTATAGTGTAAAAATAGTAATTATGTAAATGTCCATGTTAGCTTAAAATCGTAAACCTACCTACCACTTTATCGGTCGGCAAGGTTTACTTAATTGGTACCCTTTACTAAAAATGATCACAAATCCTTAAGTGTTTTTGACCGCTTCTACAGTTCATAGTTCTCAACCGACTCTCGTAAAATTGTATAAGGAGATCTAAAAATTATGTAAAAATGTGAATTCAGTTTTTAGATGTTTTCTAAACGCAGTTGATGGAGTAGGGAGCGAAGTCTAAAATATAAAGCCTAATATATGAATAAGATAAAGGATTATAAAAGATATAACAAAAATGAAACTTATTACAATGTGATAAGCTTCGCGGATCACCAGCTTTTTTGTTACATTCTGTATAATACCAGTGTTTTTGTACTCCAGCACGTCTATCTGTCGATTAGATGACTGACAGCAATATTAAAAAAATTATATAAGTACTTACATATTATTAGCTCTATAAGGTAAACGTCCGAGTGCTCGACATGTAAAATCAATATTTTATCAATCAAGGGATAAATGTCCTTCTCCATAAAATATTGTCATGTGTTTTGGGAGAAGTCTTTTACTTTTGTTAAATACTTATTTATTTTAGAAAATCGAAAATAATAATTATTTAACAAAATACTATTTAAATAGGTAAGTACCTATTACTTATCTAAAAAAATTGATATTGCGACCATATAGGTCGCAATATCGATCTTTTTTCTAAATTAGAAAATTTCTTAGTCAATCCGATTGTACAAGTAACTGTCCACTACATACTATAAAACAAAGTAGCTTCCCGCTGTGTGTATGCTTAAATCTTTAAAACTACGCAACGAATTTTTGATGCCTTTTTTTAAAAGATACTTATAGTGATTCAAGAGTAAGGTTTATATGTATAATAATAACCCGTGCAAACCCGGGGCGGGTCGCTAGTCAATGATAAAATACTAATATCTATACATTCAACTCAGATTCATCTATACACATGATGCAAGTGTCAAAACTATTACGTTTGACGTCACAATCCAACGTTGAATAGACTTTATCTGCATACCTGGGATAACCCGGGGCAAGCTCTTGGGATTGGATATCGATATAATTAAAATGAATACATGTGCTCATTGAACATTCTCGATTATTATGAACAAGTTCGTTGTCATATCTGATATCGAGCCTCTTTAGATAACACTATGTGGATTGCATTTCAATCAAAACGATAATTTACTGTCAGTAGGTAGGTACCATTTGTAGCTGAAGTACATGTTTTAATTTGATTATTTTTAATATTTAAAAATGTGGAGAAAATATGTAATATTTATTTATGACGAATATATTTAGAGGTTGACAGTAACATCGATATATTTATTGTCTATAAATATTCTGTTACATCACTTTCATATAGATGCCCAGAGTTATCCTAGGTATTTTTATCTGTCATTAACTTATTAAGTGGACTTCCGGTTGATAGTCAAGACGTATGGCGATGGCGTGTCTGGAATAGTTTTTTGTTCTTTGTCTGCTAAATGCAGCTAATGATTAATTAATCCTGAAACGCGTACAACCATTCTTTTAGTCATCAAACGGCAGTCCCGGGATCTCGACCCCTGAGAAACCTATAAACTTAACAAATAGCGAGGCCAATTGCCGAACAACGTCGCCTAAGTGGCAATATACTATTATATTACAAATATTATGATAATACTTGACATTGGCAAGATTGTCTAACTCTCGGACAGACGTCATTATTTAAAAGAAGAACTTATTAAGTATAAAAATAATCCTGTGTGTGTATACGTACATATGTGTCGCTTAACTTCAAACTCGGGTAAATCCATTCGACCCTCTCAGCAAATATCTACCGTATTACCTTTTCTCAGTACCAAAATCGCATAATCTGACAGATGGATTTACTCGAGTTTGAAGTTAAGCGACTCATATTTACGTCATTATGACGAAACAGGCATGAATTGTTACACCGCGATATATTAACTTAAAGAGAAAGAAATACATTTTAATGTGGTTCAGATAAGTTTTTTTTAAAAACATTACGAAGATAGCGACAAAGTTATAATTTTCCCGTAATATTTATGTTAATATTAACTTAGTGTATAAATTTCATATTTTTTGCTACGTTAACTTCTGGGATAAGGGGGGGCTTAATACATCGAAGTTTTCCACTATAAAAAAATTATAAAAATATATTTTCGAACGTATGTAGGTACCTATATATGAATACTTGAGTATTCAAGTTATCATCGAACAAACATACAAACATATATAGATATGTACTAATAACCTAGTGTCCATTTGTCCAAGTATATTGGAAGATACTACTGGCGGCGGCGTGCCCCAGCGAGTGCGGAATGTATGGGCAGCCCGTGTGGGCCGTGTGTCCGTACCGACCCAAGACAAAAAACTATCGATTCGAAATTTTCCAGGGAGTTCCATAGGCTTGGTTTTACTTTAAACATTATTATATTATAGGTAATCATAGTAAAATAAAACACAAAGACGGTCAAACTAAGTTGTTCCTGCTGGAAGTAGGTAGATGGGTTATAATAAAAATCTTCCTAGCGTTTTCCCGGCTAATGCCACGGCTCAGGAAGCCTGGGGGTCCGGTTTAGCAACTAAGCCGAAGTTTTGGCGTAGGCGCTTGTTTTATGAAATCCATTTAACCTTCCAACCCAGAGTCAGGCGTAGGTTAGTACTTATTGAACCGAAAACCGATTGGCAAATATCAAATGATATTTCGTACATACGCTTCGAAAAACTCATTGTTACGAGCCCAGTTTGAACTCGCGACCTTCGGATTGAAAGTCGCACGCTCTTACCGTTGGGCCACCAACGCTTCCAATTAAATTTAATCAATAATAAAACTCAAGCTGTAATATGATTAACTTACATCATCTTTTCCTTGGCATCTTCGAAGGTGTTCGCTACGAAATAGATAGGCTGGTATTCCGTGATGGGATACTTTTGTTCACCGGTGAGCTCGGGCTCGAAATCGCGTAGCTCCGGCTTGCCTGATAGGCAGTACTGCAATTCGCCGAAGGACGACAACAGACCCGCCCCGAACGCCTTCAGCTTGCCTTCTTGTCGGCACAGACCAAACTCCACCGTAAACCAGAAGCACTGAAAATAGAATTAAAACCCCTAATTATAATTGCAATCCATGTCATGAATTAAGAAGGCGCAGAGCGTCTAGTGGCGTCCTCATTGGGGGATCGTTTTTGAACCTTTTCAATTCTCTATAATAGCGATGTACCGAATATTCGCATTCGCATGCGCGAATATTCCAAGACCGATATTCGTTACATCTTACCTACAGCGCTACTCTATAATCCATGCCAATCGCAGTTGTCCTACTAATTCTACATCTTCCCGTCTACACAATGTTTAATATTTTAGGTACTTGATTTTGGCTTTATCGCCTAAACGGAAAAAAGGTCCACTCTTCACCGTTTAGGTGATAAAGCAAAAAATAAGTAAATCGAAATAGTTTATGATAGATCAAAAGTTGGGAAATACAACGAAGATACCATGGCTTAGGTATAAAGAAATAGAAAGGTTTATAAGTGACCCTCCGCGCCTTCTTAAATATGAATGAAAATCTATAAATGCTTAGTAAGTAATAAAATCTGTTGACATACAATATATCGTGCTTATTAGTGCCCTGAATTTACAGTTTCATTTTACTCGACTCCGGCATAGGAAAATAAAGGTTTAGTATGTGTAACTATGACTTATGAATGAATTATCAATCAATTTGCCTTTGGTGCAGATGTTTGCACAACCATTTGCCGCCCTGCTGTTACTAATCTCCATCGATGAACAATTGCCAGGAGCCCGGGTCCAGCCATACTATAGCAAATTAAAGATAGCTTTCGTTTCACAAAATGTACGTAACATACATATTATAAAAAATGTAAACTCACGGTAGCTAATCGCTCGACGTAGTCATCCGGAGCTCCGAGCGAGGCTAATCCGATTTCTTGTGAGAATTGAGCGAAGGCAGGATCGGCGAAGAGAGGCGCATGGCCCAACAGCTCGTGGCAGACATCGGGCTCAGGCGTGTACAGCGGCCGTGAGTAATGACGGATGTACTGCGTGCTGTGGAACACGCGGAACGCTAGCCCAGCCAGGAAGTCGCGCGATGATAGCAGCCCTGCTACTGGTCGGAGGGTGAAGCCCGTGCAGTCTACAATCACAGGTAACAATGTTAGCAACTGTAAACCTATCAGATACCGAACGGGTTAACACAATGCAGCAGCAGAAATAGTAAGGTGGGCAAGGTGTTCAAACTTGTCTTGGTATGACGTAATTGTAGTGACAAAATCAAGTTTGCTAACAGTGTGCTAACAGTTTAAATAAGAATAAGTGTGCTAACAGTTTAAATAAGAATAAGACACACTATTATTTTTATTTGAAACTAGGCACCTTTTAAGAAATTAGAGACATCCTCCAACTGAGGAATATTATCTTCTCTGTATCCGCAGTTCTCAATCAGCAAAGGAAACACGTGGTTATGCTCCTTGCAAGCATGCGTCGGGTAGAGCTCAGTGAGCTTCCTGAAGATCACGCCCCAAGTGGCTATCTCTTGCGGGCTGTAATCCACGTGTGGCAGCGGCTGCCCGTGCCGGTAGTTGTAGGCGATGTCTGCGAAGTAGGTGCGGCGGGCGCGGTACTCGGGGTCTGTGAAGCCGGGGTGGTCGGAGTCCAGTTCCGATCCGTAGGATAGGATTTGGTTCGCGAATCTGTCTAAGTCTCGAATACGTCTGGGGAACCATGGCACGGCAGCTGCAATAAAAAGTCAATTAAGTATGGACATTAAATATCAATTTAACTACAGTAAGATTTCGCTCGTATAAGATAAGCAATTGTGATGAAACTGACACGTGTTGTATACTCGTACTTTATTATCTCTCTTAGTTATATCTCTATTTAAGTAGCCACTTACATCTGTTGTCTTTGTAATTTCTGGAGATGATGTTGAGGTAGCTCACGTTCTTTTGCAGTTCTTCTAAAGCTGCCCCGAAGTCGCCGGTGCCGTGCTCGCACTCCACCATGAACTCGTACCCGGGGCGCCTGGCCGAGGACCGGGACTCAATATGGCTGAGGTTCACTCCATGAGAGGAAAATATGCTTAAAAACTTGGCTAAGCAACCAGCTTGGTCGGGGGATTCGGCAGAAAATAATAACCACGTAGATTTTGCAGAATCACGACCCTCTTTTATATAGTTCCCGCCGTGCATCAATTTCGGCTACAAATAAAGTTAGAAAATTACAAATGTGTCAATGCTTATAACTATTTATTTAAAAAATTCGTGAAAGTTAACTCCTAACTAGTAGGAGATTTACAATAGTTTGAAAATTTTGGTATCTATAATCAGTATCAGTTTAGTAAGAACAAGGAAAAACGAATATTTTTAAGGGTATCATTATCATTTATAGTCGATGTCAGTCTATTATTCATAATTGACGAAGTTCGTATAGATAACATATAACATATCACCCTATAAAATAATGAATTCAGGTTACATCAAGAATTAGTAACGTGATAACCTCCCACCCCGATCACTCTCTGCGGTGGATGGTGAGTAATGACGAGATTGGTACGAGTATATACGAGTTTACTGTTACTGTGACTGGCTGGCATGTTCGGCAGATAAAAGAGCATTTAAAATAAGTTAATAATGTTATTCTATAATAATTAAGCATATTTAGATAAAACTTTGCACATTGGATATTTGTTGCAATACTAATGCTACTATATCTGAAAGGTACTACTGGAGCCCTATTTGAACATGCTTCATTGCTTATCAGTCATTTGGATGTGAACTTTCGTGGATATGATAAATATCACTTCACATAATGGCATTAAAAGTCCTTTTAATAGTTATTTATTATACAAGGGGGCAAAGTTGTTGTTTAACTCTCGGGCTTATATTGAGACCCGAGCAAGCGAAATATTCCAAAATTGAGACACGAGCGTAGCGAGTAGCTCAAGGCACGAGAGTTGAACAAACTTAAATTTGCCGCCGAGTGTAATACAACATTTTTCCCCTCACCATTGCGAGGAAAATACAGACTAAATACGATTATAAATCTTATCCACATGTAAGTTATCTTGAAGAAACCATCTAAAATCAATTTCAAAATTTGTCATAGATTAAGTACGCTCCTGGTACTTAGATATTGCCAACAGCTTACCAAGTGCGGGATAAGACATGATCACATGACCAATTTAAGGTGTGACCTCCGATTGCGCATATTTATTATGGGCATATAGGACTCACTTATATTTGACTGGTGGAAAGTGATAGGAACTAGCTTACTTTGCCCCACATGTGGATAAAATGCGTTTTTCCACGCTAGTTTAAAAGGACAAAATAGCGCTTTCAGAGCTAGTGAGGGAAAAAATAAGTTAAACGTGTGTGTTTAAATGACGAATGAAAAACTTTTTATTGGCCTTCCCAGTAAAAGTTAAGGTTTGAGTTAGTTTGAGTTAACCAGTTTACTTTAAAAATATCCCATCACTTATATGTGTACCTTTGAAAATCGAGGAGCTTTCTTAATGTCTCATGGATTCTATCATTCGATCTGAAGTAAAATCAAATAGTACATTGGAGGTTTGAAGGTACCTCGTTACAAACGAAATAAGAATGTCTCAAATCGGATTATAGAGCTGGAAATTATTGAGCAGTTTCAGTATGATATCCCTTATCTGCAATTTCAGGTCTCCATAAAAATTATATCTCCATAATAATTATCCGGCGGGGTCGTGGACGTGTGCGCAAGCGTTCCCGTGACCCTGCCACAACAGCGCGTTTTAGTACGTATACTGTGGGCCTCATTGGAGGATACGCAAGTCCCACTTTGCCCCTCGGGTCACCCCATGCACGTGGTATGCGTTAAGCATTTCCCACCCAAAACAAAAATAAATATAGGATTTTGTCGGACGTAAAAGTACTATTCGTTACATCACTAGTAGACAGTAAAGAAGTCTATAGGGATATTGGTCACTTAGTAAACGTATCGGATGTAAAATGGATATGTAAATCAGTCAAATTAGCGGTTCGGATAGGGCCCCGGTTTGTAGGTGTAAAAGTCTACATTTACACAAACCGAACCAAAGAACATAAGTTAATCTAATAATTGTCAACATGTCAAAATAACACAAAGTTTTTGTTTAACTTTTATGTTATTGTGAGATAGCTTGTCACGCTGATAGTTGTACAAAAACAAAGTAATAATATTATGTTTTTCATCAATTTGTAATGCTTATGGTAGTTGATAACCGTAAAAATTATGTATACATATTAGGGTCAAAGTTATTGTAAATACTTCTCGCACGGGTGCTGATTAGATAGAACACTTAGGCGCTCAGTCCTCGCTTATTTCAAGGAATGCAATCAATCTGCAAATGACATATGGACGTTTTTAGCATCTTAGGTGTGTCAGCATAGTTGTCGTATAATACAAAACAGGTCTAGTACTCTTAAATTAAAGTACATACCTTGAAAATTAAGGTCCTTAAAAGCTTGTTTTGATTGCAAAAATGTCAATAAATGTTTATGTTATGGTCCCACGTATTTCATTCGTAGTTATAACCACTCTCCTACTTCTATCTGCGTCATGTTTTAATACTTAATTCATAAAATAACGAGCTTCATGAAACGCATGTTCATAATCATAATATAGGGAACATGAAATAGTTCCTTTCTCTGAAAGATGCTAGGGATATTACACACAATCGTCTACATGCCTACTATTTACAGCCTACAAGAATTAAAGTAAGACCTTTTTCATCACATTTGCTGGTAAAAGGTATTATTACATACCATTATCCTAAGGCTAGAAAACATCATAGTTCGCTCTAGTTCTAGCCTAGCTAGTTTTTAGGCATTTTTGTTACATCCTGTAGGTATATACACTTTAACTTTATTTAGTAGCGTACAGCGTGACGTTCTATGGAAACGTTGTTGTCCGTCCCGCCCATAGAATGGCGCTCGCTATATAGTCGCTAAGAGAACATGATCTAAAAATTAAAACATATTTGTGTGTGTGACGAATTCGAGTGGATATACACCGTGCTTTTTTAATTGATAAAATTTTAAGGGTTACATTTTTAGCTTAAATTAAGTCAATTTTTCAAAGACACTGGTATTCTATGTGGCTCCATTTTTAATATAATCACAAAGGAGATTGCCGTTTCATGTATGGAGGCCCGTACCCTAGCGAAAATCGTTGTCCACTGATTAAATATTTTGCAAATCATCGGCCATCAACTGAACATCACATATAACTGATTTTTTTTAAATCGTAATACGTAGATATTTGAGATTGAAATCGTGATTTTCAGGTTCGTAAGTAAAATAATCAATTTTTGGTACGTACATCTGATCCAAAAAGACTTAGGACTATACCGCATAAGCCAACAATTTACCTGTATACTAATGTGTAAAAAAATATAGACTTGATCCAAGTCTTTTACGTATTCAAGATAAGTATTAGGCATTTATGAAACTAGTAGCTAAATTGACTTAAAAAAGTCTACACACTTTGTACCAAAGACCTCTGCTATTGTAATTAGTAATATAATCGCTTGCAGTGTCTCAAGTGAATTGACGGTTTAGTTACGCATGACCTCTACCTTATTGGCAATATATAATACAGCGTGGGTATTTGATACGGGCGAATATTTTAATGACGATTACTATTGGACCTAGGGAACCTATTTACATTAATTTCTTTAGGAAATTAAAATGTTTTTTTTTTCATAGATAAAAATTCAGCACGCAATGTATTGCATCCACATAAATTAACGTAGCTATCTAAACGTCATACGAGTATCATGTTCATGTCAGTGTCATTTATCATGTCAAACAAAGTCATTACATTACACCTAATTAATAACACAATTTAACGAAATTATCATCCCATACGATTCATATGAACAGGTACTATAGCTGGATTAATTATTCGCCCGTATCAAATACCCACGTTGTATATGACTCGTCTAAATTAATGTACAAGTCCAATGAATTATCTTCTGAGGTTGGATGTTAGCAGGATGACCCAATTTTTAGTTTGGCTATAAATTCAATCATCCAAAAATTGAAATCAAAATTCAATGTCTAGTACCGATATGGCAGGATCCTAGGAGACGACGTGAATACTATGCTCTCTTTATTGTCTCTTATTAAGAGTAGTCTCAAAAATATAGGTTTAGAACTGAATTTCGCAAAATGCGAACTCTTCATTCAAAATTCATCTTGTATTTTTGCCGATTTAAAACACAAATTTGACGATCTGGCTCCTAATATCAAGTTAGTAGACACACGTTATCTTTGCCTCTTGGATTCCCCTATATTTGAAGAATCTTTTCCCGACTATATTTCTAACTCGATATCAAAATTCAAGTCACACGAATCGTTTACCTGAAATTAGCCCTCATTATGCTCTTGTGATTCTTAAGTTCTGTCTTTTTGTCCCTAAATTCACATATGTGCTCCGATACTGTCCTTTTTGGAAATATCGAAATAGTAATTTAGGTCCTCTACTATTCTTAATTTTCATAAATGACCTTCCTAAAGCAACTAAACCCAAATCCATACTCTTTGCAGATGATACAACTATCATAATCAGATCCCAAAATCAAAGCACGTATGAATCAGATATAAACAATTCCTTAACAGACTTAAATAATTGGATAAATAACAATAACCTTCTTATTAATCTTAACAAGACACAGTATATGCAATTTTACTCATATGGCGCCACGCCACCAGAACTCAATGTATTAATGGAATTGCGTTGCACGAAACTAACAGTATTAAATTCTTAGGTCTCCATATTGATACATTTTTAAATTGGAAAAGCCATATAAACTCTTTGTGTTTAAGACTCGACCGTTTCATATTCGCGTTAAGAAAGTTAAGACAAACTGTATCTTACGAAGCAGCTCTCACTGCTTATCATGGTCACATCTCATCCATTCTCAGTTACGGTCTCATCCTATGGGGTAACTCTGTGGACGTAGAAAGTTTTACTACAAAAAAAATGTGTTCGTGCCGTAGTTAATGCTCGTTTTGGAACTAACTGTAGACCGCTATTCAAACGACTTAATATTTTACCTCTGGCCTGTATGTATGTACTAAAAATCTGTATTTTTTCAAAGAGTTAACCACAATATTTTAAAAAGCGTACTGATATATGTCCAGTTATACCAAGACCACAATACCAGGGTCTATTACATCAGCCACGTTGTATGACAGACATTTACAGAAAAAATGCATACAATATGTCTATCAAAGTATATAATAAATTACCTGTGGAAGGTCATAAATTTCAGAGAACACTAAAAAATTGGCTTCTTGATAGATGTTTTTATACGGTAAATGATTTTATGGCCCACGATGAGTGACATAAAATTGTATCAGCATGTATAAGTAGCGTTTCGCTAGATTTACATTTTAGTCTAATTGTTAAACTTAGTTTTAAGAAACTGTAAAATGTTTGCATGCTGTTCATTAACAGCTGGAGAAGGCTGGAAAATTGTTAACTTTATTACCATGTATATACCATGTACCCTTTTCTGCAAATAAACCATTCTTATTCTTATTTTTATTCTTACTATCACCTAGATTCAAAATTAGTTTAGAGACGATTCTAAACAATCAGCTAAATGAACCTTCGTGGTCTCAGGCGTCCCTCCCTATTCGGTTTGGGGGTTTAAGAATTCGCAGAATTTCCAGTGTGGCATCCCCAGCCTTTTTAGCATCCACTCTTAGCACAGCCGGTCTCATAGAAAATATTTTAACGGCTTTGCCCACAAACTGTGAGATCGCAAGCTTTGAGGATGCTAAATATGCTTTTAAAATTGCCTGCCCGGGCAAAGACTTTCCTCCAGACAACCCAAAAATGTACTTAGCTATAACTATGCCAAAGTTAAACAATTTAAAAAAAGCACGGCGTATACTTTAAAACTTACGTTACGTTTAAAAATTTAAGCCATGACTTTTTCTATGCTAATCGATCTAAATTAACTGATTAAGATTAATTAACACTCATCACACAAATTAAAAATGGTTATTGAGACGCAGAAATGAACTTAGAAATGCGAGTAGGTACATACCTACAAGCACGAATATATGGACATAGGTATACGAAGTTTATACAGGTTTTGAATACTGGAAACTAGTTACTAGTCAAACACGCTATATTTGCACTGACGACTTAGCAAATGTCTTTTTAATGTGGCTTCACTGAGTTTCACCGCGATAAACGTATAATTCCTACCTATTCCATAAGTAAGTACTAAACTAATATTTGAAACTGGATAATTACCATATATGTTTGTTTTATTGAGCACCCGATATTTCGACACTGTTGCAAGCGTCATGATGTTCACGGAGTAATTATCCCGTTTCAAATATTAGTTATAATGCAAATGAACATGTTAGCTAAATCGTATAGTAAGTACCTACTAATATTATAAATGCGAAAGTAACTATCTGCCTGTCATTTACCTCTTCACGCTAAAATCACGCTTAACGGATTGAGATGTAAAACGATATGGGGGATTGACTCATAGGAAAGGAAAGGACATATTATACAGAGGTGTCGGGTTCGAATACTGGTCAGGGCATTTATTTGTTTATTCATCACGAGTTTGTTCCTGAGTTATGGGTGTTTTCTATATATTTAAGTATTTATATGTATATATATCTATCATATACATATCTTCGTCTAGTACCCACAACACAAACCTTATTGAGATTACCGTGGGACTAGGTCGATTTGTGTAAGATAGTCCCATAATATTTATTTATTTATTTATCTTAGTTCTAATTCTATAACGGAGGCGAAGTCCGCAACACCAAAAGTGTAGCGGGCAAAAGTCGGGCTATCTCATACATTTAGGGAAAGTTCTTGTTTGGAACCTTTCATTCCCTAACTTTTACAAAAGAAAATTGGTGGAATCAGGATAGATTATAATTATTATAAACATTGTCTTAGCGCTGTAAATACTTTAATCGTCATTACTAGCTTGGTATATGATTTTAAAGGATAAATTTGCCAAAATAACCTTGGTAGTCTAAGCATCAAAGAACGTATTAGAAAAATCGAAACTTAATTGGTCAGCGAGTTTTATATAAAAACGTTAAAAAAATCTTACTTTCGTGGGTTTCCCATGAGTGTAAGACTCCACCGCACATCTACGGATGGGTGTTTTTATTTCATTGCATTAATACTCTCCGTGTATGAAGTTTCCTAATCTTCCTTAAATACGCAGTTTAAGAAATATAAAACTATTCGAATGGAATGTATCCCAATTTACAATACTAATTTACATAAATCGCAGTGCCAACTGGTCAGATTTTATAGTACCGCTTATATGATATGCTATAATTTAATTATGACCAATTTACAAACCTTGTTTGTTACAATTTACAAAGCTTCGTACCAGCGAGGCACTTAAGTACGAGTATGTAAATAAATAAATACTACCAATTAAGGAGTTCATATTCTCGGTAGGCCTAAATAGTTTTTGCCCGTTGGCCGTGTAATAGTTATTGCCTAAGCAGCATAATTAATTAACATTTCTTTTTATAAATAACATAATAATGGTCCATGCCAGCTTTTAAGAACATACTGTGCGGCGACGGGCGACCGCCTAAATATACTGAGGTATATGCTAGGGTTAGTTGGACTACGATATATTAATTAAGTGATTAACATAATTCACAAAAAATATGTATTTACATAGTCTACATACTCGAGACCTAAAATAAAGACATTAAGAAAATGTAAACGTTCGCAGCTGATTTGGACCGTAAATGTTACACAGTCACAAAACTCCAAAAATACCTAAATATTTCAAAAATCTCCTCTTAGCTAATCAAATATAATTATGTAATTATTATTAATAAATGTTATATTATTATGTTTCGACCTATTAGTACTAAGTCAATAAGAATGGGGTGCCACTTACCTTGTCTGGGGGAGAGGATGACAGATTCTCTTGAGGTTGGGGAGGCTTGGATATCTCCATTATGTAAGTGTACAGTGCGAACGCAAGTGTACCCACGAGAGCTGCTTCGTAAACAACCCGCTACCACTCGCACGCAGGCTTTATGTTGCTTATACTGTGACGTCATCGCGATAAACAACAATCTACGTTGACCGTTTCTTCTATATGTGGGTGGATTTCAAAAAAAGTGTACATAACACAATGGAATATTCACAAAAATGTGACACAAAATACAGAAAATATCACAATGGAAATTATAAGGACTTCACAAAAAAAGTTTGTTTTATGTGTAGATACTAGAATTGATTTTCATAGAACTTGGAAATTATTGCTTTTATTTCTA
The DNA here is from genome assembly GCA_949128165.1 of Lathronympha strigana. Taxonomy (NCBI): domain Eukaryota; kingdom Metazoa; phylum Arthropoda; class Insecta; order Lepidoptera; family Tortricidae; genus Lathronympha; species Lathronympha strigana. Next base: position 25,034,387 of record OX421901.1, on the reverse strand, counting down.
AATTTGACAAATACATGGAAATAAAACAATGTTTATTAAAAAAAACACTGAAACATTCAAACGCGACGAATTGCGAACCTCCTCCTTTTTGGAAGTTGGTTGAAAATTACAATGTGAACGATCTTTAAGTTTAGTTACGTAACACAAAAATCACACAATGGAAGCAAAAATGGGTATCACCACCTGTTCAACCTCATGTAGACAAAAGAAGACAAATAATTTCTGGATTTGTGAATCCTATCTGTATAGTCAACTAATTTATCTACCGAATTATGTAAAAATACTGAGAAAAAACAATAAGCTTCCTGCTTTAAACTTACATCCATCCCATTGGTAAATTTTTCGACAAAATACCGCACACACTTTACATCACCACTGCGTGAAAACCAATATAGATACCGACATGTGCGCTGGCGTCGGGGCAACCTAGAATTGTTGCCAGACGTACTATACCCCTGGTGTGTTCATATTTCGCATTTAACCGTGTGGTACGGCGTAACACAGCTGTGTAACACAATGGAACGAAATTTGTCCCCGTATTTCAACATAAGATTTTGTTAAACATACAATACAGAAATCGTCTAAAGATGATTTTCTAGAAACAATTGTGTATATTAAAGAACTCCTTAAAAAATCACCACACGATTAATTTCAATACTAAAGTTATGAATTTTTGTTTACCGCGGGGTGTCGTGAGGACATATGAATTTTGTATGGGAGAAAAAATAGTACATTACTGCAGAGGCCGGGAAGTAAGGACTTGCAGGCCGAATAGGTATATACGGAAGAGCGAGCGAAGCGAGCGAGGCGAATAGAAATATGAGGCCTGCAAGTCCTTATTCACGCAGAGGCTTGTATTGTTTTTTTCAAACATGCAATGAAATAAACAACAAAAAAATATAAGATTTATTTTTAGAGAAATTATAAGTAAACACAAGACAAAAACTAAAACGAAAACTAACGTGTGTGTATTAATATTTAGCTATATTTGAACTCACTTTTAATAGAAAATACATTTTTTATACGCATTGGTATTGGCAGAATGTCATGATGCCTGTGCCACAAAATGTGGAATAATAAATAAATAAATAAATAAATAAATAAATATTGTGGGACAATTTTACACAAATCGACCTAGTCCCACGGTAAGCTCAATAAGGCTTGTGATGTGGGTACTAGACGACGATATATATAATAGATAGATACATATAAATACTTAAATACATAGAAAACATCCATAACTCAGGAACAAATATTCGTGATAAACACACAAATAAATGCCCTGACCAGGATTCGAACCCGGGACCTCCTGCTTCGTAGGCAGGGTCACTACCGACTAGGCTAGGAGGCCGTTAAATGGAAATTAAAAAAGAGGACTTTTCCGGCCTAGACCTTTAACATTTGTATGAAATTCCATTGAGAATCTCTTGCCCTAGCCGCACTTGAAACGCCATCCTTCACGGCCTATTATAAGGAACATAACATCAATATTTCATTGCATGTTTGAGAAAACAATATTTAAGTTTTTATTTTTTCTAACATACTTTTACTGATTATATTCTTTAAAAAGTTTTCAGATGTAATGTTATAACAAGTCGGTTATTTTACTTGGTACCGGGGGGAGTGTCCAGAGAACGCGACTTCCACCGACTTGCCTATTTTTCGACTTGTCGTGTTTTATAGGTCCCGGTAGCGACGAAAATAACCGACTTGCTTTAACATTACATAAAAAAACAACCGGCCAAGTGCGAGTCAGACTCGCCCACCGAGGGTTCCGTACATCATAAAAATTATTAAAAATCCCCCTACCCCTTTTTTTATCCCTTAGAGGATGAATTTCGGAAAACGAAGAATACGGTTTTCTTATATATCAGAAAGTCTATAAACGAAGTTTCCAAGTCTGCAACCTGAAAAATTATTTACACCTCATACAAACTTTCAACCCCTTGTTTATCCCTTAGGGGATGAATTTCGAAAAACGCTAAATATTCTTTTCTTGTATAGTATCAAAGAGTCTATAAACGAAGTTTTAAGTCTGAAACTTAAAAAAATATTCACATCTCATACTAACTTTCAATTCCTTTTTCATAAATTTCAAAAAACGCTAAATATACTTTTCTTGTGTAGAATCAAAGAGTCTATAAACGAAGTTTTAAATCTGCAACCTGAATAATGATTCACATCTCATACAAACTTTGAACCCCCTTTTTTATCCTTTAGAGGGTGAATTTCGGAAAACGCAGAATACGGTTTCAAGGGACCGTAAATCTTAGTATACAGTTTAAATTTCAACTCGATACCTTCACGCACTCCTGAGATGTGAATATTCACATCTCATACTAACTGACAATTCCTTTTTTATCCCTTAGGGGATTAATTTCAAAAAATGCTAAATATACTTTTCTTGTGTAGTATCAAAGAGTCTATAAATGAAGTTTAAAGTCTGCAACCTGAATAATGATTCACACCTCATACAAACTTTCAACCCCTTTTCTTATTCCTTAGGGGATGAATTTCGGAAAACGCGGAATACGGTTTCAAGGGACTGTAGACCTTAGTATATAGCTTAAATTTAAACTCGATACCTTTACGCACTCCCGAGATAAAAGGTCTTGAATATTTACATCTCATACTAACTTTCAATTCCTTTATTTCCCTTAGGGGATGAATTTCAAAAAACGCTAAATATTATTTTGTTGTATAGTATCAAAGAGTCTATAAACGAAGTTTTAAGTCTGTAACTTAAAAAAATATTCACATCTCATACAAATTTTCAACCCCCTTTTTATCCCTTAGGGGATGAATTTCAGAAAACGCGGAATACGGTTTCAAGGGATCGTAAATCTTAGTGTATAGTTTAAATTTCAACTCAATACCTTCACGCACTCCTGAGATAAAAGGTCTTGAATATTCACATCTCATACTAACTTTCAATTCCTTTTTTATCCCTTAGGGGATTAATTTCAAAAAACGCTAAATATACTTTTGATGTATATTATCAAAGAGTCTATAAACGAAGTTTAAGTCTGTAACTTAAAAAAAAATTCACATCTCATACAAACTTGCAACCCCCTTTTTTATCCCTTAGGGGATGAATTTCGGAAAACGCGGAATACGGTTTCAAGCGACCATAGATTTTAGTATATAATTTAAATTTCAACTCGATACCTATACGCACTCCCGAGATAAAGGGTCTTGACGGACAGACGGACGGACGGACAACAAAGTGATCCTATAAGGGTTCCGTTTTTTCCTTTTGAGGTACGGAACCCTAAAAACAGTATAAGAACTGCTGAGCGAGACTTGTAATGTTTATAATGTAGGGTGACCTGTTCAACAGTTAACCACCTAAAATTCAAAGCATCACACCGCGTAATTGGTCAATAAGAGCCAACTTTTTTCTATTCTTACCGAAATGTAAGTAATCTGGCTACAATTTGGCATTTAAGAATATTTGGTTTACTTAACAGTTTTTGAGAAAATCATGTTTTAAAAAAAAATGGGAAATGGCTAACTGTGTCCACCCCCTAGTACACTATTAACCGGGGGGGTATGCTACAATTAACCATGGCGTACACAGTTAATCACTAAATATTGATAAGGTATTTATTTTGAAATAATAACCCCATTCGTTATAATATTTGGCTTTTATTATGAATAAAGGTAATTTAGCTTGAAGTTTTGAAACATTAATAATATCTAAAGATATTCTTTTATATAATTATATCAATATGAGTAAGTTTTGACTTCTCAAATATAAAATTGGAACTTACTTATACGCTTAATAGGACATACGACTAAGGAGATCCATTTATTTTCATTATAATTTTCTTATTAATTATTGGCACGTTATCAGTCAGAAATCAGTGTCTTAAAATACTATAAGCCTCATATTTATAATAATTGGCCTTTATAAACTTATTAATCAACAAACATATAGCACTGACAGCTAAAGAGATCCAAATAGTTTCATTATAATCTAACTACTTATTATTAATTGGCACAAAGTCAGTCTCAAATCACTGGACAGTAGTGGTAGAAGTCTCGTCTAAATTATAGACTCTAGTACCGTCTCCAAAGCAAGGATATCTTTCCATGACAGATTTTAAATTCCGGAAGAAAGACTCGACGTTGTGTTTGTTGAAGGCAGTCGCCCTTGCTAAGCTACAAGCCTCTGGCTTTCTCAGTGAGATTTCTGGATGTCTTTTTCTAAATGCACGCAGCCATTCTATTCCAGCCATTTCTTTTCTGCACGTATCCATGTTGGTGGTATATTGTTGTGGTCGTTTACTTTGGCCATTTGACATGCGATACGACGGCAATCTCTAGTAGTGAGGCCGTAAAACAGTGAAGCACAGTGTTCAATATATTTTACTAACTCTTGTTCCTCTTATGAAGTAAAAATTTTATTCACTTCGTAGTTTGGTACCAAACGCACTGGCTGACCACCATTTTTATTGGCTCTTTTCACGTACAGTTGGACAGTCGGATAACTAAGTTTGCATTCTTTACTAGCCTTCCTTATGCTCATTCCCGCTTGGACTAAATCTATAGCCTTCTTCATATCATCTGCAGAATGACCTCCTTTTTTTCGTTCTAGTTGCTTAGTACGCCCCATCTAAAAAATAAAGTAAATTAAAATTTAAAAAAGCAGCAAGCAAATAAAGCATCATAAATAATAGGGGTACGGTACACAATTAATCACATGCGGTACACAATTAACCATAGTTAGTACACAGTTAACCATGGTTAACTGTAGAACGCACCGTTTTGGTTAATTGTAGACAACCCCACTCCCGGAGCCGTTACGCAAACCTCATTTTAAAATGAGCGTGACTACGCACCCAAGTACTTTACCAGATGGAATATGTTTAGTTACTCTACACAACGAACACATAACCATCCATGTAATGCTAAGCTAAAACGAGTAAAGAGAAAAAGTACTCACGTTGTTTTTTCACCTGTCTTCATTAAAAAAACACGAAATTATAATTTACACAACCGGCGCGCACGCTAGCTCGCGGCAAACTGGGGACAGGGGAGAGGGGCTATTGCGTCATTTAAATCGCGCGGCGGCACAAAGTGGCAACGTCGCGTTTGCGAATCATAGCGATGGTTAACTGTGTCCGCGTGGTTAACTGTTGAACAGGTGACCATACATGTAATGTTTATAATGGGATCTCATGTCTTTTATACTGACACTAGTATACTTTGCATTGTAGGTACATATGACTTGGTAGGCTATGAACTACTTAAGTTTAAAATTTGGAGCTTCTGGGACTGCTAGGTGTACCTTAGACATTTGATGATCGGTGAGTGAGTGAGTGAGTGAAGAAACTAAGGAACTTTGACGTTCGGTGGTTCTTAAACTACAAGTCCAAACTAAATGTTATTGAAAATATATCGATGTCATTTTATAGCAAACATGTCACTGAAAATTCAGGGTTGTAGCTTTAACCTAGCTTTAACGAGCGTGTGAACTGCTTCGAGAAAAAGATGGTAAGGCCGTGCCTTTGTTTTGCTCGACTTGTTTGGGGCACTACCGTGCCCCCAGATGTCCACCTAAGTGCCCTGCACGGGTGAATGTGAGAAAGATGAAATTCCCTTCAACAGTTTTTTTACTACACACTTGGTTAAGGTTGAAAACTTGTTTGTTACACTTGCGGTAGGTAGGTATTCATATAATTGAATCCTAAGTCAGCTCGTACTGATTATAATATATCTCAACAACTGAGAAGTAGAATTTCTTTCAACGATAGAGCGCAGAGTGAGAAAGAAGGATCCTGCATCCTGCCTGGTGGTTGGTAGGTAAAAATGTAAATAAAATACCTAAATATCGGGATGTTATTTGCACATAATATCTCTCTTGTTTCATGTTGTACCTACTATAAGTTTTAAACAAAAAAGCATACGGCCCGCCTGATGAGTAAGTTTTATCAGGTAAGTATGTATAATTGTATATGCATGAAAACTGTACGTTGGGTCCAGATGGTCGCACGTTCATCGTCTGTCAACATAACAGTCATGATCATAACAAGTAGACACCCGATAAAAGCGAAACCATCCTGTCCGTACTGGTCGCTAAAGGTTATCTAAAATATAAAAAACGTAGTGCGTCCAAACGAACGCACACCGAGCTCGTTGGCCTCGGCATATCTACGTCTCAGATTAAGCTACTTGGTCGATGCAACAAGCGTCTAGAGTTGCGTTACTTACTTTACCTCAAATCTTATTTTGCTTGGATAATATAACAACATTTTACTCAGTACTATTAGATAATTTCCAGGAACTAATTCTCAGCAAGCTGGATATCATTTTAATACTTCATTAGGTCCTAAATACGGTACTAGGAGTTGAGCTTGATTTTCGAGAGCCAAGTAACTTTATCTATTATTAATTAAATACTCACAATGGAAACGAATTAAACATCAACATATTACGCGAGATACCTACTGCCATAACTGGCGACACCCGAGTAAGCCAGCGCTACTGGAAAGGAAAGTGACGTCACAGCGCGGTCACGTGTCTGTTAGAGGGACTAGATATTTAAGTACGCGAACTTTGAATGCCTGAAAAAACTAATTGGTATTTTTGAATAAAACAAAAACTACTTAGTGTATTTGTATACAACGTGTCCCAAAACTCAACGATAAGCCGGCACCACAGGATGGAGCTGCCTATGATTAGTCGACAAAAAATAAGAAAAAATATATATCTTTGTTCTTTTAGAAATTACAAAAAAAATTAAATTCATCGAAAATCGACATCCCTAGTGGTATTTTTTAGGGTTCCGTAGCCAAAATGGCAAAAACGGAACCCTTATAGTTTCGTCCAGTCCGTCTGTCCGTCCGTCCGTATGTCACAGCGGTTTTTCTCAGTAACTATAAAGCATATGGTAACGATATTTAAGTTAGAGGTGTATTTTGTGTGCCGCTACTTAGTTTTGCATATAAATTGCGAAAAAAGTATGTTCTGTGGGAGCGCCCCATACATGTAACTAAATGTCAAAAAATATTTTTTTGCCTAATATCTACTCTAGGTACATCATTTGATAATTCTTAACAAATAACTTAGAGGTTCCTTGAATAAAAATTTGATTAATCCAATATTTTCAGAGATTAATCGCTCTGAAGGTCTGAAAAAGTGTGTCCCCCCCCTCTAACTTTTGAACGGGAAGTGCGAAAAATGTGAAAAAATTCAGGAATATAGTATATAAGACGAACTTACCACGAAAATTATTTTGAAGTAATTTGGTCAAGCCGTTTTTGAGTTTTTGCCAAAAAAACTTGTTATGGAGTTGTATCTAGTCAATATTTTCTGTTATTATAATTTGTGACTTATTTCATAGGTATAAGGTGCACTTTGTTTTGCGTGTGACATGAAAATGACGATAGTGACGTGGGTTGTACATACGAGTATAAGACTACTAAATTTGAGCATATATTCAATAGCCTCGGTGGCTCCGTATTACAGCGCTTGACTTACGATCGGAATGACGAAGGTTCAAATCCTGGCGGTGTAGACTATTTATACAACTTCTTCATTATTTTTGAAACTTTCTGTTCTTTTCAAACTATAAAAACATTTATTTTCAAAATTTTACACTTTTATATACCTATTTGTACATATTTTTATTTTGTTGTCGTTTTTTTTTTTCGCGACAGAATTGTATGAAATTTGGTGGGTAAGGTAGAGTTCCTTATTCTACGTTAGATAGATACGAAGTCAAAATGTGCGACAACAATTTTGTACTAAATTTCCCACTGAGTTACGAAAATCCCATACGATTTCGTAACTCAGTGGAAAAAACTGTGGGACATACTGGGAAATTGGGTCTATCTTGAAGAGAATAAGGAACTCTTCCTACCTTCCAAATTTCATTTGAATCATAATCATAATCATTTATTCGTTGCAACCATGGTATTACATTAGGTGTTCTTAAATTTAACCAGTACAAACATGGACCCTACTAGGGCGTAGCAACATTTTGGCATAAGTGGGTACTTAATTCTAAATTCTAACCTATCTATCTAATCAGACGCGAAAAAAAAAGACAACAAAATAAAAATCCGCCCATTTAGTTAAATTATTGCATTACATTCGACAAGCCATTCCAGCTCACACCTTCGGGCATTTGTTGTGCGAAATATGTACCCGCCATAGATGTGAATAATTACGAACGTAAGGTGACCTGCAAGTTCGAATCACCTTTACAGGGTTTTAGGGTTCCGTAGCCAAAATGGCAAAAACGGACAATGGCAAAGACGAGGTAGTTTGGCGCTCGAACGAAGTGAGAGCGCCAATAGTGCGAGCCAGAAATGGGTGCCTTTTACCCGAGTTAAACACTACTTTTCATTTCGAATGCGAGGAAAGTATAAAAACAAGTTTATAGCTAAAACTACTCGTGTAACTTTTTAAAGAAAATCTCGAAGGAAGCATTACAAAATTGTAGAATATTTAGCAAAACAACGGCATTATAGAGGTATTTTGTTATATTGAAAACAAACATAGGTAATTTTGATTTACTGTTCAGGTTAACTTTCTATTGTACCTACCTGAAAAGTGATCAGAATAAATTCTTAAAATTCTACAGCAATTGCCTTGAGCGGGTGGTAAACTCACAATCGGTTTTCTTGGACTCCATTCAGTACCCTTTCCCGAGTTGATCATGTAATTTAATACCGAAATAATGAAAGAATTTCATTTGATTTTCATATATCAAAGTTTGCAGTACAAAACTATGAAAACCTAGGTACTAGGTTTTAACCTAACCTCAAAATATCCCAAAACAAACATCACATATCATCAAATAATATTATACCAGGTATTGTATTGAGTATTGGCTGCTATATTCCTTGAACTAATTACATTGTTCATATCGACATATCAGATAACACTTTAGAAATCGAAAACTAAAATTTATAAACAACAGCAACAAGCAATCTTTTTAACTTAAGTACGTGCAACAGACAAAACATGTATTAGGTATATCTATTATTATACCTAATTCTGTATTCGAAAGATTTCTCGCAGATTGACGCTGTATAAGAAACGACGCTGTATATTTTATCAGGTGTTTAATAAATTGAGTCCGATTTCAGCCTATCCAGCTTTTAAGTCATAGTTGCTGAACTGAACTCTGTCGTTTCGTCAGGTATACCATAAATCTTCTCTAAGTGAATTAAAAATGTCGGAAACAATAATGAATAACTTAGCCTATATTTTGAACCCTGCCAATGTCCTGAATGAACCTGTCCCGGGAGATGAGTCACATTTACAAATCATCTTCGATGGTGTCGTTGGCAACTTAGGTAAGGTAGGGCACTGGACATGTATTTTTTTTAAATAGGTTGGTGACAGCAGATAGTGTAATTTAAATCTGCTGGTATCGGGGTAAACCTAATGGTAGTTATTGTATTGCTGTTCAGTTAGTATTGTAAATAGTTGTGTAATATATTTTAGCTCCCTATAATTACTACTACTATAAGTACATACAGCTACGGAACCCTTCATTGTGCGTTGTCCGACACGCACTTGGCCGATCATTTGTTTTTAACTAAAGTTTACTGTTTTAAACTTAAGTAGCCGTGCTATCTAAAACAGCCCTTAAGCATACCATAAATACCATAATACATGGAGTTTTTACATAAAAAATATTGGACGACGCCTATAGCAACATTGAACGAGCTTCGCCAAAAAATCACACAAGCTGCGGATCATAAATCAATAGTAGAAGATATGCACGACGGATAAAACGATCATTTCTAAGGCGATGTCATGCCTGGATTAATGCCGGTGGCAGGCAATTCGAACATTTACTGTACCTAATATTAATAATGTAGTAAATGAATTAAAAAAATATATATATTTGTATGCAAGGATTGCAAGGGGAAAGCGCTATACACGCGCGCAACGTTATCTCACTCAGAAACTAGAGTGCGGTGCGAATCGCACCCAGTCCAGTGTGACATCCGCCTAAGAAGTTAAATAGTACGATGCATGAAAGCAAGCACCATTCAAACTGTTTTCCAAAATGTCCCAAGAGCAAGACACATTTTCCGTAGATGCATTCAACGATCTTACAATAATTTAATATTTTGTTTTATAAGTTCAGTAATATAAAGGCAAATGTTTAACGGTGTTTTAATATTATGAGCTTTGACTAGGTATTTAATCAGCCGAACTGGCGATGTCTGTCATTTTCTACATTTAAGTACAAAAAAGTCTGCCCATTTTAGCGGGGCAGTTTTATTGTAAATGTAGACGTAAATGTAGTAAACGGGGCTGACGTGCCTCTCGCAAGTCTCGCACGTCAAATGTATGGCTATTCGTGCGTAATGTACCTATAAATAGCTACGTCAGATAAATGTCAGTCCATACAATGAGTAAGTATGATTGTTTATCATATGCATTCGGAAGAGGGGTAGACCTGTCAGTTGCTAGTCCATCTGGTGCAATACTCAAAGATTATGAACCAGCTAATTTTTATAATAATAAAATAAAAATAAAAAATACGTGTGGCACTCGGGGACTGCCGCGGTAAAGCTATTGCATATCATTTTGTATCAACTTATGCAATTACTAGCGCGACTTCGTCTGCGCAGTATTATAATGTTTGGTAGTGTATTTTTATTACCATAAGTATTAAATACCAAATTGACTTGAACTGTAAATTGCTAATTAAATTCCGGGGCCGTATAAAACAAACAACTAACTTGCAACTACAGTAACCTGTTATTCTTTGTTCTCGTTAATAATTCAGGATATACCAAAAATGCTGGTGATCAATATTGTAATCTGATTTGGAAAAAATAGGACTAAATGTTTTTTTTGTCAAATATTTTTTGTTTATTTATTCTCCTAACCACAATTCGATACTGATTAGTGATTACACATTTAATCGAATCACCAGCATTTTTGTGACAGCTGTATGTATCTTTGACCACATATTAATCTTTCAGTGGCTGGATACGCTGTAGATATGCTAAAAAGTACGTCCAAGTTGACATAAATTATCTTTCAATGAAATAAGTAATCAAGGCCGAGTGTTTTTGATCACGGTTTACAACACTGCCTTAAGCTCACTGAATTTAACCCACAGAATGTCAGTCGGTACCTGATTACAACTAACTTCCCAGTGAAGAAAAACATTGCGAGGATACCAAAATAATTACGTCACGCATATAATAATTATAAACTTTCATTAGGTAGGTAAGTATATATTATGTCTCATCTCAACCAAGGACGATCTTATGATAGGATCGGCAGAGGCCTTTATTCGCATTTACACAGGCGTTCAAAAGTGCATGGGCAATTTATGAAAGAATTCATTCATAAACTGCCCATGCAATTATAGATTTGACTATTTCACTTGCTTCCTTCCCCTTTGCACCTCTATATAGGATGATTTTCATAACAAAAACTATTCTGTCCTTTCCTAGGAGTCAAAACATCCCCATGCCAAATTTCACCTTAATCCGTTCAGCGTTTTTAATTTAGTGTGAATTGGTAACAGATAATAGTTCATCAAATTTACAATATTAACATCGCATGGAAATTTGTCCAAAATGTAATTGAAGAAACCGTGCTGGTTTTGTGACAACATCGCTACGCAAGATCAGTTTGCTAGACAACAAAAATAAAATAGATGCCATTATTAAGTAAAATGTATCTAATGAGACTAATGGCATGCCATGATCTAAGAATGTTTTTGCGCAAAGTTAAAATAATTTTAATCAAATCAATTTAACGGGGATATAGGCGATACCTAGTTCCATTAGTGCCATATAGATAGAACTGTAATAAGTGCCATCCTAATCCATCAAGTTGTGCATATTCAGTAATAAGCCGTTTTAGAAAAGTAATCGTACAAAAAAATTTGATTTTATTTATAAACTATCCTTGTCCAATATTTAATATAAAAACCGTACTGGCTTTGTGACATTGTTCTTTGCGCAAAGGCAAAATCGTTGCGTTTGGCCATTGTACTCCCCTGGGCCCGCTATGAGGTATGTATGTCATCCGCTTGTACAATGCATGGTGGGTGTTGACAGCCATATATACATTGAGTTGCCGTATTTGTAGTGGTTGGATTCCGCGTCACTAAGACCTCAAGCTTAGCTTAAAATTGCATAGCTTATTGCATAGCTTAAAATAAATAAAAATAGCCTTTATTGCTGAAGTGGTTAAAAGTATTACATATTTTCTAGTCTATTTCTTTATCCATCGACAACCCCTGATCATATGACCAGTCCATCGCCATTTTTGCTGTCTTATTATTTCATCTATCTTTTTCGTTTTTGATCTAGCCTTGATCACTGACAGTCTGACTCTGTCTTTCATTTTTACGTTTAATATATTTCTTTCCATGTGGTTTTGACATACAAATAATTGACGTTGCTTTTTTGTAAGTTCCCAAGTTTGGCATCCATAAGTTATTACTGGTATTGTATTACACAACTATTATATACTTTGAACTTCTGTCTTGTTGGTATTTCTTTTGTCTTCAGAACTTCTTTGAATGACCAAAACTTCCTCCATACATTTGTGATTCTTTTCTCAAGTTCCTTATCTGTCTGGTCTTGGGGTGATATTATCTGTCCTAGGTATACATATTCGTTAACATACTCTATCTCATTTCCGTTAACTGTGATTGATTGTTTGGTACTATTAGTCATAAGTTTTGTTTTCGACATATTCATGGATAGGCCAACTAGTCTGCTTTGTATATCTAGTTCTTCTAGCATACATTTCAGTTCTATAGGATTATCTGTAACCAGTATCAAATCGTCCGCGAACCGCAGATGATTGAGTTTTCTACCCAAAATATTGAGTCCGTAGTTGTCCCAATTAATACGTCTAAATATGTTTTCAAGGACTGCAATGAAAATTTTAGGTGACAAGGGGTCTCCTTGTCGGACTCCCTTTTGTATTGGAAAAAGTAGAAAAAGTGAAAGAAAAAATCAAGAATGACCTGAAAATTGTCTTAGAAAAATCTGAGATAAATAAAATTCACCGTATTGGTAAGAAGAAGGAAAAAGTAAGACCTGTTCTCATATCATTTGTCAATGAATGGAAGAAAACTGAAATAATCAGAAATAAAAAACGTTTTCAAGAAGTGTATGTCACGGAAGATTACCCCAAAGCAATATTGGACAAGAGGAGGGAACTCCAAGGTGAATTAGAGGAAGAAAGAAAAAAGGGAAATCATGTATTTATAAAATATGATAAAATAGTGATAAACAACTCGGAAACAGCTCAAGGAAACCGCAAAAGAATGCCTTCTACTTCACCTGAAAACAAAAATCAGGCAAGGAAAATGCCGTGGAAACCTTTCACAACTAACAAACACAATCCTTTTGATGTAATGAGGAACAGGTCAAACTCACTGACCTCACTGACTTCATCCTTGATTTCACCCCCGCCAGTAGAAAACAAAGAATAGGACAGGACCATCGACAACTCGAAACAAGCACAACACAGAAGCAGAAACAAGAAAACATCACACCCCAACCCGGCTGGTCTCCGTGGGGTTAGCGACCACCACCTTCTAAAGTCACAAAAGAAAAACAAAAGCAACCTCTATATTGCAACATATAACGTGCGAACACTCAGAACAGAAGAGTCCTTAATACAATTGGAACAAGCCATGGAAAAAGTAAATTGCCAAATAATGGGATTAAGCGAAGTAAGGAGAATAGGAGAAGAAATCTTAGAAAGAGACCAAAACATTTTTTATTATAAAGGGGAAACTAAAGGCAAGTTTGGAGTCGGATTCTTAGTAAAGAAAGAGCTGTGTAAGGACATTGAAGAATTTATAGGAATTTCGGAAAGAATTGCAGTTTTAAATATAAATATACCGGGCTTTAAAGACAAATGGTCAATAATACAAGCTTACGCCCCGACAGATATAGCTAAGCAAGAAGCAAAAACCTCGTTCTATGAAGACCTAAGGAATGCATTGGAAAATGCCCACAAAAATAAATAGTAATGGGAGATTTTAATAGTACACTGGGATCCAGTGAATCAAAAAACAACTGCATAATTGGCAAACACGCAACAGGTAAAAGAAATGAAAATGGCGAAAGATTAATAGAATTTGCAAGAGAAAATAGACTGTACATATTAAACACATTCTTCAAAAAACGTTTCAGCAAAAAATGGACGTGGCTATCACCACTAGGAATAAAGGACGAAAGAGACTTTATATTGAGCAATAATAGAAAAATATTTTTAGATGTAGAACCACTCAACAACATAAACTTTAATTCAGATCATAGACTTATACGTGGAAAAATAGAAACAAAAAACTCAAAACAAAGAAAAAAACATATAACCAACAATAAAGCTACAATACCCCAATCAATACCTGAGGACTTGGCAAACACACTATCAGAAAAACTTACAAGTACATATGAAGTCACAACCATACAAGAAAAATACGACATATTTGAACGAGGATTAACTGATATTAACAACAAATTCAGACTAAAAGCAGAGAAAAAAGATAAAATTGGACCAGAAGCAAAGAGCCTCATTACACAACGACAAGAATTACTTACAGACAGAAAAAATAACAGAAAAGAAATAACACGAATTAGCAAAGAAATAAATGAGAGTATTCGAAAATATAGGCAAAAGACAAGGATTGATAAAATACAAAATTGCATAGAACGAACAGGAGGAATGAAGCAAGCTATAAAACAATTAAGAGAGAAAACCATGGATACCATCTATTAAGAACAAAAATAAAAAGCATATTTCAAAGAGATTGGATATAATGGATATAGCCACCCAATTTTATAAAGAATTATACAGCAATAAAAACGCGCCATCAGAAAATCAAGAAAGAACTACAAATAACTTGGAAAGTGAAAGTATTGAGATACCAGACTTCTTAATGAGAGAAGTAGAGCTTGCTGTTTTAACACAGAAAAATGCTAAATCCCCTGGAGAAGACAAAATAAGTAATGAACTACTAAAAGCAGTCCTCAGCAAAATCTTGAAGCCATTAACAGACCTATTCAACGAAATTATGAAGACAGAGACAATACCTGAACAATGGTCAAAGACCACAATCACACTTCTGCACAAGAAAGGGGACAAAAGCGAAATGAACAACTATAGGCCAATAAGCTTGATGAGTAATTTATACAAGATTTTTTCAAAGTTAATATTAAGTCGAAGCACAAATGTCTTGGATGAGAGCCAACCGAGAGAGCAAGCGGGATTTCGCAAAAAATTCTCTACTATAGACCATATATTAGTAATCAAACAAATAATAGAAAAATGCCAAGAATATAGAATGAAATATTATATAGCCTTTGTAGATTATAATAAAGCTTTCGATTCACTTAAGCATGTAGAGATATGGAAAGCACTAAGAAATCAAGGAATACCAGAAAAATATATAAGAATAATAAAAGAAATTTACTCTAACAGTACAGCAAAAATTAAACTGGAGCGAACAGGCGAAGAATTTCCAATACAAAAAGGAATGGAATTTTTATAATAGGTAGTTATAATTAGTTTTAACGGCCTCCTAGCCTAGTCGGTAGTGACCCTGCCTACGAAGCAGGAGGTCCCGGGTTCGAATCCTGGTCAGGGCATTTATTTGTGTGTTTATCACGAATATTTTTTCCTGAGTTATGGATGTTTTCTATGTACTTAAGTATTGATATGTATCTATCAATTATATGTATCGTCGTCTAGTAACCACAACACAAGCCTTATTAAGCTTACCGTGGGACTAGGTCGATTTGAGAAAGATTGTCCCATAATATTTATTTTATTTTATTAATAATTAAAATTAAAATAATTAAAATTAGGTAGACCTTAATTAATGTACAAACTTTTTACAAATGTTGACTCCCATATCCCGTCATCGTACTTAACTGTCAATTTGAAAATGTCATGCGATGCGTCTGTCGTTTAGCAGGGTTTTTGATTAAATTCTCACCAGTAGTATAACAAAATGGTACAATTAAAGCAAGTATCGTTACGATTAAAATCCATAAAAAATATTCAAAAAATTACCAAGACAATGAAGATGGTGTCTGCGAGCAAGTAAAGTGAAAACAGTTTTAATTTACCTATATCAAAATATTATGTAGCGTAGGTAAAAAAATCAGACGACTTGAGAGAACAGGCACCGCGAAGATAAAACTGTGGCATTTCATATTGTGTCAATAACATCGTGAAGTGCATCATGTACACATTTAGGTCTTCCGTTTGATATTCAAAATGGCGGTTGCGTTTCTTGAATAGTTATTTGTTTTTGTGTGCTAAATGTTGTTTAATGTGTAATATTTATAGCTTATTGTGCAAAGGCCAATTACCGAACAACGTCGCCCAAGAGGCAATATACTATTTATAAATATAAGATTCACTGATTATATTAATACGGGACACTGGGAAAATTGTCCAATTCTCGGACAGAGGCCATATTATAAAAGAAGAAGAAGTACACATTTATAAAGTACTGACCGCTGAGCGTAGTTGAACTACTATCAGTGAATGTGAAATTGGCTCATTTGTTGAGGTCACAGATTTATTTTCGAGACTTTTTCAGTCTTTTTTGCATGCAATTAATGTTAAAATACGCAAGTAGGTATAACGGGTTGGCACTTATAGACTAGCACGTTTGGCGGAATAGCAAAGTAATATTATTTTCGTTGTTAATATGGAATTCCGCAAAGTAACGCCTGATTCAATAAATTGATTTTTATTTACTTTATTTAAAAACATGAAACAAAACATTTATTAAAAATAATAAATTATTTGATGTATGCTTCTAAAAAATGTACTGCTTCATACTTATACGATTTTTATTTACCAACAAGGCCATTTATAGGTTCACTAGGGCTGAAAGAGAATTGAGAGCTGCGAGGCCATTTGGTTACGCCCCTCGAAAGTTCTATGAGTCAAGTAAACTGGTGGCGGGGCCGGTAGATGCAAAGTCAGCCGACGATAAGAAAGCAGCAGCAGAGGCCGCAGTGGCGCCAGCTGCACCAGCACCCCCCGAGGAGGCCGACAAGAAACTCAGGAGAGTGTACATTGCTGTGACTTCTGACCGAGGTACGAGTATGCATAGCTCTCCATCTATAGCTATCGCGGATATCGTGAATGCGTATTTGAATAACACTATTCAGAAACAAATGTAGGCTAAATGACAAGTATAAAAAAGATACATAAAAACTAACACAGTGAGCAAGTCTATTTTGTTCTTGTTACCTATAGGTATATTATAGCTACGTTACACTAAGAAAACACTTATTCATGGAAAAAAATCAACAAATTAAAACAATAAATTCAACATAAAAACAAAATCAATGCTTAAAACTAAACTTAAAACCTAGTGTTGCCTCCCTTAGCTTTATTTACAGCCTCCGTGCGAGCTTTCATGGACGACGTACTTCTGAGGAATAGCATCCCACTCCTCAATGACAGCATGTCGAAGCTCCTCCAGGGTCGTAGGGGCAGGATCACGTGATCGCACCTGTCGCTTTAGATGATCCCAAATGTGTTCTATGGGATTCAGGTCAGGACCCTTTGCTGGCTACTGCATAACGGAGATCCCAACCTGATCCAGGTAGTCGCACAATCGCACAATCAATGCGGTGTAGCAGCGCGCGTTGTCCTGCATAAACGTGAATCCAGGATCGACGAATTCGGCATATGGAACCACATACCACCACCCCTTATACCTGTCCAAGTTAACCCATCTAGGGGCCCTTACAACGAGTATTTTTTTTGTTTTCGTAGTATGACGTCATTTCGCGAATAATATTATTTTTTGAGATAACGCTTTGTGCATGTTTGAAAGCCCTTGAATTGTACTTTAAATAGTAAATTGTGTTACAAAGGATCAAAATGATATGCATATTTCCGGCGAGGGCGTACATTGAATTCCGAATGAAGCGATGGATTCCACAATTAGAATCCTGAGCGTATTGAGGGATTCAAGCGTTAACGCCCAAGACGAAAATAATTTTGATACCGTGTGACACATACTGCTTTTCACACCAACTAAACGGAAATAAACAAAGCCGAAAACAGCATCATATCAACACCACGATACCACTAGTTAATGCCCGAAAACGTAAAAATGTGTAGTCCTTGATCAGAAAAGTGCCACTTTGATCCCCTTAGCTCGAACAGAAAAAACCCTTTTATGAATAGGTGGTGTGAAAATGATATTAATAACGATATGCGAAAAATGGATACGATAAGAGCCATATTCGCTTGAAAGAAAAATCCGTGGGTGTGCAAATTACGTGACGCTTAGTGTATATATGTACCAGGTACCTACCTATTAAAAGAATTCATAGTAGAAACTAGTTCTTACCGACCAAAGAGATTGGAAGTCGTAGGGCGACGCGCCTATAGAGAGACGGCTTGAGCGCCAAAACTCGTGTGTCGCATATGCGCCCGGCGCATACGTGACAGTCAGTAGCAGTCAGTACCCCTTGGGCCGTCATGGAGTAATAATAAAATGAAAATACTTCAAAAATGCCACATTGCTCAATAATCGAGTGCCGCAACCAAAGCAAATTTGTAAATAAACAAAATTCAAACGATTCGTATCACAAGTAATTAAATAATATGTAATTAATTCAACATAAAATTAGTATGGGCAAAAGAAATAGGGAAGAGACACGACGCTGCATTTGTTATCGATAGTGTATGTCATATGCCTTACTAAAATAGTAAGATGAATTTTTATTTAAATATTATTGAAATACTAAAAAAATACACAATACAATATACAGTGTGTATCAGAACAAAGAGCAAACCTTAAAATTGGTTGACGGGATCTCGAATACATTGTAATGACGCCCATTTTACGGGCTTGTGTTGTGGTAAGGTCGGTATGGTCGGCGAGTTCTCGAATGGCAACCACGCACCAGACGATGCAGCGTGGGAAGGCCCCCACAAGATAAACTGACGATTGGCTGGCTGACTGGTAAAGGTTGCGGGTGTCTGTGGCAGTCCCTGGGGAAGGCCTATGTTCAGTAGTGGACATCGTTCGGCTGATGATGATAATGATGATGAGTCACGACGAATATTAATTAGTACATTGTACAGAATGAGCTCTTCGAGCAACAGAGGCTTTCAACATGTTGGAAGGGAGACGTCACAGCAACATCTTAATACCGTCCAAACTTTTCCGAGGGGAAACGTACACACAGGCGCACTTCTCACCCATTTATACATACAAAAAGCAATCAATAATGGTGAGACTGACACATAAACAAAGAATACAACTACACTAATAAATCTTGCACACTTCGATCTATTTTTGTATACGGACTAGTCTCTCTAGTAGGAATTCGGAAGAGGTAGAGGTACCTTACGTATGTGGACACCACTTCCTGTGTTGCTTGAATGGTCTACTAACTACCGCTAATAATGATTGTATATTTATCTGCAGTATGTTTATTTATTTCCTCGCAAATGTGAGGAAAAACATTGTGTGTATCACGAGCCGTAATAGAATTACGACCTCGTCTTCCACTCAACCTGTGACTTAAATTCACATTCGTTCGTAATATCTTGTTTAATGCCCTTAATATACACTGTTCTATACCGTTCGTGTATGTCACATTACTGTAAATAAAAGTCTTTTAAAGAAAGAGAGCGCGTTATGTTTTATCTGAAAGATAGCTGTAACTGGAGATTGTAAAACAGGCCCTTAGTTAAATTATTGTAAATAAAATATGTAGTTTAAATTGCGTCAATTCTTTATTTACTCTTCGTGTGTTAATAATTAAATATCCTCTTCTTATGTTGTACTAAGGCTAGTATCGCTTCATTATAGAATACTGATATAAGAAACAATTCACTTAAACCATAACGCAGTAATAAAATGAAATAACAATGAAGTCATTTGAGTGTCTGATTTTGAAACAGAGGTTAAAATAAGGTAAGAAATAAAAATATTTGCATAAATTTATTTCATGTAATTTTTAGTGAAATGTTAATAACTGCTCCTAATCTATCGATACAATATCGACCCATATCACAACCGCTATGAATAGCACGTATGGCAGTTTTGACAATAACATGTCAAAATTACCTGACACGGTCGATTTCTATGAGAATCAAAGCCAAAGGCTCCTCTATATGTAAGGTTGTCACACTAAAGAGGTCCGTGCTCTGTGTTACCGACTCATTTAGAAACCCGATAAATAACTGTAACTAGAAAAACGTGTTTCAAATAAGGCATTTAAGCGTTTTAACTGGGAAAGTCCCGTTTTATTTTATCAGATACATAGGGTATTAGGATATTAGGTATATTTATTTTATACTTTCCCATAAACGGAACATGGTTTTGCGGTTCTTTGGGAGACATTAATGCATGTTTCGGGAAAAGTAAATATTATTTTATTCGAAAACAGCTTCGTATTAGTAATATAACCGCCTCCGTCGAATTTTCGTGTTAATGTGGATGTGCACGGGTAATTTTTCATACAAAAGTTATTTAAGTAGTCATTTTCGTGTTATTATGGTTACATCTGTTGGTAAAATTAATAGAATTATCGTGATTAGTAATTAGTTTTCCATACAAAACAAAAAATACGAAAATTTTATTCTAGCAAATAAATGAACACATTATTTATGACGGTGGGCAATGTAACTCTGTAATGTTCAGTTCAGACTTGTAAATGAGAACATTGCCCGACATCAAAACTGGCCTACGCTTGTCACACTTGTCACCCTCGAGTGGTTTACCCGATTGCGTACAGTAAAGATGTAATATGTTTTATATAAAAGTAGTTTTACTAATGCATACTGTGTTTAAATGATCTAGTGATACTTTGTTTACATGTTTTAGGCCTTTGGGGTATCAAAGGTAGTACGGAAACCATATCTATGTGACATAGATATGGTTTCCGTACTACCTTTGATACCCCAAAGGCCTAAAACATGTAAACAAAGTATCACTAGATCATTTAAACACAGTATGCATTTCTATGTCCTTAGGCGTTTTGTTACAAATTTACTCAAAGGTGACAACCCTACTATTTTTGAAAATGCTGTGTGCGACTTGTATGGAAAAGTGCAATAAAAGCTAAGTAACTTTGCCCACACATGTTGTACGGAAGTTTTACATACTTAACACTCATTTGATCGAAGGGAACGCTGAGTTTACCCTTTTTATTGAAGTGCCCTTTAGTGACCAACGTCTTACGAGCGATGTTTCTATGACAAATGTCGTGGCCAATGTTGGCAAAAACTCGAGATAGCTTACCCGCCTTCTAAATTGCCAAAACAGCAGGTCAAATAATATCTAAAAAAGATATTTCAGCATACCAAAATCCGCGCTTGGTAACAATGTATCCAGTTGATAAAGTATTTAATATATCATATAGTTTTTTGGAGAAAATCTAGACTATTCGAAAACAGCGGGCAAATTTGGCGCATTTTACGGTACCTTTTCGCCAATAATAATATGAAAAACTTTCCTTAATATCACAAAAACCTGCAATGACTTTAGTATGAAAATGTGCTTGTGCAGATCCACTTTAAGTAAAATGATAATTGTTCGGTATTGACCCGATTTCGTCCGCATATGCAATATGTGTCAATGCCGCTGTTGAACGCTTGATACAATAATACATTGCTATATTAATCACAAGTTCACATTATCCTTTTTTATTTGTTTTGTCGTCTTTTAAGGAAAATAATGAAATTTAATAGTTCATTGAAATTAAACACTTTAGAACGGATTAATCGAGTGCGAGTTACGTAACGAGTGTTGTAAAGGGCTCGAAACGTAGGGTCATGGTGTTAAAAAACGCGATTAATCCGTTCTAAAGTGTTTAATTTCAATGAATAGGTAACAATCGCGGTAACAGAAGACAATATTAATTTAATAGTTGTTTATTTTATTATACAAGGGGCCAAAGTTTTTTTTTAACACTCGGGCTTATATTGAGACTTTACGAGGGTCTCAAGGCATGAAAGTTGAACTTTGCCGCTGAGTGTATTACAACATTTTTCACCTCACTATCGCGAGTAAAATAAAAACTAAATACGATTGCAAATCTTATACAAATGTAAGTTTAAGTTGAGTTTAGCTTATTGAGTTTTAAACCATTTAAAACCCAAGGTCAATATGTGTTATAAAGCTCTTGGTACTTAGATATTGTCAAAAGCATATTATCACTTCGTAGACAAACCAAAGAAGTCCTACCGGAGCTAAACTACAAGCTCACAAGAACCTTACTGAAGACACCCAGACACCAACTGCGGAAAATAGTAGGACTATTCACAGGACACAACACACTAAACAAACACTTATATAACATGGGCATAACAGACAGTCATATGTGCAGAGCATGCATGGAAAAAGAGGAAACGACATAACATATTCTCCTAGAATGTGGACAGGTAGAAGTATACAGGAGTAAGTACTTAGGAACTCCAACAACACTAAAGGAAGCAATTAGCAACCTAAAAAATATGCTAAGTTTCGTGGAGGAGCTAGGGTGGTTAGAATAGGGCTACCTCGTTATCACGCAAAAAAGGCACAATAGATGTCGAGTTGCGGAAAACGCCCAGCATAACTAACTAACTAGCATATTATCAAACCGCGATTAGAAATGGATTGAGCTCATTTGCCATTTGAAATGACATTGTCGGTGGTAGAGTGTGCAGATAAAATAAATTGTTATTTAAGTGCAATGAAGTTTACTGTCATAACTATTAATATGCTTAAGTAAGAATATACTATACAAAAATGAGATAATATTCCGCTACGATTGTTTAAAGTCCAACAATATAAAGTTAAACACAGATGCGAAACAAAATAATACATAAGAACGAATTTGAAAGTTTTTTTTATTATTTCTGTAACACTATTGTAATGCAGTTGGATTATTAAGAACATCCTCAAAATGTTTAACTTACCTTCTTTACTTCTTCCTTTATTTTAATAGCTATAGACTATAGATATTAAAAAAAGGAACAAATAATAAATTGAACATACCTAAAAAGAAATTAAAAAACATGCTCAATTGGCGTTTCGTTTCGACAACTGTTTTAATATCTATAGATACTAGAATATACACCCACTTGAATTTAACATCCGTTCCAAAGGAGATTTCCGAGATTTGGTACCATAGGTGTAAATAACGTCGATTGCCGAAAACTGTTCTATTCGATTTGTTATATTTTTAAACCCGATTCGAATTTTGATGATTAAGTGCCTTTTTAACAAAGTGCTATTTGATAAAATAATTAAGTCATAAGTCGTAATTGAAAATATATGCCCTTTAATTGTAATCGTAAACCAAAATGCATTTTATTTTTAAAATTTATTAATACGTCGAGTAGTTGTGCCCAATATGCTTATGGTAACTCCCAAGATCTCCGCAGGAAAAATACAATAAAAATTAGACAGATGCGCCTTTTTTTCTCTTTCCGAATATGTATCCAACTCAATTTCATAAAAAATGTTAGATGTGCCCTTTTTCGTTATGACGGCAGAGTAGATGGCTAATGATTTTCAAAAGATTTCACCTGGTTAAAACGATATTCGTTAGGGTTTGTGCCTCCATACATGAAACGCCAATCTCCTTCAAACTCATAACCTGCTGTTTTCAGGAGGTAATGTTAAAATTACAGTTCCGTTAATTGCTGCTGCTAAAAGCCTATAGTTTCTGAACGAATTTTAGAGCACTAATAATATATGTGTCGATAAAGAATATTTTAGCACCGGTTACAAAATAGGTAGGTGTAGTGTTTACTAAGGCAAAGGAACTTGTAAATGTTAGGAACGCACAAAAGTTTAGTTCATAATCGACTTTAACAGAATTTCAGATCCGTCGCCATTTTCGTATTATTTACTTTGTTTTTGTTTCCAATTTCTCTTATAAGTGCTGCAGACTGAATTGGATTTTATTATTGCATGAAAGCATTCCACAGGTGGCTTCCATTGTCAACATGGTTCAGGAATACCGAAGAAAATGACAAAATTTCAGCCCCATTCAGAGCTTTTTATTAATATCTCCTGTATTTACTCTCATAAATGGGTCAAACACAAAACGATGTTCGAAGTCTTTCCGGTAGACTATTCAAAAGTGAAGGGCTATAAAGCTTGATTTTCTTATTTAAGCCTCTATCTACATTAAGGGGTACTCCCTTTCTATTGCATTGTATAATAAAAATAATTACTGTATGCCCAGAAGCTGTTAACTATTGACCACAGGAAAGAAAAAGTGCGTGTTCAACTGAACTGTAGAGCCAATCTTTCCTGTGGCTAATAGTTAACAGCTTCTGTACATGTAGTCATGATTTTTATCATACAATTTAAAAGAAAAGGAGTAGGTACTGTTTAATGTCGATAAGGGTTCAATAAGAAAATCGACATTCCCTTCACGAAAAGATTCTGAACATCGTTTTGTGTTTTAGCCAGCTCACTATGTAGAGGAACAGCCGGTAATGTGTAAAAATCGTGAAAGCTCAGCCTTTTAAATGCGCCTGTCAAATATTTGCTAATTAATAATTGAGCTTAAATGTTTAAATCAAGGTTCATAGTTTTAGGGACCAGATCTGCTCCTAAGCATACCAAAGTTTAAATAATTCGGTAAGTAACAAATTATTGCTTAATAAGTGGATCAATATATAGAATTCTATAGATGCCTTCATCGCTAAATAATATAGTCTTCGCAGTACTATACATTCAGCGTCCATACCAGGAACATCTAAAATTGGCATTGACGGGAAGACCTCTGTCACTCTAATATGCTAGTGTGACAGAGATGATACAAATCCGCAATCGTTCGATTTTCGTGGTAAAGAGGCAAAAAAGATATGGAGGTTAAAGACAACCTCTTCTTTAAATAATGGCGTCTGTCCGAGAGTTAAGAAAATTTTGCAAATGTCAAATATCAAAATATCTGTATATTGTACCTACATTTAAATAGAATATTGCCGCATGAGAGACGTTGTTCGGTAATTGGCTTCTCTATTTGTTAAGTTTAGAGCTAAAAGTGGTAACAGATAGTTTCTCAGGGGGCCGAGATCCAGAGACTGCGGCTTGATGACTAAAAGATGGGTTAAACGCGTTTCAGGATTAATTCTTAATTAGCTGCATACTACGTCGTTAGTTTACTGCACAGTTACTGCACAATTATACAACGTTTCATCATCATCATCATCATCATTTAAGCCGAAAGACGTCCACTGCTGGACATAGGCCTCCCCCAAAGATTTCCACAATGACCGGTCCTGCGCCACCCGCATCCAGCGGACTCCTGCGACCTTCACCAGGTCATCAGTCCACCTTGCGGGGGGCCTACCCACGCTGCGCCTTCCGGTACGCGGTTGCCACTCGAGAACCTTTCCGCCCCAACGGCCATCGGTTCTACGTGCAATGTGCCCCGCCCACTGCCACTTAAGTTTAGCGATTCGGAGAGCTATATTTAGACGACCGGTTGGCGTAGTTGGTAGTGACTCTGCCTGCTAAGCCGATGGTCCTGGGTTCGAATCCCGGTAAGGGCATTTATTTGTGTGATGAACACAGATATTTGTTCCTGAGTCATGGATGTTTTCTATGTATTTATGTATTTGTATATTATATATATCGTTGTCTGAGTACCCGTAACACAAGCCTCATTGAGCTTACTGCGGGACTTAGTCAATTTGTGTAAGAATGTCCTGTAATATTTATTTATTAATATTTATTATTTATATCGGTTTCTTTGGTTCTGCTGCGGATGGTCTCATTTCTGATACGATCTCGCAGAGAGACTCCTAGCAGAGCTCTCTCCATTGCCCTTTGGGTGACTTTGAGCCTTCTTATGAGGCCCATTGTAAGCGACCACGTTTCAGTACCGTATGTCATCACTGGCAACACACACTGATCGAAGACTTTCGTCTTCAGGCACTGCGGAATATTGGACGAAAAGATGTGTCGCAGCTTCCCGAACGCTGCCCAACCGAGTCGGACTCGACGATTAACCTCTTTCTCGAAATTGGACCTACCTAACTGGACAGTTTGTCCTAGGTATATATAATCGTCTACAACTTCGAGTGTAAAGTCTCCGATTGTCACTGGAGTTGGTGCTACATGGATATTCGTCATGATTTTCGTCTTATCCATGTTCATTTTAAGACCAACTCGCCCGGAGGCTCTATTGAGGCTAACAAGCATCGCACTTAAATCCTCCATGGTCTCAGCCAAGACTACTATATCGTCAGCAAATCGAAGGTAAGTGAGGTACTCGCCGTTTACATTGATGCCTAGCCTTCTCCAGTCCAGAGTCTTGAAAATATCCTCCAGTGCAGCGGTAAACAGCTTAGGAGAGATGACATCTCCCTGCCTGACTCCCCGCTGCAGCGGAATAGGCTTCGAGTTCTGGTCTTGGAGTCGGACTGGCATAGTGGCGCTCTCGTACAAACACTTCAACACTTCGATATACTCGTAGCGGTAGTCTACTTGGCACCGTTGGAGAGATTGTAGTACCGCCCACAGTCCACAAACGCTAAACAGAGGGGCAGATTATACTCCTCGGTCTTCTGTATAACCTGACGAAGCGTATGAATGTGGTCTACGGTACTAAAGCCTCTGCGGAAACCGGCTTGTTCGGGAGGCTGGAAGTCATCAAGCCTGCGTGCGAGACGATTCGTAATGACTCTTGAAAACAGCTTATACTCGTAGACATGGCTCAGAAGTGAGATGGGTCGGTACTCGTAGTTCTTCAGTAAGGCGTTGTCGCCTTTTTTGAAGAACAGTACCACCACACCTCCGCTCCATGCCTTTGGCGTTCTCCCTTCTAGTAAGACGGAATTAAACAACTTCTGAAGGGCCGTAAGGACCGGTTTACCACCCGCCTTCAGAAGTTCGGCTGTAATTCCGTCTTCACCAGGCGCCTTGTTGTTTTTAAGCTATTTAAGAGCCATACTAATCTCGTACAGGCTGATGTCCGGGATGTCTTCGGTATAGTGTCGGGCCAGTCTAGCTCTAGGGTCTTCCGCCAGACCAACTTCGGGTCTGCTAGTAGACGTGTATAGCTGTCCATAAAAGCTCTCTATCTCACTCAGGAGCTCAGGTTTGGATGTGACGATTCTACCATCCTCAGTTTTTAAATTAGCGAGCCGGCTTTGCCCAACAGATCCCTTGCAAAAACTTTGGAGCCCTTATTTCGCTGAATGGCCTCTTCAATACACTTAGTATTGAATTGGCGCATATCGCGGGTGAGGGACTTAGAGATCTGCTTGTTGAGCCGCCGGTATAAAGTCGCGTCAACTGAAGATTGTAGAACCATTTTACTCCTCTTATCGAAGAGTCTCTGAGTGGAGTCTGAGAGCCTTTTGGTCTTATTTGTCCGTTGGGCCTTTAAAAACTTAGACCCAGCGCTATGGACAGCTTCCACAAACCCGTCGTTGAACTCGTCCACATCATCCTAGGCAATCGAAACGGTTTTGGAGTTCCAGCTGAAAGCTCTCGGGGTTTTGAGTTTGGAGTGCAGGACGGAGCGTAGACTTCATCAGTCGAGAGCGTTCTAGCTTAGGACATATATTCAATGTGCCTCTTACCAGGTGATTAGGCTTCCGGTTTTGACCATATTGATCACAGAAACATCATTGAATATATGTCTCTTCGTCGACATGATGAAGTCAATCTCGTTTTTAGTTGCACCGTCGGGACTCATCCAGGTCCATTTTCTGTGCTCGCGTTTCTTAAAGAAAGAGTTCATCATGTAGAGTCCCTCCTTCTCCAAGAAACCAGCCAGTAGATGCCCCCGGTGGTTCCGACGTGCAACCCCAAATTGTCCCACTCTCAGCTCGTCACCATCTCTCTTGCCTAGTTTCGCGTTGAAGTCCCCCATAACAACGGTGAAGTAGGTTCTGGAGCTATGCATGGCTTTTGAAATATCCAACATATACAACGTTTAGCAGTTTAGCAGAAAAGAAAACAAACAACTATTCCAGAGTATCAACCGGAAGTCAAAAACAACCTATTGAGGTTATAGAGAGCCTTTAGATATTGATATTGCATAGTGCTGCCATCGATAGTCGGCTAAAGGCATGACTTTGTTTCATAGGACTCTGCGGTGGGGTCCACAGCGGCGTCGCTCGCCGCATCCGTCGTGATTTGGCGGCGAGAAATGCAGAGGGCGCCAATCACAAAATATACTGCATTGGGGATAAATCACGCGGCATGCTGCGACGACAGTTTGGTGCTAACATGATGATTTCCATTAAAGACGTATGACAAGTGAATTATTTTACCCTCATAGTTATACATAAGTGTAGTGGAGTCTTGTATACGTAAGTCAATCATACAAGTATTAGGTAGGTATATTGGATGGCTTACGCTCATTATGTTATCGTGTGAATTCTATGCTTTATTTATATAACACATGGCTTCCAAAAGGTTAATATTAGCTCCTAGAAGTTATTACTTATATAAATTAACATAGAATACGTGATAATCAAGTACCCTGGACATAAAGTGAAATACGTGATCTTCATGGCTGATGCAATCAAGAGCTGAATAGTAATCACTGGCAAACACACATGTATATGGCGTCATTTTCAGTCACATCAGAGATGGATTGCGTCAGATCTGGATATTTTTCTGTGATAAATAGAAACTATGTATATCAGTTCGAAATGACCTTTATTCCTATCGCCTAACTAGGGGTATGGACATTTGCGCAACTCACCACCACCAACCCCCTCCCAACTGTTCCTTTAATTAGGTACGCCGCTGCTTTGCCTGGATACTGTATAATTATAAACACTTTATTTTACACACAACAGTTTATAAGTTCATTGAAAAACAACAATAGGAGTAGATGTTCAAAGACGACCTTATCATAAGGAATCTCTGCTAGATAAGCTATGAGCAATTTTATTAATAAAAAGTTACTACTTAGGATACACGAACGGGCATGTACGCAGAACATTGTTTTGTTTTAGATTGGCCGGCAAGCACCAGTGTTTGCTGATGCGTCTCGGATGGCGGCTGCATTGTCCGATTCCGGTTACGTTTATGACGTGGGAGATATTTACTACAATAAGTTCTTCAGCGCTGTAAAATATGAACTAAGTGTTATTCCTTTCTTCAACAAAGACACGGTTGAGGTGAGCTGCCGGTGACTATTTCTGATGATACTAGAAACAGAAGTATTTACTGACATACCTACTTAGTTAAATAGATATACACACTATAACTATACATCCCTCGTACGAAAATACTGAAATTATTAAATTAGTTAATTATGGAATAGGTATCATTCAATAATTAACTAATTTAAAACTAACTTAAATTTGTGTTATGCAACTGTGTTTTTAATGTCACTTTACCAAAGTAATGGAATTAACGGCATACCTATTTTTCCTGGGGTAGGTAATTCTGGTGCGTACTCACTCGTACCTATAAAATTTTCCTGATTTTGTGTGGGGTCAGCAGATTATACTTTCGGATTTAAGTTCTCTTGTGCATATTTAGCATACATATGCATGCGGGTTTTTTAAACTCTTATGTAATTATTTTTTTACAAAAAATTGCACTAGATGTGGGCTTTATTACCGCCTGACGGAAAATATGGGTGAATCCTAAAAAACACATGACACTCGAATAAATGTTGGTTGATAACTTGATGAGCGATAACAGCTCTTGTTTTTAATGAACGTTCATCTTACTGCTGACCTGATAAAAAGCCTGTGAATAAGAATTCTATGAGCAATCATCCACATACCTACAATTTATTATATTCTTGAATCAAACATGTAGGCGTAGTTTAGCGTAGTGTTCGACCAATAATGATGTATGGCTGGGGCAAATATAGGACAATTTAGTGATACGTCATTCTATTTACCTCCGTTTACCTCCATCTATGATTAATTTAAGCATCATTTCCCTAGATTGCAAGACGCGCATACCTAGGTAGCGTTTGTAGTCATACGTGAGTTGTTATTGTTGTGTAGGCTGCGCCCAATATGAACTCGTTCGACGACGTGGACGCCGACCAGCTGGAGTGCTACACGGAGTGGACGCTGGCGGCGCTGCTGTACTACGCGCTCAAGGAGAGCGCGGCGTCGGAGCAGTCGGCGCGCATGTCGGCCATGGACAATGCCACCAAGAACGCCAGCGAGATGATCAGGAAGCTCACGCTGCTCTTCAACCGCACGCGCCAGTCCGTCATCACCAGGGAACTCATCGAGATCATTTCTGGTGCAGCTGCGTTGCAGTAAATCTTCAATGATATTGAATTGCGTGATAAAATAATTTTATGATGTTTACAAGCAGAGAATTCAAGTCAATAAATTGTTGAAGCTTCCGTAACAGTTGATGAATAATTTTAATTTGTTGTGGTTAAGTAACACGTGGTGTGAATGAATAGGTAATATGGAAATGAAAGTACCTATCTTTGTATTTATCAAAAAATACCTACTTGTAGGTACTTCAGATTAGATATCTACATGACCACAAAAGTTAGATAATTCTATGAACCAGCCCAAACTCGCGGCAGCCTTAACTATACGTAGTGATATGGCATGTATTTTACTGTTACTGTAGGGAATATAAGTTGATATTGAATAAATTAAAAAAATATAAACTCTATAATTCGAAATTACTTAACATATGATGTGAACGGTATAATAGGATAAAGAAAAATCTAAGTTTTTAACATTCAGAAAATCGCAATTTTATCAACACGAATTTTTTTTGCTAGTATATGAGAAAACTGTAGATCGCAGAAATAGTAAAGTACCTATTTGGAAATTCGACTCATTACCAGAGATCGGAAAAATTTGCGTCATTGCTCGCAATAATATGGACATGACTCCAAAATTAATTAAATATGTAATCATTTAATTAATTTCTTACTTGACTTAAATTTTAATTCCTAGTCAATAAATACAAATGTTTGTTAAAGTATAGATTTATTAAAGAAAATAATCAGTATTTTTTCCAAATTTTCTGCAGTCAGTCTATTTCTTTTTACATCAAAAATATACTTAAGTGCTGAAAAACTCCGCTCGCACTCCACTGATGTTAATGGGGCAAACCTAAATAGTTTTATAGGAATATTATTATTCCAGTATAGTTCAGAGTTTATTTTTCTTAGTGCATTTAACCATGAACTTAGTAATTTAGAATGGTTACCTTGATTATCGTCGCATTTAAATATACGAATAAGAGCGATTATCATTTCCCAGCATTCATCGAATTTTGATGAATCGATTTGTTTCAAGAGATACTTCAAACACCTTTCCTTAAAGTTTAAATAACAGCACCATAAATAATTCCTTATTCCCTGCAGAAAATGAAAATATTTTTTTTTCAGTATCTGCATACTTGTTTGTATTTATATCATATACCTACGCATTTTTATACAAACTTTTTTCGTTACTAAACTGGCGATATTCCGGACCCATCAGTAAAGAAAATGCCATTTTTTAATTTTGCTGCCGTTTAGGTACGGTACTTGCGTAATTTAGGTACGGCTTCTTCTTCTTCTTCTTTTATAATATGGCCTCTGTCCGAGAATTGGACAATTTTGCCAGTGTCCCGTATTAATATATCAGTGTATCTTATATAAATAGTATATTGCCTCTTGGGCGACGTTGTTCGGTAATTGGCCTTGCTATTTATTCCGTTTACAGCTTATACGTAATAAATATTTCAGGAGGCCAAAATCCCAGGGCAACCGAGTAATAACTCAATAACGCGATTACACGCGTTTCAGGATTAATTCTTCATTAGCTGCACACTTCTTCGTTAGTTTACTGCACAATAAGCTATAAATATTACACATTAAACAACATTTAGCACACAAAAACAAAGAACTATTCAAGAAACGCAACCGCCATTTTGAATATCAAACGGAAGACCATTTAGGTACGGCAATTACAACTGTAATTTGACAACTATCAATGTCAAAATACATGTATACTATACATATATTAAGAATAAGTAAATCCACGGAGGTTTTATACCTATAGAACTAGAAAACTTTTTGTCAGAAATAATAATCATATCTAGCAGGATATTTATAATCGTGTGAGTTTAACATCGTAATTTAATATATAAAATTATGGACGAAAACGATAACCACTTTTCATAATAATTATAAGCACGTATAAACTATTATCTCCGGAAATTCAAATTTTATTTCAAAAGTAAAGCCTGGCAAGTGCCTATTTGGACCTCGCCGCGTTGCAGCGCCGTATAAATCAGGTCCAAATAGGCACTGGCCAAGCTTTAATTAATAGATTAACATTTTGATTAATTTTGGAGTCAAGTCCATATTATTGCGAGCGATGACGCAAATTTGTCCGATCTCTGCTCATTACTCAGGGCGCCTTCGATACTAAGGCGCCCTGAGCGTCTGAGAGGATGCGTCACACATGCACTGTTGCTCTTATCCTATTTGGTGGGTTAAAACTGTAGGATAATAGAAATCAAAATTCATGACCAATCTTCGAAGAAAACGTATTTAATATCGATTATTAAAATATTACAAAATTATAACAAACTAACTGACTTATTTATATACTTTATTATTTAATAACTTAAGGACCGTATCGTAAATTATGGAAACATATAAAACTTGGCGTAATTGTTTACATATGTAATATTTTGTATTACTTTGTTCTTAGGATATGATCTGAGGGATATTACAAATGATATCTGATAGAAAGCGGTTTTATTTTTTATTTTAATTTAGGGACGTTATAGAGATTTCAATATCATCTAACAAATATACTTATCTTGGACAAGCGTATCGATCTCAATTTGAGACTATTTTACTGACTCCTTGGTACAATTTAAAAAAGAAACAAAAGGTTGATATGCTGCCAAAACATATTATTTCAGAGTCCTCTTCGTGATTGCCCGATTAAGCAAAATGAATGTAGTGATTTTATATTTATGCAAAAAAACGAGTTTTAGAGCAACATTTGGGATTCCCGTCAACTTTTGATACAATAGGGATGAACGGAGGGAGAGAGGAACGCAGATAAAAGTATCAGCTACAAACCAAAGCCTAACGGACATACAGGGCGTTGAACCGTGGCTAGAGCAGGCCGATAGAATTAGAAACGCTATATGATATATATATATTCGATATTAAAGTCAGAGGTGCGTTAGTAACATGCTATATTTTCTAAACGGCCACCATTACACAGATTCAGTTTCTCATATTTAGCAAAAAGAATATGATTAGACTATGACCACATGTTTCGCTTAATCGCTTTACACATCATAACTAATGTGTCGTTGCGTTTTGCATAGTTCTTACATTTTTTTTTCCTATTAGGTACTTCGTCTTTTTCGCATAGGTACCGTTACTTTTTTTGCAGTATTTGTCCAAGTTTGTTTTTGTTACTCAGGACGATTGAGTCAATTTTGTCTAAACCATATGCTTTACATGGAATTCACACAATGAAATTTGTACCTTAATAAAGCACTAATTAAACATATGTGTAATTTTTGAATAAAAAATACTATTAAAAACGGCCAAATAAAGTTGTTTCCATAATTAACGATACTATTTTTAAGTGTAAATTCTACCTGATGTCGCCTATAAATACGAGTATCTCTAAAGTACATACCTTACCTGATGCCGTGTACAATAGTGGAAAGGGAAAGAAACAAGGTGAAGCTATCCTGTGGTGTTACCGATTAACGATGACGTCACGGACAGCTAGCTTTCTCATTTGCACATGCCAAGATTATATATTTCTTTTTTATTTCAACGAAAAGGGGTCATCATGTTGTCACCTTGTTTCTTTCCACTATGCCATCTACTACTTGTAATAGGAGTTCCAATGGCAGTTGGTTAACATAGGCTGATGATTAAAAGAAATAGTGTAGGTAAACATATATTTAAAAAATCTTAGTAAGTATACATATCTTCTGATTGAGGTAAGTATTTAATCATAATCAGTGACAAATACTACTGCAGATAATATGTGGCATTTTCAGACTGAAGGTACCTTATCATCGGGATGGAGTTATTGGCATTCAATAAGCGTCACTTGCACCACCCGGGGTTAGCGACATAACCCGGCGTTAAGGGTTTTTTGTGTGGAATGTGACAGATTAACTCTAGATTAGCGGCTAACCCTGGGTGGTGCAAGTAGGCCTAAGCCAACGAACTATGTGTATATTAACAAAAAAGTTTGAATTTCTGAAAGACAAAAACGCTTGTTTGAGAAAATTTATTATAGACCTACACAGAACAAATATTTAAAAGTTTGCCTTTGATTATAAGACTGAAAAAAACCGGCCCGGAGCATGTTTAGGTGTCATGTTCCGTCACAATAGCCGAATTTAAAACGGAGAATCTTCACAGTTCTTACGACTTTAAACGCCCTTTAAACTGATAAGTCAAGTTCAGTCGGTTCAAAAGTCAGAGCACATTTTTTCCGGAAACATGCGAAACGATTATTCTACAAATATTCTCTTTATCAAAAAATGTTCTTACAAAACCCCATGTCCAATTCATTTTTAAATAATTATCCAATGATACCTGATAATTTAGGGCTTAAACTATAGAATAACCCCCCCGCTTCAAGTGTATGTGAGGTACCCTAAAAAAACCCCACATTTTATATATTATCACTTTGTCGGCATGATTGATATGTATATTCATACCAAATTACAGCTCTCTAGTACTAACGTTAACTGAGCTAAGCCGCAGACGGTCAGACATATATAGCGTAACTATAAAGGTTCCTAGTTGACTACGGAACCCTTATAGCGATGATTCACACGCGGATTATAAAATTGTTATCAAATTTGGGAGGCGGATGGATGGGCATATTTTACAATGCAGAAGTTTTCAATTGAAGTTTCTCTACTAAACTTTACGCGATGCTTTTTCGGGTGTTACTAAAGTTACGATTATCTCGCGGAAACTTAAACTGTAGATAAGGTACCTTTTAATAATTAACTTTTAAAATTATACTTAACTAATTTTATCTGTTATGGACTAACTAAGACTTGCAATTTCAGAAACAAAAAAATATCTCGGGTCTTATAATTTCTCAGGTCTTCGGAGGTTTAGAGAAAATACACATGCCAATTATGTAACATATTACCTATATGTAAAAATAATATACAGCTGACATCAGCCATTGGACTTAACCTGAAATCCCATATGAGGCTACATCTTAGGAATGCTCTGCTGTAAATATATTTTGATAAGAACTAAAAATTCAAAAATAAATTTCCACATAAAATATATTTCCAATAATAGACAACAACATACGGTTTTTATCATTGGCCGTGTTTTTTAACCGACTTCAATATTTCTAAAGGAGGAGGTTCTCAATTCGTCAGTTTTTTTTTTTAATGTATGTTACCTCAGAACTCCGTCATTGCTGAACCGATTTGAATTTTTTTTGGTTTCTTTAAGTAGATGGTTCCAGGTTGGTCCCGTTTTTTTCAAAATCCATTTCTGATGATGGGATCCATGAGGAACTGAGGGAACTCCTCAAATTTGAAAGGCACATGCATAGTAATTTGGGTATTTTCATGAGAAACTCGAGCGTTTCTTTACAAAACCCACCAGTTTGGTGGAGCAGACCTGATGATGACGACCAGGGATGTCAAAGAGGAACTGCTCTATAATTCGCGGGCCCCAGCTGTATCTTCTGATTTGAGACATTCATCTTTTGTTTGTTACGAAATGCCTTCGAGGTAGTCCTATTTGATTTTAATTAAATTGTGATGATGGATATCATGAGGAATTAATGGAGCTGATGCTGAACCCTGGCAGTACCTTATGGAACTCAGGTTTGGTAAGACTTACAAGAGTTCTGTTTTCGTCATTCAACTCTTGTTAACGAGCAATTAGAGGAACAGTTCTCAAGATGGAGCTGATAACTATGCGGAAGATATATATCTTGAATTTCTTCATTTTTGATCAGATCCTAACAAAAATCGATATCTGGGGATCCAAGAGGTTCTTTATAATAAATCTGAGGTAAAAATTGCGAAAATGGCCGCCATATTGAATTTCTTCAGTTTTCATCCTATCTTCATAAAAATTGATATCTGAGGGTTTGAGAGGTAACAAATGTGAGGTGAAAATGGCGAGAAATGGCCACCATCTTGAATTTCTTCATTTTTGGTCCTATCCTAACAAATATCGATATCATGGGGATCTAAGAGGTTCGATATAACGAATCTGAGGTCATAATTGCGTTAAATGTATATCAAATTGATTGTTTTGATTTCCGTTTTCGTCATTCAACTCGTTTTAATGAGCTATTAGGAGAGCGGTTCTCAAGATGGAGCTGATGCTGAACCCTGGCAGTAACTAGTGAAACTCAAGTTTGGTCCAACATACGCGACTTCTATTTACGTCATTCGACTCGTGTTAATGAGCAATTAGGAGAGAAATTCACAAGATCGAGCTGGTGCTGAACCCTGGCAGTACCTAGTGGAACTCAGGTTTGGTGAAACATACGCGTGTGCTGTTTTCGTTAATCGACTCATGTTAACGAGCAATTAGGAGAGCAGTTCACAAGATGGAGCTGATGCTGAACCCTGGTACTAATATGTATGTACCTAAGTTTTAAATACGATGTAAGGATAATTAACAAAATAAAAACATAAATTAGCAATAATTCGCTTACTTTAACTTATACCGGAAAGTCCAATTGAAGTCGGTTTTTTTTTCTTTAAAATTATGCCAGTAGTAGTAGTAGTTCATTGAAGAAAATGGTCATAGTCACTAATATGCGACTATGACCATTCTCTTCAATGATGACATTTGTCAACAATCAAAGTGTTATAAGTATAAGTGACATAAATAAAAACGATAATCAAAAAGACGGAGACAGTTTCGTCCTATTGTATGAGAATATATTACCTACGTCATTGAGTGTCATGACTTTACTTTGCTCCAAAGTAACAAATAGTAATTTGTTGATTTCTTCGTAACCACTGCGATTGTTATGATACTTTGTGTTCTGGTTCTAAACACCGTAACGTATAAGTATGTACGTTTCGGCTATGTCCAATGGCTAAAAACTGCCTGTATATTCCATCAGTCATTTAATTTATTTTTGCTAAAGGTTTTCCGAAAGGCTCAACAAATTATATAATCGTTTTAGTCTATAAATATGGTATAGGTATCATTTATTTTATTAAAATTGTATAATGAATCATAGCTGTATCATAGCATGCATGCATGTAGCATAGCATATTGTTATTAACAGCATTCATACACGGTATATCCGGCTTAGTCGCTTTAAATCCAGGGTTTGATTTTACTCTCCAAACCAATTTTTTTTACTATGGAACCAACACTGAAAGAGCTCTAAGAATACATTTCGGAAAGTAAGATGTTAAAAACACTTTGTATGTGGTACTATGGGGTCAGCTAACATTTTTATCGTATTCTCGAGGTTGGTCCCATAGTGAAATAGGCTCAGTTTGGAGAGTTAAATCAAACCCTGGATTTAAAGCCCCATAGTCGGAGACACCCAGTTTTCGCATATAATATGAGGTTTATTTATAAAGAGAAAAAAGTTAACACGAATGGCATTTTCTTTGTTTAAGGCTTCGATATAGAAGCGTCTTTACGCGTTACGCGTAAATGGCGTCCAAAGGACTAGAAGAAGTATAGGTGTTTATCGAAGGTAGCACGGTGTGGCCTGCGCCGTGCTGAAGATGGCGCTGACGGCGCTGTAGGTGGCAATGATGCCGCCCACCACGCCCACGCCGATCACCTGCCAGCACGCCATCTTCATCCATCCCGGTTGGTTGCTGCAACACAATGCGAATTGTTTAATTACCTAACCAATACATTCTCTGTCTTTTTATTTATCTTGTATAGAAATAATCACGTGATTTAAAGTATACTACAGAGAATAAAATAATTGAATTGCCGTCCGTTTAAAATTATCGAGCACCAACCAATACCAACTTACACGCTGCCATGTTCGATAGCCGCACTATACGCCAACAGACGGAATATGCACAATAAGACTTACGCAGGTTGGTCCGACGGCGCCTGTTCCGAAAGCTTGAGGTAGCAGTAGGCAGGCAGAATAAACGTGAGCAGCGCCACGCTGGTACTGCCTACCAGCGCCAGGATGGTGTGGAATCGCGGGATGCTCTCGCCGATGAAAAGGATAGCCGCCATGATCGATAGTCGCACAATCATACGCCAGCCGACGGAATCTGGACATAAAACAAAGTTTTATATTGGATTGTGTAAGCTGTGATGGTTCTCTCGATGGTTGCAAAGGCAAACGACGAACTACAAGCAGCTGCATCCACTATAACGTGAATTCCAATAAAACGCTTTACGTTCTTCAAGTTGTTTCTGTAGACAACCCAAAAGAACCCTTTACTGCATACTGTTCCATATTTGGCCGTTATAAATTCAACATGATTGACAGGTGTAGTAGACATTTAAGCAAATAGCTATAATAACATCATATGCGGTAAATGGTTAAGAGCTGTGAACGGTAATTTTTGTTATTATATAATTCAGCTGACCATACAAGTTTTTCCTTCTTTTTTGTTCGTTTTATTTAGACTAGTTGATACAGTTTTTCTTCATCCTCTTCCTAGCGCTTTCCCGGCTTATGCAACTAACCCCAATTCTGACCTTCCAACCCAGAGGGTAAACTAGGCCTTATTGTCAGGCTTCCTCGTCATGTTTTTTTTCACCGCAAAGCGATTGGTAAATGACAAATGATATTTCGTACCTACATAAGTTTCGAAAACTCACCTTTTAACCACCATAGTCCGATATACATATAAGACAAACATTTTCAAGCTCATTTCGCCGACTTCTGATAAATAAGACACATTTTCGTGTAACTATATTCGGTTGACGCGCCGATACGCGCACGCTCAATGAAAAATTTTAAGCGGCTAAAAGGTTAATCGATACGGATTAGAACCCGCGACCTTCGGATTGAAAGCCGCACGCCTTACCACTGAGCTACAATGCTTCTTACAATTGTCTCGCTATGATATAAGGTAACAATGTGTTTATACTTTAACATCATTGGGGTAAACCTCATGATGATAAGATGGATAAGCAAGACGTAAAGAATAGGTACCTAGAAATAAATGACTATTTTACCTCTAGGTGTTTCGTAGAGCTCCTCGACCTCCTGACAGACAGGGTTGATGATGATGATGAATGCGAACACGAGATGCACGGCCATCAGTACGTTGGCCACGAGCGTGAGCGGCGTCGCCGACAGCGACGTCACGATGTTGGGCGACACGGCCTCGCCGTACACCGCGTACCCGGCGATGGCGATAGGCAGGTACAGCAGCAGAATAGCTGGATATAAGAGTGTTTATGGTGAATCACTGGTGTCGCAAATTTTTCAGTACTTTGACGACTGACCGAAATTGTATTGAATATAGGTAGGTAAAGGTAAAGTCACCTGCTATATAGTATCTTCCGTTATGAAGGCCGCGAAAATATCTGAGTCAATTTTATTTGTGCAGTCATAAGAGAAAATATTATTGTACGTGACTGTACATAGACTGACTAAGTAATATTCAATTCAGAGGCCTCACTAACTGTAACATTATCCATTTAAGTTGTTTAGCAGTGCGGCAATATGTATCAGTTCCAAATGCATAGACGTCCGTTAGTATAGGATTATCTGTATTAAGTTAAGAGGATTACTTTTAATAGTATTTACTCACCTCCGAAACTGTACTGAATAGTCTTACTGAACTTGGATCTATCAGACATGTCATTTTGAATCGTAGGGAACGTGGAGGCTCCTCCGAAAGCGAACATGATAGTTCCGAGAGCGAGGAAGAACTCCTGGAATCCGTGCAGGCCGTAACGGAACACGAATGGCCTCACATCGTTCATCATTTGGATGAAGTACAGCACGCACGCCACCACTGTCGACCCGAAGGCGATCACACCAGTGAGACTAAAAAAAAAAACAATAACACTTTACACAACATTTCAGTAATATTTACAGTACCTCTACTACTAACTTATGAAATGCACCTTGACTTCATGATAAACTCAAAGTGGTATGATCTATATAAACCACGAAGTTTGAGAATATTGGAGTAAGAGAATGTCGTGCGTGGACTGTAAGGAAGGATACTCGTAGGTAGGTACTGTTGCCTATAGAAATACCAGTGTAGGGACCTACGCGGAAACTGTTTAGGAATGAGTATATGGAAGGCTCCTAAATCGGTACCTACACATACCCACTAATGATCTAACCAAACTGCGTGGATTTATACAGAGAGGGGTACGTACTAGAAGTCCTTGGGCGTGGCGAAGAGCAGCAGCGGTGTCATGGCGCCGGCCACGATGAGGTACCACACGCAGATGGTGATAGTGGGCAGCAGCGTCAGGAACACGTGCTCGATGATCTGCGCGGCCAGCAGCAGGTACACCACCGACGCGCCGAATAGCGTCACCATCATCGCGCACGACACCACCACACTAAAGAGAATAGTCGCAGCATTAAAAAACTGGCCAAGTGCGACTCGGACTCGCGCACCGAGGGTTCCGTACAAACTTTATGTTGCAACTTCACGTAGAAGTAGAAATATTACGTCAGCCATATGTATCGACAGATTGGGTCACTAGTTTGCAAGGAGTTAGCATGAGAGTTTGTTTTTCCTTGATATTTTGATATCACGTTAACCAATTTTATGATACTGTATTTATAAGACGGTATTTACAGCATAGTACCGTGTAAGTTTAAAGAAAAAATAAAATAAATACAAGTTCAATTACAAAGGACCATGTGCAAATTTGCCCCAAACCCAACAGAGCTGAGAGTTATCTCATTTGATACGTAGGTATTTTTATTTACTTATTTTCTTTATATGGACACCAAGTTGAATTCCATTGCAGAACTGAGATATTTCGACTTATGTCAGTCAAATAAGGAGAAGGAAAAAAGCAGGAAAGGATCAATTTTATGATTCCTGTAATATTTAGGACTATGTTGTGGAAATAATTCATATTTTTACCTTCATAAACTTCGGAGATAAATGGGAGGAATATTTTTTTTACATTTTCATTTATAAATCAAAAGTTTTTCATTGTAAAAAATTATAAAAAAATGTTTTAGAATGTGCAAATCAAGCCCTTTCCAATGATACCCCACATGACCCAGTAAGTAAACTTTATTTTTGCCCTTGCTTTTATCGGGCATTATTCATTGAAAATAAATTAATATACCTATATGAAAAAATTTCTTTCGATGTGTCTGGATAAACTTTTTATGTAACTATTTCAAATTTCAAATCGGTAGATTAAGTAGTTCTCGAGAAATTTAATTATGTGACGGGCAGACAGACAGACAGATAGACGGATTCGCACCATAAGGGTTCCTTTTTTACCATTTTGGTACGGAACCCTAAAAAGTATAACCTGTATCTGCGTGTCTGCCTGTGGGTTCCCCTCGACTTCGCATAATTTTTGTATGTCTAATTTAATTTGGCATAATCATTATAGTGATAAGTCATAATTGGTTTTACGCATAAACTGTTCTGTAAACGGCATAGTCGAGTTTAACATAATATAATTTGGCCAAACACTTTAGAACGGATTAATCGCGTTTATTAACACCACGATCCTACGTTTCGAGCCCTTTACAGCACTCGTTTTCACAGGGTTAAGATGATGTCTAAAAAAGTCTAAAGTGTTTAATTTCAATGAATAACAATCGCGGTAACAGAAGACAATATTATAATTTGGCCAATTTAATTTGTCCGAATATTCTGACACAGTCCGAACCTAAGCCGCTTTTTATTTTCTGCCAAAATATTATTCGACATATTATGTTTCTGCTACATTAAGATTCGGCGAAAATCGATTATGCCAAGTCTGTTATGACAAAAGCGTTTCGGACAAAACAAATTTTACCAAATAGAGGGCACCCCTGACTCATATCGTAGCTCCCTAAAGGATGACTAGATTTTTTTAAATTGTAAATTTCAGTTGGTGGCAATTATAGTAGTCGTCTCCAAG
This sequence comes from Lathronympha strigana, assembly GCA_949128165.1. Lineage (NCBI taxonomy): Eukaryota > Metazoa > Arthropoda > Insecta > Lepidoptera > Tortricidae > Lathronympha > Lathronympha strigana. The sequence goes on along the minus strand of OX421901.1, from coordinate 24,992,418 downwards.
ATACATTAATATGCGTTTAGGTTGCTAATGCTATTTTTTTCTTTGAGAGTGTCGGTCATTGCCCGTGAGCGAGATAGGTAAAACATACTATCCCTGTATTGTTTGTTTAAAAGCTAAAGAAATAAATAGCATGTTAAAGAAATTATTTCTAATACCTACTGATTCTTACCAAACATGAGTGACATTCAAGTTATTTTCCATTCTAGGCCTATTAAAGTTTTAATTAATACGGTATTTCGACATATGAGCCACTAAAAATAAGTAGATGTTGGTTGTAACCGAATCTGTTCCGAGTTAGAAACCGGTTACACTGGCTGCGCTCGATGACCGTTTATCTAGTGCCTTGACTAAGTAATGTTAAATCAAGTGTGACAGCGACATTTTTTTTTATTATAACGTATTTAACTGACTTCAAAAAGGTGTTCTCCATTCTATACCAACTATTATTGGAATTACAACATGTTAGGACATTGCCCATCCATCCATCCATGTCAGTATGGATGGCGTATAGGTCCGCCAAAATGCCTACATTTTGCACATGTAGGTATGTACAGTCAACCAATTGACACTAGCTAGCTTGGCTAGGTCACTCTAGAACCATGTCAAAAAGACAAGTAGTAAGATTTCTTACAATCCAATTTTACCGTCAACTATGACATAGTCCTACAGCGGTTTGGTTCCAATTGGTTGACTGTACCATTAGCCTAAACAAACCAATTTAGTAGACCACTGTAGATTACGTAGCTATTCACAAACCAAGTATTTTAGCCTACCGTAACGGGACATCTTCTATCGTATAAACTAAGAGCTATATTGGGAGGCCTACAGTACAGAGGGCAGTGCCGCTTAGTCTTGAAGAATTACCCACTTACTCGATCAGCAATCCTAATACATCTGTAAGGTCGTAACTACGATCAGGAAGAGTGTAGGTACATATATCATAGACGTACGACGGGAATGATTGAATTCTAAGTAGGCTGTTATTGAAGATATTAATAGGTATCGTTAGATAAGGGACATAATAATTCAGAAGAAATCGATTTACGTTAACGATAACAAAATTGCATTTGCTACAAATTCATAAAAAAGCAATCAAATGTAAGTACTGGAAATAAATTAAGTACTTAAGTAATTAGTTAATTTAATTTAGTAAAGTACGTCAATGATTCCAATACCTCCAAGTTTTTCCTAATGACTGTTCGGCGATGATGGCGTAAGGGTTTCGCTGCCTGCTCCTCATCTTGGGATCGCGAGCTTCGATCATGGTCCAGCAGTCGCCGAGCCTCTTGCCGCTGAACGCCGCGATCACGCACATTACGATGATCACCGGGACACCGAACCACCCTAAACACGAGATGGGAATGATAGTCAATTTACTAAGAATGTCTTCTTTTAATTTACAAAATATAAATATACAAGTATACTTATAGTACATACTTGAGAAAATACAGATAACTTCTTGTTCTTGACTTACTCAGTACTTACCTAGATAGGAATTATGGATAATATATTAGTTTATGGAATAAGGATAAAAAGGATATGTTTTATGGAATAGGAATTATGGATAATAGGACTTAGATAGGTAAGTAGAGAAGTTCAGTAGTGCTGTGTTGCTAGACTGGTTTTCCAGTAATTGTGCATAAGTCGTTATACATACATACCGCCAAAAGAGTATGCCATAGGAATTCGCATTTCGCATTCGTAATATATCCGTTGAGAAACATTTTAAATTAGCTAGGTTTGTGTTAAGAATGATTCATGATTCTTAACACACACATTACGATACTGGATACGTTGATTAGTAATCAACGTACGAGTATCCAGGCCAGGAGACCTATTCGAACTACGTAGAGTACGTAGGGAATATAAAGTGGATATGTCAAATGGCAGTTTAGCACGTTCGAATAAGTCTCCTGTTTAAATACCGAGCATGCCCGGTACACAAAAAATTATAATCCTCATATTAAGAGGTAAAGAGCGCAAGAGAGTAAACATTAGCCATCTGTCATGCTCTTGGAAAACAGAGATAACATACATATTCCAAAGTTAAATAAAGCATTGTTCGCGGTGCGAGATAAGTACAACATCAATGAATGAATGAGCTTGGGTTATTATATTACTTATTAACTTCGCTTGCAGTTGGCAAATATTTGAAATTGACTTAGATAGGTATACTAATTCCAAAGTAATGAATTTGCCGAGGTAGGTCACCGAATTATTTTTAGATTACATTGTGCCGTTACTGCGCTGTCGCTCCTGAACTCCTGATGTTCTGTCGATGCTTGTGGACACGGCACAGGCAAATTCACTCCGGAACATAATAATTAAGGAGATCTGAATTGCTCTCAAGTGCCTTGGTTGAAATATCCAGAAATATCTTATGTCTAACATTAAAATTAATCATGACTATAGTGTTATATCAGTTACCTGTTCTAGCGAGTACTCTTGGTAGAGCCAACACTCCGCTGCCTGCCATTTCCCCGGCTATGAGAAGCACAGTTTGCTTCATGGATAGGCCCCCGCCCTCTTCGCGGCCTGTCGGTGGATCTTCTGGGCCCTATGAAATATAGTCATAATTTTAATGATACATAGTTAGTAGGTACTATCTCTGTTTACAGGGTAATTTGTTGATTTTTTTTATCCTTTGGATTTCGTAACAAAACCTTAATACCTATACGGTATAAGAAAACTGTTGCGCCATGAGTCTGGAATTGTCTCACCAACGACGAGCTCATATAACTAGAGTATGCTGTATGCTGACTTGCTTTAGTATTTTCCAGATCTCAACGAGGATTTCCTCTGGTCCCACAGGCCACAGCCTTGCGGTTTCTAATTTGTGATATTGCCTTCTGTACCTAACACTTCTGGTGTTACAGATTTTAGAGGCCTTTTGACCGATTCTGGCGGTTTTAGGGTTAGTTTTGTCGGTTGTTGTATATGTAAGCAGTCTTTGTAATACTCTAATCTCGATCCCTGATGTTTTCGTCACTGGTTATGAGATTGTTACCATTATCCTTTATGAATTTTATCGATGTCATGTCCTTGGTGCTGTTGTGCCTGGCTTTTGCAAGTTTATGTATGTCATGCTTCGTTTCAGCCCATTCAAGATTATCATAAAACTGCGCATTGGCGATCGCTCTACTGATGACAATGTGTTGCTTAGTGTCCCGATGATAAAGCCCAGGGATGTCAAAGTGGAACTGGTTGATAAACCTAGCTCTACGTATTATCTTAGTTATGTCATTCATCTTTTTGATTTGATTTCTATTTATATGATGGAGTTCTTGAAGAATTCAGAGAACACAAATTTGAACGGCACGTGCATTGTGATTAGAGGGTGTCCATAATTAGCTTGGGCATTTTCTTACTGAAGCCATCATTTTGCTGAAGTGGACCTGATGTTGATGATCAGGGATGGCATAATGGAACTGCTAGATAATTTCCAGTCTGTCATCCAATTTATCACATTGTTATTTTGCTTGCGACCTTGGAGGTTTGATTTTACTTCAGATGTATTGATGGAAGCCCTGAGACATTAAGAAAGCTCCTCAATTTTCAAACGTACACGTGTGGCGAATTGGATATTTTTGAAGTAAACTGGCTACCTTTACCGGGAAGGCCAAATTAAGTCGGTTTTTTTTCTTAAAAATTATTCTGCAATTGACCCTTCACTATCAACCGTAAAGCTGAGATGTAAAATTCGTTGCTATAAAGATCTATTAGAGCGCGTAGTTATTTTAGAAAAATGGTTAAATATTTTTAAAATATGGTCAAAACATAATCCATGAATTAAGGTTTATTCCAGAAACTTCATATTTCCTAAAACATGACCTATAATGATGAAACAATAAATAAATAACCGCTTAAACCGCGTATACAGGTTGTTCCAAAGCCGAACTTTACAATATTCGTTACGGTGTTTAGAACCAGTATACAAAGTATGATAACAATCGGTGCAGTGGTTACGAAAAAAAAAAATACTATTTGTTACTTTAGAGCAGTCTGTATGCAACTAAAACTCATGACGTACTTAGGTAATAAATCTTCATAGAAAAGTATGAAAACTTGACACTTTGACTGTCGACAAATGTCATAATTGAAGAAAAATGAAAGTGTCACTAATATGCTACCTTCAAAAACACTGCCCTATTATAGTTACCTAAATACAACATATTTTTTCTTGTTCACGATTATCGGAAATAAATTTTGTTTAAAAATATTTATTTTAACTTTTAATTCTAATCACAAAATATTTACAGTAGAGCATTACTCAGATGCAGCCCCATGAGGGATTTCAGGGTTTGTCCAATGGCTAAGGTCATCCTGTATAAAACACAGGTAAATTGAGAAAATAATGTCATTCAGCCCGCAGGTCACGGCCACCTTTCCGCGGTGAGAACTGAGATCAACGTATTGGAGCGACTTGAAACCGATCATTCTATTTCGTGATTTATAATATAATATATAACAGAAAGAGAATGCATATGAATATGATATGCTCATATGGTATATCCAAGATACAGACACGAAAGTTACAAACAAATTTTTCGTTAGTTGCTGGTTGCATTTAGCGCTCATGTCCTAAAAACTGCTGGTTTTAACCGGTAAAAGTAATTTACTTATTTAAGTGTCCAGCTAGTCTATGATGGTCGGGTTTTTATCGTTTACCGACGTTGCTGTCACGTTCTAATAAGTATGTATGTGCGAAAGTGACGCATAGCGTGATAAGCGATAAAATGGCAACCATGCTAACCCTGCAGCTAGTCTATGATGGTCGGGTTTTTATCGTTTACCGACGTTGCTGTCACGTTCTAACAAGTATGTATGTGCGAAAGTGACGCATAGCGTGATAAGCGATAAAATGGCAACCACGCTAACCCTGCTGAACTACCTATATGGACAGTCAAATGATATTAAGAGTCCGGTACACTTTTTAAAGTGAAAATCGCTAATAATAAAATTACTCTGGGGGACTCCGTCGTCCGACCAAGTCCTCCGCCTCTGGCTTGCCTTAACCGGCCGTCCAGAGTGGGGTCGCGAGAGCTGTGTTCTCGAGGGCAGATGTGGAAACCTAAGTGGCGAGTTGGCTATATGTTTAAAGTCCAGTGACACCTCTCCACCCCCAGCCCTCATAACGGTGTTGCCCTCGAGCCATCTTAGATGTCGCTTTTTGTGGGGGCCCATCTTATGTGGGCGAGTCACCGTCTGCCGGAAATAAAATTGATTACCATTTTGTTAGGCAGACGTCCGATTTTATTCTCCATAACCCAGTATTTAGTCCACCAGTTTCACTATAATTACCAGTTTCATCCTAATAGTCCAGTATATTTTAGATTCCATTAAATCTCAATAGCCTATACACCCTGGCGGGTGCTGCCTCTGCGTGCGTCCCATGACTCGGGCAGGTGCAACATCCGCTCGGTGTACCCCTTACATTTCATTAAATTGTCGAAAGGGCCTCTGCGTGTTGGCTTCGGCTCCGCGTACGCCTCCCAAAGGTCCGGAACACCATTGTTCCGTGATGGGAAAGACATACAAATAACTCATATAAATTGCAATTGCTAAGATAGTATGAAGTATTGGTACCTATTGCAAATTAGTTTGATAAATATTTATTATTATTTAGTGTACTAAGACACAATTCTTATTGAGCTTGTTTTGCGAGGTGGTCGATTCATACAATATTGTAACTATTTTTTTTTGTATTTTTTTTTAACCACCGTTATTTGTATACCTACACGTGAATTAGACATAAAAGGAAGTTTATATTTGCATCTTTAGTTTTATGAAATATATTTTATACATACCTAAATATACCTGCTAATCGTTGGCAATTTTTCTAAAATTTGCTCTAGCTAAAAACGTACCTACATTTATTCGTCAAAAATATATGAAAGTGGAAAAAAGTGTTTCATTTATTCCTGCGACGACTTATTTTCCAACACATATGTATAACTTACATACCGGTTTGATATCATTTTGATTATCAGAAAAGTATTTAGGTACCTCTTGGAGCAAAAATCGCGACACAGTCAGAAAGTCAAAACAGGAAAAACAAAAACAAAAAAGTAGATCATACATTTCATTCAAATTAAAATTATCTTCCGTAATATATTAAAAGTCTAACAGAATTATTGTTAGTTTTTTTTTACGGGAAAGGTAACAAACGAGCAGACGAGCCGCCTGATGGGAAACGGTCATCGCCGCCCATGGACATAAGCAACATCAGAAGAGCCACTCATGCGTTGTTGTAGTTGCTCCAATACAGTATCAAAAAGTTAAGCAAAATCGCAAAATAGTATACCGGACCCTTAAGTAGGTACATACATTTTCTGTTTATGTATGTATGTATGTAGTTAACGGCCTCCTGGCCTAGTTGGTAGTGACCCTGCCTACGAAGCAGGAGGTCCCGGGTTCGAATCCTGGTCAGGGCATTTATTTGTGTATTTATCACGAATATTTTGTCCTGAGTTATGGATGTTTTCTATGTATTTAAGTATTTATATGTATCTGTCTATTATATATATCGTCACCCACAACACAAGCCTTATTGAGCTTACCGTGGGACTAGGTGGATTTGTGTAAGATTGTCCTATAATATTTATTTATTTAATATTTAATATAATATTTATTTTAAATATTTAATATGTTGTAGGTACTTCTAATTGTCAACTCTCTAGGTCGTAAATAAATAAATAAATAAATATTATAGGACATTCTTACACAAATTGACTAAGTCCCGCAGTAAGCTCAAGAAGGCTTGTGTTACGGGTACTTAGACAACGATATATATAAGTAGGTAATATACAAATACATAAATACATAGAAAACATCCATGACTCAGGAACAAATATCTGTGTTCATCACACAAATAAATGCCCTTACCGGGATTCGAACCCAGAACCATCGGCTTAGCAGGCAGGGTCACTACCAACTACGCCAACCGGTCGTCGAAATGTTATAACGTTTGCTGTTTTGATGTTTTATTATTTCACACATCATTATGTGCTTCTAGATGATAGTACACATGTACGTCATGTACCTATAAGTACATAATATTAGGTACCGACTAAGGTAAAAGTACTAGTGCTCGACGCTACACTAGTATTCGACATGGTCACTTTAAGTCAAAGTGACAAGGTTTAAATTCGAATATAGAAAAATCTTCGTTTTTTCAGATTTAACCTGTATCACTTTGACATAAAGTGTCCATGTCGAATACTAGTGCAGCGTCGGGCACTAGTACTTCTACCTTACATACCTACGATGTTGTGGATTCTCCAACAGATCTGCGGTTAGCGTGTAAGGGCACACCCGATACCCGTATCCACCACTATGATCTGTATTATTAGATGCTGATCTAAGTAAGTACATCAATCATATGTTTCATTTACTTATTAGTCCACAAAAGTGCCATATTTTATGTTTTGTTACACCCGTGAAAACTTATTCCATTAAATAGGTTAGTATTACTTGCAAGATGGAAAAGGCCTTGATCATGGTACGGTCAGCTACATACTATGTACTTAATCACTTGTATTTCATTCTGCACTTACTTTCCCAGTAAGTAACTAGTTCCGAAATGTATACATAATATGTATTACCATGAGTGCATTAGACTGGGGGATGTTCACCTTAGCTACAACTGTTCTCTCTCGCCATTTACTTGAATAGTCACCACCAGAAAAATAGCTGAGCGAGTGGGGTGTTTAAAACAATTATGGCACACTCTTATTGTCACGACATGAAGGTCATACGAAGATAATTTTGATTACCTTGCCCGCTTAGCTACTTCTGCAGCTTACTTACTTCAAACCACATTGAACCTAGCAGAAGCCCTTATAATAAAACATGCCTTACATTTTTGGAGACGAGTGGTGTGGACTCCGTAGCATCAGCAGTGCTCGTCGAAGACTTCGGTTCCGGTGCCTTCTTCGTCGCCATCTTCCCTGATCCTGAAACTAATTGAAGGATTTAATAATTTGCTGTAAGTATTACACTGTACCTGCCATTATCACATTAAACACCGAAACTAGCAGTGTTGTGAAATATTTAATTTGAGATTTTAGCTCTGCTCTGTTATCTCTGATAGTAATCATTATAGTATCAAACGCCTTGCCATGTCTACATAGAGACGGGGCATCACAATTATAACTCGAAAAAATATAACTCGTTAAATAACTCTGACCTCAATAAAAAAAATTCGTTTCCGAAGATAAAATTCGACATTAAGATAACAGTAATAGCATTATAAGAATGCGCCTTTAAAACTTGGAGAGTCCCCAGAAGGCCTAGTATAAAAATTGTACGACATTAACTTCTCGACCGCGTTAGCGTATCGAGGGGTCAAAATATGAAAGTTGCCGGATGATTTAAATAAACGGCAAACATAATTTGAACTCTCGATACGCTAACGCGATCGAGAAGTAAGTGTCGTACAACTTTTATACTAGGCCTTCTGTTCCCCATATTCAGATCAGACACGATGTAATATTTCAACAATTTTAAAAATTAACGAAATAGATTTATAAAGGCTGCCTGGATGTAAAAAAAAAAAACACTTTTTATGTTGTATTGTCATTGTTATGTAAATAATAACAATATAACGAAAAAACAATGTGATTTCTATGAAATTCAAACGTTGCGCTATTTTTGGGACATCCGTGAATTAACAGACTTCCGGGTCTACTCCTCTTACCAGGGACCGGAACCGGATTTTTTTAAAACCTCGAAATAGCACAATTTATTGATTTACGTATTTAATGCTCTTTATTAAGCTAACAACTTCGTATTACTAAATTTTCCCATTAAAAAATGAAATAATAAACCAGTGAACGAAAAAAACAACAGTATTTTTGTGTGGAGAAAATACCAGTAACCATCCGATCCCCGAAAGTCAGTCGAAAATATGCTCCGGATTGCCTACCTACTTATACTTTGACACTGCGCCATTAACTTTACACTGCATGATGCATAAGAAAATAGAGGTAGGTACCTACCTTCTAAATAACTGCTTTATCTACGCGCTTGAATTAGAAATCAGCCGAGATTCCGCTACGAAAAGCGAGTTATTTTATAAATTCAAACCGTTGCCGTCAACCCAAACAAGTTATTCTTAATGATAAAATAACTATCTAATTTAAATAACTTTGTTAGTATTGTCCAACGCTGGTGTAAGAAAGCCTTAGTAAAGCCGGTGTCGTAATAATAAAAGGACGAATTACCCAATTTCCTGTCCATCAATAAACGATATAGTTACTTGAGCCCGTTATGCGGCTTCCCGACAGTACCTTTGTTGCACGCACTGGCCAGCTAGACTACACGGGCCCGGCACACTACCACTTGGAGCGACGGTTAATTCCAAACTGGCGCTTCAATATTTCAGTATCGGTGCACGTCGCCCACCTATTAGGCTCTGTGTCATCGTCATCAAGATCTTATTTATTAATAGGTAACCATCCTTAATGTACGTAGGTAATTACTATATAATTAAGTAACCTTTGTTTTTTGTCAGGTATGCCAGGTATCCATTAGTCTACATGCACCTTAAAAATGTTTATGTGCACTCAAGCACATACGGGTCACTTTCGATATTTATTGATTTGTAGTCTAATTAATGCTTAGATTATAAACTTAATTCAATAGTGTTTCACAATTAGATTCACCTAGTTCATTCCGCATAAACCTGACTAAAAAAGTGTAACGTGATTGGCTGTACCACTAATGAATTTTAAGATACTCATTCGACGTAGAATTGAACCCTCTTATTAAAGAGGGTTCAATTCTACGTTGATTCTACGTCGTAGGTATTAACCTACCTGAATGACTTTTCCGTCCGATGTGTCATTTCATTTTTGAGCTATACCTACAGAAAAAATTGAAAAATGACCGAAACTTTTAAAGTTTACTTGGCTGGCTCTCAAGTCAAGTCAAGCTCAACCCCTGGAATTGTGCAAGCTGGGTTTACACGTCTTTAGGACCTAATAAAGGTATTAAAACGATATCCAGCTTGCAAAAATTCATTCCTGATCCTGGAAATGTTCGGAAGTGTCCTAAGACCACATTTCTTAAACTCTTATAACGTGCTTACAACCCGCTAAAAGTGTTGATTTTAGCGCACTTTATAAAAAAAAATACAGTCAATACAATTTACAACGTTCTTATTGTGGACTGGGTACTTAACACAGTTAACACGTACAATAATCTTGCTATCGTTATTGTAATGCCTATCAAATAACTAACAAAGGTCTTATATAAGCATAGTTTAACGATCTGTGAGTTTCTATAGAAAACAAATCGTTTGGGTCTGGTTTGAGTTTGGGTCCCGTAAATAGCCAGTGCTGTTTCAGCAATTTCTAGCAAATAGCAGGCGAAAAGGTGGCAAGCCGCACTCCTGGCAACTATCCATCGGTGCAGCTGTGAGTGGGTGGAAGGTCACGGTCATGTCGCCGTGTTTTTATTTTATTACATACGCCTGTATTTCTAGTTGTAGCAATATGGAACATATTTTCTAACGTCACATATTATCAGGCGCCATCAGGCGCTCAAATGGCGCATGTAACAATACATATAACATATAACACATTATTATTTTTAAAAAGCCATAAATGCCATAATGCATAGTTCTATCAAGTTAAAGCTAGAGAAAATAATCACTCATCTCAATATATTAGTAATCAAGTGGCACAATGCAAAAACAAAACACAAAGTGTGTGATACTGTCGCCCAACCGTGGTCGTAGAATAGAATTGGCAAAAATGAATGCATCCAGAAATAAAAAAATTAAAAAACTGTCAAGCCGTTGAACTGTCAGTGCATAATTTTTTAATTTTGTTACCTACGTTCATTTATTAGAATGTGTGATATCTTAGTGCATTTTGCATTTATTTAATTTATTCAATTACTAATTGAATTAGGTGTAGATATGGAGATGAAGCATCTTAGCCGCAATTACTCGTCATTTTTACTGCTGAATCGTAAATCGTGAGCAGGTTAGTGAATGCTACTAAGTTTTTACTAGCGCCGAGCTTTTAACTGTTACTATACTTTGTAGATCTGTTTTACAATCTCATTGTTGTAATAATTCATCTTCCCGTCAATATAAATCACATTTCTGCTAAAGATATATATATTGCCATGAACCATAAAAATGAAACTGAATCTTAAATTATCACGATAAATGAAATCTATGTATGTGTACACTGTTCTGCAAAAATGTAATATGATCGCTATTGCATTTTATACATTATATTTATCACAATTCTCGCTATGCCACAACTGATTAGCAACCTATAAAGCAGAATACATTGGTGTGTTATTCACTTATGGTCATGTACTGAGTATGTGAAAACAAATATTGACTGGTACTAGCCACAGTCTATATTTACCGAAAAAAAAAAGCTTTTATACAAAGGATTTTATAAGTCTGGATATTAATAGAAAATATTACTAACAGAAGTGTAGTATAGTATTATATTGTACTGCAATTGATATTATTTCTCTTGTATAAGATAGGAATCTCTCTACTCTGTTATATTCTGCTATTTGGATATTACATTATCATAATTACATGTGAGATAATCATTTTAAATACGAAAAGTCTATGGCAGTCACTTTTTTGAGAATATTATTACTAAAAAAGTGACTGCTGTGACCAAGTCTATACTTACATTTTTTTATACAGCGCTTATAGTTTACATCATGGTTACTAAACAATACCTCTCCTTATTGATATGTTAATAATTAAGATAAATAAATATACTTTTATAATATAGTTTAGTGTAGTTTTATAAATGTAGTTTTTTATGGGGGTGGGCTCTTGATGGGTTTTTCTTCTTGGTATGAAAATATAGTCAGCAGAGCGATTGAATTATATGATTTTTTTGATTTGCATGCTTGCAATATTTTCTTATAACCAGTGAAAATCAATTGTGAAAAACAAAATGTGTAGGCACATTGGTTCTGGGATAAAACCAAAAACAATTTGATTTGTTTATTGTCATCATCTTTATTTTTACACATTATGATAGAGTTTTTAATTTTTTACATTTTACAGTATACAACTGTTCCCAATGAAAATATAGCATACCTTTTTTTTATGTTTTTATGGTTGTTAAGTTTTTTTTGTGTATATTGGTGCTACTGCTTTGTTTGGTAAATTGTAGCATTTAATGTTTTATTTATATTTGTTGGTAATCCTAAAACTTTGTCTTCAATTTTCATTTTCTTTGTATGAATTATATTGCATTTAGCATGTTTTGCTTAATATCCTTTTGGCCTCAGGTCAATCAATATCCTCCCATTTACTTGGGGTCGGCACATCTAACACTCTGACGCCATTTCTGGTCGTCTGTTGTCAAATCTGGTGTTAAGCCTTGTGTCAGTAAATCTTTTTTGATGGTCGAAGTCCAGTTTGTCAGCGGGCAGCCTCTTCCCCTTTTGCCTTCAGTGTCGAAATTCACACTCCTAGTGATATGGTCGTCGGCACGGCGTTGGACATGTCCAAACCAACGTAATCTGCTCTCTCGCATTTTGTTTCGGATGTCCGCGACTTTAAAGGTGCCTTGTATGTACGTGTTGCTAATTTTATCTATCCTTGTAACTCCTCCCGACCAGCGCAGCATCTTCATCTCCGTTACGTGCATTTTCTGTTCTTCCTTTTGTCTCACGGCCCATTTACCCTTCGTTTGGATTGGGATTTTGGGGTCGCACAGGACGCCTGTAAGCGATCTCCATTTCAAACACCCCGACCGTGTAATGTTCTCGACGTCAGGCTCGGTTTTTGCTGAGGATGGGATTAAAGTTCCGAGGTATTTGAATGACTCCACCTTCTTCAACGGCACTTCGGCGATGGTAATCGATTGGGATATCATATTGCCCGTGAAGTTGCAGTGCATATACTGTCTTTAATCTGCTTACTCTTGACGCCCCTTGACTCTAATGCGGTCCAAATATGATTGGATACCCGGTAGCAATTAATTTATAAGAACTACGTCGTCTGCGTACAGGAGATTCCAGGGTGCCGATTTTTGTATGTCTTTGGTGATATAATCCATGACCAGGTTAAAAATTACAGGGCTCAGTGTGGAGCCTTGATGCACTCCGACATTAACTTCAAAAGGTGTGCTGGCTCCCGCAGGAGGTATTACCTGGGTTGTGATATGCTTGTACAGTTGGCCAGAAATGTGGTTTACCATTTATTGTGGTTGTGATTCGTTTGAACTTCATGAGACAACAAGGTCGATTTCCCCTGCCAATAATATTATGCCAGTGTCAAGTCACCCTTTGCGATCGTTAGAGCTCGCAGAAACTTTTGTCAAAAGTGGTAAACCACTTTCTTGGCCCACTGTACATGTCTTGAATCATGTTTATATAAGGTGCTAACAAATTAGTCACGGATATTTTAAGAGATAATACATTGTATTAAAACAATTAACTTTAAACTATAATTAAGGAACCTATAATTTTTTTGTTTTCATTTACCGAACAAAATCCCTGCCGCTTCTTTCCGCCATCGCCCTACGCGACAATATTTCCACTCTCACCATTTAGATGGTTGGCAGTCCTCAACTGTGCGCTTTTCCCGAAACTTCCTGCCTCGCACAGCTAAACTGTGGAACGAACTGTCGCCAGCGGTGTTTCCGGACCGATACGACCTTCAAACCTTCAAGAAAAGAGCGTACTCCCACCTTAAAGGCCGGCAACGCACTTGCGACACCTCTGGTGTTGCGGGTGTCCATGGACGACGTTAATCGCTTACCATCAGGCGATTCGTTTGCACGTTTGCCACCTATAGCATAAAAAATAAAATAAAAAATAATAATAATTATTATAATTCCGTCTAAAAATAATCACCATGTGCAAATTTAACTGACAAGATGTTTAGCATGATGTTGACAATCGAGTATTTGATTTGACGTTAGTGGCCAGTTAGGTGTTAGGTAAAAGAGGTACTAAAATATGTTCAATGAGTATTCATTTAATAATCACACTAACAGGGTGTTTTAACGTTGCAAATTTGTTTCCTAGTTTTCTCCAAAAAAACATAACAAAACTTATGATGTTTCATACCTAAATGTACTCCGAGAACCGAGTACTATCAGCGGTAAAAATATCCGTGACTAAATTGTTAGCACCTTATATATGTAGAACTCCGGTATGAGCTGGGATTTAAGTGCTGTCCAGATGAGTTGTCTAGGTATCTTATCAAATGCCTTCTCTAGATCTTTTTTCAGAGTTCTATATTTCTCGCTTATGATTCTAACTGTATAGATGGCATTGGTGGTACCTTCCCCTCGAACAAACTTTTGGCCTCAGGTAAATAAACAAAAAATCTGACATGTAAAACAACTGAACTTGAATTTCATCATTCTCTGATGTAGTGTGTACATTGTGTAGTGGGTGTAGTATCTTTATCTAATTCATTCACACTCAACTGTATACATCTCACATATTAATTTAATTTAACTGTTAATAAGGTAGTATGTTTGTATAATAAGGTACTATTTAAATAGTACCTACTTCCCAAACTAAAATATAATTGGGTTGATCTGACGGTGGAGACCGGAGGTGCTCATCGGCACTGTGTTTAAACTAATACAACTGCATTATTTTTAGGTTTGTTAGAATTGTCTTGATGGAAATTAGTTTACCATTTAGAGAAAAGTACAGCTATAAGTATCTGTTATTATCAATAAAATCAAAATTAAGAAAAAAAAAACTAAACCAGACAATCTGATTATGGCTAAAAAGCCGATTGCAGATTGAAAAAAAAAGAAGAAAAAAATTACCAATAAAATATGATATTTAAAGATGCAGGGTACTACATGCCTGGCAAATTATTTTAAATATATGTTTTTTTTATACTCTAATGTAAACTTGATTAAGTTTATGCATTATTGGCTAGAAACATAATGTTTTTACAAGAATAAAACATGGTTATTAAAGTAACTTCCATTGAGTATTTATTTATTATTAAAAATGATTTTATCAGTCAATTAAGATTCTTAAAGGTTGCACCAAAATATGATGTATTTACGTAAGTAGTGCAAGTAATCTAAATAATAGAATTCTTCTATGCATTAAGTACATACAATTTGTAAGTGGAAATACAGGGTGACTTCAAAATGGTAATACAAAACACTTGGTTGTGGCTCAGTTAATGCCAAACTATATAATACATGCACCCCGTCGTTAAAATTAGCTGTATTTAATTATCGCAAATTTTCTAACAAAACACATATTTAAAGTTCCGAAGTGTTGTTACACTACATTCAATACCTAACTGTCATACCTGTCACTCGATGTTATCATCAAAGCAAGTTATTATCGATATCACTATGAGCGACACTCGTATAACTAACTTGTTTGTTCATTGAAATTAAACACTTTAGAACGGATTAATCGCGTTTATTAACACCATGATCCTACGTTTCGAGCCCTTTACAGCACTCGTTTTCACAGGTTTAAGGGCTCAGTCATCATCTTAAGCCTGCGAAAACGAGTGCTGTAAAGGGCTCGAAACGTAGGATCATGGTGTTAATAAACGCGATTAATTTCCATGAATAACTATCGCATAATTTAGTCGATTTTCGCTCGACATGTTTCGTAAATTACGTGAGTGACCCGTTTTAAATATTATTTAATATGTTCGAGTCTCACGAGAGTTTTATAGTTAAAATAACTATCGCGGTAACAGAAGACAATATTAACTTGTTTGTTGTTTAGTTTTAAGTACCCTGATAAATTTGTGAAAATAATAAACGGAGCTAGTTTAAATAAAATCATTTATTAATTTACCTAAACTACCGTAGCTTAAAATGTCTACGTTTAAGTAGATAAGTGTGAACCTACTTTTCCTAAACGTAATTTAAGATGTGTTCAAAATGACCACCGCCTTCCCGGACACATAAGTCCGCCCGCCGTCTATGGTTGATCTTGAGTCTGCCTAGAATAAATTCATTGGTTTTTACTGAATCAAACGCCTGAATTATCTTTTGGCGAAGTTCATGGACGGTATTAGATTCCCGTGTGTACACTCTCCTTTTGATTTCGCCCCACAAAAAGAAGTCGAGTGGCGTCAGATCGGGACTGTCGAGGCGGCCATGCGACTGGACCATTGCGTCCAATCCATCTCTCAGGGATTTGTCTGTCCAAACAATTTCGCACTTTCTTGCTGAAAATAAAGATTATCCAAATTTCGCTCCGGCACCTCTTGTAGCAAAATCGGTAACACGTTTCTCAGGAAATCTTCATTTCGGTCCATTTAAGTTCCCGTTAATAAAATATGGGCCAATTACACAATTGTTCAGAATGCCTGCCCAAACGTTTACAGAGAAACGAGTCTGGTAAGAGTCTCGGCGAGTTACATGAGGATTTGCATCACGATCAGCCCACCAGTGTTCATTGTGGACGTTAAACATGCGGACTCTTGTAAAAGTTGCCTCGTCGGTCCATAAGATATTTAAGTGTAAGTTTTGTTGCAGCCAACGACCAAAAATAACTCTTCTAGGGTAATCTGCTAATACGATATCCTGAACCCTTTGAAATTTAAACGGATGTTTTGCTTCAGCTTTCATTAGCCGCCAAATAAACAATTGGCTCGTGCCGAATTTCGCAGCAGCGTCCCTTGTGCTAGCCTCTGGGTTGTGGTTAAAATACTCGAGCACTCGTCTCCGAAAAGCTTGTGAATACCGCGATCGTCGGCCTCGAGCTTGAGCATGCACCGGAACTGCAAACTGACCATAGTCTCGTAAATTCTGGATGGTATGTTTATTAACACACGTGTAGGTGTTAGACAATCAGGGTAACGTTCGTTAAATAATACCTGAGCTCGCACAGTACTTACTTCGCGATGTTAAATAAAAATCAAGCATATCCATCTTTTGAATATTAGTATAAGGATAAGGTCGAGGCATTTCATTTAATAGTGAAATCAAAATATTACCGTAAATCAATCTTATTTTCTTTGACAAGTGTCAATTACTAATCAAAACACGTTTTCTTCATAAATACCATGGTAGGTGATTGACAACCAAAGAGGAAAGTGATTTTTTAAACTTCTTTGTTAATTATTATGGTAGGTTAACCATGTTAAGTCAAACAAAATGGGATAAATTAAAAATTACAAAAAATATTCTTAAGATTATTTTGAAAGCATGATACTTAATTGAGAGGCTTAGTTTAGGGGAAATGTGTGTAAAACATTGATTTTGTATTACCATTTTGAAGTCACCCTGTATTATAAGTCCTTCATTGTGGATTGCTTGTATGGTCGTATGATAAATGATAATATATGTATTATTTACGCCTGTCAGCCCAAAATATGCTTTCCTACAATAGTATGTGGTTGTGTAAGGAAAATTTTCATTGACTTGCAGAGCAGTATCCAAGAAAAGGCTAAGGGAGCTTTTTCATTATGATGACGTCAGAGGAATCAGATTCTCTAAGTACCGTACCTTCAGACGGCCATGCTGAAGAAATGTCAGGTATGATTAAATAACAATGTTATTCTACCATATTATTACTACTAATGTTATGTTGAACAAGGAAAAGTGTTAAACTTCCTTAATATTTATGTGGTAATATTCCGGAAAATCACCAGTACAAATTTCATATCCAATTCACTAGTCAGTGTCATGCATCAAATTATTGAAAATACAAGTGTAATTAAGAGAAATGTTGAGTCATGTCATGTCATGGCAACATTTACTTTGCCGATGTAAAAGGAGCAATTAATAAAATAGCGGAGATGTTATCGGGATTTAATGTTTGTCCTTCAAAAGCGTCGGGGACGGAGGAAGCACCCTCGTCGATGGTGTCGAGCGAGGCGGAGTCGGAGGGCAGCGTGCTGTCGGAGCCGCCGCGGGGGGAGCTGGCCGAGCACGTGCTGAGCCGCAGCTGCGACGGCTCGCTGCCGGATCACCCGGCGGCGGCCGACAAGCCGCCAGCGCTCGTGCCCAGCGACTGGCGCAGCGTTGGAAACACCGTCTCCTCCTTGGTTTCCACCAGAGGTAAGCATGCCTGACAACTATATTTCAAATGCATGTGCTCCAACTAATACGAAATTACTTAATGAATATTATATGTAGGCTATATAGCCTTAGGTTTAGATTGTTCATATACCTGGTTTTTTTATATACATAATAATATACCATCCTAATAAGTTGACGGAGCTGCGCGCAGCGGGGCTGCTATTTCTAGGTAATTTACCCTTCAGGCACCTGAGATTACCGAACGAACTTAACCTACCTATTGCTACTATCAGCTAACGGTTTAGTTCACAAGTTTCCGTTATTTTACAATATTTTTTTATTTATTTAGATTACAGTTTATCGGCTTTTACCATTTTACGTTGATATACATCATGGTCCCGTTACGTGTTGATTCAAAGCAAACACCCTACTCGATTTACTTATGGTTTATTTTGATATATCCTGTATGAACATTTAATTTGATATTTCTTTGTTCTTCAGGTTCTATGCTCCCCTGGGGCTCCCACAAAGGCCCAGTGATGCTGCCTCCCGACTCAGATCTCAGACCAGGCGAGTTTGTGATGAGGCTGCTATTCACAGAGTTCACAGTGCAAGCAGAACGAAAGATGGAAGCCGTTATGGCTGAACCACTAGTGAGCACACATTTATTTTATTGTTATACAAAGAAAATATTTAAAAAATGTTACTTATCGTTATGCGAAAAAAGGGAGCTTACCTACTTAAAATTATTATATTAATGTTAAATGAAAGGAAATTACTATAATAACACCGATAAAATATGCAAACAAGCAGCTTTTGAGTTTTTTCTTCCATGAGCTTTGAGCTAATAAGTCTTGTCAAGTCTTCCAACATTTTTTTGAAAACTTGTATGAACTCATGGGATCTACCTGTTGGTACGAACCTTAAAGATAGCCGCCTGCTTGCCTACTAATCCACATTTTACCCGTCCAGGAGAAACCATTGAACAAAACGCTGCAGCGTGGCGAAGACCCACAACTAGACCAAATACTATGCGCGTTCGGTACGGTCGCCGAGCACTGCTTGCCGTCTCTCCTGCGCGCCTTGTTCGGCTGGCTGGAGAGACAGATGGCTGACTCGCCACAGCTTAGCGAGCAGGCTAAGAAACCGCACCAAGATCTACGAAATAAAAGGTTTGTGAATGCATGATACTTGATAACATTGTAAATAGCTACGAATAACTTCCCTTGTCATACCTATTTGTAATTAAATAAGTGAAAGTAAGACCTTTACACACTCATCCACAATGTGTTTTATGTTTTAGTATTATCTACATTGTGTCGGGCAGCGGGGCGGGCACTGAGGCGGTAGAGCGCAGCTGCGAGGAGCTGCAGGCGGAGAGGCGCGACCTCGCAGTCGAGTTCCTCTTCTGCCTAGCCCTGATCGAGGTCCTCAAGCAACTGCCTTTCCACCCAGGCCATGAAGACTTGGTCCAGTACATTGAAAATGTAGCCTTTAAACGTTTCAATTATAAAGAAGGGTATGTATCATTTGAGTTTCATTTCAGTGGTTTGTAGCTGCTTGGTAGTAGTTAACTTTACAAAAGCCGTTTGAGCATGTGGTTCTTTATTATTATTATTATTATTTTTTTGGTAAAAAATTATGTAAGCGTATAGGTGTATTCTCTATTATTTCACAGGTTGCAGTCAAATCCTAATGCCGCTAACGTGCACATTATAGCAGATCTCTACGCGGAAGTGATTGGGGTTCTAGCGCAAGCTCGTTTTGCCTCAGTCAAAAAGCGGTTCACTGCGGAATTAAAGGTATTATTTAAAACTATATTGCTTCCTTTCACGGCAAAAGAAAACAAGGAAGACCAAGAACCAGATGGGAAGACGACATCATACAAACGGCTGGCAAACAATGGATGACACAAGCCAAAGACAGGGACCACTGGGCATCGCTGGAGGAGGCCTTTACCCTCAGTTAAGAGGGGTTCTCGCTAGAAACTCTATATACTCCTCATTATTATTATATTTTAATTTCTGAATATTGTTGACTCTATTGTATTATTATTGTGTAAGTCTTGTTTAAAGGAGCGCGTTGCACCACGCACGTGTAACTCGCCTTATTAAAAAACGTGTATCTTTTTCATACATGTAATTTTTTGACAGCTTGGTGCAGTCGCCTCTTAATCTGCAAACAACGCACCGTCAAAATATTTATGCATTTTCTGGTATCTAACACCAAAAAGTAACTAAACGAAATATTTATTTTTGATATCTGTTTCAGGACTTAAAGTGTCGCGAGCCCTCGCCGCATACAACACAAAGTATTATATCCCTTTTGATGGGTATGAAGTTTTTCCGCGTCAAGATGGTGCCTATTGAGGAATTTGAGGCGTCGTTTCAGTTCCTGCAGGAATGTGCGCAGTACTTTCTCGAAGTTAAAGACAAAGATATCAGGCACGCGCTGGCTGGCTTGTTCGTGGAGATCCTAGTTCCAGTCGCTGCCGTAAGTATCTACTCATTTTGCAAGTCTGATAGAGACAATAATCCACCATTATATATTTTACTGAATTCGTCGTATAAAGTAGAATGTATGTCCAGGCAACCAATGAGAAGCCATTTGTATGTATCATTATGTAAGTGTTCCTATGAAAAATAGTGTTGTGAGAATTAGAGCCCGTTCCACTCGTAATGTAAAATACCCATTTTCCAAACACACAAAGCGTTCAAACCTAAGCAGTGTATTTTTTATAGACGGTGAAGAACGAAGTGAACGTCCCATGCCTAAAGAACTTCGTAGAGATGCTGTACAGCCACACCCTAGACGCCAGCACCAAGTCCAAGCACCGGCTCGCGCTGTTCCCGCTCGTCACGTGCCTGCTCTGCGTCTCGCAGAAGCAGTTCTTCCTCGCTAACTGGCACTGCTTTCTTGCCATGTGCCTGTCGCATTTGAAGAACAGAGACCCTAAGATGTGCAGAGTGGCGTTAGGTGAGTGCAGAACCCAAGTATCCTGTTAAAGAATATATACTGTTTTATTCAGAAGAGCTACTGATCATATATTTGTGTTTTCAGAATCTTTATATCGACTGCTATGGGTTTACATGATAAGAATAAAATGTGAAAGCAACTCCGCGACGCAATCTCGACTTCAAAGTATAGTCAACTCACTGTTCCCCAAGGGCTCAAAGGGCGTAGTACCACGTGATACTCCTTTAAATATCTTCGTTAAGATAATACAATTCATAGCTCAGGAGCGACTAGACTTCGCTATGAGAGAGATCGTCTTTGACCTGCTTATGGTCGGTAGGCCGATCAAAATAATTATGACCCCGGAAAGAATGTCGATTGGTCTTCGAGCTTTTCTCGTGGTGGCAGACAGCCTGCAGCAAAAGGAAGGGGAGCCTCCCATGCCGCGGACGTCGGGGACGCTGCCCTCAGGAAACACCCTTCGGGTCAAAAAGACGTTTCTCAATAAAATGTTGACTGATGAGACCGCGCGATCTATTGGGATGAGCGCGTACTTCCCGTACGTTAGGCGGGTTTTAGTGGAGATCCTGAGAGCCCTAGATGCTCACTACGGAAGGCCGCTAATGTTAACTAATACTCAAAATGTGACAAAGGAGCAGGAGATCAACACGGGCGAAAGAAAACCTCGGATCGACTTGTTCAGAACCTGTGTTGCTGCTATCCCAAGGTATGTCATTAATAATAGAATAGCAGGCCTCGCTGTTTGTTTTAATATGAACTCATTAATACGTTATACTCAATTACTTTATTTTAAACTTGTTTCCTGAACCTACGCAGAAGCCTAATTGACATTTAATAGTTTTTCGTAATAACCGCATTTTATGCAACAATACGCTTATTGCCTTATTTTTATGTGGCAAATTTACCCTATTTTAATTAAGTACAAGGTTGTTTTTACTTGCAAAGTATATTTGTTTGTTTGTGTGCTTGTTAGGGTCAAATTTTGCAAGATGAATTTGACTAACTTCCCGGTATTCGAATAAGCTTAAACTTGCAACTTGCTGAAACATGCTTATTTAGGTTGGATGGCAATACAATGGTATAAAAGCTTGTTTCAAAAATTAAAATTTTGACAAAAAAAAATTGATAAGGACAACTAAACTAAAGCAATATATATACAAGTCCGAAATAAAAGTCTCAGGATATTCGTACTAGACTGGTGTAATGTCACGCCCTATAGTTGAAGGAGTAATTTAAAAAAAAAACAACAATTATGCTATTTTTATTGCGGAATATGGCGTTCATGTGTACTTTTCATGTCACAATATAATAATAAAAAATTGATACTTTGCACTTTTTATCATTCCAGTAGGTATCATTATTTTGCCGATAATTTCCACATAACTAGATACTTAATCTTATATGATACTCAAGTTCCTTATTGCAGATTGATTCCCGAAGGCATGAGCTCGAGCGAGCTGGTGGACCTGCTGTGCCGGCTGACGGTGCACATGGACGAGGAGCTGCGAGGCCTCTCCTTCCAAAGCCTGCAGACCCTAATCGTGGACTTTCCTGAGTGGCGACAGGATGTTTTGGCGGGCTTCACACAATTTCTTGCCAAAGAAGTCCAGGTAAATTACAATTATAAATCCCCGCAAAGTTTCTACATACCTACGATGAACTGATGCCCAAAGGCATGATGAGCGAACTGGTGGCCCTACTGTGCTGGCGGACGGTGCATATGGACGAGAAGATGCGAGGCCTTTCCTTCCAGAACCTGCAGACCCTGATTGTGGACTTTCCCGAATTGCACCAAAATGTACTCGCTGCCTTCGCAGAATCAGCCAGCCGTTCGGACTATTAGCACTCAGCCTGTATTTAAACAGTTGACATTAGTAGTTTATGCTACTACAACATAACAAGAGGCGTTAAAACACTAGTGTTTTAAGGCCTAATTATAATAATGTAAAGTTGCATACACTACTTATACTATAATGTGTGTAGATACATTATTAGTGCTCTAAAATGGGTTCAAAAGCCGATGGTACTAATGACTCGCGTCAATAGCCATGGCGCTATTAAGTACAACAATCTGCAAAATAAAGTTTTTTTTTAATGATAGACAAGCGAGTGAATGAACGAACGAAACGAATGAACTATCGCGGTGAAATAACTAATGAAAACGAGTTCTTACCATGTTTTTTTAAATTGAACATAAACCAACAAGAAACATGTAGATTTTCACACATGTTTTCTCGTGACCATGGCGGTTGCATCCCTCGAGTACAAATGTTGTACGATTGATATTAAAATAACATATGGACTGAAATAACGAATAGATACCTACATATATTGTGTTGGTTTTGACAGCTGTTCCAAATTGGAAACTCAGTACAGTACTAAAATGGATGCTTTTATGACATTAAAAGTAACTTTATTCATTAAACTTAGAAATATTTCTGCTTACATGTTTTTACTCCCTACTTTATAAATTATGCTACATATTTACTAAGTGTATACAGTAGGTATGTTGTAGTTTCTAGGTCCGCAGTCCTTATGTCCTTGGAATAAGCCATACCAATCAATTGTGCTGCTACGGTACACTATGATCAATGCGAGTAAGCTACTTCTGTTCCCCGTACTAGTATTATACTGTATCAAGGTGGAAACAGGATTCGCCATCCACTATAATCAATCTTAAGTACTTACTTAGTCTACTTACAATATATCGGTAGGATAATAACATTTATTTTAAACGTTTTAAGCTAAATTATTAAATTAAATTATATCATGCGGGTCGCTAAACAAAGAAACGCATTCCGATGCGAGTAGCAGTTTGAAGTGTAAACACGATTACAGTACTAGTTCATTTTATAGTTGAGCGCGGCGCCGGCGCTCCAGGGCCTACCGGGGGTCCTGCTGCTGTCATTGTAATGGTTGTAGTACTTGTGTACTTTCGTTAAATAAACTTTGCAACCGTATCGTAAGCCGCGATCTCCTCTTTACGTTACTTAAATAAATATTGCTTCCTTTCTTTAAAATGTGACACTATACTTACAAAACGATACGAGGCTGTAATTACATAATAGCGGCATATTATTGAACAATGCATTCCTTTTTGGACATTCATGTAAAAAGCGAATACCGCGCTTTATATGATTTTAACTGTTGAATAAGAAATAAGCGAACCATTATCACTAAAATTAATTTGTCTACTCAGGACACGTCGCCGCAATTGGTGGAGAATGGCCTACGCATGCTGTTGCAGCTAATCACGAGCTGGAAGAACGGCGAGCCGGCGCCGGTGCCCGCGGTGCCCAAGCCGGAGCCGCTCGCCGCCGTGGTGCGCGGCGCTGAGGCGCTCGCGCTCGTCATGCTCTGCCAGTGCAAGGCATACCCGCGCCGGCTGGCAGTGCACATACTGAAGTGAGTCCGTGTGCTGCAGAAATCGCGAGCCCAAGAATAGAAGGCCGTTCATCTTAATTTCTTAAGAAAATTTCGACTTTAATGGAGAAAGTGGAAAATTTCCCAAGGTCAATTCTTGTGATACTCAAGCAATCACGCACGTTCTTTAAATTGAGGTACCATTTGTTCCTCACGAATAGGTAACACCTTTTTGTTGTGAAAAACGAGTTTCCTTAACCAGTTCATCTAAATATATCAACAAATATCGTAGAAATTATAGTATACGCTAGTGAATCAGAACTTTGAAGCAAATTGAAATTACTCATGAAATCTTTAATATTAACTTGTACTTCATCAATATTGTAAACTACCTCAGAGAAACCAAGTGCCTGCTAGAGAAGCTCGGGCTAACCGCGGAGGAGTGCGCGCTGATCGACGCGGCCGACGCGCACGTGCCTGCGCTGGCCGAGCGCTGCCTGCCGCTGCTGCCGCCCGCCGAGAAGCAGGCGCTGCTCGCGGCCGGCCAGCCCGACCTGGTGTGCGTGGCCGAGCGCAGCCACGCTGTCTGGACGGCGGGTACGCTTACATTTACTACACATAGTACACGCTACTATAAATATAATAATATTATTACTTGATTTATGTTTTCTCCCTTTTTAACACACGAAAATGTTAATTAAACTGATGGATAAGGACAAACAATAATTAAACTAGTTGACGCTTGATTTACGTTTATGAATTACGGCAAAGGCTCTCTCGCCTTCATTTAATGAATAATGCCTTAAAGTCCCTTTTCCATTTTTTTATCGAAGAATGTGGCTGGTAGAAATGTATAGCCGCATTTTCTATAGTTTGTAGAATAAATAAAATATATAATATGTGTATCAATTTTATTTACTAGGACATTATAAGATTTGTGCGGTTGCATTATACTACAATTCTATGTACACACGCGTTCAATAGTGCATGGGCAATTT
Organism: Lathronympha strigana; assembly: GCA_949128165.1. Lineage (NCBI taxonomy): Eukaryota > Metazoa > Arthropoda > Insecta > Lepidoptera > Tortricidae > Lathronympha > Lathronympha strigana. The sequence goes on along the minus strand of OX421901.1, from coordinate 24,967,109 downwards.
ATAAATGAATTCGTTCATAAATTGCCCATGCAATTCTGAACGCGATAGTACATTTAGTTTTAAATTAATTATTTTATAGGTATTCAACATGACGACACCTCAACTAAAAACAGTTGGAGTGGCAGCGCTTCAAATGGTGCGGATCCTTGGGAGGTGAATATGCTTCTATATAAATGGAGAAACTTCATACTTGCTTTACGTATAGCGTCCCTATCGTCATTTACTAAATTCAATATGTAACAAGCTCTTTAAACATCAAGACTAATTTAAACAAACCGCCATTTGTTTTCACTGCATCTATTTACTCCGAATTTGGAAGTTGTAATGATGGAATAGAATGTTGACTGCAGACAATACGTGTATATATTGTAGGTGATCCTGTTCGGCCTACTGGAACGCAGCCGCGTCCCGTCTCGCTGCCCCGCCACTGTGCTGCAGGCGTGGCCCATACTGCATGCCCGGATACAGGCTTTATACACGATCATAGAGCCTGCGTAAGTAATATGATTCTCAACACACTTGCCTGTAACGAGGTACCGCTTTTAGGCTCGTAAGCCAAGATATTAAACACGCATTTCTTTTCATTATATTATTGAACTTATGCGGTCATGATCATGAGATAACCCCATCAGGTTTAGTTTGTACCCTAAAAGACAGTAAATAAAGTTTTACATACACAGACAATGCATTAAAATCTTGTCCGGTTACATAGTTTTTTTCCAAGCAAAGTACACTTAGCCGCATTTTGCGTTATAATATGATATCTGTTCCAAGCAAATTAACTGTCATAATTTAAGTGCTTGTTTTAGTAAAAGGCACCGCTTTGTCGCTTGATAATTAAGTTTCATTTCAATATAATATTTATGGCATTAGCGCCTAATTATTGTCAGCCGAGAAAGTGATACCTTTTACTAAAATCAACCACATAATTCGTTTTTTTTTAATCTGATGCAGGCCAGTGAATGATAACCGCGCCTCACTTCTGTCTCGAAGCCCCGCCCTACCGAGAAAACCAGAAAAGGAGAGGGACGGATACATGCAGGTGCGTTTCTATCGAATTTTTTTTTATTTCAAAATACAACCGGGTCACACGTTTTTTTATAAAGATGAATACTTGTAGACTAATAAAATTTATTGTGTAACATTTGCGTATCCAGGTGTGGAAGTACTACATGACGATGGCGTACCTCGTGGTGCCAGCCGTCCCCAGCCCCGTGGTGCGCTGCGCCAGCCCCGACCTCAGTCTCAGGTGCTCAACACTTGCCACTTTTTATCATTAATGATGGGTACTATGTTGCCAAATAGAGACATGTTCGTAAAGCAAGTCTAAAGCGACCATTTCTATCATTAATCATAGTCTAACAAATAGTTTTTTAGGATAAACATTATTCCTGTAATTAACAGCATAAGTCTAACAGGCATTAATTGTAATCAGTTAATGAAGAAATATCCGCCGAACATGTCTCTCCATAAACACGTTGCTTTACATTATACGGAACTATGATCGCCACCCGTTTCGTTTGTCTCGAACGAACACAATCGTTGTGTGCGCATAACGTAGATTAGTCAGATACCGTCCACATATCAATATCACTGCCCGGTTGGTTTTATATTGAGACACACGACAAACTATACTTATTTGAATTTATAGCATTATTTGATTTATTTTTAGTTGGTTCTGTTTTATGAAATTGATAATTATTTTGATGATAAGAACATGATTTGATATTTATTTGCATACCTATATTTACTTTTAATCAGATTAGTGGTGTGTATAGACGTCTTAATTTAATCGGGGCTAATTATTATCATCGTTTTCTTTATTTGACTTACAAAATTGGGAATCGCAATGCTAAATTAATAAGGGCCACTTACACCACCCGGGGTTACCCACATAACCCGTAGTTAAGAGTTTTTGTATGTAATTACTGGCCGCGACAACAGGTGTCGAATTGTTATATTTCGCCCCGGCTAAATGGCCGCGACTATGCACCGCCAAATTGTGATAGGTCACATTTTGAATTTGCCTCCTAAAGAATATGTGTATGAAGCGCATGAATTTTATCTACTTATTTTTATGCTGAGCTCCGAACTCAGTTTCAGTATTTATATTTTGAAATCCTATACGAGTTTAAATGCACTGGCGATAATAAAAGTTTGCGTTGTAATTTTTCCCGTTTTATGTAATCAAATAATATTTATTCTGTTAAAATCAAAAACGGACAGTAAGATTTAATTATATCGCAAGTTAATCTGCTGTAACATATAGATAAATTTATATCGACCTTTTCGAATCGACAAAAATAAAAGTATCATTAAGTGTTTGGCGTTTCCCCGTACTCGTATTATACACTTAATTACCCGTATTGTAAACTTTTATTGTCGCTCGCATTTTTCTATTTGCTATCGACTATCTGATATTTCGTATCTTGGGTTAATTAGCAGCAGTGGTAGCTTAGATTTTAACTGACATACCAACGTATACAGTGCATAAGCCATATTAATATAGTTAGTACTGATAATTACACGGATGAATATTTTAGTTGGGTTAGCGTTGGTATAGAGTGAGCGGCGGCGGTGTGGCAGTACAGTAACAGTGTGGCGGAAGTTAGCGGCGCAACATAATCCTCTGTTCAGTAGCACTGACGCGGAGGCTTGGCTCGGGGGCGCAGCGCTCAGCTCCTCGAGCGAGAGCCTCAACGCGCCGGGCGGATTCTTCACGCTGCCCTTAAGCTATGCGCGCGGACACAAACATCACAAGCGGACGAGGTGGCCATTTGACGCTCGCTATGTGCACGTCGCATTCGTTCCTTCATTATGTCTTGCGAGCGCCGGTTCCATCTTGCTCCATTCACCTCCTATGTAATAACTACTCGTTGTCCATTAGCGCTTTAGTATAACACATGGGCGATGGGCACAACATGACACAGATTTATTTCAATAAGTAAATATTCCTCGTCCACATCGATTCAAAACGATACATAGATACAGATTTATAAAAGTTTATCGTTATTCTCAATTATACGATAAATGTAATACCTATAAGCTATAAGTTCACATTGGCAAGGTTTTTGGTATACAGAGCTTCTCATTTATCACTTTTACGTCTACATCTCGCTGGCCAAGATGGAATCGGCTCTGCAGTTTTTTATTCTTATGGGAATTTGTATGACAGTGACCTATTTGTCGCTGCATTCAGTCGTCATCGCTCATTTCACGCAAAAGGTTTTGTGCACAGCTAGCGCACATGTATCATCTACAATAACCTATTTAAAACGGTTAAACATTACGGTTTTTGAAACAAAACATGTGCTTGTATTACCATACTCTATATGTCCGCCAGTCGATAGGTACATACAAACCTTAACGACGCATACATGTCACACTCATACTGAACGTAGCGGGCTTTGTTTTTTATGTTTGTTTGTAAATGACACGTTTTGATATGTTCACATGAATGCCGTTTAGTTTTAGCTGCTCACAGTTGCTTGTGTCACGGTACTCGGTAGCGGTAGCGCGCGTGCGGCGGCGACTGCTGGTCCGTTACAGTAGTTTTGGGAACTCGGTACAGGTCGATTCGCCAAAGCTGCCACAAACTCGTATGAATTAATGGAAGTAATATGTATTTGAATTAATTTAGGACTATCAAACGACCATTTCGTTACTGGGTTGTGCCTGTGAAGTAAAACATGGAATGGAAAATTGTAAAGTTATTTGGAACTCATAGTGCTTTCTTTTGGGTTTGCTCTCAGGGGGCGCAAAAGTAGAGGTGAACGATTATTGATTATACATGCATGAAGTACTGATTGCAAAAAATGTGAATGAATGAAATTAATGAGTGAATATTAAATTAAATTAAATACTTAGACTTACTTTTTGTATTTTAATATTCAGGAAAAATATATTTGGTCGGTCTTTCAATTCACTGTTGAACTTGTTATCGGCACGAAAAAACAGTTAATTTCAGAATCTTGCTGTCATTACATGACGTTGTATGCGTGACCTCAACTCTGGTGGAATTACATATTATTTATAACGCAGTAAAATATTTTCTTAGATCAATTATATGTTCATCTTATCAGCTTTTGTGAATTTATCTAAACCTTATCATACCGCTACTAGTACTCATAGTAATACTAAGCTTCTATTGCTAAGTATATTCAAGAATGTTCATTATTATGTAATTTATGTATTACATGATTCATATGTATGAATTTAAAGTAAAGTTCAAGCATTATTCAGTCGCTAACTCGCCAGAAACTCAAGTGATTGTGTGATTTTTGCACAACATTGGATTTTGACAGACATCTACTTATTTAGTATACTATACTATGTACATACTACTTATATTAACTCGTCTACAGATGTAGTGCATAATGTTTTACCCTCGTATTTTCTCGGAAACTCATGTATTTGTAATGTTACTTTAATCGACCTCGGTACTTTTAGTACCTACTGACACTGACTGAAATAGCATGACACGTTCGGGCGTTTGTACAATATACATTTGTTTGTACATATAGTCTTACATGTGGTACACGTTACCAGATTTTCTTATTTACTCTGCTTTTAGCTTACGCGATACTTTTAATTAAAGTCTAGCTTGATTTAACGTTGACCACATTTATATTTCTCGTTATTTCTTGACTCATGTCAAATATGTTATAAGGTGAAAACGCTAGTAAGCTAAGTTACACTGACGAGAGATTATTTTTTTCCAAATGAAAAGTAACAGGGCCGTTATTGCCATAATAATTTAGCTGGCAAAACTACTACTAGCTACAATAATTTGTACTATTTTAAGCATCTTAGTGTTCCTTTGTCTGATAATCAAAACCAAAGCTATTGAATTTTCTAATAAGTATTACCACCATAGTAAAATTGACACAGCCGTGGTAGAGAGAATTGTATTTAAATATTAACAAAATCACACATGAATACTTAGGTCATTATCATATTTAAGATACTTGCTTACGGACAAACCAACAAGACTTTGCTCAACTGAAGTAGATATATCATATGAATGCGTTCTATATGTAAAAATCAACATTTAGCTTTTAATTATACAGCTAGTTGTAGCAAGGTTACTTCTTATTGGTGCATCTATTTCTTACGTTCATTTGTGTCTGTTAAAACCGATCATTTGCAAAGCTTGTTACTATCATAAGATTTATTTGTTTATTTATTTTATACGTGCTTTTTTTAACCTAAACTATGGTTTGTTTTTATTATTAAGCTTTTTAGTAATACTTATTAGTTAAATGTAGTACCAAATGAATAGACTTATAGTTTTTATATTTCAAATGTACAGTGTTACTAATGTTACAACAAACTTCTAACATAATAAGTACAATTACAGGTCGATTCACGCAATATGGCACGAATGAATTGTACGAGTGAATGATAATGTCTATGTGAGCATCACATCATTATTAAATACAGGTTGATGCAAAAAGTAATTATGATAATTGTGTTTTAAGAGAATCTAGTATACCCGCCGAAATATGAAACCTTCGGACCCCAAGAAAACCTTAAGTATAGTGCCGTGCCAACCACGCCAACGATCCCTGAAGATGTCTAAGCTATGGTGTGCTATGATGATGACTAAAATGTATAATTAATCTTTCACGACACGTAATAAAAATGCAGTGAAAATCAATAATATTAGTAAATTTTCGCATGAATTTCGAATCTTGTCGCCGTCATTTTGTAGATTGCGGCGGCGTCAGTGTGAAAACAGGATATAAATAAATTAAAAACTCCGTTGACGACGGACTCCTTGGTCTGCTGCTTTTTTAGATTTTTTACAATTCGAACAACCCATCGCCTTTCGTTTCTTAACATTAAAAATAAGCCAGATAAATAAATACTTATACGTTTTATTTAAAAAGGAGTTCAATAATTATTAGTAACAGGATTTCTTTTCTTGAATAACGAAAAAGTATTTAACACGTTTACAAAATATTAGGAGGCCCCTTTATAAGAACAACACACACTAATGACTAACAGTGACAAGTGACATTACTTTCGGTCAATTCGTTCGTGCCAGCTCTCGTGAATCGACCTATAATTAAACATTTATTTATAAATTCACGTGTAAAATATGTAAGTATTTCATAATGTCGCTCGATCACACAATCATATGCTCGATTATTCAGATTTGGCTGTTCAGCCCTCGTAAATATCCCTTTAAAATTGTAGGTGCTAGTGATAGAGTGAAACCACGTTACCTCTTCCTAGCATATGAACTGTCAAACTTGAAAGTCTTATTTTAAACGTCAAACTTTTATGAAATTTTGACGTTTACTTAACACTTTTACAGTCAGTGCTATCAAAATCTAGGAAACTTAGCATAGACTGACTCTAGCTTGGCGCGGATTAAAAAGGTGTATGTATTTAAACGTGACGTGTATGGCAGCTCGTCGCCGGACTCACTGAGCGAGCGCAGCGGCGGCGAGGCGCGCGGCGCGGCGGCGCCGGCGGCGCTGCACAAGCTAGCGGTGCCGCTGGCGCGCTGCGAGGTGCCCGAGGTGCGCGACACTGCCATCTCCGCCTGCGGCAACATCAACCCAGACGCGCTCAAGTAAGTGTAACCTACTCTTAATCAGTCACAGAACGCTCGTCAACGGCCATTTAATAGGGCCTCGTTCGGTGTGGACCCGCTTATTGAATGTGCTTGTAATCAAACTTTTTTGCTCATGTAAATAGTAGCACACGTTATACATTCATTCACATTTCACACACATTATTACACTCCTTTAAGTTTGTATACGGTGCTCAATAACATGGGAACTATGCACAGGGATTTGATGGAAGAACTAGTGCCTCTACTGCGGGAAGCCGTAGACCGCAAGCAGGAGAACATGCGGCGGCGGCGGCGACGCGACGCGCTACGGCTGAACCTTAACAAGATGCTGCTGCTCATAGCACAACGCAAGACCTTCGCTAACAGGTGAGCGTCTGTTATCGTACCGTATAGGACCATATACTGTATATTATAGAACATCTTAGCTGAACAGCTGCGTGCTTATTCAAATGTTGCGTTAAAATGTTTCATTGTAAAATTAACAGTTACTTTAGCTGGCATCGTCGCATAATCTAAACCAGGGATCGTATACCTTAATTATTTTCATAAAAATTAACCGGTATTTAATTTCGGTATCTAAGTTTTTAATAAATATTTTAAAGATGATGAATGTCCTTACCTGAATACCATTTAATGAATTCAATCAAATAATGCTGGTCATTATTTAGATTTTTAGTTATACCGGTAGAGATCTCTGATCAAAACACATTCTATTTATAAAATATACGCCGCCTATTTCATGTTTAAAAAATTAAAAAAAATTAAAGTTTAAACTTTTTATTTCACTAAGTATTACATTTTTTTTTTCATTTAACCTAGACCTTAATCTTAATATTAAAGATTATTTAGTGTGGCCTCGGTTACAAAGCTGAGTTGCTCACACTTATGAATTATATGTATTATATTATGTGGTTCTTACCTTATTATTATTATTTTTATACATTGGAACAGCCTGGGAGCGCATCCACTCCATAACGCATTAGTCGTATTTAAGACGCGTTGTAATTTTGCAGTTACATTTTCAACCTACGTTACTTTTCGGGCTCTAATATCAAATGGTATTTCAGCCCATTCGCGTTAGAAAGCGGCAGTTTACACGCTTCTCTGACGGAGTACCTGGACGGCGTGCGACAGTGCCTCGAGGTGGAGGCCGAGAAGGATGCTCCGGCGGCGAGGGAGCAGCGGCTCACTTTTGCAGACTTTGTCACGGAGCTGATCAAAAGTTTCCCACGTAAGGAAAATTTTATTGGTTTAAAATCCCTGCACGTGGTGAATATTCGTCTCTACAGGACAAACCCCGAAATTGCGAAAAAAAATTTGACTGTTTCATACAATTTCGGGATTGGTTCCATAGTAAAAGTTGCTCAGTATGACTACCTATTAGGGTACCTGAGGTCTTCAATGCCTGGTGTTATAACTATCGATACCTCATCGAAAGTCAGGAAAGAGCCGTACGGTAATATTTATATAAACCTAAAAAGCCATCGCTAATCGTTTGCCCTTTCCCGACATTTTATCTGTGTTCATTAGAAATATATGAGGAGTTCCAATATGTTATGTTTCACAGTGGACATGTATGGATCGTTAATGAAGAAGGACCTGTGTCGCAGTTTGTTTTCTCTCTTCTCCGGATGGTGTGGGCCTCTCGCCAAGCATCTGGGGGCCCTTGTTCCTCAGCCACCTACTCAAGAAAACGACGAACGACTTAACTTGTCCGCCTTGAAAGTACAGTTTTATGTTATTCTATAATTTGTAGCATGTCGTAGCTGTCTGTTAAAAATAAATTTATGCTGAAAGCATAATTCATTACAAATTCGTATGTATATTAGTTTGTTAGGGTCAAATATTGGAAGCTGAGTTTGATATAACTTCCCGTTATTCGAATAAGCTAAAAATTCACATGCTTATGTACATACTTAAGATGACAATACAACGTTATGGTACCAAAGTACAGTCAGCGATAAAAATATGTATCAAAAATTTAATTATTGACAAAAAACTTATTGTTGTATATTGTATCGAAGGCACTTACTAATGTAATTTGTACAAACATGTATATTTAATACAGGCAATGAGTGCACTAGTGTGCTGCGGCTCATGTTTCGCTCCGAACGCTCTGGCTGAAGACGGCTCCCTCTACCCCTGGCTGAGCGAGATGCTATCCTCGACTAACGATAAGGTACTTATACAATTTAAACTATTATATTTATACAATTGTTATTCAAAATACGAACGAAACGAATGTAAAGTTCTTCAAGTTCAAGGATTGGCGGTTGACACTTAAAAGGTGACGGTTAAGCAATTACAATATTGGATATACTCGAGATATTGGACGGCGCGGGTTCCGTCAAGACCGCGTGCTCTATTGGTAATACCCTCAACCGTGATAACTAAAGACACGATGGAATATATTTCGGTCACGGTGTATTATATTAGTTTACAGTACACATAGTGCTACTTTACCGCCCTAGGGCGATAATGAGCACTTTACGTGCCCGCGTCGAATATTCAAAGGGACATATGTACTGTAAAACGTCGTACGATACACGTGCGAAGTGCTCTTTTTCGCCCTTGTATCGTAGTGTACAGTCACCGGCAATAGTATGTTACACTTTGAAGGCCGCAAAAATATGTGACACGCTCTTAAGTCTCTACAAATAAGACCGTGTCAGATATTTTTGCGGCCTTTGTTGCGTAAGATATTATTGCCGGTGACTGTACTATTACATTAGCTCAGTATACCTTTCCTAAATAGTTACTCGCAAGAAATAGATGATTGATGATTTTCAATCGGTTCCATTTTTTCTAACTCCGTTATTGATGGCGATCACCTTGAAGTGGTAATAACATGGATTCAAACTTGTTTTTTTTAATCATAATTTTAATTTCGTAATTAATTTTATCCTGAAATCCTTGTCAACTAATCGGTATCAAAAATCATCGTGTTTATAAAATATGAACTGATGACATCATGAAACACTTTGTTAAGATAGTTATTTCGTTTGTTTAGATCTACGAATTGGCGCGCGAGACCATAGTACTTCTTCTGGACTGCAACCCTGACATCGGCCCCCTGCTCGACTGGACCGTGGACAAGTGTTTCACCGGCCCCCCTCGAGTCGCGGACGGCTGTTTTATGGCGCTTGCTACCATATTCAGTGCCAGGTATGTACATATTACTAGTTAGTTTGGTTCACTGGCATTCAAACCGATAGTGCTGCTTATTAACTGCAACCCCGATATCGGTCCCCTACTCGACTGGACCGTGTACAAGTGCTTCGCTGGCCCTCCTCAAGTTGCGGACGGCTGTTTCATGGCGCTGGCTACCATATTGAGTGCCAGGTGGGTAACTACTTAGTTTATACTTTACTGGAATTCAAACCTATAGTCCACCTTGTGTACTGCTACGCTAATATCGGTCACTGATTCAACTGAAATGCTTCACTTCAATGTTGCTACCAACGCAGGTATAATGGTTAGTTCACTGGTTCTTAAGACTTGTAAATAGGCAATAAAATAAATTCAAAATCTTCCTCATTCCCTGCTTCACAGAACGGACACGGTTTATACAACGATAAACCGTCACCTCCGCTGGACTGTAATAAACAAAACAAATCTACAGTGCCCCCAACAAATCGAGCAAACAAAGGCACGGCCGTACCATCCTTTTCTCGAAGCAGTTCAGGCGATTTTCAAGCCCCTGTAATTTCGCGCTGGTTAAAGCTAGAACCCTGAGTTTTCAGGGACCTGTTAGCTATAACAGGATATAGATATATTCTAAATAACATTCAATTTGAACTTGTAGTTTAGGAACTATCGAACAGTTCCTTTATTTGGACACTCACTCACGCACCCATCATCAAAACTCTTAAGTACTTCCAGCAGGCCCAGAAGCTCTAAATTTTGAAACATGAGTAGTTCATAGCCTACCAAGTCATAGAAAATTCAAAAAACTTGGATAAGTCATACCAACTGCATACGTAATTCCAAATAAATACATACGATTACAAACTTATTTATGTAGTTCATGCCCATAATAAATCTACAGGTAGGGTCAATACACTACGATGTTAGTCTAAATATCTGATGCATGTATAAAAAAGGAGGCGTGCCTATAAAAAGAGATGAAATCCCATCAAAAACATTACAAGTAAAAAGACACAAGTCTCGCTCCGCAGTTCTTACGCTGCAAAAAAGTTTTAAGATGTAATGTTAAAACAAGCGGTTATTTTAGTCGGTACAGTCAAGTGTAAAAATATGGTGATGCACATCTTACTCAAAAATATGTCCCATAGCACCTTATGCCAGTGTAATAAGAGCGTATTACCATATTTATGAATCGATTATGTCAAACCATATTTTTGCACTTCACTGTACCATAGAACTCCCGCCGACTTGCCTATTTTCAAATCGTAGAGGAACACAGGGGTCAAATAAAATTGGCAAGTCTGTGGAAGTCGAGTTCTATAGACATCCCCCAGTACCAACTAAAATAACCGACTTGGTTTAACATTACATATCAAAACTTTTTGCAGCGCAAGAACTGCGGAGCAAGGCTTGTGTTGTGTCCTTTTACATGTAATGTTTTAGATGGCATTATTGTTAACGAACTTTTCTTATAATTGACCAGATTTTAAAGTTCCACAAATGTAATAGATCGACTCAATGTTTCCCGTTTTTATCTTCCTCATTACTCGAGGAAGATAACACCACGGATTACATGAGATCACCACATATAATTTTTTGTGTTAAATTGTTTTAACTTCGGCATATAGCTAAGTAAACATAAGGTAACACAACGGCATAGTTAGTTTTATGAAATTCGTCAATTTATATTTTTAATATATTTCCTACAATATAATAACATGTGCAACAAACGCTAATGTAAAATGACCATTACAATTAACTTTATTAAGTAAGATTTAATATATGTAGGTACATATAATATGTAGTCTACATATTTTACACAGACACATCCGTTTTTCATAATCTTATGAAAGCCATAAGAAATAAAGTGACCACTACGACATGTCAATGTCATGTCGAATACTCATACTCCGGATTTATGCGCCGTTGGACTAAAAGTACATATGGCGATGTATAAAAATGTCCACTTACAAAATTTCGTCCGTCTATAATTTCGACAAAGTATAAAAATGTCCACATGTATATTAGACGAAATACAAAGATGTTGCGACAATAGAGTAAAAGAAAATATGACGATGTATAGGTACTAATGTCCACTTGGAAAATTATGTCACAGTGTATTTTGGACAGAATTAAAAAATGTAAAGTGCTTTAATATCAGCCACGGACTTCCACAGCTAATACTGTCGTTGTACGTGGTATTAGGTGCTTCCACTCGTCCCGGTTCAGCGCGATCTCCTGCCAGTCGTTTATGTATGCGTCCAGGTCATCCCGCCATCTCCGCCTAGGCCCACCAAATTTGTGTTCTACATTTTCTTATCGACTGTCTTTCTTTCTTACTACGAATTCCACTATTTTTATTAAAGCGACATCTAGCGGATCATTGCTGCATCATTTGGAATGGCTTTCATATTTCAACATGTTCCGCTAGCTGTCGCTAGTGTTATATTCTAATCATATCATAATAGGAATCTACAGAATATTACGCCGTAATATACAACTTATAGTACACTTACTAGTCTTTAGAGAATATAAACAAAAACCAACGTAACTCGGTAGCTTGGCCAGTGAGGCAATTCCATAGATAAAAAATATTTTCTACAAGTACCTCTAAAAACCCATACAAAAAGTCATTAGGTCGGTTTAAAGACTTTTACAGACAGTCTTATTTAATATTATAGTTGGCACCAACGAGTAAAACAAAACACCCTCATTTTTTTACCTACGAGTACCATATGATGCCACAAACTCAATTTTAAAATCTTATGACGACAAAAGTTTTTCATGTTAAAACTTTGATCGCGCTTAAATATTTTTAATGAAATAAAAGGAAATCTACTTAAGCTAGATACTTTGACCTTAACCTTTTCGTTTGAACTAAAACTATAAGTGCTATGCTAATTCGTCCGAATCTAAGAAGGGTCAAAGCGGCAAGAGTAAAGTGAGTCACCGTTTTATTGCATGTTCCCTTTATTCATGATGCAAATTCAAGTGATAATTTATCTCTAAATAAGTGTTACTTTCCCTACATACATATTGAAACATACATTTGCATTTGTAATTCATATAAACATGCAATGAAGTCGTGACCCACTTTACTTTTACGTGGATTGTCCCAGAAGTATTTTATTATCAGGAGCATTTTATGAACGTACGAAAACCTCCTGACTCGAGTCCGATTTGCAAGAGGCCGGTCACACATTCAGTGCCAATGACCCGATATTGGGTATGTTCGTAGGAGCTTTTAGCTGTATACGCATTTCCCCATTTTGTCGGCTATGGTCGTAGCGCGTATCATGAGCTGGCTCTGAATATGTTAAAGAGGCAGTGAATACGTAGGTAACACCCGAGAGGATTCGGGCCCCGGCGCTCGCTATTCATGGCCGCGAGTAAAGAAGGGGAGGATTGTCATCGACTCGCTAAATTAGAAATACTTTCCTACGCGTGCAATATCCAAGTAATAAGCAAAACCGTGTCTAGTATAAGCAGGAATGCTTTTTAACAGGTGCATAATGACGATGAAAATAAGTCCGATTATATTGAAACGATTTCATCAAACTTGTATAGAAACTACAGCCGTAAAACTATGTTTGTTGCTTCATCAAGTGAACTGCTAAATCATGAAAATGAAGGCCATGTTCTATTAATGTCTGGCTAGAAATAATAACTTGAAACGCCCGCTGTTTGTCCCTTTGGTGGCCTCATTCCGCTAACAATGTACAACCTGGGAGTTGATTTGCATAGGTAAGTATATCCAACGAATCTTTAAGGAGTTAAGATTATCGTGTTTGTATGCATTTGGGAATTGGCTCGTACCTGCCAAGCCCATATCTTATTCTAGTGTTCGATAATAAACTTCTACGAGATCTTCCTTTTGCGTGTTAGCAGGCCATTTCCTTTTTTTTGTTTTATAATGCGGTGTTTATATTTGCTTCAACTATTTTTTTAAATAATTCAATAATGGGTTCCGCCTTGCAAAACTTGTTTAATATTTAGTCTATTTGTACTCACACAAGGGAAGCCGGCAAGAATCGAGTTCTATAAAATGCTCAACCACTGCGAGGTTTATAAAATACATTAAATTTATAAAAATATGAAATGACAAGTATCAGTGTTATCACATTATTATTGAAAGTTGCTATCTTTAGGCTGCGAAAACATCGAAACTCGAGATTTGAGCATCTTTCTTTTTCACACCAATTAAGATGAAATTCGGGATTCGGGTGACGGAGACAATTGCAAAAAAATTTAAATTTTCGCGGTTTAAGCCCTGAGCTGACATATATAAGACGCATTGGCCTATTGGGCAATCCGTCCGTTCGTTCTAACTCGAATGACAAGTAGGTAACTTATGTCAAACATGGAACGACAAAGATAGAAATATATTTCTGTTCCTCTAATAGACGAAGATAGTGGTGTAACTTTTCGTGACTACATACGAGATTACCGATAAAAGCCCATTTTTATTATACGACCAAGTTACACACATTCGTAATTGGTTCAACAATCCCGGTTCGCGACTGTACATGATGTTCATAGTCACAGGGCAAAGCTGAAACTATCTTATGCATAACGGTCTTTAGAACCAGTATACAAAATATCATAACATTCATAATAACGGGTGCAGTGGTTACGAATAAATTACTAAATTACCATTTGTAACTTTGGAGTAGCATGTATGCCGCTAAAACTCTTTAGGTCCATACACCCTCATAGGATAGTATGGAACTTTATTCGTCTTTATACATTGTGAGAATTAAATAGTCATACTTACTTAATGGCTTACGGCACGTGCAGAAGCCTATAAAAATAAATTATAAATGAATATATATATCGAGGTAGAGAAAGATAGCTGTCATTGTCTAACCCGAACAGTTGTTTTCGATAACGATATAATTTTTAAGAAAAAAAAACCGACTTCATTTGGTTCCCGGTAAAAGTGAAATTTTGAATTTGTTTGAGTTAGCCAGTTTACTTCACAAATATCCAATACACCGCACGTGTACGATTAAAAATTGAGGAGCTTTCTTAATATCCCAGGGCTCCCATCATTACATGTGAAGTATAATCAAACGGAGCTCCCTTGTAGACCTTTAAAACAAACAAAATAACAATGTGTTAAATTGGATGACAGACTGTAAATTATCGAGCAGTTTCATTATGCCATCCCTGATTATCAACATCAGGTCCACTCCAGCAAAATGATGGCCACAGTAAGAAAATGCCTAAGCTAATTATGAACACCCTCTAATCACAGTGAACGTGCCGTTCAAATTTGAGGAGTTCTCTGAATTCTTCTAGAACTCCATCATCAGAATATAAATCAAATCAAAAAGATGAATGTCACAACTAGGATAATAAGTAGAGCTAGGTTTATTGACCAGTTCCACTTTGCCATCCCTGGTCTTCATCATCAGGCCCACTTCATCAAAATGTTGGCTCCCCCAAAACAATGTTTTAGTTACTTAAGGAAACCCTCAAATCAGAATGCATGTGCCGTTAAAATTTGAGGAGTTCTCTCAATCCCTCATGAAGTCCATCATCACAATAGAACTATCATCAAATAGGACTAGGTATCTTGAAGGTATTTCTTTACAAAGAAAAGATGAATGTCTCAAATCGGATGATAGAGCTGGGAATTACCAAGCAGTTCCACTTTGCCATCCCTGGTCTTCATCATCAGGTCCACTCCACCAAATTGATGATGTTCGTAAAGAAATGCTCGAGTGTCTTAAGAAACTACCCAAATCATCATGCATGTGCCTTTCAAATTTGAGGAGTTCCCTCAGTTCCTCATGGATCCCATCATCAGAAATTGATTTTAAAAAAAAAACGGGACAAAACTGGAACCATCTTTTTGCATACAAAAAAATATTTTTTTAAATCGGATGATAGTCCTGGGAATTACCAAGCAGTTCCACTTTGACATCCCTGGTCTTCATTATCAGATAAACTCCACCAAATTGATGATTTTCGTAAAGAAATGCTCGAGTTTCTTAAGAAATCACCCAAATCATCATGCATGTGCCTTTCAAATTTGAGGAGTTCCCTCAGTTCCTCATGGATCTCATCATCAGAAATTGATTTTAAAAAAAACGGGACAAACCTGGAACCATCTTTATACAGACAAAAAAATATTTTTTAAAATCGGACGATAGTCCTGGGAATTACCAAGCAGTTCCACTTTGCCATCCCTGGTCTTCATTATCAGGTCCACTCCACCAAATTGATGATTTTCGCAAAGAAATGCTCGAGTTTCTTAAGAAATCACCCAAATCAGCATGCATGTGCCTTTCAAATTTGAGGAGTTCCCTCAGTTCCTCATGGATCCCATCATCAGAAATGGATTTTGAAAAAAACGGGTCCAACCTGGAACCATCTACTTACAGAAAACAAAAAAAAAACAAATCGGTTCAATAATGACGGAGTTATGAGTTAAATATTCATTAAAAAAAAATAAAAAAAATTCAGATGAATTGAGAACCTCCTCCATTAGAAATATTGAAGTCGGTTGAAAAATGACAGGTTTTTTCGCGACTGCGACTGCCGAATATCGGTAAAGTGGCCGAGCAGGTATAATACCGAATACCAGCCAAATATGCCTGGTATCTCTCATTTACTTTTCCCCTTAAAGTGATCTGTATGTTAAAAGATTATGTAATGAGTGGTTTCGATTAATTTATTAAAATAGGCGGTTCCAGGTTCTACTTCTGAGCAGTTTTCCTTTCCCCGAGGGGCCGACCCGCAAACTATGCCATCCATTTAAAGCAATACAATACAAACTTTCCAGCCTTACAATGTACGGTATAAAATATCGATGCGATTTTTCATGCAATAATATATGTAGGTATAGCCAAGTCTGTAAATATCGTTCACTTCGGAACTTATTATAGGGGAAGAAGGGTCAAAATTGAATACAGATGCATATATATTTATGAAGCCGACCGTACATGTACATGATATTTTTATCCGAAAAATTGAGCTCAGGTGCATCAACCCCTTTGTTTCACGCGAGCTTCAGAAATTCGAAAATAAATGTATTTATTTATGAAGACACCCGTCTAGCCTGGAGGATATAGCTTCGAAATCGAACGGAATTATTGTTTATATTTGTTCTGTAATATATTTTGTGTTTAATAATCAGTAAAATAGAGACGTTTGACAACCTGTAAAATATCTAAATATTGTACAGAGCATAGTGTTACATTTATTACTTCAATGGCGTTCCCTAAGCGACTCGAATAAAACATATGAGTTATAAATATTTATATATCCGATATTGTCAAATAAATTCAGAGTATTGTTATCTTTAGGTATAAAAATATTACTCACCCGCTACGTATTCCGCAAGAGACTGTCCTGACGAACTGTATACTTATACTCAAACTTTCAGGTTGTCCGCGTTCAAGAAGAATACGAAATGTAAACGTTAAAATGGCCTCTGACGTAAAAATAAACTTCGCTATTTCATTAATCCGGAAAAAGAAGATGAAAAAAACACCCTTGGGATTATTTGTACTTAATTAACTTTTTGCATTTACACACGAGCTTGCGTTTCTCACTTTTTTAATATTTTAAAAGAGAAATCCGAAATAGACAAGTCTAAATTCAAATATTGAGAGTGTACAAAATACAAATCATATTTTACTCCGCAAGTGAGCGGAATCCAACAAGGGACTAATTTAATCTCACCAAAGTCTTTCTATTTCATATTGCCCTCTGCGCCCTTAAGTAAAAGTGGCTCATTGAATCTTCCTATTGAAGGCGACGTAATTCGTTTTTATTAGTATGGTGCGGTCCAAAAGTTACTGGCTGGAGAAATTTGGCGGTTCCAAAAAAAAATGTCATTGTGATCTTTATTTATTCTGCTCTATCGTTTATAGTTTTTTGGATTTCTATCGCTTGCGGTTTTAATTTCACGGCGTTTAAAACAACGGGAAGTCTGAAATTTTTCGAAATGGATAAGTTAGAATATCGTTCCGTCATCAAGTTCCTTACAAGGGAAGGGGTCACACCACCGATTTAAAAAAAGATTATATGCTGTTTACGGGAACTTGTCTCCTTCATTTTCCACCGTGAAAGAATAGAGTAAGCAATTTCGTTTAGGACGGGAGACCATCCACGACGAACCTCGCTCCGGTCGGCCTGTGGAGGCAGTCACCGACGACTGCGTCAAGTTAGTGGAAGAGGAAGTTCTGAGTGACCAAAGATTAAAGACCAAGGAAATAGCGGCAAGAACAGGGCTTTTGAAAACTTCAGTTCTTAGTATTCTTCATGAAAAGCATGCTCTCAGGAAGTTTTAGATGCTTATAAAAATACGGAGAGTTTTTTGGAGTCAATTGTTACTGCGAACGAATCAATGGTTTTATACTTTGATCCCCTTTCCAAAAGAGAATCAATGGAGTGGCGTCGATTTGGTGAAAAGCTAGGTAGAAAGGCCAGGGTTACGCAATCCAACAAAAAGATAATGGCTACCATATTCTGGGATTGTCACGGATATTGTTGATAGACATAAAAGAACGTAATACCACTGTGAACGGCAGGTATTATGCTCTCCTTCAATTTTTTTCCAAATTATTCTTCTGATGATGAAGTGACCCGTGCAGTATACGCTCATTTTGAGGACAAAACTTCGGAGTATTTTTATAGAGGGATTGAAATGCTAATTCATAGATCTGAAAAATGTGTTGAAATAGACGGAGACTATATTGAAAAATAAAAATAAAATTGTAAATGTATTTACTTATTTTCTTTGTAACGCCGGAATCTTTTGGACCGCACTACGTAAAACAGCTGGTTTACGATTACAATTTAATAAGGTAAGGTACCTTTATCTTAATAATGATTATATGCACTGAAGAAACATATTTACATGGAATCATTTGAAGCATAGAAGGACGATCACTCATTTTTTTTTACAAATCTTCTTTGTCCAACCATTATTCGTTTAGTTATTCATGTATAATATACGTATTAAAATATTCCAAGAGATTCGCTCCACCTAATCTTCATATTTTTGACAGCATGCTACTTAATTCTTATCACCTTTTGTGGAATATTTGCCCTTTTTCTACATTTTTATTTTTATTTTCACACAGATCTTCCTTGGCGCTTATTAATCATTGTGTTTATACCGATTTGATAAATAAAAACATTTTTAATAAGGTATTTGTCAAAAAGCCTGTCTGGCATATCGTGAAAAGTTGAACGAACTAACTAGCAAAAGAAGAAACTTTGTGAGGTATATAAAAACAAAACAGTACGCATAAGAGTACACGTGTCACGGCTACAAGACGACTGAAAATTATGCAAATGCGGACCCGGCTTAAGTCAGCTTCGGCGTAAAGAAACAAGTATTGTTAGAAGGTATACATCGTTACCTTTTATACGTCTTTCTTATGTAAGATTTCATTTCAAGCGGACAGTACAGTGCCAGCCTCCTCAGATCCCATGGTTTGAAAAATCTCTCAGTCGGAAACACATTGTAACACTCTTTAGACTCCGTTCTGGGCACATTCCATCCAATAAGTTTAAATACCTTATGAAAATATCAGATTCCCCCAATTGCCCTGAGTGTAACAAGTTAGATGATGTCCAGCATGTATTGATGGAATGTGTTCGGAATGAAGCGCTGCGCCTAAATATACCATATTTGGATTGTGTAAATGTAGTAACAGTTTCCTGGCAGCTCCATTGTCTGAAGAGGCCAGGATGCTGTGCAATCTATATCTTAATGTAATGTAATTACCTATAGCTTTTATCTATACAGTAATAATGTATAAATTGATCTCAATTACGGGGTTGACATTGTCATTGTGTGACAAAACCCCTTTCTAATTATATTTAATAAAGATCAAAAAAAAAAATTGTCGGTGTCCCGTTACGTTTACAAGTAAATCAGCACTCTAGCCAAATTTGAATAGCGTCAGGTCAGAATTCATCATGAATTAAACGCTAGCTCGTAAATCAAAACAAAAGCCTAGGGAAATGGACAATTTATATACATTTAGGACTGCAAGCTTAACTCATGTATGAAATTTATGTTATGAGGGTTGAATGGCATTTCAGGTAGGGTGTTCTATTTTGCCCCATTTAAAATATTTTTTATTTCCTAGTGGGGTTGATTCCATTCACGAATTTTCGTGAGTGGAATTACTCAATCATTGCTTTGGTATACCTACTATATGCCAATAAATCGGTTAATATTGAAGAGTCAATTACAAAGAAGAATATAAAGTTATTTTAACTAAAACTAACTAAGAATATTTAGACTACGTACAGAAATTCTATCTACGATATATTTTTAATCTGCTTAACACCATTGTCGAATGTCCTTTTCTTCTTCCTAGCGTTTTTTAGTTTCCCGGCTTATGCCACGGCGCAGCCAGGGAGCCTGGGGCCCGCTTTTGTCGAATTTCCTTATCATGCAATTTTTTTACGGGTACTAAAACTCTTTGAGGGAGCAAAGTCAATAAAAACAACACACACAGAGGAAATTAGTCTCTCTGCACATAAAATTTATCAAAATAGAAGTTAGAGTGTGTATTTCGTAACAAGAGTCTCCGTTACCGAACCATTAAGGTTAAAGAAAACCCGAAGAAACAAGGGTGAGCTAAGGATATTTCTTTTCGTAGTACTTATTACTCCATAATTAAAAATAACTCAAGTTACGCAATAGCGGACAGTGATTCGCCGCTGACCATTTTTCATACCTAATGGTTTTAATAAGTTTCGCCGTCGAACAGTCTCGCCAGAACGGTTGCTGTCGATGACATATTTCTGATATTTCTTATTTATAAAAGAGTCAGCAAACGAATGTCAGCTTGAATAGTAAGTTATTCTATAAATCTATAAAAATCTATATTTATATGGCAATTGCTCTTGTTTTATGGTCATGGATGACAGTATTAGGGATTTTGATTATCCCTTTCCCTTTTAAGTAGCATAATAGTAGTTCATAAATGTGATTGTAATGAAAGGCTTTAAAACTCGAGTGTGGTTGACATCACAAAAGTGTTGTAATGCCTAATTATTTACAGTCACATACACTGGTTTATATATGTTCACACATACCATTCGCTCTCCATGATGCGTTCAAACCGCATATTTCGACCGCCATTACGGCTTCATGAATGAAAACTTTTCTAACATTCATTTTTAGACATTTATTTTTCTTGATAAAGTAAAGGTAACCCAATAACGTGCGAATTGCCTGCAGCTAGTCTATGATGGTCGGGTTTTTATCGTTTACCGACGTTGCTGTCACGTTCTAACAAGTATGTATGTGCGAAAGTGACGCATAGCGTGATAAGCGATAAAATGGCAACCATGCTAACCCTGCAGCATTGTTTGCAATTGACACTTCTTTTTTAACTAAACGTCATCTCGACTCATATTAGCATAGAGGTTAAATCTAATTTCCTTGTTTTTCAGAGATGTTCGAACTTTGATAATAATAATGTGATCGAAATCGATGTTATTATTTTAGCTATAATAAAAAAGTTACAGATTTTTATTAATTGGGTATACAAAAACTCAATAGGTAATACTATATATTCATTAGTCGTACCTATTCATAATACGAGCACTTGTGATGCAAAAATTCTCGGATAAATTAGCTTATGTAGCGCCTCAAAACGAACAGTGATGCTCGTTTTGTTATTTAATTTACTTATAAAGCGGCACAGAATTCTTAGCTACCATGATAGACATTTAAAAATCCATCCTATATTCGAGACACCTGTGACCTGTCACCACGTGCCAATTTTAAATTCGAGCGAGCGCTTTGGGAAACCTTTTCTGTAAAATGCTCTCTGTAATTATCAATTGTGACATTTAACACCATTAACGCAGAAGTTCATTAACTTGGAACTATAATGAAGTAGTTTGGTTATGTATTACCCATCGAAGCTCGAAATAATTATTGTATGTAAGAATCAGGTACCTACATTTGTTGGTAACATTATACGAGTACATACATTTATCTCATTAAAACTTTACCTTTTCAGGTGTACATACATAAATACTGCCACTACGTACTAAATAGAAACAGACTTATGACTATGTGTAGCCTAGATATTCTTTAATAAGTACTATAAAATCATTTTTGTACTACCCATATCTTAAGTTTTGACTTAAATAAATTTATAGTAGGTACCTGAAATTTCTAAATCTGCAATAATAAAACGGCCAAGTATGAGTCGGACTCGCCCACCAAGGGTTCCCCACAAAGGATGCTCCTCCATTTATGACCTTAGGTACTTAAAAATACTGGTGTGCACGGAATTTTTGCTCTCAGTGTGCGGCAATTTTGCGGTTTTCGGATTTTTTCCTGTACTTGTGCTACAAGGTATATTGCCTTTTGCCAAATTTCGTGATTCTATACCAACGGGATGTATTTACATTACATTTCGATTCCCATTGCAAATTTATTGGAAATCCGACATAAACAGTCGTATCTTTTGATTGCGTTGACGTAGAGGTTTGATTTTTATACAGCTTCAAGAGACCGCAGATCTGTGTATGTGGTATTAATTTTAACCTGCCACCCCTAAGCGTTCCCTTGATGAAGGGTTTTGACAGACGGACGGACGAACGGACGGACAACAAAGTGATCCTAAAAGGGTTCCTTTTTTCCTTTTGAGGTATGGAATCCTCAAAATAGGTAACATAATAAGAACAGTCAAGTGCAAAAATATGGTTCGAAATAATCGACTCATAAATATGGTACTACGCTCTTATTACACCGGCATAAGGTGCTATGGGACATATTTTTGACTAAGATGTGCACCACCATATTTTTGTTAAAAATATAATTAACAAAATAATGTCTATGGATGACTAGTAGCGCCATCTAGCAACACATACCATGTAACGTGTTTTTCTAAATAAACCTGTCAGTCTGTTGAAAACCAACTTGAAGTTTTATTAATTTTTACACTTGACTGTACCTATTTATGATTCACTGACATAGTGTACCAGATAGACAAACCTAAAAGTAAATATTTTAGGGTGCCCAATATCAATACCGCCCAGAGGGTTTTGAGGATACGCTTTGTAATCAGACGACTTACGGTGCCGTCAGCCGATTTCGGTAATTATATGCCAGTTAAATGTGTTCCGAATTCGTAGTCAAACAATTAGAAATTGAACTGTATCGGTACTAACTGTACTATTACTTGCCGATTTGTACTCTTTGATCTAAATGTTATTCAAAACGAATGATTGATCGTGGATGATGAAATATATATATACTTTACTCTGCTTCAGTTAAGTATTATGTTTCGTAACTAAATGAAAGTTCGAACTAGAAAGAAACTGTTTTCTACGTTTGGTATTTGAAATCCATCAGTGTGTCAACGCCTCGTGTCAAGGGCGAAGCCGCAGAGTTCAAAATTATTACATTTTGCCTTTGTGAATTTTGTAGTTACCTACTTTGACGCTCATTTAGCGTCTTTAAAATATCGACAAGTGGAGTTGTTACAATAGATATTTTTATATTGGAACTACAAGTTCCATAAGCCAAGGGCCTCTTGCACCAAACCTGTTAAGCGTTTATTAGTTTATTACATATGGAATTTGAGAACTAACGCCGGGTTAGCGGGATATTTACGGGTCAGTAGGAAAAACTAGAATATCTCCTTAAATAATTAAGCTAGCAGCA
This sequence comes from Lathronympha strigana, assembly GCA_949128165.1. NCBI lineage: Eukaryota > Metazoa > Arthropoda > Insecta > Lepidoptera > Tortricidae > Lathronympha > Lathronympha strigana. Next base: position 24,943,713 of record OX421901.1, on the reverse strand, counting down.
TGAATTAGCGTCAATTTTATTTGACGTACAGTCAAGTGTAAAAATATGGTGGTGCACATCTTACTCAAAAATATGTCCCATAGCACCTTATGCCGGTGTAATAAGAGCGTAAAGTGAATGTCATTGGACTTTCAGGACTATGTAAACAAACGGCGTCACTTTGATTTATCACTGTTACTCCTTAAAGTTTCGCACCACCTCATCAAAAGTCATTGAAAACATACACTATTAAAATAGCCTTTCTCGTAAAAAACAAATAATATGGGAAAAATTACTTAATCTTGGAAATTTCATTGAAAATTCAATACGATTTAAAAGTTACGTTATTTCGACAAAATGCAATGACGTTTTTGTTTCTTTTATATTCTACGTTTGTCTATGACGTTTAGGGATGTGACTAAGTTAGTGACATTGTAATGCCGGTACTCACGGTATCTACCTGATATAGGCATAGTGTACACTACACGGTAAGTTAATGAGTAAAGGATCTTAGCGTAAGCATAAAATGAAAAATTTAGACGGCATCATCGATAGGGTATACCGATGATGTAACGCCACCTTTTATAATTAATACTGGTGACTCTAGTAAAACTTCAAGCACCGATTTTTCAGAAGATTAAATCAATTAAAAATATGAAGATGAGATGTGATTTTAAAATAGCACTTCCCCATCACTAGTAAATTCATCATTCAAAGACAATTTCAATATGGCGGTTTGTTTACACAGTCCTGAAAGTCCAATGACATTCACTTTAGTACCATATTTATGAGTCGATTATGTCGAACCATATTTTTGCACTTGACTGTACCTATCAATAGTATGGCACACAAAGTCACAAACCTAAGCGTTGTATTTAAATTTTCAACCGACTTCAAAATTTCAAAAGGAGGTTTTCAATTCGTGTAAATGTTTTTTTTTATCATTTTTGTATGTCTTTCCCATCACGGAACAATGGTGTTCCGGACCTTTGAGAGGCGTACGCGGAGCCGCGGCCAACACGCAGAGGCCCTTTCGACAATTTAATGAAATGTTGTACACCGAACGGATGTTGCACCCGCCCGACTCATGGAACGCACGCAGAGGCAGCACCCGCCAGGGTGTATAAGCTATTGAGTTTTAATGGAATCTAAATTATACTGGACTATAGAGCTCTGTCTGCCTAACAAAATGGTAATCAATTTTATTTCCGGCAAACGGTGACTCGCTCACATAAGATGGGCCCCCACAAAAAGCGACATCTAAGATGGAGAGATGGAGAACACAGCTCTCGCGACCCCACTCTGGACGGCCGGTTAAGGCAAGCCAGAGGTGGAGGATTTGGTCGGACGACGGAGTCCCCCAGGAGCGCTCAGGTAAGTGGGTCCGCTACTCCCCAACAACTCGCCACAAGCTGCCCTGCGTTGAATTATTGCACCGTTCGAAACCAGTGGGGTCAGATGAGGTCGTCACATCCCTACCCTTATTATTATTATTATTTTAAATGCTTGTTACCTCAGAAGTCCGTCATTACTGAACCGATTTTAAAAATTCTTTTTTATCTGAAAGTTGATGGTTCCAGATTGGTCCCATTTTTTTTCAAAATCCATTTCTGATGACGGGATCTAAGAAATTTGAAAGGTACATGCATGATGATTTGAGTGGTTTCTTAAGACACTCGAGCATTTCTTTACGAACATCATCAATTTGGTGGTGGACCTGATGATGAAGACCAGGGATGGCAAAGTGGAACTGCTTGGTAATTCCCAGCTCTATCATCCGATTCCAGACCTATTTGATTATAGTTTTATTCTGATGATGGAATTCATGAGGAATTGAGAGAACTCCTCAAATTTTAACGGGACATGCATTCTGATTTGAGAGTTTTCTTAAGTAACTTGAGCATTGTTTTGGGGGTGCCAACATTTTGGTGAAGTGGACCTGATGATGAAGACCAGGGATGGCAAAGTGGAAGTGGCAGATAAACCTAGCTCTATGTATTATCCTAGTTGTGACATTTATCTTTTTGATTTGATTTCTATTCTGCTAATGGAGTTCTTGAAGAATTCAGAGAACTCCTCAAATTTGAACGGCACGTGCATTGTGGTGAGAGGGTGTTCATAATTAGCTTGGTCATTTTCTTACTGAAGCCATCATTTTGCTGGAGTGGACCCCTGATGTTGATGATCAGGGATGGCATAATGGAACTGCTCGATAGTTTCATGTCAGCCAATTTAACACATTGTTATTTTATTTGCGGCCTTAAAGGTCTACAAGCTAAAAATAGAATGCCAAGAATTTTTTTAAAACCATGTTCATAATTTAAAAATAATGTTCTTAGTGAATGCACTTTGGGGCCGACTACATATGGGCCAAACATGATGCTCATTAAGAATCTCTTCCACTTATCTTGCACTATTTTACGTTCCATTTTCTATCAAAACTAACTCCGTGCGATTTTCTGAAGATATTCCAACCTAAACCATAGCAGACCCACCGCTGAGCGCCACTTCTTCCACAAAACACGCTGGAATAAAATGTTCACCTGGCCGTCTGTAAACTCTTCGTCGGCCGTCATGTGCATACAGCATATATTAAGAAAGGCACTGCTTCCCAATAGCAAATTGATAAGGGAAAGTATGTTGCGATACCGCAAGCGTCCGCCAGCGCCAGGCACGCACAGGACGCCCAACCCACTGGGTTCAGGCGGAAGGGAAGCCAGAGGATATTTTTTGTACTCCGAGGCCGAGTGGCCCCGGCATTGCAGGGGGGATGTTTGTCACGCTCTCGCGGTATCAAAAGAGATTTAGTTCAACAGCGTGCACAGCGATCTTAAAATTACTTTCAATGCTCTCCCGTCCGTTGATGGATTGCGCTAAGCAATGCACCGATTCCCACTTGCTATTTTACCCGAGCGAAGCCGGGTTCTCATCTAGTATACACATACAAATCTTACAAGAAAAACGATTGTAACATGTGTTGTCAGTTGTCAGTTCAATGACTGGATTATACAGACCGCTCGCTGATGTCATCCCTGCAGGCCTCTCAAAGTTGATTTTTCACTTCAACTGCAGTGAGGTGCCGATTTCGGAGCATGGTTGTAACAATAAATCGATTTTCTCTAGCCGTAGTACATCTTAGTCTGCCGGTTTCTGGCCTTCCAAGGTTCTGCCCAGGTAGCTTTGAAACGGCAAAGGACTCGCTGCACTGTAGAAAGTGACACGCCTGTTTTCTCGCTGTATATCTCTGACTTCTGCCTTCTTCTAACATAGTGATGAGCTGTCGCTAATGACGATAAAACACAGCAACGACAATTGAAAACAAAAGTAAGAAGACAAGCAAAAGTAAAACGAACTTGATTTTAATTCGGTACCTAGTTCGACTTTTATTTTAAAGAAAACTTTTTCCAGTTATCATGTAGATTATTGCAGGTTGAATTTCATACATTATTACGTTTTCTTTAATACAGTGTTAGTTTCATGCACTATTCGTTCATGCACGTTCCTCTACGATTTGAAAATAGGCAAGTCGGTGAAAGTCGAGTTCTATGGCTACCCCCCAGTATACCGACTAAAATAAACGACTTGTGTTAACATTACTCAAAACTTTTCTGTAGCATAAGAACCGCGAAGCGAGAGTTGTGTCTTTTTACATGTAATGTTTTTGATGGGAGCTCATCTCTTTTTGTAGGCAGACCTTATTTTCAGGGTTCCATTAGTCAACTATAGTTCCGTAGTGTCAGTTTTTCCGTCCGTCCGTCTGCGGCGAAATTTCGGTGGCTTTTTTCTCGTTTCAACCCTAAAGTGTAGGGTGTAGGGTTTTCCGTATAACCCTAAAGTGTGAGTTATAGATGGATATATATTTGAAAAATAATAGGGGTTTGCTAAAAACATTTTTTAATAGTAAATATTTTCAGAATAATCGCTCCGGAAGTTAAAAAAAAGTGCCCCCCCCCCGCCCTTCTAACTTTTAAACCGCAATTCCAAAAAATATGTAAAAATTAATGAAAAAATAGCTTTATGAAGACTTTCAACGAAAATTATTTACAAGTTGGTCAGTTAAGGATTTTTTATTTTTTGCTAAAAACTGGTCTTCTCGGTTTAAAGGGCGTAGAAGTCGTAAGAGCTGCGAAGATATTCCTTTTTTATTGTTATTAGCATGTTATTTATTAAAACCCTTTTTTATTTCGCCTATTGTGACGGACGGTGAACTATGGAACCCTACACTGAGCATGGCCCGACATGCTCTTGGCCGTAATACATGCATCCGATATTTATACCGACATCGTAGTGTATTGTACCTACCTGTAGGAACAGTATTTGGATGAACTACTTACTACATAAGACACTTTGTATTCGTATTTATATGGAATTACAAACTATGTAACAAGCTTATGGGCCTGCTAGAAGTACCTTAAGGTTTTGATGATCGGTGAATGAGTGAGGGACCATACTTAAAGAACTTTGACGTTCAATCAAAAAATGCAATTTAAGGTATTACATAAATAGTTGGTACAGTCGGTGCCCTCACATAAGTATCCACCCCACGTATACAAGCGCGTAGCGCGGGTGGATACTTATGTGAGGGCACCGACTGTACCTGACTCAAACTAGGTTACCCTGTGTCTCAAGCGCCACATAACATCAATAGTTCTTAAACTACAAGTTAAGATTTAATATTATTGAAAATATTGATGTCATGTTATAGCGAACATGTCACTGAACATTCAGGGTTATATCTTTAACCAGTGCAAAATTACAGGATATTGGCAATGGCCTGAACTGCTACGAAAAAAGGATGGTACGGCCGTGCCTTTGTTTTGCTCGACTTGTTGGGGGCACTGCCATGGCCCCAGATAGGGAAACAATAACATGTGTTTTGATAATCCACAAGTTTCCATCTTGTAGGAGTTGAATTATTTCAAGGTAATGACGAAGTTATTTACAGGTGAAGACTTTTTCAATAAGTGTCACTAGTTCACTATACGATTTTAAGCTAACATGGTCATTTGCATTATAAGATTATAACTAATATTTGAAACGGGTTATTTATTTGAAATATCGGGTGCTCAATAAAACAAACATACATGGTAATTATCCCGTTTCAAATATTAGTTATAATTTACTAGTTCAAAGATAATTTGACAATGTTTGCCCTTTCCACCCACTTCAAACAGCAGGATGTTTTTAATTCGCCGATGACTGTTGATATAGGTACTTATACTGAAAATACGCCTGCATAATATAAACAGGCTCATCTTCCTTATTAACCACATAATTAATGAAAGTAATAAAAATAATCTATTAACGCCCAGCCGGTCTAAAATGAATGCTTATTTTATGTAGATCCTTTAAATCGATTTTAACGCAGCTGAGAGATCCATTAGGCTTTGCTGACAGGTAATGAACTCGAGTGAAAACAAACCATGATATTGGCAGCTGTTAATTTAGCGACGGTGAAATCTATTTCAAAATATTACTCTCGTACTGGGACTCTTTTCTGCCGATGTAGGTATAGTGAGTTGTTTTCTCGTCAGAACTATTCGTATCAGGGATCGGATACCGGTATTTTCTTCATACAAAAATAACAGAATTATTTCGTTCTTTTTCGTTCTTTGGCTTAATATTAATCCATTGTTAATGGGGCAATCTAATAATATGACGTTGTTACCTAAATAAAACATTGAGTCCTACATAACGAGCATAAAATATTCTTTTCATTTCTCATGCTTTGAAAGTGGGTTGTTGTTTATCTATAAAGAGGGTGGAAAACGATGCATGGCGGCCCTAGGGTCGCAAACTAATATAATCCTCTTGTTTCTCGACTTGTCACCAAGCAGCACAAAGTGCCAACAATATTCTTATTTACTCACCCCAGAAACAAATCCCCGGGTATAGTTCTTTCGCTCAAAATATTGGAATTTATAGTAACGATATCATGCGTAAAGATGTGAATTCGTGAATTAATTTTAATTTTTCGGATTGAATGTAAGTGCCTCATTGGTTCTATTTAGCGGTGATAAGAAGGAATAACCCTAAATAGTTTTTTTTAACTTTAATATGTTCAGGTAAGCAATAGCAATAAGTTATACAGCCATACATTAATTCATACTAACGTATTTATGAAAAATACAAAATATTAGTCATACAATTAGAACAACCCAACTCTGTTTGTAGAAAAGTGTGGCAAATTTAAAATATCGTGGTTAGCAACACTGTATTTGAATAAGTTTTTCGAAAATTGTATATAATTAGGTAAACTAATAGGTATATCTAATATATGTTTTATCTGTGGTACGTAAGTTAAACAGCTTGTTGTTGTTGTTTACAAATTTTAGCTTTCGAGTTCTAAAGTAATATCTGATATCAACATTCAAAAATGTAATTCATGAAATATAGCAGCCAATACTCAAAACAATAGGTACCTGGTGTAACATTATTTGATGATATGTGATGTTTGTTTTGGGATATTTTGAGGTTAGGTTTTAGGTTTTCAAAGTTTTGTACTGCAAACATTCATATATGAATATCCAATGAAGTTCTTTCTTTATTTCAGTAAATATTAAATTACATGATAAACTCGGTAAAAGCTACTAAATGGAGCTCAAGGCAATTGCTGTAGAATTTTTTGAATTTATTCGGACCACTTTTCAAGTAGGTACAATAGAAAGTTAACCTGAATAAATGGTAGTAGTATGGTAATGGTATAAGAAGAAGAAATCATAGTAAACAGTGAAACAAAGCTACCTATGTTTGTTTTCAATAAGACAAAATACCTATATTATGCCGTTGCTGTGTTAAATATTCTACACTTTTGTAATGCTTCCTTCAAGTTTTTCTTAAAGAAGTTAAAGGAGTAGTTTTACCTTTATAGTTGTTTTTTTACTTTCCTCGCATTCGAAATGAAAAGTAGAGTGTTTAACTCGGGTAAAAGCCACCCATTTCAACCCTTGGTTAACAATCTACTATAAATATCGGGTTATTAAGGCTGCTTTTTACCAAATTTTTATTCCAAGAATAATGCTTACTCTCAGATAGTAACGTCAAATTACTATGGGATTATGACATTAGTATCCAAGAGTAAGCGTTACTCTTGGTTAAAATGTTTGGTCAAATCCAGCCTTAGAGATTTAATAAAAACCGGTTCCGATCCCTGATTATCTTGCTGTCTTGACTTGACTAGCTTACAGCGAGCAGGTTCTAAAGCTAATATTGAAATAGAAACACGAATTTGGCCATTCCCGTCAGAATACATTGGGCAACCATTATTCACTACATTTGTAGCGTCTGACACACTAAGAAAATATTATTGATGTGTTATTCTTATATTGAGTTTTATACAGTGATGATTGAAGTGAGTTAATGAAGGATTTATCGAGAAACAATACGAGACGGGTAACACGTTAAGGTACTAGGCAAAACTGTGGCTCAACCAGTGTGAGCAAATTAGTCCCCACCCCGGAACTTGATGCTCTTTATCTTTGTCAATTTTAGTTAACTTGAAAAGGGAAAAAATACGTGGGTAATAATTCTGGACCATCAACATAACGGATAGAATATAAGAAATATAAGAATAGAATGATAGTTTTTCAACCAAGTCGTCATCCCTTTCGTCGTCATTCCGACCCACATATCATTAGTCATCAATAATGCGTTCAAAAATCACATAAAGGCCCCCGTAATAATAAACTTTTTTGTTACAAGAAATTTCTTATCACTGAAAATGTTATTATTGCTAAATAATATTACGAATGTTGATAACATTTTTTTTTAAATTTCGAACACTTCTGACACAAGAAAATTTGATTTGACCTCTATTCTAATATCAGTCGAGAAGACGTGAAGTTTGAAACGAATTGTCAATTGCATACAATGTCGCACGCAAGTCGCACGTTAGTTTGATATCGAACGATATGAAAATTGGGGCCAACTGTAGTTTGTCTCTGAATTTTCAAAAATATAAAATGTCAAAACTGGAATGTCAGAAAAGATTTTATTCCTGAAAGTCGCAATGGCGGTCCATATATATGCGCTTTAAACGCGTCATGGAGAGCTAGTGATATGTGTGTATATAAAGCAGTGTATGTAATTGTAAATAATCAGACATTAAAACACTCGCGTGATGTTATTATGAAACTCGGCTGACGCCTCATTTCATAAATCCACACTCGAGTTTTGATGCCTTTCATTATATACAATCACATAAACTACTATTATTGAATACCTGTAGCATGTATTCGTCGTTTCTATATTTAATAACATTGTTTTCACGAGTTTTACTTAAACTACACATTGTTTTTTTTTTAATCGTATTCATAATTTCAATCATAATTCGTAATTTGTACGTTTGTATTTGTACGTCCGACAACGGCTAACAATTTCAGATAAATTTCCAATAAAGGGGCTTCAAATGTAGCTCGCTCTCGCTGTCTAAATATAACATGAATAACATGAAATTCGACGACACGTCAAATTTAATATCGCCAATAACATTTGTGTGGAAAGTACACCGAGAGTAACAAGATATTTCCCTAAATGTACGTAGGCTGCCCTGATAGTTTCGGGATTCGAAAAAAAATAAGCATTTAAATGAGATAAAAGTACTTTTATTGTTTTTCAAAGTTCTCGTTTATCATCAATGCACTTTTTAATTTTTTCAAACCAATTTTTAGAACAGTTAAGTGTTAAGTGGGGGTAGACAAAATGGCCACTTTATAAGCGTCGACTCCTTCTTCCGAGGTGTGAAAACGCAACTTATTCTTGGTTTTCGGGAATGAAAAAAAATCATTGGGGCTTAGGTCGGGGCTGTACGGAGGATTGTCCAGTAATTCGACTTTTTCAGCTTTCAGATGGTAGTATTTTGTTTTCTGAGCAGTGTGAGGGCTGAAATTGTCGTGGTGTAGTATGATGCGGCGTTGAGGGTTATTTTTTCGCAGTTAAACAAAGACAAGCGGTAAACAAACACATGTACCAATCAGCATTGACCGTTCTTTGGTCTTCAAGAACAATAGTCGCCACGTGACCCAATTTGGAGATACAAAAGTGGCCACCATTTTTTTGATCGTACTGCGAGAACGAATAACTTTTGTCGGCTTAGGCTCGTCTTCATAGACCCATATTCGAGATTGGTTTTACGTTTCAGGCTCAAATGCGTATATCCATGACCTGACACAATAATAAAAACGACATCTGAGCTTCCTCCGTTTAGTTTTTTTTAAGGTTTTGCGGCACCAGTTGACACGAGCCGTCTTCTGGTCGTCAGATATCACGACAGAGGAATCCACCGGGAAAATAACTTCCTCACACCCAACTCTTGCTGTAAAATAATTTGTATCTGATTCAATCCAATACCTAAAGTGTCCTGAACTTCCCGGTATATCGCATGCCTATCTTCCTTTATCAGTTTTTATTTTTATTTTTATGAATTAATATTATTTATTGGAAAATAAACTAAACTAAAACATATTACAATACAACACAAATTTAAATCTAGAAGTATAGCTAAACTAAAAACTAAAATAAAACTAGATAAAAACTAAAATAAAAGTAAATAAAAACTAAAATAAATCTAAAACAGGCCCCTGCGGCATGGTACCGAGGACGCTGGCAACATTTCCTCGCTGGATTGCTAGACTGATCCGTTGAGCGAGGAAGCTGCCAGCTCTTAGGTCTCCTGTGGCGTCTCTGAGTCACTTTATCAGTTGACGAACAACATCGATGTTATGATCGGTGACGGCCGATTTTGGTCGACCTTCACGCACGTCATCCGTGAGGGATACACGGCCACGTTGAAATTCCGAATACCACCTGTATATTGTCGTCTTCGAAGGTGCTTCACTACTAAGAGCAGTAGTCAATCGGTCTCCACATTTTTGTTGTGTTAATTCACTTTTAAAGTGTTAATAAATCATAGCTCTAAAACTTTCACGGGACAGTTCCATTTTCACCAGCGACTCAACGACTTTAAAAAACAACTAAAAATCGAACATTGTTTTTTTTTCTCTAAGTGGCCACAGTGTTTTCGGATAATGAAACTATGAGTATAATAAAAAAGTATTACTTGTCAAAAATAAGATCATAAGTATTAAAATACCTTTACTTACAGGGCAGCCTACGTAGGCAATTGACAACATTTCATATCTTTAAAGCACCCCATCACCCTCTTCTTCCTAGCGTTTTCCTGGCGTATGCCACGGCTCAGCGAGCCTGGGGTCCGCTTGGGCAACTAATCCCAAGATTTGGCGTAGGCGCTAGTTTTAGAAAAGGCATCTAATTCTAACCCAGAGCAATAAATGATATTTCGTACATAAGTTTCAAAAAACTCATTGGTGCGACCTGGCAGGATTTGAACCCGCGATCTTCGGATCGAAAGTCGCACGTTCTTACTGCTGGGCCTCCCAACTCTCCAAAGGTTCATCCCCATATCCGCCATTTCGGTAAAAACTATCAATTTGGTGAAGTAGAGCTGATGATGAAGACCAGGGATGGCATAGAGGTACTATTTGGTAATTCCCAGATTTATAATACGATTTGAGATAGTAGAAGATAGTTTTGTTGATAATAATTCTATTCTGATGATGGAATTTACGAGGAATTGAGAGAACTCCTCAAATTATAACGGCACATGCATAACAGTATGAGGGTTTCCTTTTTTTTACGAATACCATCATTTAGACGCAGTCGACCAGGAATGGCAAAGTGGAACTATAAAGGGCACTTTTTGAGCATCTATATTGAAAAAGTCCATTCCGTTGCTAGTGCGGAAACTATGACGTTTCCGCACGTGTATCGAACGAAGTTTTTTAAATACAGTTGCGAAAATAATAAAAATCAACATTTTGTTTGAGTTTTTTAATAATTAAGTTTTTTTTTCTACTGTGTTGCAGTACAATTAATTACAGTAGAAACATTGATAACTTTTTGAAATGTTTTATCTTGTCCTATTTACTTCTTATCAAAAAAATATTAATAGTAGGTACAATGGGTATAGCATGGCAAATCGCATGTGACAAAATGTGGTAAGTAACGAGGCCTTCGAACAGTTTGCAGTAGCCAGTACATGTTAAATAAATTTAACAAGGTTCTAGCAGGTGTATACTACACAGCAAAATTCACCAAAAGGACTCTACGTGTTGGATCTGTATCCTCACGCAAGCCTACCTAGGGACCTGCATGTACAAGCCCGTGATCTGCAAAAGAGACAAGTAATAAAATGTGAAATATCAATATTTTTAATCTTTTTGCATAAATAGTAGGTTTTTTAGTTTTATTACGTCTTGGTAGAGTAAACTGACTTCGGTAAGTACGTAGTCATAAACAAAACTAAATTTTAAAATATTGGAAAAGTAAAAAGCATTAGTTTGCAAAATGAACGCGCATTGCAAGGCGCACTTTATCAGCCACTGTATTAAAAATACTATTATTTGTAAGAAGTATATGTTTAAAGGTTTCAAAACATGTCCTTTTTTAATTTTATACATGGAAAAAGCTAACGTTTATGAAGGTTGTATATTTTCTCTATGCGTACGCGTCATACATAGTTTGTATATAGCTAATTTTGGTCTTTAATTGGTTTCCTAAATTTCATGCTACTACTACGCGCGTAGAGATAGTCCGAGTGTAAACCTTCATAAACTTTTTTTATAACCGTAATTATTCAATTCTATAAATTATAAAAAATATATAAAGGGCACCTTTCACCAATCCCACCACGGCTATTCACACGCTTCTTTCCTCTTCTTAATCCGGTGGCGACGCAACGCCGTTTCCACTTTCCACAGCAGCACTTTGGCACATTGTGTCTAATTCGATTATACCAACTGGTTACCTTTCATATTACAGCTTTTCGTCCCCTCGCTCACAAGTTTTCACACAAGCTTAATTTATTTTTATATATTACGCCTAAGTTAAAGATACGCCTTATATGTATTTGAAATAAGTAGTACCTACATTCATATGTATGTATACCGAACCTGTATTACATGTGCTATTAAAAAGAACCGGCAATGTGCGTGTCGAACCACGCATAATGGAGGGTTCCTTCATACCATAAAAAATCGTGCCAAGGGGCGCAAGTGCCTTGATAATATCCAGGCACTTACGTCCTATTGTTGTAAATAGTTTTTTGACGAAAACTCTAAATAATTTTCATAAAATGTTCGTATTTTGTCTTGTTCGTATCTTCCTGATTTTTTCCACATTTTTCGGTCCCCACGTTTAAAAATTAGAGGAGTGAATACACTTTTATAGACTTTTGCGATTTTTTCTGAAATTATTCGACTTATCAAATTCTTGTTCAAGAAACCTTAAAAAGTTAAATTTATTCGTTAGTTATTAAAACTTATTAATCAAAATGTAACTAGTTAAGACTGATAAATCTCATTTAAAACTAGTTTACTAGTTTTCACTAATACTTTTCAGACGTTTTCACTTAAGAGGGGGTGGTTAACCCTAACATTAATGTACACCATATTTTTACATAATATCGTAAACATTCTATATTATATCTGGGCTGTGTTATATTATACCCGCTACTGAGCTCATCGTAGTACTTATTGTCTTAGATTTAGGCGGAATATTATTTTAATATCCTGTTCTATGTGTTTTTTTAAATTTCCTGTGTCATCGAACTAAATCTACTAGAAGGGTCCCGAGATTGAGCTCGATAATTTAACTAAATGTACTTTTAGCGAGCACTTTTGTTTTTATTGCCACGTTGCGGTTCGATAAGCGGTTGTTCCGACACGTGGCATTTTTTTTCTTTTGATTTGATTGCCAGTGTGCACGTTTTAGGATAATTATTAAAACATTTGTCATTCTTAGAATTGTCTTTAAGCTCCACGAGGATAGGATACTTTGTAATTCACACCGTAACGTCCCATTGCTGGAAACGAAGTTAAACGTTTTAATTTAACGAATTCACGGCCAGAACTTTTATTGTGTTTTGGTACATTTTATTTAATTTCATAATAAATGAAAGTTATCCATATAGTCATTCTTTCATTACCAGGTTAATCTCTACCTTATAAAACTAACTAGAAATTAAATTGTAAACGAGTTAAGACTCATTGAAATTCTTCCATACAAAAAAAACCTAATTTGCGTTAGCTATTAATCATTTATTTAAATTTGTTTGTTTCTTTCTATAAGCGATGGCTGTTGACTGATGACAGCATTAGCGTCCGTGTCGTCCGTTACAACGAACTTATAAACTCGTTTAACCTAAGTTCGCCACCTTTGTCACCGTCGGAATTAATCGTCTTGTCGATGTCGATTTTTCGATGTTTAATAAATAAATTCAAAGCCATCGCAACCACACTAACTGTTTGGTTTGTTGTGCAGGGAGTACCCGTGCGACCACTACACGGCCATCATCAACGTGACCCTCATGTGCACGGGCTGCCCGCGGGCACCGGTGCACGAGAGCGCGCTACAGCTGCTGCAGTTGCTGGACAAACGCTTCTTTGGCACAGTGGGGCCTCTGCCTTCTACTGATCCGGACAACGGTAAGTCAGGCTACCACCACATTACGAGACCGCTACGTACAGGGAGTACCCCTACACGGTGCACGAGAGCGTCCTCTAGCAGCTGCAGTTGCCGGACAAGCTCTTATTTGACCTGGTAAGTCAGCCTTCCACCCGCTGTGAGTTGCTTGTGAGTCGTGTGTGTATAAATAGGTACGTAATGCTACGAGGTCTAACTTAGATGATTTCATCAAGGAGCTAGCAGCGTGTTCGTTATGTTGTTATATTTACACCAAATTACGTTGGTCAGTAATATGCATTACAAATGTATATCTGTCAAATAAATATTATCTCCTTGTGCTCTCGTTAAAGTAAAGGCTTATAAAACTATTCCTTCGATACACGCGTATGTTTGTCCGTCACTGCGTGTAGCTATATTGCAGCTATCTACTGTATCTGCCTCCTCTGCACGACACCCGGCTTTTATGAAATAAATATGGCTGCTGTGAGCTGTAGCGTCAACAATAGATGTAGAATTTCATGTAAGTAAGTGTGTTGGCGTAAGCTATTTACAGTGTTAACCTACATGTACGAGAATATGATTAAATAAAGAAACCGATGGCAATCATGCTAAATTAAATATATATTTAATACTACTTATTGTTTTGCCAAACTTAAATAATTAGTGTAGCAATATTCCAAACTGAAATAAATGTCACAGTGTCTTTAACAATCAGAACGTACGTATTGTAAAGCACGAATGAAAGATTGTCCCATAAAATATTTTATATTTATATTTAATAGTACTCTCCCAAATTTAACTTCGTCCTACTTTTGAAAGTGTATACAATTTTCGAATCAAACATAAATCCTTCTCATCTGTATTTTTTCCAGTTGAAAGTACGAATATGTTAAGTTGAAGTCCTCGATCTTATAATATTGTAATGTCGAGATAAAAGGTTGCTATTCGAAACCTTAGACACTATACAGCTGCTTCAGTTCAGATTTCAGATGTAGGTCAATAGAAACGTATGTATTAATTATAGGTTTCATTCACCCGTCCGTAGCTATTTGAAGTAAAAATTGCAATTTAGTATACACTTCAAAGTTCTGTGCTCAAAGGTTAGAAGAAATCATAGGAGGTTCGTGTTATTCAAAAATGTATTCTTTAAGTACGGCATATATTTTATACGTATAATAATAGCCGTGAACATCCGGTGTTACCCATAAAACACCTTTCGAAAGGGAACAAATTATCACCAAAAAAAGCTTTGCTAACGCCAAAACTCTACCATCTTATAAATATACTGATGATCAAAAACCAGCCAAGAGCATGTCGGGCCATGCTCAGTGTAGGGTTCCGTAGTTTACCGTCCGCGACAATAGGCAACTTTAAAAAGTGTTTTAATAGATACCATGCCGGGGCATGCTAATTATTATAAGCATATTGCTTATAATAATTAACAATTCGATGATACTTTCGATACCACCCGTCCCGACCCCATCAACTCCGGAAAAATCTTAAAAGCTCAAAGTAGACCACGTTACAGCGCCATCTCTCGGGAAATTGGGTTACTAATTTATACAAACTAGACGGGTTATGTATGTTGGGTTTTCGGGGGTAACTTTTGATCGCGTGAATCGATTTGAATTATTTTTTTTTATTAGAAGGAAGATACGTGCGGGTTGATAAATTTAGTACTAAAGATAAAAAATTTGTTTGCATATACGGTTAAATTACTAACTTAATTCAGAAATTATTTTGTACGATTTTTCAAAAACCGTTTAACTAATCAAGTTCAAAATAATTCTCCAATAAAGTTCTTATGAAGTTCTACTTTTTTTTTTTTTTTTTTTTTTGAACTCATAGTTCAAAAGTTAGAGGGGGGGACACATATTTTAAACTTCTGGAGCGATAAATTTAAACTTGTAGTTTAAAAGCTATCAGACGTCAAAATCCTTAAGTTTGGTCACTCACTCCCTCACCGATCATCAAAATTCTAAGGTACTTCTAGAAGAACTTTAAACTTAAGTAGTTGATAGCCGGTAGGTTGAATTTTCTATAACTTGGTAAAGTTATAGAAAATTCAACACTTTTGGAAGTGTCCATATAACTCGACTTCCACCGACGATACGCCATAAAGTGCAACTTCTAAACCGCTAATTTGCTATCGGGTACTATCACATTTCGTATCAACACGGTGTATTTGACTCGTTCGTTTTTCGATGTTCATTAGGCTCTATTCAATTTTACCCTGACGGTCTGGGCTATTTTTGCTATTGTGCGTGCGTCGAATAATCCGCTGATCGCTTATTCAGACTAAGGAAGGACCTATCTACCAATAAGCAACCGATCGATGATCAGTGCTGATCGTCAACACTGATTAACCTTTTTGGTGAAGGTGTCATTCATTACCCGATTCGTTTTATCCTCGATCCCTATTTTCCCCAATTAACAGGGCTGATCGATTCTAAATTTGTATTCCTGCTCTCAATGGCTTGTCAAGAGCACACTGCAGAATTATTTATTGATTAAGTTTTAAATAGGTGTGTGTTAAATGCGCGATGGACGTGTTGGTAGCAGTTAAGCGGTTTTCACTCGACTAAGAGTGCTATAGCATTTACCGGGGTTTTAAAATGAAAAAAAAAAATTGTATAAATTATCGCTAACTCTAAATACTTTCTAAATACATAACGTTATACTTTATATGTTGTAGGTATATTTATTCCAATATTTTAACCGTGTTTGCTTAGAAATTCGATGCCAAAGTGTAATGCCACACGTAGGTAGTACAATTGATAGATAGTGAATGGAGAAATTGCATAAACACGAAATGACATCGGTATTTTAGCGAAATATGTCACTTCTGTAGGCATATGAGGCTGCGTCTGCTTGGGATTATGTTTAAAATGTTATAGAGTTTGTAATCAATCATCAATCAAACAAAAGGAGTATGAAAGGATAAATTTACTCCATTAACGACCCCCGAGGGCTAGAAATTGGATACCTGCCCTACATTTGTATCAAGCGCTACTGTTATTAACAACGAGACATAAACTCATGCCTGAATTCCCAAAAGAGGTTACAGAGCACATGAATCTGCTCAAGTTTCAGTGCCACTTTTAGTAATTAAGAGGTTTAAAATAACGATGATAATGCAAATATCCCAGTAAAGATACGGCTGCGCATCTGCGCTAGGCGCCATAGACCCCCCGAAGGCGCTTACGACCTTTGTGCCAATACCAGTACCATCTCGCGAGGTCTACAGCTCACAGAGCCACTAGTGCAACACACAGTGTAACACACATGTAATACAATAGTGATCTAATAGAGATAAGATTATAAAATTATAAGATAAATGCATAAGTTTCATTAACCTTTGGTATGCTTAGGGGCAGATTTGCTCACACTTTTGAACTTTTTAAAATGTCAACGTCAATTATTTAATAGCAAATATTCGACAGACACATTCGAAAGATTAAAAAACCGCCTCCGCTTTCTTTTGGAATTTTCCAATTACTTTGTAAACTTCCAAACTTGCCCTATCATGATCATGTACTTAACTCGTTGAAACGCTTCAGCTCAGGGATCGGACCTAGAGAGATCGGATTCTAGAAATTAAATTAAATGGAACTAAACGCGAACCACAGTGGTAACAATAGTTGCCTTGTCAAAACAATGTCAAACGTAATTTTTTTATAAACAAATAATAAAGGTTCCCTACTAGGGTTTCTGATTTCTCGGCCCATTTGTATTCTCGAGTTTCGAGAAATCTCGAGGCCAATTTCTCGAGTCTTCTCGAGTCTCGAGTCATTTTTTGGAAGATAGAAATTTTAATGTATTTCCGATACTACCGTAAGTAGTCATTGTAAAGAAATATTTTTACCCTTTTAAGGCAAACCTCTTAAAATAAACCACCCTATCGCGACATCTTTTTGTATCATAGATCATAGTAGATATATATATATTTTTTAAACTATGAAATGGCGATGAGGCTTGAATTAAGCATTATTTCCAGTCTTAACCGCTAAAGAGTTAAAACAGTTATCCTTTAAAGCACTCGTTGTCACTGTGCAGAACATGGTCTCCCATACGATGGGCTAACAAAACGGAGTACTTATTCCATGTATGCCTTACACAACATAGACGATGTCCAGCACAGCCAAAAAACGTCGCAGTCTGCCTCCATCGAATTAATAAGCCTAACCATTGAATAAAGTTTGATAATCCTCTCATTCTCGTCAGGTAAAGCGTAATATTTTAGGTTGCTACGCGCAGCTATTCAAATCAAAAGTTTCCTAATTTCAATCGTGTGGTAATCTTTCCTGTATCACCAGCTTGGGATCCTGTACATTATTACGATTTAACACGAGAATCAAGTCACTGGACTGGAAGATTACGAATATAAAAGGAAAAAATATAAAAGGAAAAAATACGGAATGAATGTCAGTGTAGCTTCTTTCAGCATCAACAGAATCTTCTGTTCTACGTACCTGCATGCTTTTGTAAGATGTTTTTCAGTGGACTATTTCTGAACTTTTAACAAATATCATGTTTATTATAAAAATATAATTATAATATTCTGTGGATATTGCACGTTGTTTGCAGTTTCAGGTTCCAATTTCTGAAAGAATTATCATCGTAACCGCTGACTTCATCCGAGTCTTGAATAGTTGTTATTTCGGGATAGTTCAACCAAAATAAGTATATGTTTTGTAAGTAAAATGGATTAATAGACAGCTGGAAAACGTCGTTTTGATGTAGAACCATGAGTTGAGCATTAAGGCTGTCACGTCCGACATTAACTTTGACATTCGGTCCATCAGAAGACTTGATGCATCTTCACTTCCGGTAATTTTTATCTCATCTCCAATGTAGCTAGTTATCTTGAGTTCAAAAAGCCCTTGTTACGACTTTAACACAGACCAACTTACCCTACTGTAATGAATATTACTCAAAAACAAAATAATAAAAGTTCTGTGTTTATTATTCTTATTCAAGTTTATTTTCTTTAAGTCTAGTTGTACGGGGCGAAAACGCGCGTGCCCGCCGCGCATGACTCGAGAATTCTCGAGTCATGGACATTTTTTTCTCGTCTCGAATGAAACCAAAATTCTCGAGTTGTCTCGAGTTCGAGAAATCTCGAGCAGAAACCCTATTCCCTACCAAAATGGTAAAAAAGGAACCCTTATGGTGTGACTCAGTCTGTCTGTCTGTCACATCATTAAATTACTCCAGAACTACTTAAGCTACCGATTTAAAATTTGGAATACATAGTTATTAACAAGGGCCATTGAGACACATTGACTCAGTGCGCGAATACGACTCGCACTAGTCCGGTTTTTTTTTCAAAATATATTAACATTAAATTATTTTTTGTCCGAAGAAAACACATAGTAAGTGTTGTATATCAATCATACAATGTATAATGAAGGTCGGATGATAATTTTTAAAAAGTTTTAAAGTGATTGGCTATAACTCAAGTTGGCCGATATGATTGTGATTCACAAATATTTATAAATAAATATCTGTAAAGACGCGGGTATGGGTATTTATGTGCTTGTTTAGGTAAGGTAGGCAAGTTCCAAATGTGCCTACTGCGTATCCTTCGTTACAATGCTGCTCGACTTGTGTAAGGAATTCCAGTCTACAAAGCAAATGTTTGAGTTGTACGAATTTAGAGACGAACCGCCCAACCCGGTAAACGTCGAGGGACATACTTAAATTTCCTTCATACCACAACGCAGGCATTATAAGAGTTGAAAACTCGAGTTTCAATTTATACTTGTTAAAGTACACGGAGACTTACGAGGCTACGCTACCAGAGATCGGATACCTGTATTTACTCATTTTACTCCATACAAAACGAACAGGATCTTTTTTTGTTCTCTACGTTGTTAATTAAAGATGTAAAAGAAGTTATGGTTACCTGTTTCTGTGTGATTGGTTGCTGTTGTTTCTTTTGTTTATTTGTATATTATTTTTATTATTTTGTATTAGTGTTGTCTCGCATTTTCTTGTTACTGTAATATAAGTATGTACTTTTCCTATGTGTTTTGGGAATATAATCATATAGTTTATATTAATATCTACCTGGTACCTTGTTATACATTAGGTGTATTTGTCTACCTCTTTTCAATTCTTCTCTCATCTACTCAAAGGTTACCTGGAAGAGATCCCTTAAAGGGATAAGTTCGCCTTTGTACTTAATGTTTTCCTTTTGTAAATTTTAATTAATCTGTGTTTTGTACAATAAAGAGTTTACATACATACATACATTAATTCATTGTTAACGTTAACGACTTGTTAACTCAATAAAAGTGAGTCCTACTTATTGATCATACAATATTTTAAAATATTGAGCTATTACGTGGTGTTTCAAAAAACCGGTTCCGTTCCCTGTAAAATTGCCGTCAATCCAACTTCCTAACAATGTAAAAAACAGCCATACTTATCGTAATAACCTAACTATTATATTTTTAATGAAATCTCCAAGATTAAGTTATTTATCTTACGTTTTATATGTTACAATAATACGACCATATCAGTAGTGAACGTCTTCAGTGGTGTTTGATGAGGTGGTGTGAAAATATAAGGAGAGACAGTGACAAAACATGTGTTACCTTTTGTTTACATCGTTTGTAAGTTCTATTGACAGCGATTTTACGTTACGCTGACTCTTTGCTGACATGTATCTACCGAATTCGTCTCTATTACTGCGACTTCCTATCAATTTGCCATAGTCAATAGTAATTTCGCAGTATAATAACTTATATAAGGTGCTACTATATTAGTTGCAGATATTTTAGCAGCTGATAGTACTCGGTTCCTAGAGTATATTTAAGTATTAAACATTATACCTTTTACGATGTTTTTTTGGAGAAGCAAATTTGCTACGTAAAAACACCCTGTTAATGTGATCAGTAAATGAGAACTCATTGAACAGATTCTAGTACCTCTTTCACCTACCAGTTAACTGTAACTGGCCACTTCACGTCGATAAATCAAATAAATGTCATGTTATTTTCTGTCTGATTATTTCGTCTGCAAAATAAATTTTATTTTGAAATGCCTTAGCGCTACACAGAAGATGATTATTTGAACATGGTAACATGTTATCATGATGCAAATTACAATGCGGCGGGAGCTGCAAGGCTTTATCTACAAAGATACAACGTGAATGTGGATCCTCGAACTATTTATGGAGCACTGCGATGATTGCGTGGTGAAGGAGAATTTATGCCAAGAGGTGACGCTGGTAGGCCTAGGAACCCACCCGGTCTCGAAGTTCGAATTTTGGATTTTTTTGATCGGCATCCCATGTGAAGTACAACTAGTACAAGAGACGCAGCAAATGTGTTTGGTGTCAGTGCAATTTACGTGTGGAGACTATTAAATCGTGAGGGAATGCACCCGTATCATTTCACACGTGTACAACAACTGCACCCTCAGGATTACGAACCTCGTGTATTGTTTTGCCAGTGGCTTAGGAGAAACGTCAGACGGAACATTCTATGGACTGACGAATGTACATTTACAAGGGTGGGATTGTTTAACCTGCACAATTCACACTTTTGGTCGGAAGTGAATCCCCACTTAGCTCGCCCTGATCACTTCCAAACTCGCTTTAGCGTCAATGTGTGGGCAGGGTTACTTGGAGACTGTTTGTTGGGTCCAGTGTTTCTGAATCGCCTAAATGGAAGGACGTACCTACAATTTTTACAAGAAGACCTACCGGAGTGGTTAGAGGAAGTACCAGTCGGTCTTCGTATGAGAATGTACTTTCAACACGACGGTGCCCCCGCCCATTATGATCGTAACGTACGAAGGCACTTAACGCAACAATTCCAAGTGCGATGGATAGGCCGCGGTGGGGCTCAAGCAGGTGTAGTGAACTGGCCAGCCCGCTCACCAAATTTGACACCGCTCGATTTCCATATTTGGGGACGAGCCAAAGATTTGGTGTATGGAGATGACGGTCATACGATAAGAACATCAGAAGAATTACGGGCTCGCATTACCAACGCTTTTGAAATCATGAAAAGGGAAAGAGATATCTTGTTGCGTGTGAATAGAAACATCCGAAAGCGAGCATTATTGTGTATTGAAAACCAAGGTCGCCATTTTCAACAAGGAGTGTGTCCCTCATTCAGCCATGTTTCATCAAGATAATAGATTTATTTATTTTGCCTCCTATAGTCGGCAATACGTCGTAAATATTTACGTCTCCATATTTGTAAATCGGGCCTGTCAAGTACTTCTTCGTGACCTTTTCATATGGTTAAAGTTCAATTTCTTCATTAACTGGTACACAGAACTTTCAGAAAGTGTCGGAAGAGTTGAATCTTCGTTGATTGCTGCAGTTGCTTTTGCAACAGTAGGCAATTCACCAATAAAATAAAATGGATGTACTTTCCTCCTGACGGCTGTCAAAGTATTTTTCATCTAGTTTGCTAAGTTTAGCACGATTTGGTGGCTTGTCAGCGGGTTGTTTAATCGTTCCAGTATTTTCATTAAACCTTAGCAGGTTATCAATTGTAGAGCCCGAAACTCCCATTATTTCCGAAACAATCGGAAGCACGTCTTTTTTAAGCGGATAGGATGGCAGTCTTTTCGACGTACTTGTACACATTAATAGCATTTTTTTTTCATTTTCCGTCATTAGACTCGAAGGGCGTTTTGCTCTTTTATGTGGGTGCAAGTCTGGAGAAATTTTAGATGTTCCTGGAAGGTCACTCATGATTTCAAGTTCTTAGAAAATTCAATAAGAAAGAAGTAAGATACGCGTACATGCCAAGAAAAACAATGAACGAGTAAAATAATATTGAAACCGTCATTGTCATTACCGCTTTTTTCCTTTTGAACATGAACATAGGTACCACACCCAGCCAGGGACATGCCTGCTCTGGCCTAGCCAGCATACCAGGGGGCACAAATTTGTAGGGAGTGACACGCTCAGGGATGGGGAGGGACGAGTTACCACCGCGGCCGTAACCCACAATCAGCCGGCTATGCAGCCTTAAGCCAATATTGGAAATGAGGAGAGACAGGTTACGATAGAGGGGGATGAGCGTTGATGAAGTGCTGCTCGTTGTCGTTGTTTGTCTTCGCTATTGGGGTATATCTCTTCTCTATGTGTTGGATGTTAATCCGTCATTTCTAACCTTTCTTTGTTTTTCGTTGTTTGTTACATTCCTGACAGGCTTTTTTGAGAGGGGTGATACGTAGCTCACTCGATAAATTTTGAGATGCTTGAAATTTGAAAATGGAACGCACCCATGTTATATGTTTTTAAAAAGCAAATTTATTTAAAAATAGAACACTAGTATCCAGTACACTCTAATTTCAAAAAAAGATTAGTTCCAGTTGTTTTGCGTCAACGTTTTCCGTGGGTTTTCTTTGAAACGATGGAGCTGAACCGCGAACATTTTCGTGCTATGATATATTACGATTTTAAATTTGGTTTAACCGAACAACTGACTTTGCAGCGATTACAATCGGCATTAGGGGACTCTGCTCCATCCCGTGCAACTGTTTTTAGATGGTTTAGTGAATTTAAAAGGGGCAAAACCAACCTCGAAGATGAACACAGAAGTGGTCGCCCTCAAACAGCAGTAACTGCAGAAAACGTATGGACTACTGAAGACCCACGAATTACATACACGGACATCGAGAAGATCCTAGGCATTAGTTCGGGGAGGGTTAATATCATCCTACATCAACATCTTGGAGTAAGGAAGCTTTGTTGCCGTTGGATCCCGCGTTTGCTCTCCGGAACTGAGAAACAGGCTCGTGTGGATTGGTGTCACGAAATGCGTTTAAAATTCGAAAACGGAACATCAAGACCTGTTTCTGAAATCATTACTGGTGACGAAACATGGATTTATCAATATGATCCGGAAAGTAAGCAGCAGTCGTCAGTATGGGTGTTCTCAGAGGGCAAGTTTACCAACAAAATTACAAAGACCTCGAAACGTAGGCAAAAAAATGGTGGCTAGTTTTTTTTCTCGGGGGGGACATCTGTCGACTTCAGTGCTGGAAAATCATAGGTCTGTTAACTCGGAATGGTACACTACAGTAGCATTGCCGCAAGTTTTCCAAGCAGTGCGGGAGAGGAGACCAAAGGCTGGACTTGGGGGAATCATGCTGCATCACGACAACGCCTCTTCACATACGTCCCTCAGAACAAAGGCGTTTATTGCAGAAACTGGGGTTGAAACCTTGCCTCATCCACCCTACAGCCCTGACTTGGCTCCCTGCGATTTCTTTTTGTTCCCAACAGTGAAGGAAAAAATAAAAGGCAAGTTTTTTTCGAGTGCCGAAGAAGCCGTGGCTGCATATGAAGGAGCGATTTCTGACCTATCCGATCAAGACTGGCAAAAGTGTTTCCAAAGTTGGTTTAGACGAATGGAACTTTGTATAAAGAACGATGGAGAGTATTTTGAGAAAATGTAAAATAAATAGTGTTTATATCTTCAATAGTTTTTTTGTATCTCAAAACTTTTCGAGTGACCCACGTATTTTCGCACTGGTTCGATGCTTCTTGCTTCACTTGGCTCTTCTTACTTCACGTCACTTACGTCACTTCACTTATTTAAATGAGAAAACGCTAAGAAGACTCATACTCGTAAGTACACTCCTAAATAACTTGATACAGATCATGTTGGTTATATCACTAAACACAACACTTAATGTTATTAATATTAAAATAGGTACCTACACTAGTAACAATACACGGCACGAACTATTTACAACTTGAAAAAAAACACAAACATTAAATTAGACTTCTACAGGCAAATAAATTCCATCCTCCGTTTTTCCGTTTTTCAGGTAAAAAAGGTGATATCCTCGGTCTCTTGGGGTGGTTGATCAGTATGGTTACAATGTGCAGAATTCCCTTCGAATTATATCTTCTTGTATTGTTTTATTTATCAGCGTCTAGGCTGTTGGTTTATGTGAGTTGGGTTTTTTGCATCGGTTTTTTGTCGACTTTGAAGATAGAGTTTGCCTTTTGTAGAACAAAAGTGACTATCGTATTAAAATAGTACATTTCGATGCTAGTGCGGAAAGTATGTCATTACTTCACGAGTCCCGAGGTATCTTGACACGAGCCGTAGGCGAGTGGCAATACTCGGGATGAGTGAAAAATGACATGTCCGCACGTGTATCGAACGACGTTTTTCAATACAGATGCGAAAAAAAATTAAATACATAAGAACGAATTTGAAAGTTTTTTATTACTTCCGTAACACTATTGTAACTAAACTATCAAGAACATCTTCAAAATATTTATCTTATCCTCTTTACTTACTTACTCATTTTCAATATCATAACCATTATTTCTCATTAACAAAATAATAAATCGCATGTGACAAATCGTATCGTCATGTCTTAGAGGCCCTTCGAACATGTTTACCTAATTGAAAAACGCCTCTACTTTGACTGACGTTTCGTAGGCTCTGTTCCGTTTCATACACACAGATTTATAAGAACTGTTTTCAATGTTAATATTTTTAATGAATGATCATAAGTATGATGAAGAAGTAATTATTGAAATATGAAATATCAATATCTTTAATATTATTGCGTTAATAGTAGGTATTTAGTTTTATTACGGCTCGGTAAAGCTAACGAACAATAATACTCTTTGGTAAGCAGTCATGAATTGGAACACAACTAAATTTAAAAAGATTGGAAAAGTAAAAAGCACTAGTTCGCAAAAACAAACTTTGCGCACGCAAAACAGCCAAAAAAAGGGCACTTTTTGAGCAACTGTATTGAAAAAACCTTTGTTTCTTTTTGGTCGGTTAGTAGCTTTCGAACTAAGTTACACATCTGGCCTGTAGTCATGCAATCCGGACAATATGCAATAAAGCAATATCCTCTGGACCGGGGGTACCTGCTCGTAGGTCAGAAGCGTAAGTATATCCAACAAATTTTTCAAACACAATCATGTTATCAAGTTTCTGAATAAATCAATCAGTAGGTTTTAGGTCGCATTTTTGTCATTTTATTTTTTACAGCATCAGTTCATTTTGAGGTTAAATTCTTAATCAACAATAAGTGTTTGATTGGCGTGCTTTTTGCTTACGTGGTTCCCTGTTAACTTCATGTGTATTGCGCTTGCGTGTTACAAGAAGGTGTTGCAGTGTACCTGCTGTCTAAATTTCCTATCTAGGTAATAGCATTAACGAATGAGCTTTGGTGTATGTAGGTACTATAGACAATTTTAAACTTTGCGTTGAATAGGGGAGAGCGGGGCTAAATGTTACCGAGGTAAGTTGTTCCGATTGAAATAACTTTGCGAGGAAAAGAGATAACAATATTTAGTAAATACGGCGTGAAACGGCACGCCACAGCGCACCTTCGGCCGCCATCTTAAGCAGACCATAGACACCCGAAACATCGGTATAACAGCACGTGTGTCACTGGTTCACGTAAGTAAATATTTTCGTATTTGGTATTTTTGGTCTTTCTCGCGAATTTTAATGATAAGCTTCTTGTATGTCAGTGTTTTAATTAAATCATTTGTCTACTGTACGGTACACTATGCCCAAATTGTATATGTTTCGTAATCTAATCTACATCATCATTTTTTTCAACACGTGTGTTTGGGGCTAGATGTTCCTTTTTTTGGGGGTACGTTGTGACCTCGGAACGACTTGCCCCAATTGATTTATATAAACAATGGAATATAAATACTGCAATTTTTCTTTTGTAGCATGCAGACTTATACGCGAAATAAGCGAAATTGGGGGTTATTAATCTGCCTGCACCTTCAGGTGTCATAGAAGAACACAAAGATCAAGGCCTTTTCTGTCCAGAAACAGTTCGTCCTCTTCCGAAGGCACCACCAAGGATTAGAACAAACAAGAGACGTCTTAGAAAGTCTACTATTTTAACTGATACTCCAGAAACTGATACTCTAGCTTTAGCAGAAGAGCAAAGCAAGAAAAGGAAAGTGAGCATCGGCAATGAAAAAGTGAGAAAAAACAAAGAAAAAGGAAAGGGTAAAACAAAGCAAGAAAGTGGAAAAAAAATAGTAAAGGGAAAAGGAAAGGGAAAAGGAAAGGGAAAAGGAAAGGGAAAAGGAAAGGGAAAAGGAAAGGGAATAAGAAAGGGAAAAGGAAAGGGAAAAGGAAAGGGAAAAGGAAAGGGAAAAGGAAAGGGAAAAGGAAAGGGAAAAAGGAAAGGGAAAAGGAAAGGGAAAAGGAAAGGGAAAAGGAAAGGGAAAAGGAAAGGGAAAAGGAAAGGGAAAAGGAAATGGAAATGGAAAAGGAAAGGAAAAGGAAAATTTGTTAAGCGACAGCTTTTACAAACGTGTAGTGAAAGTTCTGAAAGTGAAGAGGACAGTTTGGAGTATTTTTGCCTATGACGGCAATATGATTGTTTTTGTTTTTAGCCTAAGGCAAGGCAATTTGATTGAAGACTGGACTAATTATTAAGGCTGATTAGCGACAAGTTGTTTGATAAGTTGTTAATTATTAAAAGATTAATAATTGTTTAAGTACAAATTATGGTTACTTGTTATATTACATATAAATGTTAAACCGATGATTCATACGATACTGTTGATTAGTGCTTAAATAAACAGGCTCAGTTTTTTCATTTATTGGTTTTTATTTAACAAAAAACAGCTTCAACAGGTACGGTAACAATTTACCCCGGCTTGTTAACAACTTGCCCCAAGTCGGGGTAAGTTGTTGCTTTCCGACTTTAGGCATTAAAAAATTCATAATAAAAAAATCTCACAAAAAATGCCCTAAATAACTATCTTAATACCAAAGTAAGATATGTATGTTGATTTTGATCGCATTATATTAATTTTGAAATCAAGTGTTCGTAACATTTTTCGAGGTTAAATAAAAATCGGAACTTGTAGCCCCGCTCTCCCCTACAGCGACGGTGGGGAGTATGTTGGGGAGTAAGTACTTAGTACGTATACATATGGAGAGTGAACACCGCACCGTAGTAAGGGCGCCAGCAGTTCGCGAAATCACTCCATCGTTGATGACCGCGCGTCAAGGGGCAATGAAATAATATTGTAATAATACTTACATCGTTTCAGTAGGTAAATACCTAACATGGATAAGAGTCTTGCAGCGATTAACTTCACCTGGGCATTATAAGTACCTACTTAGCGCTAAATTGGAAATTTCTCACCGGTAACTCTGTTGATTTCGACGTGTTGTTTTCGCACCAAAGCCACAGCTATAGGCTAGCCATTTTACACAATTACACATTTTACTGAATTTACACAATTTTAGACCTACATACACCAAACTTGCTTTTTTCGCGAAGAGATAAGTATTTTAAATAAGAATAAAGTGTGCGCATCTTAACGCGGTCGGTAAAAAGTAACGCGGTGCGCCGAATTTGAGAACATCTGGCGACATGATGTTAAAATGACCATGGTTAGGTCTATTGTTTCCCGGGATGCGACTGTCTTCCACGGCGGTCGGGACCAAACTCCGTCATTACCGCTTTTTTCCTTTTTACATTAAAATTATTTGTACTTCTACCCGCAGGTTGAATATATCTTCCAACCAGCGAGGCACTGCACAAGAAAAAGGAATTAGAAAAAAAAACGGCACCTGGCAACAAATTTACTAGCAAATTTGATGACAGATCCAAACTGATAGCTTAATTTATAGGTGAAATTGTTACCATGTAAAGAATTTGAAAAAAAGTTTTGTGCAGCGACTCGCTGTTTGGTCTACAGCTTAAGCTATGATTTAAAAAATGAAATCTAAAACGACTAAATTGAATTAACCAAAGAAATAATGTATAAAAATTCGGCGAAAAATATGGATAAAGTATTCTAAAATACATATTACCCATAATAATTTGTTTGAAACTGTAAATATGTATTCTTTTTTGATCAGTTTAAGGTGAATGAAAACAATTAATCTGAATTTCGGTAATTATTTAATTTTAAATATATAATACTCATTTACTTACCGTGTAGTGTACACAATGCCTATATCAGGTACAGACCGCGTGTACCGGCATTACAATGTCACTAACTTTAGTCACATCACTAAACGTCATAGACAACGTAGAATATAAAAGAAACAAAAACGTCATTGCATTATGTCGGAATAACCTGAGTTTTAACCCGTGGAACACAAATGTAACTAGTGTGATTCAGCCTAAACATATACATAGTTAGGTTCGAAATTAAAAATTCGTTATGGACACACGTGTGTCCGTAGCGCGCTCCACGGGTTAAATCTTATTGAATTTTAAATGAAATGTCCAAGATTTAAGTAATTTTTCCTATATTTTTTTGTTTTTTTTTACGATAAAGGCTATTTTAAGTAAGTATTGAAATACTTTTGATGAGGTGGTGTGAAAATTGAAGGAGTATCAGTGATAAATAAAAGTTACGCCGTTTGTTTACATAGTCCTAAAAGTCGTAGGATGGTGACTTTAGGTGGTATATTTAAAAATAAATAATAAATAATCAAGTTACAATATTGTATGAATCAACCACCTCGCGAAACAGTTAGTTGTGTAAGAATTGTGTTTTTGGATTCTGAATAATAATATACATATATTTATCAAAAAGTATATTTTTTGCAATAACAATACTTCATACGAGTACCTACTATCTTAGCAATAGCAATTTATATTCGTTATTTCATTATTAAAGATTTTCACTTTAAAAAGTATACCGGACTCTTAATATTTAATAGCATTATTTAGTGTGAAAAAGGAAAACTGAGTTAACTTAAAATCAGTATAAAAATTTAAAATGTTTGAAATAGTCCTTCCTCATCTGTCTACTCGACTTGATCGGACTTGCAACATCTATATCTTCTTATAGATAGAATATAGGATCTTTCTTAAATAAAATATTTATAAGAGGAAAAGTTTTGCGGCTTAAGGTAGGCAGAAGTATGAATAATATTCTGTAAAACAATCACAAAATATTTCATCATAATTGGAAACCACAAAACTTTGAAATTTTACGTGCTTCAAATCGTTAACTTAGCGCTACACTTTTCAAAACTTCTGTCCATAAAACAAGCTTTTATTTGTTTGTCTTTTGTTTTATCTATGCCTGTTACACATTGTTGGAGAGCCTGAAAAGCTTGTTATCGAGATGCGAATTAGTTTGAAGGACGACCCGTAAAGGTCTTTTAAGTCTTCTAACATAGAACGCGCTTTCGATTGAGGAATTGCGTAGTGCTGAAGTACGTCATGAAGAAATAATCTCATTTCGACACTAGTTAACAATAGGTTATATGCACGTGAAACTGATAAAGCTTAATTTATTTTCTTATTTTTTAAATTAGATCAATGCAGGAACTCATTCCCAGCAAGCGGAATATCGTTTTAAAACCTTCAATAAGTCATAAAGACGTGTAAATCGACGTTTACATAATTCCAGGAGATGAGCTTGATTTTTCAGAGCCAATTACTTACTTCGCCTCCTTATGTGTATTCTATCGCTTGTACAATGGATTGTGCTCTGAGGAATTGTTTGATATGATGCCAACGGCTGCATTCTACCACCGCACCGCTCGCCGTCGGCAGGGTGTTCACCCGCATACCCTGGAGCCTAAATGGTCTCGTACCGTGCGGTTTAAGAGGAACTTCCTCCCGCGGACGCTCCGGCTGTGGAATGAGCTCCCTGCCACTGTTTTCCCAAAGGACTACAATATGGGGTTCTCCAAAAAAGGAGTGTTAAAGTTTTTAAAGGGTCGGCAACGCGCATGTAACACCCCTGGAGTTGCAGGCGTCCATAGGCTACGGTGACCGCTTACCATCAGGCGGGCCGTATGCTTGTTTGTCACCGTCGTAGTATTAAAAAAAAATTGGCCAATTTTTGGTAATTTTTAAGTTTTTGCATCTAACTCGAAAATGATACGCCGGATGGAAGTCATTCTTTGAGTATAGATATTAAACAGTTAAATTCTGACATTTTGTTGACACAAATCAAATTATTTTATTTAATATTTTTTTGATTTGTTATTAAAGAAGTAACACTACTATAAATAAATTATACATTGAAATAGATGTCCACAGGCGTCTTGCCTGTTACTAAGATTGCATATACTTGAGAAATTCGCCGGCATTCGATAAGACCAGTTGGCCTAGTGGTTATGGCGTTAGCCGCGTAAGCTGAAGGCCCGACTTCGATCCTCGGATTGGCCTTCGTCGGTGTTGGTCTTTTTCTTTAGTATATGACATCTATTTCAATGTACGATATAGTTAAATTCTGCGTTGAATGAGTATCTTGAACTTGAAATTTGGTTTAGTGGTACGTGGTACAGCCAAAATAAAACAAAACCGCGTCACACATTTTTAGTTTGAAAGTATTCGACTAATCAAATTCGTGTTTAAGATATCTCAAAGTTATTTTTAAAGACCTATTAGATGATGTGCCACAAGTATAAGCAAAAAATTCAAGAAATGACATTTAGTTCCCTGTATGGGGTATATAATAAATAAATAAATATAAACCATTAACATAAAGAAAATGTATAACCGCCATGTGGGAGGTTGATTCGGCGATCATTGTACCGATAGTTGTTTCGGCGAACGGTCTTATAGCGAAGAGTCTCGACCAACATCTCGAGAGGCTCTCGCTACGAAGTTGTGGTTGGATCAAGGGTCAGATGCAGAAGGCGGTAATACTGGACACTGCGCGCATAGTCCGAAGGTTCCTCTCTTTGCGGCCCTAACCACCGGCAGCCTGGGCCCAGTCCTGTTGCCGGCGGCACTCTAGGTTAGGTTTTTTATAATATGTATTTGTTTTGTATTTTTTTTTAATGTTGTTTTGTATTTTACTTTTATATACGTATTGTAAAAATCCTAACCTAAGGAAGAAGATAAATAAACGAATAAATATAATAATAATAAATATTGTGGGACAATTTTACACAAATCGACCTAGTCCCACGGTAAGCTCAATAAGGCTTGTGATGTGGGTACTAGACGACGATATATATAATAGATAGATACATATAAATACTTAAATACATAGAAAACGTCCATAACTCAGGACCAAATATTCGTGATAAACACACAAATAAATGCCCTGACCAGGATTCGAACCCGGGACCTCCTGCTTCGTAGGCAGGGTCAATACCGACTAGGCTAGGAGGCCGTTGAAATGAAATAAAATATCCAACAATAACATTTATCTAATCTAATACCTATGTCCAAGGTGAAAAACTTGTAGAAATAAAGCAACTCTTGCATGATGTAGTGTACAGACATTCGGAACGTCATACTGTCTATTATATACTATCTATTGGAAGATGTGCCACTGCAGAGTTTACACAATGCACTTGTTAAATTATGTTTAAATATCTTTTTTTTGTGTTTTAGGCTAAGTACTTATGCAGTTCCTTTATTGTTTTTATTTTTTTTAATTTATTAAAATGTACAGTTGATAAACAAATCGTTTTACTTATTTTTTAGACTTGTTTAGTTATTAGCGTGCTAATAATAGCTCAATGCACTTATGTTAATCACATATCAATTATTTTCATATTCAAGTCGTTATCACGTTACGACTACTCAGTGTTTATTGACTTAAGATCCGTCAATTTTCCCGCCATATCGATGTCACTTGACGTATACCTAGTAGTTACTTCATATAGGTGACCACGTATTTAGTGGTTATTAGTTTTAATTATATTTTAACGTTGAATAAATTAAACAGTGAGGTAATTGAGTGCGACCTAGCCTAATAAGTTTAATTTGGGCTAGATATTAATATTTTTCTACTCCTGATCACCGATTATGAATCATCGTGTATATATGTGCGTCTACGTTACTACTATACGCAAACCAAAAGGTCCTTTACTTAAGTTTTCCACCTGTAGATAGATACATTATTGTATTGTAAAATTACCTGAGAATCACAAATAGACGAACATCAATTTAAGATATTTAAATGTATGGCCTAACAATGCCAAAGTATTCGGAATTCAATTGAACCAGCTCTTTAAAAAATCTGATCGAATCCATTATTTTTTTGTTTTATGCTATGCCAGGGCCTCATATGCTTGTACAGTTGAAAAATAATAAAAGATCGATTAGGTTATGAAACCCAGACTAAAACATATAAGAGCCGTTATAGCCGCTTATTTTCCTTTATAGTTTCATGAAAACGCCCGAACGTGTCATGCTATTTCGGTCAGTCTCAGTACTAAAAGTACCAAGGTCGGTCAATTGAAGTATCATGGCACGGAATAAATAATAGTACAAGTACAGAAGACCCTCTGTTTTTATGTTCACGAATGCCGCCTTTTTACGTGCCTATTAATTATTATTAGCACGGACTGCACGCGAGCCGCGCCGTCATTGAGTTCTATTGCCCGGCGCGAAGGTCGATATTACTCCGCACCTGGCCGAAGATAGGGTTGTCATTTTTTTAAACGACGTCGGTGGCAAACAAGCGTACGGCCCGCCTGATCGTAAGCGGATACGGTAGCTTTGCACTATTATCACAGAATAAATATTAGTACAATTACAGAAAACCCTCTCCAACAACCCGTTTAAGGAAATAACGACTCGTGCTGATACCACTAAGTTCAAATTCCGACCGCGCAACGCCAAATACCTACAATTATTATATTCACGTAAAGTGCGCTCTCTTTCTATCGCGTAACTCGTTCCTTTTCTGATGATATCAAGGTTGATGTCTCTTTAAAAAAAAATATAATTATAATATTTAGTTACTACCTTTCTTATATTGCTCTACTTTACCTCGAATAAACCTAAGATATGTCTTAGTGGTTAGTGGTATATAGCCATATAGGTTTAGTTCTAATAAATTCGCGTGTAACTAGTTAGGCATACTTACTTAGATAGGTAGGTAACTTAATTGAAACAGGCCTGATATTCCATATTACCTACTCAAAGGCCTAACAATAATTCCGCCCTTTAGTTATTTTAATATAAATTCTGTGACAGCGGTCGAATCAGTAAGGTACGTAGGTATGCGACGAACTTGTACTATTATTTATTCTGTGCTCCCGCGCGTGCGTCACCGCTCGCCCGTGAGTCCCTTACTGATTTGCCTCTCGCGAGGGGTACTTACAGTTCGATACCTACACGCGCGAGTGGGACAGGCCTGATCATGGCAAATACGAGTGTTTCCGAGAAAATACGAGTACGTATGAAAGTCATTATGCACTACATCTGTCTGTACCTAATATTCATTTTATAATAGGCAAGGTAATATTGCTGACATGAAATAAACACAGTTTAAATGAAATGAGAAAAAACGTTCTTTTTTCTACTCCAGCACTTTTATCTGTCAATTAGATGACTGACAGCGATATTTAAAAAGTAAACATTATAACGTTTTCTATGGTATTCCATAAGAACACTGCTCCTATGGATTTTCATGAGCACTGTTGTTGTTTTTTTTTTTAATTTCTATAGTGGGCACAACATCTTCTATTCTGCCACGTTTCTAGATTTAGCTTTTTACGCTATTTTAGCTGTCGTAGAAAAACTAGTGTATGCAACAGCTCATAATTTAGCTTGGTCAGTTAAGGCAATTTTTTTTTGCAAATAAACGCCTTTTAACCGAGAACGTATGTTTAAGTCATTTAGAGCTGCGAAGATCCTCTTTTTTTATTATTATTATGAGAATGGTATATATTAAAACCCTCATTAAGTTCGCATATTGTCACGGACGGTTAACTACGGAACCCTACACCGAGCATGACCCGACATGCTCATGGCCGGTTTTTTTTATAAACATAATGAGCTTGTGTATAGTACTAGGCCTTTTCATCTATGTCAGTCGTTTCAAACAGCATCCCGGGAAATGTAGGAACATTACTAATCCTGTATAAAATCCTTGCTTATTCAAGGGTTAACGTAATTATAATTTTCCCCCTCAGTCTAATTGCCCCGTTCGTCGTTACCGTTTGTATAATATTTAATTTTACTAATGAGTGTAATACTGTTTCAGCTATGTGTTGAGGCTTTGAAGCTAGCTTTTACAAGGTGTAACAAAATTGCGTAGTATCGCGGTCTGATCAGGAAAAAATAGGAAAACAAATTGACGCGATATTTTTTATTATTTTAGAGAGTTATAGAGAGTTGGCTTATTAGGGCGACTTGCCGCATGCATTTGTTTCCAATTCTACCAGGATACTGATTACGCTCTTAAACGGATCACCAGCATTTTTGTTACCACCTGTATGGCACTGTTTTTACCTTTTCCTTCAACATTTGTATATACCTTCTCTAACTATACATAATAATTAGAGTAGGGATGTTTGGTGGCAATGGGTGAACAAAGAGGAATGGAGTCGTTATTATACACGATGTTAAAAGAAACAACCTACATTATTTAACTTAAAGCACCGTGACAGAGTGGTCAATCAGTGTCATGGTGTTTTCTAGAAAACCACTAATTAGAATAATATCTGACCGACATGAAAATAACTATCCAATGGTCTACTTCAAACGCATGTTTATTATTTTTGTTATTTCTACGGTTATCATTTTACACATGATCAAAAATCCGATAAATCGAGAAAAATGCGTTTCATTGTCGATAAAAAAGGAGACCGGGCCCACCTGTTATAATTTCACAGCAACATTTTTATAAAACGTAGGTACCTAACTAATTTCTACATTGACAGTAATTGATATAATCTAAATTGACAGAGTAATAAAAAAGGTAAATGAGATAAAAAAATATGCAGTGACAAAAAAATTGGTTGGTTGACCCTGAAACCAAGTAAAATTTATTTAAATATTATATTATAAAATCTACATAATATGATTTTATAATTCAGTTATTCGTTTATTCAAATAAAAAAAATTACAATGGCGACTCCACTGTATTACTTGTGCTTTGTTCTAAAATGCCACCAGAATCCTAACATTCCTAACCCTATTAATAATTACATAATTATATACGAGTGTGTATTGATTCTGTTAAGCCTTACTTGGATGTGGAGGATTAAAAAATGACTCATTTGCGCCTTCATCATTTTATGTACTATATTTTATTAAAGTTATAATTAGTAACAAACAAAAAACTTAGTATAAAGGGCGCAGAATTAATAGAATAGCCTTGTAATAATTGCAGCTCGAGCTTTTATTTAAACTTTCTCTAAACATTATCGAAACTATAGCTAAACATTGTCTATAAAAGGTAATACCATGCACAACGTTTGAACCGCCCTCAAGCCCCTAGAGAGTGCAAGCCACTCTGCTGACCCCAAAACGGTTTAATTTTTTGTGATGAGACTGACGGGTTCCAAATTTTGCCCAAATATTGTTGTTAAAACACGATCACAAAAAATTAAGCTTCCGATCCCTTTCCTTTTTAAAACAAACATTTGAAGAAATGTTTATTATACTCCTATAAATAACAGATTTTATTATAGAACTTAATATCTATTCCAAAATCTTTTCTTTAAATACTCTTTGTCGTTGTTTTTAATAATGATGAAAATGAGGTAAATATCGTTTGGCAATAGTTTCGAACCCAAGGCTGTTTTGGAAATTTTTCAAACGCTATCCCACTAGACCCTTTGAGTACCTGACTGAATGCTACAATAAAATCTAACAATTAACAGATTTTAATCGACTGTATAATTTACATATTATATCATGACGGATAGTTGTATATATCGAAAACCTTTATAATTTGATTTAAATTTAATTGGTATAAAAAAAATCGGGTTTTCAGGATCACGTTACTGACTTATTGAGAGTTATGACTAGATTTAATAAGTTCCATTTCTACAAGCTTTCGACTGGGCGTCTCCTACCATGGGGCTTTAAATCCAAGTTTTGATTTGAAATACTCTCTTTAAACCGAGCATCTTTTAAGTTTTAATATAGAGAGTAAAATCAAACGTTGCATTTTAAGCCCCATCAGAGATGTATAAGTATACGGCAGAATTAATCTTGTTTTTAATGAAGTAGCCAAGGTAGCATACGCCTGTGTTGCTATTTCTGCTGTTATCTGTACTATGAGTAAGTTTGGTGTTTTAGTTTTACACATATGACGGCCTCTTAACGCCTCTTAGCCTAGTCGGTAGTGACCCTGCCTACGAAGCAGGAGGTCCCGGGTTCGAATCCTGGTCAGGGCATTTATTTGTGTTTATCACGAATATTTGTTCCTGAGTTATGGATGTTTTCTATATATTTAAGTATGTATATATCTATTATATATATCGTCGTCTAGTACCCACAACACAAGCTTTATTGAGCTTACCGTGGGACTAGGTTGATTTGTGTTAGATTGTCCCATAATATTTATTTATTACATATATAAATATATATATTCAAAAAAATACTACATTTCCAACTATTATCCTACTGGATAGACCTAATGTCTAAAACACTTCTTAGTGTTGTTCATGACAAGATATTACGTTAACCTATACAAAAGTGCATAAGCTACAAATATATAAGTATACAGGGTGTAATCGTTAATTGTAGCCAGGCGATTATTCCGTAAATATAAGGGATATAAGAAATTTTCAAACTGATATTGAAAGTGTGTTACCCAATGAGTAAAATTGCATTAATAACTTTTTTGAAATAAAAGTATTGATATTAAAAATATTAAGTTTAAACGCTCCCATACATTTAGTACGACGTTCGTTGAAAGACTAGTTTGTACGGTCTAGTCATTTTACCGTTATCAAATGATTCATGAATTGTTTTATTTTATTCCATATCAATCAATTATAATTTTCAAGTAGTTACACGTGCTGATCTATTATTATCTGACCGTTTTAAATGACTACAAAAGTTACGTATTTCTATCCATTATTTTATAAAGCAACTCACACACGGAGTTTCACCCCGCAGTTCGTCGAGCAGGTCCGTGTGTGTTATTGAAGTGCATAAGAAAAAAAAGTTTGGCTTAAAGGACCATAAGCTAAACTTTTTTTCCAGGCCATAATTGTTTAAAAAAAGAAAGTTATTTTCATTCCCGCCAATTTAAGTTAAGGAATTGGGAAACAGAAAAACGTATTTGTTGTTTCTTAACTGACACAAAAACAAAAATAAATGTTTGGTTTATTATTTTATGATGGTTTTATTATTTTATTACAGTTCATTCTGTTCATTCCTGCAAATAATGAATCTCAAGTAGTTTTATCTCTTTCGGCACCGACGTTCTACTTTAAGAGTGAGTCGTCGTAGGTACTAATCGTATGGGAGCGTTTAAACTTAATATTTTTAATATAAATACTTTTATTTCAAAAAAGTTATTAAGGCAATTTTACTCATTAGCTAACGCACTTTCAATATCGCCTGAATAATCGCCTGGCTACACTTAACGATTACACCCTGTATATAAAAGTTGTAACAAAAATGACGGTGATCCGTTTAAGGATATAATCGCTCAGCGTCTTATTCTGATTAGGAAAAAGTGGAGACATACATTTTTGACGCGAAAAATAATTTGTTTTGTCAGTTCAACATTTAAATAGTTACGTGTAATTTTTACACTTAATAGACTAAGATTGTACACGATAAAATCTGGGCATGCACGATCCGCTCTATTTCCAATACTACCGCTGCACGCTGATTGTAAACCCGTAATATTACACTAATAAACTGAATATATAATACTAAAGAAAAACAATAAAACCGTAGCAATATCTCAAGGTTTGAGTAAGTTTTCACCATATATATTTCATCACACCTAATTTATATTAATTAATGTATTTTCCAACAATTCCATCCATTCCATATTCCATACATTCCATGTTGTACCCTAATAAATAGTGTTTGCAAAGAGGCCAATATTTATTTAATGAGTGTGGGTTTCCGGAAATTACAAGGTATTTTAACTTTTGTCAATTTTACTTTTTGACAAAAAATTGCCTCCCATATAAAAAATGTTTTTAGTGCTCAGAGTAAAGCATCATACTGACTGACTATGCTAAATGGAAAACAGGTCTAAATGGTAATATTTTAGTAGGAGGATATCCTGGTAAGAATAAAACATCGTTTAATATTGTAAATATTGTTGTGCATTTGTCAAATGAAACCGTTGAATATTTTAAAAATTGCCGGACAAAAATCATAGGCACTGTTTGATTTATAAGTCGAAAACTTATCCACACCCTGAGGTTTTAATACGGTGTTATTGTTTTTCTTTAGTATTATATATTCCGTTCATTGGTGTAAAGTTATGGCTTGACAATCAGCAGTGGTTATAGAAATAGACCGGATTGTGAATGCCCAGATTTTATCGTGTACAGTATTTAATAACTGCCTTTAACGGATCACTAGTATAATATATGAAACATGAATGCTTACTTATCTAGAACTCTAAGTAATTTCTTACAGATTTAATGATAAAAATACAAATATTCTTATTAAACACATACACGTCATGTTAGTCATGTATACATTCACGTTAATGTACTATATTATAAATTATACTGATTGTAATTAAGCGTATGCGTAAATAAATGTTTGATTCTACACATTATTAATAATAGTATAACACCACCAAACTACCACCAAATGTGGCCGTTGACTTATTTCATCTTCAGAATAAATAAGTAGTTAAATAAAATAATTATTTAAGTTATTAATTAAGTTTGCGTAGTGATTCGGTTAATTAAGTACATATAAGTGAATAAAGGAACTAGAATTTCTTGAGCGGTGCTGAGCTTCATATTAAAATTTTACCTACGCACTTTATCCTATGGTGTCTTAACTTTTATTTTTATTTTAACCTTTATGTCTCATCTAAATGTTTTTTAATTTATTTTATTTTAATTATATATTTATTTAGCGCAAGGTACCAGGTTCGTATATCCAAGACGATGGTATTTTCTTTTAAGTACTTACACGTATCTATTGAGCGGACTTTATCTAATCGTATAGCTGTAGTCAATTGTTGGAAACAAATCTGTGTATGTAATTATCTAAATTCAATTTGAGCACTCAAATAATACCCCGCTGAATTGACAACATTTCATTTTTAAGCGCTATTTTTTATTGTATGGGTTGAAAGAATGCACAAATTAATGGCAACTGTATTTTTTGCGGAACTCATATATTAGTAAAAAAAAAACATTTAAGTCAATAGAATTGTTACGTTATGTCACACAGTCTGTTTCATACACACACGGTTGATTTTACTAAAACACTGTGAAAAAAACTAAAAAATATATTTTTGTGACTGGCGTTTATCTCGGTATTGTTTTCGATTTAAGCATATTGAAGATTTTGAAATGTTGTCAATTGCGCTTAAACTTACAACTCTCCGTGGCGATATCGAGTCGTGAATGCAAAATATATAATATGCAGAATATGTTTTTTTTAAACATGCAATGAATTAATTAATAGGCGGTATCACGTTGCTGGCGGCGGAGCCACTTGAGAGAACTGTAATGGAATTTCATTCAAAATTAAA
This sequence comes from Lathronympha strigana, assembly GCA_949128165.1. Classification (NCBI taxonomy): domain Eukaryota; kingdom Metazoa; phylum Arthropoda; class Insecta; order Lepidoptera; family Tortricidae; genus Lathronympha; species Lathronympha strigana. The sequence continues at coordinate 24,903,887 of OX421901.1, read as the reverse complement.
GGCCTAGGCCGAAAAGTTTTTTTTTTTTTTTCATTTTAATTTCACATAAATTTGTGACACAACAATATGTCTTTTAGCCTTCAAGCAACACAAGGAGGGGAGTCACCATACGTCCCCTCTGCGGAAGTACAAGCCCAAATGGGCATACGTGGCTCTGTGTTGTCACTAGTTCGTACACTAAAATATATTGAAGTGTGCAAGATTTGTCAATGTAGTTGTATCATTTTCTATGTGCTAGTGTCATCATTACAGATTGTGTGTGAGAAGTGAGTCTGTGTGCACGTTTCGCCCCGGAAAAGGTGACAGAATAATTTGTACGGTAAGATTTCGCTATGAGGTCTCCTTTCCAACGCGTTGGAAGCCTGTGTTGCTCGAAGCTTTTAGCCATTATGACATTTTGATTCATTATGACATCCTGCCACTACGGCTTAAAAAAAACAATAAATGATTTTATGCGGGTTTATTAATATAGAATCGACATCGATATGAACGTAACAAATTTAATAACACATTATTTAAACAATAGCGGTAAAAGTGTCTACTATAACAGTGCCGTTTTTTCATGATGACATTCTGCCACTTCGCCTATTAAAAAGAAAAACAATTCACGGCAACGTATGATATGACAGTCGATGTATATTTTTTTCTGAATTCGTCTTGCTTTATGTATTTTTTTGGACCCTAGTATACAATTACCATAATGTTATTTATGTTGTTTGTTGAGCGCCTATTTTTGGTTTACGTTTTAATACGGATAAGGTCAATATATATAAGTAAGTCGATGGTTGAATTCTTAACTAGAAATATTGAGTAATGTTTGCTTTGTAGAGAATTTAATCGAAATACCATAAAATGGCTTGACTATATCTAAAATACCTTTATAACATCAGCGATTATCCCTTTGTTAAAAACTTTATAATCGCAGGCTTAATAAAAAAGATATTCCTAAGATGTATAAATTGTGTATATTCATAAAAAGTAGACTTTTGCTGTAGTTATTTTGTACCTGCACGTATGGGTAGTCTGACACGTATAGTTTTTAATAGACTAGGTGTTATATACAAGTAAGTACCACTAAGCAGTTAGAAAGTGCAGCTAGGGCATCCGAGAGAACTTCAATAGAATAAGGGCAATTTTTTAATACGTTATAATAAAAAATGTAAACTTATTTTTTGCTCCCCTCGTGAATGTGAATCTTTATCTTCCGCGCGAGTCTTAAATTACGCCATACATTCTTCATTAGGCCAATTTTGTGTTGTATATTTTTGCATTTCAAAATATGCAAAAATATACGATCCGTGGGCTGTTTTTATTTGCGGAAATACATCACAAATAAAACCAGCCCTCGGTAAGAGAATGATCACGTATGCTGGAGTACAATTATACAATAAACTACCAAATACTATAAAAAACGCACGCACTTTTAGTCGGTTTAAATGTAACCTGAAACATTTTATCCTAAATGATGATAGCCTACTAGGTTAAAACTGGCCTACTGTTTCACTGGTCCATTATGTGAACATTGTAAACCTTGTTTGTACAACTTGCTATTGATTTTTTTTTTCATGTTAAGACTTTCGATGTCCTGAATATTTGAAATTTGTTGATATATACATTTTTTTAAATTATTTCCTTGCAACCTTACAGCTTTGCTTAGTAGAAGCTGGGTTTTTATGTTATTCAACGAATTTAGGTATATGATAATGAAATATGGTTGCATGGTATTTATTACTAGGTGTTATGTAGGTAATCTACTTACTTCATTTATTATAAACTTTTATCAAATGTTTAAAAAAAATGTTTCGCATACAAGTGGAATGTAAAATTTCTTTTTGAGAAAATAAATCATTCTTTAACCCGAAAATTATGTATTGACAATGTTGACATACAAATATATGTTTTTTTCAAGTAAATATAATTTTACTACACCTAGCCTAAATGCTTATACACTATTATATATCAACTAAAATGGCGGGTTTGTTTCTTAAATTAAATTTACATAATGACGATATAGCGCATGATAACGTATGACTTAATAAGATAAAGTTAATTTTCTCTACATTTTAAAGGTGAAAAAACAGGGTTCAAACTATTTTTACGACATTTACCTCGGCTACGGAGGAGCGTTAATAGTGGTAGTATAGTTGGGTGTAAAAACTTTCATCTCGAGATCGGCGGGTGGGGCTCGTCGGCGGCTGTTGTCGAAGGTCCAGCGCGTTATGAAAGTGTCCCGGCGGCGCCGGCGCACGCCTGGCGTCACCGACGACACGCCGTAGTTGCTCGTTGCCTCCGTGAAGTTGCTCACGTACGATGCTGTTGGCATACTGAACGTTAAGATTCTTTTAGTTGCCGTTATGTGACTAAATAGGAGATCACATGATATGGAAGCTTAATAGCAGATGATGGACGCGGTTAGCGCTGTAGCGACAACGCGCTGTTCAATAGAAATAGACAGACAGACGTTTTGTTTTGACGCTGGCACAACCACCACGTTCATCACAAAATGGTGTTTTAGGGGGCGAAGAATATTACTATTACAAAACGTAACGGACTGTGATTTGATTAGTTAAAATCACGAGAAGTCATTCGGAAACTATTACCGAAAGGCAATTGTTACGAGTCATATACTTTACAGTTATCCTAAATTTTATTGCCCTCGCGGACCTCGGCCATTACCACAACTAACCCGTATTTAATTATTCGCGTCAAATTCGATTAGGACCAGCGCAAACACCCAACGCGCTACCCAAAGGGCCGCCAACAGCCCAAAAATAATATGTTTCGTAATAAGAGTTATCTCAAAGTTAGATTATAATTTTATAAAACAAGCAAATTGTATACGTAAGTTGGTGCAGGTATTTGGAGTAAGTACTTGATGAAATTGCTGTTTCCTTTTTTCCTGTCACTAAAAAACAATTTGTTGCATTAAGTTAATACAATTAAAGACCCGACAGTAAGTTAAAAAAAAAACAGTCTCCTTAAGCTTTCCTATCTTCAATATTTAAGGTACTTTACAGGTAGCAAAGTTCATTTCATCACACCTGCTCGTAAATGGTGATATTATATGTAAGCATACTTAGACTTAACACTCTCAGCGCCACGTGGGCCGCCGGCGGCCCACAATATTTCGAGTAGATCAGGCCACCGCCAATATTTAGGAACTTTAGTAGCAGGCCACGTGGGTTGCCTGCGGCCCACAAAAGGTACATCTCAGCAGGCCACTATTAATTTTCATAAATTTTCAGTACCTTTTGCAGCAGGCCACATGGGCGGCCGGTGGGTCCAACCGTTAACTTCACCAGCAGGCCACGTGGTACGCAATGATCCCACAAAAATGAAAATTGCATATTTTTAACCACCAACTTATTATTATAATAAATTGCGGATAACACTAACGTATTTTTAGTCACTGCGTGCGACATATTTTGGACATCTTAGGATGCCATTATCAAGTAGCAGGCGGGCGTACTGCCAAAGTAATCCGCTTCGCCGCGCGCACTGCTCTCGATGACAAAACTGGTTTAGGATGATTCTGTCTGGGAATCGCGGGATCGTTCGACTGCAGATTTGGTTCATCCAATGTTAACGGCCGTAAGCACACCGAACTCACTGTGTCCACTAAACTGTCACTAACTGCACTGAACTATTGACTATGGATTATAGGTTTCCATGCTGGTAGTACCGACTAGCCATAATCTCGATTAAATTTAGGGCGCGGCCAGTCTTGATTGTTTTTTTTTCGTCCTATATAGCATTTTTCCTGTACTAGCAATCTCGCTTTATCGAATTGGAGATAATGCAGCGCGCTCGCATCGAAAGTATGGTCTGCCATGGCGGGATTGCCATAGTTCATCTTCTTTACTCGGCGTATTTGCTCCAACAGTCTCATGGAAACGTGACTGCGGCAAGTCATATATAGGAAAAACTGGAAGAAACGTGAACCAAATCTGCAAGGGAACGATTCCAAGGTTCCGAGACAGGATCATCCCTAACTGGTTTTGCCATCGAGTGAGAGTCCAGCACTTTTATTTTATTATTTACATCAAAGGGCCATGGGCCAATTTGTATGGAGGCTGGCCCCAAAACCAACAGAGATAAGACTTATAATATGTCAATAAACAGGTCTTATTGTCTCCCTCATTTCGTTATATGGGCAACAAGTTGAATTATATTGCAGATCTGAAATATTCGTATTAAAACGCCAGTATTATGTAAGTAAAAATATTCACAACCGCTCGACGATGGTGGCGGATCCACGCAGTTTTTTTTAAGGGGCTACCCGGCATATTTCACTGTTTTTAAAGTGAATAGGCTTTGTTCAGCTCCAAGCACAACGCTTGAAAAAAATATATAATGTAGCTAGGTATTTGGTCTACATTTGGCTCTACTAAATTGTCGAAAAACATAATACATCAAGAGAAAAAAAAATAACCGTAAACCCTTTTTTCCACCTTAAATCTGTATCTACTCCCTTATTATGCGTCGTAAGTACAAGAAACTAAGACAAGCAGTATACATTTATGTTTACTTTAAACGCATCTACTGATTTTTGGATAGGTTTTGTACTTTTCGAGAAAAAGCTATTACACGCATTTTTCAGAAAACGCCGGCTCGAGATGCCTGCGCGGGCGACGGGGGCCAGTCGTGTAAGATGGCACTAGGTAGTTTATAGGGTTGCGTCCTAGTACAAGCAGCTCTTCCTAGGTGACTACTTATGCTTATTGACGTATTGTATAACCAATGAGGAAAGGAAGCGGGAGGGGAAGAAAGCTCAAATCGCCGAGGTCATTGGGATAGGGGACGGCCTTAAGGAGGAATGCGTTACGCATACCACTCCGGTGCATTTATGGTACCAATTATTGAGTGACAAAGGCTTGAAAGGCTATACAGGGTAAGTAAACATATTTTAGGTATCCGCTGTGGATGCATATCGTTAAGTGGCACAGCACAACGAATGTCGTCTCGCTCAAATCTGGAGCAGAGCCCATCTGGGGAAGTACCTCCACCTTACAGAAAACCGAAGTTAAATAACACTAGACCCTACTCATAGTGTTGTGTTTCTGTTGGTGAGTAAGGTCGCCAGGGCTCCAAGAGGATTCGCTGTGTTGACAGCTGAGGACCCACGGAGCAAAGTCCTTGGCCCGTTTAGCTGTCAACGCAGCGAATCCTCCTTTTTCTTTTAAAGGGTCGGCAACGCGCATGTAACACCCCTGGTGTCGCAAGCGTCCATAGGGAACGGTGACCGCTTACCATCAGGCGGGCCGTATGCATGTTTGTCCCGTCGTAGTATAAAAAAAAACATATAAGTATTCACATTTTTTGTCAGCGCTTTAACATGCCGCCCGTTTATTTCTAATATAAAATATTAGAAGTGTAACTTTCTTCCTTAAAGTTGGGATCAACTTTAATTTTGATTTAAGGCAACTTATGAGTTACAGCTCAAAGTCCTGAGCAGCGTTCTTGGCAATCTACAAATCCATCATGTCCTTCTCACAATGTATTGAACGCCGCTCGTATTTACAGGGGCATCCTCAGTGTCTATATAACGGCGGCACTGGCGGCAGTGTTGATTCACGGGGTCACGCAGCTAGCGTTATCAATTTTTGAAGCCCTGGCTCCAAAAATAGGTCGTCGGAAATTTTGGCCTGCTGGGTGTAGACTTTGATTTGTCAAGACCGATAAAATGCAGGTGAATTTGATTTTCTAATTGTGGTACACCGGCGGCCCACATGGCCTGCCAGTAAAGTTTATAAAAATCTGAGCAGCCTGCTGGAATTCAGTTGTTGTGGACGGCCGGCAACCCACATGGCCTGCCACAACAGAAATTTCGTTTGTTCTATGGCGCTGAGAGTGTTTGAGCTGTATTAATCCCATGGTTTTAAAGGATTCTCATACTACTTTACCGCTCGCCCGGAGCTCCCGGAGCACCTGCCCCCCACGCGTTCGCCGCGCATACGTACGCGCATAGTCGTACTCACTCCGGAGTACTGTGGACTGTGCTACTACACTACCGCTAATATTTATTGTTTCTTTATCTGCCTAGAAAGTTTATTAATCACTACAGCGATATTTAAAAAAAGATACATTATAACTTTGTATGTAGGTATATGGTATTCCCTAAGAACACTGCTAAAAGATGCTCCTATGGATTTTCATACAATATAGATATTAGCACTGTTGTTTTGTTTTTTCATTTCTTTAGTGGGCATACGACATCTTCCACATTCTGCCACCTTTCGAGATTTTGCCTTTTTCGCTGCTTTAGCGGTCGTAGAAAAACTAGCGTATGCAACAGCTCATAACCCTCAAGTTTCAAGAACTCTTATCATATCAAAAATTCATAGGAGCATCATTTAGCAGTGTTTTTATGGAATACCATAGACAACGTTATAATGTGTATTTTTCTAATATCGCTGTCAGACATCTAATTGACAGATAGAAGTGCTGTACTACTATTTACTACACGCACATTACATTATTATTACTCTAAAATGCGCTCAGAAACCGTAGGTCAAACCAGCATTCCTACAACCAATATTACTATGACAGAACCTCACAGGATAAGACCCCAAGCGCCGGCGCGACGCCCACCTCTAGTATGAACCAGACTGTATGTTTATAACCGCATGTAATGTAATGAGTTTCATATTTGTAACAGCTGTCAAAACCAACACAATTTTAGTAGGCTCTGTTTTAGAATTCTTAGACTTCATATCCTGTTACAAGCGTTACTTCGGTATGTTTTTTAAATATTAATCGTACGACACTTTAACTCGAGCGATATAAGAATTATAACTCATTCGTTTCATTCGTTCATTTACTCGTTTGTTAATAATATAATAAAATAAAAGTTTTACGGCAGATTGTTGTACTGGGGCCATCGCTATTAACGCGAGTCATAGTACCTACCGTCGCGTCGGCTTTTAACCCCATTTTAGAGCACTAATTATATAAAGTAGTGTTTGCAACTGTACATAATTAGGCCTTAAGAGTCTGACAACAGCTAAATCATTGCACACTGTCTATTGTTATCGGAGTAAACGAGATCGCACTATCACCGGCCGGCCTGGTTTTAGAAGGAAAAAACCGGCGAAGTGCGAGTCGGTCTCGCCCACCCAGGGTCCCTTAGGTACTTAAAAATACAGGTGGCACGGAACTCTTAGTGTGCGGCAATTGTAGAGCTGTCAGATTTTTTCCTGTGCTTGCGCTACAAGCTCTTGCTTTTTGCCAAATTTCGTGATTTAAGGTCAACGGAAAGTACCCTATACATTTTGATTCCATTGTAATTTGTAAATGTATAGGAAACACGCGACATAAACGGCCGTATCTTTAAATTGCGTTGACGTAGAGGTTTGGTTTTTAAACACTTTCAAGGAGAGAGGGACCGCAGACCTGTGTATGTGGTGTGGTATTCATTTCAACTTGCTACCTCTACGCGTTCCCGAGATAAAGGGTATTGACAGAAAGACGGACGGACAACAAAGTGGTCATATCCATTCAGTTGCTTCATATTTATTGGTGGACATTGCCTAGTAAAAATTGAGTGGATATAAGGCTTCCGTTTTTTCCTTTTAAGGTACGGAACCCTAAAACACGAAAACTACTAAATTAAAGAAAAGCGTAGACTGCTAGTCAAATGTGACTAGTATAAATTTTAGATATGAGTATAATATAATGTAATGAAATTGTTATTTTTATTTGTCTGAGTAAAAATAATAATCACATTTAATGATGAATTTAAGACCAATCTTTGCAGTATTTTCTATCGAGCCGATGTTATAAAGTTTAAAAACCGGCTACGGTCTGGAAAATATGTTGAATATTATCTTCTTTTTTCCCAGTATTCAAATAATTCGTTTTTCTTAAAAAACTGGTGCTTTCAGCCCCTTAGAACTCTCTTATGATCCTTTTAAAACCACACTCGTGTTTTAATCCCTTTAATCAGTAGCACAAACAACAATTGGGACATCCTGTTGATTAATATGATTTAATGCTTGTCAAAATTAAAGAGTACCTACATAAAACGAATTCGTAATCCTCCAAAAAGGTGAAACCGTAAATTAGATATTTTGATTAGTCTAAACAAATTATTGTGAAATTTTCCTGCTTCCTCTGGGGCCCATAAAATGTATAAAATTATGTATTTCCTTGTAAACAGTTTAATTTCTTTCGAGGTACTTTTTACTTTAAATTCCTCACTCGTAAACAAAAATTTTACAGATTAACAATACATGGTACTAATATTAGCTGAAATTGACTGTTGTTTTGGTGGATATTTATGGTTCCGGTGCCCGAAGGGAAGTGGCACCCTGTTACTAAATTTTCTGTTTTTTTTGTGTCTGTCTGCGCGCTGTATTTAAAATAAAAAACCACATGTCGGGACATGCTCAGTGTAGGGTTCCGTAGTTTACCGTCCGCCACAAAAGGGAACTTTAAAAGGTGTTTTAATAGATACCAAGCTCAATATGCTTATAATATTTAACAATTCGATGATACTTACGATCACACCCGTCCCGACCCCATCAACTCCGGAAAAATCTTAACAGCGCGAAGTAGACCACGGTGCAGTGCCATCTCTCAGGAAATTGGGTTACTAATTTATACAGACTAGACGGGTTATGTAGTTTTGATCGCGTGAATCGATTTGAATCATTTTTTTTTAATAGAATGAGAATACGTGCGGGATGATAAATTAAGTACTCATGATAAAAAAATAAATGTTTGCATATACGGTTAAATTACAAACTTAATTCAGAAATTATTTAATAAACAATTTCAAAACCCGTTCAACCAATCAAGTTCAAAATAATTTTATAATAAAGTTCTTATTAAGTTCTAGTTTTGTAATTTTTTTTCGTATTTTTTGAACTCATAGTTCAAAATATAGAGGAGGGACACATTTTGTTAAACTTTTGAAGCGATTATTTCCGAAAATATTAACATTATCAAAAACTGTTTTTAGAAAACCCTCATTATTTTTCAAATACCTATCCAATGATTATGTCACACTCAAGGGTGGAAACAAAAAAAATCACCCCCCACTTTACGTGTACGGGAGG